>CAKMXJ010000039.1:0-1297684 GCA_928724745.1 Anthracocystis setariae | reverse complement strand
CACTGAGACCAACTTTGAACCGCCATATCTCCGCAACCACGCACTTTCAAGGCTAGCCACGCCATACATACTCCTCTACACACCCCTTTACATGTTTACTTAAGACAGCAAGCCATTTGGAGGTGATCAAAAACTTTTTTTTTTCTTCCCCGGGTGATCAGCCCACCACACCTTCAACGCAAATATCTCGGTAACGGCATTACTTGTTAACGCCAGACTTGGCACACACCCTCCGTTTGGGTCCCTTCTACAAGTTCTATTAGTACAGATTTCTACGGTGTGAAGCACCTCCGTGGGAGAGCTCTTGTAACTTTGAAGTGCAGGCAGAGCATGGAACCACAGATAAAGGTCAGTGGCATGCACTTTACTACACTTGCAACCACTATGAACTGGTGTACAAGGTACCTTACCAGCCAGTTCCCTCCCCTTCACCCTAGTTCAACTGTACACAGACCCCGCTTGTAGATACCTCAGCCCCAGTTGTGGATAGTTTCCAGGACCTCATCTGAGGTTTTTCATCCCACTCACATCCAGTAGATGGGGGTTTTCCCTCACAATGAAGTACCTTTGTCCATGTTAAATGTACCTGACCAAGCTTGACATGTAGTTGATGTGGGTTGTAGGTACCTTGACCTTGGGTCTACTGGACGTCAACACCATACCATAACCATGGTTGTGCTAAGGTTAAAAGGATTCATTCCCACGGTAACACCAGCACCTAACCCTAACCCTAACCCTAACCCTAACCCTAACCCTAACCCTAACCCTAACCCTAACCCTAACCCTAACCCTAACCCTAACCCTAACCCTAACCCTAACCCTAACCCTAACCCTAACCCTAACCCTAACCCTAACCCTAACCCTAACCCTAACCCTAACCCTAACCCTAACCCTAACCCTAACCCTGGCCAAGTCCCAGCATTATGAGCTCCTGTTCCCCTGATCTGTTCCAAGTTCCAAGTTCTGTGTTCCGTATGTAAATAGTTGTGGGGTCTAGGGCACTTTTTTCCCACTGGGTTTTTTCCCCTAGACCATGTAAATAGTCGCTCCAATACATAATAGTATACACGTCTACACCTTCCTGTCTGTGGTGTTTGGTGGCCCTACCGGTGACTGACCAAAAGAGGCAGACAGACCTGCAAAGTGGTTGAATCATCTTTAGAAGGTGTGAGAGCCTCACCGCACATTAAACAGCAGTGTCTCAATATACAAGTTCAGGTCGGCCCTACCTGACCAGGGTAGGGCTAGGGCTAGGTTCAGGTCCCAAAAAATTTTAGCCCTAGGGCCTGGAAGACAACTTGCTTAGATAGTGTCTGATATGGCTCCTGCATGCCAGAGAACCCCAGCGCACATCAAAAAATGGCCACTTATTATGCCAGAAGAGTCCAACCCTACGGGGGTAGGGCCTGGCCAACACGTTTCACCCTACCCAGCTGCAACCGCAACCGGTACAGCATTGACCTTGCAGATACAGCCATTTGGCACCATTTGACATGTATGTCATTAAGAGATGCAGTCCATCCAAGCCACTTTTTTGGTCCACAAAATGCTCCCATGGTCCCCCCTTTGGATTTGGCCGTTTTTCAACTTCTGCTGCCCCTACACCCTCAGTATGCATTCCCCATCCCTGCTTTCTTGCATACATTCCTATTTCACCATTACGCACCTTCCTGCGGCATCAGATCCCTCAAAATCCAAAAAAAGTTCTCAGACCCTACCTCGACCCGGGGTCCCGACCCTACTTTCGGTGACCCGCCCTGACCTGTTTTTATAGTCAACTTGCGTAGGGCCACTTAATGACTTCAGCCAAACTCACCTAGCACTATCCAGTAATGCACAGAGAAGGGGGTGTTATGTCTTCAGCCCTACCACAAGATCCCCTTGTAACCCTTTCCTGACGTCTCTGGACGTGTTAGAACACGCGTTGTGACACGTTCTGAACAAGCAAAAAAAGTAGGAATTTCGGACGCGTCCGGTCTAATTTGTATTGGACCGTCTTAATTTGTATTGGACCGTCTTAATTTGTATTGGACCGTCTTCCAATTTGAATACAAAACGCGTCTCAGATTTCGATTCCAATTTTCAAATGGACCGTCTTCCAGAGCTGCCTAGCTCCGGATAAGCATTAGAACCCTAACCCTAAAAGCAGGAATTTCGGACGCTTCCGGACGTGTTAGAACACGTGTTGTGACACGTTCAGAACAAGCAGAAAAAAGCAGGAATTTCCTACGTCTCCAGACGTGTTAGAACACGTGTTGTGACACGTACTGAACAAGCAAAAAAAGCAGGAATTTCGGACGCTTCCGGACGTGTTAGAACACGTGTTGTGACACGTTCAGAACAAGCAGAAAAAAGCAGGAATTTCCTACGTCTCCGGACGTGTTAGAACACGTGTTGTGACACGTACTGAACAAGCAAAAAAAGCAGGAATTTCGGACGCCTCCGGACGTGTTAGAACATGTGCTGTGACACATGCTGACTAATTTCCTGACCTCTCCGGACATGTTAGAACACGTGTTGTGACACATGCTGACTAAGCGGAAAAGGCAGGAATTTCCTGACGTCTCCGGCTGTGTTAGATGACGTGTTGTGACACATGCTGACTAAGCGGAAAAAGCAGGAATTTCGGACGCCTCCAGCTGTGTTAGAACACGTGTTGTGACACATGCTGACTAAGCAGAAAAAAGCAGGAATTTCGGACGCCTCCGGACGTGTTAGAGCACGTGTTGTGACACGTGCTGACCAAGCGGAAAAAGCAGGAATTTTGGACCCGTCCGGTCTAATTTGTATTGGACCGTCTTAATTTGTATTGGACCGTCTTATTTGTATTGGACCGTCTTCCAATTTGAATACAAAATGCGTCTCAGATTTCAAATTACAATTTTCAAATGGACCGTCTTCCAGAGCTGCCCACCTGGGGATAAGCATTAGAACCCTTTCGGACGCTTCCGGACATGTTAGAACACGCGTTGTGACACGTTCAGAACAAGCAAAAAAAGCAGGAATTTGGGACGCCTTCGGACGTGTTAGAACACGTGTTGTGACTTGTTCTGAACAAGCAAAAAAAGCAGGAATTTCGGACGTCCTCGGACGTGTTAGAACACGTGTTGTGACACGTACTGAACAAGCAGAAAAAAGCAGGAATTTCGGACGTCTCCAGCTGTGTTAGATTGCGTGTTGTGACACGTTCCGTCTTTGCGGAAAAAAGCAGGAATTTCGGACGTCCTCGGATGTGTTAGAACACGTGTTGTGACACGTACTGAACAAGCAGAAAAAAGCAGGAATTTCGGACGCTTCCGGACGTGTTAGAACACGCGTTGTGACACGTTCAGAACAAGCAAAAAAAGCAGGAATTTGGGACGCTTCCGGACGTGTTAGAACACGTGTTGTGACACGTTCAGAACAAGCAGAAAAAAGCAGGAATTTCGGACGTCTCCGGACGTGTTAGAACACGTGTTGTGACACGTACTGAACAAGCAAAAAAAGCAGGAATTTCGGACGCTTCCGGACGTGTTAGAACACGTGTTGTGACACGTTCAGAACAAGCAGAAAAAAGCAGGAATTTTGGACGCGTCCGGTCTAATTTGTATTGGACCGTCTTAATTTGTATTGGACCGTCTTAATTTGTATTGGACCGTCTTAATTTGTATTGGACCGTCTTCCAATTTGAATACAGACGCGTCTTCCAATTTTCAAATGGACCGTCTTCCAGAGCTGCCTAGCTGGGGATAAGCATTAGAACCCTAACCCTAACCCTAACCCCAAAACGCGTCTCAGATTTCAATTCCAATTTTCAAATGGACCGTCTTCCAGAGCTGCCTAGCTGGGGATAAGCATTAGAACCCTAACAAGCAGAAAAAGCAGGAATTTCGGACGCCTCCGGACATGTTAGATCACGTGTTGTGACACGTGCTGAACAAGCCAAAAAAGCAGGAATTTCAGACGTCTTTGGCTGTGTTAGATTGCGTGTTGTGACACGTTACGTCTTTGCGGCAAAAAGCAGGAATTTCGGACGTCTCCGGCTGTGTTAGAACACGTGTTGTGACACGTGCGGAACAAGCAAAAAAAGCAGGAATTTCGGACGCTTCCGGACGTGTTAGAGCGCGTGTTGTGACACGTTCTGAACAAGCAAAAAAAGCAGGAATTTCGGACGCTTCCGGACGTGTTAGAGCGCGTGTTGTGACACGTTCTGAACAAGCAAAAAAAGCAGGAATTTCGGACGCCTCCAGCTGTGTTAGAACACGTGTTGTGACACGTTCTGAACAAGCAGAAAAAAGCAGGAATTTCGGACGCTTCCGGACGTGTTAGAGCACGTGTTGTGACACGTTCTGAACAAGCAAAAAAGCAGGAATTTCGGACGCGTCCGGTCTAATTTGTATTGGACCGTCTTAATTTGTATTGGACCGTCTTAATTTGTATTGGACCGTCTTCCAATTTGAATACAAAACGCGTCTCAGATTTCAATTCCAATTTTCAAATGGACCGTCTTCCAGAGCTGCCTAGCTCTGGATAAGCATTAGAACCCTAACCCTAAGTCTCCGGCTGTGTTAGATGACGTGTTGTGACACGTTCTGAACAAGCAAAAAAAGCAGGAATTTCGGACGCTTCCGGACGTGTTAGAGCGCGTGTTGTGACACGTTCTGAACAAGCAAAAAAGCAGGAAT
Organism: Anthracocystis setariae; assembly: GCA_928724745.1. NCBI lineage: Eukaryota > Fungi > Basidiomycota > Ustilaginomycetes > Ustilaginales > Ustilaginaceae > Anthracocystis > Anthracocystis setariae. The sequence continues at coordinate 1,293,020 of CAKMXJ010000039.1, read as the reverse complement.
TTCGGACGCCTTCGGACGTGTTAGAACACGTGTTGTGACACATGCTGACGAAGCGGAAAAAGCAGGAATTTCCTAACGTCTCCGGCTGTGTTAGATGACGTGTTGTGACACGTTCTGAACAAGCAAAAAAAGCAGGAATTTCGGACGCTTCCGGACGTGTTAGAGCGCGTGTTGTGACACGTTCTGAACAAGCAAAAAAAGCAGGAATTTCGGACGCTTCCGGACGTGTTAGAGCGCGTGTTGTGACACGTTCTGAACAAGCAAAAAAAGCAGGAATTTCGGACGCCTCCAGCTGTGTTAGAACACGTGTTGTGACACGTTCTGAACAAGCAGAAAAAAGCAGGAATTTCGGACGCTTCCGGACGTGTTAGAGCACGTGTTGTGACACGTTCTGAACAAGCAAAAAAGCAGGAATTTCGGACGCGTCCGGTCTAATTTGTATTGGACCGTCTTAATTTGTATTGGACCGTCTTCCAATTTGAATACAAAACGCGTCTCAGATTTCAATTCCAATTTTCAAATGGACCGTCTTCCAGAGCTGCCTAGCTCTGGATAAGCATTAGAACCCTAACCCCTAACCCACCAACTCCACCAGCAGAGACACAGCTGGCTGAGAGGCTGCCCACCCCTCACCCGCCAGCTGCCACCACCACCATGCAGCTGCGCTCCAGGAATCTCAGGGAGCGCTCCCCCTCTGTGGAGATGGTGCTGGACCTAGCCTGGACTCCCATGCTGGACTGCCTCTTCCCTCTGCCACCAATGGTTGAGGTGCCTGGGCTGCCAGGGGTCAAGCGGTCAACCTTGATTGCCAAGGATGGCAATTGCCTCTTCAGGGCCATGGCACAGCACCTCCATGGCGCCCAGAGCAGGCACATGGAGGTCAGGGAAAAGGCAGTGGCCCACATGCTGGGCAAGCCCCACTTGGTGGCAGCCTACGCAGCTGACGGTGCCGGACACCTGGGTGCCAAGACTTGGTTCACTCAGATGGCCAAGATGGGCACCTGGGGGGATGAGCTGGCTGTCCTGGCACTGGCTGAGGCCTATGGCGCCAGCCTGTGGGTGTTTTCTGACCAGCATGGTCAGCACTCCACCTACCCAGGTGGAGCTGGTGGGCCGTACCTGGGGCTCATCCACCTGGACGGCAACCACTATGAGATCCTGAGCCTGTGATGTGACCCAGATGTGACTGTACATATTATATAACACAAAACCCCACAAAAAAATAGAAAACCCTGTACATAGCCAACCCCATACATGTGTGACGTCTGAGATGCGGTGGGGTAGGGTCAGGGTTGGCCGACACAGAACCTGCCATACCTTGGCCAATACTTGGTTGCCTTGTCTGCAACTTGGATACTATCCTAACCTGACATGTCTGAACAAGTTCTAATAAGACAGCAAGACAATCCAAGGGGGGTCCATTTTTCACCTTTCAAAGGGGGGACCCTTGGAGCTCTGGCCAAAATCACCAAAAAAAGTCAAAGTGTCTGTAGCTCTGTCACCATGCATAGCACTTCCATGAAACTTCTAGGGTACTCCTTTCACACCATTTGCCCAATAGTCACTTATGGGTGCGTGTCCAAAATCTTGCATTTTTGCCGGTCCGACACGTCTCGGGCCCAACTTCACCGACCCGTCACCGCAAATATTATTACTCAACTTGAGTAGGGTTGACTAATCAAACATGTATTTTTGACCTTTCTCTACAACTTTGCTTAAGCAACCCTACTCGATTTGTAAAAGGGACACCCTTGTAACCACACGTACTTAAATCCTTCACCGCATTCAAGAAAAGGAATCCAAAATCACATCCCAAAATCACAGCACAAATTGGGAACACAAAATCAACGTGAATGGACTACAATTTCATAGGCACCGCTATCCAACTTGACTACACCAAGGTACGGGCCAGAGCTGCCAACCGGGATGACCTGGCAAGAATACAACTTCCGTGACAGCTGAATGTGTCCAATGCTGACATTGAATGCTCCAGCTACACCATGCAGCAGCAGCACCTCCTCCTGCTTGGTCAACTCTCCATACCGTTCTGCCAGCTTCTCCAGTAGCGTGTTTCCCGCAACTCTGCTCCGTGTGCCCAAGTGGTTCTCCACCGCCTGCCTGTTCTCTGCCAGCCATGCCACTGCTTGCTCCCTGATCTCCACCGGGTCTGGATTCCCACGCCGGTCCTCCAGCAGGAAAGTGAGGCACTCCATCAGTGAGTCCCGTAGTTCTGCAAAGCCAGTGGTACGGCAGAGACCTGCCAGCTCCCTGCGTTGACTGAGCTGCCGCACAGGATTATCCTCCGGTACTGGTGCAAAGACCATGCGTGCAGGATCCACCACCAGTGCACGGATGTTGACTCCCAGCTGATTGCGTGTTGCCAGCGTGGCAATGTGGGAACGGAATTTCTGAGCGCCAAGTGAATTCCGGCATTGGCTGCACCGGACACGGAATTGATTTGCACCTCCACACAGCGTGTAGGTGCCCACACGGTGGCAGCCTTGGCACTGCACATGAAGCTGCACGTGTGTGAACAGGCTACGTGTGCCAATTGTAGTGTTGAAGTGCTCCAGCTCCTGTGCAATGTCCAGAGCTGCATCAGAGCTAGCCCACCACGCAGTCAGACTGTCCAATGCCGTAGGTCTCCTGCCAGGATGCCAGCCCATGGCATTGTACAGGTCAATGACGGCCTGCCGCTGCAGCTGAGAGGATGCCTTTGAGTGGCAACCACGGAAGATCTGCTTCTCCTCTGCCAACGCAAGCAACGCATTCAGGTCTGCAAACATGGCTGCCTTGGTGATTGTGTGCGTGAGGAGCTGCTGATCCCCAGCTGCTGCAGTGAACAAGTGCCGGTGGTCCAAGAATTTGCTGGCCACGGCAATGTCCCTGGCTGCCTGCATGGTGGGGGCCTGTACCGTGACCTCCAGGCGTACTCCGCTTCCCACCTCTGGAGCTGTGTTGACAATGCGGTCCCTCCAGCTCTGCAGCCTGGCAATGCGGTCCTGCACAATCTTGATGCTCATAGGCTGGCCTGCCTGTCCAGCGCCTGCAGCTCCTGCTTTGAGCAGATGCGTGAGCTTGGGATACCCTTTGAAATGAGAAATCCCATCCGGTCTGGATTTCCACTTCAATTCCACGCTGCCAAAGCCTCTGCCCACACGTAGTGCCATAGGGTACTGCTTGTATTTCCCCTTTTTGGACTTGGGCGTAATGAGCGTGATGCAGCCTGTGTCCACTGTGCAGCCAATGTCAAAGACATTGGCATTATGCAAAGGGTGCTCACTGAGCATGGCTGGATCCAGGAAGCGGTCAATGGGCACCTTGATGCCGTAAGCTCCCATGCGGATGCTCTGGCAGCCAATGTCCTGCAATGCTTCCACCATGATGCCCACATCCACACGCAGCTCTCCATAGGTGAGCACTGTGGCGTGCTCAGAGGGAATGAGGATGGCACGCTGTGGAGGCTGCTGCAGGCGTGCAATGAGCGGCAGCTTGAAGCGTGGCTCAAAGCGGAAATTAACCTTGAGCTCGGCAAAGTACACCCAATGATTGAACAGCTCAGCGTCCTTGAAATCAGGGGAGTAGCTGCACAAGCTCAGGTAGCAGCCAGCAGGGTAGATGCGCAGCAGGTCTGTGGGAGAGATGGTCACCGCAAATGAATCCACATTGTACTCCACACAGCCATTCCAGTCAGTCACCGGGTTGAGAGCTGGAATGGGCGGCAAGGTTGCCTGCTCCTGCTGCCTAGCACTGTCAAGCAGGCTTACAGGCGGTGGTGCTGCTGGCTCCATGTCATCCAGATCCATTGCTGGGAGCAAGACCACAATGCCGTCCACCGGCATGTCCTCCACTTCCTCCAACCGCAACTCTGGCTGCTGTTGCTGTTGCTCCGGCTGCTCTGGCACAGGTGCTGGCAGCTGCGGCAGTGTCTCCCCCTCTGCCTCTTCATCTGACGGGTCCTCCAATTCCTCCACCTGCTGCTCCAGAGACGGAATGGGGAAAGGATCCGGCACTTCACCAGAGGACGCGTCAGGCTGGAAACTATTTTCCATTTCTTCAGCCTCTGGCTCCAGTGCCGGCACTAGCTCAGTCTCTCCGTCTGCCTCCTCTCCCAATTCTGCTGCCGCTTCCACCTCAGCCTCAGCCTCTGCCTCTGCAAAGACCACATCCAAGTTGTCCTCCACAAGCGTCAGGGGAAAATCCTCTGAGCTCTCCACGCTAACCTCTGAATTTGAATCAGAATTCAATTCAATTGAATCCTCCTCTGCTAGAATTGCTGGATCCAACACGGCAAGGAAAGGGTCGGCAGGTTGCTCTTCTGCCGCAGGCGCAGTTGCAAGCTCTGGACTCACCGCATCTTGAGTTACCGCATCTTGAGAGACTGCTGTTGCTGATATTGTTGTTGTTGTTGTTGTTGCTGCTGGTGCTGATGCTGCCGGTGCTGATGCAGGTGTAGGTTGAGCCTGACTTTGAGTTGCTGCACCTTGACATTTGCGGATGCCTTGATGCTTGAGGAGTGCTGCCGCATTCATCACAACTTGTCCGCAAGTACATGCTACAAGTCCAGCAGCTGCTGCTGCCTCTGGACTGACAGGCACACCGCTGTGAGCCTTGCGCAAGTGGTTGGTGATGTTGCTTGCGGCATAGGCATAGTTGCATACGGGGCAGGTGATCTGCAACATGTTGATTGAGTATGATGAGCGGTTGTCAAAAAAGGAATGCAACAGTGTTGCAAATATCAAAGCTTTTGTAGTGGACCGTCTTCCATTTGTAGCAGACCGTCTTCCAGTTCTAGTAGACCGTCTTCCATTTGTAGTAGACCGTCTTGGATTTGTAGTGGACCGTCTTCCATTTGTAGCAGACCGTCTTGGATTTGTAGTAGACCGTCTTCCATTTGTAGTAGACCGTCTTGGAGTTGTAGTAGACCGTCTTCCATTTGTAGTAGACCGTCTTGGAAATTGTAGTAGACCGTCTTGGACTTGTAGTAGACCGTCTTGGACTTGTAGTAGACCGTCTTGGATTTGTAGTGGACCGTCTTGGATTTGTAGTAGACCGTCTTCCCTGCTCAGCACGCTCAAAAAAGTTGAATTTGTATTGGACCGTCTTCCAATTTGTATTGGACCGTCTTCCAATTTGTATTGGACCGTCTTCCAATTTGTATTGGACCGTCTTGCTGGATGAATACAGACGCGTCTCACAATTCAATTGGACCGTCTTCCAATTTTCAAATGGACCGTCTTCCAGAGGGCCAGACGCAAGCTGCCCAACTGGGGATAAGCATTAGAAGATGTTTGAGCATTTTTGGTCCACTTTCTGGCAAGTCCCCTTTTCTGACCAAGCCTGGGGGACTCTCCTGTTTTGGAAATTTCAAGTTGATTTCAGGGGAGTCCCCCTCCTGGCAATCTGCACATTTTCCTTCCGCTGGGGGACTCTCCTGTTTGGGAAATTTTCCTTTGATTTCAGATATGTCTTTGCAATTGTAGTGGACTGTCTTCTGTTTTGTTACCGACCGTCTCCTGTTTCTTACTGATTGTCTTCAAATTGTTACTGACTGTCTTCCAATTTGAAAGAGACCGTCTGTCTTTTTGTTTGAAGTGGACCGTCATCTGCTAAATTCAAATCCAAAATAATTTTGAAGTGGCACGTCTTCCTGGCATTTCAAAATCCAGCACAGTTTTCAAATGGACCGTCTCATTTTCTCAGGGACGCGTCCAAACAACAATTTTTTGCCCATCAAACCCTTAACCCTAACCCAGCTTCCATCCACACTGCACCACTGGTCTCCTGCGCACAAACTCTGTTGTCTCCCACGCACAAGCACCTTTGTCCCTCACTCTGCTATCTGATTTGCATGTGTGCATGTCCTACCATTGAGTGAACCAACGCCAAGGTTGCAGCTGCTGCAGTGAGCGTCTCCTACCTTTGTCTCCCGTCTCCTGTCCCTGCTCTCCTGTCCGCTGCTCCTGCCCTCTTTCATGAGTGTGAAAAGTTGAATTTGTCCGCTGAGCACTTCAGCAGTCTGGCCAAACACGTGAACCACCCAACCAATTTCTGCCAATTTTGACGCGTCTCCCAGGGTCCAACCTGCCGCTCAGCCAAAAAAATATTTGATTCTCCTGCAGCACTTGAGCAGTGTAATTGGGCTTGTCTCCTGGGGGTGGGAGACAAGTTGCGTCAGGTCAATTTGGCGGGGGAGATTTGTCTCCCGCCAGCCATCGGGGACAACCGCCTAGGGCTAGGGTTGCGTGTTTAGCAACAAACACTTGTCGGTCATGGGACCTTCTGGAGTAAGGCTATAGCAACGATGGTCGTCACTTAGCCGTATACATTTGCTCACGCCACATGTATATATAGAGGTTGCATCTTACTGTGTGGTAGTTGGAAATCCATCGAATCATCAACTAACAAAGTGTGTTCCTAACGTACAACCAAGCATACCAACACGCAGGCTTGCGTGTTTGTCTCTCACGTGGTAACCTACCAAGCTTCCTAGCCTACAGCGCCCACTCGGACGAGTGCGGTCAATCTCACTTTGCTCTTGCTGGCTCTATTGCCAAAGAGGATTGACAATTGACTTAGTGATTCCAAACACACTTCCAAGATCGCAGCTTGAAGTCAGTCAAGGGACGCGGCGAACACGCGCCCTTGCGTGTTTGCAATCACCTTCAAACGTCTATCCACCACGCAATAGTGATTAGATGCACGTAGAATCTAACAGGTTGGTCATTATGCAGGTCTAAGCATCAAAGCTTGTCTGAGCTCAAAACCCGTTCATTCAAGCACTACCACCATTTGATCAGGTGGTGTTGCGAAAACTGCCTGTTGTCAATGCAAGTGGTTTAGTTTTAGTGATGTGTCGATTTCGACGAGGTCTGCGATTCCGACAAGGTCTACAATCTACCAACTGAAGTAGTCAAGATCGTGCCGCGAGTTACCTGCTTCAATGCAAGACACCAGCCAAACTCTTGATGTATCGCAGGTCCTCGCCCGGGTCGGCGTTTCGCAGCAAGACGCCGTGTACCTCGCTACCGTGCGTTGCGGGCTGGAAATTGACCGCTGCTCCTTCTGCGTGTGGACCTATAGGAAAATGGACCGGCTCCTCATACATTCCCGAAGCTGTGCCGTGCCTCAGGTATCTGTGGAAAGCAGCGATATGATTCGCATCGGCAAGCTCAATGGTTGTGGGGCCTGTGAATTCCGGGATCAGCGTGTTCTCCAACCGACCGTAGACCTTATTGTTGTCACCGGCTCGCCTGTTTGCAAGCACGTCGTTCCTGATATAGTCGACAATGTGCTTGCGCCATGCTTGGTTTCTAAGAGGATCTAACCTGGCCGCATAAACGATGTCATCCAGTCTCTTGGCGTTTGTTTCCGAGAAAGGCTTGTCCACCAGACCTTCGGCGTGAGGTCTCAAAAGTTGGCGAGACCAGAAAGGATCACGAAGTGCCTGTTCGACATCCTGCTCAGGGAAGATGTGCTGGAGGTGTGCGTGGTACTGCTTGCCGCCGTTCTTGAATGGGTAGCTTTGGAAAGAAGACGTAAACACAATCTTAGCTTCCGGATTTCGAGCCAAGATCATGCGCCTCAGGTTTCGTAAAAAGCTCGTTTGCTGCGCCATGCTTGGCTGCAGGCTGTTGTAACCGTGAAGCAGCATATACGAGTCGATCGAACCGCGATCAGCTGCCTCGATGACCGTTTGCAGTTGCTCTTGTGCCGTAGGGGCGATTTGGAAGATACGCACGCGATTGCCATGCAGCTCATTGCGCAGACTCCTCACGTTGGCATCTTGCTTATAGACATTTGGGTTGTTCCTCCACCAAGCCTCATGCGGAGGAGGCTGTGGTAAGACGTTGGTGCCTCGGAAGATTGTGATCTTGTTGGGATCGACGCTTCTGAAATCGTTTTGCAGAGCCAGCCTGTTCTGGCGATCGAGGTATTGTTCAAGCTCGTAGGCGGCTTGACCGTGAGCATCGATTCCCGAAGTAATGGCAATGACCTTGCTGTATTGCCGATCCAGAAGCATGGACCAAATGGCGGCCTTATCGTCGAATTTGACGTCGACAAAAGCGACTGCTACAGTCCGAACAGCATGCACGGTTGCGGTCAGTGAAAGAAGGCTGAACGCAACAAACGACAGCCAGCGCGACCACATCTTGTCACGTCAAACGATGTGAGAAGAGGAGCTCCGAAGATTGAGAATGTGGAAGATGCACGATGGATGGCTTCGATCAGGCGGCTTCTTATACCTTTGTTCTGATGAAAGGCAAACAACTGCTTTAACGCTTGAGGAGAAGACGCATTGTTCCACCAGGCAAAGAATGTGATGATCCTTTCAAAATGTGGGATCGCTGACTTCCGAGCTTCTCACAACAATGGGGAGACACATAGAGTAGGTTGCTGGTGTGGGTTTGACAATGTGGTCCCACATCGAGTACCACCCAGGGTTGTTACGGTAAATGCTCATCCTCAGCGACGTTCAACGAGACCGCTTGCCCCTATGTTCGTCCTCCATGCACAACTCATGCCGCGATCGAGGTCTCTGATGACGCAAAACCGATGAGGTGGTTACACATCGAAAATAAAGAGAATGTTTTGTATTCGGTTGGATATCAGTAGTACGGTGCCTCCTGCCTGGGGTATCTCCTCCAAAAGAGAGAGGGCTGTACAGGGTATCGGATGTCGAGAATCTTCGAATGATGATAAAGGACGGTGGGAATGGTGATATAAGAACCGATTGACCGCTTTCTAAATGAGACGTTCGTTGCAAGCTGTTGCTAATTGCCGGTGGGAACTTCGCACCTCATCCCATCTTAGGCAGCAACGATTGAAGGGTGGGAGCAGGGGGCTTGCCACGCCGCGCGATGTGGTTTGGACCTTGCTCCACCAACACCACAAAAGCGAGGAAGACAACAAAAGCAAATTGAACCCACTCCTCTACCCATCCATAGGTGACTTGGGACACGTGAACGACTCGTTGTCGGACCATAGCCGGTTGGTAACGAGCACGGAACGAGGTAGGAAAATAGTCTGTACCTCGGCCCCCCTGCTTCTTCCACGATGGACAGTCAAGAAGCTCAAACTCGCCATCGTCGGCTCGTGCGCGGTCCAAATCCATGAACGAGCAATCCTCGTCTGTTCCTCGTCGTTTAACCAGTGGGGAAGCGCAAGATACATCCCGTACCCACTGCTTTGTCGACCGGCGTGGGTCCCGAGTGGTGGAGGATTCATTGGCTGGTGAAGATAACCACCCACCCGCTCTTCCCTCGGCCAAAGCTCGACGCCTTTGTTCTTGCAACCGTTGTGGCGTGGGTGCATACGTGGCAATCAGCTGATCTTCTCGCTCTCGGGCTAGCGTACTGTCTTCCCATTCTTCACTGTAGCCACGTTGGCGCAAAAGCTCTTGTCTGCGTCGACGTAGAAGGGCGTCGATGCGCAGACGTTGTTCGATCTGGTCTGAGGATTCGATCTCGAGCCGAAAGGGTGCGGCGCTTCTGGTGCCTTCGGTTTGATTTTGCCTGCTACCACCCACTTTCTTTGGGCCGAAAAACAATGGATTGCCTTTGACCTGAGGAGCGTTTCGGCTAGCGGGAGGGGAGGTAGATGGCGCAAGCAGACCTAGCTTGACAGCCTCCCGCTGGCTGATAGTGCGACCATAGTCATCGTCATCTGCCCACGCGACGGGTTGCTGCTCGACAATAGCATTGATGAGATCGAATTGCGCACTCCGAGGCTCATCCTCGTCCTGCAGACCGCCGGTCTCGATGATAGGCTGATCTGCCAGCCAGACACCGCCCTCTTCTGCGGCAACCCGGGAAAGCAAGGCGGCATCGCGAGGACGAAGGGGAGAGCTGTCGAGCAACACGTCTTCAATGACACCATCGGTCGATTGAGCAAGGACACATTCGAGATCGTCTTCGTGCTCCTGTTGATTCTGAGGGACGAGTCGACCCACATTGGCAGTGGGACGATCGGATTCTACGCTGGCCAACAGATCTGACGATGCTACCAGCGCAGCGCTGGCTGGCTGGGCAGACGAACGCAGTACCAGAGACTGCAGCTCTGGTGCACTTGAGTCCTGGACATCGGCGGCTACGGCAGGTCTGCGATGCTGTGGCAGGTCATCGTCGAAGTCGTACTTGCGATCGTCGCCACCAAAGATGCTTCCAAGCTCACTGCCGAGAGTCCTGCCTCGATTGGAAGTAACAGAAGCTGGGCTGAGAGGCGAGCTTGGGCGCTGCCACCCCAGTGGACTGCCCGTGAATGGATCGTTGTTTCGCTGTTCAAACCCTGGCTGAGACGCGAATCGGACTTCCGAGCCGAAAGAGGAGGACCTGGATCGAGATCTTCGAACGCGAGCTGTGGGATTGAAGGTTGCTGGGTGCGAGGGCGAGAGATATGGGATGACTTCAGCGCGTGCTGCGGATCGTGGCTGGCTACTTGCGCTTGGCGGACTTTCCCGGCTGGCGCGTCTGCGAACCGGAGTGAGGCTGCGGCGATTCGAAAAGGCCGGTACGGCATCGGACGGTCGGAGAGAGGCCTGCCCATGAAAAGTATCGGCGGTGGCACCGGTCAAGTCTTGCCACTCACCAGGAACCGACGACTCTGAGGAGGGACCAGTGATGACCTCCTCTTGCGTCTTGCGCCTGCGGCCTAGATCTTCTATGGAAGGTGTGATACGGATTCGCGGTCTGCCTGCCGGTCCAAATGCGATGGAGCTATACGAAGCTTTCTTGTTGAGGCCAGGCCTGCGTGGTGAAGACGTAACGCTGCTTTCGCCACTCAAGTCGATGGAAAAGGTGCCAGGAGACTGATCGGTGGATGAGCGCGATATGGACTCGCGGGATGGTGAGGCGTCGGAATGTGGACCCCAGATGTCAGTGGCAAGCTCCCTTTTGGCACGACGGATGGCAGTCCGCACAGTCTTGCGATGTTCGATGACATGACGATTTCCAGGTGCTCTGCGCTTTTGGATTGGCGAAGCGGACGAGAAGGGGCTCTCGGCTGATCCGACCAAACTCAGACTTTGAAGCGAGTGAGAAGGCGTGATGAAGCCAGGTTGACCAAGACTGAGAGCTGTCGTACTTTCGATGGTGAGGTCTTGGCCGACCGACTTAAAGGCGTCACGAAGTCGCTCATCTTCCTCCATTGCACGTCCGACGCGACTGCCAAAGTCCTCTTCTGCTTTTGCCATGGCTGCATTTGTTTCTTCGAGCTCCTTGATCTTTGCCAAGAGTTGAGCGACAAGCGCGCTTTCGCCGTCGGTGGCCACTACCGAGCGGAGCATGCCTTCAAGATTGGAAGTAGATGGAACAAGGCCATGGTGCTTCGGCGTTGGCTCGCCTCGTGCTTCAGCTGGTACTGATGAGGGTGCGGATGAAAGATCGGCGTCGTTGCGACTACGAGCACGTAGCGACAACGGGGAGGAAGGGTCCGGACGGTGATGTACAGAGATCGGACGCAAGGGAGATCTCGAACTCGGAGTTGGACGGTTCGACAGGTTGCCAGCCTCGAGTTCGATGTTGCGGTGTGTGGCAGCTTCGAGCTCAGCCCTGAGACCGCGAATCTCTTTGTTGAGTTTGCTGAGTTTCTTGCCGCCTTCGCAGCGAGCGGTTTCCGCCTCAGCCTGAAGGTCCGAGATCTGTTGATGAAGAATGTCGTTTTGCTCGCCGAGTGACGCCAGCTGACGTTGTGCCTCCGCTGCCTGAAGTTGCAGAAGGGACGGTGTGGACCGATGATGACTGCCTCTGGGGTTCTTCGAGGAGGCATAGGACATGGAACCAAGCGGTGACAGCAAGGAATGGGAAGCAAAGCTGGAGACAGAGGCACTGGGAGAGCAAGGTTGCGAGACGATGAGACCAGCATCGCTGGGAACCCACGTGGACAGTCCAGAGCTGCGAGCCGGGGTCGCTGCCTGGGTCAAAGTGAGCTTTTCGGGATTGGTGCTGGAGGAGGTGAGAGGTCTACTGAAGTAGTCTGGGTCGTGGTCGGGCAATGTGGTTGGATGAGCAATCGGTGTAGTATCAGCCTCTGCTTGGCTTGGAGAGATCTGAGCTTGGGAATGAATGTCAATGTCAGTGGTAGGTGGAGAGTTCATGGGCCGGTGATAGTCGGCTGTTGGCGCATGAGCAAGGTTGTCGGAGCTAGGATGAGGCGTTGCGGCTGGTAGTTGGGCATCGTCGACGATCATAGCCTCGATGTCCGAGAGACCAAAGAGGCTAGAGCTTGATGCCATGCTCGACATGATGCCGCTGCGGAGAGAGAGATTCTTTTCCAGAAGCGCCTTGCCGATATTAGCAGCTACAACGAGTTTTTGCTCACGTTCGCGTACCTTGCGGCTGGCTTCGAGGAGGAGTTGTTCGAGTTCATGGCGTTCAAGAGCTCCGAGCCATTGAGGATCAAAGTCGTCGTCGCTGTGGTTGCTATTTGGTGTTAGTGGTGCCTCTCTAGGTTTCGACGGTGGCGAGTGGAGAGCGAGATCGGACTGAGGCCCATCGCAAATTGGCAAGGGCGAAAAAGCAAGGACGGTGTCGACGCTTGTGTCGTCAACGACATTTTTGAGATCGGAAAACACAGCACGAGATTGTTGATGCATGTTGATGTCGATGGTGTGTGGCTTGGAGTCTAGCTCTTGCGATTGCTCATGGTGGATTTGACGTTGGTGGTGTGATGTCTTCCTTTGACCTGGTGGCCGTGGTCGTTGATTGGGTCGCAGATTCTCCGAATACATAGCTTCCAGGTTGCGAGCGGGCGAAGGCGTTAATCCAATGTAAGCCCCTGTGTGTGGTCAAGATGATGGTTGAACAGATGACATATGCTGATGCAAAAAAAAAAGATCAAGACCCTCAGTTGGTCTATGAGACGAAAAGGAAGTGTACGTGAACACACGCAGTCGACTGGGATATGCCGCAAAGATGGACGCGGCAATCTATGCGCGGTACTGAAGATGAGAGCTGGAGATGTGAAAGCCAGTGAATCGATTGTTGATGAGGAGCGATGCCATCGAGGAGGTACAGTAGGTTGGTGATGGGATGGTGAATGGCTAAGGGAAAGTGCAGGTTGGAGTGTTGCGGAAGCATAGCAAAGACGTAATCTGAAAGGTAGCGGAAAGGATGTGAAAGAATCTCAGGCACAAGTACACGCATACGCATACGCATATACACGCACACACACAATCACATACAAGCAAAGGCAGATGCAGACATCGGATGACTAGCGAGAAAGTGTTGTTTGAAGAGAAGAGAGGCAGAGGCCAGAGCAGAGTGTGTTGCTTTGAGTCTCGACAAAAAGAAACATGCACTTCGTTCTTATCGGGCAACATGATAGCGGATCAAATTTTTATTTTTATTTTCAAAAAAAAACAATTGAGCCTCAGCAAGCAACCGGACTGGCGAGAAACGGGGCTTGGCAGCTGTTGCAAGCATGTCGACCATCGAGTACCACTGTCTGCGGCTTGCTGGCTTTCAGGCCGCTGAATTTAATCGATTCGATTCGAGGCGAGGCGAGGCGAGGCGAGGCGAGGCGAGGCAAAAAGAGAAGCGTGAAAGATTTGTTGATGCCAAACTCCACGGTGCCACAGGAGCCAAAGATGCACGCGTACTCACGCAACGCACGCATGCATGCACGCTGGGCGCGATGCAAATCCGTGCAGGTGTTGGTCTCGGCAGTTGCAGCGTACCATCACAACAACCCACCGCCCTCTTTCCGAAAACCAAGAACAAGAACAAGAACAAGAATAAGAAAAAAAAATTCCTCCTAAAGAATCATCGGATCCACCGAGCTTCACGTTTGCTGACCGAGATCACAACATGGACCCTGTTGCTTGCTATCGCTTTGAAACCCTTACTGTACTGTACTGTACTACTCTTGTCCCTCGGATCTCTTGCTCGGACATATTTTCCGACGCTGAAGCGCATCCTGAACTGGGTCGGGCGGCGGCTAAGCTGCACGCCTCGATCGTATAATTTGACTGCAGCGGCAGCGGCATCGACCCCAAAGCAGTACAGTACGGCAACAAAACAGAAAAAAAAAAAAAAAAAAGCAAAGGCACGGTGCATGCCAACGCTGCGCTTGGCCGCCATGGGACGCCACCCGACGTTTTTCCAAGAAATTTACCAGTTACTGTACCGCTGTAAGCCAGGCTGCAAACCAAAGCCCACATCGCCGCTAGCTTGCCCCTAGCCCATTCTATTGTACCGATCTGTCCGTTGAATGCTTCGATACAGCACAAAGCATGGACAACGTGCCGCCGACCAACAACAATCAACTTGAGCAGCCTCGGAGCACGCAAGACTTTGACATTGAGACTGTTGTAGCTTTTCTTTCTTGCTCTTCCACTTGCCTGCAGCTGGCATCCATCGCAACAACAGTACAGTAGTGCGTTGAGCGGAAGCGGAAAAACGTTTCAACCCCACGTCTACGTCTCGCTACAGTCTAGTCCAGTCCAGTCCAGTCCAGTCCAGTCCAGTACTCGAGTACTCGAGTTGAATGTAAACACAGGCTCACGTCCCATCATTCGAGTTGAGGTGATGGCTCCATCATGCCAACATTTTGCGCTTGACATGGGCATGTATTTGGCTCGGCGCAACTGTTCACGTCTGAACCCTTTTTTTGGGCACGCGCGTTGCTTCGCTGCCAAGGTTTCTCTCTCCAAATCGCCGATCTTGTTTCGATCTTGCTTATGCTTTTTGGATTGGGATGATAGCATTCAATATGACCACGAAATTGGGCTTCCACCGATTTCTATGGCCGAGGTCCGACGAAATTTGTGTGAATGTGAATGGAATGGATTCGACAAGGCTTGGAGTGTTTGCAGATTTGCGTGACAGACGTGGACAGTCCGTCAGTAGATTGCCGACTCGCTCGTCCGACATCAACTTTCATTTCGATCCTTTCACCCGTCAAGTCATCCTTGCCTCGACCTCTCCTTGCTACACTTGCAGTGCAACAACCAAACCGAGGATGGTCATTTGTACTCGTCGCGGCTGCGGCGTCGACTTTGATCCCGCTTCTTGCTCTACAGACTCGTGCAGCTTCCACCCAGGCGCTCCCGTCTTCCATGAAGGTCTCAAGTCGTGGTCCTGCTGCAAGGACACCAACAAGCCAGTCATGGAATTTGACCAGTTCCTCGCCATCCCTGGCTGCAGCACCGCCGACTCGCATTGCACAGAAAAGCAATCCGTTCCTATCGTCAAAAACGGTGCTGTCGTCGCCGACCAACCAGCATCGGCGCAAACTGCCCCCACTCAAGCCGTTTCCAAAGATGCATCTGGCAAAGAGACATTTGGACAGCCTTCTTCCGCATCCGATATTGTTCAACCGCTCTCTGGCATGTCGTTGCTAGCTGCCCAAAACGCGGCTCAGTCGCAAAAGCCCGATTGCAAGCCTCGGACTCCCATTGAGCCAGTCGAGCACGAGGACCCTGCCGATGCGGATGACAAGCTCACTGCTGGTCTCATCTGCAAGCGTGCCGGCTGCGGCTTCAAATTCGACGGTGGTGCTCGTGACCGATCCACAGAGACTTGCAAGTATCACAAGGGCTCTCCGATCTTCCACGAAGGCTCCAAAGGTTGGTCTTGCTGCAAACGCAGAGTCCTCGACTTCAACGACTTCCTGCAGATCGAGCCCTGCTCCATCGCAAAGTCCGGCCATCTTTACCTTGGCGCCGCCCCCAAGGAAGCAGCTGATGCCAGCAGTGACGCAGAGGAGATCATCGATTGCAGGATGGACCACTACGAGACGCCCAACGACGTTCGTCTCACCGTCTATGCCAAGGCCGTCGATGCTGCCAACAGCTCCATCCAGTTCAATCATGACAGCATCACCTTTTCCCTCCTGTTGCCACCAGCGCTGGGCTCATCCCGTGCTCGACGATTCAACAAGGTGCTCAAGCCCTTCGCTCCCATCAATCCTGCCGACTCTTCCTTCAACATCACCAAATTCAAGGTCGACCTGGTCCTGACCAAACAGCTCAAAGGTCAGAGCTGGCCCTGCCTTGAAAGCGGAGACCGCCCCATTGGCTACGGTCTTACCTTTGGTCGTGATAAGGACAAGTGATCCCTTCAGCTCTTTCTTGACATTAATTTGTTCCCTTTGACTGCATACTCATCCTTGTACAATTACTTACACCTCATCAGTCCCTCGCATACCTCATTTTCGACATGTTCTGACTCTGATCGTCTATGCTTGGTATTTCCGCCGCCGAGAAACGATGCGATTGAGCACATATGGCAGAGTAGAGATAAGTCAACGTCCAACACCGAAACTGCAACAACTTACAACAACGACGACATTTTCATCGGCCGTCGGACTGCATTCGAGAATCCTTCATGGTATCGGTAGAATACCTTGATGTTGGCCTCGTTCGCGTGCTCATGCACCGAAGTTGCTGTCGAACCTTGCTCGGACGACTTTCCGTCATGCGCCACTGCCAAGTCTGCTGCACTGCCGGATCGGTCTTCGGCAACTTTTCTCTTCTTGCCCATTCCGTTCGGAATCGGAACCGCGGTCAAACCGGCGGGCAATGAGGCACTTTTTGGAACAATCGGACGGCCGAAGAAGTCGACCGCGGTCTTTTCCTTTTTGGTCCCGATCGTATCCCGCGCTGCATCCACCGTTGCACTTTTGGCTCGATAGATAGCCGTTGCACTCTTGGATGTCGAGCCAGCATCGTCCTCATCGACTCCAACCCCCGCATTCTTGCGCAGCTGCTGTTTCTCCATCTCCCTCGCCGCCAATTGTCGTACCGCAAACCGAGACGGCCCGATCTCCTTGGATCGTTTCCCTTCGAACTGAGTGAAAATGTCCAGCGGCGGATCCAGCTTGTACACGAGTTGACCCGCACTTTGGCCAGTGGCGGCTGCTTCCTCCTCCGAGATCTTGTCCTGAACAAATCGGATGTTGAGCGAGGTCATGATCGACACCATTGAGCCGAATACTTGCTTGTCTTCGGCACGTGAGAGTTGGTTGTTGACAGGTCGCAGATCCGGTGTGAGGATACGCATCAGCGAAGGGCCGAGTTCAGTGATGACCGCGTGTCGGTTGAACTGAGAGCGAACATTCGCTGGTAACATAGTCACGATCTGCGTCGCGATTTCATTGAATGCCGACGTCTTGAGGTAGTTCTCGTAGTCGACCTTCGGATATTCGGGTAGTGGATTACCGATGTGGGCAAACAGCAAGTGCCAGCACACAAACGACCACGGCATGAAGCCAAGCAGCTCGAAATTGCCATGAGACCATGCCCGCGTTGTGATGCTTTGTCCAAAGTGCAACCAGTCGTGCACCTGGCGATAGCGCTTCCATCCCCCATCGGCTGCACGAAGCGTCGGATAATGCTCGAAGCAACCTTGCGCCAGCTTGTCGTATTCGTTGCAACTGGTGACCTCGTGAACAATACGACTGACATTCTCCTGAGGTGTATCCACCAGAGCAAAGTCCTTCTGCTTCTCCTTGCCATCCGATGTCAACTCCTGCGCAGAGGTCTTGCGCGAGGCGTTCCAGGGGCAAGCTTGTGCTTCGGCAGCATGTGCATTGGCACCCTTCATACTCGATGCCGCTGCCTGTTTGCGATTCTGGCGTCGGAAGAGCATCTCCCACGCTTTATGCACGGTACCACCCGTGTCCTTGATGCCGATGGAAGCGCTCTTGACGGCGGCTTCGGTCAACGCAATGTTTTTCGTCTTGGCAAATTCAAGCGCGTTGAGACAAGAACGAATGTCGCCGTTGGTCAGCTCTGCGAGCAGAGACAAACCTCGAGCCTCGACCGAGAGCGATTCGACCTCGCAGACTTCGCGGAGACGCTTGACGACGAGGTTGGTGGGAGGCTTGTTGAACCGGATCAGCTTGGCCATCGGTCGCAGAGGGCGGAGCGAAGGAGCGTAGAGATCGTTGCAGATGCAAATGATTGGTCGAAGAAGTGGCTTGAAACCCTTGCGCTGCTGCTTCTTGCCGCGTGCAGCGAGCCCGGCCGCCTTAGGGCCGGCACCCTTACCCATCTCGACGAGGCGAACCAAAGCACGAACAAAGCCATGCGATTCGCCCGTTGCTCCGCCTCCACCGCCGGTTGCACCGTCGATCTCATCGATCACCACCAACGTTGGTCTCGGATCTTTGAGACTACCCGACTCCAATGCCATCTTGATCACATCCTCCACCGCTCCTGCCGTCCTTGCATCGCTAGCGTTGAGCTCGTACACATTGTAGCCGGCGTGAGCGCCGATGACGTGGGCAAGCGTGGTCTTGCCCAGCCCAGGAGGACCTGAAATCATCATGATGCGCTCCTTAGGTCGCCCATACGGGTCCTTCCAGAGGTGATCGCTTCCATTTTTGCTGCCGCCACCGTCAGTGAGACCGTATTTGGCCTGGACGTACTGTCGATGGCGCTCCTTACGGTGGTTTTTACGCTTGAAGACACACTCGTCCCACTCCTTGAGCCAGCCAAGCACCTCGCGATGCACTCTCTCGTCGCCGAGCAGCTCGGTGAATTTGGCAGGACGATGCTTGTCTACCCACATCCTCGAAGCGGCCTTGGCGTCTTTTGCAGAGGTTTGCTTGATGGCTGGACGTTTGTGGCTCCGCTCGGCTTCGTCGCGCTCAACGGCATCAAGCGCCTTGAGCGCTTCTACGGCATCGAGCAGTTGGTGGATAGGTCGTTCGAGAAGGTGCGAGACATCGATATCTGCCATGACGGTGGCAGGCTTCCAGCCCTTCATCCGCTTCCTGCGCTCGAAGCGGACTAGCTTGCCGTCCATGGTGGTTGCATTTACGAACCCTGCTGGAATGTATTTGGGGATTCTGGCAGGCTGATCGCGCGAAGGCAGACGGGACGGGCCAGCCAAATCTGAAGTTGCAACAGCCCCATCATGCGCAGTCTCTGTCTCCATATCATGAGCAGACAGCGCCTCGATGGCTCTTGAAGACCCCGACTGTGCTTGGGCAGACGTCGGGAATGGCACTTCTGCAACCGTCTGCGATTTTCGAGTCGGCACGATCGAGTGCTGTGAGCTGGGTTGAGAGGAAGCACCAAGCAGGCCGTTGCTCTCAAGCAAATCTGATACTGACGAAGACTCCCAAGATGATGTCGGTTGGCGATGGGCTGAAGACTGCAGATCAGCTAAGAGTAAATCTTCAAGAGGAGAAGGCTGCCGGTGTGATGATCCGGCTGTCAGCGCTTGGGGAGGCTGTGTAGCAAGATGCGCTTCCTCGGCAAGGAGGAAAGCCTCGAGCTCGTCATCGTCGTGTTCCTCGTGTTGAGATACGTTGGGGCCATTACGCTGCGCCTGAGGTTGAGGTTCGTCAGGTTGTTGCCTGACTTCCATCTCATCATCAAGGAGTTGATCCAAGTCAATCTCTGACTCAAAATCTACAGATCCGCCTCGATCAGGAGATCGCATTAGAGCCTGTGCATTGAGCTTGAGTGGGCTCTGGGAGCCCCATGCGTTGAGCGCCTTTTGAGCTTCGCTCTGAGAGCCAGGTGGGCTCAAAAGGTTGAGATCGTGCTCTCGAAATGGATCCGACGCGCACGGGAAGAGTTCATTCGCTTTGGCTTGCGACAGAAGCGAGCCGGTAGCAGAAGAGTCAAAGTCGAGAAGGCCGTTGCCTTCTAGCAGGCTTGGCTCGACCATAGCCCCCACCACGGCGTGTAATTCCGGCAGATCGACAATGTAAGTCCCTCAGAGCAGCGCTATTAAGGATGCTACAGCTGCCGAGCGCCGAGATTGGCAGTGTGAGATCCGTTGAGGAGAGAGATGGGTTTGTGGTCTTTGGTCGTAGGGCAAGGAGAGCTAAAGGACGAGGTTCAGAAAAGTTGGTTCTACAGTGCAGAGTCCAACACGTGCAGCGGCTCGTAATGTTGAGCGCAACTCGGCGGCGCGCGACGCGTAAAATGCTCACAGAGTTTTAGTTGTTAGGTCGCTGTAGGTTGCAACGTTTCTTGCGGCAAAAATGAGGTGTGGGCCTGGCTGCGTTCATGTTTGTATGGCTTTCGACCAATTGCCTTGATTGAGCGGCGAATCACACACTGGGATCAGTCAGTTTCGACAGCAAGGCACAGACGACCACAACGGGGCGCAACACAATCACAAGCATGGCAGTATCTTTGTACGTGATTGAGGCACTGAAAAGTGAAAGCAGAGCTCACGGTGCCATTGGCTTACATTCTGTCGTCGTTGCAAGTGCGTGGAAGACATAGAAGGGGTCAAGAAGCGAAGCGGAGTTGTCAGTACGTTTTGGTTCGAGAGAGGCTGTGATCAAAGCCGAGTCCATCTGCAAAGGATACTCACCGGTAAACACCATCGCCGAAGTTGTTGCCGTCCCAAGCAGTGTGTCGCGATCCTCCAGCGTCGCCGCGCTGCTTGCTCCTCCATCGACCCGTGTTGGCCACGCTCAATCCGAGCGCCAGCACACTTCGGGTGTCTTGAGGTCGAATGATACCGTCATCCCACAGACGGGCGCTTGCGTATTCTGGCAAGGTCTGGCCCTCGATCTTTTCCCTCAAGCCTTCCTGCTTAGACTTGTCACTGCTGACGGTTCCCATCACCGAGCTGAGCTGCTCTCCGCCCATCACACCGACGCGTGCGTTGGGCCACATCCACAGGAAGCGTGGGCTATAGGCACGACCGCACATGCCATAGTTACCGGCACCAAAGCTGCTTCCGACCACCACGGTGAATTTGGGCACATTGGCACAGGCCACCGCTCGAACCATCTTGGCACCATCCTTGGCGATGCCCGATCGCTCGGCCTTGGTTCCGACCATGTAGCCTGTGACGTTGACCAGGAAAACGAGCGGTGTCTGACGTTGGTTGCACAGCTGAATGAAGCTGGTAGCCTTCTTGGCTGATTCGCCAAACAGGACGCCGTTGTTGCCGATGATACCCACATCCTGACCAGCGATCTTGGCGAATCCGGTGACAATGGTGTTGCCGTAGAGCTTTTTGAACTCGTGGAAGCGCGAACCATCGACCAGACGCGCGATGATGTCTCGGATATCGAAAGGCTTCCTTGCGTTTTCTGGAATGATGCCGTGAAGCTCGGCAGCATCGTACAGTGGCTGTTCGAAAGTCGCATCGGTGAGCGCAGCGTTGGATCGACCGCAGAGACCCAGATTGGCAACAGCTTCGCGAGCAAGTGTGATGGCATGCGCATCATCGACAGCAAGATGATCGGTAACACCGGACTCGCTGCAGTGCATCTCACCTCCACCGAGTGTCTGTTGGAAAGGAAAGCGAGTTGGAGAGGGTGTAGAGAAAGTCAGATGACACAGTCACGTCGTACGCTTGATTCGCTTCGTTCAACTTACCTCGTCGTCCACTACTTCTCCCAGAGCCGCCTTGACCAGTGGTGGACCAGCAAGGAAGATGGTACCCTGGTTGCGCACAATGATGGTTTCGTCGGCCATAGCAGGAACATAGGCACCACCGGCGACGCTAATGCCGTGGACCACGGAGATCTGCGGGATGCCAAGAGCTGACATCTGAGCCATGTTGTAAAAGATCCTTCCAAAGTGGTTCTCATCTGGGAAGACATCGGCTTGGTGGGGCAAGGCAGCGCCACCACTCTCGTTCAGATAGACGCAGGGCAGTCGGTTTTCGCGAGCGATGGCCTGGGCACGGAGATGCTTCTTGACAGAGATGGGATAGTAGCTACCACCCTTGACGGTAGGGTCGTTGGCGACGATCATGCATTCGGTACCCGAAACACGGCCGATACCCGAAATCATACCAGCCCCAGGGATCTCGTCCTTTCCATACATCTCGTAGCCGGCCATGGGCGAAAGTTCCACAAAGGGCGACCCGTGGTCCAGCAGAGCAGCTACGCGGTCTCGAGCAAGCATCTTACCCCTGGATACGTGGCGAGCCCTCGCCTTTTCGCTACCACCGAGAGCAAGCTTTGCATGGGTCGCATCGAGCTGGTCGACGAGGCCATCCATGTAGGCCTTGTTGGCCAAGAACTCGTCGGAAGAGGCATCGAGGTTGTTGGGAAGCACACTCTGCTGTTCCTGGAACACCGAGTGAGCAGCAGCGCGATATGTCCTTGCTTGCTGGGTCGAAACCGCTCGAAGCTGGCGAACAGCGCCAGGGATGATGCGATTGAAGGGCTGCCTTGTCAACATTATTGTCACCGTCGGACACGCCGAGGTATGGAGGAGGGACGGTGAGGTGTTCTGGCACACGAGTGTAGCTTGAAGAGCGTAAAAAGGATGGCAAGGAAAGGTTAGGAATGTAGGTGGTGGTTGTTGCTTGGGATTTGCCGGTGGTCGGTCCACTCGTGCTTCGAGGTTTTCGTTTCGGTTGTAGAGAAGAGGACCGTTCGCAGGTGAGAGGAGGGGCAATTTGCGGGGGTTTGCTGGGGAAATTCTCGCGTTGGTCGTCTTTGGACCGTCAAATGCGAAAGGCTCGATTAGCCGGTCCGCAACACATGCCCGTATCCATCACCGATGCATCAACCTCTCTTCATTCGATCCGTTCGCGATCTCGAGATCTCGACATTGAACGAATCGGTCAATTTCCCCATTTTCTGGTTTCGCCGGGCTTCGTCGTCCATGTTAGAGCCACATGTTGGCAAATTCAGGGTCTTGCGGCCAAAGGCGAGTCACACATCTTACAGACAAAGGAAAGCTCAACTCGCTCGCTGCCTCCCTCTCTCTCTCTCTCTCTCTCTCTCTCTCTCTCTCTCTTTGGGGCTGGTGAAGAAACGAGCGGACCCTGGTCGGTCAGAAGAGTCGAAAGAATCGGGGAAATAAAATGTCCGCGGCTTGGAATCGCTGCTGGCACCCAAATTGCAATTCTGTAATCATCTGGGTAGCGGCTGAAGATGGTAAATTGAATCGGTGATGGCACATATTTGTAATACCTTAATCGTTGCCGCGCGGTGCGGTGCGGTGCGGGTCAGGTCAACGATACGGCAATAGAGCGGCTATCGACCTAGACAGCATTTTAAAAAACAGAAAAGAAAAAGAGGTGGCAGCGGGAGCGAGACTTGACCACCAGGGTCGTTTCCGTGCGTTGTTGGCGTTTCGGTGCTGGATTTTTGGGAACAATCCATCAATCTCTCTCTCTCTCTCTCTCTCTGATGAGAGACCTTCTTCCTCGTCTCATCCCCATCATCCCATCACCCTTTCCCCTATTCGATCGATACCATCCCGCGCTTTTCCTCGCCTCTGGTCTGTTCCCTCTTGGCAAGGCTTCGATTACTGTCACCTTGACTCGTTGATCACAGTCTACGCTTCCGCACCCACGAGCGTCAATTCCAACCTGATCTAATCACACTCTTCGGCTGCCCCGTCGGCTGCGCGGCAATCTCACAGCTTGAGCTGGATCCATTGCCACCAAATATAGGCTGAAGCGACACATTGCATCTAACAGCTGACAGTCGATACTGCTGCCGCTACCTACGTCCGCCTTGATCTCTTGCATCCAGCTGACAACATGCAGCCCAAATCGATTGCGCCGCATCCAGGTCACTTCGGCTCGTCCGAGGCTGCAAGCGCTTCCGGCTCGGTCTCTCCGCGTGCATACTCTCCCTCAGGCACGGCCACTTCCGAACATGGCTCAGTGCCACCGTCTGTGGCCAAAGCCGCAGCCGCTGGTGCCAACGCCGGTCCCAGTCGTCCCGCAACTGCTGCTCTCGTGGCCAAACTAGCAAGTCAACGCCAACATGGCACCGTCGCTGACGCCGTCGCCGCCTCGCTTGGAAGCAAGCGAGAACGAAAGAGGAAACGCATCCATTACAGCTGTGCAGAATGCCATCGTCGCAAGCACAAGTGTGACCGACAAACTCCTTGCCAGCCTTGCATCGATCGTGGCCTCGGAGATAGTTGCAGACCTTTCGAGGATGGAGATCAGTTTGGCGACATGCGAGACAGGGTGCAGCGTCTCGAAGATATCGTCGAGGGTCTTGCGATCGCTCACGCCGAGCTTGCAAAGGAACTCAAAGATTCACGCGGTCAAATGGCCGCCCTCGTCGAAATGGACTCCAGCGACGAAGAGCAAGATCCCGAGGTCAACACCGGCGACGCAGCATCACGACCCAAGCCTAAGAAGCGTAGACGAATCATTCGTCCCAGCACTGCAAGAGGCATCGAACGAGAAGAGCTCTTCAATTCCGAACAGCAGGCCCTGATGGCTTCCAAGGGCGAAGTTGTCGATTCAACCGACAGCAAACACAACGCTTCCCGCTACGAACTCGGTGGAAATCCGCTCGAAGGTGGCTTGGCTCGCGACGGTGACAGCTGGTTTGGTGCCCTTGCTTTGCCAAGCGTCAGTCGGGGTGTCATCGAGACAGAAATCAACGGCGAACGTCTCGAGCTCGGCGCCAACTTTCCCCGATTCCCCGCCTCTGTCAAACTTCATCGACTCATTCACGAAGGCGGCGCCTCTGAAAACATCTTGTCCGAACTCATGGACTCGCTTCCTTCCCGGGCCGAAACAGATCGTCTCCTCGATATTTACTTTCGTGACATCAACCACACCCGACTTCCACTCCACGAAGGCACTTTCCGTCAATCTTACGATGAGTTGATGGAGTTCAGATGGGGCAATGCCAAAGAGGAGCGCGGCGACGATGGTGCCAGGCACGTCCCCTTCTTGGCTTTCCTTTTCGCCATTCTTGCCACGGCTATGCGCTCACTTCCCGAAGCCCTTGGCACCGAAGCCGAGGCCAAGAAGGGCGCCATTCGTCTCTATCACGCTTGCCGACGCACCATCAATATCGCCGCTACGATTCGTGTCGACCACATCGATCTCGTCCTTGCGCACCTCTTTGCCGCCCGCTTCCTGATTTGCCAGCGCCAGAGTGCAGAAAGCTGGTCGCTGCTCGGCAATGCGATTCGCGCCGCCCAGGCCATTGGTCTTCATCGCGACGGGAGCAAGCTTGGCCTTGATGCCATCACCACGGAACGCAGGCGAAGGCTGTGGGCTCTCATCTACTACATGGACAAGACCACCAGCATACTCCTCGGTCGTCCGCAGGCTATTCAGGACAGCCACTGCGATACACTTCCACCTTCCGATGTCGACATTGACACCATGCCACGCGCTGCTCGCCCATATGTGCCGCGAACAAAGCCGCGACCCGGTACACCACCCGGTGTCTTCCTTTTCGTCGCTATCCGCCATGAGCTCACTCGTCTCACTGGAAAGATTGTAGAGCACTTTCAGAACCTTGCAAGTCCCCGTCGATATGCCGATGTCGTCGCACTCGACGAAGAACTCGAAAAGTTCCGCAGGGAGATCCCGGACATCTACCGCGTCGATCCAGCACCCAACGGTGAGGGTCCGGACACGAACAAAGAATTCGATACCGTGTGCCCTTGGTTGCCTCTCCACCGCTACCTCCTCAACATCGAATATCACTATGTGCGCATCGGGCTTCACAGGCCGTACGTCTTGCGCAATTCCGAAAAATACTCGCACTCTCGCAAGGCAGCGTTCGAGAGTGCCAAAGCCGATCGTCGGGTGCGCAAAGACTATCGCAAGGATGTCAAGTGGGAACCCGAGCGAGCGCGCAAGGTGCACATGGGCGGCCTCTACCGCCTCTTCAATGCCACCATGATGATCGGTATTGCACTGCTGCTCGATCCCAATGGTTCCGAGGCTCCTGACTTTTTGTCCTATCTCGACGAATTCATCGAGCTGCACAAGTATCGCGAAGGCGACGTCGATCAGTGCAGTAAGCGGGAGGTCAAAATCATCGAGCTTTTCAGGGCCAAGGCGCTCGACCCCACGTGGTGTGCAACCGGTAAGAGAGACGACGCATCCGCCAAGGCTGGATCCAACAAGGCCAAGGGCGTCGGGGGAACTTGGAAAGTAGCCCGAACGGGAAACGGCAAAGAGGGAGCTGGCAAGCTTGAACCAGGTACTGCTGGCGCTGGTACCGCCGCTTGCAGCTCAGCTATGCTCAAGGGAAACGGCACCAAGGGAAGCAGCTCGCAGTTGGCGCGTGCCAATTCAATCAACACAACGGATAGCATCACTCCGCCACCGTTCAATGGTATATTTGTCAGCAATGGTGGATCGGCTCCCGGTCTTGCATTGGGGACCGTCTCAACGGGCACAACCAGCGATGCAGCCACCGACCTGGCTCAGAGCATCTTTGACCAGCTTGGCGGATATGAACCCAGCTTCGGCATGCTCAACCCGACGCCGAACGACGCCCTTAACTTCAATTCTGGTTCCGGCCTAGGTTTTGCTCCCAGCCATACGTCCAACAGCATGGGCTTTGAGTCAGCAGCAGGGTTTGACATTTCCAGCTACTTCAACACGCCTGGACCTGGGTCCACCGATGCATCTTCCAACATGAACTCGCAACCAGCTTCTTCGTCGGCGCCGTCAGCTACCGCCGGGTTTGCAAACAGCAGCAGCGGCTCGATCAACATTCCTGCGACGTCGTCTGCGCAGCATAGCGGCATTCCGAACTTCCAGCCAAGCGCACATCCACATCTGCGCGCACTGAACACACCTGGTGATCTGAACGGCTTCAGCAACACGGGCGGAGACGCGGGCAAGGCAGGCGATAGCAGCAACGGAACTGGCCTTGCTGGAGTCAGCGTGCCTGGCGATTGGGGCTTGCTTCCATGGGGAGGGCTGATCGAGGCGATCGCACAGAGCTCGCACGGGATGGACCACAATGGGCAGCAACATCCGGCCAAGTCGAACGGCACACCGGCTTCTCAGACAGAGATGAAGACGGAAACTCCTGAAGGATCCGACAAGCGCTCGTGAGTGAAAAAGAAACCTCGATACCATTCCGCATGCAAGCAAAGAGCACCAATTTGATATCCATTACTACTGAACTCTGCTGAAACTCGTGGCACAATGAAAGAAGTGTGACGCCTAGAGTGTGATACTGGCACCGTGATTGAGAGCGACAAAGGATTTTCTAGATGCGCCTCGTTGTCTGAACTTTGTGGGGGGATGTAGGTCGAGTTGGGATCTGGCGAATTCGACGGCTTGCTGGTTGCATGCCCATTTGAGCTGGCCCAAGGTTTTCAAGACTTCTTCTGGGCCTGAGATGAAGGTTCCCCAATGAATGGCCATGCAGACGGCGTGTTGAAGCGTGCCCTTCGGTTTTTGCGCGGTGATGGGCGTCATCTTGTTAAAGACACCGACAGCATCCCAAGGCGGCATGTGGTTGGCTGCAGTGAGGCCGGGCAAGATGCGAGGGAACGGGCTGATGCTGTCCGGTAAAGGCACGTGTGTTCGCAAGAATGAGATCGTGGCGCCAACTGCGATAGGTAGCATGAGAAACGTTGGTGCTCCCAACCGTGCGACAATCTCTTCAAATGCCGGACAGGCAGGATACTCGTTCGGCTCAGTGTGTTGATTCAAGCTCATGCCACCGTGATAGGTGGGTGTAGATGGGGTGTCCGAAAGCGTAGCGCCGTCCGAGATGGAACTCGTCTCAGAGAGCGGCGTGACGTCGTGCGACGACCCAGACTCGGTTGGCTTTGGCGGCGCAGGAGGGAAATCTCGACCATGGAATTGACATCCCGTGTCACCGCCAAAGTAAGCGCGCAATGGAGTTCCGTCGGTCGCAAGAGTAGGATGCTCGATGAACCAGGACGACCAAAGCGCGCAATTTGCGTCAACGCCGTAACGTCCAGACCCGTGCTGAGCCGGGGTACAGACCACGCGCAGAGCTGGACCTCGATCAAGCTTAGCGTTCGGACGTGTAAGGTGTACTTCATCCCACCAATCGAGTTCGGTGACTCTGTCTTGGGGAATGTCGATATTCGAGGTGGTCACTGCATGCGTGACGGAGGAAGGCGCCAGAGACCAGGTGGACGAGCTTGCTGACATGGACCCGGATGTGGTTGCTGGCATGATTGTTGAGTCAGATTCGACTGGAGCATCTGCATGGAAGGTAGCATCGACAAACCATTCCTTGTTACCGAGTGGAACGATGAAGCGGATGTGGTCCTTGTTGGCGTTCCATAGATCCTTGATGGTATCGTAGTCGAGGTGGTCGTAGTGGTTGTGCGAGATGATGACCATATCGATGGGTGGAAGCTTGGAGACAGGACACGGGGCAGCATAGGAGCGGGTTGGGCCGGCTACTTGGGTTGGAGAGCAGCGCTGCGAAAAGATTGGATCGAAGAGAATGCGAATAGGCTGCTGACCAGCACTGAGTGGAGGAAGCTGGAGGAGCACGCCGGCATGACCAAGCCAAGTCGCTTTGAGCTTGTCTTGCGAAGCGTCAAAGCTAAAATCTGGTTCTTGGATAGTGAGAAGTTGCTTGCAGGCCAACTTGATCTTTTGCTGTCTAGTGTAAGTGGTAGCAGAACCTTTTTGATGAATGGATCGACTTGGGGAAGGATTTCTACCCTCTTCATGCACCGGAGAGCCTGGTCGACTGTCTAGGTAGGGAGCTAGGCTATTATCCTGGAGCGTATCGGAGCGCGCGCCAAGATCAGCATCTTGAATCGCATAGTCGATAGCCGGATCGTGGTCCTCGCCCCATTCTAGACCTTGCCAGAGTTCAGAGACAGTGGGCTTGTGCCAGCTTGGCCAAGGATTGCGGAAGCCAATACGAACTGCCTTGTGCAAGTCGACCAAGGCTATGGAATTGGGAAGGCAAGTGATACCGTCACTCAAATCTTGATCCTGCTGTTGTTGCTGGTTCCGGAAGCGGCGCCTATCCCTGGAAGTCGAGCGAGATCTATCGTTCGAGCGAGACCTGAGGTTTAAATTGGATCTAGCATCAAGGGATGATGATCGCTTGGCGGGCTGGGCACTCCAATGGGGCAAATAAGAAGTCAGGGTGGTTCCAGGGGCAGGCGCTAGCACATGATGACTCGGCGCAAATCCATCAGCTGGGACGGAGAGCTTGATCTCAGCAACCAATGGCGCACCAAAGTCCGGTAAAGGAGCGGTCATTTGCAGGTTACCGGGTGCGAACAGGTGGAGAAAGAGGCAGGTGGTGGTGATGATGGTGATAAAGAGAATTCGAATTCGACTGAGCTGCCCCACATATTTTTTTTTTTTTTTTTTAAATTCATACGCCGACCTAAGCCAGGAGGCTCATGCGGGGATGGCAGGAAACTAAGGACAAGGCGAGAGGACATGACGGAACGGCAGTGTGGCTAGACAGGGGGTACCAGGACCTCAGGGGTCACCGCGATTAAAGAAGCACGTTGGGGTAAGGGAGGGATGTGAGAGGCGCGGTAAAGACAGTGTGGAAACGATGGTTGGGGGCGCGTAATGACCTTGGGCTGGGCAGGAAGCGGATGACGGCGATGAGGCGCGGGGCCTGAGCGACGTTTCGACCTGGGGTCGTATTGCCTTGGTTGATACGGACACGGTTTGGGAGTGGGAGTGGGGAAGGAGGAGCGAGGACCGAGTCCGGGAGCAAGGAAGGGAAAGGTAACTGCTGGAATGTTCTCGGCGAGGGGACCGATTGAGACCTATTGAGACCTTTAATGAGGGTTAGCTTTGCTGGGCCGGGTGCGATGGGTGGATGGAGCGGGGCTAGGGGCCTGGGCCGAGCATTTCCTCCGGAATGGTATGAACATATACCCTGGGCCCCCAAGGCTGGGGCAGAAGTCCGCAGGATTGCGATAGGCGGATGGATTCACTGGGATCAGACCCGTTGTAAACGGCAAGGCCAATGGCTCTGGGGAGGAGGCCTTGAGCCGCTGAGGCGAGTTGCCCGAGGAAGGCGGCAGGGACGGGAGGCTGGCGGCAGGAGAGGGAGGAGAAGAACAGCGCAATGGTGGACTCGAAAACAAGGAGGAGGATGTTGGGCTGTGGTCGGAAGTGGCGGGAGGGGAGGAGGGAGGCGGAGCGTGCTGAACGCTCTTGTGGTAGCGAGCCTGGCGTGAGGAGTTGCGTTCTCGGCGTCGGTCGACGGCGGCTTTGTTGGATGGGGGCATAATGGCGTGGCGGAGTGGTGATGGTGGAGGTTGGGAAGAGAGAAGCAAAACGAGCGGACGGGCTACTTGGCTTGGCGCAGCGCGACTTTGAATCGGAATTGGAGTTTAGCGCCAAAATTAGCACTCGGCCGGCACGACTCCTCCCGATTTGCGATATTGCGGGAAACGGGCGGCCAGAAAATCGGCGATGTGACCGGCGGTTTTGGCCTCGTTCAGGACACGCCTGAAGGAGGTGAGGCGAGCTCCTCGTTTAAGAAACCCCGCGTTGTTGAGGGCGGCTTCCAGGCGGGAGCGGTACGGGGCAAGATTTGGACAGAGGAGGAGGTGCAGTCGGTCTTCGCGGACGCCGCATCGTTCACAGTGTGCCGCGACGCCTGGGACTTTCCGGGAGGCCAGGAAGGCATTGATACCGAGATGGCCCGAACGGGTTTGGGCAAGAATGGAGGCAGGGCCGCGTTGAAGCTGGGCATAAAGCTTGTGTGCCTGTCCAACTCTGAGTGAATTGATGGCTTTGAGGCCTATGCCTTTGGTTGATGATCTCCACGCTTGATCCCACTGGTGCAGAGCGGCCGTGTGAATTGCTAGTTTGATGGCTGCCTCCTCTGAGGAAACCGCCGGGGTAGCGGGCGCACCCTCGGCAGCCCCTTGGGCAAGTTCGTCTGCTCGTTCATTTCCTGCTATACCCCGATGGCCTGGGACCCACACGATGGTGACTTGCAAGGCGGAGCATAGCCTTTGGATGGCCGCAACGTCGCGGTCGCTGCTGGGCGCGCTACCAATGCAGAGGACGGCGGCTCGGTTGTCGCAGAAGATAGTGGCCCCTGCGGTGGCGACGCCGTGCTCTAGAGCCGATCTGATGGCCAGCAACTCAGCTCGGTAAACCGTCGAACCTGTGCCGACTGCCCGGGCGCACTGGAGAGTAGTGGCGCCGTCGGACGCGTGGTAAGCATAGGACGCCACACCCTTCTTTAGAGACCCGTCCGTGTAGACAAACTTTGCCGTATCCTGCTGCATGGCAACGAGCCCATTGTGGAGGGCGAGGGCTTCCTCCTTAGTGGCACTTGCGATTGTGCTGCCCCACATACGGTACAGAGTACCACCGAAACGGGTTGCGGGGGAAGAGGAATGAGTTTGAAATGGCCCCCTCCCCGCCCCCTGTTGCCTGACAAATTATTGGACCCTTTTTATGGCGTTGATTTTCAGCCTCCTTTTTTTTTTTTTTCGATATATGGATGATTTGTTTCGGGTTAATTGAGTTTTTTTTGAGCGGCAAAGCACCGCCGAAGCTGTCAGAAGATGCATGGTGCAAGACTGCTGATCACATGTCTGCAGGTATAGTAGTTTCCACAGCTGTCGGCTTGGCGTAGATCCAACTCCTGGCTGGGATACTTTTGCGTCATCACCAAGAGATGGGTGGCATACACGAGGCTTCGACGGATACCAACAATATCGCCAACTTGCATCCAGCAAGACCAGATCACCATGTGCCACTAGACCATCTTCGTTCGCTCTACTACCGCCCCGCTCTGGGCTCTGGCATTCTCGTGCCATCGTCTCAAGTCTCGCTGCAATCCTCTTTGAATCTCTCGAGCAGCGCGACTCGGAACCAGCTCGTAGATCCTTCACAGCGAGCATCCACAAGCGCACTTGCAGGCCGGCAGCACCACATTCGAACAGATAGCAACTCCTCGCGCTGTGCCCGTCCTGCTGCGTCTACCTTGTGGTCCCAAGATGCCACTCACGCTCATCCCGAGTCTCACGTCAGCATACTCGCTCAAGCTCAAGCTCAAGCACAGGCACAGCCATCGGCTTCATCCGCACTTTCTCAGGTAGTACGCCATGATGACAGCTCTTCCTCGGCATCTCCGTTCACGTCGGATCGGCCTCAGTTAAGCTACATACATGCTGCTCCTGGCTCTTCGCCCTCATCATTTGGCTTTGGAGTTGGTCCGAGTCTACTCGCCTCTTGCTCGCTGTCAGCTTCGTCTTCATACGGCTACCTCCCCACGCGTGTTCTACCCGTCCAAGACAAAAAACGTATCCTCGTCACTGGAGGGGCAGGTTTTGTAGGATCTCACCTCGTTGACCGCCTTATGCTCATGGGCCATGAGGTCCTTGTGCTCGACAACTTCTTTACCGGTCAAAAGAGCAACCTCTCCCAATGGGTCGGCCACCCTAACTTCGAACTCATCCGCCACGATGTCGTCGAACCACTCATCATCGAAGTTGATCAGATCTACCATCTCGCCTGTCCCGCCAGTCCCATCTCCTATCAAGCCAATCAGATCAAAACCATCAAAACCAACTTTCTCGGTACGCTCAATTCGCTCGGTCTCGCCAAGCGCACAAAAGCTCGCTTCCTCCTCGCAAGCACTTCCGAAATCTACGGCGATCCGGACGTTCATCCTCAACCAGAATCGTACAACGGCAATGTCAACCCTGTCGGTCCACGCGCTTGTTACGATGAGGGCAAACGAGTTGCTGAAACCCTCACATACGGATACTACTACCAGGATGGTGTGGATGTACGTGTCGCACGCATCTTCAATACCTATGGTCCCAGGATGCATCCGCATGACGGCCGTGTTGTATCGAACCTCATTCTTCAAGGTCTCCGCGGCGAACCAATAACGGTTTTTGGAGATGGCTCACAGACAAGGAGCTTTATGTTCATTCATGATCTCATCGATGGCTTGATATCGTTGATGAATGTCGAGTCGGTAGCAAACTCTCCGCCTCCTCAGCAGTATCAACAGTCGTTGCAAGCACCTCCACAGTCACTGGCGGTGGAAATAATGACCCAGGCGCCTGATACGATCATCCCTTCCACTTCGGCCGTTCTCACCCCTCCCCCCACCACCACCACCATCGCCTCAGAACCGGCCAAGTACCTCCACCTTTCGAACCCACACAAGCTCGACGTGCACACTCCCGTCAACCTCGGCAACCCTGCCGAATTCACCATCCTGGAGTTAGTCGAACTCGTACAGAAGTGCGTGCACAAGGTCAAAACAAAAGATACATCAAACCTAGCTAACCATCACGACGCGGACGATGGGGAAGCTAAGGGTGAGATCCGATTCTTCGCCATGCCCAAGGACGATCCCAAGCAGCGAAAGCCGGACATCACAAGAGCCACCAATCTGCTCGACTGGTGCCCCCAATGGAAGCTGCAAGACGGTCTCGAGGAGATGACGCGATGGTACTGGCAGCGAATCAAGGAGGGATCGCTGTAACCTTTTCTTGCCTCACTGTATTCTACCCGCATCCACATGCTGGCACATACTTGGTGATATATGATGTCAATGTGTGTGAGTGTGAAAATTTCAATCTGCAAGTTGTGCCAACTCGCGCTGGCTTAGTATCCGGTAGGACCTTGGATATCGTACCTCTTCCCCCTTACGGCCCAGAGACCCCAATTAGCCTTGACCGCCACCCTGGGATCAAAGTCGGCCACGACCCACTGCTGCGAAGCGAACACATTCTCGCCCGGCGTGATGAGCCAGTCGAATTCACCCCTTACACCATCTACACTCTCAAACGCCAACACATCCCTCTCCACATCGGCGGGCGAGAATCCGGTAGCAATGAGCGCACACCTCGTTGACAGGATCTGTCCGATCGCACGTGCCCACTCCCGCTGCGCCTGAACAATCGGTGCAGCAGTGAGCGCAGTAAACGTGTGACCGTCGGGCGAAGCCAGCACTGGCGCGGGTTCCTGTGCAGGAATCTCACCGCCCTCGGGTGAAGTCGTCGCATCCACAGTGTACGCTGGTCGAGACGCACTGCCAGACGCATTGATGTGTTGTTGCTGCTGAGCGATCTGCGATTTGGCCAACTCGACAGCATCGTCAGCAGCCTTCTGAGCAGAAGCTTCAGTCGACTCGGCACTGTCGGCACCGGCAGCATTGTAGGTGCTCTTGGCGCGAGCAAAGTGAGCTTCGTGGTCGCGGTCGTCCTGCCTTGCTTTGTCGGCCTCCTCCACTGCGATCTGCGAAGGGAAGCCAAATCCAGGGCTGAAGGCGAAGAAGACATCGGTGTAGGCGTCGAACGGCTCGAGCTGCGCATGCACCTCCTCGTACTTGGACTGGATAGTAGTGACGGTAAGTCCTTCCGAGACCACAACGGTTCGCGAAGGGACTCCGTAGTTGGACTTCCTGACTTTACCCTTGTGCATCGAGATGCCACCTGAACCTGGGCCGGCACGCCCCTGCATCTGAACCTCTTTTTCGCTTGGGATGTGCGCCTCGGGACCAATCAAGAACAGATGGAAAGCAACACCGGGGAACATGTAGGTCAACTGATCCCAAACCGCCGGCGGCAAAGTGGACTCGGCTCGGGCGCCAACCACAAAGAGCCTCACCTTGTCCAAGCTCGGCTTGTCGCCCGCCTTGGGATGGAGTGTCTGGCGCAAAGCGATCATGCTGCGCAAGCCTTCGTGGGTTAACCTCCTGGACTTTTTGGTGTAAGGGCTGTTTTCGTGAATGACGGCACCCATGGTGGTGGGGAACGTGAGCAGCTTGCTGACATGCCTTCTGGAGCGATCGGATTCTATCGAGTTGAAGTTTCTGGTGTAGAAGAAGACGTCCCAATTCGACATGTTGATGGTCTCCTCGAAACCCTGGGGACCGGGCAGCTGGAATTCGCGCATCTCGCGACCACTGCGCAAGTCGTGCTCGTCCTCGTTGGACTCCCTGAGTCTGGCAACGTATTTGCCATGCTCGGTATCCTCGGCCCATTCCTTTTCAGAGTAGTGCGTGGGCCAGCCGCAGTCGGGACATTCAAAGTTGACGAGACGACGCACTTTGTACTTGGACATGGAGACGGGGCAAGGCGCGAGCGAGCGAATGCGCTCACCTCTTGCGCGGAGAGAAGGGATGGGAGATTTGGAGAATGGGTGGAAGAGGTTGTCTTGCGTAAGGATGGGCTTCTTGGCAGCGCGCGTAGGGATTGCAAAGGGGTCATTCTTCTTGTCCTTTTTGCCGCCGAAGAGAGAAAACCCAACGAGATGACGTTGCTGACCGAGATGGGACTGCAGGGGTGCAGTACAAACAGCCCGCCTAGCATGCGCGAGGGTGCGAGATGCCGCCTTCATCTTGAAACAGTGGTTGAAGGGATGCGATGATGGGGATGGTAGAAGATGCTAACAAGCAAGAAAAGTCGAGCTGAGGTGGAGAAATGCCATCTTCTCGAAAACAAGTCGGATCACCTCAGCACTCGATCGGGATTGTAACTCAGCCCGATGCATTATTCAACCCAATAATCACAGCGATGTGATACAGTAAATGCGTGTTGGTCTGTGTCTCGACAGCGCAGTGCATTGGGCATGGCGCGTGACTATGAACCGGACGAGCCGAAGCATTTGTTGGCACTCGTTGACCTGCATCCATCTTGCTCGCAACCACCATCCCCATACCAATCCATCGCACAGCAGCGAGGTCCAACTGCAGCCATGGATCATTCTGTGGTACAGAAATGGCTGCGTAGCGTCCTTGGCCCTTACGCGGATCGTGATCGTGTCTTTGCAGATGTGGATCGTGCGCTTATCGCCGTATCCTCGCTCTCGCCAAAGACCGAGGTGTTCACCTTCAACGATGGTCGAACCCAACTTCTGCTCAACTTGGAAGGCACCATACCGATCCAGTTCCGTACCAACACGTACAACATTCCTGTAGCCTACTGGATCCCACACCAATATCCGAGAGAACCGCCGATGGCATTCGTTGCGCCCACGCCGGACATGGCCATCCGCAAAGGCCCCAATGTGGATCCGAGTGGAGAGATCGGTGGAGACTATCTCAAGAGGTGGAAGACCAAGCCCGAAGCATGCAACCTTTTGGATTTGATTCACGATTGCCAGCAAATGTTCGCAAGAGAACCTCCTGTGTACGCCAAGCCCAAACCTACCCCAGTCTACGCTACGCCTGCTTCGACCCAGCACAGATCGCAACCATCACCATCGCCATCGCAACACGCAACCTCTTCCAATCCCATCTCGCCCAGGCCTGCCCCACCACCGCTTCCTGCATCGCCAAACTCATCATCGCAACAGAACGGCCGAGGTCCAACTTTTCAGAATGCCATCCCCCACGATGCACGTCAAAAACCTCCACCGCCGCCCCCCGGTGCAGCTCCATCCAGCTCGCAATTCTCATGCCCGGCGCCCCATCATCCACCCAAGCCATCTTCATCTTTGGGTTCGGATGGCTACGCTTACAGCCCGCGCAACTCGATGTCAAACCTAGATCAATACCAAACACCACCACCGCTGCCTCCTCAGGGATTGCAGTCGCCGCATCAGCCCAACGCTTCAAGATTCGGTGATGAAGCAGGATACAGACGCATGTCCGGCGCCAATTGGCAGAGTCCTACGCCACCTCGAGGGCAGTATGCATCACCGGCACCTCTCCCCACAGAGCATCCGCATCCGCATCCGCATGCGCAACCACAACCTTGGCAACCAAACAGCCTGCATGGATCGCCTGCAAGACAGTTATCGCAGCAGTATCCGCAGCATGTTGAGACCCAGCAGCAGATGCGCTCGCACACCTACCCATATCCCGCCTCGGATTATCCCGGTCCCGCAACGCACAACGGCCATTCAGCTCGGCAACCGCAGCATCCGCAACACGCTCAACATCCACCTGTTCCACCGCAGCCTGGTGCAGCACCATCCTCAGGCCCCGCCCAAGCGTTCTACCAAGGTGCGCCACCGATCGCGTCATCAGGTGCAGGCGGTGTGAACGGGCACCGCGATTCTCCCGCCCCTCCTCCACCCACTGTTGATGCAGCCAAACCCAAACGTGTCAACCTTCTCGACGAAGACGACGCGGATACGCTCGACGCCAACCACGCACCTTCCGCTTCTTCTGCCGCTGCCGCTGCCGCCGCTGGTGGTGGTAACACAGCCGCGCCGCCACGTCCGATCAATCCGGAACTGCTGGCGCTGCACGAGCGGCTGTACGTGAAACTGGATTCGCATCTGTCCACGCTCGCCTCGACGCTGTCGGCATCGAATGGACGGCTTGAAGTTCTGGGATCGGACTTGGATCGCGGGGTGGCTGCGATTGAGGACGAGACATCGCGGCTTGGGGCGGTTCGAGATGTGTGTGCGACCACCGGTGACCGGTTGCAGGAGTGGGTTGGGGAGGTCTCGGCGTCGTTGGAGGCGTTGAAGGAGAGGGAGGATGCGGATGCCGATTCGATGGTGTTGGCGACGAGCATTGTGGGTAATCAGTTGGTGGATTTGGTGGCGGAGGATAATGCGATTCAAGATACTATGTATCAGTTGGGTAGGGCTTTGAATGCGGAGCGCGTTGATTTGGAGAGGTTTATGAAGCAGATGAGGGTGTTGGCGAGGGAGCAGTTTATGAAGCGTGCATTGGCGATCAAGATTAGTGACGGGATGGGGTGGACTTGATTTCATTTCTTTTTTGTTTTTGTTTTTTTCAAATTTGGAAATGTGTCAAGTTTGCCAAGACAGTAGTTGTGAGGGTGGGTGGGTAAAAGAGGTTAGTAGTGGGGTTGACGGGAGGAAGTTGCTTTGGCATTGATTTGTTGGGCTTCTTGGGTGGTGGGGAAGCCTATGTTCCAGTAACCGTCGGGGGTTTGAGCGCGTTGGAATGTGGATCTGTGACGTGAGCATGCGTTTCGTTCGATTGTGCCTGCATCACCACCGGTGGTGGTGGTGGTGTTGGTGGAGAGGTTGGTGAGGTGCGAGTAGAAGAGTTTGCAATCGGGACAATCGGATGCGATCATAGTTCGACGTACGTGTGGGTTTCGAATCGGAGTGCTATCGATGTATCCCACGGCTGTTGGATTGGGAACGGGTAAAAGCCTACCATTAGTAGTGGTAGTTGTGGTGATATGGACGGGGAGAGTGAGTTCGCTGTGTTGGTTGCAACTTTCTTGGCTTAGCTCTGCTTTCACTGTCAAGTTGTCGGGCGAAGCGATGATTCCTGCGTTTGCCCAGATGCGTTTGGTCGAAGCATCAAGTTTGTTCACCACCGCCTCCATACCCGCCTCCACTGTTTCACCAACTTGCGTCGATCCTCCATTTGAACTCTTCCTCCTCCGCTTACGACTACTCTGCCGTTCTCGCTTCTTCAAACTCTCCAACCACCAACTCTTAAACTCCCTCCATGCCTCCCTCTCCCTCTCATGCTCCTCCACCTTTCGACGCAATTCCATCAACTCCAACTCCACCCGTTCGCAGTTGAAACAATTCCTCTGCTGCCTACCCTGCTTCCTCCCAACTCCCTGTTGCTGTTCGCTCATGTGGGGTTCAAGTTCCTGAGCCGGCGCTCTCGATTCCTGCAATGCGCATCGATGCGGCCGTACGATCGAATCCAAACACACCTTGGCAAACTCCACTTGCTGCACAACTTGATCCATATATCGACGAGCTTGCTCCACCTTTGCTTCATCCTCCTTGTCGAGTCTTTGACGCTTTTGAGCACACTCCATTTTCAAACCCCCCACCGCAGTGTGTTGTGTTGTATCGTGTGTGGTAGAGTAAGATGTGGTGCAGAGGGAAATTGGATGAAAGGAAGGAAAGAAAGGCAGGAAACGCAGGGTCTTATGCATGGCATGCACGCGACCAAAAAAAAAAAAAAAAACCAACAACAACAGCTTGGATTGCAAAAATACGCCCTCCACACCAACACTCACACAACTCACACCCAACCACCTCCGATATCATCATTAGGGACTTTTCGGACGTCGTCGATACGGTCGGTTTGATAGGGTCAGCTCTGGTGACAAGCAGACCCTGTCACGGAGGTGAAGATGGTGGTTCGGAAAGAAGTCACGGTCAGCTCAGCTCACGTACTTGACGCCTCGAATTTGAAAAAAATTTTCACGTTCACGTGATGCTTTTGACGCGATTAAGTAATCAAATTCCCTTTTCTTACACATCGGCGATGGCCGTATATCGGCTCGATATGGTGTTAGTAGGGCTTGCTCGCCATCAAATCCGGCCTGTTCGTCGGCATGTTGAGCTAATATAAGGTTATCCGGTGTTTGACTTCATTTAGAGACCTCACAATCGATGCTTCGGCAGGCTACTCGTTGTTTCCGAGCCGGAATCCAGCATGAACACGCCCATACGACCATACAGCAACTCTCACCGCCTTCCAGAGCACCTGGAACGGCGTCTGAACAGCTTGGAGACCATCGATATCGATGATGGTCCGCTGGATCTGTTCAACGTCGTTGCAAGCTCGCCATCGCTCTCGCATCGCCTCCTGCAGAGCGATGCACAAGACTCTCTATCTCAGAATGCGCTCGCTCATCTTGATCAAGGCCTGCATGTATATACACCATCACCATCGGACTCGTATGTACATAGTAGTCAAGATATGCAATCCAATGTCATTCCATCAGCACAACAGCCAGTTCAATCCACGCCGTCTCAAGATCGAACAGGTGGCGCTCTACACTGGCGCGACTCTCAGGTGGATGTGCTCGTGATTGCCGTTCACCATCATAATCCCTATCA
Organism: Anthracocystis setariae; assembly: GCA_928724745.1. NCBI lineage: Eukaryota > Fungi > Basidiomycota > Ustilaginomycetes > Ustilaginales > Ustilaginaceae > Anthracocystis > Anthracocystis setariae. The sequence goes on along the minus strand of CAKMXJ010000039.1, from coordinate 1,253,652 downwards.
ATACAAGAGTACAAGCGAGAAAGGCGAAGCCTGGGATCGGATCATTGAGGAAGTCAATATGAAGTTTGCTGAGATGGGCGCTCCGAAACGATCCATGGAAGCCATCGTCAACAAGTGGAAGAAGGTGAAGTCAGCCCGGAAGAAGCAAGAACGCCAGAACACCTCGGCGTCTGGCATTGCCGAGCCTCCTCGCAACGACCGAGAGCGCATGATCGACGATGTTCTTGAGACAGTTGCCGGGAACACGTTCTCTCGGACATCAAGAGCAAGGGCTGTAGCTCATTGGCAGGTTCTTGCTAGCATGAGCGGTCTCAACAATGGCGGTCCCGCAGCTCGATCCATGAGCTCCACACAGGAACGACGTCAAGCAGATTCAACTCACGCACAAGCTTCACCTAGTCAGTCAGCAGAGGATTATACGCATGGGGATGATTCAATGGAGAGCGATTTAGATATGCTGATGCCTTCTAGGAAGCGGTCCAGGAACGGCAACAGTGACGCGGTGTACAGTATGATGGAACAGGCGGCTCTACATCACCGCGACGAGGAGAGGCACAGGCAGGAGTCTCTTCAGATCCAGCGTGAGTTCCTTTCGGTGGGCAGTCAGCTGGTCAGCACCATATCCAGCAACATCACAGACGTCAAGACCGACATCAACACCATCAAGTCTCGCTTTGCTTCGCTGGAGGATAGCATCAACATGCTGGTTCGGGCTTTCTCTTCACAGTCCACTGAGTCAACGCGCATGGCTTCCACCAGCATTCAGCCCATCGCCGAGGAGGCATCAACACCTCGGCACAATGAACACTCATCGGTCTCTTCATCGATCGAGACAACGCCGACGGCTCATCGATACACTCAACGTTCAAGCTCACGTGCTCCGTCTCAGCCTCGCAATGGAAAGTACGGTGGTTTTCAATGATGCTTCTATTACATGTCTCGCTATGTACATACGTTCGCCTATGATTGCAATCCAGTTACTTCCTCGACATCTAGCTCCTCCTCGTGTACTGCAATCTCCTCGTCGTTGATACCAGTTTGATCGCGTAATGGATTTGGCGATGCTGATGACCTTGAGACCCTCCTTGAGCTGAAGTATGCTTCGATGTCAGGGGCGTTGACACCCATGACGGTGCTGATCATGTTACCAACTATGCATGTACGGGCGTTCCAGAGAAGGGTCGCCACCATCCAGTCTCGACCACATGGCGTCCAACCAGTACGCTGGTACTGTTTGTCTCAAAACCTCGGCCATTGCATCGATATCATGCCGATGCTCCACTCTGCCGTAACCCTGTACTTACTCATTGTCCTGTTAAAACGTTCCTGTGTCGAATCAATGAAGTTTCCTCAAAACGGCGAGATGATGGCGCTGGAGTTGCCGTACGCCTGATCACCATACAAGTATCTTGGCTGACCATCGGCGCCCTTGGCGTTCCTGAACGCCCACTCCACAAGGCAAGTCTCGGCGACCATATGAGCATCGTGCCGCCGGCCTTCGAATGGAACAGAAGTGTAGATCAGTCCATCTGGCGTTGAGATGAACTGATACTTGAGTGCATGAACTCGCTTGTGCCCGTTGTATGCTTCCTCCTGGTGGTGATCCGGCATTGCTATTGGCCGAACCGTTCCGTCGATGGAGCCCCAGAACGTCGGTAAGCCAGTCCTTTGTTCAATAGCTGCTGCAAGCTCATCCAAACGCCGAGGACCAAGAAGTTGGTGGCGTTCACTAGTCACATCAAGCAAGTGACCCCATCGATCATATATGTATTTGCTGAGATGGTGAACGATGCGACTGATCCTGCCGTGAGACCATCCAAACTGCCCTTCCAGCGATCTCAGACGGCTTCCACGTAGCCACGCTAGCAGCATCAGCATTGCAGTCTTGCTGTCAATAACATCCTTGGCCTTAGTTCGCACAGGCTCGGGAAGACGTAATGCTGAATGTATTGTATTGAACATTGCAATGCTGAATCCGAACATCGACTTGAAGTGTGTGTCGTCTAGTGCTGCTTCTATCTGATCATAAGTCTGAGCATGAAGGTTTGACGCCGGTGTCCGAAGCATCATAGCAACCAGCATTGCTTGATGCCTTGCACGACGGCGTCGAGCGGCAGATATGGTGTCGTTGGCCTGCATGTTTGTGCAGGATTGCGTTGAACAAGCTCTGTCAGGAACCAGAGGCCGGCGTTGAGGCTGAAATAAGCTTGCTGGAACAGCTGGACTTGGCGTATATGATGTCGGTACTCACTCAACGTCTGAACGATGACGAGGCACACGCTTTCTCGCACACGGAGACTCTTCTCATGATCACGATCTGTATTCCAGGGTGTTAGAGTCCTCAAACGACCCTCGTCGTCGATAGGGTCGGCTTAGAGCCTCGAGCTCACCCTATCGACGACGAGGGTCGGCTTCCTGACCCTCGGCAAGAGCACAATAACAAGCGGAGTCCGAATACATGCATAAACGAGGCTAGCCGACCGGGTCAAGCTAACACCGAAAAGTCCCTATTAACCTCACTTCCCCTACCACCCCCCCGCACCTGCTGCGCAAAATCATCAACCGCATCGCACTACTCTCACTCACACTCACACTCGTACACAGGAATGGAGACAACTCGTATTCTCCCCCCCTCTCCCTTCCCACCCGGCAATCACAAAAACCCAGACTCCTGCAACAACCTGGCAATCTTTTCATCCTCCCTCTCCCTCGGCTCCAACGCCAAACTCTGTTCATACAAATCATCCGCACTCCTCGCATCCACCAAGCGCTCCTCGATCCACCTCTCCAACTGCGCCACCACCGTCAAATTATACGGCGTCGATTGATGAATCGTAATCTCGCGAATCACCTCGGCCGTCTTCTGCCGCTTGCCAAAATTGATCAACGCCTCGTTCTCCTTCAACCGATCGCGATTGCCATCCTCGATAAAAGTCAAATCGCCCAAATACCTCCCCAAAAACGGAACACACGGTGGATTCAGCTTATGAATCGTCTCGCGATAATTCGCCCAATTCCTCGACGCCGACATCAACGTCTCGAGCGATTCGAACACCGACACGTGCTTCTGCGAAACCGCATCCCACGTCCTCCTCAACCGATGGATCGGTGCCGTCGACAACGCACTGACAATCGCCCACATCCCACTGAAATTGTTCAGCGCCCGACACCGATCCGCAATGCTGATGAAATGCTTGATCAACGCCGCCCGCTTCTTTAAATCCTCCTGTTGCAGAATACTCTCGGCCACCCACGCCGAAATCCGATTGTGCGTCGTAATCGACTCCATAATCCCCTTGGCATGCACCTCGTTGCCCGGCTTGGTCCACTTCAACCCCAAACACTCGGCCGGCTTCACCGCATTGTACAACCGACTCTCGATCAACGTCAACTGCCTTGCCAACTCCAGAGGATCGATCTCGAGAAACTTGAGCTTCTTGAGGTGCTTCGGCAAGATCGGCGCGGGCGGTTGAATCGGCAACACCATCTTGCGTTGCACCTGCTCGCCCTCCCCCTGTCGTCGCTCCACCAACCGCTGCAAATGCTGCGACGGCGCCTTCATCGATGCCGCCTCGCCCATCTCCTCCACCGCAAACCGACGCACCTGGTCCAGATACTTTTCATCCTCCCCTTCGTAAAAGTACATCTCCAACCACATCTTGAGCACATTAAACACGCGCAACCGGATCGGAATCTGCTTCTTCTCGATCCACACCTTGACCTCGTCCTCGCTCAACCCCTCCGGTGGCAGGATCTTGAATCGCTGCGCTAGCAGATCCAACAGCGTCGGCGTATCCGTAAACGATCGATACGTCATCAGGAACGTATTGTTGAACTTGGCGTCAAACGAGTTGTGCATCGTCAGCCGCGCCAACAGCGCCTCCAGCGTGGCTCCCTTGACCGATCCGTCTTGCGCGATCACAATGTCGTCGCCCATGTAATCCGGCTCCAGGAACCAAGGCGTCTCTTCCTCCTTTCGACGTCCCACAGGCGATCCGGTCGCCCCGGCATTCGCCTCGCTCTCCTGCGTAGGCGTGTGCGGAAGCGGTGCATCTTCACCCAGAAGCCGCCGCACTTTCGCCGAGCCCATCCGCGTCGACTCGCCATCCTCGTCGATGCTCCCCGCCGCCGTTCCATCCACCAGAGTGCCACGACGACTCAGCATCCGCCCAGAGCCGTCGGTATACGACTGCATCGACCGAACAGATCCACCTGTCGTCACCGAGATCGATCGTTGACGGTAGCTGCTCGCTGAACGCGCCAATCCGGGTCGCGACGGGGCCAAGCTGGTCACTGGCGAGTTGACCGAGCTCTGCGTAGTTCTACTTCCCGATCTCGCCCTCGGCCCGTTCGGAACAACGATCCCAGGACCAAGGTACATGAACTCGGATTCTTCTTCCGCCTCGTCACATGCCACCTCGGTATACTTTGCCATCTCTTCCACCTCCTCATACAGCCCATTGCTCGTAGTGTTGACTTTGCGAGAAAACACCCCAGTCGAAGGCAGACTGACCCCATCGTCAGAATCATACACCGAAGAGCGAACAGCTAGGAAGGGCGACGCATCTCTCAACTGCTCTTCTGCAACTTTGGCGATCTCCTCCAGCGTCTGGATGACTGCCGAAGTGATCTTGACCAGCTTGACCGCATGTTTCTGAAGCACTTCCGAACCCGGCATCGTGGCACTATCGGGTTTCGAGATTGCCAAAGGATCGTGCGATTGGAGAGCCATGAACAGGTGACACGACGCATCGTACGCAGCCTGCTTGAGGGCGACAAACCTGCGCATCAGATCCCGCGCTTTGACGGCATTGGCGGCATTGCGTTCGTTGATGGGCGAAGAGCGAACTTCCTTCGGGTTGGGTCCGTCGACATCGAGACTGGACGCGAGGTCGATGCTTTCGATGGCAGCCTCGATGGCGCCGTATCTTGACAGCACGGAGGAGACAGACCCCGCCATGGCAGCTGCGCTGCTAGCTTTGGCAGCGATCAGGCCTTGCTTGGCAGCCTCGAGTCGAGCAAGCAGTTGTTGAGACTGCTTGAGCATGTGTTGATCTAGGCGCTTGTCTGGGATGCGTCGCAACGTGAGCATACCACGCACGACTGCCGAATCTGCATCCCTCCCCTGCTCGAACGGGTTGCTGCTCTTGGCGCCCTTGATCTCCGACTGGATCAATGCCACTTCGTGCTTGGAAGGCAGTACGAAACCATTGCCCAGCCATCCTGCCGCCATGCCACTGCCGAAGGAAGTGTGGCCAACTCCGTTGAGTCCAACATCACTTTCGAGAGCACCCTCGACACGACGCAGCCACCCTCGACTGCGCGGTGCGCCCAGGGCAGTGCTTCTCGACTTTTCGGCTTCCGAACTGAGAGCGAGCAACGTCCTCATCACCTCGACTGCATCTTCACGCAGCCTCTGACGACACTGGTAAAGTTTGGAAAACACGTCGGCGTCGAGATCGGTCATGGTGCTCTCTTGGCTCGATGTCGGAGAGGAAGCGAGCGTGATGGTGTGATCGATGACTTGGCGCGCAGAAAGAACCAGCTTGGAAACAACGGCGTTGAGCTTGCGTCCAAAGGGATGCAAGCCTACTGGGATGGGTGCCAAAGAGTCCTTGGCATGTGCTCCAAAATGATGCCATGCCGCGGCGACCGATCCGTTCGGTGAGCTGTGAATCGCGTGGATCATCGTTGAGTAGAAGCCGAGATCAATGTTTTTGCTTGCATTGGCGGGATCCGATGCGAGTTGGGAAACCTCTGCATCATTGATGACATCGGTCGAGATGAGTTTGGAGATCGAAGCGAGATCACTTCCTGAGAGCGACAGCGAACCTGTGGCATAGAGAACCTCCCTGACAGCTGCTATCACACTTTCGGTAGCATTTGCCAGTCGTGGCAGGTAGCAGCCATCGATGGAACTCCAGAGCGGACCATCTAGCTCGGTCAAACCATTGGTGCCGATCTGCTCCGTGGCGATGGATGACAAGTGGCGAGTCGCCTCGTTTGCACGACGAACGAGCGAACTGATGGGTCGGACTTGAGCGGGGGCCAAGGCCTTTTGCAGATCGTAGGCGGCTGCCTCTTCTTGCAATAGGGTTGGAGGAGGACTCTTTGATGCGGAAAGCGCCGGATGATGCGACATGGCTGTGATACCTAATGCTGCGTTACCCGAAAGGTTGCCGTTTGAAATCACCTTTGGCGGCTTGCCGGGCAAACGAGGATTCATATCACCGTCGATATCCGAGTCGTCTGAATCGAGATTGAGCGCCGCAAGACCCTGGGTAGCATCGCGCACGACGTTGATCGTCGCTAGGCCATTGAGTGGCTCGTCGAGCGAAGCCGCTGGACCGCTCGAGTGCCGTGGCGATCGACTGCGAGGAGTGACGCTTGAAAGGATGGTGAGCTTGGTCTTGGCATCCGCAAAGTTCCATCGAATCTCGCCAGTGGAGCGGTGAACGTAGAAAAAGTAGTTTTCGTCGTCGGTGAGTCGCAGTCTCCATGGCTTGGGTACCGAGATGGGATCGGGCATGCGATTGGCGAGGTTGGTGCTAGGAGCGCGGACGGGGGCGGTGCCGTTGTGGAAGATGGCCGTGTTGCTACTCTGGGAAGAGGAAGGGCGCGAATCTGAACTTGGTGCCACGGAGGTAGATCGACTGCCATGGCTTGGAACCAGATGGGTCGAGTCGTACATGTCCTTGCGAGATTCAGCTGAGCTGTTTGGACCGGACGAGACGCCTCGAAGCATTGGTTGCGGTTGCAACTGGCTAGACGAAGACGCTGGGCCAGCTTGTGAAGTGACTGTGGCTTCGAAGGGCATTTGCGATGAGGTGGCGCCGGTGCGTGTGTTGTAGTACACAGGCGCTCCTCGATGCGATGTCTTTTGAATCCAGGTATCGCCGCTTTTGAAGCTCGGTTCTGAGCCAGCGGCAGCTCTTGGCCTGGCACTGGCTTCGTTTGCAGCGGCGAGAAGGGAGGGTGCCGCGTTGGAGGCGTTACCCACCGGGCTGGATACGGTCGCGGCTCTGGCTCTTTCGAGGTCAACGAGCTGTTCTGACAAGGCATGTGAGTTGGCATCTGTTGATGCGGAATAGGCGGGCATGCCAGATTTACCTCTTGCTAAAGAAGATGTTGGCGGCGTGGACCTGTAGGGAGATGGTTTGCATTGATTGGTGAGTGGTGTGTCGTTGAGGAGTGGGCTAGTGGAATCGAATCTGCGCCTTGCTGGATCCAACATTGCTGCTTCTGCCAATTGACTGAAAGCGTCGCTGCTGCCAATCTCGTCGCCCTTGATCAATGCTTGTAGGCCGTCGAAACCGGCGCCGAAACCGAGACGGGAGAAGGAGTCGGCATCGGTGGAAGGCTGAGACGAGAGGCGCGAACTGTAGTGAGCCTGGATATGTGCTCGTGCCATGAGCTCGATTTCAGCCTCCTGGTCCGAGATGGACTCTACGTAGTTGGAAGGGAACCAGCCTCTAATCTGATTGTCCAGTAGACCGTCCCACCAGCCTGACTCGAGCTGGGTGAGAACTTCGATAAGAGCGCCTTTTTGAAATGAAAGCGAGCTAGCATCGTTGGACTCGAAATCATAGAGCGCACGAACGAAGAAGGATTGTGGCTCGTCCGAGTCGTCGCCATTGCTGATGTCTGCATCGTTCATGTGGGTGTTGTGGTGAAGTTGGGAGCCTTGAGATTCCCTAGACTGACGAAAAACGGGATTGTCGCCATAGCCAGCTGTTGAAGTGGACATTATGAGAACAGCAGATTGAGATCAGCGGGGGTGGTGGTTCAAGCAACAAGCCCAAGGGAGAGATGAGTCGAAGTGGTTGAGCTTGCAGGAGCTGAGGCCATGAGTGCAGCGAGGACGGCTTGGCACCGAGACGAGCTACGTGTTGAGAAAATGCGCTGCAGACGTGCAGAAGCAGGATTTGGCTGTACAGGTACCGGACAAAGGCTTTTCTAGAAAGGAGAGTCGGTCAGAGGTGATGAAATTGCTGAGGCTGGTGGTCAGTGCTGTAGATTTCGGTGAAGAAGGGGGAAATGAAAGGACTGCAGTTCCAAAGGGAAAGATAGTGGGGGGGGAGAGAGAGAGAGAAATGTCGAAACGAATGAGAAAAGTTGAATGGAAGCGAGTCTGTATTGCGCAAATTTGGTGGCGAAGATGATGATGATGATGATGATGGTGGTGGTGATGGTGGCAGCGGTGGCTGATCCGAAAGGGATTTCGAGGTGATTGGTGTGTTGCGTGTGCATGTGTCAGAGTGTGATTGTGATTGTGAACGTGAACGTGAACGTGACTGTGACTGTGACTGTGACTGTGACTGCGAGTGGTGAGGCTGTCAGAGTCAGGTGTGGGTTGCGTGCGTGCGGGCGGGTGCGTGTGTGTGTTCCGCCGCCCTGCAGCTAAATCAATTTGTGCACAAATCAAACAACAAAAGGAAAATCGGAAAAAAAAAGCGAGTCTTCTTCGTTCCTACAGTATGCTAGCATAGCATGTTGGTACGCTCGATCGCCTGCTCAGCAGCCTGGCACACAAGGTGGAAAGGAACTGTGTCCAAGTATGACAAGGAAGGACCACCCAGAAGATTCAATTATGTTGTCGCAATGGTCCAGCGTGTCAGCTGCCAAGTAGGCGGCAATTGGTAGAGCTGAGCAAGAATCTCGAACACCACCTGCACAAAACACAATCTAGACCCATGCATTCTCGATGATCGTATTCGATGCACCAGCGATTTGATCAGATTCAACATAAAAAGGTGGACAAATATACTGAGCACAGTCCAACCCTCGCCACGATCGTGATCTGCCAACACAAGAGCTTGCACTCTTAAGCATCATCGCCATCCTCAACTGTCGCCGTCTTAGTAGCAGGCACGGCCTCGGTGCTAGCAGGAGCGTTCTCGATCGGCTTCTCGTCCTTTTCCCCTCCCTCGACCTGTTTCTGCTGCTGCTGCTGCTGCTGCTGTTGTTGTTGTTGGTGTTGCGTGATCGCCTGTTCCTGCAGCATCTGCAGCTGTGCTCTTGCCTGCATCAACATGGCTGCCTGCTGAGGCGGCAGGTTGGGTGGCAGCGCGCCCTGCATAATCGCAGCCAATTGCGCTGGATGGATCTGTTGTCCATTGGGCAGCGTCACCAATGCGTTTGGTCCTGTTCCTGTCATCGGCAGAGAGATCCCCGGTCCGTTGGGTCCCGCTCCTTGTGGCGGTGCACCTCCCACCGGCGGGAAAGCTCCTGCTGGAGGTCCACCCTGAGGTCCGCCTTGAATCTCGATTTTGGTTCCCGGAGGCGTCACCAACGGTGGCAATTCAACGGTAGGCTTAGGTACTGGCTTGCCTTCGTCTTCCAACTTCTTGATCTCCGCTGCCCTCTGACGCTGAATGTCGTAGTACACCTCCTTGTGCTTCAAATGCGCCACCATCTCGCTCGCCGTGGGGAAGATCAACTGACCCCATCCCTCCCTGAATGTGTTGGCCTCCGAGACCACATCCAAGATCTCGGCTTCCAGCTCCTTCTCGGCCAAAGTGAATCGTGCCATGGTCTCATCACCGATCGATCCTTTTTGCAGCAGCGTTTGCAGAGCTTGCTTGTCGTCTCGCATGCGCATGATTCGACGCACATCCGTCATGGCGCGATTTAGCAACGCCGCTTTTAGCACCTCGTCAGCCACGGCTGGGTCGGCCGCAACCAGCGTTTGGTAGATGTCTCGTTCTTGATGTCCTTCCGGGAACCACGGCTGATACGATTTCGCCAGATTCAGCGCAGATCGTCGACGGTAGATGCGCGAAAACACCAGCATCGATACCACCAACGTGGCCACGTAGCCGATCGGTACAAAGATGGAGAGCGCCATCGTGTCTGGATGACAAGGTTCTGCCTAGGCTGCGTACAAAGTTATGTCGGTAGCTCTTGACCTTGCGTGACGGCTGCGCCAACGATTCGGACCTTGCGATTACCTTGGGACCGTAATGACCCAAGCAGCCAAGCGGAAGAAAGCTGATTTTGAATGATGATCGTCGAGAGCGGGCGAGATACTGTATGTACGTGGATGTAGTGAGGAAGCAAGACGTCGCCGACGAGGGTTTCTGTGTTGTTCGGGGATGTTGGAATGAAAGGTGCGTCCTCAAGTTGGCTCTTTTGAGACCGTGCGGTGCGTCCCTTTTGCGGGAAATTGCAACATGACACGACAGCATCGGATTTTACGCATGCAGCAGCTACAGTAGCGTAGCGTAGCTCGACTTGCCTACTCTTTTCTTCCTCTCGCGCGACACAGCAGAACCAGCTACGTGTCACCATATTCGCTTTTTTGGCCTATTTTTGCTTTTGTCGATAAACACCGATCTAACGTCAGATTTTTTTTTTTTTGGCGCCCTCGAATGAGCTCTCGCTTTTGCGGCCGGTTCCAACGACAACACCAACACACATCAACTTTCGCAACTCTGCCGAGCGACGGGAAAACTTTCGTGGTTGAGAATCGTGATAGAATACAAATGCAAGTACGTATGGACTAGAAAAAAATGCTAGAGAGGGGGGAATGAATTATGACTAACTTGTGTTGAGTTGAGTTGAGAAATGGAGTGGGGTTGTGTGGTGTCTCGTTAGGCTTTGTCCGCTCTGCAAACACCTGGCTGGACATCTGCGCCAGGATCGGTCGGCAGAGAGTGCGTGGAAGATGCAGCAGGACGACTAGGCCTTGCCAGCGGCTGCTTTCTTCTTCATCTGGATCAAAGCTTCGAGCTCGTTGCAAACCTCCGTCATGGTCGGGCGGTTTTTCGGTGTCTGGTCCCACATTCGGTCAAGCAGATCGACAATCTCGCCACCAAATTGGCGCCGGATCGCACCGGTGTAGGGTCGCTGCCTCTTCTGTCCCACATCTTGGTAGATCTGATGCTCATTCATGCCTTGGAATGGATACTTCTTCTCGGGCTGGTGCCATTGAAGCGCCTCCCAGAATGTCATCGCCGCGGACCACACATCGACCTTCTCGTTGTAATGAGGTTTAGGCACCCACAGTTCCACCGCCTGCCAGTTGACCGTGCCCACGAGCGAGCGCATCATGGAGCGCGACGTATTTTTGACGCGGGCCAGACCAAAGTCATTGATCTTGGCTGTCTTGCGACGTGTGATCAGAACGTTGGTAGACTTGCAGTCGCGATGGATGATGGCCGGCGTGCGAGTATGCAGGTACTCGAGCCCCCGCGCAGTTTCGAGCAGGATGCGAAACACTTCAGCATCGCAAGGCGCAGGAGTGTTTCGAATGTAGTCAAACAGATCGCCGTTCGAGCACAGCTCGCTGACAATCATGCAAGGCACGTGTCGCGGATCTTCGGGGATGCTTACACCGATAAAGCGCACGATGTTCTCGTGACGTAGATCCCGCAGCAAGCTGAGCTCTTTGATATCCATCTCGGTGAGCTGGTCGCGGATGTCGGCGATGGCGACCTTGTTGACTCGCGACTTGGAGATGCGGTATTTGCCCACATAGACATCTTTGAACCCACCCGAGCCAATCTTTTCGAGCTTCTCGAGTTTGGACGGATGGATCTCCTTGTCGGTGAGATTGAGGCTTTCCAAGTCGAGACCGTTGAGCTCGTCAACACCGTCGCCTGCCTGCGCTGGGTTGGCATCCTCGTTGTTCGACGTGAGAGGGGGAGTGGGCAGCTTGTCTGATGACATCCTCTTGCCGCGAGCACGCAACAACAGGGGCTGATCGCTGTCGGTCCCATCCTGATGCGAGCCACCGATGGCCCGGGTGTTGCGCCTGCGTGTGGGAGTGCGCTGTGCCGACTTTATCGCCTCGCCCTCAGCCGTAGCTGTAGCTGTAGCAGTGGCGGTGGACAGGTTGGAACGAAGTTCGTCCTTAGCCCTTTCGTCATCGTTGCTGGCTGAGCCATCACCAGATCTCGAGTGGTCCGCTACCGCAGCCTCTGCGTCAGTGAGTGTATGCCACTGAAGCAGCTTGTGTACCAGATTGGCCTTCTTGTCGTCTTGTTCCACTTCGATCTGGCGATGCAAGCAAAGCTGTTCCAGATCTGATTTTCGCAGTCGCAAGAGCGTAGAGGTGTTTGGCTGCACCATGGCATCTTCAGGGCTTTCAGAAGGTGAGTCATCGCCTTGAGAAGAGGTAGTAGGGCGCCCCCGACCTGAGCCTTCCAGACTGGCGCCCGTTTCGGATGCACTCACCATATCCACATCGTCCAGATGCTGCGGTTCTGGGGAAAGAGATGCGCTGGGTCCCCGAGACGATTCGGCAACCAGACGTAGCTTGCCATTTCGGAGCTTGCGGAACTTTGTTGGGGTGGGCGCATCCTCGTCACTGGTGGCCATGTCGGCGTCGTTCTCATCCTCTGGTGCTGGCACTTCGGTATCGAGCTCGGACGCGACTTCGATACATGCACGATGGCCTCGAGGCTGACGGAGCGTAGACCCGCAATCAGATTCCGCAGTCAAACGTCGATTTCGAAGGACGCGATGGGAGCCTTGGCTGGGTGATACGGCACGCTCTGCGTCCGCAGGAGCTTGCAGAGCAGCGGAGACAGCTTCGCTGTCCGAAGACAGATCCTCCATCCACTCGTCTTCGGCCTGTTCACGGCTCGCATCAACGGTCGAAGCATTGAATTTGACCGTTTTGTTGGCGCGCCGCGATCGACGGCCATCTGGCCTTGGTGTAGCCATGATGTCTAGACCGGAAGAGCCCGCTTCGGCTCTCCTCTTTGCCAAGTTGAGACGAGCGGTGCGAGAGCGGGTTTTGATGGGCGACGAAGCGACAAACGCATGATGCTGAACTCGCTTTGCGAAAGGCGAAAAGGATGTGTTGGAAGCACGAGAGCTTCGACCGCCAAAGACGGACGACGAGGTGGATGCCGAGAGCACTTCGGAACCGTTCGCGATGCGCAAGCGACGAGTCAGCGCGCCTCGAAGGTTGGCCTTGTCGCGGAGCTGACGACGAGGGGCTTGATTTGACTTGGAGGGCTCAAACTGGTCAAAGGTGGCTGAATCCATTCGGCGTAGGGTGGCAGCCGCTCTGGACTTGTTTCGGTGGCTACTGCGTCTGGTAAGATGGGATCGCTGAGGCTCCGCTTCGGTCTCTTCGCCACCGGCCTCGTTTGATTCATCCGAAAGATGCGCATTGTGGTCGTCTGCCGAGTAGGAAGGCGAAGCACCGTGAGACTGTCGTCGCAATCGAGTTGAAGTTTTGCGGCAGCAAGAGTCCATCCAGAGGGCATCCGTTTCATTGCGGTCCGGATCAAAGATGTCTGGAGACCGAGCTTCGTTGGAACGCTGCGATGCAGATGCTGCGCGCTGGTGCCGACGTATGCGAACAGACGACTGACGATTGTTGTTCTGTGTACGATCGAGACGGGATCGGCAGGTGATGATCGTGTTGACCAGATCGTGCTTGGTAAGGAGCTCGAGCTCGTTGGTGGAGGGGGTGACTTCCCATGCACCGGCAGTGAAGGAAAGATGAATGAGATGATCTTTGCGCAATCGATGAAGCTGCCAATTGGGCGCCGATGAGATGAGGCGATCGTTCTCAGCGTCTTGGTCATCCATCTCGGCGAGTCCATCACTGCTATGACCCGAGTGAAGATGGGCACCAGAGCTGATGGAACCTTCAAGGTGGGACGCCGCAGTTAATGACTCGGCGCGAACAGCGGTACTATTGCTGCTCTGTCTGCTCATGGATCGGGACTGCGATCTGCTGGGGCCATGAATACCGAGACCGACAGCGATCCTGTCGTCCAGAGACATTCCATCGAGGGTTCTGTGTAGCGAATTGCGACTTGAACGTCGGGTCTGGACGCCTGGCCGCGGAAAGGGTGGTGCGGTAGACTGATCTGTGGTTGATGAGGGCGGACGAGATGCGGTAGGAGAGGTGGATGCGATGGAAGACCAGTCGGAAAGCTCGCTGGTGGAAGAAGCAGGCTTGTCTCTAGCGATGTGCGGGGAGGTGATGATGTTGAGGGGCTTGGTGCTCCGGGTGCGAGATGCGGAAGAGCGAGCATGGCCAGGACCCGAGTGCACCAGTGTAGGGTGAGCATCGAGGGTGTCGAGGCCAGTTGAAGTTCTGTGGATGGGTTTGGTGGCATTGTCGGATATACCTAACTGACTGCGCGCGCCCTTCTTACGCTTGAGGCCGGCGCGGATGTGGTCGGACTGCATTCCGGTAGTGGTAAGCTCGACGAAGGGAAGCTGAACAAAGCAAGTGGGTTGGTCGGCGGTGGGACCGGACTGCATCGAGCCAGCGTGAGGCAGTTTGGCTTGAGGGCCTGAACGCGAGGTACGGCGTGTGGGGGACGCTGGTAATCGAGGCTGGTCTGACTTGGATTCAAGTGACGGACGGCTAGCGTGAGCGGACTGATTTGAGTGAACTGGGGAGAGAGCTTGGCGAGAACGGCTGGCGTACACCATGACGAGGTCGAGTGTCTGCAAGAGTGGAAAGGCTACGATCTAGGAGAGGTGAGGCGACGGTGGTGGGAAAACGGCATCCGAGGAGGAAATGCGGCTTAGTGGATCCGTTGGACCATAATGGGTATTTGCGTGATCGAGTTGCTTGTTGGGAACAGGTGCAACTTGAAGAAGCAGAGTGACAGGCCAGTCGAAAGGAGAGATGTATGCAGAGAAAAAAAGTCTGGTGAAGATGCGAAGGGATCGAATCAAGAGGAGCGTTGACAAGCTGCAAGTAGGCCGGCTACGAATTGCTCGATCAAAGATGTGTAGAGGACGATTGACGAAAGAAAGGTGCAAATTGAGTGGTTAACAAAGGCGAGGAGGAGTTTACGGTAGACTGAGATTGATCGAGATTGTGAAGCGAGTGGTGGTGATGAGGAGGAGGAATGCGGCAAAGAGAAGGAGGAAGAGCGATAGGAAAAGGAAGAGGAAGCGTTGCAGTATGCTATTGAAGTATGCAGTTGCTCTTCAGTGTTGGTGTCGGTCCATCTGAGCTGAGTCGAGTCGAGTCTAGCTGAAAGTGAGCTGCAGTGCCGTTTGTTCAAAGCAGTGACTACTGTGGAGTTGCGGACAAGCCGAAAGTCCTGTCAGCAGCGGTGCTGCCCTGTCGAGCCAAATCGAGCCAAGCCCTCCATACCAGCTGCGACGCTAGCGGTCTGTGTGCAACTTTATTTCTCATGTTTTCTTTTTCTTTTTCATTATTACTGTATTTCTTTTTCTCCACACAGTTTCCAATTGCACAGTACTCCATTTTCCGCATCAGATAGATACCAAGCCGATTTGTTTGTAATCGGGCTCTGTTCGTAACACCTCGCTATACGTCATCCGTGTTACGCTAACGTTGTCAACCAGCACATAACGTCATGTATACGTCAATGACATCGTGATTAGCATTGTTATCGTAATTGTGCATTGAGTACTATGAACTGACTGTGACCAAACATGAGCGTACCGAGCGAATTCTGTTGAGCGTCTCCTCCTTGTCCTCCTCCTCGCCGTCCTTCTCCGCCTCACCCTCCTCCAAGCGCTCTGCTCCATAAGTATACTTACCTGTACGTAGGCTCTTCCTTGTTGCAATGCCATCCATTCCCGTTTCTATCATGCCTCGTACAACAAGAGGCCGTCGACGAGCCGTCCCTGACGCGATTCGAGAGCAGATGATTGATATGGTCGTCTCTCGAGGCCACCGTGTGTCTGAGGTGTCGAAGCTGTTCAAGTACCCTTACACGACGGTGGCCTCCGTCCTCGACAAGTTCTATCACACCGGGGATATGCATTTGCAGAGGAAGCAAGGAGGAGCACTGCGCGGCAGCGTCGTCACAGACCAGCATATCGACATCGTGATGCGCTACGTTGCCGAACATCCTGCAGCCGTCATCCACGAGATCGTCGATCACCTCGTTGAGCAAGATGGGCCGCGGTTGTCGACGACGTCGATGTCGAGGCTGCTCAAAGACCGCTGCCATCTCACGCTCAAGCGCCTACACCATCAGAATGTCCGACACAACACCGACGAGCGTCTCGATGAGCGTCAAGACTGGGTCCGTCGCCGACAAATGGAGGGCTTCGTCATCGAGAACGCCATCTTCTTCGACGAGTCCGGCTTCAACTTACACACGATCAGGAGAGTTGGACGAGCGCCAACGTCAGCACGCGCAACACAGACAGGACGGCCAGCAAATCGAGGGAGGAACATGTCTCTTATGATTGCTGTCTCGGCAGAAGGCATGCTAGCATCGGAGATCATTATGGGCGGCTGGAGAACGGAGCTCTTCGTCGACTTCCTCCAGCGTGAGCTGTTCCCTACCCTCAACGGTCCAAAGGTCTTTGTAATGGATAACGCTAGCTTCCACCATGCGCGCGCTGTATTGACATGTATCGAGAACGAAGGACATACAATACAGTTCATTCCACCATACACGCCGTGGTTCAACATTGCCAAGAATGTCTTCGGCAAGGTCAAGACCGTTGTAAGCAGGCAGGATCTTCAAGACCACGACACTCTCGGCCATCTCATCGACTACCACCTCAGCATGATCACGCCGTCTGATTGTCAAGGATGGCTTCGCGAAGTACAACGCTGGATGATGGTTGCGGAACATTGCTTCCCATTGGGTGACGGCAAGCACAATGCACGGCAAGCACTAATCGACTATGGCATCATTCGACCGGAAGAGATGCAAGCAAACATCGACAATTTGCAGACACAGGCTCAGACACAGGCGGAGGAGGAGGAGGAGGAGGTTCCTGATGTCAATCGCTCGTCTCCAGACATCGACGATCAGATCGACGCCTTTATCAATGATGTAGTACAGTAGCTAGCATTGCAATAGTATAGACGTGAGCACCATGAACATGTGTAGCGGCATTGCAGTAGTACACTGGAGGACGGCGACGGCGACGGCGACGAGATGGACCAAGACAGCTCAGATCGCTCAGCTCACTTGATCTCAACCTCCACAATTGATCGTTACGATCACTACTAATGATGACAATGTGATGATCTTAGGCATTACTATGTAGTTGTCTCCATTACGATGTGTACTACGTTACAGTGTCTGATGACGTATAGCGAGGTGTTACGAACAGAGCCCGATTACGAACAAATCGGCTTGGTATCTATCTGATGCGGAAAATGGAGTAAACAGGCCAGTACAATTTGGCTGAACTGCAGTTGCGCGTGCGCCGACTTGGACGAGAGAGATTTTTTTCCAACTGTACACAGCACTACAGTACACTTCACGAGGTGGGTATTTTAACAATCGAACAATTAAATTATTAATAAAAGTAAAGAATGGTTTTTCGAAGTTAGTTGAACCGAGTGGTGACTGAGCTCCACAACCTTCTTCAACGCAACTTGAAATTCTAGCGCATTGAAAGCGAGTTTTTGAAATTTAACAACCCATTTCTCTGCCGCACCGTGCCAGCCTGATGGCGTCGCCTGCAGTGTTGCTCTCTTCTAACCATGACAGCTAGAGGCCATTCGTTTGACAAGCTATTCCCTGTATCAACGATCCCACTTTGTCATGAAAACATCTTGAGCCACCTTATGTACGTCTACTGTAGCACAGCCTCGACGATGCCACCAGGATTGACGCCCATGTGTCCCACTTGATGAGACTGTGCCTCGCCTTGGCTGCAACGGCGGGCTCGGGGTGTTATCTCACCATTCCCCACCTCATCCACCTTTCCACCTCATCCGATCTTGATCAAGAAATCCATCGCGCATATAAACAGCACGCCCTGATTTCTTCAATCAGCATCTGATCCATTTCCAACCATGCGTTTGATCTCCCTGTCTCCCCCCTTTCCCGCTCTTGTCTCGCTCGTGGCTGCCAACGGGGCTGTGTCTCTCCAGGCTGCCTCTGGAACTGGGTTCCACGAGTCATTGAATTCATCCTTGCCTGATGGACTTGTGCGGGATTCCACTCTGGTTTTCCAGTACTTTGACAACCTGGCAGAATCATTCCCTTACGTCCTCTTCGCTAGTGTTGCAATCACCAAGTCGGACAATCTTCATGGCTACGTCAATGCGGACGGCAATGGTAAGTTGCACCCTGCCTCTTTTATTTTCGTCGTGGATCGATCCAAAGCTGACCATGATCGGCGTTGTTGTAATGACGCATTGGGTTGGCTATGAACGAAAGCGGCGAGGAACAGTCGTTTACTACCGAGGTCGAGCACGTCGTGCTTTCGCTGCCTCAGGATTCTGATTGTATCCATGTCCATATCGACTCTCTGCAGGGTGACGAGCCGTATGATTTTGGCTTTTGCTCAGACGTCGATATCAAGCCTTACGAGCTCAAGAGTCCCAAGCATTCCACTGATCAAGGCAGCAACGGCAAGCCTTAGACAGCTGCAACCAATGCCTCGTAAGAAGCATCCCAGCCATAGGCTCAAGAGCTGCAATCGGCGCTTCACTAGAAATATCCCTGCAGTACTATATTGTGCTAGCAACTTCATCCGTCCTCCCCTTTTCACACCCCGTGCGATCGATTGGGGCTTGAATGAGTGAGGTGACGGAGGCGAAACAAAGTTGCTCGCCAAGGCTGAAGGATGGGTTGTTACCAAGCTTCTTGCTGATTTTGTTGGATTGATCGCAACGTTTCGCGGGCTATTTTCTCAGCTCCGCCTGCGATCGTGCTCTGGGCAGTCTTTCGAGGTGATCTGCGTTGCCCCTTCCTTCCAGGGCTGTATGAACGCCACCATGGCGACTACCGCCCAAAGTGTTGAGCCTCAACTCCAATATTGGGAGCTTCAATCTGCTTGCACCCAATATGTCATCAACACGACGACATACATTCATCATGATCCGGGGCTAACCCATATGACTGCAGCATTGGGAGAACATAGCGGAGTTGCCCCATCTCATGATCGACGAACGGCCCAGCAGAGTGAGTGCCAATCCAAACCCGATGGAAGCTGCTCAACCTGGCCACGACCGTGCGATGCGTTTCCGGTTCGCCACTTGACCCAAACTCGGCCAAGCCAATCCACACCAAACCAGCAGCCGAGAAATAGAGACTAGATTCGAAAAGCATTGTACGGCTAGAGATACAGTGGTAGATAACAGATAGTGCGGACGAGGATAAAGCATGATATAATAGCGAGCGAGAGACGAACAAAGACATCAAGGCCAAAAAGAGCAGGATCCATGACTTATACTGAAGAACTGGGCGATGGTCGCGTTTGGGTACCGACCCAACCCGCATAACCACCGGCCAAGGTATGAAAAACGTGCGGGAGATGCAAACCGGAGAGGAAGAAAGAAAAAAAAAAAACATGCAAATGAAGAAAAGAAGACTCCGTCGAGACAAGCTCAAGAAGCTGCAGCGCTGAAGCCCTGGCTCTCAACACCAATCGAAGCCAACAGACCGTTAAGATATTCCTGAGTACTGGCATCATGGCTCAGATCGCCCTCGTTGAGCATCTGCTCGAAACTAGTGTTGCCCGAGTTCAAGCCATCGCCAGCACTCATCTTTCCACCAAGCTCGAATCCAGCAGGAGAAAGCAGCGGCAAGCCACTGTTCATGCCCGGCACCATCAGCCCAAGAGCAGAGTGATCGTGACCGCCAACAGCGGCAGCCATGCCAGCAGAGCTCATCGCCACGCTCACTTCGGCCTGATTGAACGACACGTCCAGAGGAGAGGGCAACGCGCTTGGTAAAGGGTTGGCCTGATTCGCCCAGTGCCTCTCGAGACGCTGTTTCTGCAACCTGGCGTCATCGCCCGTGTTGAGCGGAGGAGGTTCGTGCAGACCAGCACCCACCTGAGGGAATGGCGTGATAGGCGTATGCACCGCTCGCTGCTGCATCATACCCCATGCCGTCGGAGTTGGGCTAGCTGCAGGCGAGAGTTGCGGATGAGGACTGAGCATAGCCGCATTTCCAGCCCTCTGTGGGTTGAGGTACGAGGGGGCAGGTGGGATCGAGACCATCAGGTTACGCTTGGTCATCGAAAGACCACGCTTACGCAGCAGAGTAGGTTGCTGCACGTTCGATTCAGAGCCGCTCTGAGGTGCCTCTTGCTTGAAGCTAAAGTTGGGCTGTGGAGAGAATTGAGTGGGAATCACCGATGGAGCGTTGGCTTGGGCAAAGCCGCGAGGAGCAGAGCCACCGTTCAGCATGCTGAGCTGATTTTGCTGCTGAGCCATCGGATGAAGGCCGTTAGGGAAGGCTGCCGTCATCGGCGAAAGGCCCTGAGGCGCCATGTGCAAAGAAGCACCGGCATGAT
This sequence comes from Anthracocystis setariae, assembly GCA_928724745.1. NCBI lineage: Eukaryota > Fungi > Basidiomycota > Ustilaginomycetes > Ustilaginales > Ustilaginaceae > Anthracocystis > Anthracocystis setariae. Next base: position 1,233,474 of record CAKMXJ010000039.1, on the reverse strand, counting down.
GCATAGGGGAAGTCAAGGGAGCAGGTCGGACCAGAGGCGAAGAACTAGCGCCGACCGTGAGCAAGGACACGGTCGGGGTGCCAGGGTTAGTGCCAAGAGCCTCGATGCACTCAAGGTCCCAAGCGATGACCAAGACGACATCACCGACCTTGCTGCCAGGGCTCAACCCGGAACCAGCATCGTTCAGAATTGCAGGAGCAGTGTCGCGGTTGGTGGCTGTGGCCGTGGCATGGGCAAGATCATCGCCAGCTTCGTTGGCTACCACCAACTCCTGGATGATAGTGACGCCTGAAACCGCCATACCGAGAGCAGCGCGCTCACTTGGCTCCTTGCCGAAAGATTGAAGACCATCTCGGCCGCTGTAGACGTGAACGGGGTGATTGCGGCTGAGGAAGTCGGCCCAAAAATCAGTGGCAAATGGAGCCTGGTGCGACCAACGGTGACGCAGGTTGCTGTTCGACTGGGCGCCGGCGTCTAGCGGCGTGCGAGGCGAGGCAGGTCCGCTCGACGAACCCGAAACCGGGCTCAAGGAAGTCACGCTGCCGCCACTGTCGCGGCGCTGGTTGCTGCTCTTACCCTTGACAGGAGTGGAGGGGGTCGCATCAACGTCAACAACCTCGGTGGAGGCGTTGGTGGTCGAAGCATCTGCGGCAGAAGGAGCGCCGGTAGCGGCTGTGCTGGAAGAGTTGGCCTCCACCCCGTTTCTACCAGAGATCCTACGAGGAGGCTCGAGGGGCTCAACGAGTGAGAGGACACGCTTGCCGTGTGAGTAGACAGTGGTCACCGAGGTGAGACGCAGCTCTTGTGCAGATGTCAGGGACAGCTGGGTGCTGAAGTGATCGTAGCGGGGCATCATGACGTCGTGACGAGGAATCGAGAGCGGAACGTGAACGTGGAGGAATTGGCAGGGCATGCGGTGGTACATCTCAGCCAAGCGGGGAAAGCGGAAATGACCAAGGCGCACCGAGTCCATCGCCATCTGCGGAAGCGAGGTCTGGTTGTTTGCATAGGCCGTCATCGAGTTGCGGTCGAGATTGGTGTAAACGTGCTTCTCGTCACCAGTCGAGCAGTGGACCCACATAGAGAAGCTTGCCGGAAGGATAGGGCAGGGAGTGTTGCCGCTGGTGTCCTTCGTATCGGCCTGCTGAGGCAAGTGAAGGCTGTTCAATCCCGAGGTGATCGAGTGGGTGGTAGACATAGGCGGTGCGCCAGGGGAAAGAGGACTGGCAAGACCGTTGCCACCATTCAAGCCAGGAGTATAAGGGGAGAGCAGGCCGCCGGCGTTTTCGACAGAGAGGAGCGGATAAGAGCCGCCACCAGCGCTACCGTAGCCATAGCCAGCGAGCGTCGAAGCGTACATCATTCCTCCGGCAGGGATGTAAAAGTCCTCTTCGGCGGTGGGTTCAGCGATGAGCTGCTGGAACTCGGGGTCGCCCTTGCGGATGTTCTTGAGAACCTGAATGTGACTCGAGACCTGCTTGCGTGTACGGATCTTGTTGGTCTTGCGCTCGATGTAGTCGGCGATGAGTTCGTTACGACCACAAGGCTTGCCGTTCACCAGGACTTTACGGCGACCGAGCTTAGGAATGAGACGAAGAGCTGTTGGGACAGAACGTAGATGCAAGAGATGCCGCGATCCAGCACAGCAGAAGGACGAAAGGGACGAAGGACGATGGAGAGGTAGTGGTGGTGGTAGAGAGAGTAGTAGTGATCCAAGGAGAGAGAAAGGGAAGAAGGATGAAAAGGGTAGAACAGGTTCACAAGGAAAGGAAGAGAGAATGGGAGGATAGTCAGCAAATCTGAACCTTTCCAACTCTACTGTACATAGTTAGACGCTGTCGTCCATGTTGGCATCAAGGTCGAGCATTTGAGCCCCGACTAGCCTTTCCGGAAACGTCAATTTCAATCGCATCATCGTCCCCGAGGGAGAGCCCGAGATGTGTCAAGCCACTGGTAGGGTCGGGGATGATGGGTACGAGATTTGGTAGCTTCACCGCCGCCGCCCCGATACAAAAATTCCCAAACTCGCGCTTTCTGCAGCGACGCGTCGGAAGCGGAGTTTAGATTTTCGCCGAAGTGCGTCTGTAGCTCCAGTCCAACAGTGCCAACAAACACCAGCGTCCAAAGCCTTCAAGCTTGGCCGTTGAGTGCTGTACTGTGCATCAGGCATCGGACGCATTGACTTGACACAGAATACAGGATGGTTGCGCATCAATGCGAGCTTCGCTCAAATAAGACTTACCTTCCCAGAATGCCACTTCGACGTCATCGGGCCACACGTCCTGGTTCTTGCCGTTACTGTTGGACGTTGAGTTGCCGGTGGCGTTTTTGCTGCTGTTGGCGTTCGGGTTCGATTTAGACGCCTTGTCTTCTGCTGCCTTCTTTGCAAGCGCCGTCTGAGATTGCGCCCTCTGCATGGCATCGGATGCCGCACGTGGAGGCGCGCTCTTAGGCGGTCGCTCACCATCATACTGCGGTAGAGTCAAGTTGGCAGTGAGGTTAGCAATCTGAGCTGCACGGTCCATAGCCGTCAACGAAAGACGCCGAACACGGCAAGGTGAGGTGCTCGATTGCACCGACAAAGGCGTCTCCAACCCACCGCCGGTACTTGAGCCCACAGAGAATTGCGGGTGTTGCTGGTAAGCGTACATGTTGGGAGGAGTTTGCTGAGGCAAGAATCGTTGCTGTTGAGCAAGTTGATCGACGCTACGCTCGGGGGTGGCGTCGGCCTGCGAAGTGCGACGGCGCTTGGCATCCTCCGCAAACCCGTCGTTCGGTGTGGATGTAGGACTGTGACCCGAGGTCATGCTGACGGTGAGACGTGGAGGCGACATGAGGAAACCGGTTCCCGACATGTGCTGGGTCTGGGTAGCGGCCGTGGCGTCGGCCAAGCTGTGGGCACCGACAGAGCTGTAGCCGAACGAGCCGAAAGCGTCGACAGAGAGGCTCATGCTCCTATTGCCGATATGGGAGCCTGCAAAGCTTGCATAGTCTGACAAAGATGAGCTGTAATCTGAAGATGGCATCAACGCTTGAATGCTGTGACGACGACCTTGATTCGAATCAGCACGAACGTGCAGCATGTTGTCGAATGCAACATACGGCTGCGATGTGGTAGGACGCTTGCCGAGGAAGGAGAAGCTGTCGCTGTTGCCAAGCGTCTGCTGCATGTGCGCCTCCATGCCCTCGAAGTCGAGTGCAGCTGCCAGCGAGTGTGCTTCACCGCTCATGTCGGCTTGGAACCCATAAGAGACGTTGTGAGCAAAAACAAGACTGGTTTCTTCCTTTTTGACGGGGCCCATACTTGTGTCTTGAAGTTTGGTGGCAGACACGATTGCGGCGTTGGCGGCGTTGAAAGAGGCTTGATGAAGGTTGAAACGATCGTTGATGGCCTGATAGTTGGGGTTCATCGCTGAGTCAGGGGTATACGGATGCGAAGAGGACGACAGGGTCGAGTCCGAGTGCGTAGGCGAAGGGAACAAGTGCTGAACGTCTCCTGTAGGAGAGTTGAACGGAACAGTTGACATGTGCGATTGGTCAGCTCTATAGGGAAAAGCTTTCTGTTGCAGCGACAAACGGCGCGGCAAGACCCCAGTGTCGATGCGAAAGTTCTAGTTGATCTTCGTATGCGATGACCGTTCGAGATGAGCTTGAGATGGTGGCGAGAGCGGTAGGGTCAGAGACTAGTTTCGGTTTATAGTTGAGACAATGGGTATGTCAAGCTATTAGACGAGAATGTCACGGCGAGGTAAGGACAGTCGTGGCTACGGCAGCGTAGATACGGATGATTTCGAAGATGAAAGGAGAGGATGATGGAGGATAGGAAGGGAGACGATGGTGTCGTCGCAGGGAAAGATTAGTGGGCCTTAAGCAAAGGTACGTAGGGGATGCTGGGAACCGTGGAGAGAAGAGTTGGAAGAAGGAATGTCTACGAAGGAGGATCGACGACAAGCATGACCCTTATAAGGTGGAATGGACCTTGCTACAGAGAACATGCGTCGAGCATCCGACTGTTGTAACTCGCGGATGGAAGAAGACTTACAAGGCACGTTGGCGTAGTGAATGGAGTCCACTGAGTCGAGAAAGTCTTGACCTGGTACTCAATCGTTGCTTGCGCCACGCCAAGACGACCGGATATGCACGATTGGCGCGCAGGATTGTGCTTTCGGCAGACGAAAGCAGTGTTTATGGTCAGAGTGCAGGCGATCTGTCAGCTAAAGAGCACGATAGCTGTCGATATGAGTGTCAGGAGATGCAGGGGCCCAGTCAACAACGAGAGTGCAAGGGGAGTTAATGGGAAAGCTGGAGATCGGATCGAGATCGTCTTGCAAAAGGAGTAGCGATGGAGAGAGAGAAGGGGGCAAGGTTGCTGCGATGAAGGGGCATGCATCAGAGAGGAACGTAGAGGTGGAGGGGGCCCCAAGAGGAGAAATGCAGGGTGCAAGGGGTCACGTCAATGAATGCCATTCGCTCTCGCAGACTGCCACGCATAGATAGGCTTGGCAGCTTCAAGACAACACCATTGCACTGTTAAGTACTGTGCAGTACTGTGCAGTACTGTGCAGTACTGTACGAACCTTGCCAGCCACTCTCGGCCCACTCGCGATCGACGAATAAAGCTTCGGTGGAACAGTGCGCAATTGTTGTCTCACCGCCACGAAACATAAGTCGACAGAGATGCCGCTGGGAAAGCTTCAGCCCATCGTTTGATCCAGTGCTCCAAGCATGATGTTAACGGGCGATGCTGCGCCACTGTGAATTGTGCGATCCGTTCATAACAGGAGACTGAACAAGACAGCAGCCGTAGCAGATCAACCTGGCTGCGATCACGAGCAACACACGCATGCTGACAGCAAAGACCAAAGAGGAAGGGGCGATGGGTAGCTGCGACCCGATGTGGCTATACTTCTCGCTATTGCCGTCGATGCAGAGCCAGAGAACGAGTGCAACGTTCGAACGCAAGGACTCTCGCTTTGGCATGAGTTGAGCAGGCAAGGAGTTATGCCGATTGGCTTCGACAGGTGAGCAAACAAACAGCCTTGGCCAAACACATGCAGAATAAGAAGCAGATATTGAGAATAAAGCAGAATGGGAAGGAAGTAGGGAGGTGGAGCGGGTAAAGTAAAATGTTCGCTTAAGCGATTTTGCGCCTGCTCCTGGCGTATCACGGTACCTCTGCAGGAGATGGCAACGAAGGCTGAAGAGGCGACAAAGATGCAGCCTCAAAGCTTTCACAAACAGAGTCTGTGTTACAGGCTGCGATCGCATGTGGTGTCCAGTCACGGCTGCTTGATCGGTGATAGGCTTATGCTTGCTGGGATGGCATCTGTCACATACTGCCATCCTGAACGTGGTCAGACCGATACCAGTCTGTCAGCATCAGCGTTTATGGCAGATCAGTATCCCACCTGTGACCAGACCAACCCGCCAAATGAAGCAGCATGCAAGCGTTGGGAAGTTGGTGTTCGCTTACGATGCTTGCTGGTCAGCACCTGGCGGATCGTACAGCGTCATCTACAACAAGTCGCCGGAAGAAGCCTTTGCTGCACTCGAAGCATTAGGCAGCGGCAACTACAGCTCAATCGATGGACATATAGACCGAGGAAGTGAGTCAAGGCGACGGCGAAAAGCCAATAATTCGAGCCAAAGCGGGACAGTTCATCAACAGCACTGCAGCTTACCGCGAGCTGCAAAGCACAGCTGTAAATCCGTTGTGCTGGACCAGTTCGCTTACTCGAGGGCTTGCAGAGTGGACTTCAGGTGGCACAAGCTCGCTAAGGCTGCATGCATACAGACCTCCTCGCTGCAGCTTGACATACCAAGCAAGCCGATGAAGGTGGGCTGATGACAGATCGGGACGGTCATCGAAGCAAACAGCCAGCGAGAACAACAAGGTAGGTGGACCGCGGCGCCCAACCGAAAGAAAAGCAATAGGCAGCGCAGCCAGGGGTGGATGATGGATGGGAAGCGAATCAGGCGAAACGGCATACGGACTGGATTGGATTGGACGACGGGGCCAAGACTGGAGCACTGGGTCAGGAGGACGTCTGGGATGATAGCCAGACGCAAGGGGTTGGTTTGGTGAGAGTAGATCAATTTCGCTTTTTTTTTTTTTTTTTCGAGACGAGCGACCTGAGACCAACAGCTTTGTCGCGTCTTGGCCCTGGATTTCCTGTCGCAGATCCCTGTCTATCTCCCAGGACCAACATAGGTTCAGCCCGTCATTCTCGAAGTACGGATCAGGCAGAGCATCAAAGCTTTCTCAGGGTGATGATGAGGAAAACTGGCGCCAAAGCAAGGAGGGGACATCAAGCGCGTCCATAGAGATGTCTGAAAAGCGTCGCTGCAGAAACGCGCCATTTCGACGGACCCTTGCATATTCGTGCAGGCATGTGCAGGAAGCAGCTCCTGTCAGCGCAGAAGCAGCATCGAGCACACAGTGGTAACGACAGGATGACAGCAGCATCACGATGATCACTGGGGCATGGTCTTGAAGGGGTGACTGCTCTCTGCTCTGCCTGAGCCCCATTGCATGAAAAAATCGAGGACTGTACCACATTTTGCTGGAGGCCCAAAGCAGTGGATTGAAAGCCCTCGTCGGCTGGTTCGCGCAAATGGTACAATGCATGCCGTTCTCCCCTGACTGCTCCTTTGATCATCATAATGGAGGATCATACTGGAACCCATTCATCTATGCCGCTTCTTCGCCTCTCTCATCTCTAAGCGAAGCACTTCAGGCGTCTGATGATACCTGTGCCTCTTCTCGCTTCATCAGGACTGCACTCGTGAGAGATCGACTGCTTGGCCGTCCGTGCCGGCATGAGCGGGGTGCCACCAGTTGCCAGCCACTGCATCATGGCCCCTTTGACCCACTTTCGGTTGGCTCGGTGCCTGCATCCATCTACCAGCAGCCAAATATATGATCGGATCCTTGAGCTGGTGACTTCGGCTGCTCAACCCACGTTGTGATCATCCACTGCCGATGTCAGCAAGGGCACCACATCCAGTCTGCTCCTCATTCCAAGCGAGACCAACACTCTGAAGGACAGAAGAAGCGAGATGCTGGACTCTGGGATCGGTCCGAAAGAGAACATCATGTGACAAACGACATTTTTTCTCGATCTCTCCACCCCGGCGTTCTTACTTTACTGGGGTCAAAACGAATCGGAGCTCTCACCCTGATTAATGGGCTCAGTCTTTTGCGGTCTTAGACTGCTCCAATTAACAACGAGCGAGGGGAGAATCCTGAAACACGTTGCTGGCGACGAAACTCGAACTTACTTTGTTTTGATGTCGATCTTATCGGTATGATCGAGTTGATTGATGAGACGACACGATCGTCTTATGGTCTGTTGGCGTTTGACAGCGAGGTGGGGGATGGGTTGAAAAGGTGCTTGCCGAAGTCCGACTGCTATACGGGATGTTGGACTCGTCTCCAGAGACGATAGATCTGAGAAAATGTGGCGGAGAGAAGATGGGAGTTTGCTAGGATGATGTTGTAAGAGATGGAGCTCATGAGCAAGATCGCAAGCAAGGGATACTGAACATGACTGATATGCGAGGGGCGTCCCGAATCTTCAAGTAACTATATAGGAGCAAAGATCCTGTTGCTACATTGAGTGTGATACGATGGTGAAGCATGACTGTCTCCGCTGCTGATCCTGATCGGGGATGGACATAGAGGATCGTTGAAGCTTTGTGCTTGCATCAGAGACCAGCTTATTTTGTCCCTCTCTTCGATGTGGATGTGGTCATTCACGATCACTTGCCTGACTTACGCCGTCACTGCTAGTGCATCTTAATGTGTGATTGATGGAGCAAGCAGAGCTGAGCAAGGTCAAATGACAGAGGAAAAGAGGAAGAGAACAAATCCCGGCAGCTTTGCTTGATTTCTGCTGCCGCTGTGCAACAATGTTCCCTCGTTACCAGGCAATCTATACACTTGGCTTTCGGAGAACGACCAAAGGTCAAGAACCCTTCTATGATACTGGAGCCAACAAAGGGATGTACAAGTAGCAGTGTTGAGCATGTCATTAGCACCTGATGCCAATCTCTGGACAAATCCGACGATTTTACATCTGCACATGCCTCGCTCTGTCGAGTCTCAGACATTTCTGTCTCATCAGACTGTGGTGACAGTGTACCGCGAGCCATGAGGATCAGCCTGGCTTGAGATGACCCCAACAGGTCACTTGCGCGACCTCGGTAGAGATTGCGCTCGATTCGATGAAGTGTCCCACCGAGACGGCTCATCCGGTGGGCTTCATCAGCATACTGTATTTGCGGGCCGGAACAGCCGACTCCCCTGCTCATAGTGAGGAATAAGCGAGGCTAGACAAAGGCAGTAGTACAAGACCTCCCCATAGGATGGCGACCTAACGTTAGGTGTATTTTTGGACAGATTATTATGCCTCCTTTTCTTCTCCCTTTTTTTTTTTTTTTTTTTTTTTTTTTGTTTGGGAACCGTGACATCTTCTTCTCGGAGACTTGTCGCTGGGCTCATTTCACTTGTGCCATACAATCATTTCGAGATCTAAAGGGGGCCCAAAGATCCGCATGCTTCCTCGTGAGGTCTATAAACACTCCAATTACATGCTCCTGCAGCCGACTGGCTTGATGTCCTCTCGACGAAAGCCAAGGGCTGGAGGATCGCCGATCGGGGACAAAATGCCAACCGACGAGATGCGAAAATTGTGCAGCAGAGCAACGCGGAGGCGCGCGGACCCTCCAATAAAAAGAAGACGAGAGCAACACTCCAAAAATTCAATCTTGGCCCAACACCATACTCGACAAGCTCAGCCTTGACCTGTCCTTCTTCCGACCAAATCCTCAAGGGCGATGCTATCATCTCACCAAGGCTCCTGGTAGTGCAACAACACAGCAACGCTATTGACCTGATCTTGCCATGTCGTATCTGCCACCGATCAACGCGCTGTGGGACTATGCTTCGCATCCTTCCAAGCGAGCGTGGTCGCGCTCGCCCAGCCCGGAACCAACCCACCACGACGCCGCCAATGCGCAAGCTGGACCTAGCACCCAACTAACCCCCGCGCGTCAAGCTGCCGTACAACGTCGCCTCATCCGCCAATCTACGCGCTCGGATCACCTGCCACCCCGCACCAAGAGTTCCGAACAAGCCCGACTTCTTCGCGCTCTCAAAGGCTATCCACCCATCGGCAGTTCGGCGGATGCAGATCAGCTGTCGGATCTCGAGGAATCCATCGAAGTGGGCAAGTACCAAATGGTTCGATTCGGGGAGAGGTATATCGTGCAAATAGGAAGACGACGCACGATGAGGGAGGAGGAATTGTCGAACGAGGAGGATGATGGGAGGAGAGCGGGTATGAGCGCCGTCGATGCCGGCATGTCGATGGGTGCGGATGGAGCAGTGCTGGGGATAGAAGGGGAGGGTTCAGTGTTGGGGGAAGGTGAGGGGGGAGCTGGTATGTTTGTGGGTGGACATACGGGGCATGTGCAAGCGGAATTGAACCAGAGACAGGTGGCCGAGGCGGAGAGAAGGGCGAGAGATGCTGAGGCCGAAGCAAATCGAGCAGCGGCTGCAGCAGAGGCAGCGAGAAGCCAGCTAGAACGACAGGCAGCGTTTCAGGAGGAAGAAGATGCAGTGGATCTCGATGGAGATATCGAGGATCTCGATGAGGGTGATGATGAGGTCGACTTTGACTAGAGCAAAGCAGCCTTGAAATCATATAATGTAGTCCACAGGCCAAAGGACAATCGTATACCCATGACCTTTTCACACTTGACCACCGCCCAACCTTAGGATTGCTTGAACCAGGGGGACGCCAGTTGCACATCTGTAACATTCGTTACGCATGCTATTATCTCATCGTATAAGGTCTGGACACGGACATACTCTCCTCTCCATCGTAGGGAACGGCTGCCAACTACAACACTTTGTGTTGGCCGCTTTTTACAGTATGAGGGATAATGTTGAGTTTGGAGTCGAGTGAAGTGGAGTGGAGGAAGGCGAAAACAACTCGGGCGAGAAAATTGGAGGTGGAAATAATCGCGTTGCCAATTTGGGCTGAGAGGGCGCACAGACCGATGATCCGTGAGGGTCGAAATCGGTCATATTGAGCGATGCGGTGCGGTTTGAATCGGTCAGTCATTCAAAAACAGTCCGAACGATCCTCAACTCCACACACACACACACACACACACACACAATCCAACAGCGCACAGCCAACCAACCAGCCAGGAGGAACACTTCGTCGACGCATCGTCCACTCTTGCAATCCTGTCATCGTATCATCATTCGCCTTTCTTGCATCCATCTCCTTGACGCTATCTTCTTCCCACCTCCTGCAACCAATTGCACTACAGCACGGGGACACTCGGTTGCAACACCGTCCTCTGTGCATCCCACAGGCTCTACTTGTCTCGGCGCACGGACTCAGCTGGATCGAGTAACAAACTCGTTCGACTAGATAGCTCATTGGATCTTTCCTCACATCGTCCAACTCAAGCAGCGACTCTTCTTTAGGCTCCTTCGCGATCATCCATCGGTCTAGTCTCGCCCTCCCTCCCCCCCTATCTTACCGCCAAAATGATTATGCTAGAAGCCGAAAACATGATCATCCGGGATGTGTTGACCCAAAAGTTCGACAAGCCATCCTCGGTGGACCAGACGTTTACCGACTTTGACGGCGTTGCATATCATCTTGAATCCACCAGCAAAGCCGGACCCATCACGCTTTCGATGGACATTCGATGCTGGTCCGAGCTGGTTCAGGCTGGTGCCCAGGATGTGCTCAAGCGCGAGTACGGGTCGTGGATCCGCGACGCAACTGAGCCCGAATACAGCATCACTCTGGAATTTGATCTTGTCAAAGTACCCGCGGCTGGGCCCGAACGCGATGCGCTCATCCACAACGTTTCGCTTCTCAAGCGTCATGCGATGGCTGCCCCCTTTGAACGAGCATTTGCCATGCAGAAACAGATGGAGTCCGAATCGGACGCTGGTTCCGGAGCCAAGGTGGAGCACGGCACCGAGGTGATGTCGATCAACTACCGTGAAGGCGAAGCGATCTACGTGATCCCGTCGGTCGACCGTGTCACCGTGGTATTCTCCACCACGTTCAAGGAGGAAACGGACAAGATCATTGGCAAGGTGTTTTTGCAGGAATTCGTGGATGCACGTCGTCAACCTTCGATCCAAAACGCTCCGCAGGTGCTGTACTCGAATCGCGAACCACCTCTGGAAGTACGCAACGTTCCCGGTCTCAGCAAGGGAGACGATGTTGGCTACGTCACGTTTGTCCTGTTCCCAAGACACTTTGCCAATGCGGATATCATGGCGGGTACCATCTCGAGGATTCAGCTGTTCGAAGACTATCTGCACTACCATATCAAGTGCAGCAAGGCGTACATGCATAGTAGGATGCGTCATAGGGTGGCTGAGTTCCTCAAGGTGCTCAACAGGGCTAAGCCGGAGCTTGCCGAAAAGGAGAGGAAGACCGCGAGCGGTAGGACCTTCCGTCGTGCGTGAAGCGGTCCAGTACCAAATTCTCTTGCCCTAATTTCACTATGCAATGGAGAAGTCCAGTTACATGTTGCTTGGATTAGGCTTTGGTATGTGTGTGGTCGGATGAATTACAGACACTTGAGCATATTCAAGGGATTAGGTGATGCGAATGGATTCGCTGGGAGCTAGCTGTTTCAAGACGCAGCCCGGTGAGGGGGAGGATTGGTTGACTAGTTGGATGGCTGTCTGGAGTGGGAAGGGTTGACGATGGAGGAGGTGGGCGACGATGCCTTGCGCGCGTTTGTGTTCGTCGTGTGTGGCGAGGACCAAAGTGGGTTTGTAGGTAGGGATGAGATCGAGCACGTTTGGTAGGCCACACGATACGATGCCGATCAAGGGGAGCGTTTGGCGGTCGAAGCTATGGATGAGCACTCTACGTTCGGTCTCAGAAGGCGCGTGAGTGACGAAGTTTGGGGGTAGCGATGTTGACGTGATCCCATGTGGAGAGTATAGGATGTGAGTGGGGTTGGTGCTGTTGGTGCAGGAGATGAGCAGACCCGAGTGTAGTTTGGCCCAGGCAGGAGAGAGAGCCCAGTCGCTTGCTTGGAGATGCTCGATCGAGATGCCGATGGGAAGGTGGACGGATTGGTCGGCATCTTGCTTGACTGCATAGGACTGCAAGTTGACGACTCTGGATGAGTCGAGCGGAAGTTTGAGCGAGCGGAGAGCGGCGAGGGAGTCGTTGGTCGTGAAAATAAGGGCGCGCTTGAGAACGTCTAAGGAGGATTTGTCCGTGATGGTCTCGGGATGCAAATGGTCGGTGAAAGGGTGGCTCAGAAGAACCGCATCTACCTGGCCCGCTTGGGGTTGGGAGCGCAGCCAATCATCGAGCTGGGCGAGTGAGGAGAACGCGGCGGGCTCGATTCGTGTTTGGCGAGAGAAGATGGATGCGCCATCGGTCTGTGGTGTAGCATCCAGCCATGGATCTACGACGAGATTGTAGAAGGTTGCTGCTTGGTCTTGATCGTGCCTGGGAAGACGAAAGAGCCACGAAGTATCGCCGTTGAGCTTTTGCAGCTCGACTGCCACCATCCTGAGGTGGTACGAGCCACGTCGTAGCAGCTCAACGGTATCAGAACTTCATCCGAATGTCGAACCAACCGCAAAAGATTGCATTCTGAATCGTACTGTACGGCTAGCGACTTTGTGTTGGAGGCGACATAGATGTGAGAGCCAAGCCAAGCCAAGCTACTTGGTCCATGTCGAAGCACACACACAGAGCATATTCAATCAACGCTGCAAAGCGCGCATACTCCTCTGACGTTAACGTGCACAGACCTGTCTGTCGATGTCGGGCTCGTTTGTGGAGGCGCTCCGTGTTTTTGGGGTTGGAGACAAATTTCGAGGTTGCAGCGACTGAGCTTTTCATGGTTCCATCGGTTGGGCTCTTCTGAGTCTGTGGCGTGTCGGAGTCAGTCCGAGTGTGACTGTGACTGTGACTTGACTCGAGCTCAGTCCAAGCACGCGCTTAAACTGCTCAAAAAGGCTCCACCACCTCCGCAACTCAACGGCTCGACAGTGGATTATACTCTATCAACAGACCCTGCATACCGTATATCATCCATCTTTCTGACCATATCACCACCTTCACTTCGACGATTCTGCTGGTCAACTCTCAAACCGCGCTCTTCCATGATGTCCAACCTTCTCCAAAGTGTGCTTAGCTCGCGGCTAGCCAATGCCACTCTGGGCACTTCCAACGACAGTGCCGACACCAAAGAAGGCCTCAACGATTGGGAACAAGTCGACACCGACGACGAGCTCGTCACCGTCCAATCCGTCCCAGCCACTGCATCTGCAACACCGCTCGAACGTAGTCGACCCGCATCCCCCACTCGTGCCCATTCATCTTCGCGCCTCGCAGCTGTCGAAACCGATACCACCGACTTTGAATCCGACGCGGACAACGCCTCCTCATCCACCAAACGAACCACCGGCGTAAGCAAGCTGCGCGATTCATCCTCCACCAAGAAACGCAACTCTTCCAAACGCAGCGCCACTGACCCGCTCCGCTCGCTAACCAACGAGATCGCACAACACATCTTCCTCCAACTACCCGTCGAGTCGTTACTCGCGTGTTCCGGCGTATGCAAACGCTGGCGTCGGTCTGCAACCCTAAACTTCTGCTGGTACCGTCACTACCAACATGCCTACTCGTCCACATCGCTCGATTCCGCGCTATCGCCGCTTCCCGCTTGGGGCAGCGGAGGCGCAAAGTGGACGCGTCGTGAAAGCAAAACCGACTGGAAAACACAGTATGGCAAACAGAAGAGGATCGAAGCCAAGGATGCTGCCAGAGCCGAATCGTTGCCCGGCTCGGGCACGGTGACGCCTTCGCGAACGCAGAAATTGCAGGACGCAGGCATCATGACCACCCACGAGGCAAGGATGCAGCAGTGGAAGGAAGAGGACGATGCGCAGTGGTCGAAACAGGAGATGCGAGATTACTACAAGTCCGGTTCCAAAGGCGGCAAGTTTAAGGGCAAGAGGGAGAAGGGTGGTGTCAAGACGGGCGCCGCAAACGATGGCGGCTTGTGGGAGTAACGTTGCTGCTACTGCTGCTACTGCTGCTGCTGCTGCTGCTGCTCGACCTCATTATCGTCGCGACAGTTTACGGGTTTAAGGACCTTGCTCATGTGTTGGTGTTGGATCTCACGATACCCATTGTTATCTCTTTCAAAGGCACTTTTACTTATTCAGTCCGGTCGAGCAGGATGTGTGCGGGTGCAAATTGGTGACGAAATGAGATGAGTAGAGTGGGGAATTTATCGAGGTTGGTCTTCTTGACTGTTTTCGGCGGCTCCTCCGAGGCTGACTTCGTCCATTTCGTCTTCTGCATCATCGTCATCATTGTCATCCTCAAAGGGTGTGGATGCGACTTGTTCTTGCGATTCGGTTGGGGTGATGATGACTTGGGGTGGGGCGACGGGCGTAGCCATCGTTGTAGTGATAGTAGTGGAGTCATGTTTGTCTTGTGATGTGGCCGTGTATTCGGCGGGTGTGTCTTCGTCTTCGTCTTCGGATGGCGCCGAGGTGGTGATGATCGTGGGGGGTGGTGTTGGCTCAGTTTCAGCGACGTGCTGATTTTCCGAGAGTTGAGCACCGTTGATTGGAGCCTGGTCGGCATCCGAAGGCACCGCACCAGTCTTGGGCTCCTCGTCGACCGCCGCCTCCTTGACAGGACTCGACGGCTGCGTGTCCTTCTCCAAAGGTGGTGGCGGTGTGGTCATCCTCGAAGCCCCGTCAACTTCGCTACTTGGTCCAGCTGCCGAAACCGACACCGCCGTCGCCGCCGATGCTGAGGCGGATGCAGCTTCCTTGCCCAGCACACGATCGATCGTCTGCCTGATCGTACTTGCATTCGGCGGATCCTGATCCAGATAGAACGGCGAAATGCCCACCATCTTTTTCTGCTCATGACAAGCAAAGATCCAGTGCGGCAACACCGCCGGAATGCTCAACTGCATCGCCTTGACGTATCCACTCCCCTGACTTTCCGGAGCCGCATTGACATCGCCTGGGTTCCTTGGATCGGTACAGATGTAGTGGGTGGTGTCGATCTGGATGCGATCGTTGAACTTGGCGTGCATGTTGGTGAGCGCCTTCTTGGCCGCTTGCAGCATTTCACCATCTTGCACGTGGCCAAAGCACACCGAGATACCCGACGTGTCGTTGATGGTATGCGTGCGAGTCTTGATGATGGGCGACGAGAAAGTTCCGGCGGTGGTCTTCATTACGAGATGGAACGTGTATTCCGCATTGACGTCGAGACCGGACAGCTTGGTGGATGTGTTGTGCAATGGGTTGGGGATGGGAGCGAGGCGTTGACCGTTGCGGTAGATATCGAGCGATAGCAAGGTGGCCGTGGCGAGGGTGAGACGGTCCCATTCCAGAGTGACTGAAGTCTGCGTGACGTTTCGCAGTCGAAGCGCAGGTGCCTTGGGGGACTGCTGACCGAATGTGTGTAGAATATCTTCCTGGAGCTGATCAAACTCATCCCGGTAACGGCGTTCCTGCTGGTCATTGCGCAGGACACGAATGTTGACGACACTTCCTGAAGAGACGCCTGGCGGGAGCAGAAGCGAAGGAAACTCTATGAGCGACGCCTTTTCACCAATGAGAATCGCCATGCCCGCATCGAGCTTGCCGACGGTGAAGGTAAAAGAGTCATCTTCGCTATTGGACTGCATGGCGGAGTGAATGTAGTTGGGCGCGATCTGACCGACGTAGTGTGTCGACATACCGTGTCTAGCTTCTCGAGAAAGCCAAGTTGCAGGGAGACGAATTCGCGGGTGAAGCAGCAGACGCGAACTAGGATCGAAAGATGGAAGATGGAAGATTGAGAAGAGGTCTACGCTGGGCTGGGTTTGGTGTTGGTGTTTCAGTGGTCCCGGCATCAAAACCGCCAGCCTGGCTCGTCCACGCGCCGTCACTTGTGCCCGATTGCCGATGATCTAAACCATTCCAACCCGATTCCAACCAGCCATTTCTTCTCGACACGCACAGACGCGGATTTGGCAGATATCGAAAAAAGATCGGAACCGATTTCGACTTGTCTGCTTAGCAATGCTCTCGATCGAATCTTGTCACCTTGTCTCTCTACTGCCTACTGCACTTGTCGTGTGGCTGCCTATCAACGAGCGCGCATCGCATCTCTGTGGAGGCATGATCACTTTTCTTGCTCTCTCGGTGCCCTACGCTTCGGCGGGGTCCGATGTGAGCATCCGCACCAAACTCGAGCACGATGCTGTCGAGCAAGAACAACCGCGGGCACTTGCATATCTGTTGCAGATGGACGATGTGCGCGTCCTCATCGATTGCGGATCACCCGAAGACTTCCTCTTCACTGGAGCTGAGCACCTGGATATCGTTGCGGATGCTTCCGAATCACCAAAGGACCTGGCCGAATCGTCTTCCATGGCGCAGCAGCGCGAATCCTCGCTCGATCTCGATCAACTTCGAGCCGCTCCACTCGACACCCTCTTGCGCCAACTT
Organism: Anthracocystis setariae; assembly: GCA_928724745.1. NCBI lineage: Eukaryota > Fungi > Basidiomycota > Ustilaginomycetes > Ustilaginales > Ustilaginaceae > Anthracocystis > Anthracocystis setariae. The sequence continues at coordinate 1,216,934 of CAKMXJ010000039.1, read as the reverse complement.
GCGCCCACCATCGACCTGGTTCTTCTCTCCCACTCCTCGCTCGATCATCTAGGCCTCTACGCATATGCTCACGCCAAGCTCGGTCTGCGCTGCCAGGTGTACGCCACCATGCCAGTGCAGAGTATGGGGAAGCTCACAGTTCTCGAGGCCATCCAGACTTGGCGCAGCGAAATCGACATTGACAAGGAAGCGAGCCTTTCGAAAGATACTCTTACACGTCGTTGTTTGGCAACCGTGGATCAAGTCGAGGATGCATTCGAAGAGATCAAGACGATCCGCTACATGCAGCCCACCCATCTCGAAGGCAAATGCGCTGCGCTCACTCTTACAGCCTACAATGCAGGCCACTCGCTTGGTGGTGCTATCTGGAAGATTCGCAGCCCTACATCAGGCACTGTCGTCATTGCCCTCGATTGGAACCACAACAGGGAGCGTCATCTCGACGGTACCATCCTCCTTTCCTCCTCTGCAGCTGGCCCAGGTGCTCCCGGAGGCGGTAGCGGTTCCGACGCGGTTCGTCGCCCCGACCTTCTCATCACTGAGATCGAACGCGGTCTCGTTGTAAACACGCGTAGGAAGGACCGCGATGCAGCGCTGATCAACTTGGTGCATACCACCATCCAAACCGGTAACTCGGTGCTCTTCCCCATCGACGCGTCCGCGCGACTGCTCGAACTTATGGTGTTGCTCGATCAGCATTGGGCATATGCCTACCCACACGCGCGCTTCCCACTGTGCCTCATCAGTCGCACAGGCAAGGAAGTCATGGAACGCTCTCGCACCTACATGGAATGGATGACTCGCGAATGGGCCACCAAGGCCAACGAAACCATCGAGGCAGACCAAGACGCTTCGAAACTTCACAACAAAGCACCACGAGGCACCCGTCCAACAGCGGCATCTTCACCCCTCGACTTTAAATACGTCAAAGTGTTTTCCTCGCTGCAAGCGATGGATGAGGCCATCCCGCAAGACCAGCCGAAAGTCGTGCTGGCTACGCCGCCTTCCATGACGCATGGTCCGTCGAGGCGACTTCTTTCCCGATTCGCGCAGAATCCGAACGACGTAGTGGTGCTCATCTCCAGAGGCGAACCTGGCTCGCTCTGTCGTCAGCTTTGGGATGCCTGGAACACCCGCCAGAACAAGGGCTTTGCTTGGACCAAGGGCAAGCTCGGCGAAGCTGTGGTTCCAAACGCTTCACTTCGGTTTGAGCTCAAGAGCAAGGTGCCACTCGAAGGTGACGAGCTTCGGGCGCATTTGGAAGCGGAACAGGCGGAGCGCGATCGGCTCGCACAGCAGCGTGCGCTTCTGGCGCGATCGCGAAGACGACTTGAAGCTGACGAGGACCAGGATTCGGATTCGGACTCGGGTTCCGATGGCGAAGGCGGGGCGGGCGAGGATGTGTACGACGTGGCGCGCACTGCTGGCGAGGGTGGGGAGCCGGGGGGTGGACTTATCCGGAAACGTCCGTACGGCGCAGCGTTTGCTGAAACGGGAGGGGCGGAGGGAGCAGACACCAACCAGCTGTCGTACGATATCTATCTGAAGGGCAACGCTAGCCGAGCCACGTCGTTCTTCGGCTCCAAGGGAGGACAGGAGGGTCCGTTCGGCTTGGGAGTTCGCTACCGACTGTTCCCGGCGATCGAGCGCAAGCGACTCGTAGATGGGTTTGGAGAAGTCATTGATGTGGCTCGATGGTTGTCGCGTCGAAGGGCGCTCGAGGCGGCCGAATCGGCGGATCCGATCTCCAACCCGGACAACGCGACGGCTGAGGCGAAGCGGAGGAAGGCGGCCGAGGAAGAGGCGAGAGCGGCGGCGGCGGTGCCGTCCAAGTTCATCACCGAGATCGTCGACGTGCTCGTAGGGTGTCGGGTGGCGTTTATCGAGATGAGCGGATTGAATGATGGGAGGGCGCTCAAGACGTTGATCCCGCAGTTGCATCCGAGGAGGCTGGTGATGGTAAATGGGGATCGGGAGACGCGCGCGGATATGGCGCGCGCGTTGGAGGCGATCAAATCGATCACCAACGAGGTGTTCGCACCCGTGTGGATGGAGACGGTGCAGATTGGTCAGGTGACGAATTCGTATACGGTCAGTTTGGGTGAGGCGTTGTTGGCGAGGATGGAGTTGAGTCGGTTTGAGGAGTTTGAAGTGGCGCATGTTCGTGCTACCGTTAAGGCTGCATCGATTGAAGGTGCGGGTGGGGGGATTCCGGTGCTGGAGATCACCGACGCTGGCGTGGGGCAGCAGGAGGAGGGCGACGAAACCGCACAGCAACTTCAACAGGAAGCACTCGTCAACTCGCTCGAGGCTAACCACGTCCTCGTACCGCATCGCCTGGACGAGTTGACAGAGCGAGGTATCCAGGCGATCCAGCTGAGCACATCCGGATCCTCCGCCGCCTCTGCGGAGGGCACGTTGTTTATTGGTGATCTCAAGCTGTCGACGTTGAAAGCCTCTTTGGCGGCTGCACCGTTTCGACTCGCGGCGGACTTTGCGGGCGAGGGAATGCTGGTTTGTGCGCCTGCAGGGTCGAGTGTCGGGGCGGACGCGGTTACGGTGCAGAAGCAGGGACGCGGCAGGATTGTTATCGAGGGCAATGTGACGAGGAGGTTTAGGGATGTTAGGAAGGCCGTGTATGCGTTGCATGCTAGGGTTGCAGGCTCAAGTGGTCAGTCAGACAGGGTGGAGGAGTAGCTAGGCGTAGTTGCAAACAATCTGATCCATTGACAAAGTTCACACCATGGCAGAGTAGGATGAGAGCTTGAGATGAGACAGTATCAACTTGAGTCGACGTAATTACAGCAGTGCCTAAGCATGGGTAGTATCAAGGCGTAGGCGATTTTTTTTTGACTCCACAGAACATGGAAATCTTGTGAAAAGGGCATGCTATCTTCTAGATGGTGTAGGTCGTCCCAAACGACGTTGATGAGCTGGTCAGCAAGCCAATCAGCATGGTAGAGTTTCATGCAGATTGAAGAGTTTGGTGTGGCTTTAGCATTTTAAATTGAGATTGATGAGTTCATGGCCGAGAGGAGGAGCAAGAAATCTCGTAGCTTATCACCTTTGAATGGAGAAGATGCTAAAGTCACACCAAAACTTGAGTGTGTGTGTGATACTCATCCATACCGCTTGGCTCTTTGGCTAGCACAAACTCATCATCAACCTTTATTCTGCACCGATCCTTCTCTGCAAAGTCGTGGCTATGAGTTACTGGGCGTTGGTCGCAGAATCACACACACACACACACACACACACACACACACACAGAAGTGGATGAGATGAGACGAGACGAGGAGAAATTCAAATATCCACCTGTCAACAAACTCAAAATTTTCCTACAGCTGGCTGGCGCATTTGATCAGTTGAGAAATGCTGTCAAGTAACGGAATAGTAAACAAAACAGAAGCGAACTGAGAAAGGAAAGAAACCAAGAGAGATGTGGTGGTTTAAGCGATGTTGTGGTGTACTTCGGAGGGGGCGAGGTTGATGGCGGCGGCGTCTTGCTGTTCCTGTCTGTTCTTCTTGACGATGCCTGCGGCGGTGAGACCGTTGCTTTGGCTCGAGTTGCTGACAACGGTGCCTTCGTTTTCGGCGGGCTGAGCTGCCTGTTTGACATAAGCGAACTCGGATGCAGACATGGTCTCGAGCACACCAACAACGTTACCGTAAGCATCCTTGAACACCTGCTTGGACTCGTCCGCATCCTGACCAATGTTGGCCGACTCGTATTGGAAGTACTTGAGACCCTGGTAGAAACCGGAAGTGATGATGGCGGCGGCGTAGGGAGCAGCGAAGTAGATCCACGTATAGCCCTCAAACTTGCCCAGGATGACGTCTGGGCCCAGCGTTCGTGCTGGGTTCAGCGATCCTCCAGTGTAGTTGGTTCCCAAGAGTTCAGCGATGAAGAGGGCCAAACCGATGCCCACAGGGGCAAGGAAAGTGCCCCTGTGCTTCTCAGCCGCCAAAAGGAAGATGACCAGAATCAATTGACAGGTCAAAAAGAATTCTAACCAGAATCCTTGAACAACGGTCGTGCCATTGGAGAGCGTAGTTCGAGCGTTTACAGCGCTTGGGAGAAGGCCTTCGACCAAACCGGCAGCGGCAATGGCTCCGGCAAATTGCGCGATGGTTAGGTGGATCAACTGCACCCAGCCGAGCGTTCCCGTCAAGAACAAAGCAAGAGTTACGGCAGGGTTGAACAGACCACCCGAAACACGGTAGAAGGTCCAAGCATTGACGGCAAGAGAGAAACCGAACCCGAGCGAGGAGAAGAGCAACGCATTCGTGTCTGGTGGGGCGTTTTGACTGAGCGAAGAGGCATTGCCATTGTTTTGAGTTGCCGCTCGTGCATCGGAAGCCTCGGTCGCAATACCCAAGGCGAAAAACAGGAACAGAACTGTGCCAACGAACTCGGACACAAAGGCGATGATGTTGTTCTTGATTTCGAGACGTCGGCGAAGTGCGGCGCGGTAGTGGTGTCGGTGTTTGTGTTCCTTTTCATCAACCTTCATGAATTCCGGCAATTGTTCTTCGATAATGATGCTCTCGCGCCTTTCGAGCATGGTGGGTTGTTCCTGAATTCCCTCAGGACCAGAGCCGAGCGAAAAGATGGATGGCTGCGCAACCATTTGGTGAGGATTGCCTTCGCCAGTGGTGACAGGAGCCCCGGTGGGAGCGGTTGCCAGCCCACCGTGCTGGTGTTGACTGGGGCTGTGATGACCATTTCCGACGGCGGTCCCCGAAGAAGATCTTGGTTGGTCGTGTCGCGTCGCTTGTTCCATAGCGTATACGCCTGTGCCTGCAGCTGGCGTCTCGGGGTTGGTGAAGTTGGACATTTCTTTTGAAAAACACCAGGCTAGTTTGCGACGATGTTGGTGTTCGTAGTGCCTTTTTCCCTGCGATCCAGCACTTCTGTGAGGAGGATCAGGTAATAAAGATAGGCTAGGGTGAGCTGGATTTGGATGATCAAGAAGAGCTACGAGTGTCGGTGACGAAAGGTAGTGAAGAAACAAGATAGGGTACGTAGCTTGGGGGAAGATAGGAAGATTCACGGTCGGAGGACAGGTGCCACTTAAGAGAGATAGCCAGATCGCTCACATGGAAATGGTCAAGCCAGAAATTCATGAAGTTGACCTCCGTTGACCTGGACTTGGGCGCAATAGCGGAACGGGATTGAATTGATTGACAGACTTTTGACGCTTGAGCGGAGATCAGACCAACTTGAACTCAACCGAGATGGTGTGCAGACCAGGCCGAATCTTTGTACATCATTGTTTCGGATAGGTAGTCCAAAAAAAGCACACTTGGACGGTGACGACGGAAACCAACTGCCAAATCGGACGGGCGGGGCCCAAATGCGCCAGGGTTCGGATTCACAATGCTCGAACGCCGGTGCACTATCGCAGACGACGACAGCCAGGCGTATGGGCGCAAAACTCGGCCACAGTGGAACTAAAATTACCTCACACTGATGGAAGAGTCTCCTTGCTCAGACATTACCTGGCATAAATTCAAGCCATCGTTCATTTAACCCAAATGGGGTTGGATATCGTGGTGAGCCGACTCTTGCCTGAGCTGTCATTCCGATCGCGCCTGTTGCGATATTGGCCTCGTCGTCATTTTGTCTGACGGAACTCGAAAAAAAGATTCAACGTGGTTTAGAACGGTTTCGCTGTTACTTACCATCTTAAGGCAGTTCAAGCCATGCTGAACCAAGCGGCCCAACATGGTACGAATTACCAGGCAGCATCCGACAATCGCAGAGGCGAGAACGATTGCAAAGACATATTTTCTTCTTCTTGCACACGCAAACCAATCAGCAACTTGTACTGATCGCGACTTGCAACCGAGAGCGACTCGCTAGCTGCGAGAAGATGGCAAACGTTTCTAAGCATAGAAACTCCAAGAGCTCCATCCACACTTTTCCACCCTGCCGCGGTCTGCATCGGAGCCAAGACGTCAGTCCTTTCACCCACCAAGCCTCGCTCGCGCCCTTCAAGATCTAGCTGCAGAAGCCGAGAGGTGATTGCACCCAAATGCCGTTACGGCGTTCTTCATGCTCCTCCTCCGCCTTACCAAAAGCCAAGCATGCCATACTCCATGCAAGCCGACGTCATCATTCTATATCTTCCGCGTCGGCAAAATTTTTCTGTTGGCGTCTGAAAAAGAAACACCACATTCCAAAGCGCTCGCTCGGAGTTGTCAACACCACCAACAGATCTGTACTTGAGTACACAATCCTGCCCAATCCTACACAGTCCTAAACAAGACCCCGCGAAGAAAGGTCCATCGACTGAAGCACAAGAAACCATGAAAACCCCGTTTCACTTTTTAGACGCAACCACGAAAAAACTGCTTGCTAAATATAGAATCTGTCCACCATCTCTGCGAAAAGATCACTTGCATGTGAGATCGTCTTCCTCATCGCAGTTCTCCGCATCCTAAACCTCATCCCGATCCCTCTGGATCTGAGCGCCGATCAAATCCCTTCCCGACAACACAGCGTTCACACCATCAGACGCAAGCCCACACTGTCAAAAGGAATGCTAGAAAGATTGACTTGAATCACCGCTATCGTCTAAAGAGAGTGAGAGAGACACCGCCTACTTTCCCAAACCGGCGATAAGGTCCCTTCCATCTTCAGCCGCGTCTTGCCAACTGCCATCTCCAGCAGACCCGGAACCCGATCCACCAGAACCGCGCTCATCCTCCTCATCCTCGCCAAGGTCCACGATGGCACCCGTGGTACCAGCCTTATTCTTGCCACTGCCACCTGCCGTGGGAGAAGCCAGCGTGGCATCCTCATCCTCATCCTCGCCATCATGCAGAGCGAATCTTTTATCTCCGTGCTCATCATCGTCAACCTCATCTCTGTACGGCTGATCCGCCCGTCCCCGCCCGCCCATACCGAGCAAACCCCTCGCCTCACCCTTACTCGACCCACCCATCCCCCCCACTTCCTCTTCGTCCTCATCCTCACTCCCCTCTGCAAAAGCATCATACAGCTCCTTGGTCCTCCTCGACTTCTCCCTCCTTGCACCCTCGTCCAACTCACCCATCGCCACCTCCTCGTCCGTAACCAGCGACTCGTACTCGCCACCACCTCCCCTACCACCACTACCACCTCGGCCCATCTTGCGCTTGCGCATAATGAAGAAGGCTGCCAAGCTTCCAGCAAAGATCACCACCAAACCACCCGCCACAATCACCCACCAAGAGTTCTTCTTGAGTCCACTGATGTAGCCTGTGTCTGCCTCGGGCTGAACGCCAATAGGCACCGAACCGTTGTGATTGGTAAAGTCCAGATGCGATTCGCCTCCTGCCTTGCCGTGGTCCGCAGGAAGATGATCCGTGGGTTTCTTGAGCTGAGCCGAAGCCGTGTGGCTGGGTGGCAGATTGATGATCGTCGTAGCCGGCGCAGCTGCGAGCGTCTCGTGGTACTCGATCGAATTCTCCGGGAAGTTCCAAGGCACCGCTTTCTCCGCATCAATCGAAGCCCCCCACAGAGACATACTCCACGCATACAGGTTGCCCACCTTGTTCGGATGCGCCGGGTCGAAAACGCGCAGCTTCCATTCGCCGATCGGGGACTCATCCCAATGCTTGAGCGTCATAAACGACCAGCCCGGGAATCCGGTCGTCGCATCGTCGTATCTCCTGGATCGTGCAAGCGCCGACTTTGTGCCATGAGGCGAAACCAGTTCCACGTTGACATCACCGCGACGCTGATGCGAAATCCACACTCGCACCGTCACATGCTCGAGCGAGGCAAGGTTGGCGTTTTTGAGGTGCTCCTCGGTGACAACAAACGAAGACTCGGTACCGGCCTCCGTGATCAGCGTCTCCGTAGCCGGCAGTGTGATGTTGGGCGACTCGTACCAAGCCTGAGGGTTGACCATCTTGTGTCTCTTGACCTCTTCGACAAACTGGTAGGCGTCAAGAATGCCGTATCCATACTTGTGGTTGAAATGTCTGCCCGCCTGTGTTTGCTGCCAATCCGGATCCTCTTCGTTGAACTTGACCGCACTGCGCACTGCAATATGCTGGACATCACGCCAAGTGAGCTCGGGTCGGACGCTCAGACCAAGCGCAATGACGCCTGCTGCCAGAGGTGCGGCCGCCGAGGTACCGCCGTGCGAAGCTGTGCATCGGTTGACACCATTCCATGCGACATCGGTGGTATGGATGTGGTCACCACTTCCCGAACTCCAACTTGTGGCGATGATCGCCGAGCACATCTCGGAATACCACGGATGCTGACCCTCTCTGTCGACCGCAGCGATCGTCATTGAGTAGATCGAGTTGGTATATCCGTCAAAGTTGCACTGGTCGTCCGAAGCACCACCATTGCCACCGGCGAACACGTAGATGCTTCCCTTACCGGCCCTTCCGTTTTGGACTCCATTCAGCATCGCCTTTGCGATCAGTCCCTTGGGCGCGTCCATACTCCTTCCATCATCAGGTGGACCCCAGCTGCAACTGTAGATGTCATTCTCCTGATACGCGTAATTCAGCGAAGCTGCCTCATCCACATCCGAGATGGGTCCTGACAGGATCCTCACGCCCGACACTTTCGCCTTGTAGGCTACGCCAACTCCGCAGACGTCGTTCTTAACCGCAGCAATTTCACCAGCGCACCTAGTTCCATGCTGATCGTCGCTCTCTCTTGGTTCCGGCAGCTCGGTGTGCGAATTGAAATCGTAGCTTCCAGGCGCATAGAAGTTGTCGCTGAGATCGGGACTGTGCATGTCTAGGCCATCGTCGATGAGACACACCTTGATCCCCTCGCCAAGAATGTTTTGATCCCAGATGGAGGTGAGGTTGAGATCGTTGCCGAACTTGGCATTGTTGGCGAGGTGCCACTGGTCGGTGAAAATCGGATCCTTGATGTCAAACTGCGACATCATTTTTGCGGTCTTGGCGGTCGGAAGCATGGGTGGCCGCGGGTCAGGGTCGGCCGACCTCACACGAAATGGCCAGCCGTCCGGGGCGGGCACCGGCTCTCTCAATTCAGGATAGAGATGCGGCATCTGTGTCGGATCGTAGATGACGTTGCGCTTGTGTCGTCGACGCACTTCTTGTCGTTCAACAGCCTTTATTGAAAGTGCGGCCGCATGTTGACGCCTGGAGAGGCTATGCTGGGTCGAGAATCCAGGCTGGCGAACTGAACGGCGGATGTGGTTCCATCGGTTGAGAACGGGATCCTGATGTTCTGGCACATCAGGTCGTGCAGATGAGGCGGAAGAGGAAGAAGAAGCGTCGCGCGTTTCGAGCTCGCGGATGGGCTTCTGCGCACGGACTAGCCAGTGGTTTTTCAGCTCTCCTGCCCGTTCCACAAACTCGGCACCAAGAGCTTCGGCTACATGGCGCGGGTCGATAGCCTCGCCGGAGCGAGCATCCACTTCAACAACATAGTAGTGATGGGAATCGTATGACCTCTTTTCCGGGAGCGGGACGGTACGCTTTTGATGAGACCACGGGTGACTGACTGAGCGCTTGTGGTTCCGAGCCGAACGTGCGACGTGATCAACATCAGAATAGCTCCTCGCGGCAAGCGCGTCTTTCTCGTAGCCTTGTTGTTGGGCTGTTGCCAGAGCCAGAATGCCGACAAGCAACAAGCACAAAGAGCTGGTTAGCTTGATTGACTTCATTGTGGGTTCGAGAAAAGCGTTCCTATCCGACGAGACACAGCAGGGCCAGGTGATTCGAGATCCGTACGTGAAGTTGCAAGAAGCAACAGGATCGGCAGCGATCAAAGAGTGCCAGAGGAACGGCGAGGTCTGGGAGTGGAGGATGCCTCTATAAACTGAGCAGCATGGATGAGAGCTGTCACGGCGTTGTAGTTGCAGTTGCAGATGCAGATGCAGATGTGGAGATTGAACGACGATTTTGGCTTTCGGTACGGTAGATATCGAGTCAAGTAGCCAATGTTGGCAGGATCAAGAGAGAGCCGAGGTAAGAGGATGAGATGGCGGTGCTCCGAGTCGAAAGCGTGGTGGTCGAGCGGCGTGGGATGTGAGTGTGTCGGAAGGAGCGAAACAAATGGAAAGCAGCAGCATGGCGTGTGCCTCAGTGTGAGGAAATTGGAATAAAGCTTGATTGGCTCGTTGGCTGGCTGATTGGCTGCTGGCTGGCTAACTGGCCTGAATCGTGAATGAGGTGACTGGCACGCTTTCCGCATGCGAGACAAGCAGAGTGAGCTGGACGGACGTGAACCGGGCGCAGAACACGGCGATTTTTTTTTTTTTTTTTTTTTTTACCACTACTCAAACAACTCACTGCCCTGCTGCACCTGAAAGATTTTCGTTGTGCTTGCTTTCTGCATGCAAGGGTCCGCGCATCATCCTCAAATGCCAATTGTGACCACACGCAATCACGATATGCTGATGCATACACACACGCACCTCCAGGCTCCACAGCTTGCACCTCAGATTTCGAACAGAACATCCGCCAATCTGATTGATCGGATGGTGCCGATGCAGCCTCGGTCGCATCCGAGTTTAAAGAGAGAGGAAGAGAGAGAAAGAGAGAGGCATCAGGGGGATCGTCCATCTTCTTCAAACTGTTTGCGAATGCACACACTGCCGAGCAGAAGAGCGTCATGGAATGTCCGTGCATCATGTTGCGAGTGAATAGAGCCGTGCGAAGAAAGACGTTACAAACAGTGCGATGCGGATCGATGTGTAGTGGTTGCGTGTGAGGCGCAACACCACATCACAGCGCCTCGTGCTCGTCAGCGACCGAGCGCTTGACGTTGGAAGCGCATGAAGATACAGATGAGTAGCGCTTAAACAGGCCCTGAGCGATAGCAGCTGCAAATTCGACTGGGCTGATATCTCGGTCCATAAAATCGGCCTTTGCCTCGTTACTGCGCGTCACCAGTGCAGCGTCGTCATCCTCGGCCGCATCCTCGAGGAGCCCACGTCTACCACCAAGCGAGCTTCCAATGCCACTCAGAACTCCCTGCAAGCTTGAGCCACTCAGTGGACAGGGGAAGGAAATCTTGCGGTCAAAGCGAACCGGCACGGTGATGCTCAGTGCGCTGACGTCCACTTCGACCTTTAACAGGAAATTCAAATCTCCCGATCCGCTGCTTGAACCACCAAACAGATTGATGCCGCAGCTGGACGCAATGTTGCGAATGATGGTCAGGTCGGGATCTTGCTTCTGACTGTACTTGATCTGGAACGGGAACACTACGGTGGTGTTGGTATTCGGGTTGATCCTTTGATCGCGAACCAGGCCTTGAGCGAGGTTGGTGGATTGATCCGCCGTATCGTACGCATCCACCTGAAGCTTCTTGATGTTGGCGGCGATCGAGTTGGGGTTGCTGACCGAGATATCGAGACTGACGTTGAATGCGAAGGCTCCGTTCTGATAGCTGACCGCATTCTCATTAGGCAGGCTAATACCGGAGATCGCTACGTTAGGCGGACGCAGGAACATGACAATCAAGCAAAAGATCGAAAGCACAAGGATGATGCCGAGGATGATGTTGCCAATCACCACCCGGCATACCTTTGCCGGACAGCTTCGCGATGCGAGCGCCCTCTTGTCATCTCGAGTCCAGATGCTGTTTCCACTGGCGCGCTTGGCCGAGTAGCGCTCTTCGTCGGCCACCTTCTCGGACTGCATATTTGGAGAGTCGTACACGTTGTTCGTGTACCTGTCGTTCACGCCTGCACCGGTGTGAGCGTCTGCGTAATCGATGTACCTGTCGTGCTTGTCTGCGTGCAACCCTCGGGAAGGATTCAAATCTTGGCTATCCGCTTCGTAGTGGCGATGCTGGTCCGGATAGGTAGAGTGCGAGGTGGGGTCTTCGTCGTTCCAAATTCGATTGGCAGGGTACAAGTCGTAAGGCTGCTGCTGTTCAGAAGGGTTGGAATACGGATTGTGAGGGGTGTACTGATGGTCGGGTGGCAAGGTAGAAGCCATTTGAGCCTGGGGACTTTGAAAAGGGTACGACATGGCTGGAGAGTTTTCGCACCAAACCGTCCGCTCGTATGGGGACCCGGAAGCGAGGCCGGAGAAGCAACGAGCAGCAAGAAAAAAAAAGTGGAAGCAGACAGGTAGGCTGGCTGGTAGACAGACCGCTGTACAGTCAAGGTGCGAGATGACAGAGTAAGCTCAGCTGGAATCTGAAAAAGTGGATGCTACTTGAGGAGTTGAGCTCTTTCCGACGATGGCATGAAACCTTTTTGCAGCAGATGAGAAAGACTGGATGGAAATAGGAGAGGCAATCCGGCACACTGTAGTTTCTCGTTGCCGATGGCGAAAACGTCAGTCGGTGATTGAATGGGGGAGAAAAGTGGAGTACAGTGCAGTACCGTATAGTTCAGCACTGCAGCGTAGTTAAGAGTCAACTGAGTTCACTGAAAGAGTCGGACCGCATGCTCTCTCCACAGCCTCGTGCTGCAAAGCAATTGATTGTGATTTAAAAGCTGTGCTGCGCGCATCCTTCCTCCTGCTGTTGCCAGGCAGTGCATCTGTGCCCAAATTCTAGGGTGCATGATGTTCGCTCGCATGCAGCACTACTTTGTCGTTCGGCTGAATTCAATTTCAAAAACGCGCTCCTAAATCGCAAGGGTAGTGTAGAAGTGACAGTGGTCCGATTTGTTGTGTGAGTTTCCTGTTCTTTTGACAGAACGCCGATGGACGGCGACGGACATGTTGGCGAGCTTTTAGCCGATTGGCGCTGTGCTGTGCTGTGCTTTGATGTGCTTTGCTTTGCTTTGCTGTGCTAGGCTCTGGGTCGCCCACCTTTCGATTCTGCTGTCGTTTGTCAGGGTGGTGGTCTCCTTAAGTCGGCTGGCACCCCAGTCGCAGAGTTGCAGACGCTTCAAGCAAGATATCGCTGCCAGTCTACGATGAATCTCTGCGAGACAAAACAAAGGGGTTCAGAGCTAGAAACAGGTAGAGAGAATTCGTGCCTCTTGCCGTACGGTCTTCATTTTTACGGTAGCGGGCACTGTGCGCGGTACAGAGCAAGTGTAGTAGAAGTTGGCTCAGCCGTAGCGATATTCAAAATACCGTAGCAGCTCGGCGATCAAAAAAAAATAATTTCTATTCCACCGGCATACGTCTCTTCCCCGATGATGCCCCGATCCATCTGATTCGAAATGTCTCAACACCGCTCCTCCATATACGCCGGTCGGTCAACTACAGCCCAGCACGGCACCGGACAATTCGTAACACTGCCATCACACATGCGATCCGCATCCGAGCATCACTAACAACAATAATGGAGGAAACGAATGGAATTGTAGGTCACAGTGTCGCCTAAACGTCGGTCACAAACCCTACTTTTTCTTTCCCTTCCTCTTCTTGTTCTTGTTCTTTTTGTTGCCCGAAGCAGGTGTGGCGCTGAGAGCAGAATCGGTTGTGCTGTCGTTGGTGTCCCCGTTTCCGTCGGCTTCAGTGTCTCCACTATCGCCGTGGCCTTGGCCGTCGCCATCTGCATCGCCATCTTCTTCGGCAATGGTGGGTGTCGCAGGCGTGGGGACGACACCGGCTATCTCGGTGGATTCTTTCAACCCATCCTCGTTTGATTCAGCAAGTACTGGCGCAGCGTCAACCACCTTGGGTTCTTCAAGAACAGCTGCATGAGTGTTTTCTCCGGACCCGTCGGGTCCACCGACTGGCTTTTTGTCTATGCGTGCCGGGGATGTCTCCGCCTCGCCTGTTTTCCCGACGTCGGATTCTTGCGCCTCAACTGTCGCAGTGGCCGTCGGAGCCTCTGAGGCAGCCGTCGTGATTGCCGTCGACTCCACACCTGGCTTTAGATCATCTACCGAGTTCCCTTCTTCAGCAGCAGCCCCTTGCTCTACCGCTGTCATTGAGGATGTTTTCGTCGCGTTTGCTTTTCCAACCTCTGATTTGCGTGCCTCAACTGTCGCAGTGGCCGTCGCAGCCTCCAAAGCAGCCGTCGTGGTAGCTGTCGATTCCACAGCTGCCTTGGGTTCATCTGGTTTGAGACCACCTACCGACTCTCCTTCTGCAGCAGCAGCCTCTTTTTCTACCGGTGTCCCGGCTGGAGCATCTTCAGGCTGGCTCGCTGGTCGAGCAGCTGGAGCAGAAGCTTGAGCTCGTTTTCTTGCGGCTTCATTCAGACGCTCTTTCAGATTCGCCCTGCCAGGTCTTGCTGCAGCGCTGGTGGTTGCGCTTTTAGCCGTGGAAACCACTTCGGTCTCTCCTTTGTGAGTTGCGCCAGATTCAGCATCAACTCCAGATGCAGCTGCAGATGACGCATTGGCATCGGCAGCAGAGGTCTGCACGGGATCTGCTGACAGCACCCTGGCCACCGACTCTGGTGCAGGAATGACGGGAGCTACAATGTCTTCCGACTCTCGTCCGTCTGCCTCCTGATCTTTGACTATAGCTGGCGTGGGGACCTCTTGGCTCTTGGCAGGTGGGGTCGGGGGAACCTCGTTGACTTCATCTTCGATGCTCTGGGCCCCTGGTGCACTGGATTTGGTCGGGAGCTCTGGCGCATGGGCCTCGTTCGGCTGTTGATCCGTCCGCGCAGCTAGTGTCGATGGTTGCTGAAGACTGGTTCGAGGAGATGCTTCTGCAGACGGACGCGATTCCATGGGCGTGGAAGACCCCGTCACATCACTTGATCCACGCGGACTGCCTTGTTGACTCTGCCACTGTTGGCGGCGGGCAAAGATGTTGGGGATGCGTGGCTTGTAGGTGACGGGGCCGAAAGAGGATGCGGCAGGCTTGTCAATTGCTGGCGAGCCCGGCGCCGTTTCGGTATGGGGCGTCGAAGTGCCAGTTGAAACAGTCACATTGGCAGCAGCAGGAGGCACGATGCGTTTGGTTTCAAGGACCTTCTGCAGTGCCTCATCCTTCCACTCAACATGCTTGAGAGCAGAAAATTTGGTCGCAAAACAGCGTACGTCCGCTTGCATACGATCCAGCGCGTTCTGGTGGCGCACTTGAACTTTTTCAAACTCTTGCGCGATGCGAGCGTCGATGGATCGTAGCACTTGGCCAATGACGTGTTCGACTACGACCGCTTGGAGGTACTTGCTCAACACCTTGTGAAGCGTTGCAGTCTCTTTTACGAGATCGGCGGCGTACTTGTTCGGCTCGAGTTCCTGGGCTTCACCATCGGCCTCCTCGGCGGCGGGCTTGTCGGCGTTCCAGTCAATGTGGCTGAGCGTCCTACAGTGGACGGTGAGCCGATCCGACATGATCGCAACCAGCTTGGCGTGAATCTCGTACTGATGCTCCTGGAAGTCACGTCGCAACTTGTCAAACTCGGTGAGCATCACCGCCTGCTTTGGCGACAAGTGTCGGCGGACGGTCTCGCGAATGTACGGAATGAGCGAGATCATGATCGAGAGCGACTGAGATGCAAGCGCCAAATGTTTCGCGGTGATGTTCTTGAGACCGGCGGATCGCATGGCTCCAGCTCCGAGCACGACCTGGCAGGTGCGCGAGTTGAACTGCTTTAGGAACTCTACCACCCTGGCCATGGCTTCGGTAGTAAGCAGCGGAAGGTTGATGATGACCTTGAGATAGTCGACCAGCAGCGAGAGCACGTCCAAGCTGGCGTCGACGACGAAATACTGATGATCTTCGATGTCAAGCGTCTTGGTCGTGGTAGGACCATCTGAATCTGCCGACGATTTGGCTTCCGCTTTGCTATCGGTTTTGACTGGCTCACTCCCGGAGATGACAAACTCGGCGGGATCTTCGACGGCACCGCTGACAATCTGATGAATCTGGGCCTGAATCTCGGCACCCACCTCCGCCTGTGCCCACGTTTCTTCCTCCACTGCCTTGGCTGCGCGTTCAATGCGGCGACGATGGAAGTTGGCGAGGAAGCCCTTGGCTTGGCTGAGAACTGTGCCTCGCAAACCTACGATCATCTTTCGGCAGAGTTGCTCTGACGACAGGACGAAGCTCCAGCAGAGTTGGAATACGACCAGGAAGGGTGGCAGCTCAAGAGCAGCGTGTGTCGTAGCACGCAAGGACAGCAGACGCGCGCACAGCGTGTGCGCCTGTTCTGCCGACGCCACCACCACTTCGGACCATTTGGTCGGAAGACTTGTCGGTACACCTTGCGACACGACCGGTGCAGTAGGCAACCCTGACGACACTCCGTTCAGATCAGAAATACCAACACCATCGGTCGCTGTGGCGCTTCCGTTGGATTCGGTCGAGGCATGATGCTGGTCCAAGATGCGCGGCACGAGCCTGCTATGAGCATCAATGGTCTTGAGACACTCAATAAGGATCTCGAAGAGCTCTCTGCCGATCTGTAGGAAGGCGGAGTATTCCAGATCACGGATCCGTGCGGCTGGTGGAGGAAGACTTTCGTGGTCATCGAATTTGGAGAAATCTTCCGACAGCAGCCACTTGACTGTCTCGGCCATGTCAGTGCTGCGTTCCGAAAGGCTGGCCTTCCATGTCTCCTGGACAGCCTTGATCGCCACTTCGCGGTAGGCCGACACTGCCTTCTCTAGTCCGCCTGTCTTGGTAAGGCCTACAATCAGAGGAGCGATACGCGAAGCGAGATCGGAGTCGGAGGAGGGCTCTCGAGCGGATTGACCGGAGGGCGAGGCTGGCGACTTGAATTGGCTAAGGCCAGTTTCGGAGACTGCGATGCCACGCTGGCGATAGGCGTTGAGCCGTGCTTCGATGTCCTGCTTGAGGATCACAACGAGGTCTTGTTGTAACATGTCGGACAAGGCACGCTCCATCTCTTCGAGTTGTGCAGGGATGCTCGAAAGGCATTGAAGTTCGGCGAGGGCGACTTCAGAGGCAGCGCCTGCTTTGTCCTGGGTGGATTTGTTCGACCTGGTTCGATCTGTGGACGCATCATCTTCATCGCCGCGAGGACGACGCAGCGCCGACTTGAGCTTGTTCAGCATTTCAAGCGCGTCTTCTGTCTCTCCCTGCTGGATCAACAGGCGCACGAGATCGCGACGTTCGATGATCTCGCGTACGCTCTGCACAGCCGTCTGCTTGTGTTCAAGATGTCTTCGGTGCTGCTGCTCTCGGATGACCTTGAGACCCTTTGTTGCCTGCATTTCATCGATGTGTTGGAGCTCGGCTTTAAGACCGCCGATTTTGGCCAAACAACTTGCTGCCTCTGCATTGAGGTCGTTGAGGTCCTCGAGCGCAGCAAAAAAGGACGAAGATTGTTGGCCGATTTCGATGATGAGATGCTGTTCGATGACATCGGAGTAGTAGCTGAGCTTTTCCTGCAACATCTGATTCAAGGCAACGTCGTAAGTGGGAGCTACGGCACGTTGTTCGGACGGGGAGGAAGAGTCGAGCTTGTGCCGTTCTGTGACTTGGTCAAACGTGTACGGGTTGCCGAGGTCAAAGTCTTCGGAGAAGAACACTTGAGGGACCGCACTGAGATTGGGCAATCTCTTTCGAGCTTGTGGAAGTGGGACAGCTTGAAGGTCAGCCGAAAGCGAGGCTATGCTGGAAGTGGGACGATGACGTCTGTTGGCTTTGCCAAGCGGTTCCGAGTCGTAAGAAGCATCTTGGCTGGACGCATTCTGCTGTTGCTGTTGTTGTTGTTGTTGTTGCTGTTGCTGTTGCTGCTGCTGTTCAATGGTAGCCTTGCCTTGCCTACCCATGCTCTGATTGCGCATGAACCTGTCCCATTCGGGTCGGACGGAAGAGAGGTAGGGGTCAAGTTCTGCTTTCTTGACTTTTGGGATTTCAGCCGGGACATGGTTCGGTGTGATTGCTGGGAAGCGGGATGACTTGGGGTCGATAGGATGTTGACGTTTGGAAGGATTGTTCAGGACCGTAGAAACAGCATTGAAACCGGTCAAGGTGAGACCTGGCGAATTGAAACCAGATCCAGTGAGGCTCAGTGTAGATCCGGCGGCGCCTGCAGAAGAGTAGATGTGGCGACCTAGGCGTGAAGCAAGCGTGCTTGGTGCAAAGCTGGTGTTGATAGTTGAGTCGGCATCGGAGGCTGGACTTTGCGGACTGGCGACGCCATTGCGAAGTTGTATCGACGACGCACTTTGGTCTGCACCGTCTGTTTGAGAAGAGAGGGAAGCGGTTGCGACATGGTGCCTTGAAGAACCACCGGCGCGGTCGATGGCAGACGACATTGTGCCAGCGCTACAAGGTGCAATACGGCCGGCCCTTCATTGAGGAGCAGAGTCCAACGATGCCAGAGATTTGTTGTAGCAGGGAGGCGTCACAGTGTCAGGAAGTATAGGAAGAGTAACGAGACGGAGACGAACAAGACGGACTTGGTCAGAATGGTAGAACGGTACAGCCGACCTATGCGAAGGAAAAGGCGCGGATTTGAGAAAGTGTTGGTGTGGGATATTGACGAACGGTAGTGGCCTTTGCTCACACTAAACTGAGCCAACACAGTCTCAGTCAATTCGTGGATTGTGCCTGTCACGCTTCTCTCGACTGTGTGACTGACTGCCGAGTCGAAGCTCACGCTAGAATTCAAACGTGTTACGCCACATATTAAAACATCATCAAACAGGGGCTCACCCAACTGCACAGATCAGGCTTTCGCTGACTTGGCGCTGGCCGAAGCGAGCGAGCGAGCCAGGGTCCTTCCTCTCTGTGCAGTGTGCCGTGACGCTCAGCACAGTCTTTGGAAGACGATACTGAACCGTGGATGGATGGTTGAATCGGATCATCCGTCCTGAAATGAGAAATGGATACCTTTCCATTCCCGTCCTGTTGGTTCGATCCAAAGCTTGGCAACGATCTCAATACAGTCACCGATCTGCTACATGAGAACAAGTGCAAGGAGACGGAAGGGAAGATCGAGAAGGTGAAGCAAGCAAGCAAGCAAGCAAGAAAGCATGAACTCACCAACGCCAAATTCACACTAAGTCTAACTGTTTGTATGCTGTGCCCGAGAGAATGATTGCGAAACAGACACGAAAGGCGTGGGGCGACGGACTGCATACTGTTTGAGCACCGACAATAATCCAATCGGGGCACCCGGCCCGCGAGAAGGCGACGACGAATCCTTCCCCAAAAAAAGAAGCAATCCTTGTCTGATTAGCAGCAATTTTTGGCCTCCACTACACTACAACCGAATCAGAGAAGCGACCCCATTACGCCCTTAACGCCGTCGGCCCTGACGAAGGACATTCATGATTTGATTTTTCCGCAGCCAGCCTCGGCGCTTCTACCTGCTATCGGCTTGCTGATCCGTGTTCCTTTCCAGTTTGCAGCCACCCTGCCTACGCACGCCAACATAGACACCGACCCTTGCCTCAAATCGGCCAACCCGTCGACCCGCTCGCTAACTTTCTACCTTTCCCTTCGCGCCCATATCGGTCACAGATCACCTTTTTTATTGCCGTCGCATATACTCAACATCTGTCACTTGCCTCGTCGCACCGTTCGCACGCTCACATCTCGTACATACCACTCTGTGACTATATGGGCGATTGATTCGTTGACGCTCCCCATCTTCGTCCTCCTCCACCTAAGTCTAATCTGCCACCGATAATATCTGCGCTGCGGCGTGCTGACATCGACATCGCCCATCATGGCGTTTCCAATGGTGTTCCCACCAACACCGGCTCGGCCCTTGCCGACGGGTGCATCCATAGGGTCGGCACAACCAGCTTTGCCCACTTTTGCTGTGATGACCACGGAATCGTTTGATGCACCCGAGGGAATGTACGTCTGCACTTCTAGGTTCACCTCGCCACCACAGCCCATGATTCACCTCAGTCCGGCGCCCATAACGCAACTCGGCTTGTCCGCCGTCTATCCAACCCCTCGCGTCTCAACCGTCAGTGTGCGCTATCCCGCTTCCAGGAAAGGAGATCCTAGCTGGGCGGATTCCGCCCCATCTCCAGCTCATGGCATCCTTCTGGAAGGCCCGCTTGCCGCTCAAGGCATCGATGCACCAGCTTCGAGCTTGACAGGAGGTTTACCACCCGGCAGCTCCGGTCCTTCGGCTGGAATCGCTGGCATTGGCGGTGCTGGAATGGGATTCTCTGGTCTCGGTGAAACCATGGGCAAGCTTAGTGCAAAGCCAACTCGTCCCAAGAACAGTCTCAAGAACACCTCGAGTAATTTTGTCCATCGTATGATGACCCATCCGGATCTCGCCAAGATCCTGGCTGCACGCACCGATTCCGAGCACTTTACCTTCCTTAGCAATGCTCGTTCTTTCTTCTGGCTCGCTGACACCAACGGCAGGACCAAAGAGAGCTTGGCTCGGATCACGTTTGCTGCCTCACCTTCGGCTCACGATGTCAACCAATTCACACGAGCACACGATCGGCTCGACATTGTCATTGGCTTCGTCACAGGTGACCTCATCTGGCTCGATCCGATTGCTTCAAGGTATACTCGCATCAACAAGGGCGGATGCATCACCAGTTCGGCCGTGACGCAGGTGCGATGGCTTCCAGGAAGCGAGAACCTCATCATGGCTTCTCATGCCGATGGTACCGTCCTCGTCTACGACCGCGAGCGTGAAGATTCCAGTGAATTCACCCCCGCCACTTGGGAAGCATTTCCAAGCAGCAGCACTGCCAACTCCTCCAGTGTGGCGCTGAATGGCGTCGTCGGTGCGACGTCCGTGCTTTCATCGGCTGCCATGTCTGCCAGCCAGACGATGACGTCAAACAACTCGACATCCTCATACCTCACCGCAGGCGCGGGACTCACTGAACCGAGGCCAGATCTTGGTCCACGCACAGTGACAAGCTCGACCACTGCCACCACCACCACCACCACCAACACCACTCATCCCGAAGGCGGCGAAGCGAATGGATCCAACAGCTCAGGAAGTGCCACGCACCTTCCCAAGCCCAAAGTGCACGTCACACCTGGCACGCTCTCGCAACGTCGACATGCTGCAGATTCGTCAGAGGGCCAGCCGTTGCTGCTCGTCACTAAGCCTGGCTCTCTACCCATCGCTTCGGGTATGCCAACAGGATCAACGTTGCACTCTCACGAGTACCAGCAAGCTTTGGCTGCAGCCGCCGTAGCCAGTGCCAATGCCAGCTCCAACGGAAACGGCCTGTCCGGCAAAGGCAAAGAAACGCCTTGGTCGCGTCTCAACCCCGTGTCGCACTGGGCCGTCTCCAAACGGCGCATCACGGACCTTGCCTTTTCGCCGGATCACTTTCATGTCGCCATCGTGTCGGAAGATGGCATCCTACGCATCGCCGATGTCAACTCTGAACGTCTGTTGGACATGTACGAGTCGTACTTCGGAGGCTTCAACTGTCTTGCATGGTCTCCGGATGGCAAGTTTTTGCTGACGGGAGGTCAGGATGATCTAGTGACCGTCTGGGCGCCGAGGGAGGGGAGGATTGTGGCGAGATGCCAGGGGCATACGTCGTTTGTGACGGGCGTCGCTTGGGATCCGTGGAGGTGGTCTTCGGATGACCGAACCTACCGTTTTGCGTCGGTCGGTGAGGATTGTAAGATGATCCTGTGGGACTTTTCGAGTGCTGCGCTCAACCGGCCTAAGACGCATGCGCCGCACCATGGCGCGCATAGGAGGAGCTCTGTTGGACTTGGATCGACCTACTCGCTAGTGGATAAGCACGGCACCTCTTCGTCGGGACGTTCGCCAGGGTCAGCGGTGAACGGACGTCGCTTCAGCACCACCGTCCCTGCTGCTGGTGGGGCGGCTGGTCATACGCTCGACCACGTATCTGTAACCGACGATACCATCCGGCACGCAGCATTGCCTCGATCGGAAGTGGCGATTTTGCAGCCGGTGGTCACGGTTGAGGTGGATGGCGAGATTCCAACGGGCGTGCGGTTTGGGTCGGATAAGATCATGGTGATTCGCAAGACAGCTGCGATCGATACGTTTACGCGGCCGCTGCCGAAGAGACCGACGAGTATCGTCTCTTCCGCTGCTGGAATGGGGGACAGGACGTCGTGGCCAGCTGGCGCGAGGACGGTGCGAAGACCGATGGTAGCACGTACTTCGAACTTGCCTCCTCCCGCTCCTTTGGCTCTCGACGTGAACGCCGCAAATGCCCGAACAGCAAAACATGATGGTGCGACTACACCCAAGACACCCCGACACAGTACGAACGGGATCACAGTCTAAATGTCGCACCTTATTCGCATGCAATCTTACATTCGTTTGCCTCTATATCCTGACTAACAGGGATTGGTTGTGTAGTGTGAGTCGAAAGTGTACATTAGATTCAAAGGGGGGGGGGGGGGGGGGGGGGGGAGTGTTTTAGATGAGCGTACCTTCTGGGATGGGCGGGGAGGGGGTTGGAGAATGGAGGTAATTGAGTTCGAGTTGGATGGTCTCCATGAAAGTTCGCAGAGTTCCTGATTCGATTCAAGTGAAATTTGACGAGATTAGTAGCTGTCCAAGATGTTTTCTAGTGTGGGGAAGTAGGGGTTTGGGACTTACGTTTTTCCCATTCGGACCAGATCACGGCGGAGTAGAGCATAGTTGTGCCGGCCCAACCCGCGATCACAGCCAGGAGGACAAAGACTGGATTCACCCCACCCAAGGGTTGAAATATACTCGCTACGATCAATGCGATGGCGAAGAGCAGTGCTGCGGCGAACAGATACATGTGGCTGACCTGCGTAGAGCGACTCGCAACAACCGCTCCAGACATCGCTTCCAACGACTTCGTCAACACCCTACGTTGCAAATCACTATCCGGACCTGCTTTGGAAACCGGGTGATTCGTGGCGGGGGCGATAATGTCGAAGACGGATTCAACGCCAAAATGGTCCGAGAAAGAGCAGCCGTGGTCGGAGACTAGGTCGGTGACGGCCACCGCCGACGATGTGCATGCCAACCGACCACGTGAGGAAGAGGACGAGGCGAAAGAGAGATACGTCCCTCCTCGCTCGTGTCCCTCTCCCTCGTCAACAGGACCTCTAAACAGAACATAATCCAACCTCTTTCCTGCCCCCCTCAACGCTCTATCGTCGAGATTCTTGCCAGCAGACCAAGTATTCAAAGGCGAATCGCAAGTCACCCCCAACTGGTCAATCGCTCTCTGCGGGTCCGGCCTCCCCGTCCCGACCACCTCCAGCGAAGTCGCCCCCTCTGGCAACGTCGGATGCGAATCCAAAAAACTATCATACAACCCACCGATCTGCCTCAACAATCCAATCACCAACGACGGCGGAGTCGAGTTCAAATCACCCACACAAATCACATGCCTCCCCCTCGCCGCACTCTCCCTGCACCTCATCGCGAGCTCATACGCCTGCGCCACTCTGTGAGCCCTCTTCCACTCTGGCCCATCCTCCCCCCCTGCAGCGACAAAGTGGGTATTCCACACATCCACCAACCCAAGCTTCGGATGGTTCACCGTTACACAACCACACGCCTTGCCGACGAACCAATCGCCCTGACCCACATGCAGAGGCTGACCGTTTAGCGAGTAGGGATGAGTGATCGTCTCGAGGATGGGCCAGCGGGAGAGAATGGCGAGACCGGACCCGAATGCACCCGAGTAGAAGAACTTGGTATGCGGGTAGCGTGACGAGAGGACGTGCTTGAGGTATCGCCAATCTTGCGACTCGTACCAGATCTCCTGTAGACATACAAAGTCGTAGTGTGCGGTGGAGGCGGAGGCTAGACGCGATGCGATGGCCTTGATCCGCTGGATGCGAAGCTTGGAGATGTACTTGAGGCCCCATACGTTGAGGGTGAGGATGCTCAGTTGGTCAACATGAGCGACGTCGGTGGTGTTTGGAGGCAAGTGCGAGTCCGTCGCCATGCCGGAGTGTGATGATGGGAGCCTTGGCATCTCGAGAGGGCTAGATGAGGGTGAGATGTGGTGAGGTGAGGTGAGAGAGAAGAGAGAACAAGGCGGACAAGTAAGCAAAGTGTTGGTCTCTGAAGGTCAAAGCGTTGGATGCAGCAAGGCAGAACACCTCCACATGCAACAGAGTCGCGGTGTGCAGTTGAAATAAAAAGAAAGAATTAAAAAAAAAAAAAAAAAAAAGAAGGAAGGGGGGAAGGGGGGATCGGCGGATCCGATGGCGGATTTTGCGGATTGAAACGCAGCTGAGTTGAGTGGAAATTCGGCGGCTGTTTGTTCGGCGTTAGTTGATGTTTCCTCTCTCATCATCATCCATCCTTCACCACCATCCTGACCATCATTTCACTATCTTGACCACTCGAAAACTAGCAAGTAGCATAGGAAACCAAGTACACAGCGTCATATCATACCACGGCATCACAGTACCCCATCGGACAGCACTCGTTCAAGCTCCAAGCCGAACCATTAAAACTTTCACCTTCACGTCCTCCTATACGGGGTCATCACCACCAAGATAAAGCACAGGGGCTTGGCGACCGGGACTGCATACGGTAGAATCGATCTTCAGTGAACTCCTGCCCGCCATGATCAAGGTCAGTCTGCATAATTCCCAACGGCGGCTCTTGCATCCTATGACTGAATTTTACGCTTGGTGATTCGTTTCGTGCTTATGATGATGCCAGATCTGGAGCATGAAGAAAGAAGAGGAGTCGGCGAAGAAGAAGAAGCCAAAGACCTCACCAGCACAGCTTCGTGTTCAGAAAGATCTGACCGAACTTGAACTACCAAAGACCATGAAAACCGACTTCCCGGATCCAGCCGACGTGCTCAACTTTACCCTAACAATCGAACCGGATGAGGGTAAGCATTCGCCACAGCATCGCTCAAGACCGTATTCAAGTTCTGACGAGATATCGCTTCGATCCGTTCGGCAGGCATGTACAAGACGGGCTCGTTCAAGTTCACATTCGCC
Source organism: Anthracocystis setariae (assembly GCA_928724745.1). Classification (NCBI taxonomy): domain Eukaryota; kingdom Fungi; phylum Basidiomycota; class Ustilaginomycetes; order Ustilaginales; family Ustilaginaceae; genus Anthracocystis; species Anthracocystis setariae. The sequence continues at coordinate 1,192,211 of CAKMXJ010000039.1, read as the reverse complement.
ATCAACAACAACTACCCACATGATCCACCGAAAGTCAAGTGCACACAAAAGGTTCGTTCTGCTATCCCTTCTCCTTTAACCATTCCATCGGTACAAAGCAACTCACATTGATCGATACGATACGATCGCTACAGATCTACCATCCAAACGTGGACCTGGAAGGCAACGTGTGCCTCAACATTCTGCGTGAAGATTGGAAACCAGTGCTCAACCTCAACTCGGTCATGGTCGGCTTGCAATATCTTTTCCTCGAACCCAACGCAGATGATCCACTCAACAAGGGTACGTGCCAAAGCAACTAGGCTCACCATAGAATCGAACCTAGTTTGAGCTCACATTTCATTGCTTGCTGTTTTGGCGTCGAATGGAGACAGAGGCAGCGGAGGATCTGCGTAGAGACCGTGCAGTGTTTGCCAGCAATGTCAAGAGGAGTCTTGCCGGTGGTGCGATCAGTAAGTGTTGCCAAGACTGGAATGCTGCAAGATGAAGCGATGATACTGACTGTCATCCACGATCACTTTTTGGGAATTGTAGAGGGAACAACATACGACAAGGTAATTGCAAAGTGAAGCAACACAGCGATGAATGTTTCAAGAGCCGTTACGCTGGCTGTCACATCTAGATACGTGCAGTCTGGAGCATTTACCATGACCATTTGCCTTACTATACTGTACGATGTGAAACCGTTCATTCCGCTACCATTGTAGCTGTTTCACAAAAGAGCGAGGTCGAATGATGTTTGCTTGATTTTCAGCTGGGTGGGGACTAGACGACGATTGTCAGCATGACAAGCTGGATGGAGGCACGCGATAGAGCCAAAAATTGGACCCTGCATACCAACCGCACACGCCACCATCCAATTATTTTCTCCTTTTCGCAACCTCACCACCACCACCACCACCACCACCTCCTCCTCCTCCTCCACCTCTCCTCCTCCTTCTCCTCCTCTTTACCACCTTCTCTTTCAGTCAACCTGACAGTACGCTTTACACCGGAATCCCGCCAACTTGAACCGATCACATTATTGAAGCATTGGACGACAGGATGGCATGGCGATGTTCTGGATCTTCGAATGCTGAGCTGGTTAGCAATCTGCGGCAGGCATCTCTGATCACTTCGACTCGGGTTGGGGAAGCCATGTTGAAAGTGGATCGAGCACACTACGTCTCCAATCGCACGCTTGCCTATCAAGACTCTCCGCAAAGTATCGGATATGGCGCAACCATCTCTGCGCCACACATGCACGCACATGCAGCCGAAAACCTGCTCGCCTTGCTCCATCCCACCGCCAAAGTGCTCGATGTTGGCAGTGGTAGTGGCTACACGCTTGCGATCTTCCACCACCTCCTCTCCCCCAACGGCAAGGTAGTTGGGATCGACCACATTCACCAGCTCGTCGACTTGGGCAACGAAAATCTCCGCCGCGATGGACTAGCAGACGAGCTGAGCGAGCGCAACATCATGAATCTTTGCCGAGATGGCAGGAAAGGGTGCGAGGAGGAGGCGCCGTTTGATGCGATCCATGTCGGCGCAGCTGCACAAGGTATTCCACAGCCACTGTTGGATCAACTAAAGGCTCCCGGAAGAATGTTCATCCCAGTTCAGGAACAAGACGGTTCCGGTGAGCAGAATATCTACCAGGTGGATAAGAGTGTGGACGGCAACGTGAGCAAGACGAAGATCTGCGCGGTTATGTATGTGCCGCTCACGGATAGGCAGATGCAATGGAATGCGTGATTCAGAATGAATACCCCCCTGTCTCTCTCCCTCCCTCCCTCCCTCCTTCCACTCGTGTTTTGTGTTGCAGCGGGAAGTTGCAAATCAACTCTCATGTCATTGTGTATCGGCAAGCGTGTAAGAATGTGTATATCTACTGTCCATGCGCCTTCATCCACTCCTCCTCATCCTTATCCTTCAGTGGCATGTTATCATCCTCTCCCACCTTCAACGTCCCCTCGATGACCCTCTTGAGCTTCCCATACGCCACGTCCAAATCGTCATTGACAATCACCCAATCAAACGCACCGTTCTGCCTGGCGAACTCCATCTCCTTGCCCGCCATGGTGAGTCTCTTGGTGATACTCTGCTCAGTCTCTGTACCCCTTGCGGTGAGTCTAAGCTTGAGCGTGGAGAAGGAGGGTGGGGAGATAAAGACGAAGATTGGGTTGAGCGAAGGATGGTTGGCTTTGATGAGTTTGACACCTTGTGCGTCGATGTCGAGGATGGCGCGACGCGATAAAGTGGTAGTGACGTCGGCGACGGCTTTGGCGGTGGTGCCGTAACGATTGCCGCCAAATTGCGCATGCTCCAAGAAGGCGCCTTGTGCGATCAGCGATTCGAATTCCGCATGCGAGACGTAATGGTATGATTCGCCTCGCACCTCGCCAGGACGTGGGTCACGTGTGGTATCTGCAAAGGTTTCATTTCCATTTCGAGTCAGTCAAAGGACGATGAAGCAACGACAAGAGTAAGATAGGATGCTTACGAGAGACAGAGAAACCGAATCGATCGGGAAACTCCTCAAAGAGTTTCTTGAGAAGTGTGCTCTTGCCTACACCAGAGGGACCAGCCATGATGATGGGTCGCTTATCCTTGGGGATAGGAGGCGTAGATGCCCAGTTACTTGCTGCCGCCGACATGGATGCTGTGACTAGGTTGCGGACGAGACGGGGGGATGATGATGAGGATGAGGGAAGCGAGTGTCGGAGGGATGGAAGCAGCCTGTTCATCGACTTGCTTAGGTTGTTGTCGGTGGTGGTGGTGGTGGTGGTGGTGGTTGGGTGAGTGAGTGAGTGAGTGGGTCGAAGCGGTCCGTTGCAAAGCGGCGGTTTTAATTTTTTTTTTTTTCGGAACCGAATTGTGCAGCGAAAAGGACCCTTAAATTTCCACTTTACTCGACACGCCGCCGCATCAGAACAACACTCTTCACAACGCCGATTTGAGAACAACACACGACTGACTCTGCACTCACCGCTTGGCTTGCATCATATCATCACGTAAAGCTTTCTATCATCATCGGCCTCATCCGATATATCTATTTATGCTTTGCCATCGCCATCAGAAGTGATCACCGATCCCTAATCATTATTGGCACTGCTCGTCGTCTCCTTACCCAACTCACTCTGCCCGGTATGCCTGTGCGCCAATACGATCGAGCTGGTCTTGGGTGGGACCAAGATGTCAAGCCTCGAATCAAACCAGAGCCTGTCGTCGACGATGTCATCGACCTTTGCTACTCCTCCGAAGCTGAGCAATCTGGTCCATCTCGACCACCAAGCAAGCGCGTCAAACGTCACAGCGATGACCAAAACGACAGCTCCGACGACTTTGAAGCCAGTCGAAGCAGTCGCATCACCAAACGACGCACCACTTCCACCCAATCCTCAGCTACACCCAAACTCTATGCCGTTGCTCGAATCGTCACCCTTGCCACCGACGGTCTCGCCTCGGCCACCTCCTCTGAAGCCACAGAAAAGCTCGCCAACGTCAACTCTGGCATCCTATCTCGTATCCAAAAATCTCTCGCGCTCGCCCGCCATCCAGCCACCGGAGAAGCCGAAGCCCAACAAGCCCTCCGTCTCGCCACGCGACTCATGTCATCCCAAAACCTCACCCAGGCTGACTTGCTCGCCTCCTCCTCCGCAGAATCCAACCAAACCCACGCAGGCATGTCGATCGTCGAAATCGTCTCGCAAACCAAATCCCCACCCCGCAACGAGTCGTGGGCAAACCAAGTCGCCGTCGCCGTCAACCTCTTTTTCGACGTCAAGGCGTATTCCACTTCGTACGAAAATCGTACAAAGCTCAGCTGGACCTTCTATGGCTTGGCGCTCAATACTGTCGCTGCGGCGGGCGCGTTCGAGATGGTGCATAACCAGGTGCTCACTTGGGCTTTCCAGAGGGCAAAGTTCGGTGCGTTCAAGGGAAAGACGGCCAAGAATAGTTATTGTCAAGGGGTGGCTGCCGGGTTGATCGCGTTGGCCAAGGCGGAGAAGAAGGAGGAAATGCGATTGGCCATAGAGGGTGAGAAGAAGAGACTCGAAGACGCACAAGTCAAGGAGAAGGAGCAGGAGAACAAGGAGAGAGACAGACTCAAGCAGCCGAACATCAAGCCTGAGCCCATGCAACACAGTGTGCGTGGTGGAGGCAGGAATGTCAAGCTAGAGGATGTCGAGGATGAACAAGACAGAAAACCTCGATTCAAGCGGTCTGGTTCCGAGCAATCCGGTTCTCAAGGGTATGGAAGGTGGACTTCAACCGACGAGCTTGGATCGACCAAGTTCGAAGACCGAATCGACGACTCGGATGACGACGCAGTCCACGACCACTTCTACGACATGAATTCCGCTCTGCACCAAGACGCTGACGAAGTCAAACCGCACTTTGATGAAACGCTCGAACGCGACATCATCGACCTCACCGACGATCTCGATCGTCATCCCCTCGAGGACGTGAAGCCCACGATCAAACCCGAGCGCGAACAAGACGTCAAACCCGTTCTCGGCGCAGGTTGGCATTCCTCCAACCAACTCATCCGCTTCCGTCAGGACGCCGAAAAAATCGCCGACGACTACCTCGCCTCGCAACATTCCGGTTTGAAGCTCAAGAAGAGAGGTAATTCTACGTTTAAGAAGGATAGGAGTGCTTTTGAGCAGGGTAGAGAGGATGCCAGTAAGATCGACGTTAGGCGGAAACGGATTCAGAATTAAACGGGTCGCGCAACAGAAGACGAGTTCAGGATTTATGTATTTATACCCGCGAGTGGTTACATCATATTAGGTGCAATAGCCGTTTATTCATCCATCGCCTCTGTGGCGAACGACGTCTTGATCCTCTCCATCACATTGTCTTGTCGATCGTTTTTGCCCCTTTTCCAACTTTCGCCGACCAACGCTTCCGCTTGCTGCACTGTCAGTGGATGTGGGATGTGTTTAAATACTTGGGGTTCTAGTTGGAATCGACCGATTCGGTTTGTTCGTTTGCCGATGTTGGCGGGGGGGTTGAGCAGGTTATCGTCGTCGAAGCCGAACTTCTTCCTGGCCGGTTTTCCGAGTCGCTTAGCGAGCGATTCAATGGATGGACGCAGTGTGGCCATATGATGCAACAGTCTTCCTTCGGAGTTGGTCAGGTGGGCGTGGACTTCGGCGGTGGTCACTTCATCTCGTGTATGCACGCCCGAATTCAACCCGCCAGTGCGCAGGAAATCGTCCATCGCTCTCCAGTTGGCATTGTCCTCCCAGTTGTCGTGTCGGAAGAGGTATTTCAGTGTCACGATGGTTTGTTTTTGCTGATGGGTGTTTTCGGGGTGAAGATCCTTGGCGAAGAGTTGGAAGACATGTAGTTGATTTCGAAAGTCGACTGCGAGGACGGTTTGCGTTACGATCAACATGGTCGCAAACAGGGTCCAGGGGATATGGCGCGAGAGGAACCGCATTTGTATTTGGCGGTAGGAGTTAGTGAAGCAAAGAAATGCGCCCAAGGAAGAGGAGGAGGCCTGCTTATATCGTCAATGCGAGGATTCACCTCCTTCCGTAAACGGCCCCGTTCAAACCTGACTATCTCAAGTGTCGGAGTGAAACGGTGGGACCATCGATCGATCCCATCTGCAGCTCCCCATGGAAACCCACCATCAACGAGATGCAACCCTTCCTGGAAACAGTCGCTCGCCAAGACGGTAACCGAAGCGGCGACAAAGCCGCTAGAGCATCTTTCTAGCTGTGAACCCCACTTTTCGACCTGCATCCGCCAACTGTGAAGCTGCATTATTGTCGACTTTGGCAGCGACTGACCCACTTCCCTCCCCCACCGCGCTGGAAGCTGGATGGCTATCGATCCAATCCCAAGGCCTATACCGAGGAGATCTACGCGGCAGCTGTTCCGCCCAAAATGCATTCCAATGAATCCCCTCCACCACCTTGCCCTCTCCTATCCTCCCACAAACCAAACGCCACTGTTAGCAAACCCCTCACCTTACTCTATACACCGTACTGTACTGTACTTTCGGCTGTGCACTTACTCGACATGGGTACCGCCCGATCTCGCCAAAACTGCATGGCTAACGTCCTCTTGCCCCCTTTTGTCCTTGTACGAATCGCACCGAATGCGTCAGTACCTCCTCCATCCACTGTATAATAGGCATGGGTGGAGGCTCACTCACCCAATCGGACGAAAAACGCTTTCTGCGCCAGATCGACCGTATCGCCCGGTCGCAGGATCACGTAGTCGTGCTCCAGCGTCACCGCAGAAATACACGTAGCGATAAAGAGGTTGAAAAGGATGAGCAGAGGTAGCGGTCTCATGGTTCATTCGAATTCGGGCTCGACAAAGGTGAGTGAGGGTGTGGAACAGTTCATGTATTTATGTTTTCGCAAACCATCGCATGGATCAAGTTTGCTTGATGACGTGTGAAGATGAGTCTCCACCACATTCTCCAGCGCCACTACGATGTGGTTTTTGGGCATGCAACCGTCTACTGAGGGCTGGGAATCTAACTTGAGCCTCGATTCCAGCTCTCAGCATCAACCAGAAGGTCTCACAAACGCTTTCCCATACACCAATCAAGTCATTGCCTTGAGTACAGGTACAATAATGCGAAACCCCGTCAGCCACATAAGCGATGATGCAAGCATTCATCAAAGCGAACATGAAACAAACTTATTCCGCAAACCTAGGTCGATTCGCATGATGACAACTGCAGCGTTCACGATTTCTCGAGGCTGTCCAGGAGCGTTTAGTGAAACGCAGGCCTTTAGCGCGATTAACGCAAGCCGTCGAACTACTCGCCTGTTCCACCAGACGAACGCATTCGTCCACACAAACAATTAATCCCTTTCCGTTGCCTTGAACTGTTCCCAATACGTATGCGAGAGGATGCCCACTACCACCTTCCCACCATTGATGAACTGGTCGGGCCTGGACAAAAAGACGAACAACGGATTCGACGCCTTTACCAAGCTGTGAAAGAAGCGCGCTGAAGAGAGTGGCATCCACTTGGAGCTCCAAGTAGCTGTCCATCAAGACGTTCGTATCGCACACAGCAGTTAGAACCGAACAGCTGGAAACGTTTTCGAAACATCATACAAAATGCGAACAACCGCCTGATCACTTTGAATTCAAATATGCATCCCTCATCTTTAAAAAATCCTTCTCCCCTCGAACGTAAAAGACACCCTTATCCGCCACCCAGCCCAACATCACGAGCCACCGTATGCTCAACTTCAGCACCAGACTCCGGATCGGATCCAGCAGCCATTTCGCCGGCACCGATCGCTTTTCCAGCCTAGTCTGCCTGTACTCGCCAACGTCGCCAAGCCTTAAAAACGACGCGATTTGCTGGAACAAGCTCCAGCTCGACGACGCTCGAGTCGATCCTGGCAGACCTTGGTAGTTTAGATCCGCAGCGATTGGATGATCGCTTCTCCATGCAAATGTCACTTGAAACCCTGGATAGAGGGTCGAGATGCGCCCTTTGTCGTTCGAGTACCATCCCTTGCAACCGGAAGTGTAGATCAGGCTACGCATTTGGGCTTGAAGCATCGCATCCTCTTTCTCCTGTGCATCTACCTTGACGTCGACGCTCCGCCCCTTGGATCGGGTCAAGGGAGAGAATATGTCAGGTCCGCAAAGGAAGATGGGCCGCAGTACGGTGCACATGAATCGCACCGAGGCTTCGATGGTGTAGATCGCCGAGAAATGGCCAGTGACCGAATTAGGTCCCCAAAGCAGGAACAAGTTGGGGAAATCGTGGCATAATGAGGATCGATAGGCTTGTGGAGCGCCGCCCTTTCTCCAAACTTCGTTGAGCTCTTTACCGTTGCGACCTATGACTTTCATCTGAATCGCAGTGTCGCCGCTCTTAAATCCAGAGGCCAGCACGATGACATCGGCCTTCAGCTTCTTGCCCGATTGGAGCACGACTGCATCCTCGGTGATGCGAACCGCTTGATCTCCGGTCAGCTCGACATTGGGCATATTCAAACAAGGGATGAAGGCGTCGTCAAAGACACGACGCTTGCACGCGACCTGAAGCTCTTGCTGCGTGGGGAGCAACAAGTCGTGGTACTTCTCTGGCGCGACCGTCTTGATGTAAAGCGTCGAGTTCTGTGCGAAACGGTCTCTCGCTGCCTTGCCTTCGTTGTTCCATGCTTGAATGAATTGCAGTTCGAGGCACAAGGTCAGGATCAAGCGCTCGAGTCGAACAACGCCAGGAACGTTGCGCGCCATCCATCGCACTAGAGGACTTCCAAACGGATCGTCGGGAGTGGGCGCGTACCAATGCTTAGCTCGAACGATCTGCGTCACCGACTTGGCCTTCTTCGCAATCGAAGGAACGATCTGTGTCGCACTACACCCGTTTCCAAGTACCACGACATCTTTGCCCTCCATCTCCACGCTAGTGTCCCACTTGGCCGAGTGGAACAGTGCGCCCTTGAACTGCTTCCAGCCATCAACATCGCAATCTCGCGGTACGCTCAAAGCCCCCGACCCGTTGATCAACACCCTCGCCGTCACCACACCGCCTTCGCTTTCCCCAACCTTGCGGTACTTGACCCTCCAGTGAGTCTCCTTGTCACACCATTCAGCACTTTCCACCTCGGCGTTAAAGTGCGCAAACCGATGCAGACCGTATGCATCCGCAACCTGCTCCAGGTACGACTTCATCTCAACTTGCTTAGCCATGAAGTGATCCCAATTCTTTCGCTGGTAGAATGAGAACGAGTAGAGACGAGGTGGGATGTCACATGCTGCACCAGGGTAGATGTTGTTGGCCCAAGTACCACCAAAGCCAGCACCACGCTCGAAGAGTTTGATGCGAGAGAGACCGAGTTGGCGCTGGAGCTGACAAGCAGCTGCAATGCCGGAAGGGCCCGCACCGACGATGACTGCTTCGTATTCGGTGGCCATACTGTCGGTTGTGTGGTGGTGGTTAGAGAGACGAGGCGAATTAGGCTGTCCAGCTTGCCATCGTCGAATCGTAGAAACCCCCAAACAGGACTGTTGTGGTAAGGAAATCAGATAAGTTGACCCACCGAGCGCAACTCGCAATGGAAGCGCCATTCGACCACGCCGACGACTAAGATCCAGTCGGCGATAAGTTGCCAGCCCCCCTTTCGCAACTTAAGCTTGGCTGAATGATCAGTTTGTGCTTCTCTGTACGCTCAGTCGTGACCTTTTCCCCGCATTCCGATGCACGCGGTGATTTGCAGCTGTCATCGGTGGGAACCTTGCATATTGGCGTGGAAAGGTTACCACCTCCGATGGAGGTCAGCCCGCAAATAATGATGCCGTTCTTCCGCTGCCTTTTGAGGCCTGGGTGAGGAACAGCTACGCTCGCAGCAGGTGTTAGCACACATGATGTTGTGCTGCATCGATAGAGACAAGCTGTGACGTAAATGACATGGTTGATTGGCATGTTGAGCATCGTGAGGCTATCGTGCACAGGGATGCTATACACGCATTTCAAACGCCTCGGTCTAGCCACACGACGGTAGCTACAGTATGTCTACGTATAAGGCTCAGAGTAGCAGAAGCTGCTCTTGAAGCTATCCGGTGCCTTTAGTGAAACTTTGCCAACACGCGGCCGAAAACCTTGGCAACGCCTTTAGCGCGACCCTTGGAAGCCGTCGCACCCTCCTGTCGTTCACCCGCCTCGATCCCTCGATACAGACGCGCAGCTTCCGCCGCCTTGAATTGTTCCCAATACGCATTCCAATGACTTCCCCTCACCGTCTGACCTTTCTCTACCAGCCAACAAAATACCACGACCGTTAGCACTGTTTCCAGTTTTTCATCAATGATGATGGGAGAGGGTACTTACGCCACATGGGTCTAGCATGGTGCTTCCAAAACGCAGAGGCTACTGGACGCGCAGGGCCGTTCTCGTCTACATCCACAAAGGGTTCAACCGTCAGAATGAGGTTTCAATGGACCAGTGCGGGGCAGGAAGGCGTGGACTTACTGAACTGCGCAAAAAAATTCCACTGAGCAAGTCGCTCCGCATCGCCAACCTTGAGAATTACCAGATTGGAATCCAACGTTCTGGCACTAACGCTGGAAAGCACCGCCATAAGCAGACCACAGAGTATAGCAAGCCCTCGCATCGTGCTGAAACGTAAGGTGCGCCAGGAATAGTCGATCTGGTAGGTGACAAATGTAGCGCATTCTCTCGCATTCTGCTGTATTTATGCATCGTGCAAACACAGTACGTTCCTTGCTGAGGAACCGAAGCTGCAAGCTTGAAGCAAGTCATGTTTGCACTAGCATGGAGAGTTCAGGGCGAGTGATGAGTTGAAGAGTCTCGACAATGCAATCAGGTGGGTGTGCGCGCCAGGCGGGCATGAGCTTGTTGATGACACTTCGGCCCGTTCCACCCAAACAACGCCTCTGGTTTCATCACCCACCATGACTGTGCTCTGATGAAGTGGGTTTCAAATGCATCGTGCATCCTTTTTTTGGCCCATCCGCTTTATACAGCTGCAAAGATTTGGTGGCGACCCATCCTACAACGCCCACGAGCTCATTACTTGCCCAAATTGGGCTCGGCACAATTTTAGCCTCTGGGGAACGTTTTTTCGCGCCCACCTCTCTTGGCAATCCAGTACCGAGGTGCGATGCAGGGCAGCAAGTTCTGTCGCACGACATCTAGCGACAGAGACACGGAGAGAGCGAATGCAAGGAGAACGGACCGCTGCTAGGCTGGTTTGAGCTTAAGCTGAGCTCGGAAAGCTCGTGATGGCTTCATCGCTCCTTCGCGGTTGCTGTGGACTCGTCAAACACCGCATACTAGATGCACTGTTCGGGACTATATCCAGGACCGCGTTGAAACGCTTTGACTTCCGTCAGCAGCAGGACAGCGATCGTGGCAAGAATGCACCCGACCCAAAGCTGGCCAATAGATAGGGTGTTCTTGTTAAGAAGGAACGCCCTCATAAAGGCGAAGACCGAGGTGAAGTGCATCAGTCAACTTGCAGACGTATATCGGAGGGATGACTCAAATATCAAGCTCGGGCTTCTCCGCCGTCTTAGACTGTCGCAGCGAGGATGACGACGCTCCGGATCTCACAAAGTCTGCAACTAAGTTGTCGCCAAGGTCCGTTCTGACAACACTCGATGTGTGTAGTTGTAGGGCGGCAATTATGTGGACCTTGTTGCAATGTTACTGACTTCCTCCCGGACGACCACCCCACTTTCAGCTCAATTCAGACGGAATGCTTCCTTGCCTTCATCTTCGCAGCGAAGCCTGGACGTTCATTAAGTTAGGGGACTGCAATTAGGCTTCTGTGAAAGGTATATATAACGAGTGGATTCATCAAGCTTACTGAGGTAGTTTCGTCAGGAAAGTTAGGCCAGAGATGAAGCTTTCCAGTACTGCAATTTTGGCATTCGGCCTAATGGCGACTCTCACGAGCGTGCTGGCCTTGATAACACCGATGAATAGTGGTCGTCGAGGTTGGCGAGCGAGCCCCTACACCATTCCTCCCGAAGCCCACATGGCTACACCACCACCGGTCTACACTTGGCAACACGCCCACAGCCTCCTCGAACGAAACAGCCCCCTCCAGCCGTGGCTCCACGGAAACAGGATCAACTACAACAAGCTCCAAATCTTCCGAGCCCACCTCGAATTGGTCGACGAAATTCGTCAGTAAGTACCCTTAACCCCTCCCCCCCCTCCCAGCGAAAAGATTTTAGGTATGAAGACAGGTTTCTAACTTTTCATTTCGGTCTTTGTAGATTGGTGTTGAGAGTCGAAGCACCCAGGTTGACCCCAGCGGAGAGGGTGATTTTGCAGCATGGGTTTAATAGGTACGACGAGTTTGCTAATGGGGAGGCTTCACCGCATGTCCTGAATCGGGCGCGCCTGTATTTAGAGCAGGACGAACCTCGCTTGGAGCAGATGAAGAGCATTTTCAAGCGCCTGCGTGAATTCTAATGGTAGAAGCCGCTCTTCCTCGTTGTTGACAGCTTCTTGCAAGTGGACTTGTACAAAGCATGTCCGTGTGCGGCTGACATGGATGTCCAATTCATATGATCTGCCGTATAGCGACACTGTATGCTCCTATGGTTGGTTCTTGTTTTCACATTCCTCTTTCTCCCTATCGTCTTCATCACTGACTGCACTTTCGGGTGTGCAATTGAGTGCTTGAGCTTTCTCACTCGGAAAGCTGATCCTTTTGTAGGAACTCAGATTCGTGCTCGAATGGACGCCATATGATTGAAGGCAGAAAAATCTCATTCACTTTTAGCACCTTCGCGGGTTTAGTCGCAATGTTCCCTTCCTGTCTCGTGCTGCAACCTGATCTTCAACATTGTCCGCACCTTTGTGCGTGTTCGCTTTTGTTGGTGCTGCCAGTCAATTCTATTCAGTCAGACTTTCTCACTGCATTTCGGTTCAATTGCCATACGAGGTGATTCGATTAAAACAGGTTGTCATATTGAAAGACGCCGGACTACCGGCCAACAGTGGCAGCAGAAACGCTCTACCAAGTGAAGGAACTCGTGGCGCGCCTTACCAACGGCGACCGAACCACTTCCTCTTCTCGGGAGGCTTAGGTCTAGCCCAAGCGTTCGTCCAGTTCTCCAGGTCTTGATCAGCACTTGTCTCTCCTCCCTGATCGTTGGCGCCACCGCTCGATTCTTCGCCTGCTCCTCTGCGTTCCTCATCCGTCGTGGTGGTGGTGGTGGTGGTGTGGTGGGAGGCAGCTGCTGATGCATCTTCTTGCTGTCGACGTACAACGCCGGCATAGTACGAATTCCAATCGGCCCCCGTCAACGGAGCATATCCGTATCGAGGACCTATCCCGCAACCAAACCCGGAGTAATCGTTTTCGCTTCAATATACATTCATATCACCACTGCCGGAGGGAAGGGGTAAAGACTTACCGAAACGACCGTAACTGTCAAGCCAGTTGATCCACTCGCGGGTAGCACCCGCATGCGGGTATACAAAGCCTTATACAGTGCGCAAGTCAGCCTATGTAAACGAGAAGGTAAGAGGACGAGCAGTTGCGTGTTTCTCTTACCTGGATTTGTAGAGCCATGCCACTGAATCAGCTGATCGAGACGCTCGAGGGCCGCGCTGGCACCTCCCCAGGACGAGTGCCAGATCGTGCTCTCGGCTGGGAGGTAGAATGCTTCACCGAGGGTGGCCAGAGAGATGACCACGGCCAATGCCATACCCACAAACGTGCACAGCTTCATGATGGAGTTTGCACGTCGTGAACGATGCGAAGAAAGAGTGCGTTCCATTATCAGACAGACGGGCTTAAATATCAAATGGGTTTGCTGGTATCCTGATGTATCTACAAGCGTATTGAGTGGGTCTCTAAGCAATGGGCGGATGGCGGGGATATCATGGATGGGTGATGAACTGCCCATTGTCTTCGTATGAAGCGGATGTCCGGATTACAATGATACTGAGAAACGCGTCGATGTGCGTTGCAGCGAAATCGGACAATGTGGGATCCCGAGACGTCGAAGGACGTGAGACATGAGGATCACCGTTACTCGTAGCCACATACCCGTCTTCACAGACAGGAGAAAGGTGTACTTCCTGGTGAGAGCATCCAGATGCTGACTCTCTAAAGACAGAAGCGATCTGTGTCACAGCCGCTAGATCTATGTCGATACAACCGTCGAGATCAAAGGCTGCATGGAGGGGTGGGAAGATTCACAGAGAGGGAAAAACAGCAACCTTGAACTCATAGAGCATCAGTGGCTGTACAGTAGTCCTGCTTCATAGGTGGGACGCCGCATGGCCGGCACCACATCTCTGCCTGATTTGGCGGCAACCGGCTTCCCTCCAATGCACAGCGATTCAAATTGGCGAATCCTATGGCCAGTGCCAGCTAATCGTTTATCTTTGTTCAGAGATTTCCAACTTTTGTCAAGTGTGATCTGCTAGAGTACTTTCAGTGATTTATTGATTGCTCAAAAGAATGACGTATACATTACAGCCAAGCGCGGCATGTTAACCCACAGCGTCGAACTAGTTAATCTCGACACGATGCGATTAGGCAGAGTACGACTTTCCATCGGGATCACGTACGCGTCTGTGATTTTGTGGTGGGAGTTTGCCCTTGAGCAAAGGTCTTGGCGTTGCGGGTTCAATTGGTAGCCTGCGTTCCTCGGGTTGATGAGGAAGTGGTCTTTCGAAAAGAATTTGCTCGTTGACGAAGTCGCGCGACGGAGAGTACATCATCTCAAAGGCTTTTCGAGCTTCTTCAAGCTTCTTGGTTAACAGTTCAGCCGCAGCCGAAGGAAGTGTACCTCTCTTCACCGATCCGACTGGCAGAGGCGTCCCTTGCGCAACGAGGCTGAGCGAGAGCAAAAGAAGTAGTAGGGGATGGTAGCGAGGCAGGTTCACGCCTTCAAGTTTGTGAGGCCACATGATGAACGGAATCAGAGGTACGGCTGGATCAGGTGCCACTTGAGATAGGGGTTGAAGGAGGTGAATATAGTAGAACGGTCTAGAGCTAGGCTTTAAGTACTGTTCAGAACCAGTAACCAGTTCAAGAAGTTGTCTGATCTTCACGATACCAACTTGACCGACTGTCGAGCTGTCTCAATGAAGGTCACACCGTTATTCAAGTGTACTCGAGGTCGTCACGCGTCAGGAACTAGTGTCATGACGAGGCGTGAGAAAACGGGATCACTGGACCGGACTGTAGAACGGAGAGATCAAGTCCGTGAGACGGCAACGTGGGAACGTCTTGACATCACCTCGTCGCCAAAGTGATTTCGCCTTCTCAAGCATATTGCTTGATCCTCTACGCCTATTCTGCTAAGTTGTTCTCTACCCGTTCGTGATCGCGTGACTCGGACTGTATTTAGACGATTCAATCGTCACATGTGCTCACACAGTGACAACCACTACTGTAAAAGTTACCCCTATGTTCGGCCACCGCTTGTTCTTTCGAACAGCGACGCCATCGCGCTCCTAATGAAATGCGAATGCGGCTCATTCTGCATCGTTCATTTTGCAGGCATCGCCGACCTCGAGACAGCTAAAAGTCAGAACCCACTGTATCCTGAGCCTTCCTACCTTCGTTGCATCTTCATCCCTACTATAGTAGCTTCCGAGATCAGCCAGCAGGCTATTTGCGCTTCATATGCAAAGCTCTGACACTGTAGCCAATGCGACTCTGTACCTGGCCATTGAGATGCTTTTGGGGTCAGATGGACTTCATCTCATCGATTTTGTTGGATATCTTTGCAACATACAGTGGACACGAATTATCAAGAGGATATCGTCTCGCAATTTTCGACCATCGATCCGAACAGCAAAGATCGGTTGTGGTCTCGATACAAAGCCGCGACTATCGGCATCGACTGAAATGGCATGCTGTCCCACCAGTTCAGAACGCTGTAGTGGCGACCCTCTCCTGAGCTTATGTAGCTAACGACAGGCTCTCGGTCCTACCAGCAAGCACCGTCGGTAGTCAGGAACGATTGTTTTGCCCGGTGGGTCATCTGAGGCCCACTGCGTGCCATACTTGCCGGCATGCAAGCTGCTTGAGCAGATTGAAGTGATCAATGACCGATTCACACGGTCTAAGTTCTCCCACAGTGCATAACGCGCCCACGTCGACTTTTTAGTCTTGATGGTTCGCCATGTCGATGCTGAAATGAAGTTCGGTACAGTACCGCACCTCATTTCTCGCAGGAAGCATTTGGACATCCGTGTGTCGAAGAAACTCGTGCTCCCGCTTCGGATGCCTGAAGCTCTCGTCCATCGATCTTTCTTCGACTGGTTTATGCCAAAGGGGTCTTTACAGGTCGGTTCGGGTTTAGGCGAAAGCGTCGAGCTCTTACAGTACTTGGAGGAAGACCGAAAACGCCGGAGACATACGGAAACAATCGGTTGCGCTCACGCAACATTTTTGGGATAAATACCCTTCAAGAAAAGAGAGCTTGCTGCCAACCCACGACGTCGGCAATCCATACCAACCATTACAATCTTGGAGACCACCTTGATTGCTACAGTCGACACCGATGCGCACCTTCCACTTCACCACGCTCTTGCTTTTCCTCGTCGGAACACTGTTGCTGTTCATCAACGACGTAAGATGCGCAGACACTGGCACTGGCACAGGTGCATCTTCTAGTTCGTCGAAACCGAAAAAGTTCAACAGCCTCCTCTCTCGATTCCGCAAATCTCCTCAACCTCTCGATCTTAGACAAACGTACTATGGTCAACTGGAACGCTTCATGACCGATATCGAAAAAGAAAGGCTCAGTGCAATGTGGCAACACGGGCTGAAAAACAACTACATCACCGTCGATCGAGGTAAGTCGATCAAATTTTCTTGCCCCTTCGCAGATTCCGAGTATTTGGTGTCAAGACTGCTAACGTCGGGGGGAATTCTCTCTCTCTCTCTCTCTCTCTCTCTCTCTCTCTCTCTCACACACACACACAGCTCTGCCAACGGGAACAATCCGAACAACAGAGCACGATCACTTCCTGACCCAATTCTACAAGCAACTCGAACCCATCCTAACCCGAGCCGATGGGCAAGAAAGCTTGCAACAAACCGAAAATGCATTTTCACAAGTTGCTAGGAAGCTTTAGCCCCCCGTCAACACACCCGAGCGTGTTTTAGTTGAAAAATGTAGTCCTTCTCACAACGCTTCGAAGGAGAAAAAAAAAAGAGTAGTGTGTTTTCATCATTTGATCTGACTTGTGAAGGGGGTGGACAGTGGAGAGATTAATCGATCATGCTATTATCGTTGGACGCAAGCTGAGAGTTTGTGTTGGACTGTGTAGCGGCATGCGAAGCGAGTTCAGCGACTAATCTGGGCAAATCGGAATCGTTAACAAACGTCTTGACCGTTGCGACCTCCTTGGCGTTATCCTGGATCATTAGCGAGATCCAATGGTCGGGGGTAGTATGAGTCATTCTTGCCTCGAACAATGCTCTTGCTTGGTCGTGCTGGGTGGTGGTGAGGTGGGTGATATCGACGTAGGCGTTTGCGTTGGTTTCGTCGACCAGAATTTCGGAGAGGAGTGTGTAGAGTGCGGTGGCTTTGAGATCTGCGAGCAAGACTTGATCGCTGACGTTGGTAGTTTCGGATAGAGCTATCCAGTCGTCCCTGATGATTGCTCTTCTCCAAATCGCATGAAGGGAAGCGATGAGTCGTTGGTGGGGAACATCTTTTGTTCTGACCCAAACCTTGATCGCCGTGGCAAAGTCCTCAAGCTGATTCTGCGGTGCATCCTTAAGCGTCAACAGATCGATCAGATCCTCCTCGTCCACATACTCGCCTTGAAACAACAACTTGGCGACCAAGCCGATATAATGCTCCCTATACGCGGGGTACTCGCGCAACCGCTTAGCCACCGTATCGACGATCTGCACCGCCAACCGTCCCGCCTCGTCACTTCCCCCCCTAGGCAACTCCGAGGGCAACCCACCAATCGCATTCTCCCACAACACCACCAACGACTCCTGAACCGCCATCAAATCCAAATGATCATCGAAAAACTCCACCTGCTTCTGTACGCCCACCGTCCGAATCTCGTCCACCCCTAGCGTGCTCAAAAACCCAAGCTTACTTAGAGAAACCATCATCTTCCTCTGCCCCAACTTACCCTCCGCCAACCCCAACTTCTCCAACCGACTCGAAGCGTCCTGGAACCGACCCAACGCGAGATCGTGCAACCATGCAATCCTCTCATTCCCTCCCTTGTCCAAAAACGCGCGCACCAGTTCGGAATACGCCCGCTTCTGTTCCAACACCACCCGAGGTCGACCCTGCTCGATCAACCACGCGTAGTACTCAAACGCAAACGCCTCGCCATACTTGTCCACATACGCATCCAGCCTCGACTCGGACCTCAACCCCGGTTCGTTGGCCAGCTCGACCAACGTCCTGAAATCGCGATACTGTTCGGCCAACCCGAAAGCGCGATCGCTCCGACCTACGCCCACGAGGGGCTTGATAAACTGCGGCCGAGCACTGCGGTATGTTGTCGCGAACACGGCGAGTTCGCGTTCATACGCCGTATCCTGCGTCGCCGCGGCATCCAGGTATTCCAGTCGCTGCTCGTACGAGGCTAGTGCGATCTCGGCGAGCGAGCACAGCTGCGCCTTGAATTCGAGCTGCACGCGGTGTTCGCGCTTCGCCTCGTCCCCAGCCGAAGAGAACTCGGTGGCGGCATCGATCGCCGAGCCGAATTCGCGCGTGCGATCCGGAATCACGTTGACCGTCAGCGAGTACAGCGTTTCGAGCAGCGAGATCGACGTAGCCTCGGCTGTCCAGGGTTCGAACACGGCTTGCGTTGACGTCGAGATGCCATACAGAGGTCCCGACTCGGTTCGGTAGCGCAGCGCGGCTCGGAACGCCGAAAGCGTGGTCCTGTTGAGTTCCAATACGTCGAGGGATCGCGAGCGCAGCGGTTGAGCCGATGCACTCTTTGCATGCCGAAGCAACCTGTCCAACACCCTCGATGTAAGGTCCGAATGCTGACGGAAGAACTTCCTGACCACATCATCCGCTGAACTACCGAGGCCTGCCTCGGCCATAACCGCTTCGATCGCGCGCGCGAGCGGACTCGACTGCCCCCCCGCACTCGCACCCGCACTCACGGTCGAATAAAACTCATTCTGATACACCCACAGCTCGCCGAGCGCACACGCCAACTCGGCATCCGCGCGCAACCTCCGCCTGGTCGTCTGCGGCAGCTTCTCCAAATGTCCACACTGCGCCACAAACTTGACCATGAACCTCATCTTGCCCAACCGATCCTTGAGCGCCACACGCAGATCCACCGACGGCTTGACACTGTGCGCGATCGGGTTGGACATGGTCAGCAGCTCCTTGGACAGCTGCTCGCATGCCGTCATGAGCGTACCCTGCAGATGGGCGGGCAGTCCAAAAGTGAGCGGGTTCAGTGCCGATTCCGAGTAGTAGAGCGCTTGTTCGAGTTTACCCTTGAGTCGTTCCGTGTCTGCACGCTGGCGGTCGGCCGAGGACGAGTAGGCCGTGCATCGCGTGCGGATCTCGTTGATGCTCGTTTCGACCAGAAGCGATCCAGACGTGGCCGAGATCAACGAAAGCGCAGCCACAGCTCTGTCTGCGCCCACCGAGATGGTGTCGCAGCCAGAACCGATGAACCTGTTCTTGACATCGTCCTTAAGCTGAACCACCTCCTCAAACGACTCACACCCGCTTTCCAGCTGCTTAGCAACCACCGTGCTGGCAAAAGTGATGAAAGCCGCCGGTCCGCCATTGGGCAGACTCAAGCTCGGCGTAGCGTACGGCCGAGGATCGGCAAACGCAGAGTAGTTGAGCATCTGAATGCTAGCCACGACAAACGAACCGGCATCCTTGACCGCATCCAGCGTCGCCAATCCGTAGTTGAGCGGTGCGTGCTCTGCCTTCGCTTGCGAGAAGAGCAGCACCAACTTGCCGTCGCTCTGAACGGCACCATCGAGGATCTCAAAAGCCAAACTTTGGGCGGCCGAGTATCGCTCATCGGAAAGCTGAAGTGCACTGCTCGCTACAACCTGTTGAATGTCCTGCTCGGCAACGAGTCGCTCCGATCCCGATTCGAGCACTTGCCACTTTTGGAGCGTCTTTCTGCCGATCGCGTAGACGTCGCGTCCCTGTTTGGAGACGCTGGCGGGGGAGACGGTGATCGAGTTGATCGAGTCGTTGCTTGAGCCCATGGCCGATGTTGAGCCAAAGAGCCGACCGAGTAGGCCCCTGGGCTGGGAGAAGGGTCGGATTTCGGCTTGAAGGACGCCCGCCCGGCTGCCTACCGACACGCGCAGCAAGCGCGACTGGCTGGTAGCGAGGATCACGGTGGACTCATCGACGCGCTGCAGCTGCACGATGGTTTCCGACGAGCTGGAAAGAGGGGTCGAGATGCGTTGAGCGCGGTCGGAACGGGTGAGAGATGAAGAGATGCCTTCCCAAAGACAGGTCTGTCCATCGGGTGCGACGAGCAAGAGAGCTGGTTCGCGGTTAGTTCCGCGCGGGAGGAAGCAGGCATGGGAGAGGTCGTTGATCGCCGACATGCTGGACGAAGCATATTGCGGCACGGGGAAGACAAAGCAGGTTGGCGAACCAGTGCCAATGCCGCGGCTCGAGTAGTTCCACACGAAGCACTGTGTGCGGGAGAGCATACATGCGTACCCAGTTTGAACATCCAAATGACCCTGGAATGCATCGATGTAGAGATCGGCTTCGTCGAGTAACTCGAGTACTTCCGAGGGGAGGTGTGAGTATGCTGAGACATGCATCCATTGATCGCCAAGCAGAACGGTGCCTTCCTCGAGCTGCGCTTTGGTATCCTTTGTGGCCAGAACAGGACGGCGACCGTAACCAGCCTGAGAAGTGGAATGAACGCTATCAGCAACCGAACGCATATCATCGTCGTGGCTGATCACCGAAGCCTCCCTATCGAACGCATTTCCAGGACTGAGCAAGGAGACGTTGGGCCCAGTCGGAGCGAGCATCGAACTTGGTCGCGGCCGAGCCCTCGTTCCCCTTCTTGCTGTCGCTGCACCCAAGAACAGCGAGCTACTGGACACCTCGCCTGCATCCACATGCACGCCAGCTTCGGCACGGAACGTGGTCGGTGAGAGGAAAGACGGTGGAGAAATGGGATCGTGACCGCCAAACACGGGCGTACCAGCTCGAACTGAGCGAGATGTGCCTGCGAGCGGTGTGGATGAGCGAGCATCCCTTGCTCGAGAAGGTGTCGTGAACATCTTTTCCAGACCCAACTAGAGTGTGAGTGATGCGACCAAGTTGGAAAAGTGGGTGATGAGCCAAGTGACACTTGTATACGAGACGTGGAAGAGTGAAGATCAAATGAGACCGACGATGTGTGGTCAAAGCGAAGCCGCCGTAAATTCTTCTTTTCGCGTTCCGCCGAAAACAACACACAACGATCCGATCCGATGGGATCGGATCTGGCGGATCGGGAAAATCGGATCGCACTCCATGGATGAGCCC
Source organism: Anthracocystis setariae (assembly GCA_928724745.1). Lineage (NCBI taxonomy): Eukaryota > Fungi > Basidiomycota > Ustilaginomycetes > Ustilaginales > Ustilaginaceae > Anthracocystis > Anthracocystis setariae. Next base: position 1,171,247 of record CAKMXJ010000039.1, on the reverse strand, counting down.
ACACAAGATCGACAACATGCAACACTATCTAGCAATGTTCACAACTGAGATGCAACAAGGATAGGATTCAGGACAAGGATACGATGCTGGAGATACAAGAGGAAAACAACGACAACGAACACAGAGTGTTCGACGGGAAACTTGCGGGGGAGAACGAGGCTGCATAAACAAACATGGTACGTGGATATGGGGAACAGCAACAGGGACCGAAACTTGGAACTATATGAATGGTGAGTTTGAAGTGAAGACAGATAGGTTCAGAAAAGCTTGCGCTTGTGAGAGGCGATGGCATCAGATTTCAGGTGATGAAGTACGCTCATCCGCGTCTTCTTCGTCCATGGCTTCGTGGATAGATCGCATCATGTCCAAGTCACCTGCGCTGGACGGATCAGAGTGACTCCAGGGGAAAGGGTTAGCTGCACCGCTCACTTCCGAGTCGTCGGATGCAGGCAGAGGATCGGTCTTGAATGCTGGTGCTAAAGGCGCCTTTCCTCCCGGTCGCCAGATGCGCGCAGTGTGATCGTCACCGCAGGATGCAATGGTAAGCGCATCGATCGGATGCCAAGCAACCTCGTTGACACTACCTCCCTCATGACCGCTGAGTGTTTCGATAAGCCGCCCTGTGGCACGGTGCCAAACGTAGATCTTGGCATCTTCGCTGCCAGAGATGACGAAGTTCTCATCGATACCACCAAAGCCACAACCGATGACGTGTTTCTGTAGCTTATGTCCGTTGAAGCGTCTGACCAAACTTTGCCGATGAATGTCCCACATTTGCAGCTCGTTGGGACGAACGTTGATGAGCGCGTACTTTGAGTCGCGGCTGACAGCGAGGCTGACCATCTCCTCGCGAAGATAGATGGAGCCAACCTCCTCTCGTGAACGCAGATTGATAAAGTGGATGCGGTTCTTCTCGGATCCCATCGTGCGCGATCCTCCACCCAAGTCGACCGGTGCGTCTACATGAGCTCGATCGTGACCAAATTCGGTCGAAGCATTGCTGGGCGAAGAAATGTCGCTCATCTGATCTGCAGCAGTCAAAGCAGCAGGTGAGCTGTTGTGACCTCCTCGATTCGAAGAGGAAGCAATGGGATTTGGTGCGACTTCTCGTGCACTCAATGCGACCAAATGGTTGCCGTCGGCCGAAGCGACAACGGACAGGACGCGAAAGGGGAAGGTGCTCTTCTTATGTAGGACGCGACCTTGTACGTCCCACCAGACGATCTTGCCGTCCATGCCCCCCGTGACAAAGCCTGTACCGTCCGGTAACCATGTGGCTGTGGCAACGGTATAGTTGTGTTCACGAAGCGTCTGCATGCCACCTGTATCGACTTGGCAAAGCGTCACGTCGACGTCAGAGGTGACGAGCAATCGCTTGTCGTTTGGCGACCAAGTCACCGACGTGATGCTATCGGACAAGGGGACAAACTTCTGCAAAAGCTTGTAATCGTCCTGCACACTCCAAATGAGGATGGTCTTGTCCGCTCCTGCGGTTGCAAGCTTGGCACCATCGTGAGAGAAGGAGAGGCACCAGACCTCGTCGTGGTGGTCTTGGATAGTGCGTGCGATCTGAGATGGAAACACTGATCTGTCGGAGCGATGGTCTGTAAGAAGGGAGAAATGAGCGCCGTGGGGTTGGTTGAAGAAAGGATCTTGCTGTTTCTGGTAGCTCTGCGCTTGTTCGAGCAGTTGGGGCAATCGACGACTGGGGATCATCACGGTGGGCGAGACCGCTGATTCGATCTCCATCATGAGCAGACGGCGCGATTGACCTGCTGCCCCGTCCCATCCAGCACGGGCATGCAGCTGTTCGGCCGATGCTGTGATGACCAAGCTGGAAAGATGATGGAGCTGCGAAGTGTCGTGACTCAGAGGAGTGAGCTTTTCTCGCAATACATTGAGTGCCTTTTTTGTTTGTCGAGCCTCGACGAGCTCGAGGTAGCGCTGCCTTTGAATCATGAAGCGGATGGATCTTAGACTGACGAGGTCGGGTCGGCGTAGAACCGTATCGATGAGGTCTTGACTTGGTGATTCTATCGTTGCTGGAAGTGAAGGTGAAGATGATGCGGTTGATGAAGAAGGATTAGCGTCAAGCGATGTGCTGCCGGACGTTGCCAGATTGTAGCCTCGAGAGGATCGGATGCGACGTGCTGCGTATGCGAGGCCATCGATGAGGAGTCTTTCAGCATTCCTCCAATCACCACTGAGTACAGCGGTACGGAAAGCGGTGATAGAGGGGTGCTCTAGGATGATGCCAGACTCTACTTCAAGCGCTTTGGCTGCTGAGTCGTAGCCCAATTCACGCAACGACTGCAACGTAAGCTTGACCATCTCCCTACGATCAATCGAGCTGCCGGGATACAACGGTTGGAAGACAGGAGCATCGACATACTCATCTGCACCGTAAGCAGCTGCCTTGCCGTTGCGGTATCCAGAAGTGCTGCCGTTGGTGGAATATGGATCGACATCGAGATCTGTCGACTTGGCGTTGGAGGCATTGCCGTTGGAGCTAGACCTAGACTGCTGAGTCATGGTGTCGATTTGGTCGTCGGATCTGAGAGGATGAGATGGGTGGGGATGTCCGATCCCAGGAGGACGACGAAAGCTGGACGGGTTCGAGTCGATCCTGGCTCTCTTGGGATTTCGATCCTCCGGGGGACTGTGTGGTAGGCGTGGTGAGCGCGGCGTCCTGACAGCTTCCTGGCTATGCCTGCCAAGAGGATGAATGCTCCAGAGACGTAGATAGAGGATGTCCTGACGACGAAGAAACGTGCTAGGGCTTGGAGGAGGACTGGGGCGAACTGAGTCTCTGTATGCTTGCGGGATCGAAGCTGTGCGATACGAATGCTGTTAGACAGAGAGATGTCGGCATAAGCAAGTCGAAAGTGGCAATGTCGTACGATTGGCTCGCTGGGTATGATGGAGCTAACGAGAGTTGGTTGAGCAGGGCAAACAAACGTGCTTGGAGACCGTCGTGTAGGATTCCAGTCTGATGTGACAAGCTCGCGTCTGGATGCCGAGCAGCGCTGAACCGAAACGAGCAGGCAGCGCTTGTTGGCTTGGATGACGCTCTTCCGAAGACGAAGACAAATGGCGGTGGGTGAGCGTATGTATGTATGATTGTGGTGGTGACGTTTGTAGAGAAGTAGGTCAGAAAGAAGCAAACGACCGCAATGGCCCAAACCCGAGACCCTGCGTTACGATCTACTCTGCCTGCAAGCCGAGATGCTCTCTCCGCCCGCCAGTTTAGCTGAGCATTCATATGGATCGTGCGCAGCTGCTGCAGTCAAGTGTGATTTCAAGGAATCCTGTAGCCAGGGGGGGGCGCCACTTTTCTTTTTTTTTCTTTTTCTTTTTTTTGTGATGTGAAAGAGTACACTACACCGCTGCAGCACCGTTCTCACCCACACGAAACGAAATAATAAAAAAAAAAAAAAAAGAACATAAAAATGTGGATTTAGATGATTTCAGGGTCTCGTCGGACTTTGCCGCTTAGCTGGCTGGCTGGGCACGCAGCCACGCAGCAATGCAACCTGACCTGGCCCTCCTCGCTCTGCTGATACAACCTCCAGCTCACTGAACCGTGACTCACTCACTCACTCACTCGCTCACTCGCTCAAGTGCCTATTGCTATGTGAAGAAGAAACCACATCTCTGACCCCTGTATTGCGTCGTAATTGAACCTCCACCATAAGCACGGCTAAAGTGAACAACGATCGACGTCAAATCACACTTCTTAGCTTCGCTTTGGACAGCTTTCATTAACACAACACACAAAGAGTCACACACCGATCGGCAGTTCATGAACAAGTTCCAATCCACTGACATTGCTTGACATGTTGCAGGCGACTATGACAGGACGGCAGCAGCGAATATATGCTGCAGTCCCTCCTCCAACAGCCTCAAAGCGAAGGCCGCGGACAAGAGAGCAAACGATGATCAACACGACTGACTCTTCCTTACTTTTCACCTCGAGTGACAAAATTCTTGGCGAACCGCAGCATCGCGCGGAAGTCGGGCATCTCCGGACCACCGCCAATGGCCGAGTAGCCGCCGTTCTGCGTGGACGCTCCCATACGTCCGTCGACGCTTCGTAGTGGAAGGCGTTGGTTGGAAGCGGCGTGCGTGACGAGCACATGCGCGAGCCAGTACAGAGGCAGAGCATCGTCCGAAAGCGGCGTGGCGCCTGATGCCGTCAGAGGCGTGAACAGCGTCTGCTTAAGCTCGTCGGACCAGCTGCACTCTTCGCCATCGTCTGCCATCTCGTCTTTTCTGTTGGCTTTTTTGACCGAAGCGTAGCGGCACGTCGGATCCGCATCCCATGCCTTTCGCCATCGTGTCAAGGCTTTCTTGAAAACAACCACCTGGCCGTCGCCGGATCCGTTGCTGTGTGCGTTGCCCGCCTTCAGCCACGGGCCAAGCGAGGATGGCTTAGATACCTTGGTAGCCCGGCCTTCGAGCATCTCGATAATGCCACGCAGCAATGCCAAGATCATCACCAAACGAGCAAAGGGGCCGTGCGATCCCTGAATCGAAGGCATTCCCATAGGCTCGTCACCTGGAGATGATCCGATTTCAGGCCAGAGCAGCTGTCGCAACGCCTCGTCAAGCGTCGGTCCCTCGTATCGGTCAAGTGCTTTCTTCCAGCTAATCGCGCTAGGTGAGCGCCAGACGCCGTCAGGCGTGGGCAAAGGCAGATGTGCAAGCTCCTTGGTAGCCAGCAGCGTCGGCACTGCTGCATCCAGGTGAGCGATCGTGTCCGTCGTGTAGATCACAAACGCAGTTCTTCTACGACCTTCGAGCTCGGCCCACCGCCGCCAGACCTTCTCCGCATCCTCGTCTTCGATTCCAAAGGAGGGAAGGAAAGAGTAAGAAAACATAGCGTCGACTGCCTCGAAAAGTACCTGCTGCGACACCTCGTCACCCGTATACCTGACTTGGCGCTGCGCGTGCTCCGCATCGGGGTCGAAAAAGCCAGCCTGTCGAGCCAGCGCCACCACAGAGCCGTGAGAGACGCCAGCGACCATTCGCGTGGTTGGATCGCTGCTGAGCAAGTTGTTGCCATGGAACAGCATCAGCGACTGCACCACCGCGCACCTGTCTTTGATACTCTTGCATCGGCTCGCAAACGTTCGCATCAACAGATCCGCCTTATCGCTCATCACGATGGGCTTGACCAGCTCTTGGCCATCCTCCTCGTCCACGTATCGACTTGGGCCGTGATCCAGGATCCGCTGCAAATCGTGCGAGGTATCGTGCGAGGTTTCGGCCGTGACAACGGCACTGTTGACGATGTTGATCGGCGACTTGGGCACCACCTCTTCGCCTGCCCACCACTTGCGTCCGGCTTCGTGACCGCCAAGCATGCACAAGGCGAACGCTAAGCAGCCTGGGGTGGTGTCAATGCGGAAGGTTGGCTCATGCAGCACAGGGAAATGTTTGAGAAGGTTTTGCTGAGCATGCAACGCCAACATGCTGAGTCGGGTGATGGGTGGCAGGTTCCAGTGCACAATCGAGTAGCAAGGGCGGATCATGTCCGGTGGAATGTAAAATGGATTCTTGCTGTCTGCCATGGCCGTCTCGAGTGGATTCGACATCGATTCGAGACTCGTCGCATCGATATCAAGCGTAGCTGGTGCCGTGAGGTTCTTCGAGTTGAAGTAGTCGGACTTGTTCGACGTGTCGATGGTACCTGATCCTGCCGTAGTGGTAAAAGCGTTGAGCAGCTGCTGGATGCTTGGACTTAAGAGCCAACCCAGGGCGCTCAACTGCGGCGTAGCGTTGCTGGCAGCAGCCGCAGCAAACCCGCGTGCATCTGTGTGATTAAACATGGATGCATCCCAATTTGGGGAGGACAATTGGAATGCACCAAATGGTGTTGAACTGAGCGCCGTTGCAGGGCCGTTCAAGAAGGAGGTTTCGCTTCCATGGATTCCGGCTCTCAACTCCTGTACGCCACCCTGAAGCCTCAAAAGGAAGGCTTCGGGTCCTGGCGTGAGAGCCCCTCCATCAAAATACTGCTCTGTCTCATTCTTGACAAAGCGGCTGGGTGTGTCGATCCCACTCTTGCTCATCTGCACGGGTGCAGAGCTCGTCGTTGGCTCGCTGGCACTGGCACTTGGCGCTCCTGTTGACGTTGACGGAACCGCAGCTGCCGCTTTGCTCGGTGTGGATGGCGTTGCTGCCGATTCTGTTGCCACTGTGGACCCTGTTGCGCCAGCCGATGTCGACACGGCTGAAGCAGATTCAGGAGACGCTTTTTCCTCCGCCGCATCGGCCACAACGCCTTTGTCCGAGGACAGATGCAACTTCTCATTGGACGAGCTCTTGCCCAACTTGCTAGTTGCAGCGATGCCATCCGACTGTGGTGACGTGGTTGTGCTCGAGATATTGATGCCTTGAAGGCTGTTGTGCCGACTAACCGACCGTGATGGTGGACGCATGCCTGTCCACTGGCCACCCAAATCGAGCGAGGCCAATCCACCACCAGGTGTGACAGGCATCGCCGACCTCGGACTTGAGACGAGAGGGGTGTCACGTGCGTTGGAAAAGGCCGAGAGGTAGGGCGACATGGAAGAGTTGAGCGCAGTGTTCGAGAAGGGCGACAGCGGGCCGAGTGTCGAGACCGAGAAGCGCACAGGCTCCTTTTGGGTCGATGCGCCGATGGCTTCTTGGCCTTGCGAGGTGGAAGCACCACCGGCGGCATTGGAGGTCGAATGGTTCGATGACGACGCTCCAGTGTTTTCGGACGAAGAAGAAGTACCGAACGAGAAGGCCGGGCTGTTTGAATTGCTCGAGCCATAGCCACCTGCACCTGAGCCAACGCCACCAGAGAGACCTGGTGCTGTCGAACGGAAGTAGCTTGCATCTGAGCCAAGATGCGATGCAGGGCGCGAACGATCGCCAAGATGACTCAAGGGCGAAGTGACAGGGAATCCGAGTGAAGCAAGCATGCTAGCTGTAGCACGAGCAGCCGAGCCTGGAGTCATGACATGGCCAGGGGAAGGCAATTTGGCGGTATCGAGCCCTTCCCAGATGGCCGCATCGGCTGCGCTGGCAAAGGAGGCGGCAGACCTCTGTGAATACTGATCATAGGGTTGTCTGCCAAATCGCGAACCAGAGTTGCTACCGTGGCGAGCCAGAGTCTGGGCACCGTAGCGCGGGCTCCCGTGCTCGCTTCGCGTGGTGTTCGACTCAGGGCTGGAAGGCTGGTGGAGCTGAGGATGCAGCGCAGCGACGGCCGAGTGAACAGGAAGCGGGAAGGGAGCCGAAGCGTACGGGTTAAGTGCTCCCCTCCCCATATGAAAATCCGGGGGGTCCATGGAGTTGGCGTATTGATAGGCGGCGACGGAGCTGATGGCAGCAACAGTGGTAGCCGCAGCGGCAGCCTGCGCTTGCGAGTCTGCGGCAATAGCGGGATCGATCATGGCGGAAGCATCTTCGTCTTGACCATGTGCGGTGGGCGGATGTCCCGCTGCGGCAGCTGCAGCCGCCGCCGCCGCCGCCGCTGCCGCAACAGCGATGGCGTCGTGCGTCATTTGATCGCTGTGAGGGGCAGGCGGTGGTGGTGCGGGACCATCGAGACCACCGGAGCCTACGACGCTGGAAGAGGCCGCATCTGCGTCAGCGCCAACTCCGGAACCGTTGGTGCTGTTGGCTGCAGCAGCAGCGGCTTTCGCCGCCTTTGTGGACCCCTTTGGCCTACCTGGCTTGGCAGTAGATGAGGAACGACGAGGCTTGGTCGGTTTTGGCGGCGATTCGCCTTCCGCTGGCTTTTCCGCCTCGCCGGAACCATCAAGCTGGAGAACGACACGACATTGTCGCTTGTGACGGGACAAGACATCGCTGCGCGAGAACCCCTTCCCGCAGTCGCAAACGAAGGGACGGATATCGGCGTGTCGTCTCTCGTGACGTCTGAGATATTCGAGTCTGGAATAGCTAGTAGAGCAGGTTGGACAGATAAAAGGAGGACCGTTCGGTACGGATCCACCATTGGCTTCGATAGATGCATCGCCGGCAGCACCGTCATGGTCGTCCCGGCTATCTTCGTTCGAGCCATCGGATGCTTCGGAGCCACGTTTCTGGATTTTTCGGGCAGGTCCCGAATGCGTTGGAGAATCTGGACGCGAATGGATTCGGCCGTTGTCCGGCCCTGCAGCCGCGCCGAAGTAGTCGCTCATTGGTGATGCCGGCTTGCTAATCCCGCTCAGATGAGCAAGGTGGCTTTCGTCGATGGTCGTGGTTCACAGCACGGAGGAAGTGTGCCTGCGCTAGTGGTTGAGAATGGGAAACAAATGCAGATCGACAGACTCGGGAAGAGAATCGGCAAGCTTGCTGGATGGATGGAAGGTAGGCTGCGATCAACTACGTTGTTGCGAGGCTCGCAGTGACGTCTCTCTCTCTTTTCGATAAATACGGACGAAAGAGCTGAAATCGTTGCAATGGCAGCTTTGGAGGCAGTCGATAGATCCGATGGCTGCTGCGTACTGTCAGCTCCCCGCAAGCTCAGAGGTGCGCCACGCTATTGAACGGCAGACGCTTCGTTGTGCCGAAACAAACGAGGGATGGACCAACGATGAGAGCCGCCAGAATGGTGACGGTGTCGATCCGAGTATGAGAAAAGAAAAGTGCCACCAAGTACGGAGACCAACGGGCACGGTGTTGAAGGGGCCAAAAGGGGGAATGGGGTGGTGAGAAGAAGGAATGCCTGGTGGGAAAGAGGTCGGGTGTGTGGAGGTGTCGAGATAGGTTGCAGAGTCCAAGCAGCAGCAGCAATAAGTAAAAGCAGCCGCAGCGGACCAACCAGCAGCTGGAAAGCGCTGCAAGCCTGTCGGGCTACACGGTCAGCCTGCTGGTGATTTTTTTGCCTGTGCAGACGAGGTGGAGGCGTCGGATCAGTCAAATTTCGGGTTCCATTTTAAATACCACAGACGAGCTGCCAAAGCCTGTGTTGAAATTCAATTCTTTTGCCTCTTGGCTTCCCTCTCTGCTTTCGTTCCCCCAAGGCAAGCCACCGCTACAGTATAAGCAGCAGTGCAATGGCAGTCTCGTAACAGTGCAATCAATCTTTCGTAGCAGACATAAAGTGCTACACAAACCAAGAGAATGTCAGAGAATCGAAGCAGGTGTGGACGCAGCACGGGACTGGACTGCACTGGACTGCTTGAGAAAATCAAACTCGCTCACCCATTTTGCGCTTACAACTACAACTACTCGGACGGTCACCAGCAGTCACAGTGTGTGGGTAAGCAGAGCGTGACGGGCACTACAGCCACCCAAGCACGAAATCCGACCTGAAATGTGAATATTTCATTTTTCAAGCCTCTTCAGTCTTGCCATCTTGACAATTGCAAGATTGATTGGATGGATGGATGGATGGATGGATGCCGTGAGATGGTTGCTCTGTCTGTGTTTGACCGTTCAGTATTGCCTTTGTAACCTTTCGGAATATCCGTGTACAGTGACCCCTCAATAACCGTTACTGGCCTGTGTTGATTCGTCCTAGAGCCTTTCCTCCCCTTCTTGCTGAATCCCCCACTTACTACGAAAATCTGTGTGGCCTCAACTGCGGCTGATAAACCTCATCCTAGACTCGGTTTTTTCAACCCCGATCCGTGTGCTGTGCTGTACTGTGCCGGTTTTATGTGTCATCCGGCTCTGCTCACTTTTGTTGGCCTTGCCTACACTATTGTCCTTGAGCCCGCCAGAAGTGTCGAGGAGGAAAAAGGAGCGAATTTTGAAGATGGCACAAGCGCTGGTTCGAGTGGAGGCATAAGAAGGCATAAGAAGAGGCAAAAGAGGCAGGAGAGCCGTCCTTGCGTGGGAGAAGTCCAAGCGGTCTTGCAGCAAAGCCTGATTGGTTCGAGGAACGGCCAGGGCCCCCAGGGTCAAGGTGCGGAGCATGCGCAACACTACTCTACTACAGTATTCACCAGACCCGACGCTCATCACCAAAATGTGAAGGAAGCCAAGCCCCACACTGTCACCACACGGTTTGTAAGCAATCGACTAAGCGAATTGAAAATGCGCTGAAAGCATCCCTGCAAATTGAATACCGTCTACTTAGTATTCAGGGTCGCAAGCGATACTGAGCAGTGCAGTACTACTGTACTACACTCTGTATTTTCAAAACTGCCTGCTGATCACAGCGAAAGCACCAAGGGTCTCAGGAGACTTTTCCAAATGTGCCCTTCATGAGATTGTATTTGTGCTGTGAGTGTCGATCGTCGTCTCAAATTAATCCCCCCCGCTTCATCCGCCTTGCTTCGCTTTTCAGCCCATCCATTATTGGATCTTGGGAGCGAGCAGAGCAATCTCGGTTGTCAGTCGGAACAGCCTACGACCCTAACCATATCAATTCAGTTCAACAGTAGTATGATCAGAGTAATGTTCCATCAATGTTTGTTAGACCGTCCGTTGCAGACCATGTCGCACGAGTCCGTTCGCTTAGTCTCCGTGTTCCGAATACCTTGCTTGGCATTGTGTGTGTGTGGGGGGTCCAGCTTCTTAGCCTTTCTGAACGCCTTGCCCCTTCTCCACAAGAAGCAAGCAACACATCACTCGACGTTCTTGATCGACCCGATACCACCGCTCACGGCTCCAAACGCTGAAGCTGGAGCTCACGCAAGATGTCGGACTCGCAATCGTGGGATGTATTACGCCGCAAGACACGGAATCTTGAGTCGACGATCGATGCCAGGCTCACATCCTACTCGCAACTCGCCTCCAAGATCGCACGTGCCGCCGATGCATCGTCCTCCTCTTCCGCTGGAGGCATCTTTGCCGATCACACCACGCTCGATATGGACGGCAACGGCACCGCAAACACAGGCAAGGGGAAGGAGGACACCAATGAGCATGTCGAGTTGGAGAACGAGCTGGATGCGTTGATCAATCAGTTGTCGGATTCGGTGGATGCTTTGACGGCCAAGTTGGACGATCCAGCGGTGCCTCCGACGTCGGCACAGTTGCATGCGGTTCAGAGGCATAGGGAGGTGCTGTTTGATTTTACGAGGGATTTCAGAAGGTCAAAGACGAATGTTAGGCATGCGATTGATCGGAGAGATCTGTTGGGCAATGTGCAGGGAGATATCAAGTAAGTATCAAGCCTGTTCCACGAGAAAGGGATGATAGCTTAACGTACCGCTTCTTGCTTCCTCCTATTATAGCGCCTATAGAGCAGCACACGCAAGCGACGCCGACGCCTTGCTCGCCGAACGTGGCCGCATCGATAACTCACATACCATGATCGACCACACCCTAGAGTAAGTCCCACATCCCCACCCCTTCCCTCCTCCCTTCTCCATCCCCACTAAAACTCACCCCCCAACCTATCTTCCTTCCATCTTCCATCATTCACAGACAAGCGTATGCAACCAGAGCCGACTTCGCCGACCAACGCTCTCAACTCGAAGGTATCTCGACAAGAATGGCCAGCACAGCGGCCCAAGTCCCAGGCCTCAACAGCGTCATCACCTTGATAGGCAGAAGACGAAAAAGAGACAGCGTCATCATGGGTTGTTTAATAGGCACACTTACCGTCCTGTTGCTCATGTTCATGTTCCGATGAAAATCCCATTCGCCCGTAACCTCAGACTCGGATGTGTCGATCCCGTGCACAGACCATACACATTCGCCAGTGTCGGAACAATTACTACTACTACTGGTATGAGAAGGGAAATACAATTTTGGGTTTGCGTGGATCGCGGACGATGACGGTGAACAGCCAAGACGCAGCTTCTCTGAACGTCTGGCTGATGCTGTCAGAAGAGCAGCTCGCGTATGAGTCATAGCTCCTCGTCCTCCTCCTTGATCTGCGAAGGCTTGAGCATGCCTGGAACCTTGGCAGCCGCTTCTCGCTCTGCAGCTGCCTTGCGCTGAGCCTCAGCCTCCTTGTCTTCGATAAACAGATCAGCGTTGTCTTGAGCACCGTTGCTGCTGCCAAACATCTCGCGCGACGTGATGAGGAAGTCACGCAAGTGCAGCTTATATGCCATCAGGTCGGCCGAGTGCATGCAGAGACCATTGACAAACTGCTCCACATACTGCGCCTGCACGTGAGGGAATGCGGTTCGAAGCAAGTTGGTCGTGTACTGGCGGATGAACAGACGGTTGTTCATGTTGGGATCCTGCTGTGTCGCAGGGTCCCACAGCGGTGCCGTGACGCGGTCGGTTTCGATGAGCTCAAAGATGCGAGCTAGCAGCTGGCTCTGTGTCTTGAAGCCACTCTTGTGATCCGAATCGGTCAACACGTAGAAGATATCTTGGATGATGTTGAGCAGATACTGCTGATAGAAGCCGTTGGCCACCTCGAGCGGCGATCCCGAGATGTTGTTTAGCAGCTCCAGGCAGATGTTGAGGCCAGTGTCAGCGATGTCACGCATGGTGTGCTTGATGGCCCAGATGATGCTGTCCATCGTCAGCTTGAACTTGGCAGGTGGAAGCTCGAGCAACGCAGGGAAGCAGTAAAGGTTGATGGCGCGCAGCAGCTTGAAGAAGCCGACGCGGTGTTCGGGGAATTCGGCAAAGTCCTGGTTGATCATGTTGAGTGTAGGCTCAAAGACAGCGTCGAGGATCGGTGCGATCTTGTCCGTCAGCAAGCTCTGCAGACGCGAAGTGATGGTGGCCATCACGTTCAGCACCTCAGCATCCCTGGCAGCGGGCACGTTGCGGTTGTAGTCGCCAAGGATAGCGTCGAGCAATGATGGGATCAAGTTGACGTTGACAGCTTCGAGGTCCTCGGCGCGCTTGACGTACGTCTCGACGAGACGCAAGATTTCCTTCTTGATGGTTCGCAAGCCACGCACCATGGGCGTCTTGGTCGCGATCAAACCCTCAGCCTCGACCTTGGCACTGATGATACCACTGACGCTGCGGTAGAGCGCGAGCATATCGAGGTAGATGCGACCAATCTGAGGAAGGAAAAAGGTGCCGATCGAAACACATGCCGAGACGTTGGTCTTGAGCACATTCGACAAGATCTTGATGTTTTCGGGGCTGCCAAGCACGTCGACGTTGTTGTGCGCCTGCTGCATCAAGCTATCCCAGGCGCTGTTGGGCAACTCCATAAGCTTTGCAATGAGACGTTCCTGGGTAGGGCGGTTGGGCTGCGCCGCGATCATGTAACCAACCGCCTCGTAGAAGGTGTGGACCTGCAACGGCGACAGGTCGAGCGTGATACGGTGGAGGTTGCGAAGGATTTCGTCAATGAAGGGCTCCTGCTCGCCAGCCTGCTGGATCACAAAGTGACGGCGACACTTTTGTGCGATCTTGATGTACGTATCGCATGCCATGTCCTGTACACCTTCATGGCTTTCGTGCATGAACTCAAAGTTCTTGTTGACGACCGTCTTGAGGAACTTCCAGTGCGCCTTGAGGAAGCGCGGGTATTGGCCGACGATGTACATGATGTTGGATGCCACGACGGCCTTGTTGTCCTTTCCTCGCTTCATCTCGCAAAGACCAAGAAGGTCCTTGATGACGGTCACCAGGAAGCGCTTCTCGGTCTCTTCGTTCATGGCACCCGAGATCGAACCGATAGCCCAGCAGAGCGTGTTGAGGTTGGCCCACGACCATTCGGAGCCGTCGACCTGCTTTGCAAGCTTTTCGGTCATGATGTTTTCGGTGTCCAAGACGTCCAAGTGGGTGAGATAGACGAGCACCTCACGCATGCTCTTGTACAAGACGATGGTATCGCTCTCCTTCATGAACTCTCTTACGATCTCGCCCTCGTCGTTCTCGACGATCAACACCTCTTCGGGCTTGACCATGCGCTCGATCATGACCAATCTCAAGTTGGAGAGGATATCGGTGTAAATGTTCTTGCGCAGGTTCGCCGAGTTGGCATTGGAGATGCCGTTGCCAAGGTTGAGACCAAGCAAGGGGTTCATCTCGGCGATGGGTTGCGACTGCTGCTCCTCGTAGAGTTCGCTGACGAGCTTGGACCAGTACTCGAGGCAAATCTTAAACACCTCCCTCTCGGGCACCTGTGAGATCTTGATAAGGTAAAGGTGAGCGTTGAGGAGGACGTCCTTGTTTTCAGGGTTCTCGACGAGCTTGAGATGCGTGGTGAGGAAGTTGCAAAGGAATAGGGCGAGGTTGAGCACCAACTCCTGTTCAGCATCCGAGCTCGACTCGTACGCAGCAGCGATGTTGGTGGCGGGCGGGATCATGCGGTTGACCGAGGTCATGACCATGTTGAAGAGCACAACGAACTTGGGATCGTACTCGGCACCAACGTTGAGATTGGCGATCTCGGAAAGGCACTTGAGGGTGACGTTGCGGAACTCGGGCACCTCGAGGAAGCGACCGATGAGGTTGTCGATGACATTGGTCTCGAAGATGTAGCCGAGGGGAATCCAATTGAGGAAGCGGAGCATGGTCTCGAGGGTAGCCTTGATCAAGCTAGGCTTCTGTGCTTTCTCGAGGACCTCGGAGCAGAGCTGGAAGACCTCTCCGAATTCGCCGCACATTTGGTTTTTGAGCGATTTGGTTTTGGAGGTGGTCATCTGTTCGGCGGAGTAGTCGAAGATCTCCTCGGAGAGCAAACGGAGGATGGCCATGTTGTTTTCGCAGATGGAGAGCGAGCCTTTGGAAGATGACACGATCTCGGGAATGAAGGATGGCCAGTTATGGGGCCATTCCTGCTTGAGGATCTGGATGAGGGTGGTGTTGAGCTTTCCGAGGTAGGTCTTTTCGCGCTTGAGGCTAGCCTCGTCCGAAGAGTGCTGAATGATCATCTCGACGATAAAGTTGCGGATGCCCTGTTGCTGGTCCTCGGGCAGCACCTTCCAGCGTGTGGAGATGAGCCTGTCGAGAATCTGCAAGGAGATGTACTTGGTCTGTGGCGATGAGCTCTGTTGGAGAATAGCAGGCACGCGCTGCCAGGCGTCCGGGTGCTCCTGGAACTGAGCTAGTGTTTGCTGTGCCATTCTCTGATCTTGACCCGTACCAGTGTACATGGCCGCAACAACACGGTCGAGAAGACCGATGTCGAGGTCTTTCTCGAAATCCAGAATACCCTCCATGGTGGCGGTTGATGAACGAGGTGCAGAGACACTGGCGTGATGGTAGCGTCAAAGATGGACGAGACGTCAGCAGATGTGCGGAACTAAATGCAGAACCGACCAGACGACTTGACGAGCTTGATCTATGACACTACACAGAGCAGGTGGGTAGTGGCGCAAAGTCCAAGCGATGTCCGATGAGCCGTGTTGATCGAGCAAATGCGCAGAGACCGTTGCCGAAGACAACTACAACTACAACTGTGGCTGTGGCTGTGGCTGCCTGAAAAAAGCTGAGCGCAAACCGATCGTGACCGAGCCGAGAGCGCTGCAAGAATCCGGGGTTGATGATGCCTTGCAAGATTGACCGAGATGAGAATTGTGGATCGCGATAAACCCGGTTCGTGGATGGATGATGGCAGGAACGGAAGGGAATGATCGGAAAGAGGATTAGGGTGGAGGCAACAGGATGAATAACCAATCAAACCAACCAAACCAAACCAAACCAACCCCAATTCCATAGACGCGCTGCTGGACCGAGCGAAACGGAAATACACAGAGACAGACACACACAACAGATCAGGCTGCTCAGTGTGCGCGCTGGGTGTCCGGTGTGTGGGTGTGTGTGCTGAGTGTGTGGGTCTGTCGCTCGGCGTCTCAAGCAGATAATTAGAGTGGGAATCGGGTGTGTGCAATTTTCCAACGAATTCCACGCTGCAAATCTATCGCGACTTGGCCTGCAAAAAGGGCACAAGAGAGAGAGAGAGAGAAGAATATCTACGATCAGATTCAACAAAGCTCAGTTAGTGCAGCAACCGCACAACACAGCACAGCACAGCACCATCGTCAACTCTTGTTGGTGGTTCCTGATTGTGCTTTGCTCTCCGCGCGCTTGTAGCTCTCGCCTTCAAATTCGTTTCTCTGGCAGGTCAAGGACTACAAAATTACTCTACTACACACTGTGAGATCTTTCTTCGCCCGTCTTTCTTCATCCGGTTCGGAGCGGAACACAGCATCGATCTCACATTGCCCCGCAGTTCTGGTACTGGCCACTATATGCAACTCGAACCGGTAGAGTGTCCAATGGAGCGATCAAGCATCGAGCCTATTTTTGCCAACCGCAGCTTTCACGAATTCCATATCTTTGACCTGGTATCTGATTCGTCGTGGTAACCTCTTTCCTGGCAACATGCTAACTGCAGGCTCAATCCTGAAAGGTAGATCGATTCACACATCTAGATCAGCGGCATAACCACATATAGGCACACACATAGTATGTGGCTGAAGCACCATTTTATTTTGTGATTGTTGCGTCCCTTTTGGATGCGATGGTGAGGACCGTGAATGAATACGAGCGATTTGACGATGTTAGACTTTTATACTTACAAAAGTCTCAAAATGCGTCATCCTCAGCGAATCAGAACAGCGAGAATGCACCAACGTGCGCACGTGTCCCGCCCACCGCATTTCACTCAACCCAACCCAGCTCTAAAGCAAAACTGAACTGAACTGAACCACTCACTAGGCTAAGGACAGCATCAACATTCCACCATCTCTGCTAGGCTCTTGATGTCCTTTGACGTAGGATCGTGGTACAGTGTGTGAAGTCGACCGAGCTGGCTGGGTCATCTATGTGGATACTGCCGAACGAAAGTACTGCTTTTGTGTTCCTTCTATGGCGAATGTTGCGTTTCAGAGTGGAGCGAAGTCGGAAACTCGAATCCAATCACGGCCAAAAAAAAAAACTTGGACAAGGGTCCCTAGTACTGTACCCAAAAGAAAGAAAAGAAAGAAAAAAAGAAAGTGCTCCGGCTAAGGCCAAGTTGGCAACGTACGCATTACAGCCGATAATGTCGCCGCCGCCCCGTGCGCTTGCTTCTCTGTCAAATGCCCTTTCTGCAGCTTGATTCTTCGGAACGACATGTTTGCAGCTGTCGTCGTAACTTGCTCTTCTGAGTAGCTCCAACAGCTTTCACTTGCTCCACCATCGTCGGCCCATCTTCCTTGGCCCTCCATAACATCTCTGTGCCTCGTTGTGTACTGCTGCAGCCTGTCTCTCGAGGCACGTTCTAGCGCTGACATAGCCCTCGGACATACCGACACATTATCGATTCAGGCCTCTATCGAGTATTGGGCAGAATCTAGCAACCACCTGCAGCACGCCCTTGAATCTTCTGGCAATTATGGTTGGAATCATGGGTCCTTGATCAGCTTCCGACTCTTTTATCGCCACCTGCTTGCTCACCCAACCTGCAATTTCATCGTCCCAGACTACTTTCGGACCTGCCGAGCAGTGGGTCAACCCGCCCTTTGCAAACGGTGCTGTGACACGATAAAGCTTCTGCAATACTCGGCTGCTTTGCCTAGATCATCGCCAAGATGAAATTCGGAAAGTACATTCTTAGCCAGCAGATCTCTGGTTGGGGCGCATACTACCTCGACTACAAGTTTCTCAAAAAGATCATCAACTCGCTCGAAAAGGGTCGTCTTGCTGATGCCGCTCTCTTCGCCACCGGTGTTCGCCCCGAACAAAACGCAGCTGGCGATCCAGCCGTCTCGCCTCCACAGCTGCTTCCTCATCTCGAGGGCGCCGATGAGCTACAAATCCACAAAGCTGCCTTCTTCTTCAAGCTCGAACGAGAACTAGAAAAGATCAACAACTTCTATCTTCAAAAAGAGGCCGAACTAAAGTCTCGTCTTCAGACCCTCATCGACAAGAAGCGCATCATCTTCGAATCTCGCAACTCCTCCAAGCTCTCCAAGGACTCTCCCTCCTACGTCGCCCTTTACGAAGGTTTCCGTTACTTCGAAAAGGACCTCAGCAAACTTCAGCAATTCATCGAAATCAACGCCACCGGTTTCCGCAAAATCTTGAAAAAATGGGACAAACGCTCCAAGTCACAGACCAAGGAGCTCTATCTTGCTCGTCAGGTCGAAGTGCAGCCATGCTTCAACCTCAAGTTCATCGCCGAGCTCAGCGACATTGCAGCTGCCAACCTGCTCGAGCTCGAGAACCTCTCCCACGGACGATCTCTCAACGAGACCATCGGCACAAATGGAACCAGCCTCTCCTCAGACAACCGTCTCGACTTTGCGGCGGCTCAGAGTCAGGACTTTGATGCCCTTGCTGACCTCGAGGCCAACCTTGCAGAGGCTGTCAAGGCTGGTCGTGTGGGTCCAGCGGCTGAGATGATCCGCATCGCTGCTCAGAACGAGGACCCAACCAGTGTATCCCGCATCGTGTGGCGTGCATTGCTCGAGTCACCTCCCGACGCCGTTCAGGCTGCTTTGCAACACAATCTTGCTGACTACAAGTTTGTCGACGACATCAGTTCACGTACTTGTCTGCACGAGTCGTCCATGGCGGGCAGGCTCTACCTCGTCCAGTCGTGTATCGAAAATGGTGTCGACGTGGCCCAACAAGATATCTACGGCCGCACAGCGCTCTCCTACGCGGCCATGGCCGGTCACACCGACGTCTGCAAATACTTGCTCTCCTTGCCTTCCATCTCTGCCGCTACCTACGATCTTGACGGATTCTCGCCGCTGATCCTTGCCGTCATGAACGGCCGAACCGATGCTGTTCGCGTCCTCTTGGACCACGGCGCAAGTGTCGAGCCACGGGATGCCACCGATCTGATCCCGCTCTGTCTCGCAAGCTCAGGCGGTCACACCGAGATCGTCAGGACTTTGCTGCAGAAGGGCGCCAAGATTGTCTCCAACGCTGAGGGCCTCTATCCGCAGGCGCTAGCCGCACGGGCAGGCCATGCAGACTGCCTGCGTCTGCTCGTCGAATCTGGTGGTGACCCGAATGCACCCGAGAAGGGAACGCAATGGACTCCGACCTTCTTTGCTGCGGAGAATGGTCACATCGATTGTCTCAAGGTGCTTCTCCATGCTGGTTGCAATGTCAGCATTCTCGATGAGAAGGATAAGACCGCCGCCTTCTATGCAGCATGGAACGGCAAGATCGCCTGTCTTCTACTACTCCTACAAGCAGCAAAGCAGTCGGGCGCTCCCGTATCCGGCCGACGCAACTCCAAGGCCTCGACCAAGGCCAATACCTCGAATCAAGCGGACGACATCGATCTCGAGATGGATGGCATTCCAGATCTCTCGCTCCCGCCCCCGATCATTCCCTTCCGCACTTACGGCCACAACTACCTCGACAAACGCGCGCTTGTCTCTGTATCGCTCACCAACAACTCGGTCAAACTATACAAGCACCAGGATCCCAATCGTCCCGAACAGTTCTCTACGTCGTCACTCAAGCTCGTCATGACTTCCAGACCAGATGCATCCACCACCGCCATTCCACACAATGTGGTGCTGCCTCTGGCGGATGAGCGCGAGGTCTTCTCTTTCCAGGTCAGCAGCCTTGAAAGCTTCTCGATCGAGTGGGAGCTCATGCCTACGTTTGGCTCCAAGGTCATCGGTAAAGCCGTGGCGTTGCCGAGCTCGTTCGAAGGTATGACCGATCGCAAACGCTTCGTTCTGCCACTGCAGGACGTCTATCTGAAAGTCGTCGGCGAAGTGATTTTCGAGCTCGACTTCGTCAAGCCCTTCGACAGCGTTCAGCTCGAGATCGGTGGCCGAGTCGAGACATACTGGAAGAGCATGCTGCCCGGTGTGGCAGCCGCATCCACCGTAGGTCCTACTAGGATGACACCCAACAGTGGTGTCAGCGGCATCGGCGGTACTCTGAGCAGCGCAGCAGCCGCGGGGTCCACGCCAAAAGGTGCAGACAAGGGTGCAGTCGACGCTGTCGGCACCAGTGGCACTCCGGTGCCAGGCTCTGCCGGTGCTGCAACAGCGGCTGCAGCGCAGCCGACGCTCGTGACTGGGTCTTCGCTTGCAGGCGAATACTTGCGTGTCGTGGTCCAGGTCACCAAAGATGCTGTTGCGGTTGTCTGGCCCGGCGCCTTTATTCCCCTGACGGGCCTCCAGGTCTATGTAGGCAGCGTGAGATCCGACGAGCTGCTCTCGCTGGCAACGCAGACTGGCCGCTCGCTCGATTGGACCGCCGACCAAGCGGCACAGGCAACCTGGAGCGACTGGCAGCGAGCGCTGCAGACATCTGTGGTGACGCTGGAGAAGCTCCTATCGCTTCTTCCGGTCTCGGTCGGTATCGATCTCGATGTGATGTACCCATCTACGGCCGAGGTGCGCTCCAACCCCGGCATGCCCAAGATGGAGGTGAACCAGTTTGTCGATACCATCCTGCACACAGTGTATGCTGCGGGCACTTCCAACCGGGAACAGAGCCGCCGAATTCTGTTCTCGTCACGCTCGCCTACGGTGTGCACGGCTTTGAACTGGAAGCAGCCAAACTATGCTGTGTTCTTCGCTTCGTTCTGCGGCATCGATGGCGCAGCGTCGTTGGAGCGTGGCGAACTGTTGGCGTCTACGCGTCACGAGACGGATGCTCGGCGTGAAAGCATCTCGGAAGCGGTACGCTTCGCCAAGTCGAACAACCTGCTCGGTATCATGGTGGACGTGGCGCTGTTGAATCAGGTGCGTGATCTGATTGAAAGTGTCAAGGCGTCCGGGTTGCTGTTGATCACAATAGGCAAGCTGAAGAAGCCGGATGGAGTGAGGTCGGCAGATGACGAGACAGTTGAGATCGAGGTCGATGGCGAAGTGGATCAGGGTATTGTGGTTTGTAAGAGCTAGTAGTTGCGCTTGTTTGAGGTTTGTCAATCGTGTAATCGTGAAAGTTCACATTGGGAGGTGTGGATGCGAGGTGGTTGGAAGAATCGACCGAGCTGAGACTGAGATTAAGCATGAATAAGCAGCGAATGATGCATCAGGGTGATGATCTGAAGATAGCAGATGAGGGACTGGATTGTGTGGATACGAGGCATATAGTACAGATACAGATGTGAGAGGCGGATGGTGGATTGATGAGATGCGGGAGAGTGGAAGACGATGTGATTGGGTGGAATGTGGAATGCTTTTGCAGGGATGTCAAAGCGATGGTAATGGTGTGTTTCATCGTCTACGTTTTGGCTTACCGCCGTTCTTACTCTTATGTGCATCGAACAAGCTGTTTCCGCCTTTGTTTTTGAATGGCTTCAACCCCTTGCTCTTCCTATAAGTTTCTCTTCTGGAATCTCTTGCGCCGCTTGTTGAGATCTTCACCGGCTTGTCCGTCGTTGCCTCGATGATGTCTTTCATCTCTTCCTCGGCGTTATCGTCTTGATCTTGTGGGGTGGAGGTTTCAACAGGGAGTTTGTCGCGTTTGAGTCCTTCGGCGAGACGTGTGTGGAGAGCATTGACGCGCGCTGCTTCCGCGACAGCGTAGTCGGATTTGGGATCGTGACGCTTCTGATTGCGCGCCTTGAGCTTGGAGCTCGAACGGAGCGATTTCGCCATGATTGCGCGATGGGTCCAGATCCAAGCGAGGAAGGATATGGTTTGTGTGGGTTTGCAGATGGGATCGGTAGGCTATGGATCGTTTTTGCGGTTGGAGCTGTTGTATCGTGAGTGATGCTCGAGACAAGAAAGGCGATGTTGGTGTTCAGATGGACGAGAATGAGGATGAGGATCGTCGACGTTGGTGTGGGGTCGGCCTCCTTTTGGAATTTTTTCCGAGCAGACGCTGCAGCGCAAAAAAGTGAAATTTCCAAAACAAAAAGAAAAAAAAAAAAAAAAAAAAAAAAGGCACGTTTCTCGGGTACCGGACCCTGACCATCGGGATTAGGGGTCTGCAATATCGGGACAATGCAATCTGACAGAACCCAAAGCTCGCATCAAGTGTCACCTTCTTGCTCTTGCGACGTTGCGATGAGTAGAGTGAGTGACATCGATGCTCGAATGCCAAGATAGTGATTTGTGTGAAAGTGCTGTCCTAGATCTTGGCGGAGAACCGATCTTGGGCTGCATGGCGCCAAGGCCAATCAATCCATCGATTCGCGGAAAGAGTGCAAGTGCATTCTCACGTCCGCGTATCAAGGCACCTTGCGAGAGTCATTCAGCTCTGACCACCAACACACGTGCAACATAGCAGTACAGTAGAGTACATTATGCTATCTCTTTCGTTCCTGTACTTGCACGTGGAACCAAGAAAGCGCACTTGCTCCTGCTCATATCTCGGCAATTGCGACGGCGATGTGGTGTCAACACGTAAGCAAGCCTTTCACACACACCCAGGCCTGTAGTGTCATGCGACAAAGTTTGCAAGCCCGCGTTTCGGAACGGCCGATCGAAGCCTCGTTTGCTTTGGATCGGTTGCTCAACCCGGCAAGTTGTCTTGACCACATTTGACTGTCGGCACCTCCGATGATGGTACAGTAACACAGACGAGCGAATGATAAATAAGGAAATCGCAAGCTGGATGAACGAGGCCAACTCTCATTTTACGATCAACACGCACGCCGCAATTGACTGGATCGGCAGGGTCATCCGAAAAAAATGGTCGGAGGAGAGATGCGCTAGAGAAGAGCCAACCCGCTCACCGAACCCGGCCTATTTTGCTGCCGAAAAGTATAATATATGCAATGCAAGACAGCTAGCAAATCGCTCATACACCACCACCTGCTCATCGATATTATAACTACCGGAGGATAGAAGCGACTTGGCTCGGTCGAGGTTCGAGCTTTCTTTATCGGCATGCTGGTATCGTATTGGACAGGGATGGTGATCTGATGAACCAAGGCCCGAGGCTAAAGCTTCGAGTATTACTGTAGTGAAAAATGCTTGACAACTGGCTAAAGGGTAAAAAAAAAGGGTTTCAGAAGGCCTGAGTTGCCGCTGCCCTGTTCACACCTTTTTTTTTTTTTTTTTTTTTTTTCTTCTTGGTTTTTGTCTGGTTGAGCTGGCGATGCGATGCTGAAGAGTGAGTACTGCACTCTGCTGCTGCTGCTCCTCGAGTTAAGCTTTCTCTCAGTTCGCTACCATCGCGCTGCGACTTCGCTTAAGCATGCAATTGGATTGCCGCTATCGACTCCCCTTTCTCCTCTCTCTCTCTTTCTCTCTCTCTCTCTCTCTTTCTCTCTCTCTCTGCTTTGCTTGTCTCGAGCTTGTTTTCAACTGCAGCCACGCATTGAGAACCCATTCATTGTCTTGCGCCGCTACATTGTACTGTACGGTTAGTGAAACAACCTCGCAGCGTGGTGTATGGTGCTGTAGCAGGCTTTAATGCTAGCCTCGGCTCAACCGAATCAATCAAACAAATCCCGTCAGGCTACCTCGCCTCTGCGTTCCCTTGGTTGCGTCCAGTCCGCGACAACAGATCACTCATAAGCGCCGCATATACACTGATTATTGCCGCACCTTCTTCCCGCCACGCCTTTGCTCTCTCTCTCTCTCTCTCTCTCTGTTCACCAACCACCATTCGCATCTGCTCGCAGTCGCAATCTCGCCTCACATCAGCACAACCCACCGCAGGCTTCACGAATCGATTCTCCCACTCATCTGGCAGCTCCGTGACCCAACGAATCCCTCTCTAACGCTCCTTTTTGCCCATAGCCCCAGCATCGACCCACGTTCAGGCTAGCGCCCCTACCCAAGCCCAAGCACACTTCTCTAAATCACCAACAGACGAACGCATCAAGGGCTTTCAGCTCAAAGCCCCATCGCTCAGCTCTCAAGCGAGTACTTGTACGCACTTTCGGCTGCCAGCCGCGGCATTCCAAGTCGCAACTCAACGAGAGTCCCTGCTGACTCCTTGTTGCAATTGTTGTCCAAGAACAGCTGATCGTTCTCGACTTGCTTCAACCCACTTGATCTCTGCTCAGCTCAATCTGCACGCACATCAACCGGCCGCCTTAGCGGATCTTAATCATCACTATGAGGGAGACCAAACTTCATATCCCCATGACCACCCACACTGGCGAGACGATCGGCATCGTTGGTATCCTTGCTCAGATCGCTCTCCCACCACATGATCCACTCGAGCACGAACCTCACCCGATGTATACTTCTCGAGCCAACGCCGCTCCCATCGAACCGATTCGCCCCAACCTCACCTCGTCCTCCTCTTCCCCACATCAGCCCGACATCACCAATGACCCAGCGACGACATACATCAGCCCCAATCTCACCAGCGAAGATGACCCCGCCACAATTCAACGGCTTCGCATCAAGGATCGCGCATTCAAGAGGAGAGGGTATCCAATCTACCCCATCGACAAGAGAGATACGCGTGGACTCAAGATCGCCATCATCCTGCATGGCGTGTTGGCGCATAAGGATCAGATCTATCATAAGCAGCTCGCGCGTGCGCTGCCTGTAGACTCGTTTCGATTCGATTTCAGGGCCAACGGCGAGACGCCCGGTGAATGGAGTATGGGCAATCTCGCCGACGATGTAGAGGATCTGGTTGCGGTGGTCGACTACCTACGCACCAAGTTGGAATACACAGTCGAGATCGTTATCGGACACTCGAGAGGAGGATTGGTTGGGTTTGCATGGTTCGCAAAGCATTGTCCGGATGCACTGCCGCCTTCGTTACGCGTGCCGTTCTTTGTCGGTCTGGCGCCGAGGTTCAATATGGCCAACATCCACGTGCGCGATCCAGCGTACTCGAGTGCGTTTGCCAAGGAAGGCTTCTTCCGCTGGCAAGCGAGGATCGCCGGGCAGGATAAAGAGCTTCATGTGTATCCCGAGCAGGTGGAGCAGTTCGCCGCATGGCCTACGCGCGAGATCGCACTGGCGTTTCCATACAATACCGACGTGCTGCTCATCCATGGTACAGCAGACAAGTCGGTTCCAGCATCCGACGTTACGAGCTACGGTAACATCTTGAGCGGCGTTCATCGTCGACCCGGGTCGTGCTGCATCAAGCTGATCGATCATGCCGATCACTTGTTCCGAGGCTTCTACCCTCAGGTGGTCGAGGCGATTGTAGAGTGGTTGAAGGAGCGCGCCGAGTTGACCAAGATGGGGCTCAGTGCAGCCGCGATTCGGGATAGGGACACTTTGGGGTTGGCGAGGTTCGATCCGAGTCACTTTGGACAGGGGAGGTTGGGTGTTGGGTTGTGGGATAACAATCTTTCCGGAGGTGGAGCAGCGGTGGTGGGGGGTTCGCAGCAGACTGGGCCGCCTTGGTTGGATAGCGGTGCGGGGAATGCTGGTGGTGGTGGTGGTGGTGTGGGTGGTATCTCGGCGACGCATGCCGGGTCTTCACCGTTGTCGAGGTACTTGAATGCCAGTGTTGGCACTCCGAACGCTCCACCGGCAGCGAGTGTTACGCAGCCAGCCACCTCGGCGACGATGATCCCATCGTCGATACCTCCATCTCCCCCTTCATCGCCACCGCCAAAGAAGTCCCCAACCACCACAGCACCAGTCAACCTCAACGATAAGCTCCCCACCGCACCTCTGCAGTCCCAAAGATCGCTAGGGCAGAACCATTCCAACTACCCTTTGCCGCCATTCCAGCTTTCGCGCCTTCACTCTGCGTCGACGCTCAAACACAGACACAGCGACGCCGCCGAGTCCGCAGCACCGGCCGCGGACGCCACTGAAACGTCCAGCACTCGTAAGAGTAGGTTATGATCGCAACCGGCTTTGTTTTTGTACTTGTTTTTTTTTTCCTTCTCTCGCAGTGGTTTGGGTTCAAGTTGCATAATGGTCATCGGTCTTTTTTTCGTACAGGTGTGTTGGACGATGCCGTTGAAAGGTGAGAATGGCTGGTGACGCCGTAGGACCACCCAGCGTACCGTATCGGCGAGAATGGGATCGGTATGCATTTCTGAAGCTGCACATGGTCAGCGTCGCCAAGACATCAATTCATCCTGGAAGGTTGAAGATGAAATACTAGGCTGCGCGGATAAGGTTATTCGGACGAAGAATCATCCGAAATCGTGATGGACGAGATTCGACCCTTGTTGCGCTTCATCCGCGCATCCAGGGGCGCGAATCCCGTTTCGTCGGCTAACCCTTGGCGCGAAGATGCAATCTTTCTGGCTCCAGCAGCGGCGAACGAGGGCTGACTAAAAATGCTGTCGGTCTTGGCCGACATGCCCTTTTTGGGACTCTTCTTCGGCCGCGTTTCGACTCCTTCCTTCTCCGACGATGCCGAGTTTGTCGAAGGCGAAGATCGACCGTGGGCACTCCCTGTGCCCTCGGTCCTCTCGCGTGCGGTCGAGACCAGCGAGCCCAGGAATTCGATGGAAGAATCGCCGTCTACCTCGTCCGTCTCTTGATCGCACTCGAGCTCAGCTTGTACCGGGAGAGACGTGTGTCTACTCATACCTCTTGCACGGCCCAACGGCGCCGCAGCAAGGCTCGTCGATACCGGCACAGACTCTGTTCGACGCTGCATCCCTCTCGGCACCACCAGCTGGCGCGGTTTCCGAGGACTTTGGGTCGCCTCGCCGGTTTCTTCCACCCTCACCAGCTCTGATGATGCGGCAGTGCCGGAAGGCTTTGTCTTCCTGACGGTGGTCAGGGAAGGCTTGGCTAGGGGTTTGGCGAAGTCCATCAGACTAGTTTGTTGGCTACCCTTGCTTCTAGCGGCAGAGCTGCGATTGGGCTTGTTGCGGATGGCGTTGGCTTTCTTCTCAGCCTTTGTTCGGAACTCCATCAAGGGAGCATTCCCGCTTGTGCTGTGCATCAGGAAAGGCTCCGGAATCCACATCAGCAAAGGATCTTCTGGGTTGGCTCTCTTCGGTGCTGAATGGCTCGGTCTGCCTTCGTCATGCTCGTCGACGTCAGTCTCGGATTCATCGTTCTGCGCTCGCGAGGCTGCAAGCTCGGCGTCAAGTTGAGCATCGATGCCCTTGTCTGCTGTATGCGTGAACTCTCCCATGGAGACCAGCGCGCGATAGTCGAGAAAGGGTGCTAGCGCCGCATGACGGCGTTCGAGTTTGATCGCTAAAATCTCGACCGAGGCTTTTGCCATGCCTCTTGGCACGTTACTAGCGATTTTGTTGACAGAGGATGTGGCAGATATGGCTGTCTTCGAGAAGAAGTCGGTGATGCGTGTTCCGTTGGGGCTTTCGTGCAGCGGTTTCTGCTTGTTCGATGCCGAGACTCTGTTGTCACTGGATCTCGATTGCGTCTCGCATTCGTTCAGACCCAACATGTGTCTTCTAACCGCCTTCGATGCTGGACTTTCCACAAGCGCAGCCCAAGGCCCTTCTCCGGCTCCATCGTTGTGTTCCAGTATCTCTTGTCGCAGCCGTCTCGCCACGACCCCGGGGCCTAGGATCGTGCGGAATTTCGACAAGATGGCCTCCCTCGACCAGTGGAAATAGATCTGGCTGAGTCTTGCAAGCCTGGCCAGATCGGGCTCGCTGCTCTTCGCAAGGTCAAAGCTGATGCTTCCATCTTTGCTTTTGGAAGTAAGCGGATACACATACCACGCCAGCACCTTACGAGACTCTTGCGTGGAGAGAAAGCTTTCCTCAATGCTTGAGGCAAGCTTGGGCCGACGTGAGGGCAGAAAGCCTCTTTCGTTTGTGCGAAGCTCTTCGCGCACGTCCTCGATCCAGCCTTTGAGGAATGCCTCGAAGGTGGCACATGTGCGAGATGCTGAATCTTGATCAGGGTAGGAATTCTGGAATGCCTTGATCAGGGTTGTACCGTAGCCGGCGCGAGCGAGAGCAAGAGCGATCTTGACGCCGCATTGCATCAACCCTGTCGTATCGTAGTCTCCACCGGACATGAGTGCGATCAGAATAAGACCATCTCGGTCGATGCCCAGATTGGAAACGGTGACGAGGTCTTCTGCTCGATACAACGTGATCAGGTGGTCTCGGTCGGAACCTGTCACTTGCGGCTGGGAAGCTGAAGAAGGAGCGACACCATCAGCCGCTTCGTCAAACACATCGCTACTCGTCGATGCAGTTTTGCTGAGTGCCTTTGTACCGGAAAGATTCTTGCCCCAGTTTCGGATGAGGACTTGAGCACCGAAGAGTAACGCATCGGAATCGTCGGTCAGAACAGCATCTACGTGGCCTGTGTGGTTGAGGTGGGCGAGCTCGGCTTCCGCTTCGCCCTCCGCACGGTGCCACTTATAGCCAAAAGCCTCGACAAGCTGCGTAAATGGATGCTCGATGGCATGTTGTCGCCCCTTGACTTGCTTGCCTCTCTTCCAGTTGGGTCTTTTCGGCCCGTCGAAAACGAACAATGGCAGGACGGGCAGGCTGAGCAATTTGGCAAGGCGATAGAACAGCAGCCTCAGGTATGGGTTGGCGCCTCCAGAGCTTTGATGAGCATGGAAGAGCCACAGCGATGCGTCAATGCCGAGTCGAAGCCCGCGCAGCTCGTTGGCATTGTCAACAAAGGTTGATAAGCAATAGGAAGGTAGTGTTGTTGTCTGGGCCGCGGGAGCCAGCTCGGCCCAGAGTCCAGGAATCCCCATTACGACATGTTCCGGTGTCTGGATCCAAACTGGGAAGTGAGTGGTACCAACTTGCAAACTTGCAAGGCAGGTGGCCAGTGATAGCGAAAAGAGCTATGTGACGGTGAAGGTGTCACCCTGTGTGCGGAAGCACAAAAAGGGTGCAGTAGTATGTCTAATCGTAAACAAGCTTCTGTCACAGTGTCAGGTAGGTGGAGTTTTTCGTGTTAATCATCGAAGCGCGTCTGAAAAAGTCGCAGATTTAAGTTGGAAGAAAAATCGGCCCAAAAATATAATGGGACCCATTCGGTGCCATGAGCGCTCGGAGCACGCGGGGCCCGGTAACCGCCTGTGGCAGCGTTACTTCCTTGAGCCGAAGTCTGAAACTCGAGTGTGTGGGGAAATGGAAGCAACGATGCTTCAGCGCTTCGTGACAAACGAGCTTGTCCTTCCTTGATCCTTGATCCTTGCTTTGCGACTGCGATAGACAAAACAGCATGTCCGATAAGGCTGATGTCGTCGTCGCCAACACTGGTGGGACGAATGGTGCGCCATCCAAGTACGACCTCCTCCTTCCGCTACAAGGACGAATCCGACCGCGCCGTATTCATCTGTCTCCTTTCACGCCGTCGACATCAGCGGGCTCCGTGCTAGCCTATCTTGGGATCCCGTTCGCCCAGCCACCGACACAGGAACGAAGATGGAAGGTACCTCAGGGACCGCTTCCAAGCTGGCCGAATACGAGGCTGTCGAAATGGCAATCGGATCCGTATCAAGATTTTATGAGCATGGAAGGCATGTATCGTGGACGTAAGGATGCGAAGACTGCCATCCCACGGAGCGAGGACTGTCTCTACCTCAATGTTTGGGTACCGGAGTCGAAAGAAGCCGAAGTCGTCAAAAGACCAGTGCTGGTGTGGATCTACGGCGGTGCCTTCTCTGTCGGTAGCTGTTCGAGACCTCTCCACGACGGTGCGAGGCTAGCACACGAGAGTGGTTGCGTGGTCGTCTCGTTGACGTATCGAGTCGGTGCTTTTGGCTTCCTCGGATCCCGGTCGATGGCGAAAGAAAGAGCCGGCGACTGGCCTCTTGTCAGCCTCGCTTCACTGCGCAGTAAGCCCAATGACGACAGCACCACGACTGCAGGAGCTGGTAACTGGGGTCTGTGGGATCTCGTTGCCGGATTGCTCTGGATACAAGCCTCTGTTGGTGCTTTTGGAGGCGACCCCAACAACGTGACCGTCTTCGGCGAAAGCGCTGGCAGCATTGCTATCCACTACCTTCTGCTTTCACAACAGACTCCCGAAGGACTTTTCCATAAGGCTATCTTGCAGAGCGGCGTGATCGGCACGCTTGCTCCAAGAACGACACAGGCAGCGCAAGCGTGTTTCGACAAGCTTGTCAGCTCACTGTGCCCATATCATCTCGAGGGGGATGAGGAAGCTCAGCTCGAGTATCTGCGCACCAGGGTCTCGGCCGATGACATCGCAACCTGCTTGCGTCCGATCGTAGGCAAGAGACCTAGGTCCGAATACATACCGACCTTAGCCGACCACCAAAGGCTTCCGCGAGCACGTGAGGACTTGAGCCACGAGGTTTTCGCAGTGACAGACCAGTGGGGTCCAGTTTGGGATGGAGTCTTTGTCGATGAGGACTTTTTGCGCCGTGCTTTTGCTCCACTGCCGCCCAAGGACGAGCTCCGCAACGGTCGATGCGGTATTGTTGTGGGCATGTGCGCAGACGAAGGGACCATGTTCAACTTGCTGATCGCAACGGCTCAGTCGCTGGCGGACCATCAAAAGATGTTCCATCCCGGATTGTCCTCCGACTTAGGCCGTCTGTACGGGTTTGATACCCATGAGCTGGCAGTTAGCAAGTTGCATGGCCGAGGCAAGGCAGAGCGAAACCGACAGGCGTTCTATACCTGCGCAACCTACACCGGCGATGCCCAGTTCACTGCACCTATTCTTGACTTCATGGCGGCTCACACTAGCCGTATGGCAGGTACAGCCACGAGCGGCGATAATTCTGATGTGTACGGTTATTTGCTGGCCCACCGACCCTCAATGTCGATGCTCGAAGGACTTACTGTGGTGGCGGACATGACGCAGGAGTGGGCGGCGTTTCATACGCTGGACATCCCCTTCGTCTTTGGAGCGACGGGCTCTCCTAGCATGGACCGTCACATTTTCGTGTCCGACATGACCGAGTATGGCGTGGATGCGGAGGAAGACGATGGGAAGACTGGGGCGACACCAGTCCCGATTTCTGACAACTCCAAGGTGCACATCGGTATGAGCTTGGAGGAAAGGCAATTGAGCATGGACTTTATGCGAATTTGGACAGCACTGGCAAGAGCACCTACAGAGGGTGAAGGCGGAGAAGTTAAGCTGCCAGATGGGTCAAGCTGGAAACCGCTCAACGCAAGCGGAACCACAGGGCGCGGTCGCATCGGCGACATTCACTTGCTGGCATTCGGTGAAGCACCTCAAGCTCCAGTGCCTTTGTCACCAACCCCTACGGACAAGCCGCTTCGTATCTTCCAGACTGCTCTGGCTAATCATCCATTTGCACAGCAGCGTCCCATCGGCAACGCATCGTTACAAGAACGAGTCGGTTTTTGGATGAACGAGCCCATCAGCACCACCGCTGCCCGATCGGCAACCAAGACGGAGGCCCAACAAGGCGACCTTCGGATCTGCCGAGCTCTGCAAAACTACTACGGATTCCTTTCGGTTCCTCCGCGTTTCTTGCCATGGTCATCGGCGTAGCCAGCATCGGCTTCGGTAATTCAGACATTAAAATGATACCATCCCTAGCATCCAACATTCAATGATTCAGTAGACACATGCACACTTCTTGTGACTTCAAAGATCTTGCATCTGCAATTTGGGACACCTCCGCGGATCCATCACACCGCTGCTGGTGTCAATCGGTTTCGTCACTCCTGTTACACCGCAGCCCATTGTTGGGTTTAACCGCTGACGAATTGGTTGGTGGCTCTTGCGCGCGATGCAGATGGTCTGAATACAGTACAAAGTGGAGGAGGGGTGACCAACAAGCGACTGCTTGAGAACTCACCGAATTTTTTTTCTTGATTTTTTTTTTCCCCTCTGACCCCACATTGCAGCTCGCTCGCATCATGGTACCGCATCGATACCTTCTCTTTCGTTCTCCCTTGAACTGTCCGTTGTGTCCTATTTTGCACAGATCAGAGTCAGAGTCAGAGTCAGAGCCAGAGCCATACTAGCCCTCCAAGAAGCGACAGAGGATAGGAAGCAGGGCTCTGTTTCTTTTGTGATGGAAGAAGCTGCTACCAAAAAGGCGTGCTTACTCCAAGAGATTATTTTATGGCACGTTACACGCGGGCGCACCAGCCAACATTCATGCAACCTCGTCTGTCAAAAACGGCACGCATGGATTACAAATCGGTACTCGTTTCCGCGATCGTAAGTGCCTCCTTCTCCCATTTCGCCTGAGACACACAGTGTGCGTACCACTTTCAACTGTCTGCTAGTGTAACAGTCTCGGTGCCTTGGTCGCGAAAAGCACATGCTGTTGATGACCCCTCCTGATGCGCGCTTTTGTGTGCTTTCCTGTAGCAGCAAGTGTGAAACAACACCTTGGCAGTACGCAGGCTGAACAGAGACGCCCGGCAGGATATAAACTGCCCTGACCGTCGTCTGTCTTGCTCACCAACCTCATCGGACCCGACCTCACCATCCCCTCCCGGAACGACACCAGCTGTGGATGCACTTGAAAAGAAAAGAAAAATGAGATTCGCTTCGCCTTCGGTCCTCTCCACCACGCTCTTCGCCTCGCTTTGCGCAGCAGGCGTCCGAGGCGCTCCTGCTCTCGACAATGACCAACTCAGCCTGCAATCTAGCGGTGCTTCTGGTCTCGAAGCCTTGACCTTTGGCCTCTCTTCTAAGCTGTCTTCCGCTTTCAGCAACGTCTTCTCCCACCTTTCTCGCCCTGCCTCTACCTTTGAGGACCAAGGAAAGACCATCTGGGATGTCATCAACGACTCCGAGCAGTTCTCGCAGTTTGCACACATCCTCAACTATTCGTCCGATGCAACCAAGGACATTCTCAAGAAGAAGAATGACCTTACGCTGTTCGCCCCACTCAACTGGCACCACCACCGTGACGACGAGAAGGAAGCCTACGATGACCCTACCTATGGTGTAGCTTCCGTTCAACAGTGGAAGTCCATCGAGAACCAGATTGCCGATTTTGAGCGTGACTTCGGCGTCGGTGCCCGTCACCACAAAGGAGGTGACGATGGCGAAGACGACAAGGAGAAGGAGCGTCGTCGCAAGCTGATCCGTCACCTCGTCGACTCCATTACCCTCTATCACCTGGTTCGCTCCAACACTCCACTTGACGCCAAAGCTATCGCTGGCAACTCGAGTGTCGCTACTTGGCTCAACACTGGCAGTGCTCACAAGAACAATGACGGCACCGACTGGCGTATCCGCACGGGCAAGAGCCTTCTGCCCATCCCCGCCGTCTACCTCAATCTGTATTCGCGTGTGGTCAAGCCCGACATACGCACCCAAAACGGAATCGTGCATGGCATCAAATTCCTGCTTGTCCTTCCTCCCGATGTCCTTCAAAGTCTCTTCTTTGGGCAAACAACCTTCTCCACTTCCACTTCGGCTTTGCAGAAGGTTCACGCCGCACAGTATCTCAGCTACCACCCATACCACCCGCATCACGATCATGGCCACCACGGCGGCCATAAGGGCGAAGCCGAAAAACAGGAAGCCAACTTGATCGACGCTTGGATTCACCATGAGACCAACAGCAGCCACAGGCACTTTGACGGTGTCGCAGCTGCAACGTTCTTCGTCCCTACCAACCTCGCCTGGTCTCGCCTTCCTTTCATCTTCCGCGCATACCTCTTCTCGCCCTGGGGCTACCACCTCATGCAGAAGATCTTCATGCTTCACTCGCTGCCGTCCGACATCGTGTACGCTGACTTTGTACACCACATCTCGCGCTCGGACAAGGCCGCTCCTCAACCGCTCACCACCATGATGCACGGCCATGGCAACAAGACATCCTACACGTTCGACACGGTGCTGCCCGCCATCAAGGGTAAGAAGGGCGAGTTCGAGACCGTGGATGTCGACGTCTACCGCTACTACTTGCTGCCTGGCGAGAAGGGACCACTTCAGACCCGTTTGGCGGTGCAGAACGTGTCTGTCATCTTGCAAGACTTGCCAGCTTCGAATGGGGTGTTCCACGCCATCGACAAGTTCATCAAGCCCAAGGACCATCCCGAGAAGGGCATCTGGGCCGAGGTTGCGGAGGCAGCCAAGGTGGCTGGATTCGGTACGCTTGACTTGCACGCTGAGGCTCAGGCTGATCTGTGGTAGAGCAAGGCGTAGCTGACACAGTCGGTATGCTACCGTGTACAAAGTGAAGCGCACATTCGACCTGCGCATGTAGCTCTGGCCCTGTTCCTATGTTCATTCAGTGTTTCCATCAGACGTTATGTTGCCTGTGTCCGTTGATCTGATCAGTCGAAACTCATGCCTTCTAACTGATGTGTGCCCTTTCAAGGATCGGTTCTATCGGGGACAATAAAATCGGACTTCCCGTTGTGGTGACCCCAGTTTGAGTCGGCCGGCCTAACACTCCATCAACGTCGTCGTCAAAGCATCAGCCTTCGTCTAGAACGAGCCACATCATATTTGGTGCGTGGTGCGGGGGAGCCAATCAGAATGGTTTGCATGCACTTGATAGCACAATTGAATGTTGAAATCACGATCAAGCATCGCTTTCCTTTGCTGATTGGACCGAAGAAGGCCGCTTTAGTCGCCTCTCGGAGCGGGCTACGTTGGAAACTCGGCTCAATTCGCGGGACTTGGAAAAAAAAAAACGAAAAAGTTCGGCCGGTTATCCGACTTGTTGCACTTGGTTGGTGACCGGAAGGAGGCAAGCATCTCGGATACCTCACAACTGGCTCGCGATTGGATCAAGATGCTTGCTTCTTGGTCTCTCAAAAACAAGCACGGTGCGATGAACTACATGTCATCTCGTCCATTGATCATTCGGACGGCAAGCTGATGTTGGCAATTTTGGATGAGGACAGGCAACTAGCCGGTGGTGTTGCGAGTGTGAGAGTGGATGGGAAGGTTCTTCCCCGCTCTGGTCGGAGGTACCGGTTAGAAAGCCACCTTCGACGCTGGCGTTGAAAGAAACGAAGAAAGAGGAGTGAGGATCAGACGATCGCCCAGACAAGCACGCTCTGCTTTGCCCTCGAGTTCAATTTTGAGCTGGTTTGGACCAAAAAAAAAAAAAAAAAAAAGGTCGAGTCATCGAGTTTCGCTAAATCATCAATCTATGCATGCAGGCTGGTCTGTGTGCAGCGCGCCCTGACAGACATGTGGGCATTCCGGTCGGATTTGGGACCAGCACCGGAAGAACACACATTGCACACATCACAGCTACGGTACGGTGCCGACCAGCGATCATGATGATGTTGACGTTGAAGAATGATGATGGGTATGGCGGTTGTTGCGGGTTGCAAGGTCGGATGACCGATACTTTGGATCAGCACTGATGTCGATGGCGGACAGACCATGGTACAACAACAGCACAGTACATATGACTCGACCTTCCAAGAATATCGACGTTGTGTAGCGCGATTCAGAGAGCATTTGTGATCCAAATCAAATGTAATGTATGCAGGTTGGCCCCGCTTTCTTTTGCCTTTGGCTCGTCAAGAGAACGGGATTCAAGACCGACGCACACTAACCTGACGCCCATGCCTTGGCTTGATCTATCAGTTCCACGGACAAGCCGAGGTCGACACGAGGCATGGTCTTTCCACGAGTGCAGTATCCGTCTCCAACGGAACAATGTACTGCTACGTGGCTGGTCTACGTAGCTTCCCCTTTCGCCTTGCTGCTCTCATCCCTGACTACCCTGGAACCGACTGCCAATATCGAATTACGTCCAGGTCTTACCAATTGAATAGCACGTTGGCTCTTCTTGCATGGCACTACCGCTGTCAAGCTCGTGTAGGCTGTGGCCTCAGCGATGGATAGCACATATCTACTGTGCTGTAAACCTGGCTGATCGGCGGCTGTGCAAGCATGAAAGACGGGCCTTTGGCGTCTTGCGAAGAGGGCTACACTACTAAATGGAATGTGTCGCTCTCGGTTGTGCCTGAGACCGATCCATTGCATCTAGGTGTTGGTGTGAATCTCCAAAGCAATGACCCACTAGCACAACGTCTCTCTCTCTCTCTCTCTCTCTCTCTCTCTCTCTCTCTCTCTCTCTCTCTCTCTCTTCTGCTGTGGAATTGAATGAGCTTCGTATCGCCAAGTTCCTCACCGGGACCATGTGTACTCCGTGCCTGGTCTTATAATATTAAAAGGCAAGGAGGACAAAGTATACCTGCCGATGCGATTGATGGATGCCCAATGAACCCTTAGACTGACGCAAAGAGGCAAGGGTCCGTCGCTTTGTTCATGTTGTGATTGTCAGACCCACATTATATGCTACGATTGTGGGCTGGGTTTCCACCAAGATCTGTTGCGCTCGCGAACGAGCTGCATGCTAATAACGCTCAAGAGGCCAACTGAAGTCGCCATGAGCACCCATCCCTTTTCATCTTCATGGTCCCGTCCCTCTGCTGCCGAACATGCATAGCTCGCTGGCAGGGCATTTTCTGTACAGTGCTATAGCGCACGCTTTGGATGACATGGTGATATAGCGCCAATGTTTACAATGTACGAGATGTACGAACCGATCCAGCGATGAGGAGCGGTCCGAGTGACCAGCGAACCAAAGAAAGGTTTGTGCGTCGGTTTTGAATGTGCTGCTCGTGCTGCTGCATCGGTGGTTTCAGCCTCTCGCCAAGCAAGTGCGAATGCAAGTGCAAGTGCAAGCCGAGCGAGCGAGCAAGCAAGCAAGCAAGCAAGCAAGCAAGGTCGGGTTGGAGCCGCCCACGCGCTGTTTTCATCTTTTTCCTTCCAAAACTCACCGCTAATTCGACCGAGACACGGCACCTCACCAGTCTGCTTGTATCAATCCAATCAGCTTGCTCGACGCCCTCGTTTTTTAGGGCACATCACCTGTCAGCTCGCTTTCCAATTTTCATGAATTGGCGATCCAGATTATCGAGCGATTGGACGCGGGAGAGGCCCCAGACCAGTCTCCCTGCTCTTCCCAACCGACCTTTCGTCCTTGCCAACTTGACTGTTCTTCCGCCTGGATCACACTGATCAAACCCAGTCGACACTGCTCTTCCACCCTGTTTGCGTCCCGTCCTTTTCTGTCCCGTGTCGCCTGCTGCTGCCCTTTTCCTTATAACAGAGCCTTCTTCTGATCCCTCATTCGTTCCGATTCCCCATTACCCCAAACCAACATCATCTTAACCAGTCTCATCTTTGCCAATACGTGCCAAGATCAATTCCACGGGAATCACTACCAAACCTCCTTAGTTGATTTCCGTTTTTACCCTACTACCTAACAACATCGCCCCGAGCGATACACTATTTCCTACAGCTGCTTTCTCACCACTGACCACGTAGCTGGCCCACCATGTTCTTCTAAACGGACTCCCCGTCTAGACGCGCCCGATTCTTTCTCGTTTAACGAAGAAAGGACTGACTCTCTAACCTCACCGTTACAGCCCCTCTCCCCCTCCACCACCACCAAATTGTCGCTTAATCTCCCGTCCGGGTTGATTTCTACGTTGTCTTCTTTGACCAACAACACGAACTTCACCTCGACAGCTAACAATCAGCTGTCTTACAACACGCCATCATGGTTGTCCCCAACACCCAGTGCAAGCCTCTCAACGGCCAACAACAATCCCAAAGTCTCCAACAAGCTACCCAGTCCCAGTGCCTCCGCACCCTTTTTGAACACTGTCCACCGCCCGACCAACGATAACAGGTCTTCCTCGTCCTCCCCTTTTTTGAATAATACCACCCCGATCTCTCTGCGCGCCCACCTAGAAGCCGCCATTTCGAATCCATCGTCTACGTCCGCTCAAGCTAACTTGCTTCAGCAGTTGCAGTGCACCTTAGCTGCTATCCGTCCCGCCTCTTCCTCGAACAAGACTCCAACGTCTTCCCAGCCCACGTTTGCCCGAGTGCCCAGTATCACTCCCGCTGCTGTCGCTTCCGCACTAGCTGCCACCGCTGGTCGTCGTCACACTCTGTCTTCCACTTCTGCTGCCAACGTCAACCCTTTGACTCCAGCTCAGAAGCAACGTCTAGAACAGATCCGATACTATCAACAGCTCATCGCTCAGCTCAACGCCACGATGCCCTCGTCTGATGGTTCGGTCCCGACGCTGCCTTTCGAGGCACGTCTCATGGACTCTCACAAGATCGATTCCGCCGGTTTCAACGCCGCGCTCGGTCTCAACCCCATGTCTGCCGACGACCCTTCGTGGATCGGACACGGATTCCAGGCCCAAGGTCACGAGGACTTCCTCTCTTCACCAGACTGGACTGATCCCTCGCCTGCCTTGACTGACTCGATGTCGTTCGAGATTGACTCTTGCGGCCCTAGCCCGCTCCTCAACTACGACGACGATCTCGTTGTGCCCGGCATTGCCGGCGCTCCCCTCTTCCCGCCTCAGGATGGTTACGCCTCGTCCAACGTCAGCCCTCTCGAGCTGTCGCACAACGAGTTCAGCTCATCCGCTGTTGGTGACTTTGGTGCTCCCGAAATGGGCTCCGACTTCACCCTCTTCCCCGAGGCAAAATCTGCCAAGCTTCCCGTTGAGATGGCCTTCAGCAAGCTGAGCCAGCCTGCCGCAGGTGCCGCCTCCACTGAGGACCCGGCTTACACCCTGCTACGGGCCCTCAGCAGCGCTGCTCTGTCCAACTCTTCGGCTACTGCCAGCGTTGCCGTCAGCACCAGTGAACCTGCCCTCGCAGCAGCCTCTGCCCTGACGGCTTCGCCCCTGGCATTCACCAGCCTGCCTGCTCCTACTGCGGCAAAGGTGCCTGCCCCCGCCCCCGTTGCTCCGGCACCCACTCCGGCTGCCACTGAGGCTTCACCGAGCACGCCCGCTCTGGACCGACAGAACTCTACGTCTTCCAACAAGACCGAGTCCCGAGGTACCAAGCGACGACTCGACACCACTGACCTCCTCCCCCTGGACGCTCCCATCCAGAAGCGAACCTACTACACGGTCTCGGCCACCTCTCGACGTGACACTGCTCCCGAGGTGGACGAATTTGCCGAGGAGGAGGCTGCTATCCGACGTGAGAAGGACCCTCGTGTCGCTAAGCGTCTCAGCAACACTCTTGCTGCTCGTCGTTCTCGTCACCGAAAGGCTGAAGAGCTCCGACTGCTGCACGAGAAGATCGAGTCGCTGACCAGCGAGGTCGAATCTTGGAAGCGCCGATGCGAGCTTGCCGAGAAGGAAAGGGACGATGCCCGAGCTCTCGTCGCACCTTAGCTTGAACAATTGTCGCTTCATGCCAAAGGTGTCGTCGAGAGTTACCATCTCTGGTGTCTATTATACCCTAGCTCTGCTTCTCTGTACTCGTATTGTTGTTTTCCGCTAGGCCGAGCCTAAGCATCCCAAAAGGTCTTTTCGTTAGTGCCCGCGTATTTTCGTTGATGCTCTCTTGACCAGAACTGTTTCGTTCCCACTCCATGCTCCGAGTTCGATATCTTCCTTCACAAAAACCCCAAAAAAAATAGTTTCGAGCTTTGTTCTCTGCCCGTTCCGTAGCGACCCAATCAATGCTTTTGGAATCGATCTTTGCGTGCCTCACAATATTCAAATAGCTGTGTGTTGTCTGTGTGTTTAAATTGTGATCGAAGTTTTGTCTATGATGTTGGTAGAGACAGGAAGTGATGGCCAGTAGATTTGCGATTGTGGCACAGAGGCCCAAGATTGATTTAGCTTAGTAATGGGATCGATCGGGCGCGGCGGATTCATAGGGAGACGGAAGAAAGCGGTGGAAATCGCCTCCACACTGGGAATTTTGAGACTCTTGTCTGGGCAAAACTAGAGGTTTGCTTAGCGTGTTTGCTTGTTGTGCTCTTGATTCTTTACCACCATCCACACGTTTTGGACTCGCCACTGGAATCATGTCGACGCTTATGAGACAGAGTTTCGGGATGCTTGTAAGTGCTTTGTCATCAGCATAATTGCATCCGAGTTCAATTCAATTGTGGAGTTACTGACCTGGACCTTGTGCTCGTTTTTTTGCTATGCAACTGCTGCTTTTCGTGGTGGCATCCCTACCTGGCCTTTTTTGATCGACCTTTGTAGCGCGGAGTATCTTCACGAGCATCCATCCTCACCAACCCTACGCGCACCAACCTTTCAGTCGCTGCACTCACCTTCAACCGTCTGCTCAGCACCGAAGCACGTCAAAAGATCGACGGCGCCGTTAAATCCAACCCGCTGGTCATCTTCATGAAGGGTACGCCAGATCAACCCATGTGTGGCTTCTCGCGTGCGGTCATTCAAGTCATGCAGGTGCAGGGAGTCAAACCAGAATTGCTCAAGACCTTTAATTGCCTCGAAGATCAGCAACTTAGGGAGGGGATCAAGGAGTACAGCGACTGGCCCACTATCCCACAGGTGTACGTCGATGGAGAGTTCGTCGGCGGTTGCGATATCATGATCAACATGCACCAGAGTGGTGAGTTGGAGGAGTTGCTGCTCAAGCATAATTTGCTTTTGCCTCTCGAGGAGAACAAAAATGCTTCCGCTCAGTCTTAGAATGCGTCTTAGTCGTTGAATAGCAGCATCTCGGTAGGATCCCCATTCGTCAATCATTATGTTGCACCTAGTTTAGGCAACTGTTTATGTGTGCGATTGGTTGTGTTTTGTGTTGGATGCCAAGATGCCATTTCTCAATCGGTCTCTGCGTCTTCTTGCGTGGAAGCGCAAGTGATCGCCACACACAACGCTACGTTTCGCATTTAAAAGGCTGAGCTTGGATTGCGACCAGCTCACATATCGATTCCAGCCTGAGCGAGCGCCACTGTCATCTCTGCATCCAAATAACTCGCGACGGCCACGCCCTCGGGCAACCCTTTCCTCCTCCTCGTCTTTGTCACGAAATCCTTTGCCAACGCCAACGCACTTGCCGGTTCCAACGGTCTCAACTTCACCCCTGCATCCCTAGGATCACCAGGGACGATACTCCAATGACTGAACATCATCAGACAAAACGCAGCGCCCTTTGTAGCGATCCTGAGATCGGTCTCGAACCCATTGGCGTCGATCACGGGCACATACGCCTGCACCGTATACAATGTAGATCCCGGCTTGGGTGCGTCCTTGACCACATGTCCTCTTCGTTTCGCGAGAATCGTATAGATCACCGCAATGCATTCGGCAGGCGTCTGGATCTCGATCGAGTAGATAGGTTCCATCAGCCTGGGAGTGGCCAGGAGGAAGGCAGCATAGCAAGCTCGACGTGCCGTGGGGATGATCTGCCCGCCTCCCCTATGAATGGGTTCTTGTGCCAACTCGGCATCGAGAATGCGGAACTTGACATTGCGGATCGGCTCATCCGCAAGCGGACCCTCTCGACATCCCCACTGGAACCCCTGCGCAATACTCTGCTTGACCGAATACAGCAACTTCTTATCCACCTCGCTCGGCAGCGTGTCATCGACAAGCACATTTGCGCCACGCTCGTCCGGTCCAAACGCCCACACACTACGCGAAGCCAACAAATCCCATCCATACTTGTCCTGCAGCACCTTGCCCAACTGCCTTGGCGCCATCTTGATATCCACCACGCCGCTCTCGATGTCTTCAGCCAACCCCTTCTCGAGCGGCTCGCAGATAATGGTGAGCTTGTTCTTCTTGTTCGGCGTACTCGCGTAACACTTGACCGCCGACGTCTCGACCACCGTCTCGCAGAACCGAACCACAGGATCCGAAACGCGGATCTCGATCTCGGAGAACAACACGCGCAAATCATGCAGCACACAATCCAAATACAACTCGCCCGTGCCCATAACAACATGTTCGCCCGATTCCTCCACCTTGGTCACCGCCAACGGATACGACTTGTTGATCTTGCGCAGACCATCCAGCATCTTGGGCAGCTCGGAAGGGTTGAGCGGTTCCACAGACACCTTGAGCACCGACTGCGTCATGTGTTCGATCGGCGCAAAGATGTGTACTTCGTCCGTGTCGAGCGTGGCTGCGACGACGGTGCCGGTTTTGGAGAGCGAGGCGTCCACGCCGGAGAGGAGCACCCAATTGCCCGCAGGGACGCCGTCCGTGGGGACAGCGTAGCGCGTTTCGTTGATCTCGGTGGCTTCGATCGTGGCGAGCACCATATCCTCTTCGTCGTCCTGTGAGAAGCCTTCGCCGAGCACCTTGACGCGTGCACCTGGGCGCGCAGTACCGGCCATGACACGCCCAAACGCGCGAAACTCAAGCGCATCGATCGTCTGATACAGCTTCGTCACTTGGATCACCAGCGGTCCATCGGCGTCACACGTCGCCATGGCATCATAGATCGCACCCGTCGCTGGACCCGTGTAGCACTTGGCGAGTCTCGCCACAGCAGCCTCCTTGGGCGAAGGAACGTTGTCCACCACCAGATCCACAAACCCTTGCGAAGGGCCGAAGAACTGGGTGAGAACGATCTTGAGCAGAGGTCGCACATCGATCTTGTACACTGCTGGCTTGAGGTGAATGCCCATCCCCGTCAGCGTCTTTTTCAACGTGT
Source organism: Anthracocystis setariae (assembly GCA_928724745.1). Lineage (NCBI taxonomy): Eukaryota > Fungi > Basidiomycota > Ustilaginomycetes > Ustilaginales > Ustilaginaceae > Anthracocystis > Anthracocystis setariae. The sequence continues at coordinate 1,129,257 of CAKMXJ010000039.1, read as the reverse complement.
CTGGATCTGACGACAGCACCGCCGAGTAGATCTTGTACAGCGGCTCGAGGATGAAATGCACGAAACTCCTCTTCGCCTCTGCATCGGGTGCTTTGCGAGAAAAGTTCCTCGACTCGGCATTGTAGTAGATATTCCCCCACAACCTCTGCGCAAAAGCATCGACATCGACAGCAGCACCGTACGTCTCGGCGTACAGCTTGGCGAAGCTCCTCAATGTGAAGCACCAACCCATCTGAGTGCTTGCGAAAGCCACATTGCCACGCTCGGGCCCGAGCTGAAGCGCAGGGTTGGCGTCGAACGAGGCGATGCAGTTGTTGACCTCTTGAATCGCGTGTCGGATCTTGTAGTAGGCTTCGTTTGGAGGCAGACGTAGTTCAAGGATGAGGCGGTCGATCTTGTTGAGAACGAGAGTGATGGGGAGCGATTGACGGATGCAGTGGCGAATGATTTGGTGCGTGTTGCACATGACGCCTTCGACCACGTCGACGACGAGAACAACACCATCGGCGAGACGACATGCCGAGGCGACTTCGTCCTGGAAATTGGTATGACCTGGTGTGTCGATCAGGTTGAGTAGGTACGACTTGCGCTTGGTGCCTTGAAGGACGAGCGAGAGAGGGGCCGATTTGATCGAGATGCCTCTGTCTCGTTCGAGCAGATGCGAATCGGTATAGCGGAGGTGGTTGTCGACATCGTGCTCCAATTTGTGCGTTTCATACACGAGAGCATCTAGCAAGCTCGTCTTTCCGTGATGTAAGTGGCCTACTACTGCCACGTTGCGCACCATGTCAGGGAATCCCATCAGACTGGTCATGAAACTCCTCTCGAATCGTGTCTCGGGTAGGCCTTCCTCTTGCACTGCAAACCTGCGAACTTTGACTGGCTCCACAATCGGCACCGAAAGCGGCTGTGCATCTTCCTCTTGCACCATCGTCTCGACATCTTCGCCGTACACCTCAGATGCGGAAGGATAGTACTGTTTGTCCTCGTGCAAGACCACTGCATTGGAGGGACCCTCATCGACTCGTATCAAAGCATGTTGGGGTACGATATTGCCGTCCTCATCCACCTGCATGTTGGACAGTATTTGGTCGTTGTCATCGTCATCATATCCTTCGAGTGGTGCGGCTTCCTCGAGCGGTGGCGGCAGATCATCGTCTTGCTGCTGAGCGTACTCATCCTCTGATCCAAGCTCCGAGTCGGACAGAGGACCGATATAGTTTCCGAACTCGTCGTAGTCGTCCATCACTGCTGGATGCACTCGCACCTGAACTGTCTATGGTTGATGCGATGGGCTCGTAAGATGGGTATAGACGAAACCACAGGTTGGTAGATGAAGGATAGGGAGAGGATGCGGGTAAGGACACAACGAGAAGAAGCAAAGCCAAATTCAAGTCTGAGCAACAAATCCAACCGAGTTCCGAATATTCGTATAACAGGAAAGAAGAGATGGCCTAACATTATTTTTTGCTTAAATCGAAGCTGAGTGACGTCGAACCCTGCAGTTCAGGTGTCCTATATATATATACAGAGTAGTACATATGTCAGTAACAACGCAATCCTGTCATGTTGGCTGCCAGTCACTTTCATCACAGATATCAGCAGCAACACCTGCTGAGCCTTGTGCATCACCGTATAAGCCGAGACGCTAGTTTCGCTACTGGCAACAAAGCTCTGTCTTACCAGCTGGACAATCATCCAAGCCCTTGACACGCTGGTCGATTCAAGGGCCAAGCGCATACACTTTCCTACCACATCAGTGCTAATCCGTCTTCCTAGTTCATTCGTCCCAACCGTACTTCAGCCCCAACATGGCTTATATTTGACCTTCCATTTCCGCTCGCAGCATAGGCCAGGAACCGGTTCTGTCATCATCTAGCCCTGCGACCGTTAACCTCCATACTTCAACATGAGCTCCTCACCTTTACGTCCACATCCCTCAAGCAGCAGCACGTCAACCCTACAATCCACCTCCACAACTAATGATATCCGCGTACAGACGCCCGAAGCGCCTGCAAGCCTGGACGATCTGCTCAAGTCCCCCCACAACCCGGCCCTCTCGGAGCAACTCCCAAGCTCCACACTCCGCGGCGCAGCCCCAACGGACCACCGCAGACGCAATGGCTTCCACCTCTGGCGCACCGAATCCGAAGATGCGCGCAATCTCCGTCTAAGAAGAGCCATGCAAGCCGCAGAAGCCCAAGCCCAAGCTCCAGCTAGCTTCTCCGGTCAAGCGAGAAGCAGTCTCAGAGGCGTCGCCGAATGGATCGCTGCACGTAACACGTTCGGTCTCTACCGTCGCCAAAGTGTCGGCGTAGACGAGATCATTCCCAGCGTGACATTCTTGCCCATGCTGACAAGATTGGGTCTGATAGTATTGACCATTAGCCTAGCGGGCGCACAGCTTGCATGGACGCTCGAGCTCGCCTATGGTACCCCTTACTTGCTCTCCCTTGGGCTTTCAGAACAGTCCACGTCACTAGTCTGGCTAGCCGGTCCGCTCTCAGGCCTCGTTGCACAACCAGTCATTGGGTCGCTCTCCGATAATTCGACCTCCTCCTTTAGGAGGCGCAAGTATATGATCATCTCAGCCACACTTCTCACCCTCTCGACCGTGACGCTGGCGTACTCGGTGCCAATCGCGACGGCCCTTGTCGACATTCTCGGCGGCGGCTTAGGCGACTGGGATCCCAGACGTCACGAATTGGTCCATTCCACCACCCAGTGGTTGAGTGTTGCAGCATTCTGGATCCTCGACTTCGCCCTCAATGGCCTCCAAGCCGCCTCTCGTGCCCTCATTCTCGACACCGCCCCCTCCGATCAGCAAAGTGTCGCCAACGCTTGGCAGGGGCGAATGACGCACGCTGGCAATGTCGTTGGCTATCTCTGTGGCTGGGTGGATCTCGCGTCCTGGAAGGGATTGCGTTGGGTGGGAGGTGGCCAATTCCGCAGGTTCGCCATGATCTCGCTGCTTGCCATGATCTCGTGCGTCAGCGTCACGATCGGCTCGATCAGTGAGCAGCCTTCGGATCGCGGCGCAGGTAGGGGTTCTTGGCGGAGAGTCGCGCGCGAGACTGTCGACGACGTGTGGCATGCCATTCGCCGGCTGCCAAGGTCGGTGCGGAGGGTGTGTGTAGTGCAGCTGTTTGCATTCATGGGGTGGTTCCCTTTCCTCTTCTACAGTACCACCTATGTGTTGCAGATTGCAGAGTACGAGCGCCAGATCAAGCGCAGCAAGGGGCATGGAGAATCATTCACCAAATTCTACTCGGACGAGGCCAAGGAGGGGCGCAAGGGCTCGGATCACGACGCAGAGCGCGGATCGTTTGCCATGCTCATGTTTGCGCTCGTCTCTCTGACTAGCGCGGCATTGTTCCCATATCTATCTTTGGCGGGGGAGAAACGCAAACCCGTTCCAAACCAAGACGATAGCAACGGCGACTCTACCCCGAATTTGACGCTCGCTATCCCGCAAACGGATTTGGAGTCACTCTCGCGCAACCACCACGACCCCGAGGGGGACGATGACCTGCCTCGCCCCCGACGCATCCTTCGCGGGCTCAGGCGTGGGATCACGCTTCGAACGTTCTGGACGCTCGCATCACTCGTCTTTGCCTCGCTCATGCTGGCTGGCACCGCCTGGGCTTCGACGGTGCACCAGGCTACCATTGTCATTGCGCTGGTTGGAATTCCTTGGAGCATTGCGGCGTGGGCGCCATTTGCGATGGTGGGTGAATTCGTTCGCGAGGCCGAGGATGGTGCAAGTCCGTTCGAGTTTGAAGGCGATCATTGGTCGCCGACGCGCACGCGCGCGAGGTGGGTGAGCAAACAGAGACGCGCGAGCATTCGACAGTCGATCTCGCGGCCGGAAGCAGAGGTAGGCAGGGTGGTGTCTCCAAGTCGCGGTGGGTTCAAGTATATCGATACTCCGGCATCGCCTGCAGCGGGTGGGGAGAGGGGCGCTAGGGCGAGAATCCGCGCGAGTTTGGTTGAGTGTGCACCGCTTCCCCACACTTTGAGTCGCGAGACGGATGAGAGTGCCGAGGATGGAGTGGGGGTTGCAGGGAGGCAGTTTGGGGAGGTGGAGGTCGATTCGATTTCGGATATGGGCGGAGTGAAAGGTGCAAGTGGTGGGGCGGGGACGATTTTGGGTATTCATAACCTCGCCATCGTGGCTCCGCAGTTCGTGGTCGCTATTATCGCTTCACTCATCTTTAAGGTGGTCAACCAAAGCAGGAGTAACATCCATCTCGTTCTCGGAGATCAGATAGGCAAGTTGGCACCGTTGGCGTTCAACGCAGCGTTGGGAGATGGGGACGGGAATGGGGTGGGCAATCCAGCTGAAGGGACGGTTTGGGTGTTGAGATTCGGCGGCGCCATGGCACTGATCGCAGCGCTGGCGACTAGGTTTGTTCCGCTCACGTTGAGCGAGAGGAAGGCCAGGTATGCAACAGCGTACCACCACCGCCAAGTTGAGGAGGAGGAGGAGGACGAGGAGGATGAGTTGACAACCGAGTAGTCTCATGCAGAATACATACTCTCGAATCAAAAGATGCAAATGATTTGTGATAAAAGGTGGGATGAAAAATGCAAACGGATGATACAAATACAAAAAATGCAGGTAGGTGCAGAACTTGGGCGTCGGTTCTGTTGGGGGTTTACTGTTCATCTTCGAACTGGGCGAGTACGACTTCTTGTGACCAGGACTCGTCGTCGTTGTTGTTGTTGGAGCAGTCTTTGGCACATGTGAAGATGAAAGCGGTGCACCAAACGAGCCCTGATCTTGCGTCTAAGGTTGGCGCCGTAGTTTGTGTGCTCGCACTGGTGGAGCAAGGGAGACGTCGACCGAGCGCTTGTTCGATAGCGAGTTTCCTCGCCGCGTCCTGATCCAATGTCTCCACCCCGATGGAGGAGATGACCGAATCCTTGGCGATGGTCCCATCCGCATTTTGAATCTGATCCGACCTAAGCAGGTTGATGAGATTCGGCATGAGTTGCGCTTCAAACACACGCTCTCCGCCACACTTGGAACAGGGAGGTACCCCTGCGGTCGTGAACATCCTCGCATCACTCTGCCCACTCTTAAACTGATCCTTGGTAACACTCACCGCCTCGCCCACCCTCACCTTCTTCTCCCTCGGCCAGAGCAAATCATACACCTTGCCCTTGGCATGAAACGCAATCGGTTCGCCTGCAAACTCGTACCTGACCGCCTGGCGTGGTTCCACCTCGATGCGCTTGAGAAACCGCTCAAACGCATCATCCATGCCATCGAGCAGCATCTTCTCATACCCCTCCTTGGCAAACCCCTTGAGATCCGCATCCTCCACATCCACGTTGGACGCGTTCTTGATCAGCTCCGCCTCGTGCTTCGACAGCTTCTTCGACACCGACACCGACGACGACGACGACGACGACGACGACGGTTCGGCGATGGTGTTGAGGTACAGAGCTGGATAGCGTGTGGATGCTTCGACCCAGTTCGAGGGATGCGTGGTTTGAATCGATGCGAGGTCGGATTTGAGCGCGAGTTCTTCCGCTAGACGCTCTTGTTCGTCTTGCTCCTCGTCTTGAGATTCGGATTCGTCTTCCGAGTCGGCGCAAACAGGCTTCTCTTGCTCTTGTTGCGAGGGAGCTGCGAATGGATTATCACTCCCGCCACCGAAGAGCAACCCTCCCAACCCGCCGTTAGCGCCCGCAGCCGAGGACGAGAAAGGGTTGATCTTACTCTTCTCGTCCTGTTCCTTCCTCGCCTTGTCCTCTGCGGCAAGCTTTTGCTTGTTAGCCTGCTCCTTGGCTTGTCGTCTCGCCTTCTGCTTTTCGAGCTTAGCAGCCCATCGCTTGTTGAACTTGAGCGTGCGGATGACTTTCAACCTACGACGCCGACGCAAACACAGAGAGATCAAGGACAGGAGGAGAGTCAGTGATGAGGTTCGGTCAAATGAGGAATCGATGGATGGATCGACGGCGGCTTTGGTTGGGGATGAAAGGAGGGGGCATCATTGTTAAAAAGCTCGTTTGTCAAAGTTGTTATTCTTTTCAGAGCCCAAAGGGGCGTCAAGTGAAGAAATTGATACTAATCCTATGCCCCCGCGCGCGTTTTGCAGCCCTATACCTTCCAGCGCGATGATTTGATGGAGAGGCGATGACTTACGAGTTGACGTCCTTGCGTTGACATGCGGGTCTTGCACAGCCCCAGACCAGGAGGCATCGGTCGTAGGGGGACTCGACGAGTGGAGCAAAGATCTGGACGAGAAGCTGCATTTCATGGTTGCAGTTTTTGCATTCTGCGATGTGCTTTTCTGGGGTAGACTTCATTGGGAGCCAAGCGGGGCGACCGCCAATGCGCGAGACGAGCGGATTGGCCTCGTCCTCAGATTCGAGTGGACCGTCAGCAAGGCCAAGCTGGACATCGGAGGCTTGGAATTCGGAGCCCGAGTCCGAGTCGTAGGCATCGTCGGATGGTGGTTGTGGCATCTATGGTTGGCAATAACGTGAAGGTTGAAACCATAATGAGAAAGTCAGTATCGTTGGTGATGTTTGTGTGGATGATGTGTGATGGATGGCTAGGTTGTTTCAGGGGTAGGTAGCCTAGTGGTAACAGCATAGAGGCCCCACAGGCGTCTCACCACCGAAGCGGTGGATCGACGTGCCTCCCGTTAAACTGGGGCTCTAAGACTCGTCATCTAGTTTGTGTCATCATGGTAGGGAGGCTGGGAAGAGGGAGCAAAGCGGAGAGAGCGAATTGATGAGGTAGAGAAAGGATACGTACGATGTAAATATGGGGATGTGATCGAGTGTCCTGAAACGGATGAGCTTCAGAACGGGTATATGGGTAAAAAAGGAGAATCGATGGGGAGAAGAAGAAAGAAACGTCCGACTCTGCAAACCAACAAAACAGAAAAAAGAAAAAAAAAAAATTGACTGCGGGATTTTATTTTTATTTTGTTAGCAAGGCAAGGTTTGTACGCTCTAACAAAGACGTTTTGTTTTTCATCGAATCTTGCCCGATCACCGTGGACAAGGAACGACTGTTGTAGCCATCTGGAAGAAAATACATATATCGCGCGCGCGCGTCACCATACAGATAACAAGAGCACCGAGGCTGGATGATCAACTCAGACCTTGTTTGCAGGAGCAAGAGCAGCAAGAGCAGCTCAGACCAAAGAAAGACGAGTTGAGAGAGGGTGAGTATGAAAGTGTGTGAGTGAGTGATTTGGCTCTCTCACGCGTTAAAAGGTGGTCAACCTGAAAAGCTCCACATCAGCCTCACTCTTGACTGGCACTCTGTCACTCTGTGACTACACAACGCAACCCAACGCATCACTCGACGCTCACTTTGTTCTTGTTTCACCGATATCCACCACCTCCTACCTCCTACCTACTCTCTCTCTCTCTCTCTCTCTCTCTCTCTCTCGCTCGCTCGCATACCTTGATCATCCCGCTTCAACGCCCCGTCCACTGGCCCCACTCTCTTCAAGCGCCTATATCACTACGCTCACATACTCGCTAACTCCGGTCGCATCTTACGACAACCATACCAGCTTATCCACCTCAAACACTCAAACTACTCTGTCAAAATGTCGGGAGAAGGTATGTGCACAACCTCGCCCTCATGGCTCCCCGGATCATGTTGTTCATGCGCACTTCTGACACCTATACCAACTTGTCTCTTTCTTCACACTCACACCTTGGAATTGGCTTATCACTACTCGCGTCATCGATGCACATGGCTGCTGCTCTTTGCTTCTCTCATCCGACCTATACCAATCCCTTTGAATCGTCGTGTCCATAATCAACAGGTTGGCTCTTCCTCCTCTCGGTCCTGCTTGCGGCGGTCCTCCTCTTCACCATGGTTTTCTTCGTACGTTTAAATCCCATTACCCACGTCTTTCTCCTCTGATCCCGTCCGCTCACCTCGCCTTGCTCTTGATCCTCTCGCAATGCCTCCTTGCACACCGCTCATCCACTTTCAATCTACCAATAATGCAACCACTTGTACTTGCACAACAGATCATCATGTTCTCTGACCTCGAATGCGACTACATCAACCCCATCGACCTCTGCAACAAGCTCAACCAGGTACGTTTACCTCTCACCTTTCTCTCTCTCTCTCTCTCTCTCTCTCTCTCTCTCTCTCTCTCTCTCTCTCTCTCTCTCTCTCTCTCTCTCTCTCTCTCTCTCTCTCTCTCCTCTCTCATTCGCTTCGCCTTTGACTGATCATCCTTGCCTCGTTTTCGCTTGGTTGGTTGCATGCTTGCAGTTCATCCTTCCCGAGATGGCCGCACACGCTGTGCTTACGCTCTTGTTCCTCCTCTCTGGCCAATGGATCGCGTTCTTGCTCAACGCTCCCCTCGTCGCTTTCAACGTCAACAAGGTCATGAACAAGAACCACACGCTCGATGCAACAGAGATCTTCAGGACGCTCAGTGCGCATAAGAAGCAATGTTTCATCAAACTCGGCTTCTACCTCGTCTCCTTCTTCTACTACCTCTACAGAATGATCCTCGCCCTCATCGCCGATACCGAGTAATCACCACATTCGCTCAATCCAATTGCCCAATTGCCAAATGCACGCCAACGACGTGCGAGGAAATCCTTACCGGAAAAGAAAAAATCAATGTCTTGTCAACAAGTACGTCACAAGTCGACCGACCTTTGATTCCTTCGATGCAATACTATCAATCCATTTACAATCCAGCCCACAGTGGACGACAATGGCAAAGTCCAAATTGAGTCTCACAATTGCATCGGAACAGCTCTTCTCACAAACAGTTCACACCTCGCCGACCAACAGCCAAAAGTGAATTCATCCAGTCCTATCTACCAACCGTACCATACTGTACTGTACTGTACTGCAACTACTATTGACCACCGACCAGAATTGCATCGCCCGCATTGACGCTGCTACCAGGAGCACTGATAACCGCCTTGATGCTCGTACACCCCTCGGGCGCTACAATGTCGATTTCCATCTTCATCGCCTCGAGAATAGCCACCTTCTGTCCTGGCTCCACCTTGTCTCCCTTCTTGACCAGCACTTTCCACACGTTGGCCGCCAAGTTTGACGTGATCGGAATCGCTGACCCATCTGTCACACCAAGCGAATTCAAGTCCAAAATGAATCAGTACCTGCAAAACCTTGGATCGAGCACTGAGCATCACCAGTCAGTCCACTTACCATTAGCAAAGTCCTCGATGCGTGCCCTCTCATCCGCCCGCTTCTGACCAGCTGCTGCCTTGCGCTCCTCAGCCTCCTTCACCTCGCTCTGCCACTCGGCAAACAACCTCTCCTCCCTCTCCTCGGCCTTCTGCAACGACATCCCCTGCTGCTTCCTAAACTCCTCCGTCTCCCTCTCAATCGACTCCAAAAACGCCGACTGCTGTGCCACATCAAACACCGTCTCGTTCACCTTCCACTTGTACGTCCCCGCCTCAAACTCTCGCAACGCCGTATCGTACGTCTCCTGATCCACCTTCTCGAACTGCACCGTGTCGAAGTTCTCAAACAGATACGGTCGCATAGCATCGAACCCGGGCTTATTGCCAAACGTAGACCAACACGGAAGCGTTCGACCCAGCAGAGCGTATCCTCCGGGACAGCTGACTGGATAGATCGCAAAGCAGCTACCTCCATGCCCGAGCGCACCCGCCGGAGTCGTAAGTCGCGTCGGGTTGTACTTTTGACAACGCATCCGTTTGCGCGGATCAAGCGGCAACAGGATCGGCGTCCCCATAAAGAATCCCACACCCACCGCCAGCTGACGGCACCCAATCACGGCTTGCTCCACTTCCTCGACGCTCGAATACCCATTGGCCTCGGCGAGATACTGACGGTTGTCAGGAAGGTAAACCGCTTTCGATCGAACTGTCTCCATGTACTTCTGCACCGACAGCTTCACCTCGGCATCGTCAAACGTCACAGGAAGAATGAATTCCCGCGTGGGGATCTTGACATCCTTGGCGCTTGGAATCTGCGTCTCCAACTCGGCAAGCCAATCCACCAGCCCTTGAAGATCGCGCACCTTGCTCGGCTCGATCTGGATCGTAACACTCCTCAGATTCGGGTTCAAACCCACAACGCCATGTTGCTCCTTCACCTTCTCGATCTCGCGGATCAGCAACTCGATCCTGCACCGATTAATAATATCCGCGGTCATGTCACCATATTCCATCACAACAAACCGATCGCCAGCAGATCGAATCTTGACCTTGGGACTCTTGCCAACCACCTCATCGATACTAGCCAGCACCGACTTTGACTGGCTGTAGTCCCCTTTATCATAAATCGGATCGGCAACCGTCATCGACAGCGGCTCAACCTGACCCTTGCCACCCTCCGCCTGATCCTTGACCTGCTGCAAGTACTTGGAAACGCGAGCGCTCACCTCCTGTGCTTGGTCATACGTCACCGGCACGAAACGCAACTTGTCGTTTGGCTTCATCTGACCATCCCTCCACTCGCTAGAAATGATGGTATTCGAGATGAGCAACCCACCAAGATCAGGCCCGTCGCGTCCAAGGATCACGGCCACATCGCCGTTCATGTTGATGCCGCGCGACGAGTAACCAAACTCGAGCAAGTTACTCGGATGTGAGCCACCCTCGCCTCCATCCTTGCGAGCCCAATCAAATCGCGGACCCTCGAGTCGAATCCCCGTGCGGCTGGCCTGGTGAGAAACCTTCCACGACGAACCGTACAGCTTCTGCCTATCCGCTGCTGTCAAAAAATCGTCGTCATCGAACGGTCCCGTCAGGCAAAGCAAAGGCCAACCACTGTCGCCCTTGCTCTCGTCGAAAAGCGCACTCAGACGCGCCGACTTCCCCAGTGCATACGGCTGAACCTTCCCGCTGGCAGCCATCTGGCTCGACTTGGGGTCCATCTCAAGCGTATCTCCAGCAAGCAGAGTTCGTCCTTGATACCCTCCCAACCCGAGCGAAGGGCAGGTGGACTTGGACCCAAGATAGATCGGCACCTCAGGAAGCCCACCACGTACGGCAAGGTAAGAGCGACATCCTGCTGCACCATCAGCAACCTTGGTGATCTTGAGCTTGGAACCAGCGCCCACCACCAATCGAGTGTACGCTTCCACAGCCTTGCCGTCCAGCGTCATGTCCATTTCGGCACCCGCCAAAGCAACCACCGCGGGCGCATGGAACAGCAACTCCGGTCCAGCGAGTGTGATCTCGAGAGCCTCCATCCCTGCTGGATTGCCGACGATCAAGTTGGCCACTTGAAGCGAGAGCGGATCCATCGCACCAGCCTCAGGCACACCGTGTCCGACACCTTTGCGGCCATGATGATCCTGGACCGTAGTGCTGATGCCTCCGGAAAGCACCTCGAATGCGCAAGGCTGGTATTTGAAAGTCGACGCAGGCGTAAGGAACGACGTCAGCGTATCGCCTGCAGCAAAATCATCCGAGCCGGCAATAGCGCGCAGTAGCCCCAGGTTGGTCGGTGTGCCCTGCACTTTGGAGCTATCAAGCAATGTGCGCGCGTCTTTGATCGCAGCTTCTCGAGATCCGCCCCAGACGCAGATCTTGGACAGCATCGGATCGTACGATGCCGAGATCTTGGTCCCGCTCGCCACCCAACCGTCGATCCTTGCATGAGCCACTTTGGACGTTGCATAATCTACGTACTGCAACACGCCTGGAGTCGGTGCGTAGTCACGGATAGGATTTTCGGCATACAGACGAGCCTCGATCGCTGCACCGTTGGGATCCTCCTTCTGGAGAGCAAGCAAAGACTCTGCCGGAATCCCGCCCTGCCCACTCAGCTCCAACTCGGCTTGCATGAGCATGAGGGCGACTAGATCGACATCGTAGCAGAGTTCCGTGACGCAATGCTCTACCTGAAGTCTGGCGTTGACTTCCAGAAAGTAGAAGCTGGCGTTATCGTCATCCACCAGCATCTCGACGGTGCCTGCGCTTCGGTACTTGGCTGATTCGGCCAGTGCCACAGCACACGACGTGACTCTGTTCCTCAACCCGGGTGTCTTATGCACGAACGGCGATGGGCATTCCTCAATCACCTTCTGGTGTCTTCGTTGGATGCTGCACTCTCGTTCGCCAAAGTGGATGGCTTGGCCTTGACCGTTACCAAACACTTGCACCTCGACGTGTCGACCCTTTTCGATGTACTTTTCCAGGAACACCGATGCATCGCCGAACAGCGCCTTTCCCCGCGACGTGATCTTGTCGAATGCACTGCGCAGTTCTTGCGAGTCGCGGCAGACCTGCAGACCCAACCCACCGCCACCGGCGGTGCTCTTGAGCATGACAGGGTACGTGATCCGATCGGCCGCCTGGAGTGCTTCTTCGACCGTGCTCAGCAGGCCGGTGCCTGGAACGCAGGGGACTCCTGCCTTGTCAGCGAGTGCACGCGCTTCATGTTTGAGCCCGAACGATGTGATCGTTTCACTACGAGGGCCGGCAAAGATGAGACCAGGCGTGGACTCTACGAGTGCAGCAAAGCGTGGGTTTTCGGAAAGAAAGCCGTAGCCAGGAAGGATGCAGTTGGCACCGGTGCGCTTGCAGATGTCGATGATCGCGTGTTGGTCCAGGTAGCCCTTGCCGTCGGACTCCTTGCCTTCGAGTAGGTAGGCTTCGTCGGCAGCCGAAGCGTGCGGGGCGGCGGCATCGTCGTTCGTGTAGACCGAGACCGTAGGCAGTCCAAGCGCTTTGCAAGCTCGGATCTGCGGTGAAGAGAGACAGCGTCAGAAGACTGGGATGCTAGACAATGCAGAGGTTGCTATCTCTGACTGTACTTACAAGACGAAGCGCGATCTCGCCACGATTGGCGACGAGAACCTTTCGGAGCCCCTGTGGCTTGAAACGGGGCTGACTGGCTGTGAAGCCATCCTCCATAACGTTGGTCATTCTGTGAATGGGATTGAGAGCAGTATTGATGTGAAAGCTAGATATCAAGGTTGGCGGCTAGGTCAAAGGGGGTTTTGGATGGGATAAGACGATGGAGCTCTATATGTGTAGGAACTTGGTCAGGAAGGCTCCTCTGAACGCATTGACCGCGCTCACTTCAGCATCCACCCCCGTATTGTTGCTGTGCGATACGAGCAAGATGAACCAAACGTATCCCGAGTCCACCGAGTTACCATAGTAATAAGCGTTTATGTGTGGCCACATTACAGTCAGACGCCGCGCGGGAGGCGGAGCAACTGTTCCTAGATGCTACCCTGACTCTCTGTGCGTGTGTGCATTGGCCATGACAGACAAGCCTGTACCGCCTCCCCCAACCTCATGGCCAGAGAGCACCTGCATCGTACCGCCAGCCAGAGGATTTACACGTTTGTTGCCCCGCAATCTTTTTTCTCGCGCGTCGCTTATCGGCCAACTTGAGTCGCCGATGCCACTTCTATCCATCGTATCACAACGAATGAGAAAAGGAACTCGTCACGAGAGCCCGGTAGTGTTGAATCATTTCTCAGCGTAAGGAGAGGATCGGTCGATGACCTTGAGTTCTACAAGCAGGAGCGGAAGAAGAGGCAAAAGGGCTTCGCAGCGAGAGTTGGGCGGCTGCAACGCACGAGCAAATGCCGTTACTGTACTGGACATCTCGGCGTCAAGTAACGCACAAAACCTCCACTTTCTGTACAACCTTCTCCACCATTCCTTCCCGGCCCTCTCATCCAAACCTCTCGCTTCACGTTCGCATTTGTCCTGATCGAAACATCTGACTTCGCCCGCATTCAAGACCCTAGCCTCTGTCTTTCCATATTCGCAGAAACTGAATCCAAGCAAAAGTGACCATGTCGGCCAAGGCACTTCCAAGGAAGATCGAGGTAGGTTGCTTGCTTCCCATGCTGTCGTGGCTAGTTGTCGTTGACATGGGCTGACGGTAGAGATTGTTGATCGTGACTGTGACTGCAGATCAACTCTGACATGGGTGAAGCGTTCGGGCGATGGCAGCTTGGCCCAGACGAGGAGATCATGAAGCATATTGACGTTGCCAACGTTGCGTGCGGCTTCCACGCTTCCGACCCAGTGACTTTGCACAAGAGTAAGTCGATCCCTCAACTTGACCTACCTCTTGCAAGCCATCTACGATCTTTACTGATATATTCGGTGATGTTCACCGCTTCTGCAGCCGTCAAGCTGGCTAAGAAGTACAACGTGGCGGTGGGAGCCCACCCAGGCTTCCCTGATCTAGCTGGATTCGGTGAGTAGTTGTGCTGCTCCTCTTCAGAGCCCATCGGTCTGTGCTTGCTGACGACAGATCTGTGGATGGACGAGTAGGACGTCGACGCATGGAGCTGACAGAAGAGGAAGTGGCGGATATCATCACGTATCAAGTCGGAGCTCTGAAGGGCTTCTGCGACTTGGAAGGTGTGCCGCTGAACCACGTCAAGGTAAGAGTTGCCATGGTGAGCAATACAGATTCTCGTCCGCACCTACTGACTAGATCCTTGGCTGTTGCGGTCCTCACCACCCAATTTGCTGATACAAAGCCGCATGGGGCACTGTACTTTTACCTCAAGAACTCTCGCAGCCACTGCGAGGCGGCGTACAAGGCGATCAAACCACTCGGTGTACCTATCTGTAAGTAGCTGCTGTACAATACCTCGGCCCAGCAGACAAGGACGCGTGCTCACCTCAATTCTTGATCTCTTCAACGTCGACTGCGAGCCAGATGGTCTTGGCGGTACACTGCACGAGCAAGTGGCCAAGGAACTGGATATCGCGTTTGTACCCGAACTGTTTGTCGATATCGAATACAGCAAACAAGGTGCGCTGATCCCACCGGCCCACAGCAAGAAGATCACGCCGCAGGAAAGCGCCGAGCGTGCGAAAAAGGTGGCCGAGACTGGAAGCAACTTTGCTCAGGGTGGCGGAGACGTCCACATGCCCGAGTTCGGACATGCAGAGAATGGAGGCAAGTGCAACCCTTTCTCGGTCTGCATCCACAGCGATCTGCCCGGAGCAGAGGTGACCGCCGCAGAGTAAGTAGCAGATTGAAGAGCAAGATGTTCAGTTCAGGTCAAATAGGAACGCTTTGCTGACCATTATCATTGCGGCATCGATGCTGATGCTGATGCTGCCGCAAAAGAACGCGCAAGATGGTCGACGAGCTGAACGCCAAGCTGTTCCCTGATGCTTAAAGTGGTATGCTGATCATACAGATGCACCAAGCCTATGGTGGGATATGAATCGCATGAGGTAGATTTACATATGCAGCGACAAGTCTGGCAGTAAGCAGCGAGCGTCTATCATGCTCGATGTTGTCGATCAAGGTGTGAGCGGGGCGGCTGTCTCTGCAAGCATCATTTGACAGCTTGCGAGTTTGTGCGCCGAGGCGAGACGCGCACTTGACGCGAAAGGCTAATTAATAAAAGAAGCCTGCGTCCAAGCCAAAAGCTACGCAGAACAGATGAAGAATTCACAATTGTTACATATACAGTATCTGCTACTGTAGTCGGCTGGCGCGGACCAAGCAGCATCTCTGGGCGCGCGCGCGCGTATTTTTTGCCAACCTTTCAGCCAGCCAGCTTTGCTGACCTAGGAAGAAGCGCCCTCTTTCTTCTAGATAAAAATGGCGGCGTGCTCCCCCAAAATGTATTCGCACGGGCTTGCTTGACTTGAATCCAGTTGCTGCAAGTTTGAATTGAAATAAAATGGCCTTGCAGATGGCTCAATAATACTGTACAGTAATGTGGGTTGCGTTATGGTCTGGGATGCGTTGGTCGGTGCATGGCTAGAAATGCAGCAGTGTAGTTGGTTGGCAGAGACCGGATAGTGGTGCAGTGCGGCTTTGCCAAAAAAGAATGTTCCCAATCACTCAATCCAAATCCCAGCCAGCGTTGTCTCGCTCTGCCTCTCTCTGTCTCTCTCTCTCTCTCTCTCTCTCTCTGATCGCGCCGTGCTTTGCGGGCAGCGCGCCTCGAAATCGACCTGTATTTCTCCGTGGTTTTGTGCTTTGTGCTGTGTGGGTGTGGATGGTTGTGTGTGTGTGTGTGTGTGTGTGTGTGTGTTGTCCTCACGTCCGCCTGCGAACTTCTCAATAATCCAATCCCAGCCAAGCCAAGCCAAGCTGGACCTAGCGACTGCAGAAGCGGAAACGCACCGTTCCGTCCGTCAAGGGTTGATCGCGCGCTATCGAGATTGCCAAGTTGAGCAGAGTCGTCGACTCCATCCCATTTCACATATTGGTGGTCGTCGTCGTTGTTGTTGTTGTCGTTATTACCTCCAGCTGCATTTCCACATCACTTGCTCGCCTAATCCTCTCGACTCACGCACTCGGCTCAATCCGAATCCGCAGCACACTTGTCTCGTGCGCAGGAATCGGCCATTCCGATCGAGTTTGACACCTCTGTTTCGCCAATCATCCCTCAGACTCTCACCTGAGCGACAATCAGCAGCCAATTTAATCTCGCCGCTTTGTTTTCTAGCAGTTGCTTTGGCAAGTCATTCTGCTGTGATCATCAGCCTCAACTACATCCTTGTCGAACGCTCCGATAGACGGCGTGTGTTATTGTCGTAGTCAGCTTCGTTCGCCTTGGTCCTCCAGCCTACGTTGTTGCAAAGCACGCCGCAATCACAAAATCGACCATCTTGAGCATCGGTAGCACATCTCAACCGAGCAACCCTCTTCGCCTACACCGCACTGCAACGTAGACATATCTACGCCGCCATCCCCTGCACATCCTACTCTCACACTCGCCTCCCGCCATCACCCTGTACTGGACAACAGCTGTCTCGGCTCACTCCCAGGACATCAGTCTGAAGCTGCAACACCCCTTCGTCCTCCGATCACCCAACCCAACCCAACCCGACCCTATACATCGGATCACCGCTTCCATCGACGTCGATTCCGTCACAATGAAGGGCCTCAAAAAGGCGATGGTACGTATTCTGTCTCCTTCAACTCGCTCACGCCTACATGACTTCCGCTGACACTGGAACTTGTTCTTTGACTTTCTGCTCTGCATGTGTCCGCCGTGCGCCCCTTCTGATCGTCATTATCTCAAAACCAATCCGGCTTTCACCTCGATCCTCCCGACAGAACCTTTCGCGTTCGAAATCCAACGACTCCAATGGCAACCGCAGCAGCACCGCCGGTGGAGGTGCCGTTCCTGTACCTCCTCCCAAAGGTGGCACCGTCCCGTCCAACCCAGCATACCAGGGTTCGCTCAAGTCCAACACAGGCTCAACCTCTGCGTCCAGCTCCTCCAGCTCGAGAACTCCCGCTGCCCCTTTCAACAATTCCGCCTATTCCACTGGTCAAGGTATGCCCCAAACAAGACTTCCCCCCTCCGGCAAAACCCGCATGTTGGCTGACAAGACGTCGCCTGCTCCCCCTGTCGTTGTCGTATCCTCAGAGATGCCCGCAGATCCCATCCCCCACTCGGTCGCAACTGCGTCCCAGCCCTCTTCTTCCATCACCCCTTTCCATCACACAGGCTCGCCCGCTTCCCCACCACCCCCAGGTGCCGCCATGGCCTCGCTCAGCAGTGCAGGCATCGCCGCTTCCGAACTCGCCACCCCCCCTAAAGCAGGTACCCTCAACCGTTTGCGTCAAGGTCCTTCCACCACCGGTCCCAAGGACACCATCCCCATCACCGCCAAGACCCCGCCACGCAAACAGAGGAGTTCGCGCTTTCACATCACCGAGAAGGTGGAGCTTGAGAAGCTGCCTCATTTCAACGGTACGTACTCAGAAACTTGCGCCTTTTTTTTTCTCGTTCGTCATCCGTCTTGCAGCTGACCTTTCCGTATTTCCGACTACAGAGGTCGTGCCCGCGGATCGTCCGGCACTTTTTGTGAGGAAACTTAGACAGTGCTCCCTCGTGTTCGACTTTAACGATGCTAGTCAAGAGCTCGAAGGCAAGCAGATCAAGGCCGGTACACTACACGAGATGCTCGATTACATCACCACCAACCGCAAGGTGATCACCGACGAGATCTATCCCGAAGTCGTCGCCATGTTCTCTGCCAACCTTTTCCGATCCATTCCACCCCAAGTCAATCCAGTAGGCGACGCCTTCGACCCCGAAGAGGACGAACCCGTTCTCGAGCTTGCATGGCCTCATCTCCAGATCGTCTACGAGTTCTTCCTGCGCTTTGTCGAGAGCCCCGACTTCAACACCAACATTGCCAAGAAGTTTATCGACCATCACTTTGTCCTGCAACTGCTGGAGCTTTTCGACAGCGAAGATCCACGAGAACGTGACTTTTTGAAAACGACTCTCCATCGCATCTATGGAAAGTTCCTCAACCTCCGAGCCTTCATCCGACGATCCATCAACAACGTCTTCTTCCAATTCATCTACGAGACGGAGCGTCACAACGGTATTGCAGAGCTTCTCGAGATCTTGGGATCCATCATCAACGGTTTCGCCCTGCCACTCAAGGAGGAGCACAAGACCTTCCTCACACGCGTCCTCATCCCGCTTCACAAGGCTAAAAGTCTCGCCCTTTACCACCCGCAGCTCGCCTACTGTGTCGTTCAGTTCTTGGAGAAGGATAGCTCGTTAACGGAGGAGGTTCTTCTCGGCCTTTTGCGCTACTGGCCTAAAGTCAACTCGCCCAAGGAGGTCATGTTCCTGAACGAGGTCGAAGAGATCCTCGACGTCATCGAGCCATCCGAGTTTGTCAAGATCGAGGTGCCTCTCTTCCAACAGTTGCAGCGTTGCATCAACAGTCAGCACTTCCAGGTGGCCGAGCGTGCCCTCTACTTCTGGAACAACGAGTACATCGTCAACTTGATCGGCGACAACGTCCAAGTGATTTTGCCCATCGTCTTCTCGGCGCTCTACCAAAACTCGAAAGCCCACTGGAACCGCACGATCCACACTCTTGTCTACAACGCCTTGAAGCTGTTTATGGAGATCAACCCGGCCCTGTTCGAAATGTGCACAAACGAGTACAAGCAGCAAAGGCAGATGGAAAAGCAGAAGCTTCACGATCGCGAGGAGGCGTGGAAGAAGCTCCGTGATACCGCCCTCAAGAACTCCAAGGCGATCGGTGTTGAACCACCTGCCTGCCTCAAAGAGGAGACTGCCGCACCAGCGGGGAGCGTCAACCCTTATGACATGGACGCATTTGACTCTGCTGCCGACTTGACGGCCGGTGCTGACAGTCTGTTGGAGGCGATGGGTCAAGACCTCAATGGTCAAGTTTCCACCACCGATTTTGACGGGGTCGACGGCAACCACGCTGCACAAGAAGCAGCGCAACCCGCCGAGACGGCGGGCGAAGACAGCGTCGACGATATGGTACGTTGATTCCTCCCACCAAGATCAGATGCCGAACAAAGCACAGGATGATGCTTGCAAGTGCGTGTGAAATTCAGCTGGCTGCGAGAGTATCGCTTGGAATGCAAAAGCGCTGACACACGCCATTGCTTTTCCCCTTGTCCACTTCTGGTCCGCAATCGGGTTCGAGCAGAAAGACTTTGCGGAGACAGCACGACAACAAATCGGCAAACAGGAGTCGCCTCATGTGCGACGCAAGAGCGTGATACCCATGGATCCGACTGTGCTTGCCGAGTTGGCGGGTCACAAAAGCCTTGACGGGTAAGTTGGGTTTCCAGTGCACGGCGCGATTCAATTCAGGTTCTGTTTCTAATCTGCATTTTTGCTTTGTGCGTTTCGCCGATGATAGCACGGATCTTCGTCAGCCCTCAGGTGATGCATAGATACTCTCGGTGTGGCCCACCGCCACTGCCCCACCTTGTCGTTGCATACGACACATGACGCACCCACCACCAGATCCAATTTCATAACGATGCCCTTTTCTTTTTAACACACATTCTTTTTTTGTTATGCTTTCAAGCCGGTTCCCCCCTTGCGTGTTCTTCCTTTATGCGACTCGTTAGGCATTGCCTTTCCATCTATGGTTTTTTCAAAAGAGGTTTTGCGGTGTGGATGGGGGAGGTGTGTGTGGTTGGTGTGAGGTTCCAGGGTGGGGTTGTGTTGGTTCGATTTGGCTTTTGTGGTGAGATGAAGGGTGGGCGGCGTTATGAAGTCGGATCTCTTGATTAGGGGAGGTGGTTGGGGTTGAGGGGAACTTATTTCTCGCTGCTCTGGGATGGATGTTCTTGTTCTTGTTCTTCCATCATCACTGGACATCGAGGATGCGATTGCTTAGGGTTCTTATCTGTTTATCTATTGGAGTTGGGGTGGTGGTGGTGGTTGAGGCAAAGACGCAACGAGTTGGAGATGAATGTAACTGGAAGATCAATTGTCAATCTCATGCCGATGATGGGATTGGACCTGATTGGGCTAATGGCGAAATCACTTGTGCCATTCCAGCTTCGAACAAACCTGAAACTTGCGGAGCTAACGATCCCAACAAACACGACTTCTACGGGTAACTAACACCTTCCCCCCAATCTCCCTCTACCAAAGAGTGAGAGACACTACTGACCTAAACACTCTTCTACTATTTTTTTTCGTCAATACAGATCTTGTAAACCAATTGGAACATTGAAGCAAGACGAATACGCCTGTCCCTGCGGAGTTCACGGTATCAATTGTCCCCCCTTCTCCCCAGTCTCGCGTCTCTTCTGGCCCCAAGACTGGCTATCCAAAGCAATCAACTCCCTCACCTCCTAATTCTCCAACCCCAAACCCCCAATTTACTCAACCCTCCTACTTCCCTACCATCGCAATTCCAACACCCTCTCCCATGAGTCCACTCGAGTGCCACACACCTCAGCATTGAACCCAGATGAACACTACAAATGCACCCCCTTACACCGCCCACTGCTAAACACCCTAATTTTGCACGGAGAAGACCTGCATCAACTTGCTCTCTTGCTCCTACTAACTGAGAAGAAAAAAAAAACCACTGCGTCTACTTGGATCGAGACTTCTGCGACGGCATCGCCATAGGTGCAATAGCAATCACACCTCGATTGCTGCTGTCCATGAAAGGTCCTCTGATCGTCAGCCTCTTGCCAGCCTCGCCATTACCCGTCCCCGTCGTCGTCGTCGTTGTGCTGTTCTTTGCGATCGTGCTAGCGTTCCTCGGCGATGCCGTCGAAGCCGACTTGTCCGGGCGCGTTGTCCCACCAACCATAACCCGACTTTTGCTGCACCTCGACGCTTGGGCGGCCTTTTCTCGCACACCCGACCCTTCGTCGTACGCATACTGCTCGAGATTAGCTGCTGCAATCGCGGCGCTCTTGCGCGGCACCACGCTCGCTCGGTTCTGACCTGATGACACCGCTGTCGTGCTGGCTTTGGAACTCGAGAGAGGCGCTCGGCTCGCAGCCCGCTGATCGCGCTCCTGTTGTGATCTTGCCGAGACCTCGTACCACTTGGGCTTTGAATCGCGATCCGCCTGCTCCTGACGAGCCAAGTCTCGCTTCGCATAGCGCTGACACACTTCCAGCAGGCGCGCAAAGTATCTTTGCAACACCGGATCCTCGTCCGTGAGAAGACTTTTGGCATCGTTCATGTTGGTCGGCAGGAACGCGGCGAGATCCTGTAGAAGAGCGTCGGGAAACATCTCGCCGCCTGACCGCCTTTCCTTCTTGGCAAATGCGGCGTTGAGCTTCTTCAGCTCGCCATAGCAATCGCTGTGGATCGTCTCCCCGGGAATGACGGATCGCACGTGATCGATCTCTACGTCGTCGTCGCTATCCTGGGCATTGGCCATGCTTGATGTGCGTATCTTAGAGCCCGAGCTAACGACAGGTTCGTCGTCGTCCGAATCCTCATTTTCTAGATCAAAGTCGTCATCAAACATCTCAGGAGGGATCTCGTTTTCAAGATCCATCTGCATTCCGCCACCTCCCGTATCGCGCTGCACTCTAGATGCATGTTGCCCAGCGTAAAGAGCACGGCCACCAGCCTCGGGAGGAGTCAAGCTGACGTTGGAGATGTCGTTGACATCATCCTGAAACTCGCTAAAGTCTTCGTCTCTGACTCGCCTCGGTGGCTGCCGTGCCTTGCCTTGGCCAGCACTCGAAGCAGATGCCTGCCCAGGTGGCAGCGTGGCCTCGAACTGCAAGTGGATCTTCTTCTGGCCCTGGAGCACTTTGTTCGCATCAGGACCGATGTGAATGTAGGTCGAGTTGAAGCCAACGGCATTCTTCTTCATGCGTAGCCGGAAGACGTTTTCAGAGCAGAGATGCTCGAACAAGCGCGCGGCGTCGTCCTTTTTGAGCTGTGCACCAGCACCATGCATCTCCACCTTGTCGTGACCCAATTGTCGTATTTTGGCGCCGCGACTGCCTCGAAAGACGTCGACGCAATGAGCCTGCGTAAGTTGCGATCGTGGATCCGTGATGGCTTTGACGAGCTTGACCGCTTTGATGGCCATCTCTGTAACATCCTCCGTTCGAACGGATCCTCCCTTGCGGCAGCAGTTGTCGCAGGTGTTGTTGCACATGGCCGCAGAGAAGTCCTCACCAAAGTAGCGCAGCACCTGGACGCGGCGGCACTCCATCTTGTTACTGCAGAAGCGGGACATATGTTCGAGCGATTCGATGGCTCGTTCCTTGGCCTCTTGACTTTTGTCGTGCTCGTCCTTGGTCATCTGCTCCATCTTGTAGATGTCAGCGTAGGAATAGTACAGGATGCATTTCGACGGCTTCCCATCACGGCCCGCTCGTCCAGTCTCTTGGTAGTATCCCTCGAGAGACTTGGGAACGGCATAATGAATGACGAAGCGAACGTCTGCCTTGTCGATGCCCATGCCGAAGGCGATCGTGGCGACGATGACTTGGAAGATGTTGTTCTGCCACTTTTGCTGAACCATCTTGCGGTCTTCATTGCTGAGTCTTGCGTGGTAGTGGTGCGCTGAGATGTTCTTGGATCTGAGATCGTATGCCACTGTCTCGCACGATTCGCGACTAAAGCAGTAGATGATGCCGCACTGGTCTTTGTGCGAAGTGAGGATGAGGCTGGAAATGTCGTCGAGCACCTTGATGCCGCGCTTCTCGCGCACCTCGTACTCCAGATTTGGCCGATTGAAGCTTTGCGAGAGCTGGAGCACGTTTTTCATGTGCAGATGCTCTTTCACATCTTTGATGACACGAGCATTTGCGGTGGCGGTGAGGGCCATCATGGGCACATCGGGATAGTCTAGACGCAACTGGCCGAGCTCGGTGTAATCTGGTCGGAAATCGTGTCCCCATTGACTGACACAGTGCGCTTCATCGACAACGAATCGTGCGATGCGTTTGCGTCGGTACAGATCGGTGAGCAAGTTCTTTGTCGCCCCGGACTGCCGAATGTTCTCCGGGGTCAGATAGAGAAGACGCATCGAACTGTTCCTGGCGCCGGCTTCGTTGATGACCATCCTTTTCTCGTCTGCAGGCATATCACTGGCGAGTCTCGCTGCGGGCACTCCTTTCATGACGAGCTGAGTCACTTGGTCCTGGATGAGGGAGAGAAGCGGAGAAACCACAATGGTGAGACCACTGGCCTTGTCCGTGTCGATGCATGCGGGCAGCTGGTAGCACAGCGACTTGCCACCACCGGTCGGCATCAGCACAAAGACATCCCTACCCATCAGTGTACCGTTGATCGCCTCGAGCTGATTGGCTCGGAATCGTCCAATTTTGAAGCGCTTGACGCGTGCGTAGGCGACGTCTTTGGACCATGGATACTCGGGCATCGCAGTCACGCCTTCCTTGGGAGGAGGTTTTTGCAGCGAAGGCCCGCGCAGAGCATATTTCACTTCGACCGGCGCACTTTCGTCTTCGTAGTCCGCATCATCAAGATCGATAACTTCGTCGGGGATCGTGTCGACGCGTGTTGCTGCAACCGGGTCGGGAGAGAGGTCCCTAGCCCAATCATCATGGAAGTCGGCTTCACAGAACGACGCAGGTGGCATCGGTTGAAAAGCTGTCGATCTGGAAGACTTGGCTTCCGGCTTCGAGGAAGCCAATGACGGGTGAGCTTCATCGGATGGGTGACTTCTTGCATCCTGTGCACTCCTTTGGTTGCCATTCACGAGCTTCTCACCGACGACCTGAAACGAATTAGATGCAGTGCATGCGGTAGCGACGGAAGGCACCGGTGCATCTATCTGCCTGCTGTCAGAGAAACGAGCCACTGGACGCTCCAGGGATACTGGCTCGTAGCTGCGAGGGTTGCTGAGCGGATGTGAGGAAGACGAAGAAGCTGCAGGATCTCGAGTCGAGCCGGAATTGCGCGACATTATGGCCCTCTCGATGCTGTTCAGCTGTTCGTGAAAGGCAGCAATGCTGGCCGCATCGTCGTTGTACCGGCGACGTGCATCGCTGTCGTAGAAATCATAGAATTGTTGTGAGATCTTGGCGTGAAGATCGTTGACACTTTGCATAGTGAATTTGTACGCCAGCAGGAGCTCAGCTTCGCTGTAGCTTTCATCGATGGTGGCCTTTGGTCGAGGGACGTTATGGTGCGGTGCAGACCGGGATGCGGAAGCGCCAGAACTTGGGTGCGGCTCGCGAGAATGAGAGTTGTGGCTGTCACCAGAGAGGCTGGAGTGGCAGTCGCCCGTCCTGGTGCGCTTCTGTGCCGGCGATGGCGCAAAGTCTTCCACTACGGAGCGTTTGGGCGATGGACGGCTGCTCGAGCTGGACGTGCTGGGATGGATAAAGGCATGGTCTTCCTCGTCACTGCCCAGGTCGATGGTTTCGTATGTTGCATCGACGTCCGCTTCGAAACGGGATGGCACATCTCGTCTTGACGGAAACTTGGTCATGGTGTCGACAGAAGTTCAGGGCGATAGTGTGTTCGGCATGGATTGCCAGAGAAGGCGCGTCAGAGCAGTAGAGAGAGCGGAATCCGATTCCCACGGTAATGTATGATGAGCTGGAGAGTATCAAGGAAAACAGCGAGGCAGATGTGGACGCTCGATCAAAGCAATGAGCCTGTTGGATGCGTAGAGATGTTGAAGAGAGCGAGAGCGCGTTGCCGCAAGTCTCAAGGGGCTCTTTCGGGAAAGAGGACGTTGCGACTGGACGCGATATCGGTGTGCTCCGTCTTCGATGAAGACCACTCGTGACAGCGATACGAGTGCGATTCGCTGCAATTCCAACGCAGCTGAGCAGTTTCGATCGATCCTTCCGCGTAAAATCGAAAACGCTTGCAACGCTTGCAACGCTTGCAAGGCCGAGAGAAGAAGTCCACGGATGTCGGAGAATTTAGCAGGCGAGGCACAAGTAGTGATGATGGAAGAAGACGGAAGAGGGAACGGCGATACCGATTTAGCTTGTCGAAAGCCGACAACTGTGCTGCAACCCGCGGCTGCACTTTCCTATCCGTGACAATGTGACGGTGGGACGCTTGTCATTGTGGTTTAGAGGCTAAGTTGGCCAAACTGCGCAGCGAACCAAGTGAGGTCGACAAAAGTGTGCGTCTTCACAAGAAATTGTGTGTTACTTCCGGGTCGCCACAGAAAACCCACTTCAACAGACGCGTTCCGCGTCGAACCTAGTTTGCCAAGGCGGCCCGCAGTTTTGCGTACGCTGAGCGCTGCTGGTGTCTGAGTTGTATCTTGCATTTCATCACAGAGTTTCGTGTGGAGGTCGAGCTGCTCAGCTCACGTGATGCGAAGCTTTTGTGCTTGCTGCACTGTAGACGCCAGGACCCTGTCCATTTTTTTTTTTTTCTTTTTTATGCTTTTCTTTGGGTATTGACGAAGGTCTTGGTTGGGAACCGATTTCGCCGTTCCATCCACCTAAACCACCTCGATCTATCACCTTGTATCATAATTAACATCATCCACAGCAGCCTGTAGCCCTTGCGAGTTTCAACCCTCGTACCTTATACATCTCTGCGCTCAGATGTGCTTTTAATCTCTGTTTGCGCTGCAGACAAATGGAGATCAAGACGGGTCATCGAACCGTTTAGTTGCGATTAACGACACGTATGGCACTGAATGGCAGCGAGGGACTCATTGCCAATTCCGTTCGCACTCCGGAGCTGCAGCAGAGCCGACACATGTCCATCGACTCTGACGATGACTCGACCCAACTCACGCCTACAGATATGACTATGGAGACGCAAAGCAGTCCACGCACCGAAACATTCGCCAATGCCAAGATGCGTGCTGACGAGGGGGCGCGCAAGATCCACTACATTGACACGCCACAACAGACTCCGCCTTGCTCGGCGATGCTTTCTGTCGCTCTTGGTCAACAGGTCTCCTCCGCTGCAACCTCATCGGAAGCTGCTACAAGATCGATCGCCGTCTCACCAGCAGCTTCCACTTCGCCGCCGCCCCCTTCCACGCTTTCGGAAGCGCCGACATTCAATTCCGCTATAGCGATTGATCCCCAGACTATCGCAAAAATCCCACCGTTATCCAACGCGACCTCAACTGCACCCTCTTCCACCGCATCCACTCCGGTCTCTACGCCGGGAGCGGCGCCACAGACTTATGCAAGGAAGCGTGGGCGGCCGCGCAAGCATCCGCTCCCTGATCCAAACAATCCGCCTCCACCTAAGGCCAAACGCAAAACCAGCGCAGATAGTGCTCCTGCCGCTGTCAAGAAAAAGGCTTCCTCCGCCGCCGCTGCTGCCGCTCGTTCTGCGGCATCCAATGCTGGATCGCTTCTGTCCGTTCCAGATCTTGGTCGGCTCATTCCTCAACGCTCTACGTCCGAAAATGCACAGACCTTCATCCAGAACAATCTTCGTCTCTTTGCAGACCTCTTTGTCGCCCTCCAGAAGCAAGCCAGCACCGATCATTCTGTAGCTGACGACGCAAGCACCCAGCAGGCCGACTTCAACAACGCCTCCGAGCAAAGCCATGATTCGGCCAACGCAGAATCGGCGGTCTCTGCAGATGCCAACGGCACAAGCCAGTCTTCGTCCGTTCCTGTGGATATGGACCTCTCTTTCGCTACCGACGGCGCTTCCGTGGCGGGATCCAATGCTGTCGCGACAACATCGACGGTTCCGACAACAGAGAGCAAGGCCCCAGGTCCCAGCAACGCCATCCGCGAGGAAATCAGAAAGAAGCTCTCCGATGTCACCAAAGGCCGCGAAGCTATTCATGCAGAGATGCTGCAAATGCGTGTCGACGCAAGCTTCTTTGAGAACGCACAGAAGACGGTGGACGAGCGAATTTCGGTGCTGCGCGAGCGCATCGCTAACCATACTGCGCTGCTTCAACGCGAACGCGAAGCAACTCGCAAGGCTAGGGAAGCCACTCGGAAAGCCAAGAAAGACCGCAAGGCGAGGGAAAAGAGTCTTCGCGACTCGGAGAGGGAAGAACGACGTCTTGCTCAGACCTTCGCGCAGTTGGAGAGAGAGATCGCCGCCGAAGAGGAGGAGCGTAGGCGACTTGAGGAAGCCGAGTCGAGCGATGACGAACCGGCACAGGATGAGGAGGAAGCAGACCAAGAACAGCTCAATGTGGGAAGTCGTCTGCACAACCAGCTCGTCGATCAGCTCGAAAATCTCGATCCGTCTATACTCGATACCAGTCCGTCGGAAGCTGCTTCGATATCCACAATTGCAACCCCTGCCGTCTCGACCGACACGCCTGCACCTGACCGAGCTATCTCGTTCAGCGATGAGGAGCTTGCCAAAGTGCTTGGTATTTCGACAAGCGAGTTGGCAGGCTTTAGTCAGACGCTGGAATTCACCTCTCTGCCATCATCTTCGCAGCCGATCGCTTCGACTGGCGTGGAGTCCCTGTCTCTTGCAGCACCTTCGGCTTGCGGGTCTCCCATGCCTGCCAACGAATCGAGCGATCCGCTTGGCACGCAGACTTCCAGCAATGCAGCAGACAGTTTCGATGTGGCTGCATTCTTGGAAATGGCGGCTTCGTTCGGAGCTGTCGCACCCACCCTATCCGCCACGACGCAGATGGATCAAGGTTCATCTACCACAATCTAGTATTGAAGCCTAACTTTAAGACATTTAGGTCGAATCTCATTCACAATGTACTTCTACGCATTCACATTTGGCGTCTCCTGTAATCCCACATCAGAACGAACTTGAATCCAACTCTTGCACGGCTGGAGCTTGATGAGGCGTCGTGTCAGGAGAGTGTACTTGTACTATGCATTAAAGTGATCGTAAGTGGTGGTGAGAACGTGGAGTTAGAAATCTGTGGCTCTGCCACCGTAGGTCCATTCCTTTTCGTACTTGAGAGGGTCATTCTTGGGACCGCCGATTTCGCCTGTATTTGGGTTTGTTTCGCCTTCAAATTCGGGTCTGGGTTTTCTCCGTGCGTCCGGGTGGAGATCTCCCTTCTCTGGATCTGAGGCGAGGAAGGGCGATGCATCTGACAGCAACGTACGTTCGAGCAGAGGTGAATTAAATAGTCAGCGTATAGATAGGCAAAAGAGTAGAAAGGATGGAGAGAGAGGATGCTACTTACTCTGTTTGGACTTGACGAGCTTTTCAAACTCTTTCTGTTCCTGAGGTGGCAGAGGTGGTGGGCCAGGACGGTTGAATCCTCCCGATGCCCTCAAGGAGGTGGATGCGAATGTGCGGCGCGAGCTACTGGCGAGTGTCGTCCTGAGAGGTGCCATGAGTAGAGCTGATTTAGATGCTAGCATCGTGGAAGCTGATGTGATTGGGTAGTTGATGTTGGAGGATGAGGGAAGAGCGGTGAGCGCTTGAATCAGGCCCGTATAGAGTTGTTCCGGAACGCAAGTGTGGAGGTAGTGGCAAGGGTCGGGAGGAATTTTAGAGCTGCTTACGTGATGCAGGTAGCCTGTGCTATTCAGTTCATCCCTTATTGATGAGCGATGCCATTTCTTCTCCCTTTCAACACCATCTTAGCACCCAATAATCCTATTGTTCCTTCCGATCCACGAACGTAGTGTGAATAGACAGCATCAGCTATTGGGAAGGGGTTCTAGTCGGGTTGTGGTTACAGGGATGCAACTAGGTCGTTCCTTGTCGTTGTCCAAACAAAGCCTTCCAAAATCATCGTAAATGGGTCCAAAAATACGAGAACAAAAGCAACCGAAAAAAAAAAAGAGGAACTGCAGCACCTAGGATTCCCGCGTGGTCCCCCACCGCAGTACTGACTAGGCGATACCTTGCTTAACTTCGCAGATCGGACGGGATGCGGTGCTTTCAAGGTTCTATGGCCGCAGATGATAGCCCGTGGTGTAGAGGCAGCTATGTTTGCGTTTGTTCGACCGAAGAAACATTCAATCATCTCGTTCATGCTTCTTGTCATGGGTTCGAAGTGTTTGTATGGCTGATATTATGGGTATATAGTAGATCGTGAGTGACATGAAATGGTGTCAAGATGTACTTAGAGGGGCATGGTCCGCAAGCGCTTAACCAGCTTGGCCTGCTCGCTGGCTGCGGTCGCTTGTTCCAGGATCGACACTTGCAGACTTGTGATGTCCATGACAGACTCTTGTAGCGTCGCAGCGACCTCTGCTTTCCTTTTGAGATCCACAGCGATCGGCTTGCGCTCTTTTCGCAGCTGCTGTGC
The DNA here is from genome assembly GCA_928724745.1 of Anthracocystis setariae. Taxonomy (NCBI): domain Eukaryota; kingdom Fungi; phylum Basidiomycota; class Ustilaginomycetes; order Ustilaginales; family Ustilaginaceae; genus Anthracocystis; species Anthracocystis setariae. Next base: position 1,099,887 of record CAKMXJ010000039.1, on the reverse strand, counting down.
ATGCTCCCTTTCTGCTGCTCGACGTTGCTCCTCCTTCTTCGCTTCCAATGCGCGGATGATCGCAGCCCTCTTCTCCATCGCCTCTGCCCTTCTGGCTGGTAGTGACTTTCGGTATCCAATCACCTCCGTTGTCAAGGTGTTGGCCTGGTCGTTCAGCACCTGCACTCGTCTTGAAAGAGTTTCATCGAATGGTTCGATGCCTGTGAGTCCGCAAGAAAGCATCGGAATGAGAGCAGGATCAGTATTTGCATGGTCAACACGAGGCAGCTGGTCCACACTTACCTTTGCTGTGCTTTGCATAGTCGTGTGGAGTCATGCCGTTATATAACAAGTTGCGCTCGATCTTGGCTCTTGTTGCTCCAGTCAACTGTGCGGTGTAGCGCGGGATAGTAGATCGGAGCAATCTGTGTCAGTGTATATAGATATCAAGCTGAGGCGTACTGCGCGTCAATGCTCACCCTCTTGATCATCTTGTTCACCACAGCTTTGAGCGCCTCGTGGCGTTCTAGCTCGCTGCCGAACTCCATCTGCGCAATCTTGTGGGCATGCTGATCGACAGCATCAAGAATGTAGTCCAAGTCTGCTGGACGATCCAGGTTCAAGCGAGGAAAGTGACCCGACATCGTGACGAAGCGCTAGGAAACTGGAGACCAAATTGTGATGTGCGGATGAGCCGAGCGGCGGGTTTGCCGAAAGTCCGAGAGCGAACACCTTGTCGGAGGGATGGTCAAAGCGTGAGAAAACGGTGGTTGTTTACGGCGTGATCCGTGACTGCAGTGGAGAGAGGGGAGGGGCGTGGTGGCGATAAAGATGTCCCGTCAGTCGAAGTCAACACGTAGATGTGTGCGCTCTGAGCAAAGACAGATGCTACCGGGCCGGGCCCTGCATCCTTCAAAAATGTCACTCGACCCACCTCGGAGAAAAACATACACGCCTCACGCGTTGTTGGACCCCTCTGAACCACGAGCCCCACTCCACACTGTGCTGTGAGACAAAATTCGGATCTTCCAGACGTGTGTTGGTCTCTGAACGCCTTCTGCCCAGTCCTTGGATTCACGCTCGCATTCTTCCGCCCCTCAGCCTATCCGCCTCTCTGAGTGAGCCAATCTCAGCTACCGTTTCAGCTTGTGCTCTCATCATCGTCGTGCCTTACCATCCTCACCACATCACCTTCCACTTCGAAAGTTTCATACTGCGCGCTTACGCATGCAGTCCGACATGACAGACGATACGTTTGTAGCTTCCGCGCTGCAGCAAGGCAGCTTCTTTACTCCGTTGGCATCTTCGCTGGCTCAGCTGGTGGAGGATCGCTTCGACGACGACCAATATGACCGGGGTGTTGAGCTGTTAGAGCAACTGCAAGCCGAAGGTGTTAGGCCTCCGCAAAACCTATTTCAGAAGCTTGTGGCTCTCAGCCTTTGTTCCCTATCGCGCGCTCAGGTTGCTTCCACCTCCAAATGGACTCTCGACAATGTGCCAGGCTCCACTACCGCTCGCTTCGTATCGCAGCCAAGGGCAAACGGCGTGTCCAAACCTGCAAACACCGACCGACCCTCATCGGCCACTGTGCTGAAAGCGACATCGTTGCTTGTCCAATACTCCCAAGCCAGCGCAGCGCACGAGATAGGAGGTACGGACGAGGAGAGATCGACTTGCAACACTGACAAGTCAACACTCCTCGCGCGTCACATTTTGAAGTCTCTCCCTTCGCAGAGGAAGCCATTGACGAGCCACAAGTCGACCTCGCCTAAGCCCTCTCGCAGCGCCTCTGTTCGATCCGACAGCGAGCAAGAAAGCTCGATTGAGCTTAGCCCTATCGAGAAATGGGTGCGCAACGATTTACAGAATGCAGAGGATATCTGGGCCCTTCTGTGCCATCGATGCTTGATCAACGCTGATGAAGAGAAAGAGAGCTCACTCACGCAGGTGCGCGAATTCTGGATGAAGCCTTCGGATCAAAGGCGCTACCAAAAGCAGTTGCAAGCATCCATCGCCACTCAGGATCGTCTTGAAGACAAATTCGGAAAGCTTTATAGAAGGCAACTCAATGGAGAGACAAGCAGCGAATCCTCTGGCTCAGACGATGACGTTGACCATAATCTGCGAAGGGGCCCCTCGATGCCAGGCCGAGCGAAGAAACGGCCCACCAAGTCTGGAAACGCACGATCCTCCGTTGCATCATCATCTGCGCCTGCGAAGCGTGCTCGCAAAGCCAAGTCCATGCACGGACACAGTTCGCACAATCAACATCTGATGATGACAGAAGGAGCATGGCGGACGCTTTCGGTACTGCTCGTGCTTTGGGACCGGGCATCGTTCCAGCAAGGTCAAGGTCCTGCAAGTTCGGCCTCGGCGCCAACGACAGAAATCGATCCGCCTCTTCTGTGGCAATTCCCAACCAGCCACCAGACAAAGACGAGCCGTCGCATGACGAACAAGGAAGCAAGTGGTCAGGCGATGGTCGAAGATATCAGCCGAGCTTTGGACGTCGCTCTCTCGTTCCCACGCGTCTTGCCTGCGTTCGCTGCGCCATCGAGTGCAACAGAGTCGGCGTCAAATGTCACTGACACTGACAAGTCTCTCCCTACACGTGGCGACGCTCGCATTCTATCCTCAGTACCGCAGTCCGAGCTCTTACATCGACAGGAGATCGGGAAACAGAGGGACGAGAGGGAGATGGCGGCACGTGCTGAGACCGCTGCTCGTCTTTTACAGTCATTGCATGAGCTGGTTAAGCTCAGATGTGTTCAACCTGTTGCGTTCTTTGCAGGGATCTCGGAGCGTGTCGAGCCGTTGCGTACTGCTGAGATCCAGTATCTGATGCTGCCACTGATCGAATCTCGGCCGGTCATTGTCGCCAAAGTGCTTACGACGTACCTTGAGGATGCAACCGAGCCACACCCAGACCAATCAGATGCGAAAGCTTCCGCCTCAACGCGACTATATCTCGATCAGGACACCTCGATCACCCTGAACACCACGATCGCGCACGCAATGCCCACGGACGAAACAGCACACGTGCGATTACAGAACACCGTGAGGCGGGACCACGACCGTGATGCCAAGGCGATCCTCGACTTCCTGTCGCTCCACCATCTCGAGCTTGAAGGCTCAACCGATGCCAGGTTGGACTTGGAGTTCCCGACCAAATCCGAGAGTCTTTCGCAGTCGATTGTACGGAAGCGACCGCAGAAGCAAAACAGAAGTGACCCGCATCCGCGGAAGAAAGGCAAGACGGGAGGTAGAAGTGGCGATGCAGGGATGGATGCAGATTCAAGTGTGACGCAAGAAATGAAACAAGGCGGCTTGCAGGGACTTGCCTTTGTTCGAGCTATCGAGATGGAAGCGAGGGATCGCATCAACCAGATCAAGTTCCTGATCGCACGGGCGCTCGTCGCGTTACATTCTTCCGCCTATCTCGGCGAGGCGATGGTGGAAGATGGGAGTAGCCCGTTGACTGTCCTATCCGAGACCTCTGGGGACTCCGGGAATGCAGCGCGGAAGCAAGATGCCAAGACGAGGAAGGCAGAGTTGCGATCGTTCCTGTCGCAGCTTATCAAAGCGGTCAAGCGGGATTCTGCCGATTTTGAGGCGTGTCTTTCGTCGATGAAGACGCATCTCGACGGCACGCCGAGACAAGGACGGGTATTGAACGCCCTCGCCTCAGTCGGTGCAAAAGGCGATGGGGAAGGGTCGGGTGGTTTGCCAACGCTGGAATCGACGGCAGACCGGTGTCAGAAATGCCTGATTGCTACACGGAATCTCATCGACGCGACGATCATCTTGGGCGAGTGCCTGCAGTGAAGGTGCAAGCGTCGATCGGCAGATTCGCGCAAGTGAGCGTGACACTTGCCAACATCGTCTGTCACTGTTTGCACATGCTGGTTTCGTAATCAATCGAGGATGTACAGCTCTGCCACAGACCGCGATGATGCAGGATTGCGTCGACAAAGAAATGTGGTTGACAAGGGAGAGGCAAGGGGATGGATAGAATACAAAGGGAGATAGATACAGATACAAATGTGACCTAGATGAACCGACGGAAAGAAGAGTTGAAAGCATTTACAGACCAAGTGAAGGATGGAATTGCAGAGAGAGCCTGATGAAACCGGTAGGAAATGGTAATTGCCATCTGCGGTGGAAGGGGACTTGTTCGGCTTCAAACTCGACCGAGCCTCTTCTCGACGGCACCGACGACCTTGGCCCAAACTCGAAGCGCTTGGTATCTGGCGGCTGGAGACAAGTCGCCGAAAGTCTGTCGCCACAACTGCCTGTTGTAGGCCCTATGCCTGGGCGCGTTTGCCTTTAGCCAAGCCGAGTAGAAAGTCGCCAATGAATCCGAGTCTAAATCCAAGTCGGACTCGAGTGCCGCTTTAGCAGCCGAGGTTGACTCGTTTGTCTGATTTGCTTGGGCTGCAGGGAGGGTTGCGACGGCCTTGCTCGAACCGGTTCGCGACCTGAACTCAGACAGAGCTTGAATGAAACGTGCATTGTTGTCCTGCCAGAAGCGCTGGTTGAAATTGTCGGCTCGTGCCATGCGAAGCTTGTGAGCGAGCTCGGCTTCTTCGAGCTTGGCCAAGAGACGTTCGAAGTAGAGCGAGGGAGATTTGGAGCGCCTACGGGAGGAAGCGGTAATGCCGGACCAGCCACCGAAGCTCGAGTCGCCCGAGGTGGTGAATTCGTGCAGCGAGTACGGGTGAGACATGCTAATTGCACTGGAGGAGGCGGATGCAGGCAGGTCTGAAGATGAAGAGGAAGATGCAGAGGAAGCGTGCTCAAAAGCGGAGCCGTATCGGATGGGGCGCAGGTTGCTGATCGGGTCAGGAGGTCCAACCATGTCTGCGCCTGGGCGGGCGGCGAAGCGTGCAGATCGACGAGACGAGTTGGACGATGATGAGGCGAGCGTAGATGAGGATGAGGCGACCGCAGAAGAGCTGACGAGGCGTCGAGATTCCAAGAAGCAGCCAGCAGCAAGGGAACGCATGCTTGCCACCGTGGTGGGACGCACCATTGTCAATGTCCTCGATGAAGTCATATGGGTGGGCGCGAATGGAGACACTACGATCGTCAGAGTAGCGTTGTTAGAGGAAAAAGTTGAGATGATTGGTGCTGTTGCCAGCTGTCAGGCTTTCGAGGTGATGGAGATATGTGGATGTGTGATTGTGTTGACGGTGAGAAGCAAGAAAAAAGAGGAGGAGGGATGCAGGGTCAACTGAGCACCACACACAGACACACACACACAGCTTTGTCGTCTGGCAAAAATTCTCGAGACGCCGAGCGACCGAGCGAACCACATTTGGGCTCAGCGCCACACGCACGCGACTTGGGGCGGCAAACTTGGCTCCGACTCTGCGCGCTACAGTACTATACAGTACAGTTCTGCTGTGCGTGTCACTCTAGAATATAAGGATAAATTTCGCTCAAATTGAAAAATGCTTTGCGGGGAAGATTAGGCCATTTTCGGTGGCGATCCGCAACTCAACATCCAAACGAAGCAGCCATTCTGTTAGACCGATACGATTCTGTTGATTTGCAATATACGATCGGAACCGAAATCGTTACGCAGCTCGGAAGTCGCGACTGACTGACGGACGGAAACTGTCAGAAAAGTGAATTCCTCTCGAGCAAGGCGCAGCATGTACATACACTTGTCCTGCTTCTTCCCACCATCCTACTGCGCAACGCAAACACACTCTCCACTCATTCATCGTCGTGCGTACGCTGGGCTGTCGTTGACAAACAAGCAGCACTTGACAGCATACGTTGAAGTCAGTGATTGCGTTTAGACGCGGCCGCAACAAGACTGAATCGTGATCCGATCATCGTTCAAATCATCTGGTCGGCTTGTGTGGTCTGCGTGATCCGTTCGCCTTGCTGCTCTTATTACCTTTGCGCTCAAAATCTGGCGGATATTCAATCTGAAGTCAGTGCCGATCTGAGCGACAAGGCCCTGTTCCCAAGCGACCAGCTGCCTCAAGCTCTACAGACCCATTTACAAGCTAAGGACCATCACTATACCAAGATGGCAGGCCCGCAACGAGGATCCCGCGTCGTGTTCGGTAAGTCGAGCGTCTTTTCTGCTGCAGTTTGCCTGTTGTGAGCCTGTTGACTGACATGATGGCTTGCAATTTCGCAAACAGTGGGTAACATCCCCTACGACATGTCCGAGGAGCAACTCACGGATGTTTTCAGGGAAGTCGGCAAAGTTGTAGGATTTCGTCTTGTCAATGATCGAGAGACTGGCAAGTTCAAGGGCTACGGTTTCTGCGAGTTTGAAGATCCCGAGACTGCTGCCTCCGCAGTTCGCAATCTCAATGAAGTCGAAGTCGGTGGTCGGCCGCTACGCATCTCGTTTGCCGATATTGACCCCTTGATGGAGGGTCGATCCACACAACACGGCCAATTCGATCAGGATGACCTTCGCAGGAGAGCGGCTGCTGCCGGACGTGCCGGTCGGCCAGGTACCTTCGGTCATGGTGGTACCACTAGAGGTGGTGGAGCTGTTGGCGCAGCGTGGCAACAGCGTGGTCCGGCCGACAACGGCTTCGGCCAACGGCCGCAGTACGGTGCACCACCCGGAGCAGCGCCCTATGGTGGTCCAGCAGGTCATCCTGTGGGCGGTGCTGCTGGCGCTTATGGTGCTCCGGGAGCCGCGCCAGTCGGAGGTCCTGTCACCCTTCCACCCAACCTGCCAGCTGGCGTCCCTCTTCCCGCCGGTGTAGGATCCACCGATGCCATCACACAAACGCTCGCCACCCTGCCCCCCAACCAGCTACTGGATATCATGAGCCAGATGAAATCCCTCGTTACCGCCTCGCCAGACCAGGCCCGTGCTCTGCTAACAGGCCACCCACAGCTTGCATATGCTCTTTTTCAGGCCATGCTGATGATGAACGTCGTCGATCCCGAGATCCTGCAGCGCATCCTCGCCGCCTCTGGCGCTCTCCCGACTGCTGCGCCTGGCGCTCCACCCGCCGTGCCTCCTCACATGCAGAACAACGGCGGCAGTTCCGCAACCCCTCCTCAGCAGTACGGCGGACCTGCGCCCGGACAGTACCCTCCTGCGGCCCGACCGCCACCATATGGACAACAAGGATACGGCCAGCCAGCCGCATCACAAGGCGCAGCACCCGCCAACGACCCAGCCGCTGCACTTGCTGGACAGAACTTGCCAGAAGAACAAAAGGCGCTGCTGATGCAGGTTCTGCAACTCACCCAAGACCAGATCAACGCCTTGCCCGCCGATCAGAGGGCTAGCATCATGCAACTCAAGGCTCAGTTCGGCCAGGCTTGATTGGGCGCTCGCATCGCATCCATGGCACCAATGTACGACGAAGCGGTTGTCAATGCGGATGACGAAACTCGTCTTCTTCGCCCGGTATCTTTATCCAATCTGGCTTCCATCCATGCCGCTCTTTGTCGGCTGTAATACTATCTCATTAGACATGTACGATCACGATTTTTGACGCGTTTTTACATGTGAGAAGTCGTTGGTTGCTGCCGAAAGATCGGGACATGTCGGATGAGGTCTAGCGGGAAGGGTGCGAGCTGGCAGGTTTTTGCCAAGAAGCAGGAAGAGGCGAAGGGTGGAAAGCGAGAAAGCGCTTAGCCTGCATGCAAGTCTGAGACATGTTTGGCATGTGAACACTTCCAGCATACGATTTATGTGTACTACACTATGGTCAAGCAATATCAAATGATGTGGAGTCTGTCTTGTATGGGACCCAAATGTTGTAGAGCAGGGACTGTGAGGTATGCATGCATGAACCCGACGCCTTCTCGTCGGTGTCCTTGCTTGCTTGCTGTCAGCAACAGAGTGATGATCAGCCACTGGGGTCGATCGAATGCATAGCAGGGTCGTGAGACATTTCGAGTATCAGCACACTACTGCTGTACGCTGGATGTCAACGTGATGCAATCGCACGGCTGCACAAGCTTGGACCCTCTTTCGGGCTTCGCTTAAAATATCGATCCGACGTCATGGGATGCTGATGCAGTTAGTGTGGACGGAATTGTCGAACATGCTCATCGAGGTTGGTGGCAATCGTCGCGATGATGTTGCCGATCCGATCCTGTCGTCGGTTAGAAGGCGTTGATCTGCAATCCCAGTCATCAGTGTCCCACGAAAAGAAAAAATGGCGCATGCCTTGGCGGTATCACATGCACACACGAATTCATTTTGCACTCACACCGCCTTGAACCAATGCGAAGGAGAAAAGAATTTCGGATTGATTACGGCTGCCACCCGCTCCCCCTACTTATGCTCAGCTCGCTAACTTTCGTCGTCGAATGGGTCGCCGTCAGAACGTTCTGCTACCGCTCGAACGGAAAAACAGGTGCATGCGTCCAGTCCCGTGTGGTCCCGGCTCGCAAGTCGGTCAATGTGGATTAAAAAAAAAAAAAAAAAGGAGAAAAAAGAGGCGGAATGTTCAATCAAACGGGACCCGGGACTTGGTAGGCATCAAACCCGCTCGAAGCAGGCGCTGTTCTTCGGTCTAGATTTCGAGGATGCAGCCTTTCGGTCACGACGAGTTGTGAAGCGGCAAAACTCCAACCTTCCAGTTCAGTGAGCTCGAGTCTGATGACTCCTGTCCTAAATGGCAACAAGATCAAGCCTGTTTGGCGTCATGTTGATAAGGTGTGAACCGCTTTGCTTTATTGAGAAAGTGATGAAGTTTCAGCTTGCGGCACTGTTTATTAATAATTGGAATCAACGATGATGAAATGGACAAACCGCCCGATCGATGAAAACGACTTGTGTGGTGGGCGCGATCAAGGGTCTGATGGTGATGAATGCCGTGTGAGTGTGGAGAGCGAGGCGCCAAGTCGGAGGTGATCCGGTAACGCGCCTGAGCAGCATGACTGAAACCAAGTGCAGCGGCCACGATCATCACAGCTATTTTCCGCGTGTCTCATGCGTTGTGGTCGATTTCCATTTTGTGTCGTAATTCTACGCAACAGCCCCTACTTGTCCGATGTATGACCAGTAGTCTTGCTTGCTTCAATCTGTCCACTTGGCTACAGTCCAGTACACTACAGCACAATTCAATATGTGTTGCATCGGCCATGTCGCTTGTCTTGGTCTCTTCCTTTCTTCCTTTCTTCCTTGCTTGTCCCCGTTCGTCCCGGTCAGCAGATGGAAGACCCAAGGCAACCGCGACCGAACAGCATCATCTGGTGGATCGGAGTTCATCCGGAATTTGATGACGCGGACAAGTACAGTATATAAAATAATGAGATTTGCAACGATTTGCAGCTCAGCTCAGCTCTACTGTGCTCTACTGTAACGGTACTACTGTACCTTTTTCCAAAAAATCATTTCCGACCTCCACCCTCCACACACTCACACACACACACACTCACTCACTCAATCTGGCTCTGTCTTGCATTTGGCACTCCCACTCAGCCTCGGCTCGCAACTCATCGCCGACATATGTGATGGCTTTTGAGCTGAAGGGGGAGGGGGACAAGCATGGATTCTAAAGTCAAAATGAATGCCTACACAGATCTCTCTCGTCACAGCGACACACAAGTGAACTCTGTAGCGTGCAAAAATAGCATTGTTTGGAGGCTGCTTCAAGCAGCTTACGCCGTTGTGCAGTAAGAGTAGTAGTAGTATACTGTATACCGTAGCGCAGTTTGGACGGAAGGTATCGATGCGGATGCTTACAGCCATGGCTAGTCGAATCACCGTAGGGCCCAAGCACACAATTTCATGCAGTGGCGGGCAAGCAGGCTACAGTCGAAGGCCTGGTTGACCTGTCAGAAATTCCAAAATGTGATGGCGAAAGTCAGGCAAAGGGACGATGCACATGCATGCCGGCTCACTCACATTGTTAGCAATCAACTGTGTGGCTAAAACTTGATTTTCACACCGTCACCGCCGCTGCACTGTAACACTGCTGAACCCTCTGTGTGTGGCTTTCTCCTCTTTTTTTATATATTTTTTTTATTTCTTTTCTATTTCTTTTTCTTTTTTAGATGTCAGAAAATTATTCCATGCAGATGCTCGGGTCGTCCAGTGACTGATGAACAGCTGAAACGCCTCGATGCTGGAATCTGCGAGATGGCTTTCGCTTGCAGATCCCTTGCAACTACTTTCTCCCTTCAAGCTCCGCCCGCCAGTCACTACCACGCCTTCGGTCCATGCCAGTCCTGCTGCTGCTGCTGCTGCTGCTGCTGCTCTGCACTCTCATCCAACGAACCTGGGCTCAGCTAGGGTTGGGTCGTTTCGACGTTGATCCTCCACCCTCTCTTCCTTTTTCCCGACATCCAAATCAGCCCGCTTCGCCTTGCTTGCTTGCTTCTGTTGCAAGGCTTTCAAGTCTACGTTGCTAGCTCCCCATCATCCTTCTCTCTCTCTCCAGTATCTCAACCTCGACTTGCTTCGTTCCTCTGCTCTCCTTTCCTTCCAAACCAACATCGTACTTTGCTCCATCAAGCTAGGCTCGCTCTTTCAACAACTGGCTTCTCCTCGAACACCGACATGCTCCACCTCTCGCTCGTGTGCGCTCAATAACCAGGTCTATCTCGGAGCTTGACAGCAACAGTCAACTGGCTCAAGCGCTTCTCCTCGATCCTCTCTCGATCTCCTCTCTCGATCTTCGCGCTCTCCCGGCAGCGTTTCTTCCAATCCGGATATCGCTCCATGCTGTGTTAACAACCGATCGCCTCGAAGCTAGCGAGCCACTCGCATCTTCTGCGACTCCTCTATACCCCTTTTGGCATCTTCCAGCCTTTGGTAGCCCGGAATATTCCCCACCTTCTCTTCTCCGAGCCCCTGCACATTCTCCATCATCTCGGCCCTTTTCGCTCAACCAACCCACCTCGGGACATGGCATCCCTCTATCAACGCTCCGCCGGTGCTTCTCCGCCACCACCCCCGCTTCCCCAAAAGCAACCAGTCCAGCGTCTCGTACAAGCCGACTCGATACGTCCTCCATCGAGCTCGTCCATCCCAGTTCGGTCTTCGGCCCATCCGGCAGCATACCCCTCCACATCTTCGTCTACTTCAGTCACGCCGCAACAGATGCCTTTGGCGAATCGCAGTCCCGTTCGCGCGGCTGCCGGTTCATCATCTTCACGGCGCTCTGTGCCTGATTCGGCGCTAGATCCATCCCAGGACCACCACCGCAGCGACTCTAGCCGATCTAGTGGCTCGTCCCGATCCACCGCCACCACTGACAGTTTCTTTGTGCATCAACATCCACATACGCTCAATCGTCGCCTCAAAGATCTTCCGAACCCACCATCGTCCACCAACCTGGCAGACAGCGCCTGGTGCGGCAAAGCGTCCGACACACCTCCTTCAGCTCTTGGTCTCAATATCTGCGTCGATCCCCTTGTGAACTCCTCGCCTCTACCCTCAAGCCGACTCTCTCGCAGCAAGAGCTCGGTGAGCACTACACCAACGAGCCCCGAGGAGGGAGCTGGTTCCCCCTTGGATATTGCGCTCTCTGGCGAGTTTCCCGACCTCGACGATGACGTATCCAAGCTCAAGACCAAGCTCAGATCCGAGCAACAGGCGGATTTCGACGATTTTTGGAAGTCAGATTACACTTATGCCAGACCGCCGGCAGACCTTAGAGGACCTTCACTGCCTCCTCTGATGCGGTCCAACGCTCCCATTCCACCGTCGCGATCCCAGTCACTTGATCCATTCTCAGCTCCCCTCGATGCACAACACGAGCATGTTTGCACCGAGCATGGCCACAAAGATCACTCGAGCCTGGCTCATCATTCACCAGCACCCGGAACGTCAGCTCCCTTGGTCGCTGCTAACCTTCGCAAATTGGATTCACAGCTTCTTCAAGCAGATGATGCCCATGCATCTAGGTGTAAGGCGTCAAGTCCGAGTCTGTCGCCCGTACCGTCTCGTAACAGCGCGACGAGACATTGCGACAGCTATGAACGACTTGCAGTACCCACAAAGTCGCCGTATCAACAGCTGACCGCCTCGGCCAACTCTTCGAGCTCAGCCGTCGACTACCGATCACCGCTCAGCAAGTCCACCTCGAGCTTTTCCACCGCCTCTGCCCACGATTCCGATAGGAAGGCGCTGGGAGCCGCATCTAAGCGCTCCTCGGGATCCTCCGCTAGCTCCTTCCGCATGACGCTTTCCAAACAAGCCAAGACCCTGCGCAGCTCCTTTCTCCGGACTCCACCGACAGCAGCCCCAGCAGCATACAACCCTGACAGCCAGCCGGGTCTCACTTCACAACCCTCTGGCCCAGCTTTGGCACAGGCCGGTCCAGCTTCGAAATCTAGCGGGCCGTCGCCCCCATTGGTGGAATACCAGAATCAGCCCACCAAGCGAATGTCACCGAGGGTTTCGACCAGCTTCATCCCAAGTGACCCTCAAAGTGCACCACCTCAAAAGGTAGCCACCGCCCTACATCGCTCCGCCAACAGGTTTCCAAATGTCAGTCCTGCACCGCGACCCAGCATCGACGAGAGTTTCAGACGGGCTACAGACTACAGCCACGCCGAGATCCGCCCAAAGTCCCGCCTTTCATCGCGTCTAATGCTCCACAACACCAGCTGGTCGATGAAATTGCCCCATCTCAAGGCAAAGAAGGCAGCCGAGGCCACATCTGCCAAGGCCGGGTCGATGAATACTGTCAGTGATGCCCGTAGCACTACTCGAAGGTCCAAGAGTCTGGCAGCTTTGGACACGTCCATCTCGGTAACTACCTCATCTTCTGCTGGTCTGGGTAGTCGAAGCAATTGCACAACTTCTTCGGCCAATCATGACGGCAAAAAATTGGACCCGTTGGTCATATCGCCAAGCACTCTCTTGAACGGCGATGGCAGTGCCGACTCCCAGCTTTCTCCTACCTTCGCGGCAACCTTCGCGTTTCTAAACAGCCATATTGATTCCCCGGAGCCGTCGTCCACCCAAAAGAGCACCGATGGCACTGATGCTACGGCCGCTAGCGGGCTCGAGGGAAGCTCGGCTCCAACTACTCGTAGGTCGAGCAAAGACGGTCGAGCGACAGCGTCAGAGCTGACGTCCGCGTCCAAGCCTTTCCCTCGCACACAGATGACAGATGCAGGCAAAGACAGAGGAATCAAGCATGAACCCTCCAAGGATTCTGTTTCCGACCGACTCGCTAACTCCCCAGTGATGGCGCACAAGGCGCTTGCTGTTCCTCCTTCCGAAGCTCTGCCCGTCTCGCAGTCGCTTGATGGGATCGTGCCGAAACCAGACCGTAAGAGCCAGAGATTGGGCCACAAGAAGCAGGCGTCGCTTGGCTCAGCTTCAATGATATCCAAGTCGGCCAGCGAGGCAGCTGCCAATCTCGACAAGCGTGCGAGGGGCGCGCCTGTACCTCCCTCAGGCCTACCCTCACTTGCACGCGGACGTATCAGCACACGTTCCAGTTTCTCGAGCGCATTGCCAGCCTTCACGCCCGTCGACGAAGAGACTCGCTTCTTCGATGCATTGGCTTCACCGAAGAGCGAACAGCCGCCCGCCTCCGGCTCTGTTCTGTACACAAATGGTTCGATCCTTCCTCGCTCTGCGACCACGGCGGCGTTTCCTGCGTACCCGAAAACAGAGCCATCCAGTCCAGTAGCTCCTCGCCCCACAGGGGCGTCCGCCAGCACCACGTCTTTGGCGGCAACGTTGTCTTCGGCGACTTCGAAACGGTTTTCACTTGGTCGTCAACTGTCGGGCGTCTTTGACGTGTCCAAAGCGCACACGGCCAGAAAAAGTCTGGTTTCATCAAGGCAGAGTTTAGATACCGGCGGGTTCTCCATGGACGCTTTGCCGGCTAGACCAGGGACTAGCCTTGGTTTCCATCTCCGCAGTGGACCGCGAAGAGAAACTGGGTCTTCTACGTTCGTATCATCGCCGCAGTCGAGCTCACCTGCCCAACCAGGTGCTGGTTCGGAGCCCACCAGGCCCAAATCTTCCATGAAGATCACATCTCCTACATCTGCGATTCGCAAAATCTCAGGCTTTGGCTTCAATCGCGATTCTCCGGCAACGACGGGACCACAACGCCCGGGTACGTCGCTCGGATTCTCCACGTCTATTCCAGTCGCAACCAAGATCCGCTCCTTCAGCAACAGCATTTTGGCCCCAACGAAGAGCTCATCGGCTAGAAGTGTGCAGCGTTCGCCCTCCTCGACCGCGCTCCCGACCTCACGATCCACTGGTGCCCCATCCTTATCCACAACCGACTCGATCCGTCAGCAGCGCTCACCTAGCCGTACTCCCAACCCGCCATCCTCCTTCCGCGGCGGTGTGAAGGCCTCGTCGCGACCTTCTCTCTTCTCGAATGGATCTCCTGGCAGGACATCTGCTATCAAATCCGCTGCGGCGGTGGGCTCGGTGAATCTAGCCTCGAGGAAGGATAGCCTCAAGGAACCTACGTCCGCCTTGAAAACTTCGTCGGAACGTGACAGTCTCTTCAAGATCCAGCCGAACAAGAAGGCCACTTCGCTCTCTCCTGTCGATTCCAGCTTGCAAAGACGTCGATCGCTTAGCAAGCCGGCACTGCCTCCGATCAAAACGTCGTTTGCGAGGGATGAACCATTCGCTCGTCCATCCACAGCCATGGGCGTTCGAAGCACCATGTCGGCGTCGGTCCGAAAGAAGAGTCAACCCACGCTTGACATGGTCGACGACCGCGAGTTCCTTGCAGCGCTTGAGCAAGTGCGGCAGCTGCATCGCAATCGTATCCTGGCTCAGGCTCAAGAGGTCGAGAACAAAACACGCCTCGCACGTCTCGGGATGAGTTCTGGCAATTACCGTAAGACGAAGGTCTCGGGAACGATGCTCGACGACGACAACCTGTCAGGTCGCAACGTTACCAGCAGCGGAGATCAGAATGGCGGCAAAATTGCGCAGTCTGGTGCCGCGGTGGGTGTGTTGAGGCCCCAAGACTCGCCTGGCCGACGGTTGCGTCACAAACGCTCCTTCAGTGCAGACGCCATTCTTAGCCGTTCGCGGACCACGTCATCAGCATCGCGAGATTCGGATCGGGACCTCGATCAGCGACAGAAGGAGATTTTGAGGGCCTATGCGGACAAAAAGCCTCCTGTCGGTCCTCCGACTTCCGGTCTAGAATGGGGCGTTGGCAAGGCGAGCGGTAAGCTGCATGATGGCACCTTTGTCAATGACGACGACTGGAAGAAAGAGGTGAAGGCGCTCTTCCTGATCCGAGAGCTTGTTCAGACAGAGAGAAGCTATGCGCGTCATTTGGGTAGCTTGCTGGATGTTGTGCGAAACATGCCGACGCCCAATGGCATGGGCATGAAGCGCAAATCGACCACCAACCTGTTTGCAGCCTACTCGGCTACCTATACGAGCAGGATGTCGACCACCTCGGCGCCGCCTAGTCATATCAATCTGCTCCGCACGCATCTCCCGCAGTTGATTGCACTGAGCAATGCGCTTGTGCAAAAGGTAGAGGAGAATCCGACCAGTGCTGGAGTTGGCGCGGCCTTTGATGTGTTGACAGCTCAACTGGAGTCGACCTTTGTTGGCTGGTCCCGAGTCGCTTCGCAGGCTCTTACGGATCTGCGGACGACCGAGCTTTCGAAAGGCAAATCAGCGTTCAAGATTGGGTTGGTGCCGTTAGCGCCCTGTGAATCGAGCGAAGTGGGAGCTTCGACGATGGATGGAACGAGCAGCAGCGGAGCGTCTTCGCCTGGAACGGGGTTGCGTCATTCAGCCTTGCGCATCACATCGCTCACACGGCCTAGTTCGCCGGATCGCACGCACGCCGAGGATACGTCCGCGAGTGACGGTGCGAGCTCAACACTTCCAGCCAGGAGGATCATGAAGCGCCGGAGCACCATCACTAGCACGAGCTTCCTCGAGGCTCCAAGCGCCTCTGTTGAGGCTGAAGCTGAGGTGGCTCCGCGATCTGGATCCAAGGATTGCGATGTCACGGGAGAGGCGCGGGCAAGTCCATCTATCGCCAGACGTATCAGTCATTCTCGAAGTCAGTCGACTCTGGTGATGTCATTGCATACGCCGACATCGGCGAGCGTTGGGGATTCGTGGTCGACCTCGCGCACAACGTCTTCGAGCGCGTCGAGTTTGACACAAGCTAGGCGGACGAGCGGCAAGAGCTTGACGCCGATGGACATTGCGATCATGCCGACGCAGCGCATTCCCAGATACGGATTGATGCTGCGCGACTTGCACCGGAACACGCCGCCAGAGTCGCTGTCGCACGCCAGGGTGCAGCGAGCCATTGCGTTGATACAGAAGGTGGCGAGTCTTTGCGATTCGGCTGCGCCTGTGCCGACGACAGGCTCGGTGTCGGGCACGGCAACGCCTTCACGCTCTTACAGTGTGCTGGGGATGGCAACGAGTGCGGAGGTGTCGCCGCTGCTGGCCACATCGGCTTTTGCGATGACCAAGCGCTCCGCTTGATCGATGGCTTGCACTTTACGCCGACCTCAGTTTGATCGGAAAGTTGGATTTTTGTTTTATGTTGCCTTGTGTATTTCGGCATTGTTGGATGAGTTCGTTGTATTAGTATATGGTATATGGTATATCCCCCCGCGAGCTTTGATGTTTCGGTTGCGAAAATGTCAAATATAAAGTTGTCAAGTCTTTACCATCAGTATGGTTGTGTGATTTGGGAGGGTGGGGTGGAGGATGAGAATAGTACATGAAATGAAATGAAATGAAATGAGGGGGGGGTTATGCGGTTTGTTGTTGGCGGTTGACGCTGGAGAAGATGTCTTTGAGGTGGGCTTGTGCGTCTTGGGATTGTTTTTGGAGGTACTGTTGTGGGATGAGAAGGTTAGTAGGGTTGGTTTAGGGATTGGAGGAGGTGGGGAGGGGGGAAGGCTTACTTTTTGCTTTTTGAGGAGGGCATCGATGTCGGTTTTGATGGAGGATTGTTTTGCTTCCAATTCGGACAGGACGGAGGGTTGCGATTCTTGCATGAACCTAAATAGAAGGGAAGGGGGAGTATGAAGTGTCTGCGTGTGTCCGTTTCAGCTTGAAATGAGCGGGTGAGGGAAAAGGGGGGGGGGGGGAGGCAGGCTTACATCTTTCCAACGGAACGGTAGAAGGGAGCGTTTGGGTCTTGGATTGCTTTGAGTTCGGTGAGTGTGAGTGTGTTGAGTTTTGCTTCTCGTTCTCGGGCTGAGATCTGGGCGCGTAGGGCGGAGAGTTGTTGGTTGGTTTGATAGACTTGTAGTTGGATCTTGTCGAGCACTTTCGAGAGTGTGTCGTCCGAGAGTCTCGATGTCATGGCGTAAAAAGTTGGTCGATGTGCGTTAGGTTATTGCTAGGGTAGAAAGTCACGATAGCTTTGATGTTATCCGAGGCGATGTGTGGTGTGTGAGTGTGCAAAGGGAAGATGGATAGTTGATGATGCGAAACAAAGTGATGATGATGATGATGATGATGATGATGAGCAGCAGTGCAGTCGCAATTTTGCCAAAAGTGTTGCTCTTTCAGTTTCTGACAGCTTTAAAAGAGGCGCGCTCGTTGAATCTTATTATTAATCAGTGCATTTCTCTCGTCATGTTAGACCCTTGTACATTGCGGCTAAGCTACGCCAAAGCCACGTCAAGTTACACGAGCCCCTGCCGAGGCTGTGCACGCACCTTGGCCCTACAAAGTCGCACTGTGTGCTCTCTGCCATTTCCATCCTTGCATCCTCTCGCCCTCGTCCCTCCTCTGACATCTCGTTCACAAACAATCATACCAGCAACATGGGTCTGTTCGGAAAGAAAAAGGATAGCAGCAAGATTCCGCCGCCCACCGACCCAGCGCACTTCGGCGGTCCCCCCGGTGGCGGCGCTGGTTATGGCAGCGCAGGCCCTTCCGTACCGGGCGCAGGTTCTGGTTTCAATCGTGGCAATGCTGGTTACGCCGGAACTGGAGCTGCCGGATACGCTACGCAAGGACAGTATGGTGGAGGATATGGCCAGCAGCAGCAGCAGTACGGCGGTGGAGCTGGTGCGTATCAAGACCGATTTGCCAACGCGCGTGCACCTGGCGCCGGGTTCGGCTCCGGCTACGATCAGTATGCTGGTGCAGGATACGCCGGTACTGGCAGCAAGTCGTCCAATTTTTCGCGCAACGTGCAGGGTCAGAACAGAACTGCAGACGCCAACGACCTCGAGGCCGAATACGGACGAGGCTCAGGAGCGGGCGCTGCCTCTGCATCGACTGGCTACGATGGAGTTGAACAACAGGAGGAGCAGCGCGATGAAGAAGACGATGAAGTCGAAGCTATCAAGCAGCAGATGCGATTCACCAAGCAAGAGTCGCTCTCGTCCACACGCAATGCACTTCGCATCGCTCGCGAAGCCGAAGAGACCGCCACCAACACCATGTTCAAACTCTCCGATCAGTCCGAGAAGATCGGCAACACGGAGCGATCCCTCGATTTGGCCAAAGCGCATGCCTCGCGAGCTGAAGACAATGCCAAGGAGATCGTGGCGCTCAACCGATCCATCTTTCGACCCAACGTACAGTTCAACAAGAAAGCCAAGCGCGATGCCGAAGAAGCACGCATCATCAACCGTCATATCGAAGAGCGCGAAGAGCGTGAAGCTGTCCGACAGGACGTCATCAAGGCGCAGGCGCGTCTCGATGCCAGCATGAACGGACCGGGCACAGGCAATGCCAGCTTCGGCCGCTTCGGTCAGGACCGATTCGGTAAAGGAAAGAAAGCGGCCGAAGAAGCGCAGAAGAACAAGATCGCTCAGCGTGGCAGGTACCAGTTTGAGGCCACCGAGTCGGACGATGAGCTCGAGGACGAGCTGGATCAGAATTTAGACGAGATCGGAATGCTCAGTTCGAGGCTCAACCAGTTGGGCAAGGCGATGGGCCAGGAGGTGGATAGTCAGAACGCCAGATTGCAAAGGATTGGCGATAAGGCGACCACCCTCGATACAAAGATCTTTGCCGGTACACAGCGACTTGGCAACATCAAGTAGTGGCTCGTATTTTTTAACACTGTGCTCCTTTTCTCAGAGATCAAGGGATCAAGCTCTGATATCTACAGACATTGTCAATGCGGCTTGCTGGAACGAAGGAACATTCGATCACATCTTGATATCGACACGGTTTAGTCTTGTCGTGAGAGGATGATTGGATTGGATTGGATTAAACGGTGCTCTTCCTATGAGGTGTAATACGATGCCGCTTGGCAAACTCGACTCTCGCAAGAGTTCAGATTCGAGCCTTGACAGGCTCGTAGTCCTTGTTGACCATGACGTAGCGGAAGCGAGGCTTTCCTGCGTCCATGTCCTTAACGACTTGATTTGCGTCCTTCATGTCGCGTTCCTCGATCATGGGTTTTAGGTTCTGCTTGGCGGTGAGGTCGAGCATCTCCTGGATGATTTTGGGGCCTCCGATGAGCGATCCACCGAGGAAGACACCGGTGAAGGCGAGTTGCGGGAGTGGCGTGGGCATGCAGGGTTCCTCGGGTACGCCGACTGCGATGACCTTGCCGTGCGGGCGGACGAGAGTGAGGTAGTCAGTGATGGGCATATCGGCATTGTTGTTGGTCAGGATGAGCAGGTCGAGCGAGCGACGGTGTTTGCTGTAAGGGTCTTTGTCTGCCGAAGCGATGAAGTCGGTGGCGCCGAGTTTGCGAGCAAGGTCTTCCTTGCTGTGCGTATGCGAGATGGCAGTGATCTTTTCTGCACCAAGAGCTTTGGCAAAGATGAGAGCAAAGTGACCGAGACCACCGATACCCACAACACCGACGCGCTTGAAACCTTCAGTGCCACAACCGTTGGTCTTGAGTGGGTTGTACACGGTGACACCACCACACATGAGTGGGGCGGCAACGGTGGAGGGAAGAGTATCGGGGATGTGAACGGCAAAGTGGGCAGGGACGCGGGAGTACTTAGCATAGCCTCCCATCGAATAGCCAGATCCATCGGTCGCAGAATAATCTCCGTTGTATGTGCCTACGATTCCTGACGAACACCACGGTTCCAAACCGGCTTGGCAAGCTTCGCACTCTTTGCACGAGTCCGACTGCGCACCAACACCAACGCGGTCACCGATCTTGAAGTCGGAAACTTGCTTACCGACACGAGCGACGGTGCCGACGATCTCGTGACTATCCGCACGCCAACACAAAATTTCACGTCAAATTAGCGGGTTAGCGAATAAGGAGAGATGAGGGACAAGGGAGAAGGAAAGAGAGAAAGGACTTACCCAACAACGCAGGGGTATCGAGTGGGACCCCAACCGGAACGAGCGGTGTGAAGGTCGGAAGCGCAAACGCCACAGCATTCGATCTTGATCTCGATGTCAGTCTCGCGCCATTCCTTGGGCTTGTACGTCTCCCATTTCATGTTGCCAACGCAGTCCTTGTCGTGTCCGACCCAGCCTTCGAAGTGAGAATCTTCGCTCGACATGCTTGCAAATTGATACGTTGGAGGGGGGGGGGGTTTAGGTAGGTGGTGAGAGTTTTCAAGATTGGAAAAGGAAATGATATCAGCTAGAGAATGGTGAGAGTTTCGACTGGGTGCTTCTTATATCTTTGGCGTGTGTCAGCGTTTGAAGCAACACGATGCTACGTACGTGTGTATACGTTGCGGCTCTGCGGTGTGAGTAAATCCGGCAGAAAGATTCTTGCAGGGCACACTTGGGCGCCTACGGCTTGCACGTGGCTCAGAAAACGCAGCAGAACTACTCACGCTGTCCCTGATGAGCTGTACAGTACCTGTCGGAAAGTATTCGCACGGTCGCGTTTTTTGAATTTTGTGTAACATGAAATTATGCACACTCTTTTGCTCATCAATTCTCAATTCTCAGCTGCTTGTTATTCTTGCTTGATTGCATGGATTGATAGTGTGTGGGGACCAGTATCAGTGGCTGTGAGCTGACATTGTTTGAATGGTTGAGTGGTCTTCTGTGCTTGATCAAGCTGTGCTATACCAGTTTTGCTGCAAATTGTTAATTGAGCTGAAATCAAGGAAAAAAAGTAGGCGATACCTCAAAGCTGTGTCCACAGCATTGACGAGGTCTTGATGGTCTCTCTGGTGAGGGCAGGCTTGAATCAAGCTGACCACCAAAGCAGCTGCCAAGATCAACAGCAGCTCAGAGCTGCAAGCCATGAAGAGTCAGATGGGGGTGGTAAATTTTCCTAACAAGCATGCTTCCTTTCTGTTGCTAGCAAGCTGTATTGTACCTATGTACTACCACCTGAGCTTCACAAGCAATGAACATTCCCATGCTGAGCATCAAGCTAGCTAGCTGGTATGGTCTTTACATTGCTGCACAATGCTGGACACCACCAAATTTTGTTCATAACCATTCAGAGAAATTTGAAAATTCAAAATCGTCCGGAAACTTTCCGACAGGTACTGTACTGTAACTTTCCACATCATCTACCCTTCCATAGATGAAACAGCCCACAAAGCCCACAGACGCCACAATGAGATGACAGTTTGCTGCGGAGGGGGGGGGAGGTTGTTCTATTTACTGTCCTAAATTTTTTTTTTTAGCACTTGCACTTTTTCCACATCTGATGACACCACTGCGTAGAGCAGAAGTAGAGCTTTGTAAGGTATAGGTTGATCATAGCATTGTGTTGCTCATTGTTGAGCAATAAGGTGATTTGTGGCGACAGGGACAGTTTGCGCTCGCACGCTGTACGTTCCGATGATGTCATACGACACCAATACAAACTGGCAAATGCACCCAAGATTCTACCGCACCAATCAAGATGATTTTGCCTCGTTGGCCCCTCCACCCTCTCTCCCTCTCCTTATCTCACCCTCCATTTGCTCCACTTGTTCAACTTGCTCCACATGAGAGCATTTTCGGAATCGAGTCGTGCAACACGTTTGGGTAATTTAAACTCAGCTACATGCAGGTTTATGCGGGATTATGCCGGTGAATGCAGGCATGCATATGCGAGTTGTGTTAACCAGCTCGCCTTCCTCGAGCCGTGCAAACCGTCCTCTTTTTGTAACCAAGCCAGGATAGACAACTATTCAAACTCAGCTTGTCTACAGACGATCGTTTTGATTACAAATGCTGAGTGTGTGAAAGTAATGTCTACGTTGAGCAAGCAGAGTGTGGTATGGTGTCAGAAGCGTCTGACGAGGAGGTACTACCATCGTATGAACGTCAACCCCACACTCTCGGCGTGTTCCAGCAACCTTTTTGACCATACAGCCGGCGGTCCGAAAGCTTCCGGAGGCTTCCAACACGATCATGCAGGTCAACGACACCAGCGACACATTCTTCGGGGACGTGGTTCAGACCGCACTAATCATCTCGGCATTGCAGCGCAGGGAAAGCACAAACCTGAAACCTGCGTCCTTTGCATCCATAGAGAAGCTAGTCGGTAATCGTCACTTCAGAGCTGATACTGGGTTCACGTTCCTGCAGTTCCAAGCAATACACGATGCTTTAAACCTTCCAGATCCAATTAGAACGCAAGATCAAGATGTCATTGACAGCAAGACGGCTCTGTTTATGGTGTGTGCGTGGCTGCGTGGTCGCTCATTGAGGTCTCTAGAAGGTCAGTATGGATGGTCGTACTCGCGCACAAGCAGGATTGTGAGAACTTCGATCGACTTGATCTACCGGAAGTGGGGTCATCTCCTCGACGTTCAAAGCAATCGACACCGTCTTGTTGATACGAGGAAGCTAGAGCACTACGCGGCAGCGTTCGAGAGGAACTTCGGTCTTCCAAAGATCTGGGGTGCTATCGATGGTACCGTCCGACCAATAGCAATGCCGATGGTTCAGCAAGAGCGTGTGTACAACGGCCACAAGCGTACACATGCTCTTAAGTATCAGTTCATATCACTCCCGGACGGCCTTGTCTTCTGTTCTCGCCCCTTCGAAGGCAGGAGGCACGACGCTTACATCGTCAAGGCTACAGGTCTGCCGCAGTGGGCTAAGGATCACGCCAAGTCATCAAGCGGCGAGCAGCTCTATCTGTATGGAGACCCGGCTTATGCTATATCGCCTGCTATCCTCACCAAGTATCGCGGTAACATCGTCTCATCAATCGAACACTCCTTCAACACGATCATGAATCGCTTCCGTGTGCAAGTTGAGTGGGCAATCGGTCTCATTCCTGGTCAGTGGCCGAGGTTCAGTGTCAAGCGCAGACAGATGTCAGGAGCTTCAGCCATTGGGCTGGACTGGCTTGTAGGTGTACTATTGTACAATGCAAAGACCTGCTTGGTCGGTAACCAGATAAGCAAGCGAAGAAGATGTAACCCGCCGTCGTTAGAAGAATACTTCACAAGCTCTCGGGTATACAGGACGTGGATAGCGCCAAACCCTTCTCAGCCACAGTCAGGAGTAAACGAAGCCTATCTTATCGACATGGATGATGAAGAGGTCATTGAAGAGGATGAAGTAGACGGTGATCTTTGATTCGCTAAGCTATGTACATACTTCACTTCGAGATACAAGAGGAATGGAATGATTACTGAACAGATCCATAGTTGCCGTGTCCCAAACGTGCTTGCTTGCGTTCTCGCTGTCCTCGACGTCGAGAAGGTGAACCATGACCTGACGTCGAGGATTGCGTGGCTGTTGATGCAACTGAAGATCCTCGGTAACGTCTGGCCTGAGGTGTTGTGTCTGTGCTCCCAAGAAGGATGGGCTGTGGAATTGGCGGCGATTGTCGTGCGTTTGATGATGACGAAGAAGATGCTGACTGTGTTGTCTGTTGCATCATGCTCATCATCATAGTGAGCATACCCTCCATCTTGCGATATCCTTCCTTTAGCAATCCAATGTCGTCCTTCAGCTCGCGAGAGCTCTGATCGTACTCCTCCTTAAGCTGTCCGATCTCCTCCTGCAACGCTCGCGAACTCTGGTCGTGTCGAGCGTAGTGTTGAGCCTTAGCCAGTGCTGCTTGAGTTGTTGCCTCCGTTTGTGTCTTGAGGAGCTCGAGCTGTTGTCGCTTGTACTCCTCATCAAAGAGTCTGTGCTTCTCGGTTGATCTTGAGAGAGAGGTGAGTGCAGCATGTGCTGCATTGTACGGACGTTTACGGCCTTGTAAGAACGGCGATTCCTCCAAGCCACCGTTTGCTTCCGAATCCGAGGTTGAGTGCTGCGATGGTGACTGCGAAGGCGAGACATGAGGATGGACTCGCTGTCGACGAGTCTGCATTGAGCGAGAGGCTGGGTTATCTCTAAACGAACTCACCATTTGAGCGAGCTCCTCGCGGTCGTTCTCGGCAGCATTGCGATCCTCTCTCGATACGTTGTTCCGACCCTGAGAAGGTGCTCGTAGGATACCCTCACTCTCAATGTATTCATCCAGTAGTTCTTCTTGCTCGCTTGTGAACTCAATTATACCCGTTGCCTGAGTGTTGATAGATACACGCTTGCGACGAGCATCGATGAGGGCCTCGAACTTCTTCTTGATCGCCCGAGAAGTTCGGTCTGGAAGACCTCGCAGCCTGGCAGCTTGATTGAAATCTTCAGTTGCTCGTATCCATGCTTCCTTGCGATCCTGATTGGAGAAGCCAAGGTTCGGGTTGTTTGCAAGCACAGCCGTCAGAACAAGCTGCACAGAGGTTGCGTCCCAGTGCGGCGAACCATTCCCTTCAGACTGTCGAGATCGAGATCGAGCAGCAATTGAATTGTTTGAAGGTGTTAATTGAGTAGCTTGTGACGACTGTACATGAAGATCTTGTGCTTGCGAGGTGACTACTGAACGAACAGGAGTGGCCGGTGCCGAAGACCGAAGATCTTGTTGAGATTCATCATCGTCGGCGACGGAATCAAACCCTTCTGAATACCTCAGCAAATGCGTGGCAAACTCGGAGGGTATGCCATTGAACATCAACACGCTGGATTGGCTGTGCTGGCTGCTGTTCATCGTGAGATCTGCCGACGATGGTCGTACAAGCCGGTTTCGGCAAGGTAACGGTCCGGGAGTGTGGAGAAATAAGATCTCGGAGCCCGTGTAACCCAAACTTTAACGGCGATGAACGGAGTGTGCCTGATCGTGAGCTCAAGTACTACCACCATCTCGATTCCTGTTCATCGGCAAATATCACACCCGATCTGCCGAAAACGGCTTACAAATCATTTATACACGCGTCACGTGCTTATAATTTTGAAAATTGGACCGAGCGGATCGCGAGCTGAGTTAAAAGCTCAGTCGGATTGTCTCACCCTCTTCCGACACAACCACCACCACCACCATCTCACCCGACTCGTATTCAAGCTCAGACGAGTTGGGCTACACGCTTCTACGACCACCGAAAACACTCTATGGTGTTCGGCGTAATCATGAGAAGAAAAGAAGAAAAATTTCCGCGGGCCGTGTACCGGCGATTCGAATTTCAACATCCTGAGATACCACTGCAGTGCTGTTAAATAAGTACAGTGTAGTAGTTCAGTATTATTTGCGAGATCGCCCAGCGGACTAAAGCCTTTGCGAACTGAAAGCGTGCTAACAAACAAACATTGTTATTCGATTTGTGAAACGCAGAGAGTAGTGGTACAGTATACAGTACAGTACTTAGAAGCAGAGAACAGAGTTAGGCGAGGCGATAACAATTCAAACGCCGAATTTGGTTCGGTTGTCGAGCCACCATCTCAAACCTTCTTCCCTCGTGGCTGCATTGAGTGACTGAATGGCGTCGAATGTCTTCTGGCACAGCACCAATCTGCTGCTGCTTCCGCTGCTTTGCTCAGGGTCGTCGCGTACGAGCGTCGAACGCTTAGCCTGGTCTTCGGTGTGCTTGTGCTGCAAGATGTACATTTCCACCTTGTGCAGTGCTGAGCGGAGAAGCACGAGGTTGACACTGGGGACGCAACCGATCATGCACATTTGCAGGTGAGTGAGTCGATCGTGCGTGTCCGCATCAGCCCCATCAGCATCCTCTGCACCCTTGGACTCACGAGCCGAAGGATGAGCCGAATCGTTATCTGCAACCGCGGCGGCAACATCAGCCTTGGTGGCGCCGCTCGACTCGACCAACCCACCGGCCTGAACCATCTTGCCCTTATTGATGTCAGAGTCGGCGGCGGAAGACGACGACAGACGCTCGCGCTCGCGCTCAATCTCGTCAGCAAGCTGGGTGATCACCCACCAGGCGACCGAGTCACTTCGATCGCTGATAGCTGAAACCACCGTCGACACGGCATACTCGAACTGCTCGCAAGTGAGCCGCTCTGGGTAGCTCGAAATCAGCAAGCGCACGTAGAATGGCGCCAGGTTGAGAATACACCGTTTGTGGTTCGAGTAGAGTGCAAGCACGACCGAATGTGCCGACTCAAACGTGTCGCTAAACTGCGTGTTCTCCAGATACGGTCGGCAGATGGGCAAGACGAGCTGCTCGACCACTTCGTCTGGAAGGACGCTCACGAGCTGCTCGGCCACGTTGAGGAAATACGTAGTGGAGCTGCGTTTGGCTGTGTTCATCTCAAGCCCCTCGACGCTGACCGTAGATCCTGTTGCTTCCACTGTGACAGGCGCGATGGACTCGAGCAGCTCAATGCACGCCTCGCCATCGCGACCAAGCACGTCGAGCGCCGAGTAGAAGACCTTACGATACACGTCGAATCCATCCGATCCGAACGTGCTCGTAATCCAATACAAGTGCGAGTACGTAGAGAGCACCTTCTGTACAATCAGCAGGTATGGTGCCGGCAAATTGGATGTCGAAGCTCGCGGCCACTTACGACTGCCTGCTCGCAGCGCTGAATCGCTCGACGCATCCTCTGACGAGACCGCCGAGGGCGGGAGGGTAAGGGTCGGACTAGGACACATGTCGACCAACTCCTCGATCATCGAGTCGAATACCATCGTGTAACTGAACAGAAGTGTCTTGAACACGGTCCAAAGCTGCTTGGTGAGCTGTCGACTAGACTCGGCAATCTGCTGCTCTTCAGCGCCCGCCAGCGGGCTTGACAGCCAGCTTGCTTCGAGGCAGCAGGACACATTCGACATGCGAACGAGAAGAGGCAAGAATTCGATTCCGCCGCTTCGAGGCTCGATCAAGCCATCCGCTGGACCCAATAGCATCGATGAAAGCTGCTCGGGCGTGAGCAAACTGACCGCTTTGGCGAGGGCACGCGACATGAGCTTGGAGAGGGGACCCAAGAGAGGGAACAGAGTCGATTCTGAGACGTTGCGGACGATCGATGCCGTCGTTCCATTCGATTTGAGCTGGATTTGTGCCACACCGTCCTTGCTGCTACCTTGGGCAACGACATCGTCTCCTAGAGAGGAGAGGAAAGAAGTTCGCTCAGGCCCCTCGAAGAGGGAGAGAATGGCATCGCTGGTAGCTGAAGTGAGCTGGACTGGGTCGAGAGCGTGGATCTTGCGATCAGGCACGAAAGATGCTAGTTGAGCTGCCATGTAGAGTGGTACATCACGCACGTCCTTCAAGGCTGACTTTAATGCTTGCTTTGAAGCTAGAGAAGTGATGGTAGCTGGCCCTGCCACCTGTGCGGTGCGCTTGCGGAACTCGACCTCCCACTCGTCGACGTTGGAGTCGCTATCTTGATCCAAAGTCAAGCCCGAATTGGCTACAGATTCATCCGTGTTGGTGCGAGACGGAGAGGTTCCAGGGGCGTGAAGATGATCGAGAATTTCGGCCAAACTTATGATCCATTCGTCTTCGACTTTGCTGAGCTCTCGGCGAAAGCTGAGGCCGAGGGAAGGGTTCGCTCGAAGCGCGGCCATCTCTTCGAGGATAGACATGTCTCGAGTGCGTCTCCTCTGATCTTTGAGTACGTATAGCCCGTTGAGAAGACCGCCGATGACGGCAAAACGAGGAATGGGAAGCCCTCTAGCAGCTCGGTACGACTCGGGAGGAGCATCGCGCTCGGTATTATCGATCCCTTGGATGATGGCATCGAGGTACTGCGACAGCGCTTTGCGGGAGGCCCATCCGGCCGTGTTCTTCTTGGAACGCACGATCAAATCCACGCGTCTGGTCACAGCAGCAGCCACTGCTTGCGAGATGCTGGTGGAGCGGCTGATCAGGAAACCGCTCAGTGAGCCCGAAGTGGGACTTTTGGCCTGAGACAGCTGCGAAACCGAGCCAGTACCCGAGGAAGATGAGTTGGAGCCTGGCTCTGTGGTCCACGCGACCTTATCGGAAGCATTCGCATTGGACTTGCCATTGACCTTTGGCGGCTGGACGCTGGGAGGAGGCGGGGTCCACAGGCATCCGCTTGAGCTGATGACGCCCGCGAATTCGGCGATATGTTCGATCTCCAGCTTGCTCAAGTAGTACGTGATGCTGCCGTACAAAGTTCCTTCCGAGAGCAAGCTGAGGTGCTGTGTGCTGCTCGAGGGAGCTGATAGCAGCTTTTTGAGAGATTGGAAGGTGGCATCATCTGTTGGGTCGAGAAAGCAAGGTTCGTCGTCCGGCTTTGAGGGCGATGCCTTTGTGGCGACTCGGGCTGCTGCCGATGCCAGACGCTGTGAAGTTGCCATGCTTTGATACGTGACAGAGTCTGACGGCAGAAGGATTTGGATGTGGATGTGGAAGCGACAGGTGTGGATAGCGTCGATGACAACGGCATTCTTGGCGGCGACACTCGACCGGATGTGCCGGTCGGCTTTCAACGTGTTGGTGATGCGGGGCCCAACCAATGAATTTGTGGGAAAAAAGAATGTAACAGCCCCTGGAGTGCGCCAAAGGTCTCGCCCGTCTTCCGACTTTCCTCACCAAATTTGGTGCTGCCACTCCACTTTTGCTATCAGGATGGTGAACAGCTTGCGATTTTGATCTCTCACCTTGGCAAGCTGGGCACCTTAGTCTTCATCCTATAAGAGATGCCCTCTCAAGCTCCGAGCCGTCCCTCAGCAGCGGCGCTGTCGCCGTTCGGCAAGAATAGTCAGAATGCAGCTCTCCTCGCAAAAGCAGCCAAAACGGGACCACCATCACCTGCTACGTCTTCCTCTCCAAACAGTCGGCCAACACCGTCCACACCCAAAGCTTCCAAGTCAGCCAACATCGGAAATGGAAGCGGTGCTGGATCAAGCAGCAACAGGAGCATATCTCTGTCATCAAAATCATCGCCGGCGCCTTCAAATAGGTTCACCTCCCCCTCAACTCCGGGCGGCAGCGGAACAGGGACGTGCCCTTCGATGTACGACTCGACAGGGCTTCTCAGCAGAGACTTTGAGACAACATATCATCGACAATGTCGCACGCTTCTCTTGGCTTTCGTAGCGGCAGCAAGGATGTGGGAAGAAGTTGCGACCTTTGACGGGCTCAAGTGGGCGAGAGAAGCTACCGAGGGGTGGGAAGACGTCTACGCTGCTAACAAGCTCGGCCAGCGTGATGCTGGCTCGACACGACGCGCAAAGGGGCCTGGATCCGGAGCAAGCTCTCGTTCACAGGATAGGAGGACAGCAATGTCGTTAGATCCGAAACAAGCGCACGATCCTATACTTGGACCAGGAGGGGTCAAAGAGTCGCGAATGGCAGATGCTGTTGGGCGCATCGAAGCGGCTTACGAGGGCTTGACTATTGTGATCGATAGACTAGTGAGTATACAAATACTTTCGGAAGTCTCTCGACGTTAATTGGGAAACTAATGTATCTCTCAACCTCTCTCATCGCCGACCAATAGAACAAAGCGTTGAACAAACTCACTACAGCAAGCGACTCGTTGCGAAGCTTACTAGACGAAGCATCACAGCGCAAAGGATTCGAATTTGCTTTCCAGGAGCCTCTCTGGGGAACTTGGCCTTTGGACCGCTTTGGTAAGTCCATCCTGAGAAGCTTCTGCGCGCTTTCGTTTTCTGGCTCACACTCCATACTCCCATCTTGTTTTCCTGGCCTTGCGATTCGCCTCCCATAGTCGAACGCACCGCGGACTTGACTTCACAGTACCGTATCTCAACTCAACATCTCGAGCTGCTTGTGCCGACGCTGATCCAATCAGGCGAGCGGCCAGTCTCAAAGTTGTCCAAGGACAGCGAAGGCGCTGAGGAGATGAGAAGCAAGGAACGACGGACAGCCTACGAAGCGTGGATCAGCCTGCCGTATCTGGAGACAAGAGGGTCACAGAGTTTAGTCGGGTTCGAAGCGCTGTGCGAAGTCGAAATTGGTCGATGGAAGGAGTGATGCACTAGACGGCACGGTGAAAGCACACTTAGAACGCGAGCATTGTCGACACGTTCATGCTCAGGTCGGCTTACCCGCACAGCCAAGTTGAGGGGAAGAGAACGAGAACGATACCCAGGCTGGCAGGAGCACATGAAAGAAAAAGTAAAAACTGTCCATTGAATACATTGGCACTGCTACATATCATTGCGGTGCGTCCAGCGCATCTAAGCAAAGTAGACTGCCATCTGTTCGCCTGCCTTGTGGTATCCGCACTTTTCGTAGAAAGGCACGTTCTTTGCACTGCAATCCAGAATGACCTTGTAGCATCCTCTCAACTTGGCCACCTCTGTTAGCACTTCGATGATTCTCTTGCCCAAGCCTTTGCCTTGACCATCCTGGTGCACCACAATATCCTCGATGTGCCCGACCGACCCTGCGTTTCTCAAGAATTTGTACTCGATAAAGAGTGTTCCACACGCTACGATTTGATCTGTCGGGGTGTGGATGAAAACGATCGGGTAATATGAGTTGGGGCTCGAGACTTGGAGAGCAAACTGTTTGGACCAGGCGGTCAGACCGATATCCGGAGCTTGTGTGAGGTTGGCCAGAACACGCAGATGGCCCCGATTGTAGTCGTCGGAGGCGAGAGGACGGACGATGATGTCCTGTGGTAGGACATCCTTGCTTGCCTGAGGTATCAAAGAAGGATCAAAGGCGAGCTGGAGCTGTGACTCTGGAGTCAACATGGACGTTGCGGCAGGCATGATCGAGGCATGAGACGATAGCGAGGGCGGAGCCTTGGTCACGGGTGCTGGAGGACCAGTGGGCTCGAAAGCCGATGGCGCTTGAAAGCTCTTCGGCGTTTGGGATTGTTCGAGAATAACGGACATGTATGTCGAGCAAAGAGGATTGGCGAGCAGGAGAAGGTCAGGGTATCAAGCGCAAGATACTCCTCCTATGATGGATGTCCTGACAAAAGGAGCAGAAACAAGGTCGGCCAGCGAGATATGGTTGAGGCTAATGGTAGCGAATGAGGATTATGGCGAATTGGCAGCCGGAAGTGTTGATTGCGTTCCAGATTTGGGTGGATATTGAAAGCTCCCTCGCTGCCCCCTGTTGTTCACCCTTTTTTTTTCTCCTAAATGCGTGATGAGGCATGCATGGAGCCAACACAGCCTGTGCGTCGGCAGGCATTCGCATGGCTTCGTAGGAACGCGCCTGGACGAGCCGGTTCGTCTCGATAAAATCTCCTTGGACTCCGCTTTAACTCGCCCTTCCAGCAGCCTGGCCAGATAGGACCCTGAATCGCACAAATTGCAACCCTGTGAGTAAGCGATACTCTGACATCGGTCAACCCATGCAAAAGAACGTCGCGGCACCTCCGGTTGCAAATCGGAAGAATCCGACGAGGGCACGGATGTAGTGACTTCGGAAGCTTCCTAAAATTCAACGTCCTGTCATTCCGTAGTATCCCCAACAACCACACCCTATTCTCACCTCGACAACACACGCAAGGCAATCATGTTGGTCTCAAGATCTTCATCTGGTCTCAGATCGGTGATGCGCCTCGCAGGCAGCCGTCCAACTTCAGCCAGAAGCGTGTCGACTTTCACTCGCTCTTACCCCTCGTTCCAGCAGTCGTCTTCAGCTGGCGCTCGACCAGCGTTTTTCCAGCACTCTTTTATTCCCGACGCTCTCGCCGAATCCTTTCAACATGGCTCGAAAGCAACTCCTAGCAAGTCCAAGCTGGGTGCCTCGTTGATCATCTCCATCCTTGTCGGAGTGGTCTCCGTACAACACCTCTTTTCCGGTCCTCTCAATCTCGAAGCTGCCCCGGCTTCCGCCTCCCCGTTGACTTCCATCGCAGCTGACCCTTTCAAGCAGGTCGTGGTCGACGCCGACACAAATATCAGCTTTCCAGTCTACCTTCCCACGCCTGCTTCGGTCAAGTCTCTGGCTGATCAGCCCAAGTTTCGACTTGTTGGGTTGGGCGTTCGAACCGTCTCCTTCCTGCGAGTCAAAGTCTACGTCGCTGCCCTCTATATCGACGAAGCAAAGCTGACCGAACGTCTGAGAACAGACTCGAACGAAAAGTCGCTCGAGCAAACAGTCAAAGAGATGCTTGACGACGGCACATCCGCTGTCATCCGCATCGTACCCGTCCGCAACACCGACTTCAACCATCTCCGCGACGGCTTCATCCGTGCCCTTCAGAACCGACTGAAAAAGGCGACCAAGCAGTCGCGCATCCAAGCCGATTCGCCTCTCGAGTCTCAGTTTCAGAAAGACATCCAACAGATCAAGGACAGCTTCCCGCGTGGCTCAGTACCCAAAGGCTCCGCACTCGACCTCATCATCCTCCCAACCAACACCAACGCAAAACCAACCACCACTTCTCTCCACTTTGAGTACGACTCCCAAATCTTCGGCCAGATCAGCGCAACCACCACATCCGCAAATGCCAAGCTGCAGCAAGGCGATGATGTAGGCTACACAGTAGCAAGGGAGCTTGTGTTGGCATACTTTGCTGACAAGGACGAGATCAGCTCCGCATTCAAGAAATCCGTTCAGGACGGGTTGAAGATCAAGCACCCAACAAATGCATAGTCCCAGAATGAGACGCCATCTAAAACGACCCCTCATCATCGCAACATGGCAATCAAAAGCTATAACAACCAATCAACATTGAAGTTAAACCCATCAAGGGTTATTCAGGGGTATCGATGCTATGCGATGCGAAATACAACAAAAGCGAGAGACGGCGCCGTTACAAATAGAAAGATGGAGGCAAGATTTTGTGATGCAGAGCACGCAGCAGCGAAGATGTCGTCAATAGCGATGACATATCCATCAGCCTGTGTTGTTTGGCTTGACGATACTCTTCGCAATCGTCTCCAGATAGTGTAGATGAGGACGGGGACGATCGATCTCGTCCATCGTCATCGCGCGATCAGATGTGTGCGAACGAGTGCGGCTGCGTAGGCGCGCTGTGGCGTCGAAAGGCAGGCACCCCTCGATTTCGATAGCATGCCGCTTCTCCGCCTGCACACATGCGTTCCACAGCTCGCGATCGATGCCCACGCTGGGAGCAAAAGCGCTCCTGGACAGCGCTCGACGAATGGCTTGCTCGTTTTTGCGACTCAGGCTGCGCTCTTCAGCATCGTCGTGTATCGACGACGAGCCTGAGTCATGCTTGTCACTGTGACGTGTCCATGGATTTGTCGAGCGGCTGAACACTTCGGTCGACTTGATCCTGCGAGCACGCAATGTGTTGTCACCGTCTGCATTCAACCCACAGGCGGCAGAATCTTGAGACGCGTCTCCGTCGTCAAATGGATCGTCGCAATGCGCGAATACATCTTCCTCCTCGTCTCCTGACTTGTGGATCCAGCGCATCTGAACCGGATCAAAAAGCATGTCACCCACGACGCGGGCGCCAGAAGCAATCTGGTTCATCAGAGTGCTGCTTTCAGGCGAGAGTGGTGAGCTGTAGCCAGCTGCATGCGTCAATGCTGAGCTCGTGGAGCTGCCGGTGAGCTGCGAAATGAGCGCTGGGCGACTGCTGCTCTGAATGACCGTGTCGAAATCCCGAAGAACGCCTTCGTTGCCTTCCCAACGAAGTGCTTGGGCGTTCCAACGCATACCCTTGACGGTTTTAGGCGCAGGAGAGCCTCCAGCGCCAAGCGAACGAATGAGCGCGGGCTTGCTCTTGTGGCCCCGTCGTCCGCCTCGTCTGGCTTGGTTGCTACGATGCGACGCAGAATTGCTGGTGGAGCCGCTGGTGAGAGAGACAGACGCCGGGGGCCGTGGCTGAACAGCCACAGGGTTCGTAGTGCTCGGAAGATCGTCGATCCCGTCGAGCTCAGCACCACTCCCGTAGGGTATGGAGCGTTTGAGGAACCGAGCCACAGGCTGAGCCTCGCTACACGAGTTCTGACGTTCACGTTCGGCCTTCAGCTTTGACCGAGTGTTGATGGTGATGCGGGCTGCGGGTTGGTGAGTTGTCCGAGACGAGTTGAAAACGGGAGTGTTTGGTCGGGCAGGACCGCTGGTATCCCTTTGCTGCCTCGCGAGCTGATCAGCAGCAGTCTCGGCAGCTCTTGCGCGGGAGGCAGCGGTCGAGTCGGTGAGCCTGGAGCTGGCTTTGGATCTGAGTCGAGGAGTCGAGGAGGCAGCGCTGTTGCCACTGTTGTGCCGTTGACGGACCGATGGTGTGCGCGCGGTGATAGAGGTCGAAACGGTGGTCGACGTTGACGGCGCGGGAGGTGAGGTACGCATCGAGGGGAGAGATCGTTTCCGCGACAGCTGACTGCCTCGATTCGGGGCTCGGTTCGCTGCGATAGCTTTTGTGTCTGAAGCCCGAGTGGACAAGTGCGCTTGTAAATCGCTGGCCGAACGTTTGAATCGCAGAAGATTGCGTCCGGCTCCTCGTATTTCAGAACGAGAACCAGAGACGTGTGTGGAGCTCGTTCCGGGAGCGAGAAGATCAGATTGATGATGGAAGCTGGAACCTGTAGGGCGGCGGTGATCATCAGCAGTGACAGCGATGAGCGAATGCTCAGCTTGGTAAGCGTTGCTGTCAGTGTTGCCGAAGCCGGCTGAACCTTTCCTTGAGAAGGTAGGATACATGATTCTGCTGGACAGGCCACGTGCTGCGATCCGGCTGGAAGACAGATCAAAATCATCGGTGATAACGAGTCCGGCAGCGATGCTTGTGTCATTGTCCGCAGCTTGGCTCTGTGTGTCTGTCGTTGCCGCTTGATGACCGGATCGCTTCAAGTTGAGCATTTCCTCCAGCTTGACCTTGATGAGGGGAGCAGTTTGAGCGGTTTGATTAGGTTGAGTCTCAAAGACACTGCCTTCGAGGTCAAGACCGTCCAGCATATCGTCTTGCTCGTCATCAGCATCACTCTCACCGGAAAGACTTTTGGTGGAAGTAGAAGTTGGCTGATGGGATGAGGAAGATGGATGCAGAGACGGTGTCGAAGCGGTGCTGGTAGGCGGGACGTTGCCAAGAAGATCATCGTCCCAGATGTCTCTACCGCCTTGGCTGAGAGAGGTGTTGGAGCGTGCACGTGAGAGAGAAGAGCAGAGGCTGAGGTTGTTCATATCTGGCGCCAGCTCGAAATCCATCTCAAGACCTTCTTCTGACTCTGATGAGTGAAGGTCGGAGCGAGCACGATCCGAGCTAGAAACGCTGACCGTGTTGCGTGTGCTGTGCTTACTGTGTGGGCTGTCGGAATCGGTGAGGTCGGTGGAGAGTCCCATCATGCTCCGGTAGCTTGTGCTCGCAGAAGTGCTCAAGCTGGCGGAAGAGCATGCATGTGCATCTTCGTCCCAATGATCGGCTATACGGGCCACGTCTAGAGCTGGAGGCCCTAGCTGCTCATCGAGATCGTCTTGGCCGGGTCGTGACGAGGCTGTAGTTTTGCCAGCTTCAAGCATGTGCTTGAGAGCAGAGCTGGCAGCGTCGGAAAGCTTGATGGTGTCTGTCTGCTCATCTGAGGCGTCATCGATGATGTCTTCTGGAAAGTCTTCGTCGGAGTTTGGCTGAGACTTGAACGCGGAGTGGGAAGCGATTGGTTTGTGTGCATCTTGCAAGGAGATGTGGTCAGTTCGGAGCTCAGCGTGCTCCAGGTCGAAGTCGCCCTCAGACCAGTCTTCGACCTGCGACATGGTTGCAGGCTGTTGAGACCAGATAGCTTGGGGCCCGAAATCCTTGCGCTGATGTGATGAGGGTGCGATCGTCCTTCTAACACTGCATGACTTGTTGGAACAGACTTGCGGATCGTGGTGACTTTATCGCGAACAGGGTTCGCGCTTGAAACGTTGGTAGTGACGATTGCCTGGCCAGCGCGATTGGAATGGTGAGAGATGCGGTGGCTCCAGCAGCGGTGGTGATGGTGGCGTTCGAGGCGACGAGATAGATGAAAGGGCCCTATGCTTACGCCTCGACGTAGCCCACACGCGCAACCCTCGCAACCTCACACGCAGTACGAGCTCGTGCGTGGCTTTCTCAACTCCAACCCCACCGACTGGGCTCGAGCCTCGCTCTTTTTGTGGCGCTGCACCAGCTTTGCGTCAAATCTCGCCAAGTTTCGCGGCTACACTGTCGCACCCTCAAGCTCATGCATACAATACATGCACCTTGACGCGAACACACGCACTTTTTTTCGTTCACTCACGCGTCTGGATAAGGAAGACCAACAACGCTCTGCCGATGACCGCAAGTCGGGCAGCTGCCGAAAGCGCCGAAAGGAATGCAGCGCATACACTACAGTACAGTATTCGGCTCTTCGGAATTCCCGCGTTGCAAGTCGAAGGGGAACACACCTTTGTTATATGACTGTGCTGTGAGAGAAGACACGTTTCTTGCACCTTGCTGTTAGACACCACGGCTGCAGTTGCCTCGCCCTCCCAGCACAGTCATCTGCATCAATGCCAACGATAGGATCGAGCCGACCGCAGCTCAAATCCAAGTTCAGCGAGTCTTACGCCGCCCTATTGGAGGGCAAGCAGCCTTGGAACCAAGACGAAGCTTTCCCTGGCTCCTCGTCAACTTCTTCCTTCAACAACGATGCTATCAAGCGTCCAGCCATAGCTCGTAGCAAGTCAACAGGAAAGTCAAATACAGGCCCTCGTTCACGCTACTTTGCCGACCTCCTTTGTCTACCGGTGGAGACCCAGTTCGTTGCTAAGCAGCTCGACGCCATCGCTCCAGAAACACTCCTCAACGATGATCCGCACAGCAAAGGTGCCTATATCGCCGACAACATCGGCTCGCTTTGGAGGGAAGCCTTGAGGATATGGCGCGAGAGCGACGAAGATGAAGTTCGCAGAAGGAATGCGGTCGATACGCTCGTGGCGCTCTCCTACCCTATCCTCACCAAGCGGTTCTCCAACTACTCGTTTGACTTGATCTCAATCTTTGCTGGTAGCATGGATGAAGCAGACGACGTATTCACTCTGCTCGTCGACTCCATCGACGATACGCTCCGGGGAGGCAGTCTCGCCACTGTGAGAATACCTTCGTCAACTCGGGACGAAGACGATGACCGCGATCGTGACCTCGCTCGAGCAAAGGCGAGAGAGTGGATCGATGCCGATGTACAACATCGTGCTCTTCAGCTCGGCCTCCTCTGGCTTTCTTGCGTAGCACAAACCTCGCTAGCCGCCTACTTTCTCCGACGTGATCTCTTCGTCACGGCTTCCTCCTTCATCTCTACCCCGGCTGGCTCCCGATATGCCTTTGAAGGCGCTGTCTTCCTCGGTGTACTGGCTACCATTGGTCAAGGAGCAACAGGAGGTGTCTCGCTCAACGTCAGCACTTCCAATCCTTACGCCCGACGCTTTCGCGATTGGGTGGATGAGGAATGCATGGCCAAGCTTCTGTTGGCTGCCTCCACCGCCATGGAGCAGAACATCAAACAGTATCGACAAGTCGCAGATGATTCGCCACCCACCTTGACGGGAAGCATTGCCAGCGTTGCCAGTATGCGTTGGATTACGGGCCTGACCGAATTGGTCAGCTCGCCAATATCTCCTTCGTTTCCGAGCCCTTCCGCATCGGTTGCGTCGACTCTCATGGGTGACTTTTCGCACTTGCCTTCGCCCACATGCGTTATCCTCCTCCCGCTCTTCCTCTTGTCTAGGTCCAACCAGGCATTCACCTCCCTTATCCTGGACATGCATGATCCTAGTGCCGACGACGGCGCAGCGCAATCAACGCAGAACAGTATGCGTCTAAGGGCAAGCGAAGAATCCTTTTGCCAGTTGGCGTCCTTGTCGACCTATCTTGCAACTCACGCCTCTGTCTCTGCTCGATCTGGATCCTATGCTCGCATCTCACTCCTCTGTCTCCTTGTCTTCCTCTATGATCCACGCGGCAGCCGCAATATGCTTGCAGACACCAAGCGTGCCGCTCGTGCCCTGGAGCGCATCCATCTCTGCCGTCAACGTGAGCCTGCACTTTCACTGCCGAGGACAAAACGGACTCGACTAGTGACAGCTGTGCTCGATGCGGCCACTTGCTTGTTGCGGTACAACCTGAGCAAACGCATCGACGCTGGATCCTACCTCATCAGCCTGAAGCTTATCCAGCGTGTCGTGATACTCTGCTCCGACGAGCGCATCAAGCTCGAATACGACTGGCAAGATTGCTGGAGTGCGATCCTCGCACTTGCCTCCTTCCTCGCTGCTCGCTTTTCAGAGATCCGATCAAGCCGCGATCTGTCGGAGCTGATCAAGGCTGTGATCGCTACTTTGGATACCATCTTGCTTCGTTCCGATCACTTTTTGGCTTCTACCAACGAAATCCACCATTTCATCTACGAGATCGTTAGGTGCTCACCGACGCTTCGCAAGATCGTCCTGCTTCTCGACCCCTCGACAAAGGCAGCACAGACGACTCCGGATACGAACCAGAACGGATCGACGCTGCCCACCCCAGCCAAACTGTACGCACAAGTGGCCGGATGGAAGGATCTGGAGCGAGTGATTTACGCCGTGGAAGGCAAGATCAACGACTGGGTCGAGCAGAAGCCAAACTCACGCAAGAACAAGACGCCAGATATCAAAACCATCACCAAGCTGATCGCCAGCATTGATCGAGAGACGCTGCTGGCAGGTGCCGTCGAAGAAAGCCAGCACGCATTCTCATCTTCAACTACATCATCAAGCGACAAGAACGCTGGCGCAAACGGCATGATGCACCACGACTTGGAATGGCTAGATCGTACACAGGAGCAGTGCCTGCCAGAGTTCGTCCGACACGCTTGCTCCGACGTGCTACGCATCCTACCCATCTATTGACGTTGGCCGCGTCTCCATCGCACCGCGCTCAAAGCCGAGAAGCACAAGTCTCGACAATGGTCGGCAAACAGAGATTGTGATTGTAAACAATGTTAACCACATGTTGAAATCTACTGGCCGAACAAGGCGTG
Organism: Anthracocystis setariae; assembly: GCA_928724745.1. Taxonomy (NCBI): domain Eukaryota; kingdom Fungi; phylum Basidiomycota; class Ustilaginomycetes; order Ustilaginales; family Ustilaginaceae; genus Anthracocystis; species Anthracocystis setariae. The sequence continues at coordinate 1,060,936 of CAKMXJ010000039.1, read as the reverse complement.
TTCACTGGAATTTCTGTATGACAACGGCGTTGAGCAGGCCGGCATCCTGAAGCGTCTGGGACTCGTCTGTGAGCGGTTTCGGTGGGAAGGAGGCATTGAGCACATAATTGCGCGTCGACATGCCCGGGTTAGCGCTGTATCGATGGAGGGCAACAGATCGGTCAGCTTTGTCGCTTTCTTGCATCTATAAGCACGGTATACAGAAAACGAAAACTTACGCATTGATATAGCTCCTGAGCTCGGCGACGGTGTGAGTTGTGTTGAGACGGACGGTCATCCTCTGCCCGTCGCCGAGCCGAATTTGAAGTTGTGTAATGGGCTTGTTAGTATCGACTTCGAGTCCTTGACCAGCAGCAGAGGAAGCAGTAGCCGAGGACGATGCTGCTACCGACTGGGACTGAGACGATGCTGCAAAGGTGGCAGGAGAAGGCGAGCCGAGACGGTTGCCGGAACCGCTAAAGGCCTTCATGGGTGGAGGTTTGTACTTTTCGTTTGTACGTCGGTGAACATGCACATGCACCTGCTGGCCGAAGCGAATGTTGAGCAAGCTCAGGGGCGCGTGACCCGAATTAATGGCGGCAAGTGTCTGGGCGTGGGCGGGGTCATCGTAGCGCATGAGTTCGCCGTCTTCGATCGAGAAGCCATCTTCCCAGAACGTGAGGTTTCGAATCGCAACCTCGCCATCTTCTTCATCGTCATCAGCATCGTCTGCAGCTGCTACGGACCCAGGCGCGGCTCCGAAGCTGCCGGGCATGGAAGTAGACGAGGACGATGACTCGGCCTCTGCCGAGTCGTTGATGGTTCTTCCACGCCCTGTGAATGCAAAAGACGGCACGGAAGACTTGGCGGAATCGTTGGAGCCTACAGCGGATGCTTGAGGATGACGCTTTCCCTCTTCAGCAGCGCGTCGGAGGATCTCCTGCACCAATTCTCCACCAGGCTGGTTCCTGCGGCGGCGAGCCTCGGGATTTTCAACACTGAGCGCACTGCGCTCTCCGCCAGCAAAGTAGTTCATCTCGTCATCGTCTGCGTCTTCACTGTCGTCGTCAGCTTCCCTGCCACCGCTGGGAGCTTGACTCGAGGATTGAAGATCGCGCAAGGTCGAAATACCGCCGCGGCTGCCACCGCTCGCTGCGGGTCGTGTTGCGGCAGGTGTGTCGGAGGAACCGAATCTGGAAGAAGACTGAACAGGTTGACCTGATAGCGTTCGAGGACCGGTATAATTGTCTGGGACGCTAGGGGTGGATTCGGGCTGCGGTGCAGAGTCGTCGCCAGCTTCGGCTGCCGGTTCGGATTCGTAGAAGCTCGACATGGCGGTCTGCAGATCGCCGCCAGCATCTTCGAGGAAGAAGCGGGCACGTTCAGGAGAAGCGCCGGTGATGGCGGCAAATTGCTGGATGCTCTCGTCCATGTCGAAATGCTGGGTGGCGTGCTGAAGAATCGGCACGGTTGGTATCGAGAAGGATGGGTGGAATGGAGTGGAAGTTGCTTGCTTGCTTGCTTGCTTGCTTGCTATAGATGCAGCTAGCTGTCAAAAAGGGTCAGTCAGACACGTAATTGTGATTGCCAAGTGGAGGATGAAAGTGTACTGAGCCAGCACAGTAGAGTGAGGATTGCTGCTACTCTACACTAGTGCTAGTGCATGGGCCTACTACTTGCTCTGTCCCCACAACCAGACCTTTAGTGCTGTAAAAATTGTGCGTGTCTGCAAGCCTAAATTTCGATCACGAAAAGCATCTCAATTTGGGTATATATATTAATCTAGATGCAGGAAACAAATAATTGTCACTCGGACGAGAAAGCTCGAGGCACAGTCGAGCGGATGCGAAGGTTGAATTTGAGCGATGGACTTCGAGACTTGGAACTCACACTCTGCGAAACGGTCAAGACCACCGCTTCAACTTGTTTGCTCCACCCCTTTTGGTATCGTTGATCGTTATCTGCAACAGCTCCTCCAATACCCTATCCGCGATCAGCACCGTCGCATCATCCTCGGCTTCGACCGCTTCCGTGACTATCTGCAAAGGACACCAATCATCTTGATCCACCCGCATCTCTGCACAAGCACTTCGACCCTTCGATACCGTAGATCACAATGACCGACAAGAACAACGAACAGGTTGTTACCGAAACCTTCTCAGAACGATCTCCATTTGCTGATGGCATGACTGCTGGTGCGGCAAGCGCCGGCGCTGGTCTCTTGGTCAGCGCTGTCCAGAACTCGATTCAGACACACAACAAAGGTGCCTTCGGTGTCTTCACCCGCACCGGAAGCACTATTGCTCTCTTCAGTAAGTAGCGCAACCTCAGATGAAAGCCCCCAACGCAGCAGCGCAGCAGCGCAGCATGGCTCTGTCCATCGATGGAGGAATGGCGAAAGCTTGTCAATGCCAGCTCCAGTTGCAATCAATGCTGGAACCAAAGCGAATACTGATCTTCGACTCCTTCCCTTTCATGCATGACTCTCGACCTTCTTTTCGCTATCATCGTTTCACACTTTCAGCTGCTATGGGAGGCATCTTCTCGTATACCGATTCCACCGTGGCCAACTTCCGCCAGAAGGACGATGCGATCAACGGCGCGGTAGGCGGTTGTGCCGCTGGTGTTGTTCTCGGTGCTGCTGCGCGCTCGGTCCCCATGATGTTCGGAGGTTGCGCCGCTCTCGCCACATTGATTGGCACCTTTGATGCTGCAGGCAAGACACTTTCGGCCACCTACGCTGGTCCCTCTCCAAAAGACTTTGTACATGGCGAACACGGCTCATCTCACGCCGAAAAGAGCTGGAGGGAAGCACGCGAAGACCGCCGTAAGAGCTTCTTTAAGGTAAGTTTCAAACGCTACCACCATGCCCAGCTTTGTATTTTTTTTTTTGTTTCTCGCAGTGCAGTTCGCGGCTGACCATCCTTCTCCCCTCTCCATCTCCAACCTGATCTACTGCCAACAGCAAAAGAAGGAGGATGTCGAGTCTGATGCATAGATTGACTGCATGTCGTATTCTGTCTCTACCTACATTGAATGTCAACGTGAAACATCAACATCACCCTCCATACGTGCTTGTCCTTGTCGCCAGATCTTTCTCAGCAAACGCGAGTCGAGCCTCTGCCTGTGTCTCGGGACGCAGCTGACAATTCTCCCGCTCAGGCGTCGGTGCCATTTCAACAGAACAGAGTACGGACTCTGTGAGCAGTGAATTGGCGCTTGTATTTTCGGAGTTCGTCTAACTACTCGATCTACGACAGCGAAGCACCAACAAAGTTTTCGGAGTACAGGACACCCTTTTCGGTCCTGAGCAGACGAGGCTTCTTGTCCGCCTCGGGATCCGCAGCATCCGGCAACGCACCCACCCAAGCGCACTCCTTGCTCTCCAGTGTCGTGTAGCCTGGCTGAATCGCCTCGAAGATCTGTAAGCACAAATGAAATGCGAGTGAGTGAGAGAGAGAGCCAACGAGGTCAATCATGGGAATTGTGTGGATCGACAGGATTGCAGGCACCGAGATGATCGAACTTACCTTCTTCTTGGGGTTGAGCACAGCTTCGGGCTCACGACCCTCGAAGCCTTCAACCCAGACCTTGTCACCAGGCTGGCTTCCTTCAGGAGGGCACACGGGCTCGACTCCTCCATCCTTGCCGTCCTTGTGGGTGGCACACAAAAGCATACCGTACGACTTGATACCGCGCATAGCGACGGGCTTAAGGTTGCAAACGCCGATCACCATTCGGTTCTGCATCTTGTCAATAGGCACAAAGTGCACCAGACCACTGAGAATCGTTCGTGGGCCGTCAGCCTCACCAAAGTCGACCTTCTCGAGGTACAAAGCGTCGGCATCCGGGTGCTTCTCAACCGAGACGATCTTGCCGACACGCAAGTCAATCTGGGAGGGGATGGGACCAGTGGTGTCAGCAGCAGCCGGAGCACCGCCCTTCTTGCCACCGGCTCCGCCACCAGCCTTGGCCTCCTTAGGCGCCTTGTCCTTCTTTTCCTTCTTCTCCTTCTGAGGCTGCTGTTGCTCCTTCTGCTGAGGAGCCTTGTCTTTCTCGCCTTCGGTGGCGGCGGCCTCCTTGCTAGCCTTTTTGGCCTTTTTGATGTCTTCAGGCTTGGCACGCTCGATGGCGGGCATTCCCTCGTATGCTGGCTCGAACGCGGTGAACCCGAGCTGAGCAGCGTTGGCGGCCTTAGCTACCTGGGGGAGGTTGGAGAGGTGAGAAACATAGCGGGCAACTGAGGGGTTGGCATGCTGATCAGCAGGACTCAGCTTAGAAACGGTCGGGTAGATCGAGGCGAAGAGAGCAAGGTCTGCAACAGTAGCTTCGTTGGAGGCGAGGAAGGTGACTTTGTCGAGCTGCTCGTTGAGCGATTTGAGACCGTCAGAGGAGACAAGCTGCTGCTCATCCGACTTGTCCACCTTCTGTAGCCATTCTTTGGTAGCGGTCTGAGCCTTTTCGTCAGCACCAAAGATCTGGGTCGACTTGCCAGTTAGCGAGGCAATCCTCTGCGCAAGATCGGTCAATGGCAAAGCCGAATCGCCTTGAAGCTGCTGGATGGCGGCCTGTGTTGACAACGATGATGTGGATCGAATTGGGAGTGGTTTGGGTGGCGATCGCCAAGACAGTTGTACCGATGGTCGCATAGCAGCATGGGCATGATACCAGAAGGATGATCGTGAAGCCAAAGCGAGGGAAATCTGTTCGGATCAGTCATTTGAGCAAGCTGGGCAAAGCATCAGAGGTAGAATACCGCCGCCTCCCACAGCGGACTTGGGAGAGATACTTACAGCGTCGTTGGCGTACTGCGCATAGGCAGCGATGATAAGCTGTCTCGATCGCTGTGCCGACATGTTCAAGTGTATGTTGACGATGGTGTTGGAAGAAGAAGTCGCACCATTGGCACATGCACCGTCCATGCGAGTCGACTTCTTTTCACCTTAAAAAGACGAAGAATGGCGCCAATTTTCAGCCATTGTGGGACAACGACGATATAACATTCTTTACTTCTTGAACTTGGCAAGTGTCAGACGGCACCAAGCACACACAGGGAGGACGCCTGAACTGCGTGAAATCATGCGATTGAGGTTGACAAGCAAGCAAGAAACATGCACATCTCATACGACCGGACAAAGCGTTGAGTTACGTGAGGTTGTCTGTCTCGTATAGACTTTCAGAAGACGTTGCAGAAAGGGGGTGCGGAGCTTCGGCGGAACTCACGTCTCACCGAAGACTCGACTAGATCTCTCGTCTGTATTCGAAGCTCTCTCGTCATCCTCTCCTTTGCATCCTTCGTTGTCCATCACTTGCAGCTCGGCTGGGAGCATTCAGCAATCATGTCTGCTGCAGACTCGTCCTGCTCCAAGGCGAGGAATGTTCGGCCCGTTATCCTTGTCACGGGTGCCAATGCTGGTGTTGGTTTTGGTATCTGTCAGAGGTTGATCGTACAGCTCTCTTCGCCAACACCAAGCGATACGCTTCCCACACACCCGTCGCAAAATACCGATCCAACCATCCAGCCCACCCCGACCCCGTTCGTCGCCCCGGATGGCTGCACCATTGTTCTTGCATGCCGCAACCCGATCAAAGCCCACAAGGCGAGGCAGGAACTCAAGCAGCTGCTCAAATGGATCGAGAATCTGCCCGAGCATGAAGATACGCCTACGGGACCTCCTGAAAGCTGGGCATTCGCTTTCGACACGAACACCAAGGACGACAAGCTTACGGATCCCGAGACTGAAGACGACATTCGCGACACACCACACGAGGATGCCGACCCGGCACTCGTGGCTCACGCTCAGGAAAACAATGTCAGGCATCGGAGGAAACTTCGCAAAGCGCTCGCAGAGGACGATGCCTCCCCAAATCGGGCTGACCAGCACTCCATCGCAGAGCCCTACCGCACGTTGTCAGACTCGTCCGATTTGGATGCCAGTCTAGAACAACGAACAAGGCAAGCGAATGCTCGCTATCGACGCCGCTTCTGCCAAGGCACTCGCATCGAGTTTGTCCCACTCGACCTGGGCAGCATGGGCAGCGCCCTGGAATGTGCACGCACCGTCCGCGACAGATACACGCACGTGACACATGTTGTGCTCAACGCCGGATCGTCGGCGTGGACAGGTATGAACTGGCTCCACGCTGTATGGATGATGATGACCCAGTTCCGATACGCCGTCACTTGGCCGGCATACAAGATGCAACGTGCAGGCGATGTGAGCGACGATGGCTTTGGCTGGGTCTGGCAGTGCAACGTTGGGGCTCACTGGATTCTGGTTCGTGCCCTGCTGCCAGCGCTGCGCGCTACACCGTATTCGACTCCATCACGCATCATCTGGACCAGTTCCGTCGAGGCTTTCTCCAAGTACTACGACGCCACTGACTTTCAGTGCATTGACGTGGCCAAGTCGCCGTTGCCGTATGAATCCACCAAGTACCAATGTGAGCTTGCTGCCTTCGGTCTCGATGATGCGCTTCAGACTCGTCGCATGCGCACTCAACCCGGTACGCCCAGGGATGAGCGTCCGTCGGCAAGCCTGAGCATGTCCTCGTCTTTCACTGCAGACTCGAACATGCGCCGTTCAGCATCCTCGGCGAGTAGCACACCCTCGCACGGCTTCCTTGGGCTCCCTCCTGCATCCCGACCCATTCCCGGCCAACCAGAGCCACGCAGCTTCTTGACGCATCCGGGCGTGGTGGCGTCTACCATGATGTCGCAGTTCGTTGCGTCGTGGGTCACCGTTTTCGTGGTAGCGAGCTTCTACCTTGCTCGTTGGGTGGGCTCGCCGCATCATCCCATCGATCCTTTCAAAGGCGCTGTTTCCGTCAGTCATGCTTGCTTGGCGCCGGAGCCAGACCCCAAGAAAAGGTATGGTAGTCGTGCTGACTTTTGGGGTCGCGAGTACGTCGGTGTTGAAAGTATTGAGTACTATCGTCCGCAGCTAGGAGGTGCTGGACCGGGAGTCGGTGCTCGCCTGGCTTTGGCCGGCATCGATCCCACCACGGTGCAGGAGAATCCAGCCGATTCGCGCCGTGTGCTTAGCATGGCTCGCGAGTATGTGGGGCTTTGCGAGAAGATCGGCCGTCAGGTGTGGCAAGGCGCACGCAAGGGTGATCTTCCGCCTTGGAGCTCGTTGGCCGGTGATGAGTTTATAGTTCAGGAGCACGCAACACAGCCGTTGACCGACGACGAGGATGACGACGATGAAGTGCAACAGATCCTCGACACGGAGGATGCTCGTCCACCCAGCTCGTCCAAGAACGAGGAGACAGTGATCACCACCAAGACGGCCACCGTACCAAGCAGCGGAAATTCAAATGAAGACGTAGAGTGGGAGAAGGTGCAGTAGCCAACCCTCTCAGCAGCCAGTTTGATCGCCCGGGACGGACGAGCGAAGTTACTCAACATTTCAGCCATCACAAGATACCACGTCAGTCCATCAATCCAGACGTAGAATGTCCGTCGTTTCAGCTTTGTCCCTTCAGAGTGGTGTGATATGTGCAGCTGAGCGAGCAGGATGGCCCGGGTACAGTAAACTACGAATAAGAGGCAGGATGTATGGTATGCTTATGTAAGAGTTGGGTGGTAGCGATGCAGGAAATGGATGTGGAAGCTTTGAAAAGCTTGAGCAAAAAAAAAATCTCGTGTCTGAAAGAAATTTGATCCTAAAATGTGGACACGAAATCACAGGCTTAATTGTTGATACCGCACGAGGATGACTTGTCAGTGTCCTGCACTGTGGCAGCAAACAAGCGAGATAGAGCGCTCTGGTGATGATTCTATCTGTTCAAGAGGAGGAAGTCTCTGAGCTTCGAGGTCAGAGGGAAAAGAAAGTAGCCAGCTCAAAACCATGAAGGCGGCCACGGATCATTCGACTACCATTGGAGTTTTTGAGCAGCAGCTGCAGACACAAAATGTAACGTGCATTGTGCGGGTTTCTGTTTATCCGCATGGTACAGATACTGTGTACGTTGCATCCGTGAGGGTCAAAATTTGAATTGCTGAGGTCAAGATCTGCCGGCGAACTCAAGCGAGCCATTCTGAGCTTCAACCGATGGAGTTCCGCACGAGCTGCTTAGGTCGGTATAGTGCAGTAGATGTATTTGGGCAACATGCCTGCAATTTCGTTAACAAACACAGCACAGTAGCTTCCATGCTGTAGGGCGGGGACAAAGCTCTTAGACCGTCGAACTCGAACTGCGTGTACAAGACTGCATAAGTGGAGTCTGAGGGAAAGCTGAAACACAACTGCAACTGAGCGTTGATGAAAGAAGATCAGTCATTTTATCTCATCGAGCTTTGTACCACCTGCTCCTGCCTGCTGCGCACGACCTTGAAGCCACCCGAGAGTGACCATGACCTATGAAACAATCGATCCAGTGCTGGTTCTTGTGTGTTAGGATGGTGTTGACAAAAGGGTAAAAGCGAAGGGGCTGCGAAGCGAGGAATGTCTTGGACCCTGAGGGCGAACTAGGTTCATGCAGAGTAGACAGTTCTGCCTGTACTACGTGGCATTTTGTGCGATGTTTAATCGAAAGGGAGAATTCCGATCCTGTCGAAGTTTTGCAGCCAGCCCGTCACACCAAATTGATCCGAATGTGACAAAGGGACCATACGCCGAGGCGAAATCGATTCCCACCGCCGTGAGAACGAGTCTTGTGAGTGTAGAGGGATCGCGAGCAACGATCTCGTCGGACCCATAACGCCAAACTGTTCTGAGGGCGCTGATGGATCCCCCGCAATTGCAAGGGATTCATGCTGCTTCTGCAACCTGATCCTCAAGATGTTCAACACTCAGCGCTGTGTGGTCTGGGATGGTCAATGCCTCAGCGCCGAGCTACTTGAAACTGTACCTTGCTCCGGCTATATACTCTACTCATGCCACTACAGTATGAAGTTGAATCTGATTGCAGAGTCTGAATCAATAACGAGTTGGCAAGGAGCATCAGTCTGTACGTGTGCAGTTGTCGTAGCCAAAAGTCCCAAGCGGCGTGGGTCCAAGTGAAATTGCCAAAGCTCGCTCGTGGGAAGAAAAAGGGAGGGAAGCGAGGTTCGATGGGCCGCTTCGGCTGCAGAAGCATTCATGGGATCGGATTGTAACCAGGCATCATGTGGTCAGGGTGGCTTTTCTTTTCTTTTTCTTCCCGCACCTCACCCGCCTCACCCGCCTCACCCGCCTCACCCGCCTGATACGCCTGATCCACCGCATTTGACAAGCCAAAGCCCAAGTCCAAGCCCAGGCCCAAGCAAGTACAAAATGAATTGCAAGGGTTCCGGCAGAAGAGACGCCCAACTTGTGGTTGCCCTTCCCGCCCGCAGTTTCGCACTTCTCCCGACCTCGGCGCCTTTTGTTAAAATAAAATCGGCTGTGCTTAGTCCATAGCCCCATGTCCCGCTTTGACTTGACCTTGACATGTGGTGACAGCCTGCTCAAATAGGTAAGGTCCCCGTCTGAACTGCACGCCGTCAACACTGTATTCCAGCCTTGCATCCCCGCGTCCTTGTGCATCACTGTAGCCCACAATAGGGTACAAGCTGCTGCTCAGCTCGCTGCCTTCCCCTCCCCCAACAATTCGGATCGCCAGTCAGCTAGTTATCTGCCTCCACGACTTGAAACTGCTGCGTTTGCTATTCTCTTCCATCACCATCAATCTCAGCTGTGCGCTCGCTGTCTTTTGGGTCTCGACCCAACTTTGCTGCGCTCTGTGCGATACGACGAAAGCAAGTGGAGCTCGCCCGCCATCATTACGACCCCAGTCCTGAAATACGACCACACCAAATAGCGACCGACACACACTTCCCCTTCCGCATCCACCTCGTTGATCAGCCGATATCCTTCGTCCTCCTATCATCACCGCTGTCTTGCTCGCCATGCAACACTCGACTGCTGCAACCGCAGCACAACTGCCTTTCGGTCGTCGTCAAACCGATATGTTTTCGTCCACCGTGCCCGGCAGCGCCGATCCCCGCATTCGCACAGCCCCCATCTATCCGACCACGGACACCTCGAATCATACCTTCTCCCTCCAGCATCCAGACCAAAACTATCATTACGGTCAAGGTGTCCACACATCCAATGTGCCCGCGTGGCTCTACAACTCTTCGCAACAAACGACGACGCAGAACATGGTCGATCCCTCAAGCTTGCCTTTCCAGCTCGACCAATACGCTCAGCACGCCCAAGCTTCAGACCCCATCACCAACCTGGTAGCTTCCTCGGTCGCATCCATGTCAGCCGCTCTTCCGGTCTCGTCAAACCTAACCGGCTTTGCCGGAATGGAGACCGACACTTTCCACTCGCACAATGCACCCGCCTTCGGCCTCGCCGCAATTGGCCCAAATGCCCGGATCTCTGCACCTGATGGCTCCAATAGCTACACGTCCGCGGTTCCGTCTCTCGTGAGTCCGAGGCGTGCTAGTGATGAAGCCTCTCCCGTTTCGACTCTGTCTAATCCTCTGCCCGAGGCCGGTCTTCCTCTCGCCAACGTCGCCTTTCAATCCACTGTCACGTCCGCTTCAGGCTCCGTCAACTTCAAAGACACCACCTCGCCGAACTCTTCATCGCATCTGCCCGGCAGTCCCGATGTCCTCAACGCCTCACATCCTCACCTGTCACAAACAACCTCGCCGTCTGGTCCGCCCGGAGGCATGCTCATGGGCGCAAACGTATCGTCGGCTCTTTTCGACTCGATTGACTCCTGGCTGGCTCCAGCCATGTCTGTTCCAGCTGCGCCCGCAAAAGCAGCCCCCGTGACAGCAATACCCACATCGTCTACGCCCGCACGGGCAACGCGCAACACATCGCCCGCCGAGGGATCGACGACCAGCAGCGCGCACTCGGCGCGTGCCTTGATGAACCCTGCCTTCCATCCCGGTTCGTCTGACGCCAACTCGAGCTCGGCATCGTTCAAAACAAGTGTGGAGAGACGCGAACGCAACAAGGCGTCCCAACGCGAGTCGCGCAAGCGCAAGCAAGATCGCATGGAAACGCTGGAATCCGAGAATGCCTCTCTCAGGAAAGCGCTCGCTGACATGAAGAAGTTTAGCCAAGCTCTGTCCAATGGTGCGGGCATGTGCGGACAAGATGGTTCCGAGATCGCACCCGTTCACATGACCAAATTCACCGGCGCCATCCACCTCGACCTCATCCAGTCTCAACTCGAAGATGACACCGCCGATGCCGAGTGGAAGGGCTATGCCGGAAATCGCTTCCCCGCCCAAAAGTCTTCAGCGCAAGGATACGATGGGTCCGAGAGCGACTCGGACGAAGACGACTACGATGAAGATGAACAGACCGAGGCACGACCGGGTCTGGCGCAGAAGTTGGCTTCCTCCAAGAGTACGGCGGACTCGACATCCTCAGATAAGCGCAAGGAGCTGTCTGCCGAGCAAGCGCAATCAGCATCTCAGCAAATCAAGAAGATGACGTGGGAAATTTCCATCAACCAGAAGCGCCAAAAGGCGGCCCAGAGCTTCCCTTCGATGGTGGCCGTACCCGAGCTGGTTCTGTACAAGGTATGCCGCCTCTATTTTAGCACACTCCTGCCCTTTTCCACCAAGCTCAAGTCTGGCATCGTCAACCTTCGAGTGGCGAGGGAAGTTCCGAGCTATATCGGCGGTTTTGATGATCTACCTCGCTTCCCAGGAGACCCGTCGTTGGGCGCTACAGAACTGTACTTGCCGAAGAACTTGATGCCCACAGAGACGCAGCTTCGCATCGGCTTCCACCCGATCGAGATCGCCGTTATGCCGTACCCTGCCATGCGCGATCGTGTTTTGACGATTCTCAGCGCATTCCAGTCGATCGAAGAGCAGAAGCAGGTGGACCAAGACCGTTTCACCGACACAGAAGCGCCCAGGTCGAACGATAAAAACCAGGCGCCGCCGTGCCAGAGCAATGAGCTCACGGACGAAGACATTCGCAAGCGGACTGCACTGGTATCTAACCCTTCGGCGTGGAAGCCCAAAGACTACGAGGGCGGTGCCGTGGTGGTGCCAGACAAGAATCGCATCTACTCGTATGGATTCCTGGACAAACCGCGAGGCTCTGCCTCTCTCCCCAAGCCTGCGCAGATGTGGCTCGACGTTTTCTTCCTCGAGCTCGTGGAGACGCTGCGGATTTGGTCGCCCGCAGGCGATGTATTTGACAGTGAGTGTTTCGAGTTCAAGGAAAGCTTCTTCCGCAAATACCCGTACATTGCCGATGGCGAGATGCTGCGCATCACCAACCGTTGGAGGCGAGCGCGAGGCGAAGAGCCCATCCGCATGTGAAGAAGCGTTTGGCTGGTGGCACTGTCCTCAGCGAGCTTCTGCCTACCACATACGCTTTTCCATCCGTTACGCTTGCATCTGTCTCCGCGTTGTCCGTGTCCTCATCGCAAGTCAGTGAATCCGTTCCGCTTCTCGTCTTGTAACACTCTCTTATGCCTTGTACCAATATATTGATTGTAGACGCGCCTGCAATGATGCCTGAAACGAGGGAACGTTGCAACGGTAAAATGAGTATCTGTGAGGAAACGGGGCAGAGATTGGCAGCCGGTGTGGCTTGCGGCTGGCTGGTCGGGAAGGTTGTGTGTGGGCCAGGATTTGCACAGCCATCAGGCACCTGTCGGAGAAATTGCGAAGACCAAACAGAAAGACAGTCAGTCGACTGAGTTCCAAGGTTCAGCGGGACTGGGATTTTAGGCGAATTCGCTACGCCGTTGATCTGCAGGCTTAGGAGGCCTGAGTGGACGCAAGTGACGCGTGCGTGCGTGCGTTTGGATGTGGACAAAGACCAACACTCGATTCGACACTCTGTGTGACTGCCAACATTTAGGCGAATTTGTCAGGGGGCGCTCAGAGAATTTGTTTCTGCATTCGGACTACCCCCGACTGTGACTGCCACCGAAAAAGTGTCTCTTGCCTGTCTTTCTTGGCTGTCGATCAAGAGTGCCCATTTTATTATTCTTGAGATTCATTCTGAGAGCGCTGCATGCCTGCGTCGTTGGCAAGATATGCACGTCGCAAAACCGCCCCTTTGACGGCATGCTCCACTACGCCCAACCCAATCCACCAGCCAACATCTGCGTCGCTTAGCGTCCTTGTCATTCCTTCCACTTCCCCCTTCCACTTAGGCCCTGCACCACGCATCCCATAGCACAGTCTGAACTTGCTTTCCAACCACCACGCATCACAACTTGCCCCTTCTCCCTAACCCGCATCGTCCAAAAACGTTCCACAGGCGGCCACCTCGAGCCTCTTCCTCTTCAAGACTTCTGCACAAGCTCCGTCGATCGCATTAGCGGCGTTGCTTGATTCTTGACAATCTCGCGCACCAACATGTCGATCTCTCCCATCGATATCACAGCCCTGAGGCAGAGGTACGAAAAGGCTGGACAGTCACATCTGTTCGCCTTTTGGGACACTCTGAGCGCCGAACAACAAGCACAGCTTGCCGAGCAGCTCGATGAGATCGATGTAGTTCGGGTCAACCAGATCTTTCACACTTCCGTCAAGGCCGACGAAGAAGCTCGCGCTGGCAAGGCGCATCAGGTGCAGCCACCTCCCCCTTCTTCTGTCGAGAACACCATTCAAGGCGAGGCAGACCCCGCCAAGGTGGAACACTTTCGCAACATTGGTCTCGATGCCATCGCCAAGGGTCAGGTCGGTGTTCTTTTGATGGCAGGTGGACAGGGCACCCGTCTAGGCTCCAGCGCTCCTAAGGGCTGCTACGACATTGGTCTTCCTTCGCAAAAGAGTCTCTTTCAGATCCAGGCAGAACGCATTCTTCGCTTGCAGAAGCTTGCTGCTGAGCACGCCTCCTCTTCCTCCTCTTCCGCTCCAGTCACCATTCCATGGTACATCATGACGTCAGGTCCTACACGTTCCGATACAGAAGCCTTTTTCGCCCAACATAACTACTTTGGCCTCGATAAGAGCAACATTGTCTTCTTCGAACAAGGTACGCTTCCTTGTCTTTCCCTCGATGGCAAGATCCTGCTCGAGACAACAAGTAAGGTCGCAACCGCTCCCGACGGCAACGGTGGTCTTTACCGCGCTCTTCGAACACCATACAACAAGGCTCAACCAGATACAGTCATCTCTGATCTCGAGAAGCGTGGCATCCAGTACCTCCACGCGTACGGTGTCGACAACTGCCTTGTCAAGGTCGGTGACCCCATCTTCCTCGGTGTTTGTCTCGAGCAGAGCGTCCAGGCTGGCGTCAAAGTTGTCAAGAAGGAGAACCCAAAGGAATCGGTTGGTGTGATCGCACTCAAGGACGGAAAGTTTGGCGTCGTCGAATACTCGGAGATTCCTGAAGCGATGAGCGAAGCACGTGATGCCAACGGCGAGCTCTCGTTCCGTGCCGCCAACATCGTCAACCACTTTTACACCACCAAGTTCTTGGCAGACGACGTCCCCGCATTCGAGCCTGAGATGGCCCATCATATTGCCCGCAAAAAGATCCCCACGGTCGACCCTTCGACGGGACAACCCTTCAAGCCTACCACACCGAACGGTATGAAGCTGGAGCTCTTTGTCTTTGACGTTTTCCCCTTCTGTGGCGACAAACTCGCGGTGCACGAAGTGGCGAGACAAGAAGAGTTCAGTCCGCTCAAGAACGCCAAGGGCACCGGTGCCGACGATCCGGACTCTTCGCGCCGCGATCTTCTCGCGCAGCAGAGCCGCTGGCTCACCGCAGCCGGTGCCAAGATCGAGCCGAACGTCGAAATCGAGCTCAGCCCTCTTCTCACATACAGTGGCGAAGGTCTCGACAAGTTTGCTGGCCAGACCCTCTCTCAATCTGGCAACATTGAGCCTTGAGCCAAAAACAGAACCACTTTTGCAGTTTGCTTCCATGCACAATAACATCTCTATTCATACCTCCCGTCGTCCCTTCCCAGCAGGCTGCGTTAACTCTTGTGGAGTGAGAGCACGATCCGTCTGTCGTCACATGAGACATTGGCCTCTGCGACATCTCACCCTTCTTTCGGTCTGCTCAAACCGCTGCTCAAACCGCTGCTCAAACCGAACAACACCCAACTCGACACACTGTCAAAGTCACAAGTCACACATGACCGAGAGAATATGGAAAAAGGGTCCCAAAACGTGCCGATTAGCCCGGCCTTTTTGTGTTGTTGAAATTTTTGGGGGGGATGGTTGGGTGCGATTGTATACAAAGACCGACTGATCACAGAGATGTGAAACTGGGCGGTTCGAGATGGATGAATGGTTGGGCTACGTGAGAGTAGAGGGTCAAAGCGTCTTGCCTTCTCGTGAGGAGTGACATACAACAAAGGACCGGGTGTGAAATGTGTGAATGCAACTGGAAAGTGAGAAAAGGGCATGTAAAAAGGTTTTACAAGAAAGCAAGACGCCTCCACTATGTCGACGATGCCCATTACCCTCGGGTCGATGATTCAACACGAGAGATGGAGAGAGAGTTGGCCGTCACGCAGCGAGGAGCAGGGGGAATGTAGCCAACGCGACAAAGAGACCGAGATGCTTAGTTGGCGTGGAGAAGCTCGAGGAACTCCTTGGCAACGGGCTTCTTGGCCTCCTTCTTGATCCCGGACTTCTTCTGAGCCTGGTTGCGGATCTCGGAGCGAATAGCAGCCTGGGCGTAAGGGTTGAGGCGGTAGAGCACAGCGCGGTTCTTGAGAGGGTTCTTGCGCTGGGTGAAGGGGCGGGTGGTCTTGGCGGGGCCCTTGGCACGAACAACCGACTGGATCTCGTCCGAGTTGATGATGCGGGTGACGTCGGTGTTGGCGATCTTGGCCTTGGGCAGGGTGAAGCCGGTCTTGGCAGCGAAGACCTCGTCAAGGCGGCCGAAGGCGGACTGGGTGAAGATGACGAAACGGCCAAGGTGTCCTCCGGGGGCGAGCTGGAGGATGTTGAGGCGCTCAACCGAGCAGAGCTCAACACCGGGAACGTTGCGGAAAGCCTTGACGATACCGGCATCCTTGTTGTAGATAACAAGGGGACCACGGCGCTGGGTGTGGCGGCGGTTGCGGAGCTTGCCAACACCGGCACGGATCTTGCGCGAGTTGGAGACCTTGACAACATCGTTGTAAGCGTTGACGGCCTTGAGGAGAGCGACGGCCTCCTTGGTCTTGGTCAAGCTCTCGGCGGCGTCGGCAACAACGAGGGGGATCTCCTCGAGCTCCTCAACACGGTGACCGCGGGCAAGGACGAGCGAGGGAACGGCAGTGGCAGCCAGAGCAGAGGCGGTAGCGTAACGCTTCTGGTTCTGGTTGGTCTTGATGAACCATCGGCGCCAGAGCTTGGTGGGGGCGAACATGTGACCACCACGGACCATGTTACCAAAAGCGGCCTGGCCGGAACGGTGGGTACCACCACCGCCGACACGGGGGATACGGGCAACGGCACGACCGGTACCCCAGGACTCAGCCGAGGTCTGGTGACCAGCCTTGGTCGAGACGGCGTAAGGCTGACGCTTGTTCTTGGCAACGTTGGTGTGAACGAGCTGAACGACATCAGGTCGGATGGGAGCAGTGAAGACTGCGGGGAGGGGGAGCGAGCCCGAGGCCGCGCCATCGAGGCCCCTCACGTTGACAGCTGTTGGTAGGGAAAACAAGCAATAAGAAAGTCGTTCATGTCAATGAAAGGTCCCTCTCTCGATCGAGGGCAACAGCAGATGAACAGCAATCCACATTTAATGTTCCAGCATCTCTGTCCGTTGTCGAAGAGCCAAGGTCCGAATGACTTTGCAGATTTTGTGGTTGATCCTCCGCTGTGATCCTGTCGCTGACTGCTTCCAACGATGTCCTGCCAACGCAACACGTATGCGTAGTCCAACATGATGTCGATATCAACATCCTATCCTTCTGTACATTCTGTGCCCTGTCAAAATTGCGTCTGGCTCTTTGTGATTTGCCCGTTTCGTCAACAGCACCAAAGTATCGATTCTGCTCCTATATCTTTCCCTCCATCTGACACGAAGAAGGCACTGGCTGTAGCAACGACGTCTGCGGTGCGCGAAAGGTGATTGTTGGATGACGATATGCGTGGCATTGTCGGAAAGTCGAAGGCTCTCTATGCTGTCAAAGGAGCTCGGCGCTGAACTCTTTGTTGTTTGGACAAGTAGCTGGACATTGATATTTGGTCGATAATGCGGACTGCTGCCGTGATGGTATGCTGTGTGTCGATTCTGCTGTTGATTGATGCGAGATACCTACTGGGTCTAGCAGCCATTTTCGTTATCTTGAAGTGAATGGTTGGTGGATGACTCCAAGAAGGATGATGTCGACGAGCTCTGAGTAGCCAACCTGCTTCCTCGTTCGGCTTGGAGGTTGCGGTGCTTGATTCTGGCTAGCGCAGGTTGCGGGTCCAATTGCCTCTGGTTGCCAAAATGCTGCTTCTGCTGCCGGAAATTCTGAGCTGCACTGAATAAGCCAGGCCAACGGCGCTGTTCCAAGGTGGACTCGATCCGCTTCACCAACGGCACCAAGTTTGAATTTCGACTCAGGCAAGATGTGCCGGTTCGCATCACGTGAAAAACCTCGGCCGAGGACCCCAAGTTTCGGATCCGTCCATCTCAGCCAATTTCGCGCCGCTCTCAAGAATATCGCCGCGCAACGACTTGTCAGACTGCGGGCTCAAGGCCTAGTTTCCAAGGTTCGAGTCGAGGGGCTCGCGTCTCTCGAGCTGTGTGACCGAGCAACGGAATCTGCGAGTTACGAGGCTAAGGAGGGAAAGAAGGATCAAGACTGGTTCACGATGCGCACGCAGTCCGCTGCTGCTCGACCAGCTGCGCGTTCGCCATCACTTGTCTTTTGCTCCCTCCATCTTTCGTTACCTCAAGACACAATACTCATACATTCGACAAGATGACCTTCCAAACCTTGTGGTACAGCCACCCCCGAAAGTTCGGCAAGGGCTCGCGACAGTGGTAAGTATCATCTGCATCATAAAAGCCAGCATGGGATCCAAGCCATCCAACAGATACCACTCGACAACAATTCGCACAGCACATGACAACCCTCACCGCCAGCATCACAACGACGATGAACCTATCACACGATCAGTCGACATCCGCGCAACCTTTGCTTCACCAACCCACAAGTAGGATGCGGTTCTCGTATCAATGATGCTTCATGATTCAGTCGTCAGCAGACACAGCATTAGGATGATGGATTCTTTGCTTGAAGGGAGGATCAGTACGGATAGGATATGGTTGCGCGGATTACAGCAGCCTTTTGCTCTTCGTTTAGAAGCAATGCGCCGTACGAATTTTCAGCGGATTGGCGACGGATGTATATCGGATCGTGCTCTCGAAAGGTGGGCAAGACAAGAGAGATCGTCCCGAAACAGCATCAGCGTCGATCAGTCCTGCAGGCAGCTAAGCGGTTGCCAGCCTTGTGCAATGGGACGCCATCAGCTTGTCGTTCGCATCCTAATCTACGACAAGGACTTGGAAGCCAAGCCATACAGCTATTCGACATCTACGTTCCACCAGACCCCACAAAGTATTCCAAAGGTCAAAGCAGGACATCTTCGTAGCCAGAATGCATCGCTCAGCTTCCGGAGGTTTGGAGCGTGTCATCTGTAATGCGGCGATCATGCCTAGACTCTCGTATCCATCGTCGTCCACGCAGCCTTGCCCTACATCTTCATCCTTTGGCGAGCATCGTTTCTCGCATGCACGGTCGATCCTGCTTTGCACTCTATCGACCGCATCTGGACGCGCTCTGTCATTGTTTCGACGCTCGTACCTGTTGGCTTCGCTGGAACCCGATCTGTGTGACCCAACGTTGATTCACCTGTCGATTCATCACTGACCTTCGTTTATCTTACTTGGTCTCCTTCCCACCAACAGCCGTGTCTGCGGTAACCAGGGCGGTATCATCCGCAAATACGGCCTCGACATCTGCCGTCAGTGCTTCCGCGAGCGCGCTGACCAGATCGGCTTCCACAAGTACCGTTAATGTGGTCACCGACTCTTCTCCACGCACATCTCGTTTCTCGCATCATGCATACAAAAAGTCTCGGCCAGAGATGCTTTCCCTGTTCGCACAGTCAAGCGACACCCACTTCTGTTCTGGTTCAAGATGCAAAGACCTAATGGCGCATTGTGAGCCACTTACTGCTGCAATCAAGCTGTTTGGTTGATGACAGTCGCGGTTCTCTGCACTTGCACTTCTTCCTCGTTTATGTCACATAAGCACTTTCCATCTGCTCTCAATAGCCAACCGAAAACGTCAATCGGTCCGTCAATTTGATTCTGTCTCTGTGATGAGATTTTCTTGAGTCGTCTATGCTATCTCGAGTGTGAACGCGATAGTGATCCGAATCCATGCAGAGATCAATCCTTATCTCGCCGCCAACATGAAGACTCTGGTTTCCATATGCCTAGGCGGATGCCGGACGAAAGGTCGAAGGACTAGCGTCCGATCTTGACCTTTCAAATTCAGCGTTGAACACAAATCGATCGGGGTCCTTCCTTTGGACCAACCCGATGGCGATGAGATTCTCATTCTCGGGCGGAAGACAACAGCGGTGTTGTGCGGAATTGAGCTTAGAAGCTTTCGACCACAGCAGAACGCGAGCAAATCCGATGTTTCAATTGCACGACTGCTGATTGGATCCTTGGACCGAAGGAAAAAAAAGCTCAGGCATGCACTCGTCTCACTAAAACGGAAGCTTCTTCTTATTGCTTCTCTGGCTCTTTCCTCGTGGGACGTTCACGATGCGTGCTTGACATCAACGGACCATACTAACAACGTCGAAGATCCATATAAGAGACTCCATCTTTTCATCTCCGTCACATTGGCAATGGCGATGCAAAGGCTGTGACGCTTTTGCTCCTGGTCGAGGCTTGAACGGCAGTTGCAGCAGCTTGATCGGAGAAGGAGATTTCGCCTTTTTCCACGTCGGTGCCGGTGCCAGAAAGCTCAACTCGACCTTTCACGGATTCTTTCCAAACAACCAGTTCTATCATCGACTTTCTATTCAGCTTGCCCGCAAAGTGTCTTCGAGGCTCTGACTGAGATGCTTTCAACCTGCGCCATTGCCTGCACATCGTGACAGCTGCTCCTCCATACGAAGGCCCCTGGCATCGACTGAGCCCTTTGATGTCATGTGTACAAGGCTGAGGCAGAGAGGCCAATGTTCGGTCCAACCGGTCGAGTATCTGCGACCAGGGATGCACTGCGCTCGAAATTAAGAGGAAATACGGCAGCTGCAGAGGCACTGGGTGAGATGCATTTCAGTGGATGCGGTCTTGAAAGGAATTGGAATTCCGTAAAACTCTTCCATTTCCAAAAAGATGCACACAGTTGCAATACAGCACGGTTCATTACAAAACGGTACACATTATTGCACATACAGTAACCCATGCTACACGCATGTACGCACGCGGCCACTATGGCAGAGTCTGAAAAGGGTGCGTGTTGATTGGGCCGTGCTCGCGCCTGGGACGAAAGCGACACCTGGCTCGGTCTGCAATTGCCGTTGCTGGCCGGTCAAAGCACTCCAAAAAAGCCTTTTTTTCTTCTCCAATCTCGGTGTCACCCTCTGTCAGTGCTGTGCGCAGTCTTAGTCCAGTGAATGGAAATTTTAGCCTGAATGGAGAAGCACTCCTCCAACCCCGCTTGCCCGATCGTGAGTGAGCCTTAGGGTGTGCCGACCGCATTATTTTCCTTTTCACTCGATTTTCAACATGGGCTTGCAAAAAGCGCGATGCTGGCTGGTTGAGTCCAAGTCGAGGCTCCAACCGGGCGTCACCCGCCAATTTCGTCGCTATGGTTCGGCGCTTTTCGCGTGTAAACTTGGGTTCTGCGTTCACCCCCGTTCGTCCGCCTGCTCCTCGTCGCCTCTGCCTAGATCCGTTTGCTCCTTATCACGCCCGCCCTCACTCCTTCCCCTCCACCACCAACCCTCCTCCTCCATCCTATATAACCGTATCTTCTTCACTTGCATCCAAAGTGGAAGAAAGGTAGCCGGTATTCGCACCATACATCATGCTTCCTCTCCGAGCACTTCGATCCTCGTCCCTCAGGGCGGCCGCCAAGGCTCCCCTTGCTAGGGGCTATGCCACCACCGTCGCCGAGGAGGCCGCCGAGATCTCCCCCTCGCTTTTCGACAAGAAGGTCGAGATGTCCGTCGTCGAGAAGGGCAAGGGCTTCTACATCAACTACAAGCGCATCGAGGACAACCTCAAGGTCGTCCGATCCCGGTAAGTTTCATCCGATTCTCTTGGTTGCTTTGACCTAGGTTTTCGCAAGACCTTGCATCGCATGCCCGTAGAGGAACCAAGGTTTGCACAAGTCGACGACTTTGACATGGACAGGCAGCTCTGCACACCCTAGGCGAAGTTGCTGGCCTAGTCTCGCTCTTCTTGGTGCAAGATAGCATTGGGACGCCACGCGTGCCTCCAATTTCGTGGACGGCGTTGGCATTCGAGCGCTGCAGCGCATAGCAATCGCAGCAAACCTCGCCTTGTCACGCTATTTGGAACCGGCCTGGTTGCTTTTTCCTTAGCCCTGGTCAAAGACAGTGCAAACAACTCGTGTTGTTTGACTGAATCGTTCACTGACTTTGTGTTCTCTCCCTTCTTTCTCGACAACAGTCTCAACCGCCCTCTCTCGCTCGCCGAGAAGATCGTCTACGGTCACTTGGACAACCCCCACGAGCAAGAGATCAGCCGTGGTTCCTCTTACCTCAAGCTCCGACCTGACCGTGTTGCCTGCCAGGATGCCACCGCCCAGATGGCTCTCCTCCAGTTCATGTCGGCCGGTCTCCCTACCGTCGCTGTCCCCACCACTGTCCACTGTGACCACCTTATCGAGGCTCAGGTCGGTGGTGCCAAGGATTTGGCCCGCGCTATCGAGATCAACAAGGAGGTCTACGACTTCCTTGCCACTGCCACCGCCAAGTACGGCATCGGCTTCTGGAAGCCCGGCTCCGGTATCATCCACCAGATCATCCTCGAGAACTACGCCTTCCCCGGTGGTCTCATGATCGGTACCGACTCGCACACCCCCAACGCCGGTGGTCTCGGTATGATTGCCTGCGGTGTCGGAGGTGCCGACGCTGTCGATGTCATGGCCGACATCCCCTGGGAGCTCAAGGCACCCAAGGTGATCGGTGTCGAGCTCAAGGGTAAGCTGTCCGGCTGGACCACCCCTAAAGATGTCATCCTCAAGGTGGCTGGCGAGCTCACCGTCAAGGGTGGTACCGGTGCCATCATCGAGTACAAGGGTCCCGGTGTCGAGTCGCTTTCGTGCACCGGTATGGCTACCATCTGCAACATGGGTGCCGAAATCGGTGCCACCACCTCGGTCTTCCCCTACAACGAGCGCATGGGTGACTACCTCCGTGCCACCAACCGATCCGACATCGCTGACCTCGCCAAGGGCTTCCAGCGCAACCTCCTCCCCGACTCGGGCGCCGAGTACGACTCGCACCTCGAGATCAACCTCGACACCCTCGAGCCCCACATCAACGGCCCCTTCACCCCCGATCTTGCCACTCCTCTCTCCAAGTTCGCCGAGGAGGTCAAGAAGAACGACTGGCCCGAGGAGCTCAAGGTCTCGCTCATTGGCTCGTGCACCAACTCGTCCTACGAGGACATGAGCCGATCCGCCTCGATCGCCGAGGAGGCTGCCGCTCACGGTCTCAAGGTCAAGTCGGCCTTCACCATCACCCCCGGTTCCGAGCAGATCCGTGCTACCATCGAGCGTGACGGTCAGATGGAGGTCCTCGAGAAGGCTGGCGGTATGGTTCTCGCCAACGCCTGTGGTCCTTGCATCGGTCAGTGGGACCGCAAGGACATCAAGAAGGGTGACAAGAACTCGATCATCACCTCTTACAACCGTAACTTCACCGGTCGTAACGACGCAAACCCCGCTACCCACGCTTTCGTTGCTTCGCCTGACCTCGTTACTGCCATGGCCTTCGCCGGTCGCCTCACCTTCAACCCCATGACCGACAGCCTCAAGGGTGCTGACGGCAAGGAATTCAAGTTCACCGCCCCCAGCGGTAAGGAGCTGCCTCCCCGTGGCTACGACCCTGGTAACAACACCTACCAAGACCCTCCCAAGGACCGCTCGTCGGTTCAGGTCGCCATCGACCCCAAGTCGGACCGTCTCCAGAAGCTCGAGCCCTTCAAGGCCTGGAACGGCAAGAACCCCACCGACTGCCCCGTCCTGATCAAGGCTAAGGGCAAGTGCACCACCGACCACATCTCGGCCGGTGGTCCCTGGCTCAAGTACCGTGGTCACCTGGAGAACATCTCGAACAACTGTCTCATTGGTGCCATCAACGCTGCCAACGGTAAGGCCAACGAGGTGCAGAACGTCTTCACCGGAGAGTGGGGCCCGGTCCCCGCCACTGCCATCCAGTACCGTGAGCAGGGCAAGCCTTGGGTTGTCATCGGTGACGAGAACTACGGTGAGGGTTCGTCGCGAGAGCACGCCGCTCTTGAGCCTCGTTTCCTTGGCGGTTGCGCCGTGATTGCTCGCTCGTTCGCTCGTATCCACCAGACCAACTTGCGCAAGCAGGGTATGCTCGCCTTCGAGTTCGCCAACCCCGCTGACTACGACAAGGTGCGCTCGGACGACCTGGTTGACATTGTCGGTGTCACCGAGCTGGCTCCCGGCTCCAAGGTTGCGCTTGTCTGCAAGCACAAGGACGGCTCCAAGGACGAGATCCCGCTCAGTCACACGATGAACGAGAACCAAATCTCTTGGTTCAAGCACGGTTCGGCGCTCAACAAGATGGCCGCTGCCGCCAAGTCGGCCTAAATGGACCACTTGGGATTCGGCATGCGGTTGCTTTCTTGACTCAACGTGGTGGAGCGATGCTTGCGCCGCTTGTTGCGCCGAAGGAGCGCGTTTCTCCCATACCTGTACTTAATCCAACACCGTTGCCTTGGCATGCTCGACGAATAAAGAAGCACGTGTTTCCCTAACAGCGGACCATATGTGTGCATCGGCGTGAGTATCGACTGAATGCACGTAATGACGGGGTCCTTCTACAGGTCGGAACTGGCACAAGCATTTCTTTGTGAGTATGTCGCGCTCAACAGTTGCCGAGACGAGGCAGGGTTGGTGTGAAGTGAGGTGAAAGCTGTCATAGCTGCGGAAAGATCACCGATCTTGAATAGACCGATGCTGATGAACGCTACGAGATCGATTGACATGATGTGGAGAGGAGGGTTGGCAAGAAGCTGACATGAACGTCGGGGTCACAAGGATGTGTATTGTATGCCGAAGGGGGCGAAGGTCAAAGGTGGAAAAGTTGGCTATCGACATGGTAACAGCAGTGAGGTGGCTGCATTTGAGTGGCCGACCGGCATTATCGGTCTTGTCAAGCTCTGTAGGATTTGTGGTTGATGTCAGGTTTGCGGATTTGAGAAGGTCAATCGGTTATCTGAGCTGACGGACGCCTGTTTGAAAGCAATTCACCGGATTTGACTTGTTGTCTGGCCTTGGCGCTTGGGTACTGCGTCACCGCTTGCGGCTGGAAGGTCTGTTGCAGGTTGCGAAAGGTTAGAATTTCGGCCAACGACGATTGATCAACGTGACGGCTTGTACAGTTGCCATCACTACCAAACTTGATTTATTGAGCTTTGCACCCTAGGGTGGTATGATCAGCGGGCAAAGGACTCGATCGCTTACGAGCAAGACAGTTGTACGATGCGATGCGGTATGGGCGGGAAGGGGACTAGACTTTGCTCACGATCTGAAATGTTGCTGAATGCAGCTCGATCGAATCGAATCGTAATGACCCGCTGTCACGCGAAAAACGCCAAGCCCTGAACTTTACTGGGAATGAAAAACCTCGATTTTGCGGAATTCCAGGCAAGTCGATCGGCCTTTCATCACGGATAGTACATTACAGTGTACTAGTTCTGTACCATACAACAGCTCTGTATTGACCATGTCGGACCTGGTCATTCAGATTCGTCTTGTCCTATCCAGTCCAGTCCGGTATGTAAATAAAAACAAAGAATCGAGTTTCTTAAAAGATTCATGTTTCTGCTGTAGAGATTTGCAAGTTCCGCTTCTAAACCATGGAATCGTGCGTCATTCCGCTTAGACCGGACATTGAATTTGCACCGTTCGCGATCCTTGGCTTTGCCTTTTTTTTTTTTTTTTTTTTTTTTTTCCCGACCTTGTTTCAAGCTTGGGATTCAAAGCCCGCTTCCTGTACACTACAGTCCACCGTGCTTGGCCGACGGGTTGAACAGGCAAGGACTAGCATTTGGTGCAGTTCGTTACGCCAAGCGCCGCCTTTGCTATCAGCTGTGTTCTTTTCTGCAGCTGAGCTGGTTTATGAGCGGAATTTCGTGAGGTCTGCCGGTGTCGATCAGACACGAACACGATCACAAGCTGAGCAGAGTCGGTTCAAGTGCATCTCAGCGAACCCAGGCGTCAGTACCAGCTGGACGTCTCATCCGTATGAGCAGCTTGCCCACCTGATCAAACAGGTCATCGTGCTGCTTGCTGTCCCTTGTTTGCGGCGGAGCAGCCGAGCAGCCGTTGGCGCCTTTTTGAAAGTTGAGTCTGTCCACGCCAATCTACCGTATTGTTTGCTTAGACGTGTGAACGGGTAGACATATCGCACGACCTGCGATGAGTCCAGTCTGCCCGGGTCACCGACAAGCGACGAGCTGGTCAGCGCGATGAAACACTCACTCTTGCTGTATCAACAAGAGTGATCGATTCGTTTGCCCGTCGGTGTTGGCGTTTGCTGATGGCGGCATAAACAATTGCCGGAACAAAACAGGCCGGATCACCAGGGTCTTGCGTCTGGTGGTAGTGTAGAGTGTAGCAGTGGCGCTCCCTTTTGGCTACAACGGCGAGGTTTCATGTTGCCTTGTGCAGCATGCAGCAGTTGTTCGCCTTGGCGAGATGTTGAAGCCCCTCCCCCCCCCCCCCCCGAATTTGCCTGTTCATGTCCCCTCGAATTCAGCTTGATGCATGTCGAACACGATTTGCAGACAGGTACTGTACACTGTATTTCATTCAATTTTCACCTTTTTTCTTTTTGGTAAATGGGGGATTGCCCTGCTCTTTGCCTTGCCCAACTACGTGCCTGCCTATTCCTTCACCTCGAACCGAGCGCCACTAATTCCACAAGCGCCTAGCAGGCGGTAGTACTTAACACATGCTCGCCTTACCAAAGAAAGCCCCGAGACTGGCTTGGTGCCGGCTAGTCCTTGGGTACTAGAACAACTAAATTGGGTTTGCAATGTGAATGCGGTCCATCGGTCGGTCAGCGTCACTCCATCTCGCAGCCTTGCAGCCCAACCGACTTGTGCATCCTCAGCGCTTGTGCCTTGAACCGTCCCATGCAAAACGCGCAATGTCGGAATCTCTGCACGCCGCCACCTGCCAAAGTGTGCACACGCTGAATACCCGTCCATCATCACTCGTCTTGCACTCACTCCGTCTCGCGCTCTTACTCGCCATCGCGCTGCACTCCAACAGTGTATGTGCCTGGTTTTCATTTACGCCGCCATTGCCTTGTCCTTGTTCTGCCCTGTCTCGCTTCGCTGCCACATTCGTCCCGGGTCAGCTCTCATCTGCCCACCCCCCACCTCACCCAATTAGCCTACCCTGCCACACTTTCTGCCCTCGAAACGAGATCCACAAAGGGTTTAATCCTCTCTCCGCACTTGGATTCATTTCGCGCAATTCACAGCACGCTCTCGCTATCCTCTGCCCACTTTTCGCTTTGCTTTGCTTTGCTTTGAACCTCTTATAATACCCCTCCTTTGTCTTGCTAGACGCCTTCCGTTCCAACATCTCCCACCCGTTTCAGCGCTTCTTTGCCGCTTCCCTGCCTCTGGCCTTCCTCCTCTTCTGCGTCATTTCCTCAAGAACTCACGAGCGCAAGAGCTTTCTCCCTCTCTCTATTCCCCACTTTGTGCGTAACTTGCACCGGTTCCATCTTCATCATGGAGAACACAAAGCTCGACGAATCCAAGGCGGTCGCCCATTCCGATGCCAAGGGCGAAAAGACCATCGAGCGAGTCAAGCCCGCTAGCGACAACAACGAGCTCGAGAAGCAGCTCTCCGCCCACTCTTCCGACATCCGCTCCCCTGGTGCCACCATGTCGGTCGACGACATTTACGAGCGCAAGGTCTACATCCTCAACAAGGTCATGAACGATCACATTGGCATGGGCAAAGTTCAGTGGCAACTCTTCCTTCTTTCCGGTTGGGGTTGGATGGCCGACAACCTCTGGCTCCAGGGCGTTGCCATCATCTTGCCACAGGTCGAGCGTGAATTCAACATCAAGAGCGACGTTCGATGGATGACTTTTGCTCTCTACATGGGCCTCATCTGCGGTGCCGCCATTTGGGGTATCCTGGCCGATGTCATCGGTCGTCGTCCATCCTTCAACATCACGCTCTGCATCGCCGGTATCTTCGGTATTGCCGGTGGTGCTGCTCCCAACTTTGTCGGTCTTGGTGGTATCCTCGCTGCTCTCGGTTTCGGTCTCGGCGGTAATCTGCCTGTCGACGGCATGATGTTCCTCGAGTTTGTTCCCGCAAAGTCGCAGTACCTCCTCACTCTTCTTTCCGTCTTCTGGTCGCTCGGTCAGCTCCTTGCTTCGTTGGTCGCCTGGGCTTTCATCGCCAACTACTCTTGCGACGGCAACCAGTACAACACTCCCGGTGTCGACACCGTTCCCTGCGACGTCAGCCGCAACAGGGGCTGGAGATACACCTTCTACACCCTCGGCGCTCTCACTTTCATCATGTTTGTTTGCCGATTCTTCGTGTTCCGCCTCCCCGAGTCGCCCAAGTACTACCTCTCCAAGGGCCGCGATGCCGAGGCTGTCGCCGTCCTCAAGGAGATCGCTCGCAGGAATGGCAGGCCTCTCGGTGACGACGTCATCTCTGTCGAGATCTTCCGCTCTGCTGCTGGTCAGGAGGCCGACATGACTGCCTCCGAGGTGGTCGAGGAACCCAAGGGTCTGAAAGGTTGGGCTGCTGCAGCGCCCTCGCGCTTCATGAACAACTTCAAGGGCGTCTCGTTCACTGCAGACCTTTCCCACGTCAAGCCCCTCTTCTACGGTTGGAGGATGGCCGTCACCGTCAGCATTCTGTGGACTCTGTGGGCGCTCATCGGTCTCGCCTACCCGCTCTACAATGCCTTCTTGCCTATCTACCTCTCCCAGGCTCAGGGTGTCAAGGGTTCTTCGTCGGTTGATGTAACCTACCGCAACTACGCTATCATTTCGGTCTGCGGCGTTCCCGGATCCATCATTGCCGCATGGATGGTCGAATTGCCCCGCACCGGTCGTCGTGGCGCTCTCGGCATCGGTACTCTTTTGACCGGTGTATTCCTCTTCCTCTTCACTACCGCCAAGTCCGAGGCCGCCGTCCTCGGTTTCAATTGCGCCGCAGCAGTTGTGCAAAACATTATGTACGGTGTACTTTACTGCATTACGCCGGAGCTCTTGCCCGCTCCGCATCGAGGCACTGGCGATGGCATTGCAGCGGCGCTGAATCGTATCTTTGGTGCTATGGCTCCTATCATCGGTATCTACGCATCGGGAACTGCACCCTTATATGTTGCCGCGTCGCTCTTCCTGTTCGCGGGTGTACTCTCGTTCTTCATCCCCTTGGAGTCTCGAGGCAAGAATGCACTGTGAGGCAAGCTCAGCGATATCATATCCGATTGTTTTTAGCTGCAATAAAAGCCATCCGTAGAATCCATTCGGTGTGATCATGATGAGATAAAGACGCCAGCATCACTGTTAGTAGATTGGGTTCAACCGTCTTTCCCGCGTTTCCGCCTGACAAATCAAGCCTGAACCTAGACATCATTTTGCAACTGCTGAAAAAACCCAATTGCTACGATACCACTTGTCGTGACCTGGCTTGCCCAACTTCTCTGTTGCTTTTGCATACCAGTAGTAGTAGTAGTAGTAGTAGTAGTAGTAGTGAGCTTCGCACAAGTTTGTCTCATCCCACTCCTATGCCCAAAACTGCAACCACCAGCCAGTCAGCCCTTGGCCAAAACTTGACAAACAAAAGCAACGACGAGTGAGGACGAATAGTCTTGAAATTTATTTGAGCTTTGCTTAACGCGAACGTCAAGTAAGTGATCTACGAGGAGACTAAAGGAAATCGATACCAATTCCCAGTTGGAGGCCCTTCCTGGTTGCATCGCCTTTTCTGGCGGTCAAGGGTAAGCCTGCGTTGAGTTCGAGTCTCAATTGACCTTGGAGATAAACGACGCCTACGCCGATGCTTGTTGATGGTTGGCTCAATTGCATCAATTCCGCTAGCGAGTTGGTGTGTGGTGCAAGTTGACAGAGTTGGCCGGCGTTGAGAAAGGAATGTAGCATGAGCGGCCAGTGTGGTTTGCCAGGGATGGGTGAGAGACAGGAGAGACCGAGAGACCAGAATGCGTCGCCGCCGAGCGAGTCGCCGTCAGCCTTGGGACCGAGACTCGAGTGACGGAACATTCGGAGTGAGGTAGGACCACCGAGTTGAAAGCGGTCCGAGAAATGGGTAGTGGTGGTGCGGCGCGAGGGCGAGGGCGAGAGCGCGTGCACAAGTCCACAACGCAAAGTGGCGGTGGTGAAAAGTGGATGATGCAATTTCCATGCTGCAGCCGTGATATCGGCACAAGTGTTTGCTGGGTCGAGCTTGTCTGCCTCCTCCTTGGCAAACGGAGATGGTCGAGGAGCTGCGGGCATGGAACCGAACAGCCAATTGAGCGGTAAGAAATGCCTACCCGTGCTCGCTTCCACCTCAGCCTTGATGTGGTTCGCATCACCTCCAAGACCAGCATACTCGACCATCGTCCGCAGCTTTGCTCCTCCACTCGGCAAGATCGGACTATCCCTACTGTCACTAATCCAAGTCCAGCTCAATGCAGACTTGATACTGGGTGCCGAAGCCATCTTCCTCACCGCCACACTTGCCTCTCCCATCACTCTGCCAAGTTGTCTGAGACTCGCTTCGTACGCAAATTCGTGTTGGACCTTCTTTGCCTTTTCCTCGTAATCCACGTCGTCGGGATTAAGCACGCCCTGCGGCGTATCAGCGAAGCTGCTGTTCAGTGAAGCTCGAAGCCCTTTGACCGATTCCGAGACAGAAGCGAACGCCGAGTGATCGCGGTCATGCGAGAAAGCTGCTACTTTGTACTCGATGTCGACGTTACCTGCCAGTGGGCCACCGAATTCGACATTGAACGCCTGTTTGGTGCGTGTACCAAACGTAGCCGAGCCCTGCACGGTTTCTGCGCCTCCAAAAACATTGCGGACGCGGCCTTGCACCGAGGCCGAGCCTTCACCGTTGCCTACATCGGTCGACGACTTGAGAAAGATTCGTCCCTTGGGCTTGCCACACGCAAGAATCACATCGACGTCTTCTTCAGTGGCTCCAGGGAAAATCGACGGCGCCAGGGACGCTTCGATGCCGCGAAAAACGTCGAGCTTGCTCAGATCCGACGCTAGCGACGAAGTGAGCGCCAGGATGGATGGCAAAGTGGTGGGTTGTCCAGGTAGAACGTGAGAGGTTCGAGCGCCGTAATAGAGTGCACTGAGAGCTGAAGAGTTGGGGTTCTGACTGGAGAGGAGGGGGTCCATGTAAGGTCGGCAGAGAGATGCGAGGTAGCTAGGTCGAAGTGCTTCTCCGGCACCAGAGATACGGATCGCGTTTAAACGGAGGATTGGTGCAGGGGCAAAGGACGATGTTGAGCCGCCATTCTGCAGCAGCTCTGTTGCCTGAAGCAAGTTGTGTGGACGCATCGACTCTTGATCAGCCTGGATCGCCGGCTCGGTGGAGGAGGTGTCTCGATTGGGACCAGAAGGAGGAAGAGGGAGGTCCGTAAGCGGTGGCTCATGACCGTCGCTTTGAACCGGATCAGGATTTGCCATTGCGCTTCTGAAGGTAGTATCAGAGGCGGGTGCAGCGCTCGTAGAAGTCGCTCCTGATGCGGCGAAGGATTTGGCCCGTGAAGAAGGCTCGCTCGTAGAAGGTCGAGATTGGGAAGGGGTGTCGTCGGCTTCGACCGAGGCGGCAGCGGCAGCAGCTCGCGCCTCAGCGGCATCGTGCGCTTGCCTCTGCTCCTTGAGGCTGTTGAACTCCATGCTGAGCCCGAACGGAAGTAAGCGGTGAGGTGGTGACTCTCTCGGAAGTGTATAAAAGTTTGCAAGTCCGCGATGACATGCGGAAGGCCCGAGCAAAAGTGGAGCATCAGTGTGTGTCGTGGGAAAATAAAGGGTGCAGCCGGCCGACTTCCGACTTGGACGTGCCGTGCTGTGCTCTTGGCAACACGCCCGCTCTAAATTTACGCATATCGGAAGCAAAAAAAAAAAATCGAATGGAGAGGCTCATCAAGATCAGCTGCTACTATCTTTTGCCATCGCACCACGCTCACATCCACACGACTCTACCAGGACAACGAACGCTCGCGGACAGGATATCGGCTCTGCAGAACCATACTCCGCAGGCATATGCGCTGTCATTGAGGATTGCGACATGTCGGGCTGCATGTCGGCGTAACTTGAACCTCCAGGAAAGGAGCATTGGCAAACGTCGTCAGAAGCGCAATCCAACCTCATCGGCAACGATACTGACGCAGAGAATTACCCAGATACCCAGCCGCCATCGACCCCGCTCACATCAACATGTTCGTACTGGCAGACATCCAAGACACCATCAGCGTGCAGCCCGCTGCGTTCGGCCAGCCTTCTCTGGTCAGCATCTCTGACCAAATCAACATCAAGTATGCCAACAAGATCCTCGTCGATGTGGGTCTGTGCATTGCCCTCTTCGATGTTCTTAGCTGTTCGGAAGGCAAAGTGCGTTTCGGTGACGGTTGCCTCTACCACCACTTAACCTTTCGACTTATCGTATTTCGACCCTTTACACAAGAAGTGCTGACCGGCAAAATCAAATCATCGGATGAATCTGGCATTCGCATCACGTTGGGCTTCTTCGACGACATCTACGTGCCCTCGCACCTCATCCCTAAGCCATGTGCGTTTGATCATCAGGAAAGAGCGTGGTTCTGGCTGTACGAGGCACGTACCGACGAGATCGCCGCTGATCCGCTTTTGAGTCAGCAGGACGAAAGGATGTATCTCGATACCGGCGAGGTGGTCAGATTCACGGTGGAGTCGGATGCGTTCTGGGATGCCGAGCCAGGCCCAACGACGGCGCAAGGCGCAGCTGAGTCAATTCAGAACTCGGCAGCGTTGTATCATAATCAACATACAGCAAAGGACACCAAGCCTCACTACAGCATTATCGCCAGCATTGCAGGCAGTGGTCTCGGCTTGGTCTCATGGTGGACCGGTGCCGAAGCGGCAGCAGAAGCGCAAGAGCAAGGCGGTGATCAATAGAGTAGCAAGCCACCCAGAAACAGCAGACAAATCAAGAGCCACTTCAGCACAACCCTCCGATCCTCTCCATTTCGATCGGCTAGACTTTGGTCCTGGCCTCAACTCCAAGAGGAACAGACTCGATTTTCCCGACTTTCACTTTGCTCGGGACAAATTCGAACTAGACTACCTCTCCCCATGGTGTACAGTACAACGACGATCTCCGCGTTTCAATTCAATTGTTCAAGCAAGCAATGTCAAGAAGACGCAAGTCGCACTCTGGCAAGACAGACGACATCGAACTGATCGAGTCAAGATTGCTATTCCATCAAATGACAAAGAGAGACGAGAACAAAAAAAAACGCCGTGACGATGAAGTAGAGATGTGAAAAAAAAAAAAATGGGGGTCGAGGTAGAACCCAGAAAGAGGAACAAACTTGACAATGCAGAACTGAGGTATATGCAAATCGAAAAAAAGAAAGGCCCAGCTCGAATGCTCCTCAGCTCGTGCTGAATCATCAGCAGCGTCGCAACGAGGACCAACGAGTGTGGGCCAAAGAACGTGAACTGGAGACAAGCAGGAAAAAAAAGGGATTGTTCAATTAGGGCGTAAACCACCATTCGTGTGGTGCACCTTGACAAACATGCAGAGATAGGATCGCATCGTGCGGATACCAGCGAGCGCTCGTGGAGGTAATCGAGGGCAAATCCAATTGCATCACTGTCCACTTTCAGGTCGAGTGGCCGTCGCTACCGTTGCATCAGCACCGAGAATCTTGGATGGTGGCGGGGTCGGGAGGCCCGTAGAGTCGTGTCGAGCAGAAGCGAGCCGCGCGTCGCTAGTGTTGGATTCAGAGGTACTGGATGCATCAGCTGCCGAAAGAGCCTTACGCATCGGAGTTGAAGCAGGCGGAGCAAGGCGGGTATCGGTGGAGGTTCGAGGTGCGTTGGGCTGTGTGTTGCCGGCGGTCGATGCCGCCTTCTGCATCGCCTGTGAACGGGGCTCGGGAGGCGGTGGGATGAGCGCTGCTACGATTCTGCGATGCTCTTCCTCGGCAGTACGCTTGTCGCCCGCCGAAGCTCGTGGACGCCGACCCTTGCGCGCAGGCGAAGCGCCATCGGCTGGCTTGCGTGAAGGTGCAGTCCGACTACGACGCAGCCCCGTCGCAGGCTTTGAAGCGCCAGCGGAGCTCGAGTCGATCGCGAGATCTTCAATGGGAAGAGTCTTGCCAAGTGCTCCAGATGGCTGCGACGAAAGGTCTTCGACATCGCTTGCTGCCTCGACATCGTTTGTGCGACGAGACCGACCCAAGGCATACCGTTTTGTCTTGGGTTTGGTGGTCTTGCTGCGCATCAGCCGTGCTCCTCCTCCTTGATGTACTTGCAACTCTCCCTGATCCTCGTCGCTGTCAGAAGGCACAAGCAAATCGCCGTCGGCCACGGGTTTGGACACAGCCGTGAGCTCGCCCTGAGGTAATTGGGATGCAGGTTGCGGGGACATGCCGAGCACAAAGTGGTCCTGGTGGTCGATAAGGAACTCGAGCACCTGTACGGCAAGTTTGTGTTCGCCGGGTGAAAGCTGGTGGGAGGGGTGTGAAAACATGCCAGGCTGGAAGATGACGGCGAGGTTGCTCGAGGGCATGAGGTTTTTGTCAGACTTGCGAGCAAAGACTGCCAAGAGATCGAGCACGTAGAGCAGCAGGTATTGGCTGGCTGGAGGCATGCTCGAGATCAAAAGGCGGTAGGTTCGAATGGCGCCGTCTTCGTCAAAGGGCTCCTTGGCACGGATGTTTCGGAACTCGGTGTAGAGGTCGTGGGGTACGATGGGTTCCGGCATGTGGTTGAAGTATCTTCGCAAGACGCTGGCAGCATCATGGACGCTGTACTTGGACCAGTCGACCGACTTGCCGTATCGTGGTGGGGTATCGAAAGTCTCCTGCAGCTCTTTCATCCTCTTTTGAGATCCGGCTATACGGAAGACGCCCTCGACCTCGGTGGCATTTTCCTTCAAGTAGAGACCCACTTTGGCAACGACGACAGGCACGTAGCCCCAGACGTACTGCTGGCCATCTTCGCCGGCGATGGAAATGGCGACACTGGCATACTTGAGCGACTGGCGAAGGGGAACATTGAAGACGCGATTCTCGACCTGCTTCTTGTCCTTGTTGGCGCGGCCTTTGGTGAAGGAAGCCCACCAAGCCTT
The DNA here is from genome assembly GCA_928724745.1 of Anthracocystis setariae. Classification (NCBI taxonomy): domain Eukaryota; kingdom Fungi; phylum Basidiomycota; class Ustilaginomycetes; order Ustilaginales; family Ustilaginaceae; genus Anthracocystis; species Anthracocystis setariae. The sequence continues at coordinate 1,026,448 of CAKMXJ010000039.1, read as the reverse complement.
GAGGCCAGCCTTTGTTGAAGCTTGATCGTCGTGTGGTGCCGAACCCATTCGGGGCCAAGAAGGGACTGGCTGTAGCTGTGAGGTGGATGCAGCGAGAGGCAGCGAGATCTTTTCGGCAGTGGCGGCGGGGTGGCTCTGGATGGAGGCGTTACCTCGAGAGAGCGATTTGGCAAGGGGTGCTGGCATTGTAAGCTGTGACGAGAGGACGGATGGACGTGGAGGGGCGTGGGTGGATCAGAGAGTGAGCGAGATGCCAGGTGTGTATGCTGGTCGCTGAACTGCACCGAAACGAGGGCGGGACCAAACAAGGGATGCCAGCGATGAACTCCAAAGCGAGAGCGCGAGAACGGACGAGCTTGAAGATAAAGCGGCTATGTGTTGCTTAGGGCGCCTGCATGTCGAATCACGCAACAGGTACGGAGGGGAAAATGGCGTCAAAAGTGGATGTAGACGGATTGAACGATTGTGTTAAGGGTGCGGTCAACAAAGCTGCAGTCGGGCAGATAGTGAAGAAGCCAAGACCCAAGGTGCGAATGGCTGACTAGATGGCAGTGATGGCGGCCAGATCCGAACTGGGTAAACAAGCGTGAAGGTGAGGAGACCAGATGGGACAAAGGCGACGCTGGGAGGTGGGAGTTGAATGCAGGATGCGGGTTTTGGTAAAGGCAGGGAGGAGGATGGAGGATGGAGGTGTGGATGGGGGCAGGAGATGAGGGATGGAAGCGGAGGGAAGCGAATGTGGTGAATAATGTGGTGGAAGACAGCACGGATGATGGCTGAAAACGAGACACTATGGATTTGAGACAGAGAGAGAGAGAGAGAGAGAGAGAGAGAGAGAGAGAGCAAGTGGGATGGATGAGCGAGAGGTGGCTTGAAGAGCCGCTATACTGTACTGTACAAGATTGCAGCGATGTGCTGTGCGGCTGGTGTTTCTGATATGTTTGAGGTCACTGGCTGGATGATTGTCGGTCGCTGATCAAGGATGACGAGGACAGGCATGCCAGCTGCAAATCACAATTATTATTATTATCAATTAATTGTTACCCGTTGCATCTCCCCATCCAAGCCAACCGCGGCACTGGAGCTCTCTTTTCTTGCAACAACAAAGAATCCAAACCTATCGTTTCAATTTTGATTTTTTTTTTTTTTTTTTGGCATTTCTATCTTTTATTTTCACTTTTGTCGTCGAGTACAGATAAGTGAGACTGATCCGCCTTTCCTCTCGATTGGCAGCAGCAGCTACAGAACTGGACTGTGCAATACGGTACGGTAACGTAACAGGAATAGCGCAAAGAGGCCAAGCGTCTGGCATTGACAGACTTGTTTCAATTGTGATGTCTTGAGAATGGATCAGCTTCTGTAGCTGCTTTCTACTGTAGACTTGGATTGGTGCAGGATGGATCAACGTCGCATTTGTTGGCTGCTATAGGAATCGTCTGCCAAAATTCTGTGAATCGCCAAATCACAAAACGCTCAAGTTTCCTGAACCTTGATCGGGACCTCAATCGGGATGCAGGGTCACTTGCAGATCCGCACAGCGACATCTGTCATCATTGCATCTCTTTCTCAAGATCGCAATCGAGCTGCTCTCCACTACTCTGCTACTTCTATGACTATAGCTGTCCTTATGCATCGATGGGAGCTCTCATCGAATCCTCGATGCATTTCATATCGCTCCTCTGCCTCAACAGCATCTATCTCCCTCGGCCAACTATCCCACCACTCCTGACATCACTTTGTGCACATCTTCTGTCCTGTTCCGCTGTGATCAAGTGAGCTGCTGGTAACTACAATACATTGTAAAGTTCCGCATCATTTTTTCCTGTCTGCACAGTACCATACTAGACTCTTAGGTTACCACTCTGGCTGCACCCGGATGGTAGTTAGTGTAGTGCACAACGTGGCAGATGAAAACCCCGCATCACAACGACGGCTCCATCTCCCGCTGCCAAGCAACAGTATCTCGGTATCTTTGTCTGCTTTTTTTTTTGTCAGCCCCGTCCGGCCCGTGGCATAATTAAACTTGAGACCAGCCAAAGCTATCCGGATGGATCGGTGTTTGAGCAACAGGTAGAGCGTCATTCACCTGTCCATCCACACCGACTTTGCTGTTTACTCTACTACTTCCTTTCGGACCATCTTGCGATTCCTTTCTTCCTAAACCGCCAACAAGTCTGAGCGTGATCAAAGACCTCTCCTGTCCAACATCAATCCTACACCGAGGTTTCCAGCTCTCCTGATCGAGATTGCCAGCCAACAATGCCTTCATCCAAGGGAAAGCCTACCGATCCACAGAAGCGTGAAGAAGCGCGCAAGGGTAAGAAGCAAGTTTGATCGGTCCGCTCGCCCCCATCAAGAGAAAATTCCCCACACTGACAAACACCATGTTCAAACTCTCTTTGATGTTTCAGAGGTGCTGCAGATGGAAAAAGGTGGCGGAAAGGGTCAATGGTCCGCATGGAAGGCAAGTCTTCCAAGCCTAAGCTGTCGACCGCACTGCACTTTAGCTATCCAAGGTATATTGACGCTCTTGATCTCTCTCTCTCTCGAAACTTACAGGCTTCCGAAATGGCTAAGCGCTACGAGGCCAAAGGTGGCTCTTATGAGGATCAGGGTGACAATCCTAACAAGGCCAAAACGGGAGCTCCCGTGCCAAAGAAGCAAGCCATCGAAAAGGGAGAACGAAAGGATCCTTCTCAACCCGTCGGCGCACCCAAAGCCAAAAAAAGCCATAACAACAAGCATGTAGACGACAAAAACAGCAACCATGATGCTTCAAACAACTCGGCGACCAAGAGAAAGGCCGATTCCAACCAAACCGACCAAAAGCCCAAAAAGACAAAGACCACAACCAGCCAACCCAAGCCGGCAACCAAAGGTACTAGAGAGCAACCAAAACGTAGCGCCAAGAAGCAGTGATATACATCACTCTGCTTGCTTCACATCAACTCGGTCGCATTCCTCTTTGTTTTACAGCGCCGTAGCCTTCAATCAATCAACCTTGATACACGTCCGGCGTCACATTCTGAAAACCCATACCTCGTTCGTGCTCGTTAGTGACCATCTCAACCCAAAGGCATAGGACCTCACATACCCCTCTCTTGTCTCTTGCAGACTTCGAAAACTCACAACCACTTTCACAGACTTGAACTACGCAAAACAAGGATTCTCAAAGTCTAGCATACATTCGTTCGATCCATACTCGTCGTCGAGGCATCAAAGGTCTTCCTCCTTGACATACCCGGGATTCTTGAGCAAGATGCTGAAGCCTTCCAGGACGTGAGCATAGCTGAGGTACTCTTCAGTACCAAGTTCGGCCCTCTCAAACGTACCCACACGCACGGGTGTGGTGTGTGTTTGGAAACCACTGATCGTCCTAGGCTTACCTGCCTGACCGACCACATCAACGGCCTTACCCACGCGCACCGAGGTTGGAAGCGCCTCGAGCTTCTCGTCCAACGTAATCAGGAAGCGCGGGTACATGGCCGAGCTGAGGAAGTAGAGCATCCAGTGCGATTGGCCAAGAACAAATCCGCGTGCATCCGTCATCGACGTCAACAGCGCCAAGATACCTGCTACGGCAGTGCGCGACATAAGTTGGCGGTCGGTGTGGTATGGGTTGATGCCGATGGTACCCTTACCCATGTGCACCAACCCTTGGGCGACACGCACAGTGAAGAGACAGTCTGGCTCCTTGTAGTAATAGCCGGCCAGCTGTCTCAACATCTGGGCCAGCCTGGCGTTGTTCGATCCAGCACCGACGAGACCCATGGCGAGGATCGCATTGATGGCAACGTCGATGTCGGAGTCGTGCGAGTACTTGGACAGCGTATCCAAGACGGGCATCGAAGGATTGGAAGGGTTGAGCAGCGCCAATGCGAGCGGAACCGCTCTGCGGATGGTCGGTTCGCCGTAATGCATGAGATGCGAAAGATGGCGCAAAGCCATCTCGGCGCCCACGTCCTCGCCCATAGTGACAAGTGCGATGCCGATGACAGCAAAGGCCTGGAAGAGATCGTTGGTCTCCTTCTCTTGGGTTTCGTCTGCATTCTCGGATTCCGGTTTGTTGTCTGTGTTGTCGCCCTCGGCTCCTTCAGCGGGCTCGGGCGCGGCTCGTTCTGTGCAGTAGTGAAGCATCTTTTGCACCTTGAGCACATTTCCAGTACCAGCATAGGAGCACATGTCGACGAGAACCTGAGCCTGTTTGCTGATGGGGTGCTCGATGGCCTTGAGAGTCTCGATGGTTGCATCGCTCTCGTCTTGCTTGCCGAGGAAGAGAAGCGCAAGGCCGAGGATCATGAATCGCGCCCACTTGTCGTCAAGCTGAGCCGGGTCGCGCTCCATCAAGCTCTGCAGAATGGAGGGGACGATCTCACCGTGGCAGCTGCCAGCAAAGACGAAACCAAGCGATAGCGCCGACATGGCAGCGACCTCCATGGGCGTTGTCTCGTCCTGGATGTTGGGGAGCAAGAGAGCGGCGATGTCCTCGCGGCAGAAGCCGGCGTACGCAAGACCAAGACCGACGATAGCGGAGACTTTGAGGGGCATGCTGTTGGACTCGATGTGTTCCGAGAGCAGCGCCATGGCTTCGTCGAGTTCGGAACGGAGACCAGAGTGTACGATACCGTAAGCGAGCAAGGCGCCGGCCTTGATAGCCTCCTCGGATGAGTACGAATACTTGTCGATCTGATCAAGACCCGTCTCGGTGTTCCAAAGCAAGCTCATACCGAGCGAAGCGGTGGCGGAAAGCATGCCGTACGACTTGTTCTTGTAGATCCACGAGTTGCCTTCGGGAGCATCCACCATAAGTTTGTCGTTGCCGAAGCCGGCGTTGACAAAGGCGTTGACAAAAGTGCTGGCGAGGTTGCCACGAGCCGAGTCGACGGAGCCGCCGAGAGCGGTGCGCGAGTTTTCGAGATGGGTCTTGTAGATGTCCTCGAGACTCTTTGGCTCGAGGACGTTGAGCTCCTTGCCAAAGTTGACAAAGTGGCGCGAAAGATGCGAGTTGTACATGATGTCAAGCAGCTCGTTGTCGGTGATGGGATCGTCTTCGTCTTGGAGCCACTCGATGGGGATGTGCTGTCTTGCGAGCATAAAGGCAAGCTGCTTGCGCATGGTGGGGTTCTTGGGAGCCTCAAAGTCGGATCGAATGAGGTGTTTGTCGCCAAGGCGGAGAGCAAGCGTCATTGCTTCGGTGTATCGCTCGTACTTGCGGTAGATGTCGTGGGCGGTGCGGAGGAACATGGAGTCATCGGGGGGGACGAGAAGGTTGACGCAGCTGACCATGTAGAGGCAAACACGTGCATATGTGTCCTTGTCAACAAACTGAGGCAGCTTGTCAATGGCTTCCAACTCGAGCAAGAGATCGACTGCATCGGCTTCGGCGTTGTGGGTGAGACTGAAAGGAACGACCTGAAGCGCCAGCTCAAGAAGGTCGGATGTGTCTTTTTCCTCTGAGGAGCGTGCATTATACTCCTCGCCGATTTCGGCAGCAAGGTGGCGCATGTACTCGTGGCCCCACAGACCGGGGTCTTCGGACTTGCCATCGGATGCTACTTGGGTAGCCTCGAGACGGAAATGGAGGGTTTCGCGCTGACCGTTGTCGGAGTAGGTCATGGCAAGCACCGAGAGGATTTCGGCAAATAGGCTCTTGTCTGCGCTGGCTTGCTTCCAGGAGTGATAAAGGGTCTTGAGCTCTGGATAATGTGGACGAAGGAATTTGAGTGGCTTGGGGACCGAGGTCATGGAAGAAGTACTTGTGCGGATCAGAGTTCGGAGCGATTCGAGAGCGGGACGGTAAAGAGAAGAGTCGTCTTCCTTGAGTCGCTCTACGAGCATGTCGAGCTCATTCTTGAGCTGCAGGTCTTCCTCGCTAAGCTCATCTTCTGGCTTGTCCTTGGCGTTTGGACGCTTGTCAGTGGAAGGTGCAGGAGGCTTGTTGGCAGCCTCTTGAAGCTGCTTTTCCTTTTGCTTTTCCTGATCGGACTTCTTGGGATCCTCGACGGGGACGGTGATGTCGAGCTCTTGCCCGTCACCTCGTGCCATGTTGAGCTACGACGATGGGGTCCGAGTCTATGAATACGAAAAGCAAGTGGGGAGCACGGAAGCGGTTTTGAAACGAGACAGTCGCTGTGGTGCGGATGAGAAACAGCGGAGTGAAAAGAGGCGCAGGTCGAGAAGAAGTAGATCCTGCGTCTTGTTGGAGAAGAAGTGAGGTTGAGGGAAGAGGGGTGGAAGAGAACAATGTGAAGCTGGATCAAGTGATTCGAGAGTAACACGAAACGGGCTGAGCGCTTGTCATTTCCGTGTGGAGTCCAAGAAGCTTGGCCGTTGCGCGTCCACGAGCACGGCCAGCCAGCCAGCCAGCCAGCCAGCCAACTACAGTACTTAGCTGCAACCCAAACCAAAGCACTCCCACACACCTCGCGGCAAAGCCGATCACCCAGAAACTCCACTTTTTCGTCTTTGCAGCGTTGACGCGACGAATGAACGGTGTTGGATCGCCCATGTTGACAGCCAAAACTGAGAAATATTTTTGATGTTAGACCGGCGCAAGTCTTTTTTTTTGGGATGTGCTCGTTTGGCATGTCTTGGCTCGAGAAACGTTCGATGTAGACGGCCGCATCTGCACCAAAATCACACAAAAAATGAGTCGGCATGTGGAGCGAAGCATTTTACAGACGTTTCTCCAACAGTGTGTGCCGAATGGCTGATACAGTACCAGAATAATGGTGGTTTGGCTCAGTCAACATCTTGAGCAACCCTTTTTCGGCCTTTTTTTTTTTTTTTTTTTTTTTTTTCTTTTCCTTTTTTTTTTAAAAAGGCATTTCGCCTTGGACAGAGAGCTGTTTCGAATTGCGATTTTGGTGGCACTGCTGTTCTGGAGCGTGTTGGGTGATATGCACTACACTACTCTAGACTGTACACTTAAGCCCGACTGCATCTCTTTCATTTATATATTTTTACCGCACCTGCTCGTTGCCCATCATCCACATGCATTCAGCTCAAAAGCATCACTAACTAGACAGTAGAAATACTTGGTCAGGTCTTGCTCCGGTTCTGTTTAGTCTCTGACTCCACCTGACCTTAGCCAAGGTTCATTTCGATACTTGCCTTGGTAACGCGTGCATCGCGCCACACCACCAGCGTCACGATGGGTCTCAGCAAGGAAACCCGTATCATCACTCTGCTCATCATCGATGTGGTCTTCTTCTTTGTCGAGATCATCACTGGCTATGCCGTCGGCTCGCTCGCACTCGTTGCCGACTCATTCCACATGCTCAACGATGTCATGTCCCTCATCGTTGCTCTCTGGGCCGTCAAGCTCTCCACAAAGTCTTCAGATCACCGCTTCTCCTACGGCTGGCAACGTGCCGAGATCCTCGGTGCCCTAGTCAACGGCGTCTTCCTCCTCGCTCTTTGCTTTAGTATCTTTATGGAAGCCATCCAACGTTTCGTCAACGTCACCGAGGTCTCTAATCCCAAGCTCGTCGTCATCGTCGGCTCGCTCGGCCTGGCTAGCAATCTCGTCGGTCTCTTGCTCTTCCACGACCACGGCCATGCTCACGGCGGTCACGGCCACTCGCACGCTCATGGCAGTCACAGCCACGCCACCCACAACCATAGCCACAATCACCAAGTGACTGGCAGCAACAGTCGCAACTACGACAACCACGACGAGTCCGTGGTTGGTGACTCTGCCGCGCCTGTTTCCATCGGTCGTAAGACCGCCAATGGAAGCGCCACCAATGATGACACTGTCGCTAGCACTTCGCTCGCCAAGCGTGGTCGCAGTCGCCAGGACAGCGTTGGTTCCATCCTGGGTCACCCCGCTCAGACTCGTGCTTTCGTTGTTCAGACCGCACACGACCTTGGCTACGATGCTTCTAGACATCAGCACTCCAACTCCGTGAGCTCGGGCACCGGTCACAACGAGCGTTCTCGATTGCTTACCAACGCATCCAACGACTATGGTGCTACTGATCCCTCTGCTGATGTCGAGGCTGGCCGTGCCTCTCCTAAGCGCAACAACGGACACTCGCATTCAAGTCACGCCAACACCGCCCACTCCCACTCGGCCGCCGCTCACGATGCTCCCGGTCACGGCCACTCGTCCGGCGGTCACAGTCACAGTCACGGCCATGGCAGCATGAACATGCAGGGTGTTTTTCTGCACGTTCTTGGCGATGCTCTTGGCAACGTCGGTGTCATCGCTGCCGGTCTGTTCATCATGTACTCGCACGCTTGGTGGCGATTCTACTCGGACCCTGCCATCTCGTTCCTGATCACCATCATCATCTTCCATTCGGCACTTCCTCTCTGCAAGTCGGCCTCTTACATCCTGCTTCAGGGTGTCCCCGCTTCGGTCTCGCTCGAGGCGGTTCGGCAGTCGATCATGAGCGTCGACGGCGTTCTGAACCTGCACGAGCTTCACGTCTGGCAACTGTCCGAGAGTAAGATCGTGGCTTCCGTCCACGTTCTTGTCGACTGTTCGTCGGGGCAGACAGAAAAGTATATGAGCATTGCCGGCGAGATTCGCGAAAACTTGCATGCGTGGGGGATTCACTCGAGCACCATCCAGCCCGAGTTTGTTCCAGGTGGGCTTAGGGAGGCTGCGGTGCTCAGTGGGGTTCAGGTGGCAGAGAGTGATGAAGAGGGAAGGCTTAGGACTGCCGAGGGAAGGTTGGTTGAGAATGAAGTGCAGAAGGTGGATACTGCTTGTCTTATCGCTTGTGGAAAGGATAATTCCTGTCAAACTGAAAGTTGTTGTCCTCCTACCACCAATTCCAAACCTCCTTCGGGTTCGGTTACTCCGCAAGACCGTTCATGAATCAACTTCCCCCATCATCAATTTAGCAAACAATACCTCGATTTCCCCCATTCAAAAGTCTCAATCCCGAACCGTTAGCATAGACGCTCTCATGCATGCTCTTATCTATCCCTCCAAAAAAAAAAGTAAAATTCTCCTCTTTATAACACTAGCCTGTAATACAACCGCGCGCAGCCCCCGCACCCGAGAATTCAAACTCTATCTTTCACCCGCTTTGCATGCAAAAGAGAATCAAGTGGAGTGGAGTGGAGCTGGGAGTACATTTCCTGCACATCGTAAACAAAAATGACAACGAAGAGGGGGGGGGAGGTGGAGAATTGCATAACTTGGCAAAGGGAGGGCGGAGGAGAGGGTATAAATAAACAAGACCAAAAAAAAGGGGGTGTGTGTGTTTAGAAGAAGCTCCATCTACTCTCTCTTCCACCCCCTACACCTGCTGCGTTTTTATGCTGGTACAACTTGACGAGCTCGGCCAATTTCTCAGCAACCATTTCGAGGTTTTCCTTTCTCTGCTGTAGATCGAGGTGTTTCTTGACTGCTGGGTTCTCCCTTGCAAATTTGACCAGTTCGGGTTTGTCGAGGTCGAAGATGAGTTTGGCGTCGATTTCGCGCGGGAACTGGTAGAAGAATTCGCTGAGCAGCTCAATGTTGATAAACATGACGGCCGTATACGTGAGTTTGTCCGCGACAATGTTGAGAAACGTTTCCGGGCAGAACGGTTTGGCGTTGGGTCCCGAACGACAACGTTTCGAATGCAGCGTGGCGAGACGCGTGCGTAGCATGCGCGAGCGTTCAGTGAGGAACAGCGCCTCGCGCGCTTTGATCAGTAGCGCAGAGTTGTAGTCCGGTCGAGTCGGATCATTGCTGTCGTCTTCCTCGACAGCAGCCACTTTTGCATCGTCATCCGAGGAAAACGACGCCGAACCTGCCGCAGCTTCGCGAGCGCGCAATCGAGCCTGAACGCGCTTCCTCTCCTGCTCCTCGAGATAAGTCACGTACTCCATCGCCCCCTTCAACCGGCGAGCACCGAGCAACTTCTTGATATTGTTGAACGCAGCATCGCACATACCAAGTTCCCTCTCTACCAGCTGCACCGACCTATTTCTACCCGCTTCCCACTCACTCGGCTCGACCTCCACTTCGTACTTGAACGGTTTGACGCAATTCTCCACCTGATCCGCAGTCAATCCAAACCTGTCCCTAAGAATAGCTGTACTGAAGGCAACAATCCTCTCAGCAGCCTCAGGATGGTGGTTGAAAGGCTCGCTTTTCGCCAGATGCTCGATCTGCGTCCGGATCGAGTCCACTACAAGCTGCGTACTCAATCGACCAATGCCAGACTTGGTGAGCGCCGAACTCGAAGCGTCCAACTTGTGTTTCCAGTAATTGTCCAGATCCTCGGGCGACACCTTGCGTGCATCGGCGAGCTGAGAGAGCTCCGGCGTTCGAGCATCGCTCCAGTACATCTGCGCCAGGATATCCATCACCTTCTCATCCAAAGCCTGCTTCAAGAGTGCCCTCACTTCGGGCTTGCCGAAGTTGCTGGCAAATTGCTTGAAGCGCAGCTTGAGTGCATCCATCGTTTCGGCAACGTACGATTCGGCCGTAATGCTGCGGTCGTTGTACTGCACCTTGAACTGGTACGAAGCCTCTTCGAGCTCCACTTGAACGGCATTGGCGATACCATGGAGGGAAGAACCCATCGACTCTTCCAACACTGTCATGAGACGACGCCTCAGCGTGTCGGTGCCGGTCATTGGCGTGAAACCGGCATTGCGACCGCGAGTAGGTGCACGGAAGTGTTCCTTGTTGGCGGCAAAGTAGTCGGACTCCTGCTTCATGACTAGGCTCGACATGCGGCCCTCGCCGGTTGCTTTATCGTGGCCTTTGCTACTCTGGAACACGCCGAGGTTGTTTTTGCAAACCACACCGACATAGCCGAGTGCGAGAGGGTACTTGTTGTTGGAAAGGATGCCGGCGCCCACCTCGGGCGGCACAAGGTCCATCTTTGTTACGACACCGATGGTACGAAGTCCGAGCGGGTCGACCTGCCTTGATGCGCGGAGAGCGGGGGAGTTGGCCAGATCAACATCGGCAGCACAGACGGCGAGGATGATGTTGGGCTCCTGAATGTACTTGTGGCATAGCTTCTGAATCTTCTCCCTCAGTTCATCGGGCTGGTCCATGCTAGCGATCTGAACGTAGCCTGGCAAGTCGATCAAGGTGAGGTCCGGGACGTGCGGACTATGGATGCGCAGCTCGATAGGTTGGTCGCTGACACACTCGGACGCGGGGACGGCCATGTTGAGATCGTAGAGCGTCTTTTGAACGTGCGAAAAGTCGGTGATGCGTCCAAGAGCGAGGCCGGGGAACTCGGCGTATTCCACCACGGTGTCCTTGGTGGGACGTCCGGGTCGGGAAGGGGTATGGATGAGAGTCAACTCGATAGGTCGGCGCGTGACCATGTTGTTGCCCTTGGGCAAAAACTCGTGTCCCACAATGGCCTCCAGAACCGAGCTCTTTCCGCTACTCTGCGAGCCGATGACGACGATGGATGGGAGGGTGAGTTGATCAGAGTCGTGTTCGATGTCTTTGAGAATGTTGCGAACTTCGATCAGCTTGCGTGTGAGAATCATGAGTTCTTCCGCGCTGTTTGCAGGCGCTCGATCTGCGCTTGTCTCGTCGTCGTCGCCGAAGAGAGAGGAAGCGGCCACAGCAGCTGCACCAGCCATCGTCGGCATTCCGTTGGGATCCGGACCTCCAGCGCTGCCTGCGTTCGAATCATGCTGGCCTTGTGCGTCTTGACCATCTTTGTTGATACCTGCAAATAGGTTTCTCAAAAACTCTGGAGCCTGCAATTTGGGCATTTGCACGCCATCGATCCTCTCGGCGAACGCCTCCCAGCTGTCCTTGGCACTTTCCATAGCATCAGATCCAAACTCTGACAGGCCCTCGTACGTCTCCTTGGCACGCTCCGATAGCTTGCCGTACGACCTGCCCAAGAGATCCTTGAACTCGTCGACCTTGTAATTGGCATATGCAAGCGCACCACCACCGGCAGCGAGGCCGTACGCAGGGAGGCGAGCAGCGCGAAAGACAGCTTTGGGCACCGAATTGAAGGAGATCACGCGAACATGCATCAAACGATTGCCGTGAGTGAGATGAGTTGGGATGGCGGAGCCGAGGTGAGAGGGGCGCACGCCGCCAAAGTGGGGCAGCGGTTGTCGCGCATAGGAAAGCTGGGAGTTGAAGAGATGAGGGCGACTAGCGTTCTGTGCGATTCTGCTGATGTTCCGATAGGATGACATGGTGGTGCTGCAGGACCGCTCGCGCGGGTGCCGATGTGGGACGAAAGGAGATTGATTGCCGTGAAAAGCTTTTGAGCTCTTGGGATGCTCTAGGAGCTTTGACTGTAAGCGGGATTCAACAGACCGACCGGCCTGCCTGGTCCATTGGAGCTGGGTTGGATACTAGATGTGGTGGAGCGTTGCTTGATGACACGGACAGCGATGCTGCTGCCAAGGTGGATGGTGTGGTTAAAGGTGGAGCGATAGCGGCTGCTCAGTTGTGCTAAGCAACACTCCGCCACGCATTTCTCCACTTTAAACCAAAAAACACACGCGAAAAAAAAGGTCCATGATGTCAGATCACTATGAACAACATTGCTCTCAAATTCAATAAACGCGTCCATTTACGCGCTGCGCGTCTACGGCGTTTTCTTTCTTTTCTGTTTTGGTTGTTGGCAGCAAATCCAGAGACCAACACTTTCCTGGTACTCACTCGTACTCAACCTGCCACTCTTCTTGGTCTTCTCTTCTCTCCGTCACCATCCCGCTCCAATGACTACTGACATCCAACGTCCCACCAAACTCACCAAACTCACTCACGACACCATGTCCTCCTCTTCTGCTCTTCGCCTCTTGGTCCAGCGCCACCCTTCGCACCCTTTGGCCAAACTCCCCACGCGCGGCTCGGCTTCGGCTGCTGGCTACGACCTCTACTCGGCGGAGAACGTCACGCTTCCCCGTGGTGGACGCAAGGTGATCCAGACCGGTATCTGCATGGCTATCCCCACGGGCCATTACGGTCGTGTTGCTCCCCGCTCCGGCCTTGCATCCAAGCATGGCATTGACACTGGTGCGGGTGTTATCGACGAAGACTACCGTGGTCTCCTCGGCGTCCTCCTGTTCAACTTTGGCGATGCTGACTTCGAGAGTAAGTTCCACCCGATGCTGCCAAACGAGATCACATGAGATACTGACAAGAACGTGCGCTTTTTGGCTTGGTGAAAAATCAGTCAACGCAGGAGACAGGATCGCACAATTGATCATTGAGAAGATCTCCACGCCCCAAGTCGAAGAGGTCGAATCGCTCGACGACACCGTCAGAGGTGCAGGTGGCTTCGGTTCCACCGGCGGATTCGGCGCCACCGCACAAGCTACCGCTGCCGCCGTCGCCGCCGACTTGCCAAGCCAAGTCGAGCCCGATTCCGCTCAACCCTAAAGATCGTATAAAGCATACAATTTCGCAATCCACTCACAACAGACATCATCCTTGACCGTGAAACATTGATCGCATCGAAACAAATCTAGCTACAGCTCCATGCCAGACTCGGGTAGGATGCGCTTCCAGCAACTCTCATGATACATCAGTCCGCTCTTTTGCACCACGATCCTCTCCTCCTCCTTGCTCTGCCCGGCATCTATGCTGCTGTCGAGCGTGACGTCGAAACTCGAGTCACCACCCTCATGCGCCCATCCATTCTGCTGTCCCATCTGCACACCCAGTCCAAACTGCGACGGCGTCAATGTCCCATCACCATCTTCCACCACCCCTCCATCCTCGCTCTCATCCTCTTCTTCTTTGCCGTTCCTCTCCTCCCGTGAGCGCTGCGGCTCGTCATTGATCCGCAACGAGATCCCCGAATTCGATCGCATCATGCTGCTTCCCATCCCATTCAGGTTCCAATTCAAACGTCGTCCTTCCAATTCGCCAGCAAAATACCCATCCACCTCGCTCAATTCCGCCCCCTCACCGCTGCCACCCCATCCCACTCCGCCACTCTCGCCATTCTGGTAAAAGTATTCACTCGACGCAGATCGTACCACTCCCTTGCCCTTGTCGATGCGCGGCGACGCGAGAGGCGCAGCCTTGTCGTCGTACGGCGACTTGGCGCGTCGGTGAGCATGCTGCAGAAGCGTCGTCGACGGAGTGAGCATGCTACCGCTAGTACGGCGCAGCATTGGCGATCCGCAGAACGACGGTGCGCGCGATTGCTGCAACGCTTTTCGTCGCAGACCATCGACGTCGACTGCTGCCATCGTGGGAGCAGCTTGTCGCGAATTCGTGCCCTTGCCATTCGCGTTGCTAGCGAGCGTGCCGCGCTTGGGACCGACGAGGATCACATTGCAACCAGCGCACCACGTCGACGACCCACCTGCAGGTCGCCAGCCGTGGCGACGCTGTGCATGCAGCCGACGGAATTGATGGTATGTGTCTCGATCGAACAGCTTGTTCGTAATTCCAAGCAGCTCAGATCGCAAATGATAGGCCGACAGCATTCCGTCCAACACGGAGCGAATCTCGGCATAGTTTTCGGCTACACCAGCCTCGCCTTTGCCCGACGTTCTGGTCTCGGTGCCGGAGCCAGTGAGCCGACGGAATAGCGCCGGGAACGAGACGGCCTCAGCTGCTGTCGAAGAGATCAGATCGTCGAGTGTATCCTGCACAATATCGTGCACGCCGTTCAGCAGCTGTTTCGGTCGTTCCGTCGTCCCTGGCTGTGCGCTTCCTTTCGAGTCGGCACCAAGCTGCGCAACATCATGAACTAGACGCACAAGACTGCGCAACAGACGGTACCACACTTCGTCCGTATCGAGCCTCCCTGTAGCCTGCTTGGGCACGCCAACCGCGCCATCCTCCTCCTCGCTGTCGTGACCGCCACCGAACGCATTGGCACGCTCGATACACAGCCGAACTGCCACATTGACGCACCTACGCACGTCGCCAAGCAGCTCTTCCGCAGCCACCAGAGGCTGATCGGTGCAAGATGCGATGAACACCAGCGAGTCTGCGGTCCTGGCGCAAGCCGTGTCGAGCTCTTCGAACGCCTCCTTCGAACGTCCCATGCGGTCCAGCGCCCACAGCACAGCATCGCTGTTCCTTGCAACTCTCGATCCGTCGATCGCAACATGGCTGCTGCGTCCTGCCCGGACAAGCCGTTCCAGGTCAAAGTAGCTGGCACCTCGAGCATCGAGGTTGCGAACGACCCCTTCGGGATCGTAGCGGCAGAGCAGATCGATGTAGACTTGACGCTCTTTGGTATCGAGGTGGTCCGGGTCAGCTCGACCGACATCAGCATTGTACGTTGCGCTCACAGAAGCCTGAGCTACGTCCGCCCAGCCCAAATCGTTTGCGTCTGCTTGTCCCGGCTGGCGTTGCGCAGCAGCGTGTTGAGCCGCCTTGCTGACGTGCAGCGGCTCAAAAAAGCACTGCAAGTACAGCAGCAAGCGCTTCTCGTCGAGCTCGGCCAACCTATGCAGCACCTGCTCGTGCTGGTTTGGGAAGAATCGATCCAGCAGACTGGCGGTCTTGAGCGCATCCAGATCGAGCAGGTCGATGATGTAATCGGAAAGCTGCTCATGCAAACGAGACGCCAGCACTTCCCGGTCCGGCGTATCCTTTCGTGCTGCATTGAAGAGAGTCTCTTCGAAGTGCGCAAATGCATCCCTGCCAGAGCCCTTCACCGCTCCTTCTCGAGGGTCGTCCTCGAAAGCTTCAGCTGCAAACGGTGAGTCTGTCTGCAGATACTCTCGAAGGTACATGCCAAGCAAGCGATCCCACTTCTTCTCCAGTCTAAATGCCGATCGTAAGATGCGATGGAACGAGGCGCGCTCGAAGATGTCAAGCCAACCGTCATCGAATCGCGGCTTGTAGTGTGACAACAGGCATTCGGCAGCAAGCTCTCGGTCGCCGTGAGTGCATTCCAGCACCTCGACATCGTCCTGTTCACTTCCTGCCGTTGGCAGAGCGAGGGATCGCAACAGAATCTCCACCTTCTGCTGCGAAAGATGGATGAACTGCGGATATTTGGGCGCATTGCGCGCGACAAAGATGTTGACGAACACGCGCGCCATCAAGGGAAGGTTTGGCGACTTGCCCTCTTGTGGGCGGTGCACATCGACGCCGTGCTGCTGCGACGACTGGATCGAGTCAGGAATCGAGTGCAAGCTTCGGCCGTCAGATGTGTGTGAGCTGGTCAGCTCGAAAAGAATATCTACGATGAGCTGCCGGCTGATCCTCTTGCCCACGACATCCTCGTCGTCGAGGAAGCCATCCTCGAACGCCAGATCCAGGGCATCGAGGAACGCCTCTGCGTCGAACTCGAGCAGCAGACGCAAGTAAGGATAAATGGGTTCCTGCTCGCCGTCGTTCTCGCCTGTCTCGCTTGCTGGCTCATGGCTGTCACCGTCATGCAATCCGTAGAGCACCAGCTTGCCGCCTGGGCCAGGAGGCCACAGCGTGCAGCTACCTGAGAAGACGAACGCGTATATCGAGTTCTTTGCCTTGCTGGCTTGCTCGTCCTGCTCGAAAGGTTCTTGGCTCGGATAGCGGTTGCCAGTGAGGATGACCGACAGGTACGAAAAGACGCGATATCCGTCTTCCAGATCGCGCTCCTCGCGCTCCCATTCGGATAGTCCATCTGCATCGGTGGATGATTCAGCTCGATCAGAGACGCGGATATGAGCATACGGGTCGTCCAAGTCTGCCGTGGAAAGTGAATGAAGCTGTTGGCGGCGGCGCTCGATCACGCGGCGCACAGGATGCAACATCTCGATGAGAGGCGAGACAAAGTCGTCCAGCGCAGCATTGAATACGTAGATCAACGCATCGTACAGACGTCGATCGAGGCACAGCGACAGTGCTTGATCCAGGTCGAGCGATTTCGGATTGACATGCCAAATGATCCGCTCTGCTTGGTCGTACTCCTGCCTGTCTCGTCGGAACGCAACAAGTCTCTGCACCACGGGGATGGGCAGCGTGCGTAGCTCGCCCGACACGATGAAATCTTCCATCTGACCCACAAAGATGGCCTCGATGCCGTTGTCTTCGTACTTGTCGTAGAGGGTATCGAAAAGGAACCCCAGATCACCCAGCGAGAGACATGCGCGCGCACAGACACGTGCAAGACCTTGGAAGAGCGATGTACGGTCGACTCCTCGGCCATCGGGAGTGACATGGGTCGAATCAATAAGTCGTTCCGGTGAAAACGCATACTCGGCGGAAGCAGACATGAGCTCTCTCAGCTTATCTGCCACGATGCGGGTGCGCTCGTGAGGATCGGAGGGAAGCCCAACAGCCGAGCCAAGGAACTTGCCCTGATGGAAGAGGGTGGCCAGCTCGATCGCCGCTAAGAAGTCACCCTGCGAGACGTAGAGGAGCAAGCGGTCTGCCCATGACAGAAGCGTGCCGACGACCAAGTCGTTGCGGGTGAGAAAGAAGGATCGACCTTTCGAGATGCGGACGCTGTGGTTGATCGCCCACGACCGAGTGTGCCCTCTCTCGATCGAATCCATGCTTTCATCCTGCGGCTCGGCGTGAGGATCGTATGGCTTGCCAAGAAGCACAGCGTCGTAGTATCGTTGCTCCATCGTCTTGGACAGGATGGCGGCGGCACTGCCACTTCTCATGCGCTCGGTGACTTTGCCTGCACGGCAGTCGAACAGCGCCAAGCCTGATCTGGTGGTCAACAAAAGCAGATCCGGGCTGAACCACTGCAAGGCCACGATATGGTCTGGTTCTTCGATGCCGTGTTCGCCAGTCAACTCCACCGGGTCGACTTCCTCAGTGACGGCATTCGGCGGTTGCATCGAAGGATCACGCGAGATCTTGAGTTCTTGACGTTGTTGCACTTTGCGCACCACCAATCGTACGAGATGCAGGGTCGGTCCAAACGAGAAAGCGAGGATCGGATTGGTCTTGCGACGTCGCTGACCGTCAGTCTCTGTCGATGCTGGGTACCATGCGAGGCATCCCGGCTCCTGCATTGTCTCCTGTTGCGATTGAATCATAGCATCAAGTTTCTCTGCAGCTGGGGTGACACCTGAGGCACGATTCACCTTGCGGTACCATGTGCGTGGCGATGATTTGAGGCCGACGAGGACCATCTTGGTGGGTGTGATCATGGCTACAAACGTAGTTTCGTCGGCTGCATGCGGTCGAGGACCCAGGGGCAGCGGGCTGAGCTGGAAGATGGTGTTGCGCTTTTTGCCGTCGTTGAGGCCAAGCTCATCTTCATGTTCGTACTGCGGATACTTGCCAAGCAATCGAAGGGTATCGTTGGAGCTTACGCCGAGGATCTTGCCGAGTGCGTGGTAGAAGGCAAGGCCTTTGTTGTCGGCGGTGACGATGGCAGTGTGACGAAGTCCTATGAAGCCGATATGAACAATGGCAGAGCCGGAAAGATGACCTTCGCGCTTGCCTGCTTTCACGGAAGCGAGCGGGACGGGAGCTACGTGACGAGCGGCTCGACCTGGGTTGGACAGTTCGTACAGAAAGATGTTGCCGGATGCATGTCCAACGCCGAGAAAGGAGTGGTCCGAGGAGAAAGCAAGTGCCGTGACTGCGTCGCCATGGCCGCGCCCATCATGACCACATGAGGCGATGGGCTCTTGGGCAAAGTCACAGACGATGGTCTTTCCGCTCTGGGTACCGACAGCAAGAAGACCGCCAGCAATAGCAAGTACTGTTGGGACTGGATCGACGGCTTGGGGGGACGACTTGGCATTGGTAACGATGCTCCGCAATGCAGACCACTTGACAAAGTCGCGGCTGAGTTCGTGTCGTTCGTTTGTATAGGTCTCCTTGAGGTTGGTGATGGAATCCTTGGGATCATCTTGTTCGCCGCCGCCGAGCACAGTCGTGTGGCCCAAATGTCGGACCGAAGAAGACGAGGCTCGATCGCTGAAAAGGGAAGTGGCGCTTTCGGCCGTGGGCAATGTCGCACCGTTCAAAGTGCCACCGTATGGGAACGAGACACGCGGTCGCCGGCGCTTATTGTGAGCGCCGTTGGTGCCACTGACGGTGGTAGAGAAGGAACTTTGGCGGGATCGCTGGGTGACGGAAGATTCTGCGATGGCAGATCGACTGGCATCATCATCTCTGGACGATTGCGCAGCCGCAGCAAGACGGTTTGCCGTGAACTCAAGAGGCAAAGGCGAGCGAGCCTTTCTGACAGACGATGAAGACGCTGGCGAGCCAGGAGCTTCGGCGGAAGATGTGCCAGTTTCGGCAGCGAGATGTTTTGGAAGTGCAAGCGATGCACTGGAGGCTCGACCGACGGAAGCACGCAGCCTCGACAAGGATGGATACGCGAATGGACGTTGCGGGGTCGATGCCGAGATGGTGTTGGACTGACGCAGAAGAGAAAGACCAGTGCCGGAGGTCGATCTGGGTGTAAAGACGCGTGACGACGATGGGTGGGATGGTATGCGCTGACGAGCGTGATCGCGCTGAGAAGACGATGCAGATTTGGTGTCGAAGCTGGCATCGTGAGGAAGTTGAGCTGGGTATCGAAAGGAAGAACCATCGTCACTGAGCGCTGCGTTGACATGGCGTGGTGTGGCATTGGATGCTACATCGACTTCCGCTGGTGGCAGTGCTCCCTTTTGCGTTGTCGGAGAGGTGGGAGTCTGCGACATCGCATCGAGGATTGGGGCTGCATCTTGGTCATCGGCTTCGTCATCGCTTCCGAGGATGTCTTTGAGCTTGGCGCTGTATGTGTCCGAGTTCATGCTGGATACGTTGCTGTCGTCCGGGGTAGAGGTGGAGGGCCGTGCCGTCGTATCGACGCCTTGATACACGAACTGATCATCATCATCATCATTTTCATCATCATCATCATCGTCGTCGTCCTCATAGTCGTGGTGTTGGGCGGCATCGTTAGCATGATGGGTCTCATCCGTGGATGTGCTGGCGGGCTCATGCAAGCCATTCGGATGGCAAGATGGAGGCGACGCTAGCGCATCTTGCATCTGTCGATCATAGTTTTGGTCCTGCTGGATATGATAGGAGGATATGCGCTGAGCATACGAAGGTTCGGCACCCCAAGGATTAGAGTCATTGGAGTGGTTGCGCTCCATGCTTGGCTTGAGCTGCCAGCAACGAAGCTGGTGCTGTGACAAGTTGCAGTGCTTTGTCGATCGAGCGGTGGATGCCTAGCGGATGGACATATCGTCGTGTGATTTGATGAGCTGACTTGCACGCAGCGTTGGTGGGAGCGATGACGAGATAGGTGACAGATAGGTCGGAGGGATGCCGAACAAGACCAGCAAGATGTCAGTCTGGCGGCAGCGGATGTTTCGGATGCTCCGTTGAGAGAACGTGAGCTTGGCGTGGAGGTTGTTGATCAGCGATCCAAAGTGCGGCCGTGCGTTTCGGATTAAAGAGGCCTAATGTTAGACCTGCAATTTGATGTAAAATTCACATTTGGATTTGGGACGGAGCCGAGCTCGAAGTCACAGTGACAAAGTGACAAAGGGGCCAAGCTGAAGAGGCGACTTGCATTGCCGATTCACGATTCACGATTCACGATTCACGATATCACTGTGTAGGCAGCAAGCCTCCGAATTCCAGTCCGACGGATCGAGGCGAGCGAACGGACTTTAGCACCAAAAAAAAGTAGAGTAGGCACTCCTTCTTCTCACCACCATACTCCATCTAATAATACCATGGCAGCCACCGAAACAACGACAGCACAAAGTGGCAGCGACGCCTGTCGCTCGCTCTACATCCACACCCACGACGTTTCGCGCTCGCTCAAGCCATCGGCAGATGGAGAGTTGGCACATGCAATTCATCAGACACTTCACTTTGCACTCGACGGCCACGAGGATGACTACACTCCGAGCACCTCCAACTCGGGTGCTGGCTCTGGATGCGATCCTCTGGCAACCATGCCCACCACCACCCCATCATCTCAGCATCCCAACGAAGTTTCCACTTCGACATCGCCTTCACCAGCCGTCATCAAGGGCTTTTTCCCCACAGGCGATCAGGAGCACCCTTACATCTCCTACCATTGGGATGCTCGATCCGCCACACTATCTTTGCCCAATCCCGCCACCATCACCAACCCCATCGCCGATCCGTGTTCACCAGACCACAGGAGCTCGTACGAGATCACTGCCAAGTTCTTCTTCCTTGATTCCTCGGATCTTTCGCCGGATCGGGTCGACGATGCGTTGAGGCGGTTCACTAGCACTACTGGCATCATTACAGTCGATACGCTCGTCTTGGCGTTTCCCACCCTCGATCTGGACTCGAAACCGCACATGCACTTCCAATCGTCATCCGATGCTGGCGTGGCACCACAGAAGGCAGAGGCGGTGTGGTTGGACCAAGTCAAGGATGTCTGGCAGAGTGTCTCGATGAATCCACAGCTCTTCTCTCTCGGCCTCTCCGATATCTCGCCGTCCAATCTTGACCTTTTGCTATCTTCGCTCCAACCACCCATCCAACCACCAAGCACACCGCTGTTCTCTCCTGCCATCCCGCTCTCCACCACCACCGTCGACGTCACCTCTGCCTCGGCTAGCACCCCTCACCCGACCCTAGCCAACTCGGATGTTGCCTCGACCTCGATCATCGCTTCGCACCAACACGAAACTGGCTCATTATGGAACTTGGAATATACGCTCCCCACCCCATCCCGACGTCCAAGACTCGTCTCGATCAACGTCAAACAAGACCCCTGCGCCTTTGATCGTCAATTCGACCAATATTGCTCCCACATGGGCATCCAACTCGTGGCCCACAGCGACAGAAAGGACATCCTCCCGCAAAGAACCCTGCCAGCCTTGATGGACGAATTCAAACTCAAATTACCACCACACTTGCACTCAACCGCCAACCTCAAGCCAAAGTGGGCCCTCAAATATACTACCCTCATCAGAGATCGTGGCGTTCTCGCCGACAAAGGTTACATTGTCTTTGTTGAATCCGAGTGATTTTCTCGCAGCATACTTCATGTTATCGTTAGGTACCAAGAAAACTTCACATAATGGCTTTCTATGCCGAGATGAACGGTGTTTGTGGCCTAGAGATCATCTGTGCGTGCACGCTTGACTGGACTTTCACAACTGTTGCCGACATCATCCCCACCCCCGATCGCGTCGGTCACAACCAAAGGCTTGCCCACCTCGACGACCTCATCCTGCTTCACCCCCCTCTGCAAATTCCCCTGCTCCCTATCCATCTTGGCCTCGATGTCAAGCTGACGACAGATGGGGTCGATGAGCGCCAAATAATCCTCCCGTACATACGTTACCAGATACGGTGTGGCACCCGAACGATCCCTCAGCACCTGATCTTGCGTTGTCGGTGTCACCGCCGAGTCGTTGAACTTGAACCATTTGCTGTCCGCCCCACCTCCGCGCAAGTTGAGGAAGTAATGTCCATGACTTGCCTCCCCGCGATGCATAAACACCGCAACGAGCCGATAGGCGTACTGCCGTTCATCCGCCCAGATCGATCCCATCTCGGCCTTGAGCTTCTCGATCTCCTCCTTGGCCCCCTTGACCTGCTCGCGCAGCAGCTTGGCTTCGTCACGCAGCATAGTACCAAAACCAGGGTCGATGAGCGAAGAAAATGCCGGAGCAAACTCCTCGCCACTGGCAGCACTCTCGATCCCGTTCGTTGCGGCCCCCGCGGCATTGCTCCTTGGACCAGCTGAGGTAGTCGCTTCCTCTTCGAACTGAGATGCAGCCTGCTTGGCCTGACTCCGTGGCGACGTCGGCATCACATCAACTGCAGCTGCCGACTCAGTGCTCTCAGCCTGAATCTCGACCAACCGCGCTGCAAGATCAGCCAGAGGTGGCAATCTCGCCAACTCTTCCACCGCATCTGCCGCCTGACTGAGCGTTTGCGTCAGATGGAAGTTGACCCCATCCTTGCATGCAGCGAGCTTGGCACGCAGCTCCTCGATCCTACGCCGCTTGGCCTGATAATCGAGCCGCTTGGCGATACGCTCTGCATTCGAAGCATCGCTCGGATCAAGATCCATGTACCGATCGACGTGGAGCGTTTCGGGCATCTCCAAATGCGCCTGCGACTTGAACGCCCGCATCGTGACTCGGTCGTACTGGACACGTTGCAGCTGGATCTGCAACAGCGGCGGCGCAGACAGCAGCGTGACAGAACGGCGTTGAACCTGGCCCGATGTAGCGACAAACGTGTCCGAATCAAAGAAGCCATCGAATCCATCGTAAACGTCACGCCCTTCTTCGAGCACATCGATCGGAAGGATCTTGAATACTTCATGCTTGACGTGCGTGCTTGGCTGCTTGAGCGGTGGTGCTGGTCGGCTGCCAGTGTCGCCATTGTTTTGCTTTGCATCGACACTGCTCGAAAGCAAGTCGGGTTCAATACGCTGGCATGTCTTTCCCAAGAAGAGGTTTGTCAAGAGATCCTCGCCTCCACCCGCACTGGACAAATTGTCGTTGCCGTCGACGTCCATATTGTTTTCGACAACCTGCTTGCTGATCGCCAGAGCGACTTCGAGCTGGAACATGCAATTGTCCAGACATTCCGAGACATCCTGCTGTGCGCCGAGTTGCATGAGCGAATTGCGTCGAGCATGCGGTGGGATGGTCGCTTCTGGCACCTCGCGAGTTGGACGCGGTGGTAAAGGAGGTGCCGACGTCGATCCTGTTGGTGCTAAAGCCTGGATCGCGGCTACCGTATCAGGCGTCGTATCCATCAAGTCGGTTTCGGCTGTTGGGCTGTTGCCTGGAGCGTCCTCAATTTCGGCAGGGTCAGAGAAGGGGACCGATACACCTTGGGGAGTCGCTGACTCTGCGTCCGGGTTCTCCGTGACGGTGTTGAGCTCGGCTTCGAGCTCTTCCGCGCGCGAAGACACAAGTGCCAGGTAAGCAAGCTCCCTCTCTGGACGGACAGACAGAGCATTGACATGGATGAGCTGATGGAAGAGCTCGCCAAGCTGAGCGACGAATCTTCGGCTGCGCTGCAGCTCGCGAGGCGTAATACGCTGACCTCCTACCCTGCGTTCGTCATCGCCGCCCTGATCTGTGGCGGAGTCGGACAGGCCTGCATCCGCTCGGACAGTAGAAGCCGCCTGCAAGACGCGGTGACGAATCTCGGTGATGGAGAAAAAGTACTGTAAGACAGAGTTGAGGTAGCAGGTATTACCGATGTTGTCGATGCCCGCAGGAACATCGGCCGAAGGCATCTGCTGCCAACCCTCGGAGGTCGAAGCATCTTTTTCGCCTGTGCGCAAAAAGTGGCGCAGATACTCGCTCTTGCGATCTTCGGCAATAGCGCGAAGGGCGTGCCGCAAAAGGTCTTGACGGCTGGGCGCATCAGCTACATAGAGGTCAAAGACAGCCAGGATGGTAGCATCGTCGAGCTCAGGATTTGCATCGAGCATGCTATAGGCTTGATCAACGTCCATCTCGACATCTTCATCGAGCAATTGAACAAGACGATCAGGGTTGCCGAGATGGGCGCTGATGATCTTGAGCGCACCCTTCACGGCAGCATGTTCCGCTGCGTCAGCATTGATGAGCACTTCCCGCGCCCTAGCTTTGTAGTTGTCCACGATGAAATCGATCGGAATCGAATCGCGTGCTGTATCTGGACCGAGGTGAAGCGTAGAGAGATGGAGCCGATCGTAGGCCTTGTCCAAGTCACGGGGCGAGAATTTGCCCTGGTTGCGTTCGTATGCCACGAGCTCTTCCAGCAAGCGCGAAGTGCGGCGCTGGTTCGAGTAGACTTCATCGAGACAGGCAAAGAGTTCGTCGGCGCGCGCAGGACTAGCTTCTAGATTGAAGAGATAGCTGAACTTGACCAGCTCATCGCGAGTGCGACTCGAAGCGCCGAGCGTGAAAAGAGCTTCGAGGGTAGCAGCGGACAGATCCGTGGGCAAGGATGTGTCGATGTGATCTTGACGCTCGCCGATCATGTCGAGAATGGACTCGGAGGCAGATTCCACGATGACGCGGGTCGACAAGCTGGGTTCGGAGGCATCCGCCAACGAAGAGGTGGGCTTGGACTTGCGTAGCTGCTGGAGGTGAAAGGCTAGCCAAACACTGAGCTCGATCCAGGCACGGATGTGTCTTTGCAAAATGATGGGCAAGTCAGCGGACGTTGTTGAGTCAGAAGGCAAAGTAGACGGCATGGCTTCGGTGGAATCCTTCTTGGCAGCGGAGCCCATGAGCGGAGGCAAGATGGCGTTGCGGCCATCTGCCATGCGGTCCTCCTTCCAGCCTAGGGTATGAAGGATTTGGCGGGTGTGCTCGTCCCATCCGAGTTTTTGCGTAAGTGTTGCGCTGGAAGTAGGTGCAGCTCTTCTTTCTCCGTGAACAAAGTTGCCGATGATACGCAAGAGTACGCGGAGGGCACGAACAAAAGTCTCGGTGCCGGTGAGCCCCACGGCAGGATTGAGTTCGCGAGACTCTTTGAACTGCATGAGAAGATGACGATCGATGACGGTGACGATGCTATCCGGAGGACTGGAGAGGAGTCGCTTGCCTGTCATCCAGCACTTGTGCGCGTTGAACTCTTCAAGGACCGGTAGCGGTGCGTCGGGCGTAAGTGGGCTGTAGCGCTCGAGTAGCTGGACTGGGTTTTGTTGGTCTTGTGCAGGGATCGAAGTGGGTACCGTCTCGAATATGGAGACGGAGCCAGGAACGAGGTTGCAAGCATCGAAGAGATGGTAGGCATCGTAGAGAGTAAGGTTTGGAGGCGATGAACGGTCGATGTCGGACTGATCGAGGATGAGCCTCCACTCGAGCGTCTCCGCGACAAAGAGGGCATCAGGATGGGGCTTGCAAGCCTCGATCTGGGCGACGGAGGGTGGCGATACAGTGTGCGAAATTGCATTTGTGGAGGCTGCTGATGTTGTAGCGGCTGTCTCGGCTTGTTTGGCCGAATCTCTCACCACACGAAGTCTGCTGAGGGTGAATTGCGGATTGAAGAGCAAGCCGGAATCATGCAGTGCTGTTGGTAGCAAGAGACGGTAGGTGGGAGCAGGCGTTAGAACTGTAGAATTAGGGATGGAAGTCTCGGTCAATGGTTGCAGAGCGTGATCGTAAGCTGGTGGTGGTGATGGTGGAGCGTCGCTGATGCCTATCGACCGAGCCAATGAGGCGCCAAATGTATCTTTTGAGGGTACGGGCGAGATTGTTGGTTGCAGAGGCACCGAGCGTTGGGACTGTAACAGCGTACTGGGATCATGTTGGTCGATAGCGATGTCGATCGTTCCCATTTGGGCGTGGGCATGGCTGCGAGTGCTTGCTTGGGCGTCCGAGACGTTGGGCTGCGTGACGTTGTCGACAATGTCGATTGGAGTCAAGCTTCTTCGATGCATGCCCATGGTTCCGGACCGCGAATGAGCGTCAGGAGAGCCGCTCTGTGTGAATATTGCTTCAGAGCGCCATCCAAACTCTGGGCAGATGATGGCTAGCGAGGGATGCGTTGCGGGTAGTCGTGAGTGAGGCGCAAACTCGAAGAGCAATTTGGCTCGAGATGCGCAGGCCACTAGCACCGTCTTGATCGATGACCTGAGCGCAGTTCTGTGCGATCGCGAGATGTACAGCCTGATAAGGAAGAGAGCAAGCAAGGAAAGCTTTGTTGATGATGGAGGTGCCAAGGATGGATGGTTAGGCTTTGCTGTGCTGTGCTCGGCTGGGAAGGAACGCTGACACTCACCTTGCGGCGCATTCAGGTGGAGGCCAGTGCGTGTCAATTCACAAATCGATCGGGGCAGCTCCCTTTTCATTTCATTCCAACCCGATCTGTTTGGCAGATACCTCCCACCAACCGCAGGATGGCTGCGAGCACGGGGCAGCTGTTGGGGCGCGTGACAGGTGCACTGCGAAATTGCAAAGTGGGGTCGGCAACTGGCGTGGTCGGACACCACCACTTCTTGTCACTCGACTACCACCACATCACCTCACCACGCATCTGTCCATCTTTTCTGCACAGTAAAGCATAGCAGATCCTGGTCTCACCTCCACAACCCGGACTCGTCAAGCCTAGCTGTGGCTGACTACGAGCACCTTTGCTCCAAGCCTAGCCATGTCGCCTTCGCCCTCAACACAAGCCGATTTGCAGGCGCAATACGCCGATGCCCTCCAGCTCGATGAGATGCGCCTCCAGACCGCCACCACTTCCGATCAGGGCGAGGTTTACGTCCTAGAATGGCTATCCAAGGCAGAGCAGGCACTTGTTAAAGCAGATCTCGATACTATCAAGGCCTCCCAATCAGCTTTTGAAGCCGCCGTTCTCAAGCTAGCATGTCCAAGCGTCACCTTTGGCAAAGCAGACGACGCTTCTATCGCAGTGGCATCCAACACATCCATTCCTCGCCCTGGCCGGCCCACGCGATGTCTACTCGCCCGATGTGTGCTGACGCTCTTCCGCCGCATCGATTCTCGCTCCCTCATCGATCTCTTGCAGAACCTGGTCAAAGTGGCTGCTGAAGATGCCAAAGGCAAGACAGCCGAACGTGAAGTGCGCGTTGCTGCTCTCTACATATTGGGAGAGGTCTTTGGCTCGCTTGGTCAGCAAATCATGTCGCTCTTCAACGACATGGTCAACCTCACCCAAAAGGTGTTCAAACATAGCAGCCATCCCGTCATTCTCCGATACCACGCTCTTCTGGCGCTCCAAAAGACCCTCAACGTTGCTGGCAAAAGTCTCGGCGACCAAACTGGCAAAGATCTCATCAAAGCACTCCGGTCCGGTCTCTCAGATCGCGCAGGCGCCGTTGTCCGCGGCTGCGCCGACTGCATTTTGGCCATTGTCCAGCACGCTCAACTCATCACATCCCGCAACGAGGTGGAGAACCTCTTCTCACCCGGTCTCAAAGCCATCGAATCCGCCGACTTTGTCACCAAGCGTGCCCTCAGTCGCATGCTCGCTGGCTTGCTAGCATCGACACAGATCGAACAAGCTCCCCCACCACCCGCTCCAACCAAAAAGACAAAGAAAAAGAAGGACGCCGGCGCCGGAATCGAAGACGACTCAGGCGACGATGACCTACCATCGGCTGCTGCAGCCGCAGCAAGTGCCCCACGCGCCATGATGACTCCCGTCGGCATGCTCGATCAGCTCTCGCTCCCTTTCCTGCGCGCCTCCACCACCCGCAAAACACGAGCCGCCATCCTCGATATCTACGCTCAGCTCTTCGAAACACTCGGTACAGCCTGGGTCAACTCCAACTACGCTGCCATTCTCAAGCACTTGATCGATGATCTGCCCAATCACACACGCGGCTCTTCGCTCACTCGCGCAGATGTGCTCAACGTTCGCACCGGCGCTGCCATCATCCTGCGCAAGCTCATCGGCGAACGCATGCTTGGTGAGCAGGCGCAGGTGCTGGCCATCCAGGATCTCTGTCACAACTTCCTCAAGAGGTGGCCCTCCGTCATGCCTGACCAACAACCGCCATCCAAGACCACCTTGACCTTGGCGCTCGCCGAGATCTCGGGCTTGCTCGTCCAGCTTGGCAGCGTACCGCCTCAGGTGCTTGATGCTGCCTATGATCCCCTCATCCGCTGCCTCGCCCATCCTAGTCGTTCCGTACAGGTTCAAGCCTCCTGGTGTCTCAAAACCTTGTGCCAGGTGTCTCCCACTCATCTCTCGCCAACCCTGGCCGCTGTGCTCGAGCTTCTCAACCGCGACCTCACCACCTTGGCCAACGGCGGCGGTTCGGTCGGCATCGCACAGCTCACCAAGCGTGCCAACGGTCACGCAAAGGGTCTTGCTGCGCTGCTCAGCGTCATTCCGCAACGCCCGCTGTACACTTCGTTTGCCATCAGCTCCAAGGTGCTCTCGCTCGCCATCCAGCTTCTCAAGAACAGTGGAAATCACGAGTTGAACGTTTCCTCGGTCGAAATCTCTGTTGCATGGACGCTGGTCGGCGCACTCATGTCCCTCGGTCCCAATTTCGTCCGTCTCCATCTGCCTCAGCTGCTCATCCTCTGGAGGAACTCGCTACCCAAGCCCACCTCGAAGGACACTGCACCTGGCCCGTCGACACGCTCCGACGCCGAGTGGACCTTCCTGCTTCACGTCCGCGAATGCACCCTCACCTCGATCCTGGCCTTTCTTCTGCACAACAGCGCCACCCTATTGACCCTCGATACAGCCCGACGCATCGTCGCGCTTCTCAGCAACACGCTCGCCTTTGTCGACGGCTTTGCCGCCCAGAATCCGAACCTGCTCCAGGAACAAACGCCAGGCGCCGACCGAACCACGCTGTCGCTGCTGGATCGGGAATTCTTGCTCCGACGACGATTGCTTCAGTGTCTCACCGTGCTGGCCCAGAATCCAGCCATGGAGCCTATGCAGGCAGGTCTCATCAAGACTACCCTCCAGGCATTTGCAGAGCCAGACCGCTACATTGGCAGTTCTGCCCAGGCAGCCATCGCCGCCAGTGCCGGCAACTTCACCAGCGTCTGGGAGATGGCTGATGGCTATGCCTTTGGCGTCACCAGTCTCCAGCGCGACGCCGAGACGTTCGTGTCGGACCCTGTCGACGCGCTGCGTGCCTGCGGCGCTACTGCCCGCATCGATCTGCTCAATCGCGACCTCGTCGAGGTCCAGCTCGATGCATTGCAAAGGAGACCTGTTCTTGGGGCTGCAGAGCACGACGAGCTGTTCCTCTACTCAACGCTCCGCGCGTCCGGCCCGACGTCACACGATGCTGGCCAGTCGGGCGGCATCGTCGAGGCAAGAGAATCGGCTCCGCTGTCGCCGCCAGCCGCCACGGGCGTGGTGGATGCTGCTATTCAGCTCTTCACCGCGCTCTTCCCCTACCAGGAGCGCAGTGTCCAGGTGGCGGCAATCGAAGCCATGTTGGCGCACAGCAAGAGCACCAAGCTCGACAAAAACCCGGGGCGCAAGCAGGCGATCCAGATCAACATTGTTGTCGCCATCCTGGGTGCCCTTCGCGTCGCAGTTCAAGGCGGAACAGGAGCCGGCGGAAAGCGACCCAGCGGATTCAACAACGACCGACTCAGCTCGGCCGTCAAGGATTTGCTCCAAGATGCGCTGTTGCAGGCCGATCCTGCCTTGCGTGCTGTTGCTAGCGAGGCGTACGGAAAGTTGGCGGCCGTAGCAGGCTCGCAGGCCTTGTCGAGTCAGGTTCAGTTCCTCGTCGATCAGATCGTGGGCAACCGCGATCCGGATGCGCGTGCGGGTTGTGCGCTGGCGTTCGGCTCGGTGTACAAGGAGGTCGGTGGTCTCGCCGCTGGTCCTCTCACAAAGACGATTGTCAATGTGCTCATGTCGCTCTCCAACGATCCGCACCCCACTGTCCACTACAATGCGCTCGAGGCTCTGCATGTCGTTGTGGATTCGGCCAGCTTGAGCTACAGTCCGTACGTCGCAAGCACGCTCGGAATGCTCGTCAAGCTCTACATGCTCGACACGCACGAGCCGGAGGGAGGCAGTGCCGGGTCGGTCAACCTTCGTGCCGACTTGCCCGCCCATCAGGCGATTTGCCGCGTCGTCAACGCACTCATCGGTGTCCTTGGCCCCGACCTGCAGGACTCGGCGCGTGTTCGCAGCCTCATCCACTGTCTGCTTTCTGAGTTCTCCCACGAGTCGGATAA
Organism: Anthracocystis setariae; assembly: GCA_928724745.1. Classification (NCBI taxonomy): domain Eukaryota; kingdom Fungi; phylum Basidiomycota; class Ustilaginomycetes; order Ustilaginales; family Ustilaginaceae; genus Anthracocystis; species Anthracocystis setariae. The sequence goes on along the minus strand of CAKMXJ010000039.1, from coordinate 995,980 downwards.
GGGCGTGGTGGTGGAGAGCATCAAAGCGCTGCAGCACTTTGGCTTGTTCGCGTCGCAGTTTGTCGACGTGGCCGCGTGGATCGAGCAGCTGAGGACGCAGCTGACGGGCAAGCAGCGCACGCTCAAGCTAGCGGCTGTCACGGCCTTCTACCAGCTCGTTCAGCGGGAGGCGCTGGCCATGAGCAGGATCGGTGGCGACCAGCTCGTAGAAGAGTTCTTTACGCAGTTGGATGAAGATCCCAAGCTGGACGGGGCGAGGGAGGTGATCATCAGCTGGCTGCAGAAGACGGCGGATCTGGCGCCCAGCGGTTGGATTGATTTGTGCCAGCGCATCATGTCTGCCGCGCCTACACGGCAGAGCGCAGCCGATGCTGTAGGGCGCAAAGATGCACTGCCCAGCCTCGCGACGATGCTGCAAGATGAAGAAGCGGCGACGATCGATCTTGGCAACGACTCGAGTGCTGTCAAGCTCAATGCAACGGGAGGCAGCCGATGGCGCACACAGCTGTTTGCACTGCGATGCCTGCACCAGGTGTTTGTCACGGTGCGCACCGCAGGCAAGTTGGAGCATTTCAGCACACCGTCTGGCGTCGGAGACAAGGGCAGCCAGCGTCGTTTGCTGATGAGCAACCGCGTGGTCGATCTGATCCGCATGGCGTTCACCGCAAGCACTTCGGCCAACATCGAGATCCGTCTCGAGGGTCTGGTGGTGCTGCGCGACGTCATCGAGTCTTTCAAGCTCGCACGCGATCCGGACTTCGAAGAGGCGCTCTTGCTCGAACAACACCAGGCGCCGATTGCCGCTGCGTTGACGCCAGCGTTTTTGGCCGATTCGACGCCCGAAGTGCTCGCGGCTGCTGTGCAGGTGTGCGCCGTCTTCGTGTCGTCCGGCGTCATCAAAGAGGTGAGCCGCATGGGGAGGATCCTCAAGCAGCTTGTTTCGGCGCTGGAGAGCTGCATGCAACCAAGCATGACGCAGCTCGGCGACGTCAAGGATCTATCGCAGAACGCCAATGCCATGCTCAAGATCGCCGTGTTCACGGCGTGGGCAGAGCTGCAGACCGCAAGCGCTACGCAGGCGTATCTGGGCGATGTCGTCAAGCCGCATGTCGCCAAGCTCGTGCCCTACTGGATCGCGTGTCTCCGAGAGTATGCCAAGATCCGATCGGACCCGGAGATGGATGCGGGCGGTGCACCAGGTGGCCCGGGCCCTTCCATCAATGCGAGTCTCGACTCGCAGTACGCCGGGTTGGCGCGGGAGGTGGTGCTGCCATATCACGAGCGCTCGTGGCATATCATCTTGCAAGCGGTGACCGGATTGCTGCAGGAGAACGATGGACGTGCTCTAGCCGCCATGGATGGGGAGATCTCGCCCGCTTCCACTGCCACAGCCGAACCGGCAAAGGCACGCAGCGAGCCGTGTCTATTCTTCTTTGTCCTGTACGGCCTGGCGTTCGAGGCTCTGGCGACCCGGTCGTCGAGCAGCTCCGAAAAGGCGATGCGCATCTCGCTACGAGCCATGACGGCACTGAGCAAGCCGCCGGTGGCGGGCACGGCGTTGCTGCAGGAGACGCTGTTTTCGGAATTGTGCAATCTGTGGTACCGATTGGTGATGACCGAGCCGCCGGCGGTGCAAGTGTCGGTGCTCGAGACGATCGGCGGCATGGCTGCTTCGTATGGCAAGTTGCTGCTCTCAGCGGAGGACGAAGCGGCGGCGGAGGCGGGCAAGCTGCCGAACGAGGCTAAACTCAGCCAGTGCTTACGTGTTGTGGTGTGTGTGTTGCAGAACGTGCGCACAACGCGGGGATCGGTGGAAGAGAAGACGGCGCTGCTGAGAGTGGCGTACTCGGCGTACATCGGTATCGTCGGACTATACCCGAAGGCGCTGCAGGAGGACTTGTTCGCCGTCGGCTTCTACTCGTACTCGGAGATGCTCAAGGATGAGACGACGGAGCAGGACCTGGTTGGTCCGTCGCTCGGGGCACTCAAGGATCTCTGCGAGCGTTCGGGCAAATCCGTCAAGCCGAATAGCGATGTGCTGCAGCGCGCGATCCACGGATTCCTCTGCCAGGCTCTGCAGCATGTCGAAGACCTGCGATCGCGAACGGGGAGGATCGCGCTGAACAAGACCAAGAACAGCTTGCTCGCGGTGGTGGTGGTGCTGACGTCGATTCCTGTTAGTGTCAAGGTGTCGCAGGCGGTGGCGGAACATGCGTGCTACCTGATCGTGCAAAAGCTGCTTACGTTCGTGGAGGAGGTGGAGCAGTGGACGCAGACGTCGGAGTCGCAGTCGCTCGGGGAAGGGGTTGAGGAGATCGGTTTGACGGCGGTGAACTGTGCGCGCACGGTGGTCCTTTCGTCGTCAAGGGGGAATGCGGCACTGCTGTATTGTGTGGGCCAACTTTTGCCAGGGTTGATCGAGTTTATTTGCAGGGCTGGGCCTTTGGTTTCGACAAAGGGGCCGGTGGTGGGGACGCCTATCGCTGCGTTGAAGGGCGCGGTGGAGGATGTGATCAAGACCTTGGTCGGGTTTGTTTCTACGTTACCCGGTGAAGGTGATGTGCGTGCCAAGGGCTTAGCGATCATCCTTCCGACGCTCATTGTCCTGCTCTCGCCCGCCACGAGCTCTGGTGTCGATTTGCACACGTTCACGGTGCGTCAACTCATCACCCTCGCAGGTCAACATGCAACAGCATTCAAACAGGCCACCGCAGCTTTGGAACCACAAACAAAGGCGGCGTTGGAAACAGCGATTCGAGCCCAACTCTTAAGCGATACCGCAGCTTCCACAGCGGGTATGGGAAGCGCACAGGCGAACGCAAACGTCAAACCTCAACCCACTTTGATCGCGCTCAAATCGTTCGGTAGCTAGAGTTGAAAGCCATGACAAAGTTGGTGAGGGGAGCTTAGATTATCCCGGCTTCCGTCAAACGAGGTGGTGCTATGCTGTGGGTGTGATGTGATTATAAGAGGCGAAAATTTGCCATTGGATCCTCCTGAGCTTCCTGAGACTGTTGAGCTGGCGACTCTTGTGCATCCTCGTGTTTCGCCACCACTATTGCTGCTGCTGGTTTTGGCTCTTCCTTGGACTCTGCGTGTTTTGGGACTAGACTTGCTCGGATCCTTCCCTCCTGCCTCTGCTGCTCGCCTGCCCTCTTCTCATTGGTCGCCTGAGCCAAACTCTGCACATTCAACTTTTTCCACCTCTCGTACTCGCCAACTACACTCACTGCGGCGCAATTCTTGACGACCTCGACAACGATCCAGTAGTCTGGGTTGGTAAGGTTAGCTGAATGGATCTTGGTATTCTGCTCTGGCTCTGGCTCGACGGATAGGGCGGTGGGGATGGAGGCGGCGATGATGTGGATGACGTCGTTACGGTTGAGTTTCGAATGGGAACGAATGCGTGGGTCGATCTTGAACGTTTTGGCGGGACCTGAGGCGGGGAAAAAGTGCGGCAGGATGGATTGAGCGAGCGTGGCGAGCGTGTCGGCGTTGGCGGTGGTGGTGGTGGAAACCGGGGTTAGACGTTGGATGAAGCGCGAGCGTGGTTCTCCGGTTGCTTCGACGTCTGCCAGCAGAGTGTAGACGAGCTTGTATGGATCCAGAGGCGGCGAGACCGAGATGAAGAGCAAACATTCGGTGTCGGTCTCGATGTTGCGGAAGCGTACCGATGCGTTGTTCTTGTGGTTCCGACGTCCAGAGGTGGTGGATCGTTCGGACGTTTTGATATCGGAAAGTTCGGCCGCAATCTGCGCTGCGATATCGTCGTGTTTTGCTTTGGTCGTGCGAGCGTCTGTAGACTCGGCGGGCTTGTCTACACTCGAGGTAGCGACAGCGCCGTTGCGCATAGCGTCTTCGTCATCTTGCTCGTCGACATTGCTTGCGATGACAGCAGCTTCGGGCAGAGGCTGAGGTGTAACTCCGGGGTAGATGCGATCTGCGATATCGTTGAGAATGTCGATGAACTGGAGCGCTGCTTTTCGCTCTTTACCTTGGACACAGGTGACAAAGATTCCAGGTCCCGAGATGTTGCGCGACGGCACGCGGTAGACTTGGTGATAGGCAGGTTTGCTACGTTTGGGTGCGTAAGGGTCGTCTCGATTGTAGCCGGGACCTGCGCGTTTCCTCTTGGACGGCATGATGCGTAGCTGTGCTTGTAGCTGTGGTGGAAGAGTGGAAGAGGGGTCACAATGCTAAATGAGGCGTGGGGAAACAAGAAATCTTGCAATCTTAGGATTTTGGGAAAGCGGAAGTCGGAACTCGGCGAATGCGTTCTGGATTTTGACGGCAGAAAGAGTGGAGGATTGACAGGGGACCTTGTCAATAGGCTTGCAAAGTCATGGAGAGCAGCTTTCATCACTTACTTCATCACCGTCTTCGAATGTTACTGACGAGCGTAGACTAGATGGTGGAAATGAACTTCAATCAACCAACTGATGACCCGCATGGCGTTCAGAGGCTGCTCGAAATTCTCCGTCGTCAGCAGGACGCTTCATCCTCCTCGATCTCGGCAGCTCCTCCCGTTGCCAACCCTTTCGCACCTTCCAGCATAGCCGCACATACAGTCGAACCACCAACTTGGGCGCAGAACGAGTCAGATGCAGCAAAACGGCGTCGAACCTACAACACCGGTGTCAACAAGTTCGGCATCTCAACCCACACAGACGATTCGTTCGATCCCTACTCGTTCAACCCGTTCTCCACCACCAACCCGGTGCTCACTGCGCCTATCGCTCCTGCACCTGTTCGACTCCAATCGCCTCCCAAACCAGCAACCAAAGACCTCCCTGATCTCTCGTTTGCCGAATCACTGCCCATCCTCTCCACACTCTCGTCGGACAAGCCACTGCTTGCGCGCTTAAAGGCGCTCCGAATACAGCAACACCAACTCGAGAAACGACTGGTCAAAGAGTACAGCCAGTTCGTCGCGATCAAGGACAAACAATATCCAAATCCTAAACTTCGCGCCCAAGAGGACGAAAAACGTAGGAGGCAGATGCTCACACAATGGGATGAGATCGTCACCAAGCAACAGCACGAATTGGTTCGGGCTGGATTGCCAGGGTGCAAGTTGACAAAGGATAGGAAAGCGATTGAGAAACAGAGCAAGATCTTGGCAGTGTTGGTAGAGATGGTCGACGAGATCGAGTAGTCAACATCTTTGAATGGTCGCCATACACGTTCACAGATTGGATTGCAGTGTGTGTTGGTTTGTGTGAAAAAGTGTTTACATGAGTTTCCCGTCTGAGAAAAGCGAGGAGGATTCGAATCTTAAGGGGTGTTGGCTTGGTTGACTGCGTTGTAGAGCAACTGTTCGGCGCTCCTCAACACTTTGGGCGGAGTGTTGAGGCTCGACATGAGGTAGATCACATTGCCGAGGGGTCTAGCATGGACGTTGTACGGCAGCCTCTGTTCACTCTGCTTCCCCTCCTCCACGGGTATACCTGGATGACCCTGGCTCTCACTTGGCCCATACCTGAGCTTTTTCAACACGTCCACCGAGGCGGTACTCGTATACCCACCTGCACCCAAAGTATCCTTGAGACAGATCTTGAGCACACAACCCATCGCCATGGCATGGTCGATGTTGGGCAATTGCGTCAGACTCTCCACCGCTGCTTTGGACCAGTACGACCAAACCCCCGCCTTGCTGTCGTTCGATGCGTTCCAATCCGCCTGGGCGTTCTTCCAACCCGAGGTCGATTTGAGTTCGTCAATCGCCTTGAGCGTTTCCAGTGCTACTGCGCAGCCGATCGGATGTGCAGTGTACGAGTGTCCATGCAGTAACGCATCGACCTTGGAATCGGATCGATTGAACGTGTCAAAGATACTGCTCGACGCCAGCGTCACCGACATGGGCACCATCCCTCCAGTGAGGATCTTGGCCAAGCACGAAATGTCGGGAGTCACTCCAAGCACCGAAGCAGTAGTGCACGGACCGAGTCGATACAACCCTGCAAACACCTCGTCGAAGATCACCGGAATCCCCCGCCACTCTCCCTCCCCCTCCCCCTCCCCCTCAGCCACCTTGCTCTCCTCCATCGAGGACGGCGGGGTGATCGGAGCATCTGTGAGCGAGAACAGATCTGCACTCGCCCTACACGTATCGATGAGGACACGTTGGAACAGAGGATCGACAAAGACCATCCCTCCCGCTCCCATTACCAGCGGTTCCAGCACCAGTGCGCCGAACTTGCGACCCTGTTCCACCGTAAGCTGGCGCAGCTGATCGCGAATCGAAGCACGGTAAAACTCGACCAAAGGATCGTTACCCTTCAGACGTGCTTCAACGTCGTACACGTCCTGCATCGAGGTGTAGCTGTGTTCGAAGACCTCTTCGGCGTTCGCATCCCTCTTGAGCGAAGCGGGAAGGTGCCTCTCGCGCATCCTCTCGGCTAGATCTTTATCAGCGACACGGAGAGAAACGGTGACATTACCAGGAGCACGGATCTCCACCGTCGGAGGATCGAACCAAAACCCTCGACCTCTATACCAATGAACCGCCTCCGAATAAACGCTCGGCTCACACGCATCCATCGCACCGATCGTATCGCCATGGTAACTGCCCTTGAGGCCCAACACCTCCCACTCCTGCTGGGGTCGTCCCGCGCGGTACCCAGCCTTCTTGCCGGGAGCTGCCTTCTCCGCCGCCCGTGCCGAAGACGCCTTGTTCGAGTAGCGCAGAATGCTCGACTGCACCGCCATTTTCAACGCCACTTCCATCCCCGTCGATCCGTCGTCACTGAAGAACACGCGGTCTGCCCAGCCATACCCGGGACTCGATGAAAGCGAAGCTGGCGTGGTGGTGGATGGTTCTTTGCCCGTGAGGTGTTCGGCGAGCAGGAGCGCAGGTTGGTGCGTTCCGTTGGGGAACAGGACGTGACCGTATCGACCAGCTGCGTGCGCTGCGGCGGTAACGAGGCGTTGAGGTGCGTGACCGAGGCATTGTGTCCACCAAGACGCACTGCCGTCGAAGATCGGCTGAAGCAGACTGTTGCTCTTAACCGTATCGCCGATGGTGGAGGGGGAGCGTTGGTCGAGCATGGAGAAGAAGTCGCCGTGTGCACTGTCGATGACGTTGACCTCGGCATTGGTGCGCGTAAGTTGATGCTGAGTGAACGGCCACCAGCAAGTATCCCTTGTCCGCTGTGCCATTGTGGAAAGCTCCTGAATGCGTTGGCGATGCTTCTCTCGCAGGTAGCGGACAACATTGTAGACACCACCTTGGTTTTCTTCGGCAGAGGTCGGGTGGGCTTGGCCGTGGACGAGACCTTGATAGAACCTCGTCATCGCTGCACGATCGGCTGCGGAGTCGACGTTCTTGATGGGAGGAGGACCGAACGGGTCTGAGGACGAGGTGGAATTGGGACCGCCAAGACCAAATACGGGGATGTTGTGTTCGTCTGCAAAGAATTTGCGTAGGTATTCGACGTTGCCGTAGCGGTGGGAGGGGAAGAGGAGGACGGCATCGACGTCGTAGCCCGCCACGAGAAGCGATTCGAAGGCTGAGCGGGTGGTGCTGATTCCTCCGAGCTCTGACGATCCGATCAGGATTGTTGGCAGTCTCAATGGCCTCATCAGATGCGATTGCGACAGTCCTGACGGTCCAGGAGAGTGAACTCCTCCAGCCGTCTCGACATATGCTACACCCTGCGATCGCTCGACTTTGCCCGCAGCTGCGTGGATCCACTTGCCGACATCCCTAACGAACTCTTCCTCACTGGGTGGAGCGGGTTCCTGTCCCACCTCTCGCTCTGCCAGCTTGGCCCTCCTTTCGAGTTCCACCGCCAAGTGTGGGCTGACGGGTTCGCTGAAGCGGTACAGCGTTTTGTACTCGGTTGCGGGGGCATAGCGCGAGATGTGTGCGTCGTCGGAATCGGTCAGTGCACCCGTCGAGACGGGTTTCAGATAGTGCACGCGTTCGCCGAGACCTTTCGACGAAGCGGCAAACACGTCTCTCGGCGAAGCGCTCGATGAAGCGATCGGCAGCGCAGATGAGGCGAGACATAGAGCAGTCGTGAAGATCGTCTTGCCAACATCAGTGTTGGCGCCAAACACTTGGTGCACCCTCAGGTGTGGGTACAGATGTGCCATCTCGTCGCCAGCGATCCTTCCCCAAGTCGAAAAAATCCAATCCGCCCTTTCGCTTTATATCTGTACGGATGACTAGGAGGAAGAGATCAGGCGACTGACAAGGGAAGCAGGTTGAGATGAGATGTGCAACCCCACCCCCCAACAAAATGCCACATCGGCATTCGTCTCGGTCTCGGTTTCGGTTATTTAATTATTTTTTAGCTCCGTGCGCTCCGCTGTTTGGTCCGGCTTTTGGTGCCACGCTGCATTATTTTCGACCGGCTTCGGTCCCAAGAAGAAAATTTAAATCCTCCGAGTTACAACACTCACATACTGCACAGATTCGGCTCTTTCGGCTCTTTTTTCTCTCTCTCTCTCTCTCTCTCTTCTCGATCTGTGCCATGCTGATGGCTCCAACCCCAATTTCCTTCCAACACCGCCGTCGCCGTAACCCAACCGTCACTGAAAACCCCCAAACCACACCAATCAAAGACACACTACACAGACGACAAGGCTAATATTTACAATGAAGCTGAAATTTCTATGCACAAATTGTCAACAAGCTTTCAATGCAGATCTACAAAACATGGTCCCAACAATAGACGTACAAGCAAAGTGGAACCCAAGTGGAAAGCTGTAATGTACCGTCCATAAACTTGCTCCACCGTGAAGTTCTGAGTCACATCAATGCAGAAGCAGCGATAGGGATGCAGCGCCCATGCCGTGGATCGATCGGCATGGAAGCATCGAGTCGATGCGCGACGAGGCAAGCATGACCCGTGGCTTTGGCGTACCGTGAGCTCGAGGCCGTTTCGCACTTGCAATCCTATCGACATCCATGTTCTCCTCATCGGAGTCTGGATCGCGTTTGTGCCGCTCGGTACCTCGGCCACTTCTATCCCTACTTAGTGGAGACAGGGCGGAAGCTTTAGTCGGAACAGAAACGGACCGAAAGGATGAAACAGAAGGCTTGTCCATCGTAATGGTGGCGAAGCCACTCTCGTCCACAGAGATACGAGCAAAACGATCTGCAGCAAGGCACACAGCTTGTCGAAGCCCGACATCGGCTGCGCTCTCGTCTCGCAGAAGCGCTAGCAACTGCAGGCAGTCGTCGTCCGAAGCGATCGATACCCTGACTTGGACACCCCCACGCTGGTGGATCCAGCCGTGAAGTGCCTCGAGAGGATCATCCTGCCATGGCAGATCTGTCTGTGAAGTCTCGATATCACCATCTCCGTCGTGCCGTGTAACCGAATCACACGCACGATCCTTGTTCGGATCGAAGTCAGGATCACGAGGCTCCGCAGCTGCCTTGGGTCGCGCAGGCAAGAACCCGAGTCCCAAGCTCGTGCAGGCTGTGACCCGACGAATCGAAATGGTCTGGTCAGGTGGAGCATGTGCATCTGACGACCACGAAAGGTTGTGCCTTCTAACAGGCGGCGAGCGCCGTCGGCCCCTCGTATGCTCGTCTTCAAGGGCACTTTTCAAAGGCGACGGAGAAAAGGAGAAAGTTGCGTTGACAGTGCCGCCAGGCATCTTCATGCCCCACTTGAACCCTTCACCTTTCGACTTGTGGCCGAGCGGTGCCTGTGCTTGGTCTGTATCATGGAAGCTACCTTGCGAGCGACCACTCGCTTCATGAAGTTGACGACCAGACTGAGGACGATGCGGGCCCCTCTGGCATGCACTCAAGGTATGTGACCAATTCCCCCAAAACCCCGCCGAGGCATTTCCGAAGATCTCGAACTCGACTTTGGCGCCTCGTGCAGCATCGCGAGATACGGCCACCGCCCAGTCTGAGGTACGGTCCTGTCCATAGATGAGCGCAATATCGTCAACGCCGATGGACTCGATGCGGCCATATGTCTCGTACATCCATTTATGATGAGCTTTGATATATGCCTTGAGCACGCCGAGATACTTGAGCCGGGTGCGTTCGGTTGGATCGCGAGGAATCAGAATAGCACCGTCGCCGCCTGAGCTTTCGAAGCCGATCTTGACGTTAACGGGCGATCCAGGGATCGAAGTGCCTGCATCCAGACCGAGACAGCGATAGGTGGATGACATTCGAGGTCCCATATCGAACAATTTTGGCATCTCTTCATCTACTACGAGGGGCATCGGAGGGAAAGGACCTTGAGGTGGTGTGCCAGACCTCAGCTTGCGATGGGATAGGGTCGGAGAGCCAGATTTGGATGAAGAAGGCAAATTGGAATCTGAAGTAGCCGGGCTCGATGGAGCGACCGAGACCGAGGAAGAGCATACACTGGTCGTCGCTACAGAGGAGCGTCTTGACGAACCAGCTACAGATGGTGGCAGCTCGTCAGAATGGTCGACTTCCATCCCTGGCTTTGCACCGGACTGGCGACGGACACGGTCGCGAGAGATGGAGCGATCATGACGACGAGCAAGATGGATGTTGGCAGCATCGGACAAGGTTCCCGGGCCATCGATAGCATTGAAAAGAACAATGAAAGCACCGTCGCGAACGTAACCGACGTCACCAAGACGGAGCGGCGAAGGATTCCAAAGCGGCAGACCTTCTCCTGCAGCATACAGACAGCTGGCGTAGATATCTGCGTAGCTAGGCATGGAGGCGGACCTTATACTCGTTATCGCAAGCTGAGCGACTTTGCGTTTAAGGAGAGAAAATCAAGATAGATCCGGCTAGAAGGACGGACTATGGAGCTCGGCGCTTTCGTGGTGATGGCGACTCTAATGACCCTAGTATAAACCGTTTTTTATGACTTTTTCTACGTAAAGCAAAGAGAGAGACTGGAATGTTCGACTGAAGCAGAGGAGTATCGGTGAGAGGCGGAGGAAGCGAAAGGAAGAAGCGACCGGCGACCACAGGGAGGAGGAGGGAAGTGGGAAGCTCGGCGTTGGGTTGACCACGTCCAACGACTCGCTTGCTTTTCCTTTGACGGATCGCTTCCCTGCCAACGACAGAGAGGAGAGAGAACGTAAAAGAGGTGATCAAGTAGGTAGACAGCGGAGGAGATGTGTAGGAGGATGAGGTGAGGGTAGAGGTAGGCGGTGGTGGTGGTGGTGGTAAGAGGGATGGGCACAAGCGAGAACTGTAAGACAAATTGGGAATGCTAGCCAGACAATGCCGTCAGTCTGCTGCGGAATCGGAGGGCGAGAGTCGACTCTGACGATTGAAGCCAAAGTGACGACAAAGTTGAGTTTGCCTTTCGCCAGCTGATCGTCTGTGCAAGCGGGAATCTGCGCAGCAGCCTCACAAGTCTATGCAGGCAAGCCACCGACGCTTAACCAACTTGCGTCTTGCTAGTCTTCCTTGCGGGGGGGACCCGGCGGAGTGGACGCAAGAGAGCGCAGCCGTGTCAACAAAAATGGTGTTCTTTTGCCTCTACGCCACCCTGCAGCAAATAAGCTCGATGAAGCTGTACGGTTGATGCACGGCTGAGCACAATTGAAATGAGCTTGAAGCGAGGTGCGCAAAGTGTCGAGGCGGTCCAAGTGTTGGTCTGAGGACGCGTCGCTGAGAAGTCGCTGGGGGAAGAGGAGTGGAGTGTTGGTCTCGAGGAGTTCTCGTGTAATTTTTTTTTTCTTTTTTAAAAATTTTTTTGCTTTTGATTTCTGCCCTTTTTTAAAATTTAGCTCCTAGGGGCTCCTCCTCCTACCGTAACGATTCCGGACGGTTCGTGTTGGCGGATGTGGAAAAGTCGACACCAGAGTGCAGAACTTCAGTTGATGAGGAGATTGCGTGATGGTGTAGAACCTAAGATGAAATGTTTTGAATGAGCGGCTCGCTTGTGGCAGGTCCACCGATTTCCAAGGACGGAAAAAAATCGGAAGACCCCGAATTGATGAGAACGCGCTGTCGGTCCAGCCGAGTCCACGATTGGCAGAGGATCCGAGTAGCAGAGATGGTAAGATGCAGTCTCGAGTGTGTTCAAGTGATTCTTGTATGGCAAAAGAAGGTTGATATGTAAGGTAGGGTTTCAACAAGCAGGGTTGGGGGCTATAGACGTTGGAACCAGTGGTACTTATACCTTTGATCTCGAGCTGAGTCTGGAGCATGACAACAGGCTGTGGATGGGTCTTTCGGCAAGTGTTGCCAAGAGAAAGCTTTTGATTCGGGACGGTATGCTGTTGTACTTTTCCGGACTCAAGCTTGCAAAGAGGACTGACTCGGCATCCTTGCAAGCACTCCCGAAGAGCCAGGCAAACGTCACGTAGCGACGCTCTCCCAGCCGCATCTTCTGCGCCGCCCCCACAGGGAAGCTCTATCTCCTCTCCACACTTCGGAAATTCGGCCATGCGTCTGTCCGATATCTTGCACCCTCAATAATAGGCTTTCACGAGTAGGCCCAAAGAAACTCTGCCATCAGAGAGCATGCCCTCTCACCACGCCACATCAAGTTACTGTACCGTATGCTGTCCACTGTCACACTATGGACTCCAGCACAGCTTGCCCCAAATTTTAAGTCAAGTTCGCAACCTTGAGCCTCTCGGAACCAAGGCGTCCTCTTCGAAGCAAAGGGTCATTGGCAGAGATCCACCGTCCGGATAAGCTAGCCCAAACCCTAGTCGATACACGCTCGTCGTGGTGCCCCCAAATTACGCTCCATCACGAAATGCCAAGTATGGCCAAAATCCCCTTCCGCAAGCAAATCATCACACAAAGGATCGAGAAACTCTCCAATCGTGAGGAAAAAAAAAAAAGAAAAAGGAGCTCTCACCCTGATTCGAACCGTACTGTACCACAGACTCCCCCAAAGCCAACCATCACACACTCGGACGGGGAGCTTTACCCCACAATGCAGCGCAGAACGAATCGACTTCGTGCATACTGTATCTCTGCACCCTACCCCCTCTGCTGGCCCTTCCCCTCTGCAGCGGCATGAATGGAACAAAAGTAATGCATCACCGCTCCACTCACCGGATTCACCGCCACCACGCTAGTCCCCAACCGCTTATGGCACTTAACACACGTCCTCGACTCGCCGACCTTAACCCTCCTACCCTGCAACTTGCACAGCGTCTCCTCCACCTGCCAGTTCCTACTCGTCCTGATCTGCCTTACCACCTTGGCCTCATGCTCCCTCCTCGTCAACTCGCGCAGATTCACATTGACAAACGCTTCGATCCGACACACCGGCACGGAGGCAGGCAGCAGCTCGAGCGCGCACCGCAGATCGATGCGTGCCGCATGCCTCTTTAGAAGTCCCAGTGCCGATTCGAGCTGCATAGAGCCCGAGTCCAGGTAGAGACGCAGGAGTGTGAGGAATACTTCTCGGTCGGCTTTTTGTTTTTGTTCGTGATCCACCATGAAGCTCTGCGGATGGTTCGAGTTTCCGTTCCCCGCCTGCTGTTGCTGTTGTGCGGGTGATTGCGATTGGCTTGAGGCTTGGAATCGCCATACGTCTCGACAGTACTCTTCGGCCTTATCCGCATCCTGAAGCTTGCGAACATAGATACTGAGCGCGCCTTCATGCTGTCCCATCCTTCCCAGCAGCAGCGCCCTAGCCTCGAGCATGCCCTTATCATCGTCATCCGCAGGCAGACGAACCAAAATCTGCTCGGGCCGATACTGTGTCGACGTGCGCAAGAACTGGAGCAGCTTCTGCATCAGCTCCGCTCGTTCCGACTTTTTCTCTGCATCATCGCTTTGTGGGGTACGCGCACGAAGCGTCGCCGCACGTCGCAGATAGAGTTTGATGAGCTTGTCATGCAACTCGGGATCTGCCTCGCCCGTATGGTCGATGATGAACTCCAGATACACCGCACACAGGTCTTTGTTGAACTTGTCAAGATCATCGACGATCTCGAGCCTCGGCCACGAACCCACCTTGCCCGTATCCGCCGTAAACACTTCCATGCCCAGCTCGGCATCTACCTCCAGCAGCCAGTGTGATGTGTCGAGAATAACGTCGATAAATTCCGGTCCCAAGTTCTGCAGGTACCCGATCGTCGGTCGCATCTTTGCATCCACATCCTCCTCTTCATCCGCAAACTGCTTGAGCAAATCCAGTGCCTTACTATGCATCTCCTTCCCCCCATACAGCGCGATCAGTTCCGAGAATTTCTTCCGCTCCTTGAGCAATTCCTCCACCTGCTCCACCTCACACCAGTTCTCGATCCTACACAGCGGACCGATCAGCGCCGGCTTGGTCAGCAGAAACGTCTTGAACAGCGCCGTATCCACCGTCTGTGCCACGGCGATCAACTCGTCCTTCTCCATCTCGCCAAACGGCTTGTTGGCCAACGACAGCAGCCAGTGTGTGTCGCGCTTGATCTGCGACATGGCCATATGGTCCTTCGACTCGTGGTGTGGACTGGCTTCCAGGATCGGTTTGAAGATACGTCGTCGATCGGCGAGGAACTTTCCGAGCGCATCCAGCGATTTGCGCGATGACGACTCGGCTGCAGCAGCAGCAGCAGCAGCAGTAGCAGTAGCGGCAGTAGCGGCAGTAGCGGCAGTGCGACTGTCGCGGCTGGCGCCCGACCCCGTAGCCTTCATCTCGGGTGCTTCGTGCGACGCTCGCACTGAACGTATGGATCCCGTCTCAGCCAAATGCTCGTTGTCCTGCGCAGCTAGCGTTGCTCGACCCAGCTTGGGCTTCATGGGACTCGTATGTGATGGGCTTGAGCTCAAGCTGTTCGAAGCTGCAGGTTCGCCGACGATGCTCTGTGGCCTCCGAGCCCCCAGAAAGCCGCCAAGCCGGGTCCGTGCTGCGGTTGTTGCGGACGTCGCCAACGCTTGCGCCTGAGAAGGCAGTGTTGCATAGCTCGGTGTCGGACTGGACACGGACGCCGTATCCCCATCTACCGACCCTCCCGACGAAGGCAGCCGCAGCTTTGCGGGCGTCTTGCCACCAAAGATCGGAAACCACTCCTCCTTACCGCGACTGAGCTCTCCCGCCACATCCGACGGATACAGCGCAATGACCTTGGCCGGATTGGTGTCGAGCTCCATGAACATCTCGATCGCCTCGTCGAAGCGCTCATCCGCAAAGAGCGAAACCGCATACAGACCTTGAACATGCGCTCTACGCTGATCCTTATCCTCGAGAATCACATTGTCAACGCTGTCGAGCAACCCGAGCGCCTCCTCGAACTCGCCCTTCTCCACGAGCTCGTCGATCTGCCGACCCCATCCTTGCATCTCGAGCTGCCAGATGGTGCTGCCCTCCTTTTCGAGCGTCGCACGGTCCGAAGGCGTGACTACAACAAACACGGGAGGCTTGTTGCCGCTAGATGGGGTCAACAGCCGAACCTGCGGTGGTGAAGTTGAGGTCGAGGCAGCTTTACCCGGCGATGCAGGCGGGAAGCACAGCGTCTGCACTGCGAAAAGCGTTCCGACCGAGCGGATCTGCAGAACAGGGTTGTTGGCGTTGGGCAGAGAGCTGTTCTTGAGCGAGGGGACTGACCCGCTTGGCAAGACTGAAAAGACGTACGGCTTGGCAAAAGCGACCTCGAGCGGGCTCGCGCTCCATTCGACGCCTTCGCGGCGCGTCGGTCTACCGTCAGCGCCTAGAAAGATCCCAGTCCCATCGCGGACGAACAGAACTTCGCCGCCATCGATGTTGAGCACCGACATCTTGCCTTTACCGCCCAAGCCCATGTACCCGCCCAGGTTTCCGAAGCCTCCCAAAGCAGCCCCGAATGCGGCGGTTGCATTTCCGCCTGGGATCGAAATGCTCGTACTCTGATGGGCCGCACCGGATGCATGCGAGCCCTCGCCGGAGGCAGCATTGCTGGACAAGTCGAAATCCTCGACATGCCACGACGACAAGTTGGGTGAAGTCAGATCTACCAGCGGCCCCGAGGTAGAATTGGTGGGCGGGTTGATATGCGTTTCGCGGCGGAGCTGATTGCTGCTATCATTGCCTCCGCCATATCCGGAGGTAGGATGGGTATATGCAACGGTGGACTCGGCAGCGAGGGGGATCGATATGGTTCCGTACTCGATAGCGTTGTATCCCATGAAGAGGCGTGTTGGCGTCACGAAAGCAAGGCTGCGTGGTGTATGGTGAAGGGCGACCTCTCTCGTGTCCCAGAACTCGCCATCGACCCATCGGAAGAGGAGCAGTTTGCGCTTGACGCCAACAGCCAGAACCGTCACCAACGTCATGACACCGTCCTGTCCTGCATCGGCGGCTGCTCCTCCAAATCTCGCACCTTCCATCGCCTTCCTCCGCTCTTCCTCTCTGTACTTCATCACCGCATCCATTCCCCTCATACTTGCTGTCTGCCAATCTTTCGAAGGCACATCAAAGACGCTGGATCTATTCCTGCCTACCGTTCCCACTCCCGTTGCTCCGCCGAGCGCTAAAGTTTGATCGCCCACGGCTCCCGGTCTAAACGCTCTAGAGACGGAGCCAGTTGGATTGAGTTTGCCCGTCCTCATCGTAGAGCGTCCTCCAAGGGGCCCGGGACCATAGTCAGGTGTGACTGGTGCAACGCGCTTCTGAATCGACGTATCCACACCGAACGTTGTGGCACCCTTGGTCTGGGTCAATTGCGATCGCAACTCTAGCGTTGCCAGATCGTGGAGCGAGACATATCCGTCCGAAAGCGAGACGAGGAGATCAGCCTCCTTGATGACCGCTAGTTGATCGATGGATCGCTTTGAGAAGTGCGCGACGGACTGGACTGGCGTCGATGGCGGTAGTTTCCCATCTCGAAGGGACGATCTGGTGGAGAGGATGGACGGCGGCTTGGTTGGTGATCCATGCAAGCTCGATGGTTGTGGTTTGGATGGTGATGAGGAGGATGCTTTCGGTTGGGTTGGAGGGGGTTGGTCGGTGCGGTAGACGTTGAGTGCACCTGTTGAGGTGCCGATGAAGAGCTTGGCGCCATGTACGATGAGGGATTCGGGTTTGCCCTTGATGCCCGTAAGGCAGGGCGAGCTGTCGAACGCAGTATGCATGTTGGCGCTCGAAAGCGCACTGCTCGCTCGCTCGATGCTGCTGAATAAATGTCGGAGGGTGATGGAGGAAGACTTGGTAGAGTGTTGAAAGGGGTTAAAGAGGATGAGAGCACGTCCGAGTTAGCCTCTTGTGAATCCCAAAAAAGTGGAGTCGCAGAGTAGGCGGCGATTTCGCGGTCTGTGCGGGCACCCCTTATAGTCGCCGGCGGATTTTTTGGCACAACGACACCATCGAGCGCTAACACTGCCTCATCCTCAATCAGCAAAACACCATCAAATCAGAACCATCTCGACAACGTTTGAGTGGATCAAATGAAAACGGAAAATGCATGCAAACTAGAACTGTACGAAGGAGGGGGGGGGGATACTAGGCGGAAAGCAAAAGATATCTACGAATATGAGTGCGAACAGTATCAAGGCACGACCCGACGAGAAGTCCAGCTGCCAGTTGCGGCATCTTGACCAGGCACGAGCTCATATATGGTCCTAGTATCCTCGGCGAGATTGACCAGATCGACCTTGTAAGGCTCGATGATCACCAGCGCAAAATTCTTTTCGCTCTCTTCCAACTGTCTCTTCTGCTCTTCGTTTTCCTCCTTACCCGGCTGGGGAAGTTGCAGAGGCCAAGGCGAATTGACATTGTCCTTAGGCTTTGCGCTGTGCAATCTGTGCGCATTCGGATGCGGGGTACCTGGGGTGGGTCTGCAGAACGAAGCCAGTAGACCTGCGCTGAGCTTATTGAAGATGCGCTTGCGTTCGGCATCCCAGTCGAATGCGTCGGTAAAGTTGGAAGCCGACGCACGCGGTGGCGAGAGGCGCTCAAAGGGGAACAAAGATCGAAGTGGATGACCGGGCGTAGGAAGGACATGAACGGTGCCCGAAATGCGGAACTGCAACTGGGTAGATTCGATCCACCAAGCAATCTCACATTCACCGCCTCGACTCCCGTCCTGCGCCTGCGCACGAAGACTGCTCTGCGACGTAAGCTGCTGCACCTTGGGCGTGCGCACATCGGTGGTCGTCATGAGGAGTGGACTCGAACCAAACTCGGGATTCTGAGCAGCAATGCCGCCCTCGGCATCCCCATCGCGCTTCTCGTTGACAAACCCGCGGTGAACAACATACCTCACGTGCGGCTTGGCTGCATCGTGAACCGAGCTAGGAGGCTCGACGGTGGAGAAGGCATAGTACAGGATCGATTTTTCGTTCTTGATGTTTTCGCCGATGCTGTTGGCCAAGATCTCCTTCCATTCGGGTTGCGGCGAATCGTTGGTCGCGCGCGATTGGTTGTCTCCCTTGGCATGGCCATTGTTAATCTGCTGTGCTCCACTCTGACCTTCGGAAGCGCTGTTAGCATTACCGATGACCGCACCCACCCTCTCCGCATCGAAGCCACTCGACCTTTTGCTAACTCTGCCTTCCAACGCCGCGTTCAAGTCCTTGAGAACATCCCGCTCGACACTCTGAGATCGAACCTGCTCGACATCGATGTCGAACACGGCAGCGAGCTCCTCGTGGGTCTTTGCCTTGCTGATACCGGTCCGAAGGACGCTGATCTGCTTCTTGTTGATGTGCTTAGCGCCAGCCTTTTCCTTGAAGCTCGAATCGGCAGGCTTGAAGGCAAGCTGGGCCATGCAGTACTTTGTGTTTCCAAGCGGGTTGTTAAGCGCAATCGAGTACTTGACCCACTTGGGAGCGATGAGCTCATGAACGCTGAGGCTGCCTTGCTGCCTAAAGCAGGATGGATTGGCTTCGGCGCCGCGAGCGATCATGGTCGAGGTAACGCCGGTCAGCTCCTTGATGCGAGGGGCGTTGACAGCATCCCATACGTCACCGTTGCAAACAACGGGGATGGTCTTGCCCATCTCGGTGGAAACGGTGTTTACATGGTCGACGATCTCGCGCAATCGATGGAGAAGGGCAGGCTCACGTGGACGCATATCCTTGGTCCTGCAGTGGACGGTGAGACACTCGATAGCGCCGGTGCGAACGATCTTGTCGACGAGCTCGAGCGTTTTGTGTTGTGTTGGGAGGAGACGGATCTTGCACGTGACTGCGACGTTTGGCGGAGCTGCGCGACGCATTGCCTTGAGCGTGTTGCACAGGAGGATTGGGGTGGAAAGCATGTTGGCTCCCATGCCAGCGTGAGTGGAGAAGGGCTTGGGACAACCACAGTTGAGATCGACCGCGGCGACATCGTCGGCCTGGGTGATGGTCTTGATGGCGTCGTAAGCGAGGAGCGGATTGGCGCTGCCGAGTTGGTAGACGAGGTAAGGGCGCTCGATGGGGTGACAGCTGAAGATCTGCTTGTTTTCCTTGAGGTACTCGACGACGCCGGTGGTAGGGTTGACGTTGCGCTCGGTGCCGATGATGGCTCGGTCGACGATTTCAGGACCCCAGACGAGGTCTGCGCCGTACTCGAGGGAGAGGAGACGGGTGGGGAGCGTGCCAATGCGCACCATAGGCGCCAGGAAGATACCGTTCTGGTAGGAGAGTGTGGAAGTGCAGGCGGGGATGGGCTCCATGTCGTCTACGTCGTTGAAGTTGTTGTTGTTGTTGTTGTTGGTGGTGGTGGTGGTGGTGGTGGCGGTGGGGAGATCGTCGACGTCCTTGTAAGAGGTAGAGTCAGCAGCGACGGCCTCGATTTCCTGAGGCGTGGAGGTGTGCGACGAGGTCATTTTGGCACGTTTGGCGGGGGGAAGCATGGCAGCAGGGGGTTGGTGAAGTTGAGCGACGGAAGGCATGGCGAGCGAAGAAGCAATTGGACGAAAGAGGGATGGTGAAGAGGTGGAAATCAAGCGTATTGACTCGAGTGCAAGGAGAGGTGGGAGCGGTGGAGAGGTGCGAAGAGTAGACTTGAACAGACCGGATCGGAAGAGAGGCGATGATAGCGCCAACAGCCGTAGCATGAACTTTGAGTGGTGGTGTATAGGAACTCAGTCGTTGGAGATGGACGAGGTCTTTTTGAGGGTTTTCCAGACTGTATCAAGCCATCTAACCTCTGTGAAACCTTGGGGGTAAGAGGTAAACTGAGATGGCTTGAGCGGGGATGAATCAGCGATTAGAGGAGGCTGCGATGCTGAGAAGGCTCTCTGTCGATGCAAGAGCGCTACGTCGATCGATGAAGGTATCGAAGAGGTGAACGCTTTCTCGACAGATAGTTCTGTACTGTACTGTGCTGTGCTGTACTAAATTTATTCAGAGCGTTTCTATTCAAGAATTATTGTGTGGAGGATGAGTTGAGCTGCACGCCTTTGCTAAGTGTGAGTGCCGATCGCTGCTGCCAGCTTTCTACCATCATTACTGTCCAGTCACTGCATTTGAGCTTCTCTTGGCCTGCCATGTACAGTGGCGGATGGTAGAAACGCTTTTTGCATGGTCTGACTGCCACAATGAGGAGAGGCTTTCAGTAAAGACGGAACCCTGCAAGCGTCAAACTATCATACAGTCCAGCTGTGGGTGCATCACGTGGTCGAGACGAGGGCGTGCGCGTCTGGGATAGATCTATCGGCCGGCTCACTTCACTGAGCCACGTAAACAGCTCAGCTTCCAGCTCTCACTCCTCCTTCTTCTTCTCCATCATCTTTCTGCCAGGCTCGCAGGCCGCAGCCTGGTTACGTTATCTTATCGTTCTGTTTTGTTTTCCCACACCATGTCTGACACGGAGAAACTCTGCCGTACCTGCCATCGCCCCAAACCCCTGTCAGCGTTCATCCACCTTCGCTTTCCTCACCGGGCCACGGCGTCGTGCCTCGATTGCCGTACCTCTCGCCGCCCAACCTCAGCACCTAGGTCGCAGCCGCCTCAAGAAGTGTCCCTCACACCAGCTACGCCGGCAACCGCACCGACCCCGGCCCTACCAGCACCGACACAGCCATCACCACCAGCTGGGGGCCACAATCCAACCACCCTGACACCACCACCGCCACCGCGACAAGAAGTCGTCACCCCTCTCGACTTCGCAGCCAGCATCGGTGAATTGCGCCAACTCATACAGGACGAGATAGCCGCCGCTGTGCATACCCTGGCCAGCGCTGCAGTCACCCAAGCACAATCCGCCACCGCCCCGCCAGCCGTTGCTGTCAACAACACACCGGCGACACTGACGCAACCGCCACCAGCCGCTCTCCCTGCTCGCCTCGGTGAGTATCAACCCGCCGTTTCATACCCGTGGATCCCAACAGAGGTCATCGACAAAGTCCATCAAGATTCCCTCTCAGTCTACGACCTCCCCAAGCTCGCAAATCCCTCGTGGCCAGGTGTCACCCCCGTCGAGGACCCATCCGCACTGGTCATCGAAGGGGTCTCAGTGATCAAGGCTGTCACCACGTCAGCCTCAAACAAGCAGTTCATCAAGGCCGTCCCCAACTTCGCAACATTTGGACGCCTGTGGATCATCTACTTGTCACTCCGGTCGTCAACGTCGCATGACCGGGACCTACCAGTCAGCCTCGGCCGTTTTTACCAGCACATAGCAGACCTAGCCGAAGTCTTCCCCTGGGATCGAGTCGCGTCTTACGCCATTGCAGTGTGCACCGCCAGACTCGGCAAAGCAACATCATCGGAGTGGGCTCGCTTCGACAATGAGCTACACGCCACCCACTTCCAGGGTGTACAGGCCCGCGCAACCAACTCCGGCGGCTCCTCCTCCTCTTCCACCTCAAAACGCCAAGCTCCCCGACCAGACGACCCCCGCCGCGAGCAGGTCTGTATGTCGTGGAACGCAGGTCGGTGCAGCGGTACTGAGCACCGACCTTGCTATCGAAAGCACGTCTGCCTCACCTGCTCGGGACAACACACCGTCAAGACCTGTCCCCGTCCCGCAGGCTGGGAGTCACAGCCTTCCTCGGCCACTAGCCAGCCCGTCAAGGCTGCTAGGGCCGACTGATCCTTCCTGTGAGTTCACCTCACTCAGTCGACACAAGACGTCGACTCATCCGCCCCGACCAGCCACAGCGGCTCCTCAGCCCCGGCTTGTCCTAGCGGCGCCTACATCACCAACCGAGACCCGTCGTGTCCCAGCTTGGAGCGCCAGCTTCCCGACACTACCCAGCGCCTCACTACAGTCCCAGTCCGACCCAGCGGCAATCTCCTTGTCCTGTCCGACTCCAGCGACTTTCATCTCTTCACCCCAGTCCCAGTCCGACCTAGCGGCAACTTCCATGCCCCGCCAGACTCCAGCGACTCTCGTCCACTCCAACCCCATCCTCGTGCCGTCGGCTGACCTCTCCTTGGTCGCCCTGATGACACTACAGTCTTACCACCCCCCCGCTCGACCCAACACGCAGCTGGTCGGGTCTCTCTTTTCTACCAACGGTCGCCCAGCTCGCCGCGGCTCCATGCAGTCCAACCTCGAGCACTGGAAGACAGCACTTGCCGGATATCCTGACCAGCACTTTGTTAATCAACTCCTCGGCGCCATCCAGCACGGCATTTGCATAGGTTACTCCGGGCCACTTCGGGAACACAGCCGCTTCAAGGACGTCAAGAATCTCCCCATGGACGACGTCGGTTTGGCTCATGTTCGTGCCAAGATCGCGTCTCGCCTGCAAGAAGGGCGCCTGGTTGTCGTCGATCCTCAGTCTTGTCAGCTTGTCTGTTCCCCAGTTGGAACCGTCCCAAAGCCGCGGTCCACAAAGCTTCGGACGATCCATCACCTGTCCCACCCCCGTGCACCCCGCCCCAACCAGCTTCACGCCGTCAACGATGGTATCTCTTCGCACTTCACTACCATCCAGTACGCCTCCTTAAGCAAGATCCTGGCTTTTGTTTGCGAGAACCCAGGCTGCAGACTTTGGAAGAGTGATTTGACCGATGCATTTCGCCACATAGTCACCACCATTGAGGACGCCCGACTCTTAGGCTTCACCTTCGACGGTCAATTCTACATGGAGACCGGCCTCACCTTTGGTGGCCGTAGCGCACCTTGGCTCTTCAACTTGTTTGCTGAAGCCCTGCATTGGATCGTGCAATCGACAACCACCACCCCAGTCGATCACTATCTCGACGACTTCTTTGGAGCCGTTCCAGCCTCAGAGGTCGTCGAAGCGCCTTTGCATTCGCTCTCCCTGGCCTGTACTGCCCTTGGCCTCCAGCTGGCCCCTGCCAAGACCTCGTGGAACGCCACATGTCTCGAGATCCTTGGCATCGAAATTGACACAGTCCGACAAACCGTCAGCATCACGGCGGAACGGCGCCAACGCATCTTGGATTCTATTGACGCCTTGCTCGCTCGACGATCAGCTCGACTCCTAGACTGGCAACGTATCGCCGGCCTCCTCCAGTTCGTGACGCAGGTGGTACCGCACGGTCGAGCTTACTTACGCCGACTCTACGATGCCTCCAAGGCTGCCCACCGGCACCCACTGGTGCCACGCCGCGTCCCCAGGACAGCGGCGGCCGAGCTTAGGTGGTGGCGTGCCACATTGTCAGCCTGGATGGGCCACTCTCTCCTGCAACATTCACCACTGATCGTCAAGCATGTTTGGACCGACGCATCCAAGCGCGGCTATGGCGCGCACGCCGGCCTCATGCATTCCCCTTATGCCGTTCTCACCAAAGAGGTCCCCCGCCGCCACCGTTCCAAAGACATTCGCTTCTTGGAAGCGCTAGCCGTACTCGAAGCGCTGCGGGCTTTCTCTCTGCTGTGGAAAGGTCCTCGCCTCGTCGTCTTGTACGTCGACAACACCAACGTGGAACACGGCCTGCGTTCTGGGCGCTCCCGTGACCCACTCACTCAAACCTTGCTGCGGGAGATCTTTGGGCTATGCTTCCTCCGTCACATCACCCTCCGCCCAATCCGTGTGGCCTCCGAAGACAACAATCTGGCTGACCTTCTCTCTTGTCGACGTTTTCGCGCCATTCAGGTTCGCTTTCCAACAGCACACAGTCTGCTGTTCCATCCTACCTCCGTGGACCCCCCAAGTCCTTCATCGACGCCACCGGATGCTCTCCTACCGCAGCCGCGTACATCTGGCGTGGCCTCGCCGAGTCTAGCCGACGCCGCAGCGCCGGTGTTCCAGATCGCTTCCGCGCCTTCGTCCATCGATGCTTCGGTCCCAGCGCCCACCCCTTCCCCGCGACCGACCGCTTCCTTACCGAGTGGGTGTGTGACCTGGCCCAGTCACGCACGTACCACAGCATCAAGCATGACCTCGACGCCCTACGATCGTGGCACATCGACTTGGGGTTCCCATTGGACGGCTTCACCCAGGGCCGCCTTGAACGGGCCATCCGGGGTATCAAACGCACCCATGGCCTCCGACCAGCAGCTGCCAAGCTGCCAATCACCCTTCCCCTCCTCCGCGCCATCCTCTGCGAGTTGCAGTCCTCGGCTTCCGTGGGAGCGTGGGACCGCCAGGTGCTTGCGGCCGCTTTCAGTGTCTCCTTCGCCTGCTTCCTTCGCTGCGGGGAGGTCACGTGGGACCAGAACTCGCCGGCTCAACTCTCTGTCAGCTCAGTCACCTGGTTCGACTCCTACGCCATCCTCCTCCTCCCAGCCTCAAAGACCGACCCGTTCCGCCTTGGCACACCGCTTGTTGTGCCCAAGGTTGGCGGTATCGAATGTCCCTACGCCGCCCTCCAGCTCATTTGCCCCTCGGTCCGACACGCCAGCGCGCCTCTCTTCGGCTTGCACGACGGTTACAAGCCCTTCTCACGGGCTTTCTTTCTTCAACACCTGCGCTCCACCATCTCGAAGCTGGGTCTTGACACGTCAAAATACGCTGGACACTCCTTTCGACGTGGTGCAGCCACATGGGCAGCGTCGCAGGGTGTCGACGCCGAAACGATCAAGCTCCTCGGCCGGTGGAATTCCGACTGCTACCGGCGCTACGTTGACAGATCGGCCACTGAACGCCGCAGTCTTGTCGCCTCGGCCCTGTACACGTCGCGGCAGGGCCCTTTGGTCCCCTCCGATTCCTCTTGGCGTGACCCGGTCCTTTAGGCTTGGCGGAGCCTCCGGCCCCCCTGTCACGACCGCTGACTGCTGCGCAGGCGCCGCCACAGTCCTTGGCGGGTCGGGAGCCTCCTTGCCGAGCTTCAAGGACCTCACGGGTTCTTGCCAGCAATCTAACGTGTGTCTCATGCCTCGCGTGTCTCGTACGGTTGATAATCTAGACGGGATGCATCACGTGGTCGAGACGAGGGCGTGCGCGTCTGGGATAGATCTATCGGCCGGCTCACTTCACTGAGCCACGTAAACAGCTCAGCTTCCAGCTCTCACTCCTCCTTCTTCTTCTCCATCATCTTTCTGCCAGGCTCGCAGGCCGCAGCCTGGTTACGTTATCTTATCGTTCTGTTTTGTTTCCCACCCTGTAATTCCCTCCCTTGCCGCTCGGTCCTGCGCTCGACCGGCCCCCATTTCCGGCGGGTCGGGAGCCTCCTTGCCGAGCTTCAAGGACCTCACGGGTTCTTGCCAGCAATCTAACGTGTGTCTCATGCCTCTGTTGAAATATATGGTCACCTGCTGCGTCAGCTATCGACGTGACACTACAGACGTCGGTATGTCCATAACTAGGGCGGTGATATTCCGACATAGTTGCCGACAATACAATTCCTCGGGACTCGGCAGCGGGGAAACTATGCGCGTGCCAATGCCAATGCTGGCACTGTGCGTTCCCACGTGACGTTGACATGGTGCCTCATCACATCTCTGACCGGGATGTTACTCGTCGGGTCATGTTATTGTCAACATCGTTGTTTATGTTGATGATCAACTGTTGTTTACACTTAGCGTAGAATCTTGTCACTAACGTCGACGCTATGGGGTTCCCTACACCGCTACGGGCAACAACGGTGTAGGGGACTAAGTGTATTTATAGGGCGTACTTCGAGCGCACAGTTGATGATCCCTTAATCGATTCATTACCAACTTCTCCGTATCATAACGCCTGCTACTTACAGATCCTTATCGACGTCGCTACTGTTGTATCGACATAGGTCTCTCCCCTTCGTGCCTGCTGCCTAACGTCACCGCCCACTCTTGGTTACGGATCTAACTGGCCTGACATAACAACAGAGCCAGCTCTATACGCCCATCCACCAGTGTGAGGTCTATAGCGACTTAGCTACTTGTTATAGTATCTTTGGCAGACGATAGACTCATCGTACCTGGCTGCCTACCGTCAAGGTCGCCCCTTGACGCAGTCGACTTCCAATAGGTTATGAGCCCAACGGCTTCACGACTGGGAGAATACCGACGCTACAACACAAGAAACAATCCAGTAAGATCTCTTCTTTCGATTCCAGACGTCGGAGACCCAGTGCCTCCTCGATCCGCACAATCGCGACGCTCGAGAGACCATACAGTCCGCAATAACAAAAACACTGTTCCCGCTGTAGTGACCAGCGAAGCCTCATCTGCAACACAAAGTATCGTTTCCGCTGTACAAGACAGCGAAGTTCCCATTCAAGAGCCCCTACCTTCGTCGGTACACACGGTATCAACTCCGTTACAACCTTACAGATCTGTCAACATGTCTAAGGTTACTTCCGATTTCGCTACGCAGCTTCTCTCCAACGGGCAAAAACTCCCGGACCTTGACGACTCTGTCGACTATTTCAAATGGCGTGCCACCTGCATCACAACTCTAATGCAAAAGGGCCCAGACATCTATGATGCCATCATGACAGAAACGCCTATACCTGCTCCCGGTACTGACGAGTATCGAGACTGGCGCCGTTACAACCTTATCGCTCGCGGTATCCTACTGTCGAGCATGTCACTCGAAATCGCAACCATGGTAAACCACCATGAAACGGCTAACGGAATATGGAAGCATCTGGAGAAGTCGTTTAGCGCTAAGCTACGATACAAGATTGAAGAGTTCGAAACACAGCTCAATAGCATTAAGCAAGACAAGACTACTATCTCCGTCTATAACACACGAATCACCAAGCTAGTCGAACAACTTAAGCTTGGAGGCATTGAAGTCAGCTGGAATAAGCGCTTCACCGTCTTAATGAAGGGTCTCCGATCGGAATACCATACCGTTCGAAGTCAGCTCGAGGAAAGTTACAGACGACGTCGGGATGTACAAACCTTCACCTCTATGGACCCTGACGGTACCGTTAGGACGTTCAACTTCCAAGGGACCCCCTTGGACGAGAAGATTGAGTACGACAGCTACCTTGACCAACTCAAGGCCGAGGAAATAAGACAGGGGTTACATACCTTTGGTTTAGCTGCCCGACCTCGGCAGAACACTTCCGCGTTCCTGACCGACACCAAGACGGATGATTCCAGCTCCAAATCTGCCAAGAATCGTAACGGCAAATGGAGACACAATTCGACATCTTCATCATCTCCAGACAAGCGTCAACGCAACAACAGACGCGGCAAGACCAACAAAGGGATCAAACCACGCCGTCCCTTGTTGGAAGTGTCCTGCCATCATTGCCATGAAAAGGGTCATTATAGACCTGATTGCCCTACCTTGGCTAAGGATAAAGCAGCACAACCCTCCGACAAGAAGTCACAATCCTCCTTCTTCACCGGCCTTGCCATTGCCGACATCGCTTTGTCCACTACCGACAGCGGTTACGGCATTGAGACGCAATGGATTATCGATTCCGCGTCCACTGTTCACGTTTGTATCAATCGTGATCTCTTTACAGATCTCAGCCTTGAGGATTTCCCTCCTCTGCTGAGCGGCAGTCGTGATCACGTAAAGACAGAGGGTAAGGGGACCGTTAAGGTACTTGCCGATCTCGGTAACGGGAACACGCATACCCTCATTCTCCACAATGTCTTATACGTACCGACATATGCCGCCAACCTTATGTCCCTTAACTTGGTCGCCAAGACTGCACAGATCAGCATCTTCAAGAATACGCTCACAGCTCGCCAAGGTGGTAAAGTCGTCTTCAAAGGAACAACTACGAATGGGATGCTTACGTACCTCGTTCAACCTAAACTCGAATTCGCGGGAGTTACAACAACATCTGCAAGCCTCTGGCATGATCGTTTAGGTCATCCAGGGGACGCTAGGATGAAAGGGATGGCCCAGCTCATTCCCGAATTCAGTAAAGGCGTCCCCATTGGTAAATGCAACTCCTGCGAGGTCGCCAAATCCCACAAACAACCGTTCCCTACTCGGACGACTCGTACAACGGAGCCACTGGAATTAGTGCACTCTGACGTCGTCGGTAAGCTACCTGACGTTGCTCCCGAAGGACACCGATACCTCATCTCCTTCACAGATGACTATACTCGATTCTCCGTCATCTACTTGATGATACAGAAGTCGGAAGCGCTTTCCCATTTCCAGAACTACAAGACCCTCATGGAAACTCAGACCGGAAAGAAAATAAAACGCTTCCGCACCGATCATGGTAGCGAGTACTGTAATCGCCTTTTCGGCAAGTTCCTTGCCGACGCAGGTATCATCCACCAGACGTCGTCACCGTACACCCCTGAACAGAACGGCGTTGCCGAACGTCTGAACCTGACCATCTTTAATCAAGTTCGAGCTATGCTCATCCACAGCTCTGCACCTCGCTATCTATGGGGTGAAGCAGCCCTCTATGCAGTGTACCTTAACAATCGTCTTCCAAGTAAGGCCATTAGCATGGTCTCACCGTACAAAAGACTCTTCAACCAAGATCCTGACCTCTCCAAGGTCAAGGTATTTGGATGCAAGGCCTGGGCACACATCCCAGCAGCAAATCGCGATAAATTAAGCGACAGAGCTATTCCCGCAGTCTACATTGGCGTTACCGAAGGCTCTAAGGCATTCAAATTGTTTCAGACAAACCACAACACTATAATGTCTGCTCATCATGCTACCTTCGACGAAAAATCCTTCCCCTTCACCGACAGGCCCATCACTACGGATGCAGTCACTACCGACGTCGGCAACGCGACGTCATCGCCAAACCAAGAGCCACAGGCCATTGTTCACCAGCCTATGGCCACTCGCACTTTCGAACCACTAGCAATCACCTCCCCACAAGATGGAACTGCCTCAGATGGCATCGACATCACGTCATCTGTTGACAATGGCCCTTATTACACAGGCTATCCTCACCTTACGGACGAGGAGCGTGCTCAGGGTATCTCCACTCCTCCCTTACCTACAGCTGCAGAAATGGCCGGAATGGCTTACGCTACGGTTGCAGAGGAGGGGGGGCAGGAATTCACTGAGGCAGCCTGTGCAGACAAAGGCATTGCCATACCGACAATTGACGACGAGCCCCTACATATAAAACAGGCTCAACGACGTCCGGACTGGCCCAAGTGGCAAGAGGCAATCCAAAAGGAGCTCGATTCGCATAAGGAAAACAACACCTGGACTGTAGTCACCCCTCCAAACGACGCCCATATTATTGGCTGTCGTTGGGTGTTCAAAGTCAAACGTAAAGGTGATGGTTCCATCGATAAGTACAAGGCGAGATTGGTAGCACAAGGTTTCACCCAAATTCATGGTATCGACTATGAAGAGACCTTTGCCCCTGTCGTTAAGATCGCTACGCTCAGGATGTTAATGATCATTGCCCTCCAGTGCAAGATGCAGATCTACCAACTAGACGTCGTCACAGCCTACTTGAATGGTACAGTTGATAAAGATCTCTACATGAGACCTCCCCCTCTTCCAGACAGCATGGCGACGTCGGAAGGCATCTCACTTGGTCGTGTCTGTCGACTAAATAAGGCCCTATATGGCCTGAAACAGTCAGGAAGAGCATGGTACCAGAAGGCCGACAGTACCTTGATCGATATAGGTTTCACAAGGAGCAACTACGATACAGCACTATACTACATCGTTAACGACAACGCTCCACCGGTACTGCTTTCCCTATACGTAGATGATGTCCTCATCTTCTGCAAAGACAGGGGACAAGCAGAACGAATCATTGAAACACTACGCTCCAAGTTCAAGATGACTGGAGGCGACCCGGTGTCGTTCATCCTAGGAATCCAAGTGAAACACGACAACGGCATGATCCACCTGTCCCAAACAGCCAATATCCTCCGATTGATTGACCGATTCGGCCTATCCCAGGCAAACACAGTGCACACTCCCGCTGACGGTAAGGACCTTACCGGCGGCGATAAGCTCAACGAAGACGATCACTCCACCTACCGAACTATTGTGGGATCAATCCTATATATAGCGACCTGCACACGGCCCGATATAGCATTCGCAGTAAGCAAGCTAAGCAGACACCTGGCATCCCCCACTAAGGATGCTATGGTTGCAGCCAAGCACTTGCTGCGATATCTGAAAGGCACTGCAGATCACGGTCTCACCTTTACCGACAAAGGTATCAAATCTCCCATGTCGGAAGACTGGGGTCCCAAGATTTACACCTTTTCAGATGCAGATTTCGGTGGTGACACAGTGACTAGGAGATCAACAACAGGGCTAGCTAATACCGTCCTCGGCATGCCTTACAGTTGGTTTTCAAAACGTCAGACACTCGTTGCAACATCCACTTGCTTCGCAGAATACGTTGCAATGGCTGAAGGGTGCAAGGAAGTTGTGTGGACCAGACGCCTGCTGGCCAAATTGGGCTTCGTTGTCAAGCTACCGACACCGTTAATGGTTGATAATCAGGCAGCTATATACCTCTCGAAGGACCCAAAGGACCACCAAAGGAACAAGCACATCGACATCAAATATCATTTTGTCAGAGAGCAGCAAACGAAGGGTACAGTCGTCGCTACGTATATACCGACAGCGGAACAAGCTGCAGACTGCTTTACCAAAGCCCTTGATCGGTCAAAAGTTCAAACCCACCGACAACTACTCGGTATCGGCAGGATCGATATGCCGACTTCCGAGGCGCGTGCAAACTAAACGCGCCGAAATTCAAATTGACGTGACGCGCAAATTATTCCCGACCTAACAGTAATGGGTAGCGTGAAAATCACTAATTATCACGTCAAAATTCCTAATTCGACGTGTCGCGTAAACGCAACCGACTTAATAACGTCGTTAGTACATATAGCGTCACTGGAACAACATAACATCGCCGTTAAAAATTATTATCGCGCGATAATCCTCGAATTCCCGATTCAGGTAAATATTTTCCAATTCCGATTTACAGTTCCAGACTTCGGCCGAACTTCCTCGACAGCGGCAAGTAAAATAAAACAAAAATAAAACTGCGGCATCTCATGCTGATCAAGCGAGAAAATTTTTTTCTGGACTCTAGCGCGAGCTAGCCGACGCAGGGTCTACTCGATTTCAACAACCGCCGCCACTTCCCTTCCCGTTCCTCCTCAATCACTCCTCAAGCGATCCGGCACTACATCTGTAACTGTCGGTGATCATCATCAAGCATCGGTTGTCTCATTCCCTTCCTCGCGCGTTCAATAACGCCTACGTTCAGTCGCTCCCTTCCATTGTGCTCTCTCAAGCCACGTTCCTCGCCGATTGCCAGCCTCCTCGACTAGGAGCTGGTACCTTTTTTTTTTTCTTCTCACGGTCCGCACTCTTTGGTCGGATTCACGCGACTATTCCCCCTTTCGTTGCTGCAAGCCGTTGCATACGTCGATAATTCCGTCACGGTGCATAAGCGCACTTACCGTTGTATCTCCAAGATTCCCTCCGCCGTTTTACTAGTTTTCGCATCAATTGCTTTTATTTCGCCATGCCTAAACGAGGCCGCGGTCGCGGCAAAGGAAACAACAACGGCAAGACCAAGTCAAGTACGAATTCCGCCTCCCGCAACTCTGCCCCATCGTCAAGCGCTCCCCCGACGTCGGCAGCCGCCTCCAGTTCTCGCCCTGCACTTACCCGTGCAGGAAAAGCACGTGAGAGCGCTCCGCCTGAAGTAATCGACTTAGCTGACGTCCGAACGCCATCTCCTCCGCCCCCCTCACAGCGCCGCCTGAGGGGTGGTACTCCTTATACGAGATCGATCGTTTGTGGTGAGCCAATTCCTGCCGAAGACCAAATCCCTGGCCAAACCTCCACTCCCCCTGTCAATGCATCGTCCTCCAGCCGTCGCCAAGGGCGTACCGCTTCCCCTGAAACGCCGGGCAAGCGTAGACGCTTCGCGTTCCCGCTGCCTGCAGGGACCACTAACCAGCGGGAGACCCTTGCCGACTTCCCTTCGGATGAGCAAGAAGTGATTAGGCAGGGATATTGGGTTAAGTTGCCTGGATGCGATTACTGCATGAAGAAGGGCGTCATCTGTACTACGGGCACTGGATTCGATATGACTGGCAAGCAACGAACGGACAGCTGTGATCTGTGCCACAGACACGGCAAGTCCTGTACCTTGATCGGCGACAACCACCGCAAGACGCGTGGACGGCAGGACCGTGTCGCCATCGCTAATGCGTTGGCTCGACTGCGGATGCATGTGAACGGACTTACTCGCCAACTGGAATTCGATGCAGCTATCGTGGACATCAATTTGCTCTCGTCCCTGCTCAACATTGACATGCCGGACATTCTTACTGGTGGTAATGTTGCCGACGCTCTGCTCCCTCATCGCCGTCCTCGTCGTTCTGCTCCACGTCGACCTCGTCCTACCGCTGAAGGTACCGCGTCTGGAGCTGCTCCTTCCAACAACCGACAACTCGCCGCCGCTCCCACCACTCCTATGTCGCCGTCGCCTGCTCGTCCCTCCGCTAGCTTCCCTCGTCCTCGCCGTCCTCGTAACCCAACTCCCGTCGCCGATAACGACGAAGAAGAGGAGGCAGAGGAAACGGAAGGCGAAAATAGCTCCGACGAGGATGATGAACACCTCATCCATCTTTATGACGATGACGACGACGAGTACGTGGGTAGCTTGTCGCGATAATCACTGCAGCTAGCTGTAGTATTTTGCCTTTTCCTTTCCCGATCCGTTTCCCTTGGGCCTTAGGCCAATGACTCCCTTGTATGTAGTTGTTTCCTCATCGTCGCTGATGACTTTCATGTCGTCGCCGTTCTATTAACGGCCTCTTTCCCTTTCGGCGCAATAGGTCTCAACTTCATTCAGGTAGTTCTCGATGTCTCGTTCCGGTCCTTCCGCTCACTGTAGTAACTTAGCGCTGGCGCTAGTGTCTATAGTTGTCTCTTCAAGTTCCCTGATCGCTTGCTCTCTAGCAAATTCAAGTGCGATCACTTAAACACAGCTATGCGTGTGAGGTTTGTATATGTCTCATGTCATGGTCGATGGCCTCAATGACTTAGCAGATGAAGGGGACTGTTGAAATATATGGTCACCTGCTGCGTCAGCTATCGACGTGACACTACAGACGTCGGTATGTCCATAACTAGGGCGGTGATATTCCGACATAGTTGCCGACAATACAATTCCTCGGGACTCGGCAGCGGGGAAACTATGCGCGTGCCAATGCCAATGCTGGCACTGTGCGTTCCCACGTGACGTTGACATGGTGCCTCATCACATCTCTGACCGGGATGTTACTCGTCGGGTCATGTTATTGTCAACATCGTTGTTTATGTTGATGATCAACTGTTGTTTACACTTAGCGTAGAATCTTGTCACTAACGTCGACGCTATGGGGTTCCCTACACCGCTACGGGCAACAACGGTGTAGGGGACTAAGTGTATTTATAGGGCGTACTTCGAGCGCACAGTTGATGATCCCTTAATCGATTCATTACCAACTTCTCCGTATCATAACGCCTGCTACTTACAGATCCTTATCGACGTCGCTACTGTTGTATCGACATAGGTCTCTCCCCTTCGTGCCTGCTGCCTAACGTCACCGCCCACTCTTGGTTACGGATCTAACTGGCCTGACATAACAACAGAGCCAGCTCTATACGCCCATCCACCAGTGTGAGGTCTATAGCGACTTAGCTACTTGTTATAGTATCTTTGGCAGACGATAGACTCATCGTACCTGGCTGCCTACCGTCAAGGTCGCCCCTTGACGCAGTCGACTTCCAATAGCCTCGCGTGTCTCGTACGGTTGATAATCTAGACGGGACTGTTATATTTAATACTCAAAATTCAGCTTCAAATTGAGGTGCCGTAAATCATTGTGATTGGCGGCGAAGGATTTGGTTGCGCATTAACTCGTGCGAGTGAGGCCTCAATTGACCGGTTACTATGCTCGCTCGACATCTTCCGGGCCCAAAGTTTCACTTTTTACAGGTCAGGGTCCAACTAACCGTGACCTCCCCACACTCGCACATCATCCTGTATACAGTACTGGCCACGACCATCGACATCCATTCCATCATCCGCTCTGCTTTTCAAAGCTATTACCCTCCCCGCGATGCTCGACACCATCTACATCTGCCGTCACGGCTTTCGCATGTCCTGGCTCGGCGCAGAGAACTTCCCCACCACCAACCGACCACGAGATCCCGTCCTCACCGCACACGGTGAATCGCAGGCGCGCTACCTCGCAGACTACTTGGCCTCCCTACCCGTCGACCAGCAACCACAGCTTATCGTCAGCTCACCCTACTATCGATGCCTACAAACCTCTGTCCCCACCAAACACAAACTCAACCTCGAACTCGTAGCAGAACCAGGCTTGGCCGAGTGGTTCCCCACCACCGCACCCAACACGGGCATTCACCCCTCCCCCGCACGGGCAGCCTACATGAAGCAGTTTGTCCCTCAACTCTCGCTCTCCTGGACACCGCTTCTGTACCCAGATAACCACGGCGAGTCCATCGCGCAGCTGCACGCCCGAGCTCGTCGCATCCTCGATCTCATCCAACTCCGATGCCAACAGCTTGGCGTCACCAGATTGCTCATCTGCAGCCACGCAGCCACCATCATCGCCATGGGTAGAGTCTTGCTCAACGACGACGACCATGCAAATACGCAGCTGGTCATCGGTGCAGGAACGGCGAGCTTGAGCAAATATGTAAGGCAGCAAGGTGGTTGGAGGCAGGAGCTGAATGGCGATTGCAGTTACTTGCCCGGTGGGGTGGAGAGGGAGTGGCAATTCGATATGGTGCCAGATAATGTCACCGAGCATGGCATGGGCATGGGTTGGGTAGATCCTCAAGCACCAAACCAGCCGTCGCAGCAAGGCCAACACAGAATGCAGACAAAACTTTAGACAAACAGCATATCCACATAGACCAACACCACGACATACGTTCCACAGTCACGATACCCGCCGGGAGAACACTCCTCGGCTCTGCTTCATCTTCATCACCATCTCACTGCGTTCAAACTGCTTTCAAAGCGTCTTCACACACAGGGCAACGCATGGATACGTCATCAACAGAATATGTGGGCATGAGCGAGTCGTGACTTGACAGAAACGTGTAGCGTAGCAAGATGCAAGCTCCACTTGGGCGATGGGCTCATCGGATGCGGTTGTAGTGGTGCTGGATTTACAGCGGCTTGGCGATGCTCCTTCGGTAAGGCAGCTGTTTGGCGGGGCCATTACTGATCGTCTTGTACTCCTTACAGTTGTAACTCGCTGCAGGGTTGTGTGCTGCAGGAGTTGGGGTTTGTCCCTGGTAGAATGTGCTTGTACCGTATACACCCACCCATTCGCCGCTGTCGCCGTCGCAACTCTCGAAGCTGCCTTGTTGGAACTTACCTCGATTCGTATTGAAGTCTGCGCCCATGACATCGTAGATGTGTGGAGCGTACTGCGCTGCATACTGTCCATAAGCTGCTCTAAAAGAAAACTCGGTCGCAGACATAAAGTTGTTCCACTCCTTAATCTGGATCCACTTGCCCTCACTGCCAGGGACGTTTCTGGAAAACACCAAGCCACCCTTGGGATTCCCCGTACCGTCCGCACCGTGTGGGTCGAGCTCACCTCCATCATCGTTGGCTTGGATGTTAATCTTGGTAAAATCACCCACGCCGGTGACTTGGAGGAAGTTGGGCGTCTTGAGAAACTGCACACCCGTGATCGAACCGTTGGGGATCAACCGCGTACCATAACCGGATTTGGTACAGTAGGAGACCACCGATTCTTCACTTTCGCCCACCTGCGAGTTGGGATTGATGGGTCCCCACAAGCAAAAGTCGTGGATGTTGTTGATAAAGACGTTTTGACACAGCGAGTCGGACGATGAGGCGCGCCATTTTTGGCATTGGTTCGAGCCCGCTTGGCCCGCTTCCCACTTGTCGGGCAGGTTGATGACCGAAAACTCGGGTTTGTTCTGGCCAAGCGCAGAGGTGATCAGGAGCGCAGCTAGCGCAGTGTAGGTCAAGAGGATTCGTGTCATGTTCGGTAGGTGCGCAAGAAGGAATGGTTGATGGTGGAAGCAACACATCGATTCAAGTTCCGGGGAAGGATATATGTATGTTATCTCAGCCTGGCTCGAACGACTTGCCGGTCTACCAACGTCTACCAACGACCAGTGTGACTCTCGACCGACCGACCGTCGTCGTTTCAAACTCTGTTGCAACTAAAGCATCAGCCATAACAGCAGCAACGGCGTTGAGAAGCGTGCATCAGCCTTTCCGGCGCAGCAGCGACAGGAGCAAGAAGCTAGGCTAGCCTACATCGCCACAAGCGAGCCAGCCCAGAAGCACACTACTACTTGTTCTTGCACTCAC
This sequence comes from Anthracocystis setariae, assembly GCA_928724745.1. Taxonomy (NCBI): domain Eukaryota; kingdom Fungi; phylum Basidiomycota; class Ustilaginomycetes; order Ustilaginales; family Ustilaginaceae; genus Anthracocystis; species Anthracocystis setariae. The sequence goes on along the minus strand of CAKMXJ010000039.1, from coordinate 959,547 downwards.
CTGCACCTGCTGCATGTCCACCAGACTAGCAACAGAATCATGCACAACCAAGCCGGGCTCCAGCTCAAACACGGTTTCTAGCGTGTCAAGTATCAGGGAATCGCATGGCATGCGACTCATTCAAGCCCACTACTGAAAGGGCAGGTGCGCAAGGGGGGAGGCAGGCATCTCTGTGTTGTACATTGCTGTCAAGGCCAAACAAAAGCGATGCAGTGGATGGGCTTGGGCATAGCAGCATGCAGCGTGTCGATCCTAGCCTTTCTTGTTCGAGGGTCCAAGCATGCGGTTGAGGGCAACAGGGGGGGGGGGCAATGTGAGAAGCTAGGGCAAGTGTCAATTGTCAGATGCGAGGAGTCGTTTGCAACCTTTGTTCTTGGGCGCGGTGCTGCAGTGTTAGACAGACCCGCTGCCATGTGAAGTCCAAGAGGCAATCTAACGAGATCGGCTGAGAAAGAACCGTGAGGTGAACTGATCTCGATTCGCATTTGAAATTTGCAAAAATATCACTGTTACGCCTCGGCCTTAAATTTTCCGGTCAGCAAAATGGGCACAGGGACTGAGCGTGAAACGTGGAAACGAGAGCGAACCAATCGGAAGAGAAAGGTGATTAGATGAGATTTTTGATTTTTTTTTTTGACAGGCCGATGCAGTAAGCGGAGCAAAGTGGTAGACGGACGTGAGCGGCTGTGGAAGCCGAAATCCAAAAAGCAAAAAGCAAAAAAATCAAAAAGCAGGCAAGAGGCAATGCAAATTGCACCATTCGCAAGTCCGTCCATCAGCCCGATGGCGTGCTCCACGCAGTGTGTTTGGAAATTTGTTATCGTAATTTACCGCCGTCAGACTCTCTAGCACCGGACATTTTTTTTTTCTTCTCTACTTTCTCATGCGGCTTTCTTCCGATCTTTGCTGAAAGCGAAGCGAAGTACTGTAGGTAGGGTGACAGTCGTTCTTTCTTCTACCTTTGGTTCGTTGTGGCACATCGATGGAAAGGGAAAACAACAAGAGAAAAGTAGAAGAAGAAAAAAAAAAGTCACCGGAGAAGATGCTTTGCAAAGCCTTTCTTTGCTCGACCGGACCGAAGCGAAATGTTTAGATCGACGCTGTCTTCCGCCCGCTTGCGCGTCTGCGTTGCGTGGGCGGAACAGACGGCAGAGTGGACCCTGAGTTGAGAAGAAAAAAAAAGAAAAAAAATGCTGCTATTCCTCACCATGCGACGAGAGTCCACGGACCCTGGGCTACTGTATCCAGTCAACCTCTTGCTCATTGAAAGCTTAGCTCCGAGCTGACAGCGGTAACACTTGTGACTGCTTGGATGGAATGGTCCAATTCTGTCAGATGCAGTACAGCACACTGTGCTATTGCATGTTGGATGAGCCAAGTCCAGTGATGCTGCCGTTGCTGTTTGCTGTCTGAGGTTTGCTGACTCTAGCCGGGATGGATTATTGGGTTGCTTTGCGGTGAGCGATTCATTTGCTTGCTAATGCGCGCACTGCCAAGCGGTCTCGCGCCGGACACAGTCCGCGTCGGGTTTAGATTACAGTATCAGAATTGCAGAGCGAAACAAATTTTGTGGAATTTGATTGAGAATGCCACCCACACTGTGACTGTACTGTACTGTACTGCACTGCAGTATGTCAGAGTGGCGAGCGCCAACTGCAATTCTTTCCAGCTGTTGTGTGCACTTTCTCTGGCTGCAACATGAAAAAGTGGGGAATTCTTGTCGTGTCTGTCTGTTCATGTCAGTCAGTCAGTCAGTCAGTCTAGGCCAAAGCGGCAACCTCGGACACTACGACACTGCTGCTGCTGCTGCTGCATTGCTGCATTGCTGGATTGTGTGCTTGGCGGCTTCTCATCGTCCAACTCATCTCTGCCACCCTTCCGGCCTTCCTAGTCACAGGCTAACATCGCTTCATCTGACACTTTTTGCCTCCTCTCCCTCGCATCTTCTTCCTCTCTCGCCTCCTCATCGTCACCGATCCCCATTCAAACGAGCCTCCGTTCCCAATTCGTATTGACCTTCATCGAACCTTTCATCAGGTTAAAGGGTATAGGCGGCGTACACACTTGCTACCCTCTGGCTCGATATCACCGCTACATCAACAAGTTGACAGAGATCTGCTGTACAACACTTGTTTGATTTCCTCCTTCTGTTGGATTTTTTTTCCTTTGGCTCCAAGTAAGGATTTAGCATCATGAGCTCCATCTCGGCTGCTGCTGCCGTCGCCAGGATCGCCGCGCTTGCCTCGGCCACCCTGGTCAACGTCGCTCCCTCGGGCAAGGCTACCACCTCCTCCTTCTCCTCCGTTGTCGACAAGGCTTCCGAGCTCAACGCACAGCTCGACGTCGAGCAGCTCAACCAGCACATCGAGCTTGGTTCCGTCCTCTCCCAGCTCAAGCCCGTCAACAACGGTCTCATCTCCCTTCTCTCCCACGCACACCAGCACACCTTCACCCGTCTCGTGCCCCACCTCCCCAAGCTCGTCCAGACTCCCCTCGTCTTCCATGTGGCTAGCGCCGGCGAGCACAGCGATCTCATGGCTCTCCGCCAGTCCGGCCTCGTCCTCCTCCACTCTTCCACCGCAGCACAGGCTCACGACCACGCTCTTCTTGCCACCAAGATCGCCACCTCGGCAAAGCGCGCTGTTCTCCACTTCTTCGAGGATGTCTCTGGACCCGTCGAAGAGGTGACCAACGTCGATCTCGCCACCTTTGTCGGCTCGGTTGCCGCTTCCTCCAGTTCCGATCCTGCCAAGCCCAACGGTGCCAATGGCCACTCGAATGGTGTCAACGGTGCCAGCGCTCATACCAACGGTCACGCCAGCGGCTCGGTTAGCGATGCTGGCTTCGAGGATCTCGAGTCTGCCATCGATGCTGCCTACGAGGATGTAGCCGAGCTGGTCGGCCACGCCGTAGAGCCTTTCGGCATCGTCGGTGCTTCCGACGCTTCCAACCTTGCCGTTGTCCTCGGTGCCGGCTCCGAGGTCCTTCAGGACTACACCGCTCCCCACAACGACCTCGCTGTCCTCGATATCCGACTGGTTCGCCCCTCGTTACCACAGCGTTTGCTCGAAATCATCCCCACCGCCGTCAAGCGCATCGCCGTTCTCGAGCAGAGCATCCGCAGAACTACCAAACTCGGCCCTCTCTTTGTAGATGTTGCCACTGCCTTCCAGGGCTCTGACCGCACCCTCCCCTCCGTCTTTGTCAGCGGCATCCTCGGTCACATTCAAGATGGCGACAAGGCAGCCAAGGAGCTCATCAAGGCTCTCGAGTCGCCTAAAGCCAAGCACGCTTTCGTCGTCGGTGACGTTCAGAAGCTCGCTGCTCGTGCACAGGCCTCTCCAGCCGCCGCCACCTCGACCAGCCCCGTCCAGGTGCCTAAGCACGAAGAGGCTTACAACCTCATGCTCGAGCAGGTCTTCGCCGAGCGTCTCTCGGTCATCAACAACGCCAACGACGATTCTGACGACCATCCAGCTGCCCGCAGCCCCGAATACGCCTTTGGCCAGGTTCTCGCCCAGCTCGAGCAGCGCGACGAGCTTGTCCGTGCCGTCAACGATGCCCTCCGTGACGCTGGCGTTTCGAGCGAGCTCCACCAGGCTCTCTCGCAGTGGCTCGTATCCAAGGAGGATGCCAAGAAGAACATCACCACCAGCAACAAGCTCGCCTCTCTCCTCCAGTCTTCCGCTTCTGGCGCTGCTCTCGACAAGATCAAGTCGCTCTCGTCGCACCTCTCGCTCAAGAGCCGCTGGATCGTCGGTTCCGACGCTTGGGCTTACGATGCCGGCATGGGTGGTGTGCACCACGTCATCGCTTCCGGCCGCAACCTCAACATGCTCATCTTTGACAGCGTCCCCTACACCAAGCGCGATGCTCAGGCCGCTCATAAGCGTAAGAAGGACATCGCCCTCTACGCCATGAACTACGGCAACGTCTACGTCGCAAGCACAGCCATCTACGCCGACTACACCCAGGTGCTCCACGCTCTCATGGAGGCTGACAAGTTCGACGGTCCCTCGGTCGTGCTCGCTTACGTTCCTTACCGCACCGTCGACGCTCCGGCGCTCGACGTGCTGCGTGAGACCAAGCTGGCGGTCGACTCGGGCTACTGGCCCCTCTTCCGATGGGATCCCAGTGCCGAAGCTCGTGGCTCCGAGGTGTTCCGTCTCGACGGTGTGCGTCTGCGTGAGCAGCTCCAGCAGTTCCTGGACCGCCAGAACCTGTTCACAACCCTGGTCAACTCGCGTCCTGAGCTTTCCTACGACATTGCTGCATCGCAGGGCAACGCTCTTCGTGAGCTCCAACGCCGCAAGGCCAAGGAGGCGTACGAAAAGATGCTCGGCTCGCTCGATGGTCCACCTCTGCTCATCCTCGTGGCATCGGACGGTGGTAACGCCGAAAAGGTCGCCAAGAAGCTGACCGCCCGTGCCAAGGCTCGCGGTGTCGCCGCGCGTCTCTTGACCATGGACGACTACCCCGTCACCGAGGAGCTCAAGGACGAGAAGAACGTCGTCTTCCTTACCTCGACCGCTGGTCAGGGTGAGGCTCCCCAGAACGGTCGCTTCACCTACAAGGCTCTCCACGCGATGGCGGCTTCTTCTCTGCCCGACACGGTCAACTTTACCGTGTTCGCTATGGGTGACAGCCACTACTGGCCTCGTCCCGAGGATGCTCACTACTACAACAAGCCCGGTAAGGACATTGATGTTCGTCTCGAGCAGCTCGGTGCCACGCGTATGGCCACCATCGGTCTCGGTGATGACCAGGACGCTGATGGATACCAGACCGGCTACAAGATCTGGGAGCCTTTGCTCTGGAAGGCGCTTGGTGTCGACACTGTCGAGGTCAAGGAGGCCGAGCCTGAACCCATCACCAACGAGCACATGAAGATCGCGTCCAACTACCTGCGAGGTACCATCAAGGAGGCACTGGAAGACAAGTCGACCGGCGCCATTCCCGAGACCGATGGTCAGCTCACCAAGTTCCACGGTACCTATATGCAGTACGACCGTGACACGCTCGAGGAGCGCAAGGCTGCCGGTCTCGAGCCCGCGTACAGCTTTATGATCCGTGCGCGTATTCCCGGTGGTGTGGTGACTCCGTCGCAGTGGGTTCAGCTCGATGATGTGGCGGAGAAGTACGGTAACCAGACGATCAAGATCACCACGCGTCAGACGATCCAGTACCACTGCGTCATCAAGAGCAACCTCAAGGCGGCCATGCAGGGCATCAACAAGTCGATGCTCGACACCATCGCTGCTTGTGGTGATGTCAACCGTAACGTGATGGCGTCGCCCAATCCCAATCTGAGCGAGTTGCACGAGGATGTTTTCGAGTTCTCCAAGTCGATCTCGGAGCATCTTTTGCCTCGCATGAATGCGTACCACGAGATTTGGCTCGACAAGGAGGCTGACAGCTCCAAGCAGCTCTTGGTCGGTGGTGTTCTTCAGGATTACGAGCCTCTGTATGGACCTTACTATCTGCCGCGAAAGTTCAAGATCGCTATCGCCGTGCCACCACGCAACGACACGGACTGCTTTGCGCACGACATTGGTCTGATCGCCATCGCCGATCCGAAGACCAAGCGTCTGGCTGGTTTCAACTTGGCTGTGGGTGGAGGTATGGGTGTGACTCACTCGATGAAGGCCACCTACCCGCGTCTTGGAAGCGTCATCGGTTTCGTCACGCCCGAGCAGACGCTCGATGCTTGCCGAACCGTCATGCTGATCCAGCGTGACACGGGCAACCGTGCCAACCGTAAGCAGGCACGTCTCAAGTACACCATCGACAAGCACTGGGGTGGTGCCGACAACTTCAAGGCTGAAGTGGAACGTCGTCTCGGCTACCAACTCGCCGAAGCCAAACCGTACAAGTTCGAGACCAACACGGACCAGTATGGCTGGACGCAGGATTACAAGGGCAACTACCACTGTACGCTTTGGCTGGAGAATGGGCGGGTTAAGGATGAGCCTGGTGCGCCGTTCCGGACGGGTTTGCGCGAGTTGTGCAAGATCCACAAGGGGGCGTTCAGGTTGACGCCGAACCAGCATATCATCGTGTCGGATATTGCGCCGGAGGATCGGGATGCGATTGATGCGCATTTGCGCAAGTACAAGATGAACAACTGGGAGCATTCCGGGGTGAAGCTCAGTGCGAGTGCATGTGTGGCGTTCCCCACGTGCGGTCTGGCTATGGCCGAGTCGGAACGATACTTGCCGTTGCTGATGGACAAGGTCGAGGCGATCTTTGAGGCGAATGGATTGCGCAGTACGGATACGGTGTTCCGTATGTCTGGATGTGCGAACGGGTGCTCGCGTCCGTGGATGGCCGAGGCGGGTTTCGTCGGTAAAGCGCCCGGTCAGTATGTCATGACTCTCGGTGGCTCGCATAACGGTACGCGGCTGAGCAAGATCTACCGCGAGTCCGTAGATGAGAACGAGATCCTCGAGATCATGAACAGGTTGGTTCCCCAGTATGCACAAGGCAGGTTGGAAGGTGAGGCGTTTGGTGATTGGGTGGTCAGGGCAGGGATTATCAAGCCCACAGTTTCGGGCATGACGTTCTACGACGATATGTGTCCCTCGGACGTTGTACCCCCTTCGGCGGCCGCGAAGAAGGGTGCGGCTCAGAAGATCGAGCATTACGACCGTTCTTCTTCCGCATAACCCTACGTAGCTAGTTTAGTTTAGTTTATTTTATTCATTCATAACCATTAAAACTCGCACAAAAAGGGAGACCAACTCTCTCTCTCTCTCTCTCTCTCTCTCTCTCTCTCTCTCTCTCTCTCTCTCACACACACACACCATACTGTACATATGCTTTCTCGTTCGATGCTTGTCGAGACAAGTCTAGATTCACTTTTGGGCCGCGCAAGATGTGGTGTGTGTGTGTGTGTGTGTGTGTGTGTTTATCTATGACCAAGTGGATTTAGGCGGATTTTATTGTATGTGTTGGGCGAATTGGGAGATACCTTTTGCCTCACCTAATTCTGGTTGTTCGGCGTTGATAGTGAGGATGAGAGCTGAGCCGTCGGGTTTCCAGGTTGCTTGGACGCTGCGGAGGTCTTGTACGATAAAGTCGGGAAGTTCTTGTTGCAAAATTTCACCTTTGTGGGTTGTTCTTAGTGCGAGGGTTTTAGCGCCAGCGAGTTTGCCAGCTCTTACGCCTGGGGGAGCGTCCTCGACGACGAGACAGCGGGTAATATCTTTAGCGCTTTTGTGCGCTCCCATAAGGTAGGGTTGTGGGTCGGGTTTGCCTTTGGTGCATAGGTCTGAAGTGATAAAGACGCGCGGAGGTTCGCTGAGGTTAGCGGTAGCAAAACCTTGTCGAGCGTATGCTTGGGTGGCAGAGGTGACAATAGCCCAACCCCAATTGTTGTGATCGGACAGAGCTGAGGGTGGACGTGTGGAATTGATTTGGGTGAGGAGTTGCTTGGCACCAGGCATGGCTACGATCGAGCCACCTCCTATGCCCTTGGCGGCATTCTGTTTGGCGACCACGAGAATGTTGGATTCAAATCGCTCGACTTCGGCAGCGATCTCGGAATCAGGGATAGAGGGGATGAAGCGTTTCAGATTCTCTACGGTTCGATAGCCGTGGCAAGTTTGCATGACAAAGTCGAGATCGAGGTTGTATTGACGAGCGAACGAGGCCCAGGTGGCATTGACGGCAGGGGTGGAGTCGATCAACGTGCCATCCATGTCAAAGAGGATCGTATCCACTTCCACGGTAACTTGCTTGACCATCTTGTCTAGCGTATCGATCTCGAAGGGATCAGCCTTGTTGAGGGTAAGGGTGGTGTGTTTTTTTTTTTTTTTTTCGGAAAAGATGAAGAAGAGAGGGGAAAGGAAGAAGAACAAGGCAACTTGGCTATGCATATAAAAGTATAGCGTGGATGTCGCAAGAATCACAAAAAGTAATATCGTGCCTCCGAGATTTCTTATGTAGCTCGGTACTACTGTAAGGACATGATGGCGCCTGCCCACGTTGACACCCAACGCCTAGCCTCGCTCGCACTTTGTCAATCTAGCTGCCTCGTTGCAATCAACATCCGCACTTTACCCGCTGCAAGCAGACGACGTCGTTCGGGTATGCATTTACAGTATTTGTTCTTTTGGTCAGGCTTGGGATCTCGGAAAACGCAGAAAAATCCGAGTTTGTACGACAGTCAGTCGAGGGAGGCTGTTGATCATGATGGCTTCGGCACAAAGTCACAGTTTCAGATGAAAGCCACAACCCTCCTCGGTGAAATTAAGCGCCGACAGGTGGACAACTCACAACTGTAGTGACGCTCTAACATCATCGAATACAATGCCAATCAATAATAAAATGGTGATTCAGCAATCAAGCTCACCCTTTTCGAGAGTTATGATGCAACCACCGCCAGTATCTGGCATCTGTCCAGTATCAAGACCAAGAGGCAAAGCAATGCAGGCAACTTGGTGAAAGCGGGAAAAAAGCAGAGAGGGCTCAAGACAGAGTATCGACGCTCCGGTTGGGGGGTTTTTAATCCGACATCGGGAGATCAATTTGTGATTGGAGTATCGGTGATGTGACCGAGGGTTCTTGCAAAACGGGGCCGAAAACTTAGCACATCACGTGCTAAAAAATCCAAAACTATACGAGCAACTTGACCCGCAAAATTCAACTTCAAAGGCTTTGCCATCTGCGCCTGTAAATTGCACCATTCGAAATTGTTGAGGCAGCAGACAGCGATGCCACTCTGAAGAAATCGCGCTGTTAGCAGGAATCTCGAGTTCGGAAGCGACGATGCAGCCAACAATCTGTAGTGGCTGATTTGCCAGTTTGCGTGCGTGTGCGTGTGAGAGAGAGAGAGAGAGCCGTTGAGCTGTTGCGAAATTCTAGCCCGCAAGCCAAGCGGCAAGGCCAAGGGTGTGTGGATTTGGGCTGACAGGCCTGGTCGTCACTATCAACCCTTTCGATTTGTTTCCTCATCTTCGATCATCCACCCCTCAAGATCATATCAAAGTACGTATTCCAACACACAACATCCAGATACGCATACTCTCGACAGCGTTAGTATCGAGCACACAGGCAGCATTCCAATTAGCAGCACACGCACGAGATCCAAGGCACAGCAGAGCAACCAGCATCGACATTGAAGAGCATACGACCAAGGCAACACGACTGTTTCATATCGACATCGGTAGCATCAACAACGCAGCAGCACAGTATCCCGCACAAAGATGCATCTTGATTCGCCCTCAACGTCGTCAACTTATCATGCAGTGATGCAACATAGAAAGCAGCGATGCACCAGTCGAGGCTTTGATCCTCTTTAGATGGCACATCGACACCAACACAACACCAAAGTCTGCGAATCGCGCCGCTTCGTTGGGTGTCAGTGTCACGGTTCGGATAACAAGCGACTAGGTGGAGATCCATCACTCGAGAAAGCACATCAGGCAAGATTCTTTTATTCGCACCTTTTGACAACTACGTCCAGCGTATCCGGTGGTTGTGGATTAGCGTCTTTAGTGACGCACAGGATCATTGCTGGCATCTAGCTGCTCCAATCTCGAATCCTTTCTACGAAACGGTCTCATATCCCTTTGCAGAGTGACGAAATGAAAGCAACAAAGATACAGCACAGTGCGGTGCTATGCATGACTAGCCGACGACGGACAGGCAATGCAGGATTCTCGGGCAGCATGGATACTCGATCTCGGAATCACCTTCCGGTCAACGCTTTCGCCAACATTTGACCATTCGTATTGTTCTACCTCAGCAGCCACCACATTGCCGTCTACTTTGCTCCATCGTCCCACCAGTTGCCAACTTCGGATCTGCTGTCCTTGCTATTTCTTGCATTGGCTGCTTCGACGAGGAACCATCGCCGCATTGCATTTGTGCTGCAAATCGAATGCTGTCTTAAATCTCGACGCGGATCTGACGCCAAGAATTTTGCTATAAAGTTTCGCGAGACTGACTTTTTCTTCCTTCTCCTCTTGCTACTCCAACTCTGCTACTTGCAACTTTCTCTCGTTCTCCTTCAAAGATGGCCGTGAAGCACAACAACATCCTTCACAACAACCACTTCCGCAAGGACTGGCAGCGTCGGGTCAAGGTCTGGTTCGACCAGCCCGGTGCCAAGAAGAGGAGACGTACTGCTCGTGAGGCCAAGGCTGCCAAGCTCGGTCTGCGTCCCGTTCAGCCCCTCCGCCCTGCTGTCCGATGCCCCACCCTCCGATACAACACCAAGATCCGCTCCGGTCGTGGTTTCACCATCGAGGAGGTCAAGGCGGCTGGTCTCGGCAAGAAGTACGCTCGCTCCGTCGGCATCCCCGTTGACCACCGTCGTCGCAACAAGTCCGAGGAGAGCCTCAAGCTCAACGTTGAGCGCATCAAGGCTTACCAGGCTCGTCTCGTGGTTGTCCCCAAGTTGACCAAGAAGAACAAGGACAACAAGGTCGACCTCTCCAACGTCGAGGCTGTTCGCTCGGTTCACTCGGTGCTTCCCCTCCCCAAGGGTGTCGAGGCCGAGAAGCCCCGTGCCATCACCGCCGAGGAGAAGCAGTTCGGCGCTTTCGAGACCCTCCGCAAGGCCCGTGGTACTCACCGCGCCGCCGGCAAGGTCAAGGCCCGAATCCAGAAGAAGGAGGAGGAGGCTGCCAACGCCAAGAAGTAAAAATTTGTTCTACTATCCCCCCCCCCCGCCGCAGTTCAGATTTGGCTTTTTTTTCTTCTTCTTCTTCTTGTTGTTGTTCGCTTCGTTGCAATCGCCGCGCTTGGCTCTCATTTCTCACCCTATTCTCACCATCCTGCGCCAGCGCTGTGTTGGGTTCAGCTCGACCCCATCTCTTGGTCGCTCTAATCGGCTCATCGTTGGCTTCTCATTTTCCAAGGACGGAGCTTCCTTTTCTTGCCGTTAGGGCAAAAGGAACCAACCACCGTCCTGTGTATTTTCAGCATTTCCACTCTCCAGTGCGTTCGCACACTAACACTCTCACACACACACCCAAAAATTCTAAAGAGATGATCCTACGTTAGCTAGTCCTCGTTGTGAACTGTTCGATTGAGGTGTGAGTGAATGACGGCGGGGGGATTGCAGGATCTGCAGATGAAAGCTCGATGGTGGCTCGAATCGCTCAATGTGATTGCGGTGGAGATGGTTGGTGGGTGCGCCGTGTGTGTGTGTGTGTGTGTGTGTGTGTGTGTGCAGATGAATCTCATTTATTCTTTTCCACACGAACCTCGTGTAGTGTTGGGGTCTACCGTGACACACGCCCCCTCCTGCATGTCTGTGGGTTTAGAGATCACCCTCACCCGAACGAAAAAAAGGGGAGACAGAGGGAGGAGAGGGAGAGCGAGGTTTCATTTCGTTCAGGTGATCCCCACGCGCGAACGCAAGCGGTATAAGTATGTGTACAGTATCAAAGCCAACCCCTCCTCGGCTACCATCAGGGTTTCGATGAGGTGATTCAAAGTGCAGATCTTCATCGAGGCTGACGAGGCTCGAAAGCGAAGTCGTCGTCAAATGTAAGAAGCAGAAGAGAGGGGGGGGGGAGCGAATGCACTGTAGTCCGTTGGGGTCCGATATATGAAGAGAGAGAGAGGTGCGTCGCCACCGTGATCCAAATGAGATCCTCCTCGTTCCATGTCTTCCCTGGTATCTGAGTGTGGGTTTCAACCTGCCTTGGAACTGGTATAAGTACTCGACCCACAGCCGCTCCTCCCTCTTGTCGCCCTCACACAAATCATCCCCCATCCCCTTCCCCTTCCCCTCACTCCTCCCATCTCCTACCCTCCTTCTCCTCCTCCGTTCCTCAAGAAGCCCACGATGAAGACACTCACCGCCTTCGCCGTGCTTGCGCTTTTCCTGGCCACACTCGACTCTGCCCATGCCACTCCTACGTTTGAGTAAGTTTCACAACCCACACCCTGCCCATTTCACGAAAACCAAACTAACCCACCCGCATTCACCGCCCTTACCCGTGGTATCAGTGTGATCAACAACCCAGACTACAAGGGCATCTCGCTCTCGCTCGGCACCCCTGCTCCATCCATTTCCCACCCGGACGTGTTGTCCGCCTCCGCTTCGGGTGGAATCTCAATCGCCAACGATGCTGACTGCCACGAGTGCATGCACAAGCACACTGCCACCGACTCGTCCCCACTTCCCCTCGGCGGAGCGATGAATGGCGACGGTAAGGATTGCGATAAAGATGACCAGTCCTCCCCATCCACCGCACCTCAACCTCAGGGTGGAAACGCGTTCGGTTCGCCCGATGGCAGTTCTGGCATGCGCCTTCCTTCTCCCGCTCCCAAAGCGGGGGAGAAGGAGGATTGCGACAAGGATAAGGATTCTTCCTTGAGTCAGGGAGGGATCTCATCTGGTGGTGTTCCTAGTGATTCCATTGACATGCCCGAGCATTCCGACTCGGATTCGCCTTCGTCCCTCCCAACTGGCAGCAGCGCGGGTAAGGATGAGGATTGCGATAAGGACAAGGATTCCTCCATTTCAAAGGGTGAGATCTCGTCTGGTGGTATGCCTTCTTCCTCGCCATCGCCCGACGAGAGCGGTTCAGACATGCCTCCTCCAAACTCTTCTATGGGTCCTGCCGGGAAGGATGAGGATTGCGACAAAGATAAGGATTCTCCTCTGCCTATGGGTGGTGGAATCTCGTCCGGTGGCATCCCGTCTTCGTCCCCACCCGAGGGGAGCGAGGGTAGCGATTCGGACATACATCCGTCTTGCTCGGGTCTGGGTCCTGCGGGTAAAGAGGAGGACTGTGATAAGGACAAGGATGCCCCCCTTCCAAAGGGTGGAATCTCGTCTGGTGGTATGCCTTCTTCCTCATCCACGCCAGAGGGGAGCGATTCAGACATGACCCCGTCCCCTTCCAAGGGACCTGCCGGTAAAGAGGAATGCGACAAGGACAAGAAATCTCCTGTGCCTGGAGGAGGGATTTCGTCTGGTGGGATCCCGCCTTCCTCGTCCACACCTGAGGCGAGTAATTCAGACATGCCGCCTTCTCCTTCTTCCTCTATGGGACCTGCCGGTAGTGATCAAGATTGCGACAAGGATTCCGCGTCTCCTCTTCCCAAAGGTGGAAACTCATCTGGCACGCCTACTTGGGCTACCGATACTCCCGAATACCGTAACTCGGACTCACCTCCTTCGTCTAGCTCCGAAGCTCCTTCTTCTGTCGCTGGTTCGGCTGGTGGTGACGACGAGGGTTGCGACAGTGGCGAGGATTGCAGCGCCCCTTCTATCCACTCGAGTGGGGGTGAGGCTGATGATGGATTTCCGGGAGGAGTTGGCGGTATGGCATCTAGTCCCCATTCTCCTTCGAGCGCGAATTTGCCTTTGACGCCGTCCGCGGGTGAGACTTGCACAACTCCCACTCCAGCACCGTTCAAGGACATCGTCAAGGTGTTCGTGCCCCCCGCGTGCGCCAAGACCGGGATCAACTCTGGTAATTCTCCAGTCGGGATCACTTCAGATAGCTCTAGTATCCTCTCTGGTGGACCTTGGTCTCAGGGTGAAGCCTCGGACCTGTCTTCTTGGCACTCTGACCTCGTATCGAATGGCCCTACTATCAACTCCGGTGGACCCTCATCTGGCAGCTCTGACCTACCTTCAGACTTGGCCACCTCATCGCCCAAAGACAGTGACGCATCTTGGGACTTTACCTGTGCGTCATCGGCTAAGGCGGTGATGGAGTTCTCGCCTTGCGATATGTCTGCGTTGTTGGGACGGATGAGGATTACGTCGGAGCAGCTTGCTGTTTTTGAAGCGGGGATTCAGGGGTTGATCGCGTCGCAGAAGGCGACGTACACTTTGGATGGTAAGAGGATTTCGGTAGATCAGCTGGCTAAGCCGTTGGATGAGGGGATCAAGTCTGCGCTCCTCTCGCCTTCGAGTGCGGGCGATGATTCAACTCCACCCGAAACCGAACGTGGTAACGACAAGGTGCAACTGCAAAAACGCTCCAAGTTCACGTACAAGGTCAGACGGAATGGGCTCTTCTAACAACCCCCCCCCCCCCCCCCCCTCTCCCTCCTCCCCGCTCCCACGCAGTCTCCCTTCGCCACCTGGTTTTGTCGAAATCCCTATAAGGGAGGGGGCTTATACACAAGTTCTTTAATTCTTGCTTGCCATCGTTTGACGTGTCAATGCCATTCTTTTTGTGCGTCTTCCCTTCCGCCAATGTGCATGTGTGTGTGTGTGTGTGTGTGTGTGTGTGTGTGATGGAAGCGGTGTTTTGATTGACTCTTGCGCAATGCGATTAGTGATGCTTAGCAGTTTGGTTGAGCTTATTATTCCTCTTGACCACCTCACGAATTGCCTTATCCGCAGCATTCCTACCCACATCCGCCTTGACCTTATGATTTGCCCTTGCCCAACCCATCCTCACCAACCACTTGACGAAACTAGGTGTCACTGCTGCAGTGATCATGACCCTTAGTGGCAATAGGAGCGTTTTGTGGATGGTGTACGCTAGTACGGCTTCGGTCCAGATGGTGCTGTTGGCTTTCGACTGGGAGGCGGCGTCTTGGTCATCGGGGGGGGAGGTGCGTTTTTCGAGGCCGATGGATTTTCGCAGCGAAGTTTCGAGCGATTTGATATGGTCTGCACCGAGCAGGTGGATGGCAAGGAAGGTGAGCGACAAGTCGACGGCGGAGGCGGCTAGGTAGACGCCAAGCGCCCACCAGCCATAGCGTTTGGTGAGAAACTTGAGTCGTTCCCGGAAAGACGCCTTCGGTGGTGGCGCATCCGATTCCGTCTCCGCTTCCGGGGTTGGGGTATGTTTGGAGCTCGAGTTCAGCTTGCCGCTGGTGCTGGAGAAGGAGAGGGAGCGTGATGGGTCCAAGCGCAGAGCCATGCGGGATGTCGAGGCGATCCGTAGCGGTTGTGGTGTTGCAATTCGCGGTAGTAGGATAGCCGTCCTCGCTGTTGTGATCGAAGACGTGCCGATCAAGCGTCTAGTATAAACCCTCAACGACATACTGGCGAAGATGCTACGATGATGATGATGATGATGATGATGATGATGATGATGATGATGATGATGATGCAAAGCTCTAGCTTGATGCAATTGAAATGTGTTGATCTGAACTTGACTTTTCCATTTCTGACAGGGAAAAAAAAAAAACCCCGTCACCACCCCGCCCAAGTCCCTTTGCTTTCCCCTTTTTTTTTTTTTTTTTTTTTTTTCTTTTGGTGCGGAAGCTCAGGCGGAAACAACACGCACACCCACACACGCAAGCAAAGCTGAGTGGAGGGCGTGTTCCGTGGACATTTGCGGACCTCCCTCTCTCTCTCTCTCTCTCTCTCTCTCTCTCTCTGTGTCGCCGATATACCCCAGCGCCCGCTCATCCTACATCCTCACAGAGACACACACCAGGCACGAACAACGTTGATTAACATCATCATCATCATCAATCCACTCGCAGTACTGTAGAAAGAATTAGATGGTATTCTCCAGAACAACTAATTGCCCCATCAAGGGGGTATAACAACGAGTGGTATTTGACAGCAGCTCCCATCGAGGCGAGCATGGTCGTTCGCGGAAAGAAACAAAAAGCACAACCCCCTTCCTCCTTCCTCCTCCCACCTCACTCTTGGATCGGCTATTGATAATGACCATGCTGGTACTGACCCTGCATGCCCTGATGAGCATATGGGTCGACGCCATACTGCGCCTCGGTACCTTGTTGACCCGCACCGTACCCATATCCGCCATGCATGTGCTGGTCATGATAGTAGCCTGCATTTGGATCCATGCCGTACCCATGATCATTGTACTCGGCTACTGGATATCCAGGCTGGGCGGTGGCCAATGCGGTGGATGAGTTGTTTCCATAGCTTTCCCTCTTCTCACCCATAGCGTCGTGACCGTCCTCGCTCTCGTCGCCCATATCGAAGCCAGCGCCACCCGTCCTCCTCGCGGGCAACGGCTGCATGACATTGGAATCGGGATCATGCTTGAGTTCGGGCCACTTGATATCTGCATCACCATCTTCAAAGTTGCTAAACCTCTTGGTGCCAAACTTGAAGTAGAGGAAGATGAACGCCACCAGAACCAAAACACCACCTGCTACACTGACGCCAATGATCAGGCCGGTGCTAGCTCCACCACCTCCACTGCTGGAAGCGGAAGCGTTGATGGCGGAAGCGGTGGGTGTGACCGCGGTGGGTGTGGCCTCAACCACTGCGGTGATTGTGGCGGTGACTGCCCTCGAGGTAGCGAGCGTGGCGGCGGAGGCGGAGGCGCGACTAGCCGACGCAGCAGCTAACGACGAACGCAAAGCATCAGCCGATTGCTGGCTGGCCATGGAGGCTGCCACCGAACTGGCGGCCGCAGCGACGATGGAGGACGAAAGTGCAGCAGCTGACGAGATCGAGGCGGACACCAGCGCGGCGGACGACGAACTAGCAGCGGCAGCGGCAGCAGCGGAGGAGGAGGCGGCAGCGGCAGCAGCGGAGGAGGAGGCGGCAGCGGCCGAACTCAAACCGGGAAACAGTGAGTTGGTGGCGGGCTGAGTGGATGCACCGGAAAGTGTGCCAGAGTCGGTGGAGCCTATACCGAAAAGGCCGGGTGCGAGGGGAGCCGGACTGGGTTCTGGACGCGGAGATCGACGTGCCAGGTGATCTGGACGACCGCGTGCTTCATGATGAGAAGCGGAAGCCGACGCGACAAAAAGTGCACCGAGCAAGAGGTAGCGCGTCGTCTTCATTATGATGCTGACTGAGGAGCGAGGGGCAAAGAGGGATACGATGGTTGACACCGTATTGAGAGAGGTAGAGATGCAACGACAATTAGAGATGCAAGTGTTGTGATCGATGCGATCAAAGCTTTAGAGAGATGCAATCGGAGGATGAGCGACTTGCTGCGATGATTGCTTGTCGGACAGGGATCGATTGCGCTTTTGTAGGGCAGCAGATAGAGCAGATGTTTGTGTGCAAAAAAAGACCGTGCTGGAAAGAAGGGAGTGTTGAGGACTGGAGCGGAGGCAAGATGGAGCAGAAGAAGGGGATGATGGTGTAGGTGGCAAGGTAAGGAAAAAAAAGGCAAGATGATGGTGTTGTGCGGAGATCAAAGGTGTAGTGGATCAAGATAGGGTCGAGAGTGTTGACTGGCACCAGAGAGTGGCCTCGGACCTCGTATGGGTAGCAAACTCAAGCGCGAGCCCAGCGAGTGTGGGCCACAAAGCGTTTATGAAAAGGGCCGAACGAAATCATGGAACGAACGCGGCTTGCTGCTGTTGGCTGCACCACTTTTCTGCAGCTCGACAATCACTGCTTTTCACCCGCACTATTGCGCCCCACTGGGCCACAGCATGCCCCGTGTCTGGTTCGATATTTCTCGCTCGGGACCGTGCTGTACAATAGAAAGAATCGTACTGGGGTATAACACGCACACTCAGCTGGATCCATTGCCTATCTTGCAAATCAAAGACGTGCTTTGTGCCAAAGACAAGCAACCGCTCGGCGAATACAGGTAGCAGCCAAAGAAGAGTTTGTATGCAACGCAGATTACTTAATCAGCGATGCACGAGCCGAACGGTGCTGTGCTGTCCTGTCCTGTCCTGTCCTGTCCTGTCCAGTCCAATTCAGCACAGCACAGTACTGAAGCAGGAAAAGGGGCCCGCCTATTATAACGGTCAAGCGACTTTGGTTTCAGCTCGGGCGGACACCAACACTCGACTCGCCATTTCCAGCCTAAAACCATCCACAGAAGCATCCAATCCCGAATGCTCGTATTGGGTCTTTCTGCACACACTAATCAGCCCCGATTATCCGAATACAAACTTTTGTAGTCGAATTACGGCATGGGGGCCCGACCCCGTCGATCCCGCCAATCTTTGCATATGGAACGCATCTACCGAAAAAAAACAAAAAAAAAAAAACAACAAGCAGAACAGAGCCGGACCCTTCCCCTCTTATTCTTGCCATTGTAAGGCTGGTCGCCCATCTCACTATCGTACGTCTACACAGCGACTCGGCCTAGCCCCAGAGATGGAGGGAAGGACAGTGATGCTCAGCTTGCATTAGAGTATCGTTTTGTACGGCACAGTTCCGTGTTTCGAGCCGAGACAGCACCAACTGGCACGGGATCAAAGAAAGAAAGAAAGAAAAAATGCGTTGAAAAAGCAATTTCAAGCTCCTTTCACGCATGACACGATAATGCTGATCCGCACCGCACCGACCCGAAAAGAAAACAAAGAGAAAAAAAAAAAAAAAAAAAAAAGGGAAATAAAAAAAACATCAATTGACGTTCAGTCGCAGTCGTTCGGGTCGCGTGGCCTTGTCTCGAGTTGAGTTTTCACAATCACAGTTCAAAACACTGACCCGATACCTTACTTGGAAAAAAAAAAAAAAAAAAAAAAAAAAACTTACAACATCGGATCTAGTCTGGGCTGAATTCTTGTGCTGTCGACGCTGGTTTATCCACTACTTACTCGACCTTATGATCTAGCTTCCGGACCTGCACCGAGAAAACCGAGCAAGGCCAAGCGCTTAGTCATGCTGTCTAGAGGTACAGTTGTCACTTGAGACGATGTAACAGTCCTGAATACGCGCCTACGTCTGTGCGTCTTCGGATTTTCGACGCACGGTGCAGACAGCTTTTTGGAAAATTCATCGGCGCCGAAGCTGTCACCGCCAGACGGTCATCATTTACTGTACTTTATTGACAGGCCTAATGCGGGTGTATTGCATCTTCTGACGGTCAGACGGCTCGTTGCATCCTTGCTCTCGTTCCATCATCGCGATCCGATCCGCAATCGTATCCTTCAACATGTCGAGCAATACGGCTCCCCCGCCCACAAGGCCAGCCACCGGTCGAAAACGTGCACCCTCCTTCTCCGAAGCTGTCGCGTTGGTGCCACAAAACGCCAATGCGCAGGACGAGTCGGCGGATCCTGCCGTCGCTGATCGGATCGCTGCCGATGCTGCCAAAGCCGCATCCAAAGGCACCTCAAGGAAGGATGCCAAATTTGTCCACGAGGATCCCGATATTTACCGTTCCCAGGGCCTTGTCAAGGACATCTTGACCTTCCGATGGATGACCGCCCCAGCATCGTCATTCAAGCTCGCATCGCTGTTCGTGCTCGCCTACTTTAACTGGAACTTCTTCCTCGGAACCAAGGACAACAACCCCATCGCACCTTTCCTCATGCTCTCGCATCGCGTGCCGCAGTCCGACGTGATCCTCGACTCCCTCCCACCCAAGGATGGCATTCAGAAAGCGCTGCAGACGCTCATCCCGCGCTCGGCCGAGTCTCTCGAAACGCGATACCAAAAGGGACCCAACGATCTGCTCTTCCTCGTCTTTTACGTCATTGTGTTTTCGTTCCTGCGTCAGTCCACCACGCTCTACATCTTCAAGCCGTTCGCAAAGTGGTGGGGCATCAAGAGCGAATCCAAGCAAGCGCGCTTCACCGAACAGGGCTATGCCGTCCTCTACTGGGGCAGTGCCGCCGCGCTCGGTCTGTACGTCATGAGCTTCCAACACTCCTGGTGGTTCCAGCTCGAACATCTCTGGCTCAAATACCCGCATTGGCAGATGAGGAGCGAGCTCAAACTCTACTACCTGCTTCAGTTTTCCTTCTGGTTGCAACAGGCCCTCGTCATGCTGCTGCGACTGGAAAAGCCGAGGAAGGATTACTACGAACTCATCGCGCATCACCTGGTCACGTTGTGGTTGATCGGTTGGAGTTACCTAGTCAACCTCACCATGATCGGCACCACCGTGTTTGTGTGCATGGACATCCCCGATACATGGCTCGGCCTTTCCAAGGCTCTCAACTATATGGGGCTCGATAACATCACCGTGCCGATCTTTGCGTTGTTCATGGTGATCTGGACGTACTTCCGCATCTATCTGAGTGCAGTGACGCTGCATTCGGTGTGGTTCCAGTATGACCTGATCCCGAGGTATGCGCGCGAGTGGGAGCCCGAGAAGGGGTGGTGGCTGGTATGGTGGATGAAGTACCAGGTGTTTGCACCCTTGTTTTTGTTGTTGCTGTTGAATCTGTTTTGGTATGTGTTGATGTGGAGGATCATGTTTAGGGCGATCAGGGGCGATGTCAAGGATGAAAGGGAGGAGGGGGAGTATGATGATGAAGAGGAGGACGAGGACGAGGAGAAGAAGAAGAAGAAGCAGTAGACGGGTAAGAATAAGCAGGTCGGTGTTGTATTTTCACTTCAGCTGCCCCCCAATTCTTCACACAATGGAATGCGTCTGTAAACAATCAAGGTTGAGTGCGGTTAGAGGAGGACTACGGAGGCTTGGTAGACTAGATGTCGTATGGATCTGTATCGGATGAGATGCACCGAGTCTTTGCTCAATGTAGCCTTCTCTCCGCTAGTTTAACGTTAAGATAAATAGGATAAGTATCTACTTCAGATCGCAGGTGGCATTGCGATGCAGGGTGGAACTTACTCTGGTAGTGAGAGTGATCCGCAATCTTGTAGACACCTTGCGAATACGGGTGAGTCCAAATCCGGTCCTGGCACTATTCACCCACAAAACAAACACGATGATCAGTTTCAATCCTCACTTATCACATTCGAGGGAGTAAACTTACCCATATTAGCTTGCGCGCCCGGTTCCTGTTGACTCAAACTGGGCGTATCCAGCTCTGCCAGCTCCGGTGGGAGCAAGTCGAGCACGCTGGCGTGCAAATGATCCTTCCTCAACGTCCACACCTGTGCGACCAACGTTGCCTCGCTAGCATTGAGTTTCCGCCGTTCGTCCAGACTCGCGTGAATAAACCCGGCATGTTTCTGCACCAAGTCCATGCGCGACCGCAGAATCTGTTTCAACAACCACTTGGATCGCTCCAAATCCACCTGCACCAGGTTGAGCCGCAGATGCTCGTCCTCGTCCAAACCCTCAGTATCGTCGGCATTCGAGGTGGAGGAGAGGTGGAGCAGAGAGTCGAGGATGGACTGCTGCTGTTCCATTTGGGATATTAGCGTTTCGAAGGCGGTGGTAGGGAAGGGGAGAATCTCCGGTGCCGCTTTTTGCGTGGCGAAAAAGAGTGTCAGCTGTTCGAACGCTGACAGATTGCTGAATTCGGATGAGTGGGTGTAGGGCCAGGACGTCGAGGTGGCGGGTATCGAAGATGGGTTCGAGGTGGTGTTTGCTACGAGTGCATCGATGTCGAGACTCGATTGCTGAACCGAGGGAGATGGAGAGTTGGAATCACGACGTCCGATGCGAGTAGGTGGGTCGACGTAGGATGTGGATCCAGCTCTGGGTACATTCGAGTTTGAAGAGGCGGCAAGACGAGATGACGACGCATACGACTCGTTCAAGGTCTCTTCGTCGCTGGCTTCGTTTCCGTCATCGAGCGAGTATCGTGGTAGCGGCATAGTGGGTCTATCGTCCGTCCTCTTGGCGGGCGACTTGCTTGTCCGTCTGGCAAGAAAAGAATGTAGAGTGAATGGTGGAACTGCATCTCGAGGTTCGGCGTGCAAGTGAAGAGCAACTCAGATCTCGGATACCGGACATGGTTCGACTCAGCAAGAAAAGACCAACACCGCTGCTGCTCTGTACGCGACGCGTTGCTTCCATACTGTGCTTGCTCAGCCTGCGATTCCTTATGCGCTGGATTGTCATTCGCAATGCATCCACAGCCTCTCGCCATCAGCGCAGGAAAGAAACAGCTACATTTAAAAAGACAAAAGGTATCAATAATGACAAAGCACATAACTCAGTAGAATACAGTGACACATCCAAAGGAGACAAAACGATGCAAGTGAACGGTACAGTAGGTATAAATCGAGATCACATAGCGACGCCTACCCACTCGGACTCATCTTCGTAGCCAAGCGATGAAGGGTAGGACTGCTGCTCGTGGTGGTAGTGGTGGATGGGCAAGAGTTGGACCTGCTCGACAAGAGGTTGGTTGTAGCTACCCGGGTTGATGGCCACTTTACCGGTGGATTTCTGCGGCGACGGAGTTTCGACAAAGTTCAAGCCTAGACCGAAACCGCCGTCGACCTTGGGTACGCCGGAGGCTGAGACACGACTTCCAGCAATTGATGGTTTGGCGAGACGCGCGCGGTTGCGCGGTGGGGTTTGTGGCGGACGACCTGCAATCGACACGGGCAGCGGTGACATTGCGGCTGACGAAGTAATGTCGTTCATACCCGAGCCGAAGCGAGCAAGTCCAGAGACAGCAGGAGACGACTTGCCATTTGCGCGAGCAGCAGACCTAGGTGGCTTGACCGGCGTGATCCTCTTTGGAAGCCCAGCGTTGACAGAGCGCATCGTCACCGTCGAAGCAACAGCTGCAGGTGGCTGTGCAGCGAGCGACTCGATTCCCTTCAGGTGACCCAGACCAATTTGGCTGAGACGCCCGAGACCGAGTTCCTGAGCAAGATCACTGAGATCCATGCTGAGACCGAGCTGTCGGCTGACGCTACCCATATCCGATGCCTGGTTCTGCGGAACCGCAGTAGCGCCCATCTGACGGCAAGAAGCGAGCGTGGGTGTATCGCAGTCGCTCGTGTCTCCACCAGCACTTTCAGCTCCTTTGAACTGGAAGGGCGTCTTCAATTTCCCCTGCGCCAAAGCTGTCGAGCTATCGACCTCGTCCGTCTTTGCAGCCTCGCTCTCGGCCGAAAAGATGCTGGTGCCGGACGTCGATGCGAGCGAGGTGCTGCTCGCCATCCTCGAAGGCACGAAATCGAGCGAGTCTGAGCCGAAAAGATGCGCCATCTTTCGCTCCGGGCTCTCGGACGCATTGCTTGAAGCCGAACTGAATGTGCCGCCGCTGAACAGCGAAGAGCTTGACATACTGCGAGCGAAAGCGAACGCACCCGATGAGCTGCTGCGGATGCTTGCCTCTGAGAGTTGGCTGATCACACTGTCGGTGCGGGCTAGGCCACCGAAGCTCAGCTCGACAGCGATGGATTCAGCTGTGACTTCCAAGTCCTCTTTAGACAGGACCTCGTCAGTGCCAAAGAGTCCAGCATGTATCGAGGCGAAATTGGACTCGTGTGTCTCGGGGGAATACACCGAGACCGGTGAATAGACACTTTCCGGGCTCTTGACCTCGATGGGCGGAGGTTGCACTGCTGCTGGAGTCGCCGCGGATGCCTGTGTTTGCACTGGTTGATGCGATGGGGCGGCGGTCTTGTGGTGCGGAATGATGGGCTGAGGCGTGGGCGTGGGTGCTTCATCGCAAGCCGGCATCGATTCAGCTACTTGGACGAATGGACGCGATACAGTAGCAGGCGCTGCTCGTGGTTTCTTGGCCGCTCTGGCCATCTTGACCACTTTGGGTGCCTCAACGGCGACGAACTCGGGCTCGGGCTCGGGTTCGGGTTCGGGCTCAGCTGGTTGAGCCCGTTCTTCCTGTGGGAGAGCAGCAAGATCCGGTGTCGGGGGCATGATATTCACAACCGGCAATGGGGTGCTCCTGCCTCCCAACATGGGCACGAATGAGCTCCTAGAAAGCAGCAGCGGGCTCGAGACTGCAACAGGTTTGGCACGCTGGCTTGCAAAGTTGACACGCCTCGCCTGGTGAGTCTCGATCGCTACCTGGCGCTGAGGGCTTCTGCCGGCTGGCGACGGCTCGGAAGCAACGGATCGGCTGGGCGAAGAAGCTACGGTGGGGGTCGAGAAAGAAGGCTGCTGTTTCACGGTAGGTGTGATTGTTGTTGCATGCTCGGCATCGGAGAAGAATCGAGGCTGAGGGCTATTGGCTCGACCAGGAGTGGCGGGCGCGTGACGAACAAAAGCGGGGAAGACCGAATCGGAGTGGCTGTTGGAACTAGGAGAGCTTATCGAATCATACTGCCTCTGCAACGGCAAAGTCCGACCGTCTGCGCTGCGACTTCTCCTGCGTGCAGATCGCACCTCCATATCCGATCGGCGCGCACGCATCTCGGGTTCCTCGCGCCCATGGTTCTGGTCAAGAAGGCCATCCACGACGCGTTGAGTCATCGACAATCTCTTTTCCGACTTCGCTGGAATGTTTACGCTGGACCTCTGCGATCCGAGAGGCTTGCCGACGGTGGGATTGGCGGGTGCCATTCTCGTGTCCTCGGCGAAGCGAAGGGTGGGCTCGTTGCGCAGGGTGTTGGTAGATTTGCGTGGGTCGTTGACGCGGACCGCTGTCAGGTTAGGACTAGGTACGCCACGTCCGATACTGGAGACAATTCGACTGACAGGTCTGTGGTTGGAGGCAACAGCGGGCAGCTTACTCTCGTGAGCCGTACGACGCTTCGAGTCCCACGAAAACTCGGATGGAATCATGGGAGAAGCTGCAAAGCTGGGAAGCGGTGGCAAAGCAGGTGCGACTTCGGAGACTTGATTGTTCCTTGCCGTTGCCATAGACAGTCTCGGACGTTGGCGCTCCTCGGTAGGTGCATAAGCGGTCTGCTTGACTGGTGTCGAAAGGCCATGATGAGTCTCGCGGATCTGACGCAGAGCAGGCATGCTCTTCTTGGATGAAAGGTGGGAGGAGGAGGAGCTGGATGGACTGACACCTTGGATAAGACGCAGGGTCTTGCCTTCTGGGCTTGTGGGGAACGACGATGGCGGGCTGTAGATACTGGATCCGTCCGAGGTTTTACGTTGAGGTGAGATCTGAAAGCCGGATTGCTCGAACGTGAGCATGGTTGGGGGAGCGCTTTGCGGGAGACCGGCAAAGAGATCCGGAGTGGACCTAGAAGCGAGACCGTTGAGATGAAGCACTTTTTCCTTCTTCTTTCGGCTGAAGAAGCGGGCAAAGGAGGACGAAGTTGAGCTTCTTGCCGCGGAAGTGCCAGTCCCGCGTGATACCTTGGGTTTGTTTCCTAGGGGGGAAAAGAGAAGATCGTCGGTTGGAGTAGAGGATGCAGCCGGTGCGACACTCTTGCGCGAGTAAAACAGCCTTCGCGTAGACTCCTCGGGTGTGTCGCGTTCGTCCTCGAATACAGATGAGGTTGCAGATGGCTGTCGAGACATCTCGTGTCCATTGTCGGACGTTCGGTAAGCATAGTCTTCCATCGAGGCGGCAAAGGCTTCGAGCTCGGGTGTTGGACTTTCGGTCCAAGTGGGCGCTCGGTCATTATCATGACTATGGCTGCGGGAGAGTGTGTAGGAATGGTCCAAAGAGGAACTCGCGGATGATACACTGTCGCGGGATCCAAGCCAGTCGATGCCGGTGTCGATGCCCATGGCATGGCGGGGATCAAAGGTAGCCAAGCTCGCTTTCGAGACAAAGTTGATCTTGGCCTTCTTCGACTTTGAAACAAGAGATTTGCGCAAAGTCTGTGCTGACTTTGCTGACGGGGAGGGAGAGCGCATTTCGCCGTGCTGAGACATAGGGACGACCATTGTAACCAAGACGCCGATGAGATTTACTTGGGAGAGGTGTGATGTTGCTCCGTGATAGAGCAGGACTGCAGTGCGCTGAGAGCAATGCTAGTTCGTAGAAGAGTAGTGAGTGGCCGTCAACAGGAGGGAACAGTAAGGCAAAAGATAGTCGAGGAGTTGCTGTCGTCCAAGTGGGAGAGCCGAGGAGAAACAAAGGAAGGTAATGTCGATGGTGTGACTGGGAGGGCTTGGACAATACAGTGGATTGAGAAGGATGATGTTGAAAAGAGTGTGTGGATCAGAAGGTGGAGGTTGAGGGACGGCGAGACGAGGTATGATGGAGGTGATGAGGACAAGTTCGGGAGACGATAACGACGGTTAGCAGTGAACTCGAAAGTGATGTCGATACTTGAGTGTCAGAAAAGGCAAGTCTGGAGGGTGACAGCGAGACAAGTTCAACGGCAGAAAGGGACAGGCACGAACACATAGATTGATGCCTAACCGGATCGCGCGAGAGCACGCTAGTGGATCTGGATCCTAGGAACGACTCTACTAGATGGCGGGCTCAGCTTTCGGGCTGGTTGGGAGGGGAGCTTAACCTCGACTCGGCGCGTCGAATGGAAGCTCTGAAGCGGAATATGGTCGCGCAGCCCTCAGCGATACGGTTATGGTATCAAAAGCTTCGCTGCTGTGTGTTGCGGTACTACGGGCAACACTCAGGCGAACGGGGCTCAAGGGCTTTGCCGCCAACGATTTGAAACCCAGAGAAACTCGGGCACTAGAAGCGACGAAGTTGTTAGCAATCATGGTTCCGAGCGAAGAGGGTTCAGCATAGTACAGTGAAGGGCTTTCCGAGGGGATGGGATCGCGTAGGATTCGGAAAGTGTGCATGCTGAACAGGCCGGTGTGCATGTGGTGCGGTCGCCCGATGCGATTACAAAATGAATCGAGCGAGCGAGCGAGCGACTGACTTGGAAGGGGTAGAATGCAGCGATTGGCTTGGACAGTGAGTGGCAGGGGTTATGCTGTTCGGCGTGGGACTGTAGTGATGCCCATGTCGGTGAAACCTCAAGCAATTTGGAGCTCGGCTGTCAAGCTTGGCACTTGAATCTGGACATGGCCAGCACAGGCGAGCACAGCTCTTGATTGCCGCCTGTCTATGTGGTTAGCGCGGCAAAGAGTGTATGGGGAGCATGGCAGCGATGGCGTTCATGCCGTGCGATCTTGTGATCATCATGATCGTACTGCAGCACCTGGCTTGAGGAAAGGAGCCAGCAAGTCGGGCAAAGTGGTCGCTGACAGCGTATAGTGGCCGAACCGGCCAAGACGACCTCGGACATGTGAGAACCATGGATGCATCGTATTGCTCGACGTGCATACGAGGGCACTTGGGCGGTGTAAAGTCGTCGGGTAACGAAAATGCAGGCAAATGCAGAGACCACGTACAGTCCGAGCCCCTTTCCGCTCCGTTCATGGCAGGCAGGAAGCCAGTCGACACCGAATTACAGCGACGCGTCGCGTTCTCCAACTCTGTCAATCGAGGTACGCCAGGCAGCTACCAAAGTGTTGGTCTCTGTTACGGTGATTGCATCGCGTCTCTGCAAGGTACAGTCCAGTCCAGTCCAGTAGTACCGTAAGGGCAGCTGAATTGGGTCAGAACACTGCCAGCGACGTCGTGGTGATCTTGGGCGTCGACACTGATGAAGAAAATCAATTGCAGGCTGAATGCGGTTGATCAGAGTGGCACTCGAGGATTTTCTTGGATGATTGACAGTGCAGCAGCGGCAGATCCACATTCCATGCAAGGAGAGGCGGAAAAAAAAAAACTCTTACTTCGGCTGCCGCAATCCATGCTGATCCCTGTACGGTTCAATGAAGAACAGTTTTGCCACTTACTTGGATCGGTTCCACTTTACTGTTAGTATTGACACTCTTGTCGCTTCGATAAGCGAAGGGCGAATGATCACCCTGATGCGTGGCGGTTAGGCGATGTTCTTGGTGTTTGTTCGCCTAATGCCTCTCTCAAGAAGAGAAAGGGGTTGTGGCGGCCTGAGCATCTGGTTGAACTGCCTGGTAAGCAAGTACATTGTGCTATCAACCGGTGTCAGACTTCGGTGTAGGCATCCTGGTACTATACCTAGCTCATGAAGAGATCATGATGCAGCTGTAGCTGTCGTGGTAGCGCTAAGCGTACCTACCTTGCAATTTATAGATAATATCGGACGCCATTTTCTCATCCCCTTTTACCTTCGGAATTTCGATATTCGTTTTTCCCTCTTCTTTGTCAAAAGTGACACCCTAAAGGAGCTTACCCGGAGCCGCTGCTGGCCCAGAGAATTTCGGTTGCGATTCGGTCTATTGGCCACTTGACGCCGCCCCAAAGACCAGACCGTTGGCCATGGCTAGGGCATACTATTCGTCAGATGTGCGAGTTCGACAGCATCGACACCCTTCCCACCATCGTAGAACGCTTCAACGCGATGGGAGAAGCAGGCTCGGACGCTTCCGATTTCAGGCAGATGGTTCCTCCAAGTACACATCAACCGATCACTGCAGCGCTCAGTAGAGTGATACATTTGCGAGGATCGACCAATCGGGATGGGCTGCCATTCGTATCCTTAGTATTGCTCCTGATTGATCGCCCTTGGAACCTTTTTTTTTTTTTTTTTCCACACCTCCGCGGCAGCTTGCGTCGGAAGCACCGAGAGAGAGAGAGAGAGCGCTCCGCCTCTTTAACTGTGCACTTGATCGAAAGTGGAGCGAGCCAAACTGTGCATCGGAAAAAGCTCCGAACGAGGAAAATGAAAACCGGAGTTCGGCTACGGGACCCTTCCCCGGCCCGCCCGAGATCAACACCACAACCGTTCCTATCACCTTGACCACCACCACTACCATCATCGCTACCGTTGCCAACGGCTGGTCCTCATTTGCAATCGCCCGGCTTGCTAGCTCTCGTGACGCGGCACGACGCATCGTCTGGGTCTACATACGCTTCCACCCTGTGTGCCAGTGACTGCCAAGGAAACGTTGGCGTTCAAAGCCTTCCGTGCACCAAGCAGCGTTCGGCCGACAAGTTTCTCCCAACCATCTCGTCGGTACCACAGCGGGCAATTGTTCACGTCGTCCCCTACTATCATGCCATCCGACGTACAGAAACGCCCGCCACCGCTGGTGGTGCTCTCCGGAGGTCTCGTCTCCCACGTTCACACCGTACTGGGCTTCGTCGCCTTTTTCGGCGCTCTCATCGTCGCACTTTCTCTTCACTACCACAAGGTCGTCAAGAATCACGTCGCCCAGTACCCTGACGAATGGTGGCCATCCGTTTCAGCCACCATCGGTGACTGGTATCCTGAACGCAATATTTTCCAAGTTGGCATAGCCCTGATGGCGGGTCCTCGCTTTGTGCTTGTTCTCCTCTCGGCTCTCCTCGTTTCGCTCTCCACACCTTCAAAGTCGCCCAAAGCATCCATACTCCTCTTGGTCGGAGTGATCAGAACTTTCGCCTGCGGAGGCTTCGTCTATGTCACCAGCACTGACGACCACATGTTCCATGACATAGCCATGGGCGTCTACATCGCTCTTACGCCTGCCTGGATGCTCATCAGTAGCGGAAGCCTGGCCCAGCCATCCCTCAACAAACGAACGGCAGCTGCTCAGGATCCACTGGCAGCAAAAGCTAGACGAATGCGGAGGCTTGCTTGCTTCTGCTTCTTCGCTTGCACACCTTTCATGGTGTTCTTCTTCTACCGTCACAACACCCTCCGCATTCCGGGCGCATACTCGTACTATGCATACTTTGAATGGGGACTCATCATCTTTGTAAGTCTCTTGCATGACTCTGTGGAGCATACCTGTCGATCGACAACAGTGCGCTGACCTCGGTTCTTGCTCTCTGGCCATTGCCTTGTTCTCAACTGCGACTCAAATCCGCACCTGCAGGACCTTCTTTTCGACGCGGCAAGCGTGTACGACCTTTCTAGATTCGAGATTCACATCCTTGAGGCTCCAGGGACTGATCTCACGACCACGAGTTCGAGCGATCCGAGCTCAATCAACCCCGTTGGTCGCAGTATGATCGATGGCGCCTGGGTCAGAGGAGGCAGAAGCCAAGCTATCACCTCGGGTGCTTGGTCGGCATCGGCCGCAGACTCCCCTGCAGACGGGTACGAGCTTTTGCCCCGCCCATGAAATTTCCCTTATTACTGTTCCCATCGAACCACAGCTGATCATCATCTCCATCTGTCGTCTATGGCTCTCGAATGACTGGTCAACTATGCCTCGTCCGAACACTCGACGTTCTTTGAACAATACAGAGCTTTCAATTTGTCCCAAAACGAATCTCGCGAGGAGGCTGAAGCTGTCGATGCTGCGTTAGGTGATGCCTCTGCCGCTCCGGCCAGTCCCACGAGCCTACGCTCCATCCTCTCTCTTGTCTCAGACAGCTACCTTGGTACGTTCTTGCCCAAATCACGATCTCGAATCCTTGCCTGAAGCACATCTTACCATCATTGTTCTGCTTCTTCTCGTTCCAGCATTCTGCTTTTGGACAGCCCTGACTGCATTGCATCCCATGATCTTCTATTGTAAGTGACCGTCTCGTAGCGATCAAGTATGCCACTCCAGTGCTGATCGTGTCAACTGGTCTCGTTTTGATCCTACAATCTTCGTCAAATGCAGTCAGTGTCTACAACCTCGCCATTGGTGGCCACGAGGTACTGCTGATCTCGCAGGTGCTTGGTCTTGCAGCGACCCTAGCGGTACCGAGTTGGAGCTCACTGGTCCGTAGGCGCTCGGCAGACGGCGTCTCCACGGTGGGATCGATCCGACCAGATGCTAAAGCCCTGGGCTGGCTGTTGTCGCTCATCGGTCAAGCCTGCTATTGCATAGACAATGCGCTCGTGCGTCTGATCGCAATTGCATTCTCCAATGCAGTCCTCGCCGTTCTTATGGCGGCCGAGTGGGGTGCTGCATGGGAAACCGATCAATTGTCTGTCAGGCTAGGCATCTGGCTGGTCGGGTTGCTTGCTTCCAACCTCGCCAAGTATGCCAATCACAGCAACAACCCGGCTTGGCCCTTCATGGATTCTACCAACGGCGGTCACAATGTTCTCTTGCTCGGTTTGGCTGCGCTTGCTGTTGCCGAAATATGGCTTCGTCCCCGAAACGATCGTCTGCCTACTGTGCAACGACGTCAAGCCACTGGCGGCTCGTCCACACCCGAATCGCAGGGAAGCTTCCTGCTTGCAACACTTGGCGCAGGTGCTCTTCTGTACTCACTTCATACATTTTTGACGGATACTGGTACCATGATCGCATGGGGCTGGACTGGTTATCCGATCAAAGGGCCTACGGCCATTCCTCACGGCTGTATCGTCCTCATCACAATGGCCTTTTCGTCGCTCGCTGCTACTCGCTGGACCACGTTCGGATACCGTATCACCCTCTTCCTCGTCCAATGCGGCTCAGCAGCTCTGCTCTACTTTGCAACAGACTGGAACAGCTTTGTCGGCGCTCTGGGCATGGCAATCAGCTTGCCGCCACTCACCTTTCCCATCATCTCCGCTGCCATGCGCCATGATCCGATCAAAGTCATGTTATTCGCATGGCTCGTCGCCAATGTGCTTACATTTATGGGGGTGTTGACCGTGGCATATGCGTTTGTCCCTGGCGGCAAAGCCATGCGAGAGAGGACAGGATTCATGCTGATCGTTCAACTGGTTCTGCTCGGTGCGGGTCTACTCAACGCGCGCCGAGTCGACCTCAAACGCATCAGCCACTCTTCAACAGCGGTGGAGGCCGAGGATTCCAAAGCCTCGAAGGCGGAACAAATCGCAAAGACCACCCGATCGGGGTCCACCTATTACATCTGCCTCTTCATGGCTCTGATCGGCCTCGCGGGCAACCTTGTCCCGTTGTACCGCATTGTTCCCCCCTCTTCGATCACTCCTCACCACCCCGAGCACCGCGTAGTAACAGCCGGAATGTGGACGGTGCACTTTGCGCTCGACCAACACATGCGAGACAGCTCGCGCCGCATGGCTTCCATCATGAAGACGCTCGACATGGATATCTTTGGCCTCGTCGAATCTGACCTCCACCGACCCGTATTTGGTAACCGTGATCTCTCTCAGTACCTCGCCGAAGAGCTCAAAATGTACGCCGATATTGGTCCTGCACCCAGCAAAAACACCTGGGGAGCGACACTCTTCTCGAAATTCCCCATCATCAACTCAACGCATCACCTCCTCCCCTCACCTGGTGGAGAACTGGCACCTGCCATTCACGCCGTGATCGACCTTTACGGCACCCCGACGCATGTGGTCGTCTCCCACAACGGTCAAGAAGAAGACCCGCTCGATCGCGAATTGCAGACGACGGAAATCGCACGCATCTTCAGAGAATCCTATCCTCACCCAGCCATCTTCTTGGGCTACGTCGTGACAAAGCCGCACGATGAACGGCCAGCACCTTACAAGATTCTGTTCGAAGACGGCAAGATCCATGATGTCGAGCCGACGGATTTCGGAAGATGGTGCGAGTACCTCGGGTTCAGAGGCTTGGAGAGGATTTCGTATGTGAGGGTATCCAGGTACACGGTGACGGACACGGAATTGCAGACCATGAAGTTGGTTGTGCCGACAGAGCCGATCGATCCGGACAAGAACGAGTTTACGCGATTCGTCATGTGAGTTTCCTCTTAGATACAGCGACACAACATCATGACCTTGGACGACGAAGCTGACACCGATCCATGCTCTCTCCCGATCTTGTTGACAGTGCGGAAACATATCCCGAACCGGTGCGATACACAAAGTCACTCATTGATCCAGAGGCATATGTGTACGACAGGTAAGTCTCGGAATAGAGTGGATCTCTTTTCAACTCGGATCTGAGTCAAATCACTGACAACCATCCTTTTGGATTCTACAGACACATCTACTCGCCCTACCCATGGCCTATCTACTATGGCAAACACATACCTGACTTCTGAAAGCTTGCGTTATGTCCGACTATACCTGTCACCACTCTAATCAACTGGTAGATCCAGAACCTTCGAGCACCCGAGCTCCATTTCGCTGAGGGGGGAGCTCGTGTGATTTTAAAAATGTAGGATCCGCCGAACCACGGAAGCTTCGTCGGATCACATATCCGCACGTCTACGTTGTCACAAGCGCCAAGGAACAGTTGTGCTAGTGCCTGACCCTTTGACTGAGCTTTGAGTTCCCCATTCCGCACTCGATTGTGTATCAATTACAGAGGGATAGGTGCCAGTCACGGGCACGGAGCGACTGAACAAAGCTACAAGATATGTGGTCGGGAGGAGACAGAGCGGCATTCCGCAAGCCATTTCTTCTGATCTTTCAGATTCCGCCCTCTCTCGCCTCCTTTTCCTGCTCTCCATACCAGTCTATCTCCTTCCTACACCGCAGCGGACATCAAGTGATACCTGACGGTACATAAAAGGAGACTCTAACGGTCAAGCATGCAGGAGTTTCGCCCTACGTACGGCATTCTTGATGGCATCCATTACAAACCACCCCAACGCCAACTGAAGCGGACTAGAAGTGCAGAAACAGACAACACTAGCGACAACACTTTTAATCTGAAACTAGCTGACATCACGGGAAGTAGACACCTTGTCTGCAAGCAAGAAAGGAACGAGAAGATGCCATCTACCTCGCTTGCTGGCGCAGTCAAGCAGGATTCAGGCAGTGAACAGCGTGTTTCCTCGGCAAACCTCCACGGATTGGAAAGCTCGAAGGCGACTGCCACAAGCAGAAGAAAGAATGAGCCCAAATCGCCAAGGAGGAAGTATAATGTAAGTGCATGAAGTTGTCAGTTGTTTCTGTGGGAGGGAGTCCGCATTCTGACCTTGACTTCACTTTCAAGCTCGTGAACGCGCGCAAGCCTTGGACCAAGGAGGAGCTTGTAAGTAAGCTAATTTCTTGATATGATTCATCGTTCCACCGAAAGCTGTGACTGGAACCAGTATGTCATCTTTCTTTTCCCTCTTCACACCACAGGCGGCTCTGCACAAAGCCGCACTGGAAGTGCTCCTCGAAAACGCTACTCGCATTGCAGCCGTGCCCGAGCTGGCTGGGCGCGACGTTAGTAAGTGAGTTTGGGGTCCAAATATCTGTTGGTCGCGCCGCGACTCAATGCTGACCATATGAACGACTTGTCTGCTGTATCATTACGGATGATCAGAGTCAACAATAAGATTCGAGGACTGCACACGGCCGCGATGAAAGCTCTCAACAAGGATGCCACTGCTGAGGAAGAGTAGAAGCTCGAAACGAAACTGGACCAGGGAGACGACTTCAAAGCATGATAGTCCAAGTGGGCTATAAAACCGCGCCTTGACCGTGCTGCATGCATCGTCAGATGTCGACTATTGTTTGCTCTAGATGAAATTCCCGACATGCTGTTCCCCACGTCTCGTTTGCCCTCACCTCTGGTCGCGCATGACCACTTCACTGCAGCTGCATTCTGATGTGAAAGAGAGCTGAATGCAACGACTCAAGTTAGGCCCTAGTTGACATCTGCCCAGCGTATCGATTGTGCAGTCAATTGAGAATGAGAGAATGCTAAGCTTGCGAAACAACCGCCGGTGTTGAGCTGTAAGGACCTGAAGTGGAGTATTACGTAAGCCCATTTTTTCCGAAAAGTGGAATTTTTCCGCTCAAAAGAAAATGCCCAAAAAAAAAAAAAGAAAAAAAGAAAGTAAATTAACGCTCAATTTTCTCCGACGCTGAGGAATTCAGGGTTCTTTTTGCTTCGCACCGTTTCGCCTTCCACTTGCCCTTCCACATACTACTTGCCCATCCGACGCTTGGCACAGCACCGGTAGATACACCGCACTATGCCTCCAAAAGTACGACAGAGGGGTAAGAAACCCTCGCAACTTCGAAAGCTGCAACAAGAGCAGGAAGAGCACAAGACGGACGAACAGCCGGTCGCATCTACTTCGAACCAGGTTCAGCAACAGGCCGACTACATTCCGCTCGATGAGGACGTCACTGCACCATTGCAAAACGACAATGATGAAGACGGGCAGCCGAACTGGATCAAGTTGGGCGAAAGGTCGAGCAAAGCCGAGCACGAAGCGCCTTTCGGATACGTCGATGCCGAGCTCAAAGCCTACCTGCGCGCTGGTTGGGAGCGGGTGATTGAGCTCGAATCACAGGGCTACATCGCCAAGTCAACCCTCACTGCTTTGGCTGATGCAGCAGGTGCTCATGCTCAAGACTACAGAGCAGATCAAGACGAGCAAGAGGATGACGAACTTGCACTCTTGCTCCAAGCCACCCTCAAGGAAATGGACGGCAAGGAGTTGCTTCTCTCCACCGACCCAGATACGTCGCTCATCGTCGAAGCGATCCTCCATCGTCTGCCCGCAAAACCGCTGCGAGTGTTTGTAGACAGATTGGCAGGCAATTTTGCGACACTCGCCAAGCACAGGTTTGGCTCCCACGTCGTTCAGGCTTGTCTTGCTACCCTCCAACCCGCCGTAACTCTCGAGCATGCAGCTCCGCAGCACTTCCAGCGTCATGCGCACAGTTCCAATGGAAAGGCAGCTGCGTCTTCTGCCGCCTATGCATCCGACACCGCGACCATCGTCAACGAAGACGGAATTCTTCGCAGCGCCACTCAACTCATTCTCGACATTGCCGAAGAACTCGCGTCCGACAGCCATCTTCTCACAGTGCTGGTCACGGATTCGTTTGGCTCCCACGTCCTGCGCTCCTTGCTGTGCGTGTTGACAGGTAGAAGCATCCAGTCCGACTCCACTGCATCGAAAGGCGAAGGAGATCTGAGGTCGAAGCGAAGTGCCAAGTTCCGCACTAGGAAGGCCCCCTCTTCACATGCGAACACCGCCATCGCCGCCTCCTCCGACCTCCTCGTAGTCATCCCTGATCTCCTTGATAAACGCGCTTTCGCTCTTCGAGCTGAGATCCTTGCCGACTCATCTGCCGACACCATTCGCCGCTGGGCTACCGATCCCGTCGCGTCCCCCCTGCTCCAACTTCTTATCGAGGCGGAAGCTGACTCGTTCGACTCCACCTCCGATGATATCCAATGGAAAGACAGTCTCATCGACCGACTGCTTAATGGCTTCGTCTCCTCGCCCCCCGCAGAGGACTCAGAAAAGGACGTGTACCTGGAAACTTTGCTGCGAGACAGCGTGGCCTCTCACGCACTGCAGCTCTCACTCGATCGCGCACCCTCGTCCGTCGCGTCGCGCTTTCTCGCCATCTACATTCGCAACAGGATGGCCAAGCTCTGCGTCCACCCTGCGGCCAACCACATTGTCGCCACCTTGATCAGAAGACTGGAAGCGGGCGATTTGCACGCGGCCATCAAGGAGTTGGCAAAGGTCGCAACAGGCATGGTCAAGGAGCAGATGATTGGGTGTATCCAAGCCGCTGTGGATCGGGTGAACGAGTTGACGAGCAGTGCAGAGGTGGATGAGGAGGGAAAGGAACTCGTCAAGAGTGTCAGCGATGTCATCCTCGCTGGGTTTAGGATCAAGAGAGATGATCCAGACAGCATCAAGCTGCTGGTGCCTGCTGTGCTTGCACTCAAGACTCGGAAGGCGTATCTGCACACGTACGCCACCCACCTCAATGCTGCAGATGAGGATGAGGACGAATCGCAGCAGGGTAAGCGGAAGAAGCGGGGTCGCGATGGAAAGGCTAAGAAGGTCAAGAAGTCTAAATACATCAAGAAGGCTACGGAGGAGGCAGGATCGGATAAGGACGAACAACAGCCGTACACGATGGAATCCACATACGAGTTGCCAGCTTCCGAAGCGACGGTTCAAGGAAGTCTTCTCCTGCAATCGGTTTTGCGTCTTCCTGGTCCGCCTGCACCTCCAAGAGTTGCTCCGAAGCGCACTTTTGGTCGTCCCACTCCCGTCTCTACGCCTGCTGCGACTGCATCCGAATCGTGGGGGTCCGCATTGGTGCTTGACTCGCTTACCTCGCTTCCCACCCTCGCACCCTTCGCACGCAACCCAGTCTCGGTCCACATCCTAATCTGCGCCCTCTCCCCTCCCGCGACAACGGCTAACCAGATCGTGAACTGGACGCAAGCCAACCGTCGACGCAAACTGTCGGCGTCGCTCACGACCGAGCTCGCGTGCTTCTGTGGAGACAAGTACGGCTCGCGACTCGCCGATGGATTGTGGTACAGCGTCGATGGGTTTACCAAGGAGAAGATCGTCAAGACGGTGATTGAGGATTCGAACGAGATCTTGAAGGGCGCATATGCGGGGTATTTCACCAACAAGCTCCAGCTGCAATTGTATAGGAAGGGCAAGGTGAGGGAGTGGAATGCTGCGGTTCAGGCGCAGAAGGTGCCAGAAACGGTGAAGGCGGATGTGGGTGGCAAGGATAGGAGGCATACGCCGATTGTGGTGGAAACGGGCAGGGTGGGTCAGAAAGAAGGCAAGCAGGCCAGGAAGAGCAAGGTCGATGGAGAATTGGACAGCATTTTGGATCAGATTTGATGTTGGCAATTCTTATCGAAATCGTTGAAATTCTGCGGGTTTTTGAGGTGTGATGATGGTTTGTGCATTTCATAAAGGGGGTTGGGATCGAGGGGTGTAAGTACATGCGATGGGATTAAATGTGATGTTGTGGGGGGAAGGGGGGTTAGGGTTTACAGAGCATAGCCGAACTTTGTGACTTGTTCCTGTTCGATAAGGATTCCCTGTTGAGGCGGGTCCTTTCTGAAGTCCTCTTGCTCCACAGTCCCGACCGTATCCCTCCTCTGACCTTTCGCTCCTCTCTTCCCCCTCTTTCTCTGCGACTCCGTCCTGGCGGTGAACAACACCGGCAAAGAAAGCGACTTGGACAATCCTCCCCCCTCCTCCCTCCTCCTTGCCTTGGCCACCCTGGCGGCGCTCGAACAAACCCCGCTGCGGCTGCTGTTCTCGTTCAAGTACGGTGAAGCGGAACTGTGAAAGCTGGCTATCAATTCAGGATCGTAACTGATGCTGTTCGGATGAACCACCCGAACATCGAGCGAGCTCTTTCGCTGCGGAACATGGATCCATACTCCCTCCCCACTCCGCCTCATTTTATCAGCAGCGAGGATTGTGGGAGTGGAAAGCGAGTTCGCCACCTCCACCCTCATCTCTGCTTTGATCCTGTCCTTGGAAAGGCGGGGTGGGTAGATGGATTTGTTGGTGAAGCCACCACTGTTGGCAAGGTTGGGTTGCACGGGTCGCGGTCGAGCCAGCACCGAAAGTGGAGAGGGGGATAGTGGTTTTTGAAGCAAATCCGAACTCGTACTTAAGAAGAGAGAGCTGTTGGAGCGAGAACTCGGTAGTGGGCGTGGTCGAGAGAGGACGGACAGCGTGGCTCGAGTTGGCGTGAACGTGGTACGCGAGGCAGTTTCAATTCTCACTTCCTCCCCCTCCTCGTCGCAGAATGAATCGGACTGTGTCTTGAAGCCGGTGAGGACGGATGGTCGGGGCGACAGGGCGTAGGTGAAAGGGTTGATGGAGGAAGAGGTGGTGTACGGTCTACAGCCATGCACACGTGGCGACAGATGTAGCGTTTTGCTGAAAGTGGAAGACGATTTGAAGCCGATAGGTGAGGGCAGACTGTCCATCATGGTGGGAGAGCCCGAGCCGGAGAGGCCTAGCTCAGGCGTGCTCAGTGGTGGAGTGAAAAGGCCTGTATCCTGCACTCTTTTAGGAGAGAAGAGAGAGTCATTGAGGACGAAGCTGAACTCCTCTCCCAAAAGCTCCTCCTTGGTTGGGAGGAACGATGCTTCCGGATTGCATTTGATCGTCACATCTCCTTCCTCCATCTCTTCTTCAGTCATCTGTGCAGCCAGAGCACCGCACAGAATCGGACTTGAGACACTACTGGTCACAGCACTTGCCACATTCGACACCACCCTTACCTTGGCCCTGGCCATCTCGGGGGCAAAACTCTCCACCACCCGCTCTCTAACTTTAGCTCCGCTTTCCTCGTCACCCCATCTGCCTCCCTCAGCATCCTCGCCGCAAGTCATCTTACGACCACGCCCGTATCTCCGTTTCCCGCCACTATCGCACCTGTATCCGAGCCCGCAGAGATACGCCATCTTCTCCTCGACACTCGTACTCGCCCTCGTCTGCTCATCCAAGCCCGACAGCGCCAATTCGCGCGTTCCTCCCTCCAGCAAGAACAAACTCGCATGCAGTCTCGCCAGCTTTACCGCATCCTCATCCTCGCACTCGCACTCGCTCTCCGTGTCAGAGGAAGACGACACGAGTGTGTGTGACGAGCAGCTTGACGGTGGCGAACCATGCGATGGTATTGTTTCCTCAGTCAAGTTGGGCGTGCCGGGCGTGCTTGAGTAGGGCGACCAGCCTTGTTTTGCGACCTTGAGGGCGGATTTGGGCGGGGCGAAACGAGGGTGTTGGGGAGGTAGAGGAAAGTGGAAAGTGTCGCTCTTGATTCTGCGATGGGGGTGCCTGGGACCGGTGGAGAGGAAATATATTTTCTTGTCACTCTCGTCTTCATCGGCACTAGAGATGTCGGAAAAGGTGGGGGAGAAGTAGGAGTGGAGGACATCATGAGTAGTCGATGCTGTTCCTGGTTCGGAGACCGCCGAGGCGCTTTCAGATGAAGATGTCGGTGACGAGTCGTAGTTCTCATCGAAAGTGTGAGTGGTACTTGTGTGACGAGTGGTGTATGGCCAACGAAGCTGGAGGTGGGGGTTGTGGTGGAGGGGAGGAGGGGAGGGTTTGAGAGAGGTGAGAGGGAGGGCGTCGTTGAAAGCGAGTTTGGTGGCTAGGGTGGGAAAACCTAGACCGATGCCTAGGCCTTCAGTGAGAGAAGTGCTCATTGTGGATTGTTTCGTTGGCGAGTATGGAAGGATGGACTAGAACCGGCTAGTCTATGCTTGTTCAAAGTGGTATGGAGTTGCAGGATACGATAGGGCTATGGGGGAAGGATTGGAAGAGGGTAGCGTCGGTCAACGACACTCTACAACATCGAAGAGAAGCGTTCAAGACGATATCGGTAGTGGTGGTGGTAGTGGTGGTGGTGGCGGTGAGCAGGAAGTAAGCTGCTCTCATCTTGATACATATAAGTTGGTACTGATACTCCGGAGAGTTCTACAACCCCTGTAAGAAGTATCCAAGGGGAGAGAGGGTAAGGGATCGTAGAACGCTGCTCAACCGTACACTAGCATCGAACACTGGTATTCTCCATCAGAGTGACCATCGCCACCTCAAGTCCCGTACGACGCTCACTGTTTGCTTCGCTAACGGGGGGGGGGGGTGCTGTGGGAGGTAGTGGGCCCTGGTGGAGGGCAGGGAGGAAATCTGAGCACCACCTTTTTTGCAAGTTGGCGCTATTCAACGTGACATATCACATCCTTCCACGCTTCCACCGCACACTGGCCCTCAACCCGATCATTGGCTCTCTTTCCCACACCACTCCGCACTTCTGCTTCCCGAACCCACCTTGCCTTCTTGCTTCTCCGGAATCCAAGGGTTTGTAGAAGTTCACAAACTTCGCAACCTCTCGTCGAAGGAAGAAGGGGGGGAGGAGGGGGGGGATTCTCGGAACTCGGGACTCGACGCACCGCTTAGATTTCGCACTTGCTCCACAAACAATTCCCCCCTCTCTCTCTCCTCTTCTCGTCCACCTCCCTTGTCGAAAAGTCAAGCTAAACCGATGGCACCACGAATCCCACTCACGCCCGAACAACGGCGAATTAGAGTAAGCCCCCTATCCCTCATCCATGATACTTGGTATTTACCCTCAGCTGACCTCTCTCTCTCTCTCTCTCTCGCGCCTACCGTGGCCCTTCGACAGACAATCGTGATCTCCTTCCCACTGCTCGTGGCTACAACGGTCGTGCTGTTCAAGCGTCTTTATCTCGGTGAAGAGCAAAGGAAACTGCCCTCACATGGCAAGATTTTACCCCCGCCCGCATAGATGCCGTCCCCACACCTCGTTTCGACACACAGAGAGAATGGTACGGACTGAGGAAGCACATTCATCACGGCTTAATGCATGAGGAGCAGCGGAAACTGTCCTCGCTGGCAAGGCAAGATCGAACACCCGTCGTCTGCATAGGAAGCCGCTGTCCCGCCTCGTTTGCAATCCAGTACCTCAACACCTACACAGAGAGAACGACAACCTACACCCACTACGCCTGAGAGAGAGAGAGAGAGAGAGAAAGAGGGAGAGAGGGAGAGAAGGAGAGAGGGAGAGAAGGAGAGAGGGAGAGAAGGAGAGAGGGAGAGAAAAGAACGGACTGAGCAAGTATAAATCAACACGACTCAATAAACGAGCGCCCCCCAATTGCAGAGCTGCTGTTCACCTCGTTTGTAATTCAGCATCTCGACCAAACCCACTCCCACAAAAGCGCCAATTGAGGAAGCACACTCACGACGACTCAATGAACGAGGAGCAACGTAGACTGCCGTCACATGGAGAGAAAGGCACAAACTGAGCAAGCACAAACAACCCAACCCTGCTCTACTCAATCTCAATGCAAAAGCTTGAACTCGTCATTCTCCATTCATTCTGACCACGAAAAAATGACGGCATCTCCGGCAAAATCTTCCACCTCGGCTTGGCTGCCACCATCCACTTCAAACTCGACCGTAGCTAGAAGCATCACCGTCTTCAGTTCGTCCTGGTTCTTGACCTCGTGCACCTTGACGGGCACCGACACTTCTTCCATGCCCGCTTTGTCGACAGTCCTTCTGTCGGTCGGATCGCTGGTGTTGCTCGGGATGGCCGACTGCACCGCCGATGGACGGACGCGCAAGATGAGCCGTTTCGACTGGTTCGGCCCCAGCGAGCATGTCACCGTGGACGAGATTCGCTTGAGCTCCTTCGGCTTGTCGCTTGTGGGCGTCACCGGCACTGGTTCCACCGCTTCGGTGGCTTTAGGCTCTTGCTTCCTTTCCGCATCCCCTTGCCCCGCATCTGCACTGCCCTGGTCCGCCGAGGTCGCGTTCACCTTGACGCCCAACGCCACCAACCTCTCCTCATACTTCTTCACCTTATCCACATTTCCCTTCCTGCTGGCAATCTTGAGCTTCTGAGACAGATTCTCGATCTCCTCTTCCTCTTCTTTCGACAACCTGCCTCCCACCTCCTCCCCACTAGCCGTACTGAGCCCTACATCCAGCAAACAGCGCTGATGCAGAAGATCGTGGCCATCGATCGCGATGACGAAAGAACGGGTCTTGGCCGTCGTGTTGGTGAGCACAAACGATTCCGGTGTAGAGAGCTTGCCGGGCGAGAGCGCACCAAAGTTGATCGCGCCCGGATCCACTGCAAAGTTGGGCGTCTTCCTCACATTCGCTTTCAGCACCACCGTCTGGTCGTTATCTCTGTCGGCCACGTTCTCTACCACCAGCTTCTCCTGGAACGGACCAGACATGGATGGCGAGAAAACAAACTCCACCTCCCGCTTGCCATAACCCGGCACCACGCCATAGCGCCCAGAGGAGAGCTTGATGTCACCAGACGCGATGCTTCCGCTCTTGCGGATACAATACCTCAATGCCCATTCGCTCCTGTTCTGAATCAGGATCTTCCTCGCCTTCGAATCGCCCTTTTCCATGTGACCAAAGTTGATGTGCGGCTGACCGAGCTCCAGCAGGCTCCTGCAAGTGTTGCTTCTCAGCATGAGATCCCTGACAGGCAGCTCATCAGCTTCGAGCTCAGCCATACCAGAAAACTCCTCCGATTGGCGCACGACGCCCATATCGAATTCGACCAGACGCATGAAGATACGCGAGTCTTGTTTCCTGGCGTTGCCCTGAATGTGGGGGCGTGTGCTGCCGCTGGGGTGGTAGACCGCTATCACTTGGCCTTCGGAATGAGGCGCGACGTCGAGCACTTCGAGCGGAATGAGCTTGCCCGAGTCAATCGAACTTTGCAATTCTCGTCGAAGATTGATTTCAGCCCGCACAAATTGCTCTTCGGCCTCGGGACTGCCGAGGAAAAAAGTACTGAGCATACTCGTCTGAGCCTCGACGGCTGCAAGAAGATCCTCCAGCGCCATTCTTGAAACATCGACGGGGTTGGAGAGCACGGGTTGCGCCTTACGCTTGCCAGTGAGTGCAGGAGAGAAGTGGACTCGTGCGGATGCATCACTGATCTTGCCCTCCTTCGAGCCCTTCCCATGCTGACGAATAGCTGAAGCCGGCTGCGACTTGCTGCCATTGCCAGAGGTGGATGAGGATGCCTCCTTGTTCGGCACACTGCGACGCGACCCATCGTGAGTCTTGATATCGTTTGCTAACGGCGACGGAAGCCTGGGCACCGCCGAGGCAGCTTTCGATGTTGAGGCCTTGGGCGACAGCGAGCCAGCCTCCGACTTGACTTCTTTCGACTTGTCCTTAGTCTCTTTGCTCGACTTGGATTTGGCGGACTTGGTCTTGCCATTACCTCCATTGCTACCTTCTTCGTCGTGCGCATGCTTGGCACCTGTCGTCTGACCCAGACTCTTGGGCTTACCGCCCGTTGTGATGTTCTCTAGAAGCGCATACTTCTTGCTTTTAGCCGGGATGCGCTTCGCATCGACCGGTGGTCCCGACGCCAAGTCCAAATACTCGAATTCGCTGATGAGCGTGCGGTCTTTGAACGTAACCGTTTTGCCATAGCTGACTGTGATCCTGCCTTTGCCGCCCTTTTTGAGCGCTGCAAACAAGTTGATGGTCGGCTTGGGCTTGCCCGAGCTGATGGCCTTCCTCTGAGCAGAGGCGGTGTTTCCATCCTCCTTGTTGCGGTAGTGGCTGTGTTTCTGGGCCAGTCTCCAGGATGCGTTTTCCGTTCGGACCGAGGTGGGCGAG
Source organism: Anthracocystis setariae (assembly GCA_928724745.1). Classification (NCBI taxonomy): domain Eukaryota; kingdom Fungi; phylum Basidiomycota; class Ustilaginomycetes; order Ustilaginales; family Ustilaginaceae; genus Anthracocystis; species Anthracocystis setariae. Next base: position 916,434 of record CAKMXJ010000039.1, on the reverse strand, counting down.
TCGACCGAGATGGTCTCGAGGAATCGCTCCTTCAAGTCGGCCCCTTTCATCGCAGGCTTGCTCAACTTACCCTTACTGACACTGCCGGTAGTGCTAGCATTCTGTCCTTCCACCGCGTCGCCGCTGCTGCCTTGCATATCAGAGATCTGTAGCTCGCCGTGCTTAGATCCACTGTTGGCCTCCAGCTTGGGGCTGTTGTCCGTCCTTGCGTCGGTGGCAGGTGCCTTGATGTACAGCGTCACATCCTCGGGGTGTGCCGGGCTCAACTCCAACGACAGCTTCTGGTTCGACACGTTCTCGATCGTGAAGGTGCGCATGCGCATCGAGTTGATGTTGACATCTCCAAAGTCGACAAAGTTGGATCCGGTCGGCGTTAGAATTCGGTAGAAGAGCGAGTGGAAGCTGATGCGTTGCTTGTCCACGTTGCGAGAACGCACTTCGAAGATCTGATCACCTTGTCTGTTGAGCAAATTTGCGACCGTGATTTGCTTGCGGTAGGTTTCGTTGACTCTGCGCGGGAACGACTCAACCTTGAGCTCGACTGTCTGCAGCGCGGGGATTGCTACCTCGTCGCGATACATGCTAAGCACTTTCGAGACGAAGCGCAAATCCACACGCGCAGTCAACTCGGATCGATTGGTGACGGAGATGTTGGCCGACTTGCGTGTGCCGACCTGCACCTCACCAAGGTCGATCATCTTGGGACTGATCGAGATAAAAGAGGTGCAGGTTCGGCTGTGGCAAACTACAGTCCTCCTCTCTCGACCTCCTCGACTCCTCATGTTGGCGAGACGGGCCCGCGAGTAATCGAGCGAGATCCGGAACGTCTTCTCAACGAGACGGCCGCCAGTGAAGTCAGCATCCCAAACCACCCGCTCTGGACGGTAGGACACAAACACGCGGTACTCGCCACCTGGTCGCAGCACCAGCTCTTCCAACTGGTTGCTCTGCGCATGCTCCACGTTGCGTAGCCCCGAAAGTGCGGCGCCAACAGTATTGCGATGGTTGTTGCGGACCGAGCCGCTCGAAGAGCCAGCATGAGACGAGGCCGCCGGATAGGGCCCTGGTCGGCTGTCTAGTGACAGCGCGGTGTGTGCCGAGCGCACCGAGTAGGCGTCGTCATGCCTTTCGGACTCAGCTGGCCGCCCGCGTGAATCAGGTCGAGAGGCGAGCCCAGAGGACGCGTGACTTTGGGGGTTGGTGGACACACTGGCCTGATCAAAGTCACTATACGATGCGAGCGACTGGGGTCGAGCGGCGGAGTGCACACGATCCATCAGATTGAGATGGGGCACTTCGCCCTTGCTTGCGCGAGCTGCCTCCGCCGCCGATGATGCAAGTACGGCGCTCAGTGGAGGATGCGAAGGGGGGCTGAATGGGGCAAGCTCTGGCGAATTCGATCGAGAGCCTGCCTGAGAAGCGACCGACGATGCATCGACGCCATCCTCATCCGTCTGTGCACTGCCCCGTCTTGCTTCCAGCAGATGGCATGCCTCGCTACCATCGGCTGCCGGAAGCTCCAGCCTGGGAGGTTCGATCGCCGCTGCCTGCGCGTGATGTGTCGGCGTCTTGGCAAGCTCGGAAGCCGTCGCGCGCTGTTCTTCGGTGAGACTCTGACGACCGTACTCGAAGGCGCTGTTCGCACCGTCAGGATCCAGCCCCGCACTGCTGCTCTCGGCACCAGACGACATGAGGCTGCGATCGTCGGTGCTTGCGCACGATAGGGAGAGCTCGCTGAGATGGGTGCTGGGCGGGAGATCTTCCGGATCGAGCGTGTCGTCTTCGGCTTGCGGCGCCAATTCGGCGAGCTGGAACAATACCTCGTAGCCCTTCTGAACGCCAAAAGAGACATCGAGAAGCACGTCGGCGTTGTTCTTTAGCACCAGCAACTGCTTGGTCCAGTGTCCGCCATAGCAGTCACCAAAGTCAAGGTAGTCGCCCGACAGCACCGAGAGGGCTTCATCCTTGGCAGTGCCGAGCATATTGGCTCGAATGACGACACGGATGCTGTTTGCACTGTTGTGCAGACTCGTGATGGTCAAGACCTGCTCGTAATCGCGGCAGGGCTCTTGCGGCTTGAGAGAGACCTTGATCTGCTTGGACTCAAGTTTTGCCAGGACCACAGGATGGTATGCCGAAGCTTCCTGATCCCCGGCCCAGACAGAGGGCACCGTCTCGTCCGTGTCAGCTTGGACGAGACTGATGGGCGGCGTCTGAAGCATGTTGTCGGCTTCTTCGAGCTTGACCTGGCAAAAGCAATCGATCTCGGACAAGTTGCGCAGCGTGAGAGTCTGTGCGTGAGTCTGACCCACGATGACATCGCCAAAGTCGAGATAGATGGCTGAGCCATGCATGGTCTGCGTGGTGTCGAGCGAGGCGGGCGAAGAGATGGCAGCGTCGATGAAGGGTCGACAGCACTGCGCAGCAACTGGAATGCGGATCTTCTGGATTTCTCGCTCATCAGGCTGGGATCTCAATGCAGAGATGACGGACGAGCCAGCCGAGGTTGTGAGCGCTTGAGTGCCGTAGGCTGAAGTAGGCCGAGACGATGTCGAAGCCGATGTGGACGAAGATGGTTGTGCTCCTCTCTGCGCATGGGTCTGTGCTTGCTCTGCGGAGCCATCTTTGTCGCCTTCGGAGAACGCCAACGGCCAACTCGTGACGCTGATGCTACCTCTCAATCCAAAGGCAGAATGCAACGGCCGCGCGGTCTGGATGCGCGAAGTGTTGCGACTGCCATGCAGCTCCGGAGCGGAGCGAGGCGAGACCAATCCAGGCTCGTCGGTCAAACTTCCGGTGCTTTCGCGGTCTGAGGCACCAGCGCTGAAGGTGCTGTGATCGCGATCGCCCACCGCGGCAGGAGTCGAGACAGGCGAGGTGACCATTGCGTAGTCTGAGCGAGCGATGGCGAGGGCACTTGAACCAGCCTCGCCGAGTTGATTCGAAATAGCTTGTGCCGATGGGGAGAGCGGTGCCTGGTATGGCCACTGGATGGTGGTCCGTTCTGGTTCGGCCTCTTCGACAAAGTCGGTCGGTCGCAACACGACGTAGACTTTGGTAGTCTGGAGCGGAGCAAGGACGAAGGAATCGGCATTTTCGAGGTTGGCGAGCACATGCCTCCATCCCCTGAGATTGGACGGGATGAAACCTCCATTTTGGGCCCAGGCCAAGCTGTTGGAAGGCCAAGCTACGGGCTCAAACTCATTTTGAGGAGCAGTGCGCTTGCGACGCATAAACGTCAAGCCTTGCCTCAAGTCGCTTTCGAGCCTTACGAGCGCACTACGATCTGCGCTACGATTTGTGACCATGATGTGATGAACACAAGGGGCATGGTTGAGATAGCTGTGGTCGAAGCGAAGACAATCGACGGTGTTGATCGAGATGTGTGCTGGGCCTTGCGAATGGACTCGGAGGTCTGCGGTGTCTGCAAGCTGAGGTGGACCGATGTGAAGTGAAAATGGAGCTGGTTTTGAGGTCGGTTGCAAAGAGGCGCCGTAACTTGTACTGGAAGAGGCAATGTGTGTGGACGGAGCCGAGGACGATGGCAAAGAGACAAGCGACATGCTGCCACTGGACGAGTTGGTGCGGAAGCGAGTGAGTGAACCGCCATTGTAGTCTGCGTCGGAACTGCCGAGAATATGGCCGTTGGCCGAGGCATTGTCGCTGAGCGGAGCGATCGCTGCATCCGAAATTGCAATGGCGCGCAGAGATGGGGAGGCGTGGCCACCGGAATGGGAGCTTCCAGCTCTGGATGGATTGGCAGATCGTGATTCGGAGAGACGGTCCTCGGCAAGCGTGGGATGCGCCGACAGTGATCTCGCATCTCGGGCTCCAATGACAGGGTTTGTGGCAACGACAGACTTTGCCGCTGGACGGGAGGGACGTTCATCGGCAAGACTTTGGCGGTCTCCAAGCACCCTCTCAAAGGCACCGACCCAGCTCTTGCCGCATGAAGAGTGCGAGTCGCCCGGCTCTTCCTCGATCGCGAAACGAGGCGATTTGGTCAGGTAGGTGTTGTCAGACATGGTGGCTGTGATGTGATAGGAGATGCTGCCTGAGTCGTAAGTCCGATCTATAGGGTTACGTGGGTCAGCAGTACGAAAAGGCTGGTTGAGCTGTTTTGCTAGATGTGCATTGATGGACCTGGAAGGATAGAATAGGCCGCGGGTACGTTCGGACGGCCACAGAGGGCGAAGACCGATTGGAGGTGGAGATCAATTCATCATGGCGGTCGGGATTGGGTCCAGGACTGGTAGTATGAAAGCAGCGGTCGCAGCGTTGCTTGGTATATGAGATAGGACCGGGGTGGTATATGAAAGAGCTCCAGGACTGAAGCTTGTTGAGAACCGGAGAAGCTCGACTTGTCGTCGTCGTCGTCGTCGTCGTCGTCGTCCGAGCGCGATCGATTGCAAAGAACTGCTGCGATCGAAGTAACAGTAGATGGTTGCGTCGGTGGGTTGGTTGGTTGCTGAACGGCCAAAGCCGGGGTGTTGAGGTGATGAGGAGGAGGGAGCTCAAAGCTAGGCAGCGAAGGATGAGTTGGAATTGTTTCACGGCTTGCTTGCTTGCTTGCTTGCTAACAGCGATTCACCCAACTGCCTTGGCGAACAGGTGGACCCGGGGGTCTGACGACAGTGGCCAAGCTGAGTCTCTCAGTCTCTCGATCGCTCTCTTTCTCTCTCTCTCTCTTTCTCACGCACACACAAGAGAGAGAGACACACAACAGACGCAACAGAGAACTCTTTCGCTATTTTTACAGTATTAGGCAGGTTTTGTTACGCCAGAAAAGCGGTTTTTCGTGAGTCCAAATTCTCCAAAGTCACATTTTTGACTTTTTGACTACTTTTTTGAGCCAACTTCACCCGGCACGGCGCGTAAATACTTGGACCCTTGCACATTCAGCGGTGCTAGCTCGATTTTTGAGCCCACCTTAGGGGCCACGTCAGCTCTCTAACCATCGAGTTGGTACCGATACTATCTGAATTCTTGCATTCTCAGGTGCCACCTCGCATACCTTGGCTGCTGTCAGCGACGTCAAAGCAAGACTTTGGTTCTCGGCCTTTGGCTTTGGCTTCGGCTCCGATGTCGATTGGTTCCGGATCCGAGCTTTAGCCGGGTTTCGGGATAGCCGATTGGCGGCGTCTCGATCTCCAATTTTTTGGCTCATTTTGTTGGGATTTTGGTATTTGTTGTCGATTTTTGGTCGTCAACTCCTTCTTCAATACCACCATCTCTTTCGCTCTCAAATTTTTACATTACTTGTTTGACTTCAATTCTCCATCTTGAGCAATCTCTTCTACACCGCAGACCAAGTCTTGCGCGGGAATCGATTCCCGCGCAACAAGCTAAAGGAACCATGTCAAAGGACCATGTATCGGCTCGAACTGAAGCCTGGACTTCAAGCCAGGTGGCTGAGCGCCTTGCGTCCCTTTCACCCTACGTGAACGTGATCCACTCCTACTGCTCTTACGAGAGGATCTATGCCAAGGTCGTCATAGGCACGGACACATGCTTTGCGAAATTGCCTCGTGTAGACGATGAGGTATGGAACTACCGCCATGGAAGTCTCGTGGTTTCAAGGTGTATCGCCAGACTTCGTAACGAGCATCAAGCTATCCATCTTGTAGCCCGCGAGACCTCGGTTCCAGTGCCTGAGGTCATCGCCTTCTCAGACTGCGAGTCTAACCCTTACATCGTGCTCAGGTACATCGAGTCTCGACCAATGAGTGAACTGACTGACCGCGGCGACATTCAAGCCTGCATATCACAGACGGAGGCCTATGTGGCGCAGCTTAGGTCACTGACGAGATCCGAGCCTAGCGGGCTAGCTGGCCCTCTCATTACGCCCGCGAGGCTTGCGTTGTCCGATGCCGAGTTCGCTAAGGTCGTCGTGTGGGACACGTTCAGGCCGAAGGACAGACACTCTCTGCAACATGGAGACATGAGCAGACTGAATGTACTAGTCCACCCCACCAAGCCTGTGGTCGTTTGCATCATCGACTGGGAGTACGCCGGCTACTACCCTCGCCAACTTAGCCCTCTTTACTTTCTTCATCCACAGAACCAGGTGTGCATCGGTACGGAGATCCTGAGGCCCCGAGACTACGGAGACCTGTGCATTAAGCTCGCTGCGAAGCAGTCGTAGCTTGTGCGAGCTCAAATGTTGCCACTGAAAGAGTTCTAGTGCGAACTAGCCTAAACGTTTCACCGATATCCCCAATCCACAGAAATACACAATTATACCCTCTCTCAACCCCTCTCACTGTGTGTCTGATCTCCCCCCCCCCCCCCCCCTCAAGGTGTGCTGAAGTTCACTCGACGATATATTCGTTTGTGCAGAACTTGGCGCGGTTTTGCAAATTGATCCGTGGAGACTGAGCATAACGTGAGAATCAAGCTATAAGGTGAAATTTGCAGCCGTAACATGGTTGGTTTTGCAACTCATAAAGTGATTGATGGGTGCCAAAGTGATAACGTGGAAGTTGCTTCGATAGCGTGACTAGGCAGGCAGCATGTGAGCTGGTCTGTGCAGGTGCGGTCTCAGTTGACTCCTGTGGCCAGACGCCGGTACAGTACTCACAGTACAGTCACATAGCGCATGCGAACCTTGGATCTGAACGAGGAGGCAATTAACGCGAGCCTCGTTATTAATAGCACGACGCGCTGCAACAGTTGTGTGTGCCCACTTTTCATTTTTTCGGATTGCGGAAAAGTAACACAATCTCAACTCACTCACCCTGCCTGGGTGCGACTTGTTCTCCTTGACGTCAACGCCCATTCGCGACCAAACAAGAATATGCGCATCCATCTGAACCTCCCATCAGCGCTCAGTGCGGCTCCGCTTCCAAGTCAGCCCCTCTCTGCCGCACCGTCTGCACTAACTGCGCTTACTCCGAATGGCGAGCTGATCCTGATCGAGCTGCAGGGCTCGCTGGAAATCGAAAACCAAGCCGCCACCGGTGGTCAGACGCTCGGCACCCTATCGTTCGAATCTACCCGTCCCGATCGACCCGTGCTTATGATCTCGCACCATCGACTCGAGGGCAAGCTGGTCAACCTTGTCAAACCGCTCGCCGTGCTCGAGAGGAAGGTGAGGCAGGATAAGGCCAAGTCCGTGTGGACCGAGTCCGACGCCGCCAAGGGGAAGAGAGGCGCCGAGGAGCAAGTCATGAGGATGGTCAAGAGGTCAAGATGCGGAGAGAGTGCGAGTCCACCGCCGCCTGGGGAAAGGAGAGGTCGAGATGCGTTGGATTTCAGCTCAAGTCCACCCAGGCCAACACCGAGCAAGCCCAACACTCTGGCAAGGGGAAGCGAGTTGAAGGATATCGACGAAAATCACATTCACGATAACGCCCAGCAAGACAACAACCACGACGATGACGAGGAGGAGGAGGATGAGGAGGGGATGGAAGATCATCAAACCGCAGTGTACTACGATGTAGTCAGCGTAATCAAACGCAAGATCCTGTTTTCCAAACGTCCTGAACCCATCGTTCGTCTGGACCCTACGCCAACCACATAGCTTCCCATTCAATCACGCACACCACACTGTACACTCCCCCTCAATCGCATCCAACATCCGGCAACTCTCCTTTTGATTGCAATCACACTCCACACGCACTTACTGACCCTTATACCTCGCCTTCTCATACTCACCCCAAATCCGCTTCATCAACACCCTCCCACCTGCATCCAACAACCCTACCATCGCTGCATCCCGCTGATGCTGTCCCATGATCTCACACACCGTCAATAACCCGACCTCCACCTCCGCCCTCACCGGGGGTTCCACCACGCATCCGCCATCGGTGAGACTTCTGAGGTACGCCACAAGCACATACGTTGCGTGCTTCGAGAACGGTCTCGCGAGACTCTGTGCCTTGACATCCCCTACCGCGGGTGTTTTCAACGATACGTTTTTGGTAACCAGTTGCGAGAGCAGACGCGACAGCGCGCGCGCCTCAACCGAAGCGCCGAGCGCCGAGGTGAGTTCCGGGTCGAGCCATGCGGGAAGGTCGCGTCGAAGTTGCCGCTTCTGCAACCCCGACGCATTGGCGCGCAAACGTCGGAACAGCGTACACAGTCTCGCCAACAGCGCGCCTAATTGCGGCAAAAAGGAGAGCACCAGGTCTTGACGCAACCGCATCAGCGAGCTGAGACAAGTCACGATGCCGACAAAGATCCGGCTGCGCATCGTGTCGAGTTGGGCTCGGGGAAGCGCGACGAGCGTGGGTGACGCATGGTCGGCCATACTGGGGCCTGTGAGGGTGGAGACGAGCTGCAGGATCGAGGCCATGTGTTGGGTGCGCAGCAGCATGGCGTGGTGGCTGGTGAGGGCTTCGAGTGCATAGACCGAGGCTACGATCGTGCGTAGACGGATGAGCCCAGAGTGGTATAACGTCAAAGGGGCGGCGAGGAGGGCGAGGAGGGATGAGAGATGCACACTTGCGATCTTTGAGGTGCCCTCCGGCGCCGAGCCGAGAACAAAACCTGTGGTGAGAATAAGCGCAGAGATGTCGCCATCTACTGCCGTAGCTTGATCGATGTCCGTGCTGCCGACGGTGGTGCGCAGGGCGCTGAGCAGGTGCGAGAGCGTAGTGTCGTAAGTTTCGGCTTCAAGACGCGAGATGAAACGTTGGACCCCTTCGACGCCCTTTCTCTGCTCGGACAGTGCGGGCATCGATGCGAGCAGTGCCGAGTACGCCAAACACGCTGCCACCGCCGAGGCCCTCGATGATTCCGACGTCGACGATTTGAAGCCGCATGCCTCGATGCAACGCACGAGTTCGAAAGCAACTTCGGCGGCGGCTCCGGCGAGCTTCGTGTCGCTGTCGGACTTCTGGGCGAGCGTGGCACGGCTGAACAAGTTGCACAGCGCAGCGACGACGTCCTTGCTAAGCGACATCATGAGCTCTTGAACATCAGACTCTGCCGCATGGATGGAAAGGTGGACCTCGCGCAGGTGGTAGAGTGCGGTATCGAGACTCTGTGCCACATCCTCACGCGACTTCGCAAGGCTCTTGATGGCTTCCAGATTTTCACCAGCCGCGCTGACACTGCCTTCGTGGACGGCGTCGCTGAACAAGGAAGCAAGCATCTGCTGACTTGCTCGCATCTGGAGCGTGATTTTACCGCCGCCGTGTTTCACCGCTGCCTCGCTCCTCACCTGCTTGGCCACCTGCAGGAGCCGAGTCTGTGTCGATTCTCTTTGCTTCCCCCTCTGCAGCAACACTTGGACATTGGCCTGGATCGCAGCCAGAGAAGCCTGTTCCCACCCATGCCTGGCCTCCTCATCTGCCACCTCGGCGTGCAGAAAGGCGTCAAGCGAAGCGAACATGTCGTCATCGCTCACATCAGTCTCGGTAGCATACTCAACATGCACTCGGGCGAGGAGTGTGCGAAGCTGCGTCCAGCTCTTGGCATCCACTTTCGCTGCCGTCTGGTTGGATTTGGTGGAAGCGATGTCTCTGTCCAATGCCAGCAGCTTTGCGAGTAGAGGACCGCGGGCCGTCCTATTCACCCATTCAGCCGGCGTGATCCACAACGGTGCTGTAGCTGCCAAGCGCGGCTCCACAGCGCCGGTGGAAGAAAGCTGTTGCGAGATAATGGTCACGATGGTCTTGCGCCATTTGGGCAGCTCCAGGAACGAGGCGTTCCTGAGCGCTACCGAGGTAATGTAGTGTATGGCGCTATCGGTGCTTGGTTTCGCCGTCGAAACCACGGTCGCAGCGAGCATCGACATGATGAGCGGATTGGCAAGAGACTCGAACAGAGGCGCCCAACGAGTGACCACAGCCATCCAGAAGACTTGGACGAGCTCGTCGCGATCACGGATGCTCCAACCGCAGCCCTTCCATTCGCTCCCTGCGTCCCGAGTAGACGAGAGCTCTTTGACCAATTGATTGACCGCACTCGACTCGTTGGAGAGGAGCTGGCAGTACCACGACTTGGTCAGACCGAGAAAAGCGTCGCGTTCAGCGCGTTGGAGCAGGCTTTGCAAGATCTGGAATTGTAGCTGACATAAATCGGAGCCAAGGTTCTGCGACTGAGCGAGGAGCTCTACGAGAGAGTCTGCGCGCTCGTCCAACGCGGTTTCCAGACAAGACAGACTTTCGATGGGTAACGATCCATCGAGCTTGACTGGCTCGGAAGGATCATACCGCCACTTTTCGGAGAGCAGGGCTTGGCGCACCCTCAACGCTGCAGCTGCGATAGCGTATGCTGCGCTGGAACGCGTGGAAGCAAGACAAGCGTCGAGACAAGGCAGCAGGAGACGGGTATGCAGCTGCTCAGCTGCAGCGATCGATCGAGGCCGCAAGGTGGGAGCAAGGTTGACGCTCTGCAAAACCTGTGCTGCGATCTGGAGGTGGACCACCAGTGCTGTCGAAGTGCTTGCGAGAGCGTAGCCTGGTTTGGCAGAGGTCGTGCGCTGCTTCTTTGCCTTCGGCTCAGCCTCACCGAGGACGGAGTGCAGATTGTGTGACAACGTGGACAGTCGGTTGATGAGATCAGGTACCTGCATCGGAGTGACGTTGTCCCTGCAGAGCTTACCGAGCTCAGCCAGGAAAGACTGCGAAGTGAAAAGGCAGGAAGAAAGAAGCGAGTCTGGATCCAATTCAGCGGCGGCGGAGATACTGCCGAGGACGGCATTGATCAGCGTGGGGATAGTTCGGAAGCGGACATCGATGGAGGCGACTGCGCGGAAGAACTGTAGCGCTGCGGTAGTCGAAGGTCTCAGCTCCTCTTGCTTCCACAAGGCCTGCTTCGAGACGGGCTGCACGGCGACCATGGCGAGGATGAATACCAGCTCGTCCTCGACAACAGCCTTCTCGAGACGCCAGAGAGAGGTGAGAGAACCAAAATGATAGGCGATCTCGGACTGGGCGGATGGAGTAACGTCAAGGGCCACCTGGCGGAGCTCGTTCTTTATGCTGTCGAACAGGCTGACAAAGAGCGATCGCCATTCTTGAGCTTCATCGCAGCCCAGGAGGTAGAGAGCATGTTTCTCGATGGTTTCCAGAATCCCTCTGCGAGCTGCTGCTCGCTGTGGCCGACGCGGAGAGTCTGCGGAGGTGACCAAGAAGGGGAGGAGGGGAAATAGCCATTCTGAAAGGATAGTCTTGCGCACAAGAGCGAGCTGCGCCTCTCTGACTGAGGCCGAAGTGGTGCTGCTAGAACCAGCGATGGAGTTGAGGGCTTCGCTGCGACTGAGTTTGGCATAGAGAAGATCGGTGAGTATTGTCAGAGAGCCGAGTGTTGCTTCGTCAAGCTGCTGATCTTTCAGGTAGGAGGCGAGTTGCTGCACGACGCCTTTGGATGAGGCTTTCGTTTGCTTCCAGGTAGGAGAATCGGTAACCTCTGCGCTGCGACCGGCCTGCAACATGGAACGCTGCACATTGTCGGTGAAGAGCGAATCAGCCGCCACGTGTTTGACCAGAGTAAGTAAGGGATGCTCTTGGACACCGGAAAGGGAATGTAGAGCACGGAGCAGGGAAGGCAGGGCGTTGGCACAAAAGTGTTGATGATTCCTCTTGGCATTCGAGCCGTACTGAAGCGTTGTTGTCCAAGTTGTCACGATGGCTGAAAGGATGATGTGGACAGTGCTCATCTCAACAGAGCTGCGTATTTGAGTGAGGAAATCTAGCCAAGCTTGGATGGCGTCGGTTGCTTCTTCGATATTCGTCGCAGCTGTTCTGGAAGTCGCTGGAAGGAGGAGCTTGGCCAGAGAGACAGATGCAGAGCTGAGCAGGCTTTGGCGGTCTTGTTGCGACAAGCTTGGTGATTGAGCGAGTTGCTTGGCAAATGCACCGGCGAGAGCGACGACGGGCTGGGTGCTGGCAAGATGAGAGAGCCAGCTGCGTTTCGCTGCTTCTGAGAGGGCCGAGTTGGTGTCGATTTGTGCTGATACGATTGCTGCAAGAAGATCCCAAGATTTGAGATCGAGTTCCGAAGAACCGCTTGGCGATGGATGCGGCTGCTGCTTGGTCTTGTTCTTAGCCTTGCTTGGCGTGGCTTGCGCTGAGGAGGTGGTGGATGCCTTCAGTGAAGAGCACAGATGCTCGAGGACCCACTGCGAGAGTAGTTCGGCTTTCTTGGGAACGAAGAAGCTGACACTCTGCCATGCCTCGGAAGCGATATCGATCTTTGTGACATTGTTTGCAGGAGGCTGGAGCACTCGCAATGCTTTTACGAGCTGTTCTGATGTGCTGATCGAGGCTGAGGACAGAGCCGACATGCTAGGCTTAGCAGTCGAGCTTGGCCCTGCAACGGCATCGCTGCGAGTAGCTGTCGGCATGAGAGATGGATGATTTGCCTCACTCTTCTACCTCGACGTCGGTGGTCGAAGGTCAAGAGAGGAAGAAGCAACGAAGAGGGTTCAACAACAGTCGGTGTGGAGGGTTCAAAGCTCTAAAAATGTCGAAATTTCACCACATTTTTTTAAAAAAAAAAGGTGCGGTCTGTGGAGCGCTCTCTTTCTTTTGTGAATTTTTTCCCACTCTGCGATTCTTCTTATCGCCCGAGTGAACCAATTGCAATGCATTTCCATGCGCCTTTGACGAGTTTACTTGACCGCCTCAACCACCATATCACCTTTCCCCTCAACCTCTAACGCTTTGTTAAAACATCGTCCATCTCTCTACGTGTACAATTCGACAGCACATTACAGCGTCGCACCCCATCGTCAACATGCTGCGCACAGCTCTCCGCACCCTCGCCCAGCCTTTGCGCTCCACCACTGCACTTTCGTCATCTGCAAGATTCTGCTCCTCCTCTTCGACTTCTTCCACCCTGCTCGCGGCTACCACGTCGACATCGTCTAGCTCGACCAGGCACGCAACATGCACCTCGCCAGTGTCGACAGCAGTGAAAGCGATGCAGCAGCAGCAGAGGGGTATGAAGGTGCGCTCTTCGGTCAAAAGGTTCTGTGACGGCTGCTCCGTCGTCAGGCGCAAAGGCAGACTCTACGTGATCTGCAGCAAAGACCCCAAGCACAAACAGGTAAGCATCACACAATCACAGTAACATCGCATTGATCAGAAAAAATACTGCCTTGCGACAGTAACTGACATGTCTAGTCCTTGCTTCCTAACTCAATAGCGTCAGGGCTAATTCATCCCAAGAAATCAACCCACTTCTATCTCGACTTACATCGCAGCATCCTCTCGCTGCACATACCTGTATTTGTTTCGAATCGAGAGCACATTCTAAACTTATCCTCTCATACCAAAGTAGCACTCGAGCTTGTGAATGTGGATGTTAGCATTCCAGCATGCGTGCAAAGTTGGTTACAACGTAATTTCGGTCAAAGAGGCAATCAGTTGGACGACCGAGTTGTACCTTGTTCCTGCTGCTTGATGAGTTCTTCGATCTCCCTGATCTCCAATTCCACGTCTGCCATCCTCTGATTCACTCCACTCAACCTCTCCTTCAATTTGGTCTCATACTCCTCATCCGAAACGCTCCTGATCGGCATCACCCTCTTCACCTTGTCCATCCACGATCCAGACTCCTTCTTGACCTCGTCTTTGGTCTCCGTGGCGGATGTGTCGATATCCACCATTGGTGCGGCGGCCTGCGACACGGACACAGCTGCATCGGGCCCCTTTGTCGACTGCGTCATCGACTCTGGCACAACCACAGCTCGAGGTGCAGGACGAATCACCGCATCGCGAACCACCCTAGCTTCATTCCCCGCCAACTGCAACGCACTGCACAGCACGCCGAAAGTGATGACACCCTTGTGAATCGCCCCAAACCCTCTTCCGATCGCAGCGGCTCCCGCTCCCACAATCGCTCCCGCCAAACCCGACGCCACCACATTGTGCGTATGTCGGTTCCTGCTGACTTGGCTCAACCTCATGTGCCGATTCGTCGGGTCCGGTCCACTCGACGTCCGGTTCAGAACCGGCGAGATCACATATTCCCTAACCGCGAAAAACGGAAACGCGAAAGCGAACGAGTTCATCGCCATCCTCGTACCCAGCACCGTGCCTGCGCCCTGTCGTCCTTTCAGTGTTCCGTAGATCGAGCCCGAAACACCGCCCACAAGCGAAGTGAGTAGCGATCCTTTGACAACTTGAATCGGCGCATCCGACTCGAGTTGCAGTTCAGACTCGGACGATTGCGCTTCTTCCAGCACCGACAAGATGCCATACGCGCGTCTGTTAGCGCGGGAGGAGGTCTGCTCGGCCGGATCGGAGAGGAACTCCTTATTGCCCCAGCCAGACGATTCGGGCGAGAAGGAGGCAGGTGAAGACCAGCGCGGATCGTCTTGGTCACCAGATAGCGTCATGACAGGCTCATCTCGGCTGCGAGGCAATGGACGTCGCTGTCGGGCTTGAGGTGAAGCAGTTGCGGGCTTATCCATGGACGTGGGCGATTGGCCGTCTTGGGAGCTAGAGGCGGAACGGTTGTAAGCGGTACGAGCATTGTCCTGACGGATGCGCTCCCATTTGCTGGGCTCGACGCTGCGTTCGCCTCTCAGTTGTGCCCATCGTGTGCCAGGGCCTGAACCTGGAGGTGTAGTTGCTGTTTCCGAGCCATCTGTTTGCACGGGCATCGTGGCTCCACCACCGTTCGATCTGCCGCTCAGGGAAGGCTGGGAAGAGAAAGTGCTGAACGAATCAGCAGAAGGTCCGTTCTTGTTGTTGTTCCTGCCATTATCCAATGTACCAAAGCCGGAGGTGGCTCGCTCACCACCCCACTCCTGCGCTTGTTGCTGCTCTGCGCCGAACTCGGCCTCGCCGTTGAAACCTTTTGGCGGCGCAACACCGATTTGCGGGTTCCTACCCTGTCTGCGCTCCTCGATCGCGCCTGCCAAGACGTTCCTCAGATGTTGCGGATCCTCGACGGTCTTCAACACGTTCTGACTCATCAGCACGCCGATGGGCATGGTAAGGAAACTGCCTCCCACGCCACCCACCAAGCTCCATGTTATCTTGGAGAGCATCTTACGCTGTGGCTTTCGTCGGTTGAGCAGCACGTAGGTACCAGCGGCGCCCAGCATCCATCCTCCATACTTGAACGCGTTGACGTTTCGCTTGATGGCTTGAAGTGCTTCTACCTCGCGTTGGGTGAGTTGCTTTTCGGATTCGGTGCCGGCGAGGCCTGGCAGACGAGTTGAGGTGCCATGATTTGTGCTTTCGGTATAGCCGAAGCTGGGTTCTGGGCGAGGGACGGAGTTGTTCATGATTGACTCGACCTTCGACTGCGATGGTTGAGAGTGTAGCGAGATACCAACAACTCCCCCGTTTGTTGACGATGCTGAGCGCCGAGAAGCTTGTGCGGTATTATATGGTCCGTCCGTGAGACCAAAACAGGAAACAAGTGGAGGGAAGAAGAAATCGTGGATTTATTTCTGGTGTTTCCTGTGTTAGACCTATCTTCGACATGAGAGAAGAAGAAAGCGCGGCTGATTCATGAATCGACGTCGATGATATCGCGCATTTTGACGTGACTGTCAAACACCTCGGATGCCGACTTGCTGCTGTCGAGTGTTACTCTGGCTTGATGGCCGCCGAGAATCAACAGGGGGCTGACTCAAGATCTTCCATATCGCTCGCTGCTTCGATGATTGCGTGAAATGAAAGAACTTCGTCTCCTCAGCACAGCTACTGTAACTGAGTGAGAGCGAGCCAAACCTTTATCCAGTATATAAGGCTCCTACCCGGTCCTTTCCCTACCCTCTCACCCGCACCTCACCTCCCACCACCCCTTCGTTCATCATGGCAAACAAAACCACCGACCAAACCTTCAAGAAAACACACCAGATTGTTGGCGCTAACGGCAACAACCTGGTCGACAACCTTAACGAACACATGCTCAAGACCGCTCCCGGTCACGATGGCGTAAGCATTTTCTACCCCCTTCCTCATCCCATCAACCGTGGTCGTGACTGACGTTGGAACTCTTGATCACACGCGTAGAATGTCGAGGCGCAACAGAACGGCTCACAACGCACACACAACCAACAGATCGAGCGCGACCTCGAACACAAGGGTTACTCAACCCGCCAAACCGACCAAGAAGCCCAACTCGATGCCGACCTCAAGAACAAACTCGACAAACGCGGCAACCCAGCTCAGTAAAGATTCGACTCAACAGCGTACCTCCTCATCACAAGTTCCCATCCTAACGATAACCATATCTTGTTTGACCATGAAAAAAAAAATACCACCAAAGGAAGAGGTAAAATAAAAACTCTAACGAGTGCTGCTGCCTGAGAAATAGCTGAACGCTCTTGAAACGCTTGCGATGGCTCCGCTCGTCGCTGTCGCTGTTGTTGCCTCAGCCTTACTCGGCGCACCCAAAACCCTCGTCGTAACCAAATGATCCTGCTTCTTTCCCCCCACCTCGCCGTTCACATTCGGCAACCCCAGCCCCAACCCCAACCCGACCCCTGCCTTTGCCTTCTTCGTCCCTGCCCTCGCCTCCCCCTCCCCCTTCCCCTCCCCCTCAGCTCGCTGCGGAGCCGCCAAAGATGCGGCACTCTTGACCGACCGCAACGCGATCTCGTTTTTGCCAATATGGCTCCTCCTCGTCATCTGACTGTGCGGCGGTGCTGCTGCCACCGTCACCACCAGATTCTTCAGATTCGGCAGAGTATGGCGGATATCAATCACCGTCACCGAATGCACATTCATCAGCTGCTCCACATTCTTGTTCAGCAGATACGCCGCGTACTCATACCGATACTTCTCCATCCCCTTTGCGTACAACGGGAACGCCCTCGGTCCACTCATCAACGAGATCCCATCCTGCACCACCGCACGGCTCCCCGCCGTCGCGAGCGGATAGTGAATCGGCGTCGCCAGATACGTACTGAGCAGCACAACCAGTTGAGCCACCAGCCCAAATGCACTGCTGACCGTGTCGTCGTCAAAGGCGTGGAAGATGGGCCGAGTGGCGGCTGGGTAGTCGGTCTTGACGAGCTCTTTCCACTTTTTCTCTTCGTGCGCCAGCTCGATCTGGGGCAGCGAAGCGACGGCGTTCGGCAGCGGCAGGCCGCAAATCGAAAAGAGAAGCGACGAGGCGTCCGACAGCTCGATGGGAAAGATGATCTCCAAATCGCGCAACAACGACGCTTGTTGGGCATGCACTTGTAACGATAACTCGTCACGATCGCTCGTCAATCTCTTCACCTCCTCCCTCAGCTTGTTACCAGTGTCCTCGGCAGCTTTGAACAGATGTCGGGTTGCATGCATCGCCTCTCGTCGCCTCTCCAGCGCTGCTCTGCACTCTTGCAAGTCTGCCCGACTTCGTTCAAGGTCGTCCGACTCATCGATGGCCATCTGCCGTACAGCTTCGGATTTTGACTTTTGCTGTTCTCGCCTTAGCCGCAGCTGGACCAAGCCGTTGGGATCCTGCAGTGCGCTCCCATCTCGTTGCCTCATCTCCTCCACCTCTGCCATGAGACGTTGAAGCTCGGATTGTTTGCGAGCCAGCAACTTGGCGTGATCCAGGTCATAGCTCGGCATCATCTTGGTTTCGCGCAGGCTGAGTTCGATGGCTCGTCGCTGCTCGTCTTCAAACGCTTTGCGCCTTTGGCGTCTCGCATCTGATGTCAATGCTTGGGCCGGATTGGATGGAGACGATGTAATCGAGGCAGTCTTTCCTAAGGATGCGTCGGAAGCAGATTTGCGGATGGAGGCATTCTCCGGATCCGAGGCGTATCCTTCCACCGATGCACGCCGCCGTGGTGTCGGAGATCGACTGAGGCTGCCGTCGCGTCCGGCTTGCTTCTTGTTTAGCTTCAGGTGGGGTTCGCTGGGATTTGGGACGCCAATTGTACCATGAGCGGATCCAACTGACATCGAGTTGAGCGGAACGCTGTAGTAAATGATACTTTCAAGGACGTGTCGCGTCCGCTCCGCCTCTCTTTCGCTAGGTTTGCGCGCCAGCCTCGGCTCGCTCTTCTTGTCAAGATGCGATGTTGCGCTCGCCGAGTCTGAGGAGGACATGAGATCCGCACGCCCCGAAAGCGAGTTAGCGCCTGGGGCAAGGCCAAGCAAGATGGAATTGGGTGGAAGCGAGAGTCTTGCGTCTTGTAAATTGCCAGCCACTGGAGTTAGGTCGCGTAGATCCACGCTTGTATGACAGACGAGCTTCCATTCTTTCCCGGCTGGCGCTGCGGCTTGCGTTCCAGAGTCGTTCGTCTCTGGCGTTGGCGACCGAGCCCACACCTTGATGCTCACGGTAGACATTCGCAGTGGTGTCAGTAGTTCAGAATCGATCGTGAAATCTCTCTCTGGAGTGATGGGATCACCTCCTTGGTATCCCCAAGAATGGTGCAATCCAGGTTTGGAGTTCGGCGTGCGATAGAAGGTTGAATCGGTTTTGCGGCGGTCCTCGTCGATGGAGTGAGTCGAAAGCTCGACATAGCACTCCAGCATGCGATCCTTCATGATCTGCGCCAAGCTCTTTTGCGAGAACAAGGCGTAGCGAGATGCTGCGTTGAGACGACCCGTGATACGCGATTGCCTCCTTTCGTCTGGACTGCCTCCGACGTGGCTCTCGTCGAAGCGAACGCTGCGAACGCTATGAGATGAAGTCATACTGGTCGTCCTCGATCGATGCGATGGTCTTCGAGCTGTATGTGAAGAGTGAGAAGAGCTGCGCGAGTCAGAGCGCGAGAGCATGGTGGTGTTTGCCCCAAGCTCGTCTAGGAGGCTCGAACTTGGCGAGCTAGATACGCGTGCGTCCCTGCCGTCTCGCGTACTGGACGAGCGTTTCAAAATAGGTCGTGGGCTAGCATCGGTGTTACGATTACCGTCGTTCGATGGTGCAAGCGAGGACGAGGATGAGAGATCGTAATCGGAAGTGCGTCGGTGATTAGAGAGGAACGCAGATCGACCCCTGTTGTCTCTACCGTAAGATGTGGAACGTTCAAGCTTGCTCCTCAGAGGCAACTTGGACGTCGAGGGGGAGTTTGCGATATGGTCATGATGGTGATCGTCATCGGACGAGCTAGAGCGCTGTATATCCCAGCTAGCTTGCCTCCTGATCCGATGCGAGCCAGTCGGCTTGCCTTTGGCTTTGCCCTTGCTGTTGGAACGAGCTAAACTGAGCGTGAGATCTGCATCGTCCGAGGTGGTATGATAGCGACTGGAGGCGCCTGGTCGTTTCGAATTGATGGTTTGAAGTGCGCGATCTCGAGTGGGCCGAAGCGAGAGATTGCGCACGAGGATGGCACAAATATGTCCGATACGGCGTTGCTCATAGTGGATGTCGTGCTGCGCAGCGTTGCGCTCCAAGGCCGGCAGCGACATAGCGACAGTTGACGCAAAGCGAATAGCGCGCACACGTTGTCAGTCGATGCGTATTATGCGCAGGCGAGCGATGTCATGGTACCGATATGGCCTGGTGCTCGAGCATCTGATGTCGGTTGGTGAGGTGTAAACAGCTTAGCGTGTTGTGTTGGGTGCGAAGGAAGGCATGGCGGGCGGCTTGAGGACGCACGGCACGCACTTTGAGGCCGATTATTTTGGGACCCTGAACGAGAGAGAGAGAGAGGGAGAGAGAGAGAGAGAGAGAGAGAGAGAGACGGCACGCTTTGGGCAGCCATGTGCACGCTACACACGCACACTTGGCCCCTCGCCCTGCTAATTTCCTGGCCTCCACACCATCACGATTGCCAAGTTTCAAAGATGTAAGATCGCGCTTCTGTTACTGTTACAAAGGACAAAAGATGTGAATAATTTTTGTGTGTCTCTAGACCACAACCTAACAGCTTTGTATCCGTCCCCACGCCCAATCGCCCATGCCAAGCTCGTACGTCGAACAAGAAGTGTGGTGCCACATACCGGTACCGTAGAGACGTGAGGTTTGACACCAGCTGTGGTTTCACATCGGATCTTCAACTGTCTAGCATCGAGGACCCTCGAACTCACTGTGTGCAGCGGCGATCAAACCCGATGACCAGGTTTGGAAGAAGCACGAACAAGGAACGCTAAGCGCAATGACGAGGTTGCACCACAATAGAATGAATTTCCCACATCACGCCTGGCCGCTAACGACGACAATGATTGGGTTTCGAAGTTTTCTGGGGGATCCACAAGAGTCGCGCTCGCTCGTCCCTGGCGATTGGCGAACGGCGAACCCTCGATCGGTTGCATGGAATACCTCGGTAAGCCGCTTCCCAGCAACTCCAACACCAACGCTGATCATGCAAACGCCCGATGCTCGCCTCGATCCATGAACTCGAATTCACACGGCGACTCGAGCGGTCATCATCGTTTGGAAAAGCATCAAGACGTTGGACAACTCCGCTAAAGAAGCCCACCGCGACGAATGATTGATCGATTGATTGATAGATAGATGGATTGCTTGAGCTCTATTTTGGATCATGGCCAACGACGATCCGTTCATCCCGATCGTCGTCCTTTAGGCGAGCAAGGCACATGCCCACGACAATCACACAAGTGTCATCGTGCAATGTTTTCAACGTCGGAGAATGAAAAAATGGGATTTCCCGAAAACCTATCGCAACGCAAGTGTGAGTACACCGCTCTGTCGATTGCTGTCGCTCGAATTCGGATGGAGATTCAAAGTACAGTATAGTGCAGGACCGGTACAGTGCATGAAGTCGAGCGAGCATTTGTTTCCGTTGATCCAGTTTGTCAAGGTCTGCTGCGTTTGCTCGAGGAAAAATCCATACTGCACGGTACAGTACGGCTAGATCTAAAGACACATGGATCATCCAACAGCTGTGATGCAGTTAGACGCTGGATGCTGGAAGAAGAAATCCTTCTCTGCTGAAAAGGGATTTTTGAAAGTTTGGTGCGGAAAATCGGTTTCGCTTTTCTGAGTTTTAGCCCGCAAGCGGCGTCGACATCTGTCAAAGCGGCACGCGCTTGTCTCGACTAGCATGGCAAGTTTGACACTAATTTTGGCGCTAGCCTGTGCATGGGACCAAGGCTAAAGCTAGCGAGAGGCTAGTCTGGCGTATGAAAGATTCGCACAAGATAAGTATGTCGTGGAAACCAAGCAGTCAACGACTTCAGACGCAGCTTTGTGGTTGTGCTGTGGAAGACGAGCTCGAGCCGGAACATGAAAGCCGGAAAAAAGGGCAGGCTGTACTGTTATTGTTGTTGTTGATGCTGATTGCAGGCAGGCTATTGCAGGCGAGGCTTGAGCAGCGTAATCCAACAGCGTGGCTCGTTCAAACTCATATCACTCATACTGTATCACTACAGCCGGAAGGTGAGAGTGACTGTCGGTTCCTGAGTTACGGCCATTTGCGATGGTCACCATCTCGGCGTCCAATTTTATCCTGTGCGGCGACAGGACGTTGCCGCGTTGCTCGACGGCTTTGGCTCGCTGCCCAAACTCATGAACGTGCCATGCGTCTTATCAGCCAAGTCGGGTCCAGAGAGAGAAAACACAATAATGTTCTGTAGCTGTCGAACGGGCGCCAATACTGAAGCAGATTAAGGTCGAGCTTCGGGCTCTTAAACCAAGGATCAGGTACCGTGCGGCGCTCAGCGGCATGCGTTTTACGCTCTCACAGGTTGAGTGGATGCCTTTCGTTTCTGCTTCGTGGTGCCGAGCTGTGACTTGTTCTCGTGCGTTCGCTCATTGTAACTGGGTATGCGAGCAGAGGCGAGTGTAGGGGAAATGGTAAAGCCCGAAGCCGGAAGCTGGGTGGAAAGGTTTGGCCGAGGCGCGCGTGGGGGCACGACAGCAATGTAGACATCAACCAACTCTCACTCACCATCTTGCGCATCAACACGGTTTGACTCCGAATATATCCTACTGTAAGGGTTGATGGCGCCCTGCAGCGATGCTGACCGGATGTTGATCTACTGTACGCATCTCTTGGAAGATCGGTTTTCTTCTGAAACATCGAGTCTGTTTCTCACCGTTCCCGTTCGCGTTCCAGGCGTATGACACAACAAGGCTTGGGTTGAGCAATATATAATATCGCATTCGGCTGAATTTTCTTGGATTTGGCTGCGTTTGGTACTGTGCCGCACAAAACAATAATCACGCTCCGTGCCGAATGCGAGGTGTCAGCCAGTCGAACAGCGACGACGAATCGAGCGCTTTCGACACGCTTGGTTGGATTTTAAAGGAACGAGAGCAAGCAAGCGAACGAAACTGTCGTCAGCTGCCGGAGGAACGATGCTGCCGACGTCGCGATTTGCTGTAGCGCGCTCTCCAATGGAAATAATCTACTGTTCCATGCTGTACTGGATCGGTGGGATGAACCCCAATTTCTGGGATTTCAAACTGCTACTCTGGTCTCATCCATCGAGCTATATCCTGGTGGTGATGATCTACGACCCTTGTTTCACAGAATCGCAGTCACTAAACAGCAAGTGGCTCAAACAAATCTAGCCGAGTGATGAGACTCAATTGGCTAGCAGATGGTGCACTTCGCATCAGCCTGCATCAGCATTATTGTCTTTGTAACAGCGTACCAGGATCTTGGCCGACTAGTCGACATTCGCAGCACACGAAATTGATTTGATTGACAGCCATGCCGTGAATTAGCTTTCTTTGGTTCTGCATTGAGCATATCATGACGGAGACTGCATTCGGAACCTGATTGCTCAAAAACACCGCATGCTGAAGAGGCAAGCCACGGTTGCCCGGATGGCTTGGAAGCGGCCGTTGTCTGAGATCGAATCTGGCCATGGTGTTCGAGAGAGGTCGCCTTTTTTTTTTTTTTTTTTTTTTTTTTTTTTTTTTTTTGGCTATTTTGGCCGATATTCCGCCGGGCTCTGGAGGTGTTGTTGTGGTTGGGTATTTTTGTGTTTTATTTATTTGATTATTTAATTGATTTGTTTTGAGGGTATGTAGAGAGTGAGAGGGTGTGTGCCAGAGAGAGAGAGAGAGAGAGAGAGAGAGAGAGAGAGAGACAGAGAGAGAGAGAATTCGGAGAGACCGCGTGCTAGAATGCCGTCTGTCGTCGTTTTCAGCAGCGCACTTGCACCCCCGCTGCCTTTCGCTGTCCACGTCGTCGTTCGTTTCCGTCGTCCCTCTCGATTTCGGCTGCACCGTTCTCAGCGTCATCCATCGCGCTCTCCATCGACACGAGCAGCAGCAGCAGCAGCAGCTTTCTAGCCTCTCTTCACGCTTCGACAGCCTTTCACCGATATTCCCAGCCACCACCAACCACGCTCCTGCTTATAAACATGTCGGCCCCTTCCGATTACCCCCCAACTTATTCCTCCGCCTCCGCCCCTCCTCCGACTGCCCGCGCCGACAGCATTCCAACGCTGCTCTCCATCCCTGCCACTCCAGCAAAACCACAAGCCCAGTCGCCCACCACGCCCATCGCTGTTCCAACGACCAACGCTCTTGAACAGTACAACTTCACTCCGGCTCAACCGACCAACGTCAACGCAACGTCTACTGCACCCGCAGACGAATACGCTCTGCACAACCTCTCCCCCGACGACATCCACAATATCCCACAATCCAGCATGGTTACCGCTTCGGAATCCAGTGCGCTCGATCAGGTGCTCTCGGGCATCTTGACCATGCAGAAGGAGGTAAGTCCAGGTCTCTGCTTTGGACAGCAACGCCTAGACGTATACAACGAATCGTAGCGAGCCATGCTGACATGACATCTCGTCTTGTCTCGTCTCATCTTGTTTGTTTGGCTTGATCCAGCTCTCCCGCTTGCATATCCGCATGGACGCTATCGAGAATCAAAATGAGATGAACGCGCGCAGGAATTCCTTTTACAACTCGATGACGCCCGGTTCCATGTCTCCCGCCCTCCGAAGCCCCGGCATGCTCCCCAAACTCGGTCGACGATCCTCTTCGCCTCCCAAGAACGGCGTCATGGACATGCTCCACGCTCCTCACATTCAAATGGGCAGCGCTCTCGCTCAGCCTGCTCCTCTCCTTGCTGAGGAGCCCAAAATCGGGCTGTGGGCTGTCGTGCCTGCCGGTGGTGCCGGCACGCGTCTCTGGCCTCTGTCAAGAGAGTCCTACCCCAAGTTTCTGCTCGATTTGACCGGAAGCGGCAGGACGTTGCTCCAATCTACCTGGGACCGATTGCTGCCGTTGGCCGGTCAAGGCCAGATGATGATTGTCACTGGTCAGGCGCACGTCGGTGGTGTGACGGCTCAGTTGCCTGAGCTGGAACACGCCAACGTCCTGGCCGAGCCTAGCCCCAAGGAGTCGATGGCTGCTATCGGTTTGGCCGCTGCCGTCTTGTTGCAACGGGACCCCGAAGCGGTTCTTGGTTCCTTTGCCGCTGATCACATCATCTCTGGTCGTGACGCGTTCGAAAGCGCCGTCACCGAGGCCGTCGCTACCGCCAAGGCCGGCTACCTTGTGACCATCGGTATTGCTCCCTCGCACCCTTCCACAGGATTCGGTTACATCAAGCTTGGAGAGAAGCTCAGCGTCTCGGAAGCTCCCAACGCCAGGAGGGTTACCGAGTTCAAGGAGAAACCCGATGCCAGGACCGCCAGTGCCTACCTGAGCACCGGTGACTACCGGTGGAACGGTGGTATGTTCGTGGTCAAGGCCAAGGTGTTGTTGGATCTGTTGCGCGAGACCGTGCCCGAGCTGCACGATGGATTGACGAGAATTGCTGCTGCTTGGGACAGCGATGCGAGGGGCACCGTCATGTCCGAGATCTGGCCATCTTTGCCCAAGATCGCCATTGATCACGCCGTGGCAGAGCCAGCGAGTAAGGTGGGCAAGGTGGCCGTCATTCCGGCAACGTTCGGTTGGGATGACGTCGGTGACTTTTCGAGTCTTGCCGATCTGATTCCCGCCGAGGAGGGCGAGCCGAGGATTTTGGGCGATTCCAGACTGGTTGTAACCGAGAGTCAGGCGGGAGGTTTGATCATCCCGGCGTCAGGCAGGCCGATTGCTTGTCTCGGTGTCGACGATGTGGTCATTGTCGATACACCAGATGCCTTGTTGATCACAACCAGGGCGAGGAGTCAGGATGTCAAGAAGATTGTTGGCAGGACCAAGAAGGTGTATCCCGAGCTGTGTTGAGAGCATCGGCATCATCATCATCAGCAGCAGCAGCAGCAGCAGCATCATGCTAGTTCAGCATGACTTTATCGCATTGCATTCGCATGGCATTTTACACACACAACCACACACACACACACACACACACACACACACACTCTCTCTCTCTCTCTTTCTCAACTTTTTTCTTTAATGGACACTATGGATATACTGTATTGCTCCGCGTTATGCTGTCTGTGGTTGTGTGTTTGCTAGCGATGATGAAAGAATATGAATTGAAAGTGGTTATGTTGAACTGCTGGTGGACGGGCGCACGTCAGCAAGTAGTGTCAAGACTGCATTGGGTTGGGCTCTTGACGTTGACCGAGGACTCTAGTGATGGTGTTCATCCTGTGTCTACTCTTTGATGTGAGGGATGAGGAGAGGCTTGTTTGCTGTGGAGGGGCGGACTGCGTGATTGCGAGCGGTTTTCTTTGACGCTGTGAAGTGTGGGTGTTGGAGATCATGGCGGCGATGGCGGGTGAATTTTCAGCCTGATCGATGAGGCGCATGATCTTGCTTGTCTTTGTGATCCTAGCCGACTCGTTCTTCCGGTTGGTGAGAACAGGTATAGGCGTTTGGCTCGGTCGAAAGATGTCCATGGTATCGTCGGTGATCTGGTGAATGTTGTTGATCATGTTGCTGCGAGGTCGGGTGGGTGAGGATTGCGGTGATGTCGCCTGGATGCCGGCTGGGTCGTCAAAGATGCGGAAGTTGTGACGGAGGGGTTGGATCTGGTGTGATTTAGATGGGACTCCTATCGAGTGTTTGAGCATCGTCGCGACGTGGATCTTGGTCTCCCCGTCGCCCCTTGTCGCCAAAGTGGGGCTTGATGAACTGCCGATGGTGCGCCAAGTCTTACTTCGTCCGCGTTTGGGCATCTTCAACCCGTCCTGCGCCTCGGCCTGCTTCGCTGCGACCGAACCCAAATCGGACCCAGAACACACGGTCCTCAGCTTGGACCTCGGCTTCTTTTGCACCCTCCGATTCGAAATCACAACGCCACTCTTGCCAGGCGACCACGACATGGGCTCGAATTCGTGGCCTTCCAACGCCAGCTCCTTGGGACTCGAAATTCCGCGTGGCGACGACACGGTCAGCCTCGGTGGTGTCGAGCGTTTCTTGATCGTCGGACTGATCTGCCCTGCGGCTGCCTTGAGCTCCAACGTATGCAAAGTCGGGTTCGAACTCTTGCTGTCACCCGCCGTGGCGACTTTGGAGCTAAGCGTTCGCCGTTCACGCATGATCTTGGAGAGGACCTCGACACTCTTGGTTCGACGCATGCTCAGGTGGGTTGGACGGGTGCAAGTTGCATTGCGAGGCGCAACCGCCGGGTCGGTCGACAGGAAAGGCAACGCAGGTCCAGACAGCAGTTTGGCCACTGCGTCTTGGTTAGTTTGCTCAAGTGTGGCTGGAGGAGAACAAGGCGGAGAACTCGAGTCTGGCTGCGAACAAGTCGATTCCGCGGATGTAGCGGCATTGATCTCTTCGACAACAACAGCAGAGGCACCACCACCAGTGGCAGCTGCAGCAGCGTGCCTGCGTGCACGCGATTGATCCATCATCGCCTGAAGATCCCCTAACGATTCCCTCCATGCTGCTCTCTCTTTCTTCCATTTGCGCTGCTGGGTCGGGCTGGCTGGCGAAGGCGTGGTCGAGGTGCTCTTGGTGGGACTGGAGAAGGCGTCGATTAAACCGGCACGACGCCGAGTCGGGCCTCTCTGAAGTGCTTGCCACTCGTGTTCTGCGGCTGCATCGCTGGTCATCACATCGGATGATGCTGGGACGATGTTTGCACTTTTACGCACCGGAGCAGTGCGCGACTTGGCGGATCGGTAAGCGACACTAGCAGTCCAGACTGCGTTTTGCGATGCGGTTCTCTTGGTCTGCGTTGGTCTCGACTTGGAGCCAGAGGCTTGGTTTGATGCAGACGATGGCGGTGAGGCTGATGTTGTCGATGCCTGCGATGTTGATGAGGCGGAATGTTGATTGGGTGATGGCGATTGTGAAGTCTGGTCAAGCGATGCTTCGGACTGACTAGTCTGCTGAGCGGTGGCATTGTGAGTCTCGTCGATGGATACAGGATCGCTAGGAATCGAGCCGGGACCAAAAAGCCAGATGTTGCTGAACCAAGTCGATGATGGGGCCGGGGCTGTCGGCAAGGGAGGCGCTTGCGAACTTGCTGCTAGCTTCAAGCCACGGGAAGGCAAGCTTTTGCTGGTGAGCTGCTTGGGCGAAGGTCGGCTCTTGTGAAACGCCTTTCTCAGTTCTCTGGCGGCCAGCGAGGGTGAATCGGTGGTGAAATCATCGACGAGCCTGACAGGTCGAGGAGGCGTCGAGAGCTTGCTTGCAAACATGTCGACGAGTGCGTGACGGTCAGGCGTGACAACTCGAGTCTCCTTGTAGCCGGCTCTTTCAAGGAGGTCGTGAAGGCTATCGAAGCGCGAGCTGGAAGGGCTTTGCTCGAGAAACGTGCTGTCTGTGACGTCGTGAGAAGCAAGGTTGGGAAATGAGGAGAAAAAGGGTGACGAAGTTGAACGAGGGGAGGCGTCGGAAGCGATGCGATGCTTGTTGATGCGGTCGGAGGTGTTTGTTGTGTGGTGAGTGGAGAAGCTAGTGCGGCTACTAGAGATGCTGGTGGTACTGCCGAACATGGGATCGGGTGAGGTGCATTCGGATGAAGAAGCTGAGCCCGGGATCACTTCATAGCATCGACGATGGCGAGGAGGCAGAGCTCCGAGAGAAGAGTCCATGGGCAGCTCTGGCTGGTGGCCTAGCAGATGCAGAAAGCCGGGAGCAACGAGGAGAAGGTGGTCAAAGGGGATGGTGGAGGTTGGAAACGCCCGCAGCAGCTGGGCGAAGGCAACAGAGATTCGGCTGCGAGGATAGTTTTGGCACTTGGGGGGGAATCAGGGTCCGACGGATGTTGCAGCAGATGGATCTGCAAAGAGCGCCTTGTTTGGAACAAGCCGGAGCCAATGAGGTTGTACAGTACTGTAACTGGAATCGAAGGTAGCGATCGCAAAGTTATACTCTACCATCGATGCAGACAGCGAGGCAACACCAAAGCGGATACCGATGCAAGACGACGATGGCTACACTGTGCGACGAGGCACGCTCAACTCAAGGCTGTGTTGTGAGGCAGCTGAGACGTGGCTGATTGGGACTTTTGTGTAAACAGCCAAATATGCAAAGGGCATTAGGCTGCAGCTGTGTTGCAGCTGTGCCCCTGAAAGTCACCTCTCTGCCATTTCGCAAAGTCACGCTGACCGAGGTGCATGAGATCGAGCTTTGTTTCCAAGCTCATGCATGGAAAACAAGGCAGCTGCATGTCCCCTTGTGGTTTCGGCTTTGGTACAGCACGAGTTTATAAACAAGCCAAACCGCCGTACTGTAGTCGGAGCTGATCTAGAGGAGGTCCCAGTCAAGATCACGCTGATCGCTGTTGACTTGTGAATCCTTGCAAGCGTCGCTTCACAGTCTCAGACGGCCGGACCATGCTTCGGCAAGGACATCAGTCCTCTGAAGCAGTTTCAAGCCAATGAAAAAAAAAAAAAAAAAAAAAAAATGATGCTGCAGTCGGGTGCATCGTAGGAACGTCCCAACAAGCGTTTCCAGAGAGAAAGCAACACTTCCGAGCCATCCTAACAAATGACCTTTTTTTTTTTTTTTTCTTCTTTCGAAAAAAGAACGCGCGACTGATTGACCCGCGTCGACAAACGAGCACGAGACTTGCGGGCCGACCTCGAATTTGCAGTAAATCGACATCGTCGTGGCTTTTTGATGCAATACCCCGATGAACTCGATCTATTAAATATTTGCACACAAAAGTTGTGTCGCGCGAGTATGTCCTGTGTTAGAGTGAACTTAGTGGAGGTTAGGCTGCTGGGTTTTTGTTCAAGCACGCAATCCTTCGTTATTTGACGTGACGTTTTTCTGTAAAAATGCCGAGTTCGCCATCATGAAATCATAGAAAAAAACAGTTTCGCCGCTCGCCGCCTTGAACCGAAGAACATGGCGTCGCTCTCGAAAGTGGACCATAGACACACCAGCGGTCGCTAAACCATCAGGCTGGAACAAGGCTGCACTTTTTGTGATCCGCCAAGTGTGGCATCACAACCAGTCTGTGAAGAGCTACCGAACGACAGGTTGCGAGAGCAGCAGCAGCATGAACGTCAAGTTGCGAAGGTTTTCATTCCAATACTCCGACGCTTGCTTGAGGCGTGGCCCTTCACTCAGCACGCCGCTCCACGCTGTAGACTCGGTTGTGCTTTCGGAAGCCCTTTCCCCTGCCGCAACAGCCCCCTGCCTGTCCAAACGCCAAACTTGTCTGCTCGCTGGTTATCCCCGAATCCTGGAGCAATTTCACAGTACAGCACAGCACCATGCTCTCATCACCGATCAAGCCTGAGCTCGCCATATTGCTTTGCCGCGGACTGTCTTGCGCTCTGCACCTGTCCGTCCGTGTACTGTGTCTGTCGTGTGCACACCGATGTAGTATTCCCGTTGGTGGGTTTTGTATCGGCTCCCTCGAGTTTGCTCGTCCTGAGGATTTCTCGCTATTAGCCTGTGCCCTCCCCTCAGTACATCCCATCCATTTACTCGTACAACTACCTGCTTCTTCTCTCGACCACGTCCATCTCTACATCCACCCCATCCTTGGTACATAAAGCTTCCATCTTCCTACTACTTACGCAAGACTAACGCTCAGTGTCCCGTTTCGTCATCCATAGCACAGCAAATTCTTTTCACCGCCCTGTCACCGGCCGTTCAGAATCCACCACACATTACGATCTCGCGCACATCCCTCACCTCCCTATACTTTTGACACAATGACGCTCTCCAACCAGATCGCACAATCCTCGAAACAGGCTGCGCAGGATGCTCAGATCCAGTCTGTCATCAACAACCTTGATGCCATCAACCGCAAGCTCGGTGAGGCTGACCCCACCGAAATCATTGAATGGGCTATCGACAACCTTCCAGGCCTGTACCAGACCACCGCCTGGGGTATCACCGGCTGCATCACTGTCGACATGATCTCGCGCATCAGTGAGAAGCGTGCTGCCAAGGAGGGTCGCCCAGCTAAGCACCTTGTTCCTCTCATCTTCGTCGATACCCTCTACCACTTCCCACAGACCATCGACCTTGCCAACCGCGCTGCTAAGCACTACAGTGCGCCCATGCACGTCTACTACCCACCAGGAACCAACACGGTTCGTGAATTCGAACAAAAGTGGGGACCTCAACTGTGGGAGAAGGACGACGACACATACGACTACCTTGTCAAGGTCGAACCGGCACGTCGTGCCTACCAAGAGCTTGGTGTGCGTGCCGTGTTCACCGGGCGACGACGATCGCAAGGTGCCGACCGTGCATCGTTGAATGCGGTTGAAGTGGACGAGACCGGACTGATCAAGGTCAACGCACTCATGAACTGGTCCTTTGCTCAAGTGGATGCATACGCCAAGGCCAACGCGGTTCCTTATAACGAGTTGCTCGATCTGGGTTACAAGTCGATCGGTGACTGGCATTCGACAGCTCTTCCAGGTGCAGGTGACTCTGGTGAGCGTGCGGGTCGATGGAAGGACAAGGCGGGTAAGACGGAATGCGGCTTGCACAAGGATTACTTCAAGATGAAGAATCTGGCCGAGAAGAAGCTGCGTGAAGCCGAGTTGGCACGAAAGGACGAGGCGCGAGACAAGGCCGCCGCTGCTGCATCGCAATCTGCCGTTGCACAACCCATCGCATGACAGAGTTGCTGATCTTGTCCGCCCAACGCTACCCAAGTCGAAAAAGTCGAACACGCCAAAACGTCATCGCCTTGCAAAAGGATCTTAGCCCCCACCATCAGGAGCTGGTCCACGTTGCACTAGACGGTGCATGACTCTTACCTTTGCTTCGCATGTACCCATATATTCCCCTCTTGCATATTAGTCGTTTCCATGATTCCCAAACAATGCACAACCAAGCATCAACCATAGCTGTCACGGTCCAAAGTTTGAGGATGAGGCTTACTTATCAAAAGGTTGATGGACGTCAGGATGAGCGCAGAGACAGTGCGAACTGCGAACCATTGCAAGCGATCTGACTTGCTTCTCCTTCTAAGGCGACTTTCGGCATTGTCAGCGTCTGTGATACAGTGAGAATGCTTGACCGGATTCAAAATGGATGGCACATGGAAGAAAGCAAGACGTTCGGTCTTCTCCGGCGGGACAGGGTCCGAAGGTCAGGCGTGTCATTGGCCGGCCTTGCCTCGGGATCAAGACATGAATCACTCGATAAGATGCATCAGAAATGAGACTATTGTACCGAAATGTCGACACTCGATCTGAGCAAGTTCATGTCTTCCTTGACGGCATATCGTTTGTTGTAGTTGTACGGTTCTGGACAGCTTTCTCAACATGTTACAACGTGACAGGACAGGGTGATACGATGGAGGGAAACTAGAATCAGGCAGCAAATATCACAAAACAGACAGCAGCAGCAACATCAACAGGGTGTCAGCAAAATCTTGTGTATCTCAAAGGCATATGCTCTGTTCGACCACGTTAGAGATCGCTGTGCTGGACCAACTTGAAACTGACGGACGAGTTACAGATGCATGGTTACAGGCTACCGTTCCAAGGTGGAATTCTTGGCGAGTCATGAAAAATCCTAGTCGACTGCATGATGCGAATTCGGAGATCGCCGTGAAGCCAACCGGCCCAAATCGCCCCGCACCACCCCACAAGCCAGCAGGCAGCCGCTTTCTTTGCTGTAAAGCACTCACTCGGCTTGTCACTCTCTGAGGGAGCGTGCGATCAGCTTTCCCCAAAAGAGGCAGACAGAAGAGTTAGAGTTGGATACGCCGCCATGTCAGCAAGTATAGATATAGACACGAAGCGAGTCACCAGCCCCCTCTCGCTCTTGTCCTTTTGCTCCTGTCCCTCCATCCGCTTGACCTTTTGAAAACGATATCATCGATCGCTCGCTCGATCGCTCGCTCACGATTGAGCATTGGCATATCCATCAACCAGCCTCGATCTCTCAGCAAAGACCTATATAGGCTCGAGCCGGTGCTGACGCTACGCATCACCTTTGACGCCAGAAATCCCACGGCTTTCTTTTGCGTGCCGAAGACTTGCCCAAAGCGTCTGAGTCGAAATCAGCATCAGCGCAATCAGCGCAAAATCAACGCAAAAAGAAAGAGGAGAAAAAGGCAAAAAAAAGCGCCACTGCGTCGCCACGTTCCTCTCACACACACCCACCGATTAGAGCCCAAAAAAAAAAAAAAAAAGATTAGACTTTATCGGCTGTCCACCGTCTGGCACGGATAATCGGAAACCAGCGACACACACACACACTCACAATTTAGCCTTGATTGGTCTCACCACGAGCCTCAATCAAGCAGCTGCAATCCCCTCCTCGACCTCCTTCCACGCTGACTGATTGGAGACTCAGCTCTTCCGCAAACAGCTTCGCTGCGTTCTTGGTCCATAGACACCATCATGACCATCGCACGTCCTCACCTGTGTCCACGCTTCGGCGCCAATGGTCACGTAAGTATGTCTCCCCCCCTTCCTCTAGCATCATACTGATTCCACCAACTATGCTGAGCTGCTACCGTGGAGCCTTACGCCCAACAAGCTCCGATCTTTTGCCTCGGACAGTCAACTGATCATTCCGATACTTCTCGCTTTGTCTTCGTCCTCGATTACTGTCGCCATTCGATACACATGCCCAACCTCGGTATCGTCTGGACATCGAATAGCCGACCTCGGCGTCGGAAAACTTTCGGCCAGCCATGCCTGCGCCCCACTTGCTACCCAAGAGGGTGTTCGTCGGTGCCATCATCTCGTCAAGATCCCCAACTGACTTGAGCATCATCGAGAGAGGCATCCTCGGTGTCGGCTCAGGCGGGGTCATTCGTTTCTTGGAAGACCTTGATATCCTTGACCGACAAGTCCCTCAATCCACTGCCGCGCTTTCTTCCGAGTCCTCGACATCGGCTTCCTCCGGCTCTACTCCGACGGTAGTTAACGGCGACGATCGCTCCTCCACCCCTGTTCCCATTCCCTCCGCTTCATCGACCTTCTCAGAGGCTCCCGAACTTTCTTCCATCGAGATGCCTCCACCTGTGGTGCCATCACGAGCTTCCACTTCTGGCCTCGATCCAGCAGCCCAACGAGAGCAGCAACTCATCAAACGCGTTCTCGACAAGCACGGCTGGCGACAAGGCCAGTACAAACTCACCCGCCTTCCTCCAGGAAGCTTCCTCTGCTCTGGCTTCATCGACACACATACACATGCTTGTCAAGTCCCCAACATCGGTCTCGGTCAACAGTACGAGCTGCTCGACTGGCTTCAACACGTCACTTTCCCACGCGAGAGGAGATTCGAAGATGCCAGGTATGCCCGCAAGACGTACGAATCGGTCGTACAGCGTCTCATTGACTCGGGAACTACCACCGCATGCTACTATGCCACCTTGCATCTCGAAGCCTCCAAGATTCTCGCCGAGATCTGCAACGAACGCGGTCAGCGTGCATTTGTCGGCAAATGCCAGATGGATCGCAACTCGCCCATCGACTACATCGAAAAGAACGCATCGCAATCCATCGAGGACACCAAGGAGTTTGTGCGCTTCACAAGAAGCCTCAGGCCGTACGGTCAACTTCCCGACGTCTCCTCTCCATCCATGAGCCCCGCCGACCTAAGCAGTACATCTCCAGAGATGGATGCCAGCATAGCCCGTCTCAGTGCCACGATGGATGAGCTCATGTCACCTACCAGCAGCAAGCCCCCTTCCGAAACCGGTGGTAGTCCCTCTGCCACCAAGATCGCTCCCGCCGTCAAGCAATACGCCTCTGCATCCCGTTCCAATCTGGCTGTAGCGAGGCAATCCAGCAGCAACAGCATTCGATCGGTCAGCGGCACTTCGACGCCATCAAGGCAGCGTGAGCGCGAACTCACTCATGCTCTCGTGCAGCCCATCTTGACGCCGCGTTTCGCCATCTCGTGTACCGATGCCATGCTGACTGCTATCTCGGCACTGCTCTCTCGCGATCCTACGCTGCGTGTCCAGACCCATCTGAGCGAGAACGAAGGCGAGATCACCTTCACCAAACAGCTCTTCCCCTTTGCCAAGAACTACACTTCCGTCTACGACCACTACTCGCTTCTCGGACCTCGCACCATCTTGGCTCATGCTGTGCATCTGGACGCCGAGGAACTCGCCATCATCAAGAAGCGCAACTGTGGTATCTCGCACTGTCCCACCAGCAACCTCAACTTGCGTTCGGGTGCTTCACGAGTTGGAGAGATGCTCAACATGGGTATCAAAGTGGGTCTCGGTACGGACGTGTCGGGCGGATTTGGTCTGGGCATGCTTTCGGCCATTCGTGAGGCCAGTGTGGTTGCCAAAGTGCTTGCTTTCCAGCGTGCACAAGCCGAGTCGAAAGCGAAAGAGGACGAAGCGCAGCTGAACGCGACAGCACCGCTGACACCCGAACAGGCAGCTCAGCAAGCTTCCAAGCCGCTCTCTGGTGCGCCTGTCGACGGACGATACCCAGGCCCTCCCGTTGCCGGTCAGTATCAGCCTCGCAAGCCCCATTCGATTGCAACGTCAAACCTCAACCCGTCTCAAGTCACCCAATCCGCCCAGGACCCGGCTTCCAATCTCACTTCGCACGCCAAGGTTGATTTCACTAAGGGTCCGCTCAGCATTGCGACGCTGTTCTACCTGGCAACGCTCGGAGGAGCCGAGGTGTGCGCCATGGCGAACAAGATCGGATCGCTCGAGGTGGGCAAGGAGTTTGATGCGCTGTTGGTTCAGACGACGAGTCATTGGGGTCCGTCCGGGTATACGGGCAATCCAGGCTGTTTTGTCGAGGAGGACGATACGTTGCCAGATGTGTTTGAGAAGTGGATGTTTACAGGTGATGACAGGAATATCGCGACGGTGTTTGTTCGCGGTAGGGTGGTTGGCGGGGCCAAGCCGCTGCGTGATTGAGTTGGGTTTTAGTCGTGTAGTCTCACTAGATAGGGTTTGCGGATGTAGTTTGTTCCCAGATCTTTCAACCTGTAAGGGTTTGGCGTGGCGTGATGATCTGGTCAGGTCTCTGATCTCATTTGCGTTGGGTATGTGTGTGTGTGGACCATTCAGATCGGTTGGGCTGCTTTGTGTTGTGTGTGGAGTGATGGTGCGAATTTCGCGTTCGGGTTTCGGGAATGGCCTGCTCACCAAAGCCTTTCAGCGGGGCCTCGACGTCTTTCATAAACGTCTAACGTTGCTTCGAACAGCTGCGTTTGGGTTCATCTGTACAGCTGTGGTTTACTATCATTCACGATTAGCGGGAGCGGACGACAAGCCAAGATGTCGTCTCCAAACAGGGCTACAGTCGAAGACGTTCACGATGAGGACGATCCCTACGCCCCATACCGGTCTGGCCAGCACTCACGTCCCTCCGCCTCGTCATCGTCGAGCAGACCCGCCGCGAACGCTTCTACCCGCACTGGGTACGGCGCCAATCTGAGGGCATCTGATATCTACGAGCAATCACCGTCCGCTGGAACTCAGGGCAGCTTCCCACGCGAAGGTGGAGATGACGAACCACTCTTCGGCGGACGTCCCTTTCGCGAGGCCCACACCTCTGCACCCACGTCTGGAAATGATGCACTCACTCACGACAAAGAACACCTCTACGCCCTGCTCAACGTCCCCACCGATGCATCGCACGAAACAATCAAGGACTCCTACCGATCGCTCGCCGTCGTTCTCCATCCCGACAAACACAGCGACGAGGCTCGTAAGCACGCCGCCGAAGCGCGCTTCCGCGAGGTGCAGCGTGCGTACGAGATCCTCAGCGATCCCGAGAAACGTGCGATCTACGACTACTTTGGCGAGGAAGGGCTCAAGTCGACATGGTCGGTGGCGGTGAGGGGGAGAAGTCCGCGCGAGATGCAGGACGAGTTCGAGAGGGAGAGGAGGAGGAAGGAGGTGGCGGATGCCGAGGGGCTCGTGAAGAGTAAGGGTGAGTTCACGGCACATGTCGATGCGAGTGCGTTGTTTGCGCATCCGAGTAGGATACCAAGGAAGCAACCGCCACAGGGTGGAGCTGCAAACGCACCAGTGGCCCCGCTCACATTCACGACTGGCGTCAGCATGGCAGAAAGACTGAGCCGAGTCGGATGCACACAGTTGATCGGGAAGCACGGGTTCGAGACGCAGGTCACAAACACTACGAGCGCTACGTTCTCAGGCCAGATGGTGTCCCGTAACGGTCTGGGTGGAGGCAATCTTGTGGGCACGCTGAAAACGCACTGGAGTCCACGGCTGTTTTCGGAAATCACCCTCTCGTTCCTTCGCCCGCAGATCATCACTACCAAAGGCCAGTACACGTTTGATGCGAATTCGTTCGTATCGTGGCAGAGCACGTTGCAGACGCCGTTGATGCCGCCTGCGATCAATGTGACGTATGGACAGCGCTTGTCGACGGTGTCGACGTTGACTGGGTTTACGAGTCTGCGGTCGGGTACGTGGACTTTGGGTGCATGGGGGCGGGAGATTGGAGGCGTGATGGTTCGACGCGAGCCAGCGGCGGTGAGTGTTGGCTTGACCAAGCAGATCAGCGAGGGACATGGTTGGACGATGCAGACGTCGATCTCGACTGTCGACCAGAACATCTCGTACGACTATGCCATCAAAGTGCTGGGTGGAGTCAAGCTTCGCACCGGCTTCAACCTCGGCACCGGATCCGGGGTGTCTGCTTTCACGTCGGCGGAAAGACGCATTACGGAAACCGTGCGCATGTCGATGGGTCTCAACTGTGCGCTACCCATGGGCGGCGTTACGTTGCGGATCAAGGTGAATCGGCTGGGACAGAAGATTCTAGTGCCGATCAAGCTGAGTTCCGAGTTCAGGTCGGATTTGGTCGTGTTGTTCACCGTGGTGCCTGCAGCGATGTATAGTTTGTTGCATTACAGGTATTTGGAGCCGAACAAGCAGAGACGGTTGAAGGACCGGTTGGGAGAGTTGCGCGAGAGGAATCGGGAGATGATTCTTGAGAGGAGGAGGGCGGCGGTCGAGGCGAGGGAGGTGTTGATGGATACCGCGCATAAAAAAGCCCGAACCGAAATCGATCGTGGCGGCGTCGTCATTCTACAAGCTTACTATGGACGCAAAGAAACCTTGCCATCATCCGAGCACTTCTCCACTACTAAGCGCGACGTGGATGTGGACCAAGAAGCGAGACGAATCTGGCAAGTCTTGCCCACCCCACCGCAAACCAACAAGGATGAGGAGGAGGAGGTGGTGGATTTGATCAAAGAAACCTACTGGGACGTTCGAATCCCCCTGCAAGCACTCGTTACAAAAAGCCAGCTCATCATCCCCGGCGGTCGATCCAAATCCAACCTCCTCGGCTTCCACGACCCCGTCATCGGCGAAACCAAACACCTCGAAATCTTCTACGCCTTCCGAGGCCAACTCCACCACCTCCTCCTCCAAGACTTGGCAGACCTCGCAATGCCCATGCGCATCCATCAACTCTAATCACACCCACCCCCCCCACTGTACTGTACAGTACCGTAGCATCCCACACCACTCGAATCCAAATGAATGTGTGCATTACGAGAGTGCAGAGATCAAACTAGAAAGCGACGACGATTCACCGAGATTGTCGACGATGGCGTTATCCAGTGCGGTCCACTTTGCTGTTGTCCTGCCGCCGCGATCGCCTGCGGAGAGAGAAATCTTGAACTGCACCAGCTTGAACGCGACCAAATCCAGCAATTGTTCTGACGTCGCGGCAAAGCAAGGCGACGAAACAATGCTGGCCACTGACCGTGTCGCGCTTCCCGCCGCCGCCGCCGTTGTCATGGGACTGGTGGTGGAAGGTAGAGGAGGAGTCGACGGTTCGTCATCGAACAGATCTGCGCCTGTGGACTCGACATTGCCTTTGTCCGCCCCTGCCTCCTTCGTCTCGCCTTCCCTGCCAGCAAATGCCAGAATCGCTGCGGCTCCGTCCTCACCCCCCTCTGCCTGTGCTGTTTTCCGGACAACCTCGCCAGCTCTAACGAGGGCCAGAATCAGACCCAGCGTCCGAATTACGCTTTCCACCGCCGCCTCTTCCAAATTTGCAAAATCCACTTTGCGCACAAACGAGAGCAAGCCATCCACGCCTCGATCCACCTTGGCAGTAGGAGCAACCAGTGTCATCCACGCAGCCACCGCCTTCTGCTCGAGCCTTGCTTTCGCTTGTCCTTTGCCCAACCCCCGAACCAACCTCTCGAGCCCTTCTGCACTCCCATCCATCCCAAATACCAGTGAGACCATGCTGGAATCGCCATCTGTACCGTGCGTCTGACCAGCAAGCATCTTGAGCCACCCACCCGCTCGAGCGCTGAGTAACTTGGCCGTCATTCCCGCCGCCTCCATCCTTGCCTTCAACTCTGCCAGCCTAAACGTCTCACACCCGACCTCCAAGCCCTTTTCCCCCTCCACTGCCCTCACGAACCCGTCAAACGCCCTTGCCACCACCTCGCGCACACTGCCAGGACACACATCACTACCCAGCAACAGCGCCACCACTTCGAGCCCCACCGTGCGCGTGCTTGCATTCCTTGCCAAACCATTCGCCAACGTCCCATCCGCGCTCGGCACATCTACCACCGCCTCTGTCAACCCGGCCTCGTTTAGAAAGTCAAGAATTGGCTCCACGGGTGTCCTACCCAAATCGTTCAACAACCAAATCAATGCCGATGGCAGCGCAAACACCAGCAGATCCTGCAGGAAGTAAGACAACCCGCCACGCAGAGTTTCCAGGTCGATCACGCCCGAGTTGCACGCGGCGATCGACTGCGAGAACAACAGCGGACTCAACCTGAGCAGCGTTCGTGGCGGTGAGAGCGAGATGAGGTCGTCCGAGATCCCTTCGTTGCCGAACAAGGCGTGAATCCAGCGCCCGACAAGATTCCTTTCTTCCTCGGACAGCGTCGAGAGTGACGGACAGGTGGGTGTGCTGGCGAGGTAAGTTGCCAGGAAAGGCGTCGAGTTCGGCTTCAACGTAGATGCTTTGAAGTCCAAGCCGTCGTGCTGAGGAACGCCAAAACGTGGGATGCGTGACGCCACGACTGCATACCGGTAGCACAGTAGCTGAACGAAGAGCAACATGTTGGACAGTGTCGAGGGCTCGTCACTCGTCTGGCCCACCTCTTCTTCGTCGAGCACTCCGCCAAGTGGCGCGACGAGTTCGATCGCCTCAGTGTACATCATGACTGTATCCAACAGGCCGCCACCCATCTCTTCGCTGAGCGCCTTGCACCACCGACTGGCGCTTTCGAGTTCCTTCTGTTCCAACCATCCGTGCATCTGCAGGACGAGTTGCTTGGCAAAGATGAAATGCGTTCCTGGGTCACTGCCCACCCTATGGAGCAGCTCCATGGGGTCCTCGGTGGAAATGCGCGTCTCGAAGAGCGTCTGCAAGCTGAGCCCCTCGAGCTGTGCATCCATTCTCAACGACTGAGGCAGATTCTGCACTTCGGAAGCGAGCTTGTGACCGTCGGGAAACTCGTCCGCGATCGCTTCTGGACGGGCGAGCGAGTGTTCGATGAAGGCACGAAGCAGATATGCTTTGATGGGCTGAGAAGGGGGTGCGTTCAGGCCAACTACGTCGTTGATCATCGCATCTCCACCTGCGGCAGCGCCTGCAGTGCTACCATTGCCAGCGGATTCGCACACATTGAGTCGATCTGCCATGACGAGCAGCGCGGCGCGGAGGGCGCCCTCGAGTCGAACATGGGGTGCTTCGAGTCTTTGGCCGCGCAGCGGTAGATCGGGGTAGGCATCGAGCCACTGCTCAAGCTGCAGAACCACCTCGGGGATCATGCCACATAGTGCATTGCGCCAGATGGAAGCATACACTTCCGCGCCTTTGAATGCCGCAGGCTGTTCGACAACGGTAGCACATGCATCGATTGCTGCAACCAGGAGCTCGTAGTAGAAGGCGGCGAGGCTCTTTTCGAGGGTCAGACTAGGTGCGGAAGCCTCTCTGCGGGCGAGGAAGAGGGTTTTGACGGCGTCAAGTTTGGCGTGCCAAGAGGTATGCGTGTCGACGAGTCGGTGCATGAGGAGCGCCATCTCTGGCTCCACTGGCGGCTTTGAGGGAGCAGAAGGGGCGGAGGACGAAGAGGTGGGCGAAGTGTCGAGGAAGTGATCCCAAGTGGCTCGGCCCTGCGCATCTTGCAATGTTTCGGCCTTCTTGCGTTTCGACTTTCTTGAAGCGGCTGCGGTGGTGGTGGTGGAGAGCGTGTCGCCCAAGTGCTCGATGAGACCGATCTGGGAAGTGAGGGAGCGGAGGAGGGCGATCTCGTCTTTCCAAGCCGGGTTCATGGACTGGAGCACGGCTTGAATTTCGGCGACACTGGTGTTGGACATGGAATGAATGCGGAGGAGAGCGTCCTCGTCCGGTTTGAGTTTGGCGTCCTTGGAAGCAGAAATGGAGGAAAGACGCTGTATTGTGTGGGAGAGGAGGGCCTGACCGATATTGATGAGGACGGTGATGGCGACTCGGGGAGCGAGAAGATTCTGTGGGCTCGAGATGGTTGGGTCGGCTGCCAGCGCCAGAAGACGCAGATTCGAGACGATGAACGACAGGGCTGCGGGTGCGAGGAGGTCATCTTGCACTTTGGAGGCGTTGAGAGGTTGATCTGAGAAGAGCTGTTGGAGTGGAAACAAAAAGGACGAGCTGGTGACACAGAAGGGAACCGAAGACTGGAAGGTCATAAGCAAGCCTTGACCAATGACGGAGGAGACGGTCTCGATGGCTGGTACGTTTGACGCTGCAGTTTTGACATTGGCGAGGAGATGGAGTGTGACGGTGATTACGTCTGTGACAGGACCTTGATCAGGGGTGATGCCGGACCGATTGGCGGAGCCGTAGATGATGGCTTGGAGGTATGCGATCAGGAGGGGGTCGATGAAGGACTGTGATAGGATGTACTGCACCAGACAACCGGCAACGTGGGAGGCTGAGAGCGAGAGCGCATCATCGTCGTCCGAAGCGGTTTGAGAAGCGTCGAGGCGCCTCAGGAGCTGATGGAGGAGTGTAAGCCATTGCGATTGTGAGAGGCGACGTGAGAGGGCCTGTAGAAGCAGTTTTTGGATGAGCTGCTGCGGTTCGTCGTCAGCCATGATGGCTGGATGCGTGCGTGAATCGAGGCCAATCACAGGATCGATATGGTATATGTAGTACACATTCCCACTTAAGAGTGCGTGACTGCGTCCGAATGCTGAAGCAAGCTTGCGACGTGAGGTTGGAGCTTTGGTGAAAGGAAGAAGGTATGCTCGACCTTCAGGGTCTGCTGTGTTGGTTGGAATGGCCTGAGCCCTTGGCCAAACCATTTGGATTGTTGGTCAGCAAAAAGTCTAACACGATGCATCAAACAAAGCCGTATTTTGGGGTCGCAATTGTCACGCTCCGCCAAACAGGGTGCTTGCTCATTGCATTCTCATTCAGCAACATGAGGTCATGCTGCCCGCACATCTGGTTGGGGGTCAGCATCACGACGATGGATGTCATATCCTCGTGGAGCGAGCCAAGTGCTGCATGGCAGTCATTGAAAGCAGATCACATCGAGCCACTATCAAGAACGCACTTGAGTGTGGTACCGAGAACGACAAAGCAGTGGCAGCCGTGCAAATCGCCGGCATCGGAGGGCAGAGGACCGAGCGTTGACACGTTTTGGCGTCGGCAGCGCTGTCGGCTGTGCCACTAAAATTTAAAGCTGTCAAGGCGCGGCACAAAGCAACACAACTGTCCTTCAACCCCCACCCCACCCTCACCTTGATCTCGGTTCTTACCACCGTCATCATCTCCTTTCTCTTTCACTCGTACAAGCACCCCTCGCTCCTCCGCAGCATACAGCTCTAGATACTTGTTTGTGCCACAGTCTCCTCCTGATTCCCCTCCTCAGGGGCGCATACACCTCGGTACCGCTGTCCTCCTTATCATTCTATCCTAGATTCGCTCCTTCACCATGTCGACGCCTAACAATGGCAAGGGCAGGGCCATCCCCTCACCTCACCCTTCATCCGCTCGAGATGCTGGTACGCCCATCCGATCTCCTTCTCGCGCCTTCGGTGATGGTCTTGACCACGCTTCCCCCACTCTCCCCAACATCCCACCTCGTATTGGCTCTCCTTCCCAAGACCCCATCAGCCTCTACTCGTCCTCGCAGCAGCGTCACGATTCCTCCAACTTTGCAACCTCCTTCCAACGCACCATCTCCATCGACCCAACCTCTCGTGATTCCGCCTCGCTCGCTCCACCCCAGGCCGACTCGGGCGTCTCCACCCCGAGCAATCTTGACAACGCCGGCTCCCTTGCTATTTCTCACGAACGTAAGGCTCGCATCATCGAGCGCCACCTTGCTCGTCCCGATGCCAATCGAGACTCCATCTCGGCCTCCTCGGTCCCTTCGACCGATCACGAAGATGCCAGTTTCACCAGCGAGTCTGCGCATGGCTCCTCCACTCCCAACCCTGCTGCGGCGGACAACGACGCCGTCGAATCGCCGAGCGAGATCGTTTTCGACGATGTTGACGAGAGCTACCGTGGTCCACACCAGATGCAAGGTGGTGCCATTACCGACGATGTCTATCGCTGGGCGCACAAGAACCGCCGCGTCTCGGCCCGAAGGACTCGCAGTGAGAGCCTGCACATACCACGAACCGCCACCATCGATCCCGAACTCGACATCCAGGGTATCCGGGAGCCAGGTGGATTCAGGCGTTTCTTTGTCTTCAGCCAAGCCGAGCAGCAGGGCAGGGCGCCACCAAGAGCTCTTCGCAGCTTCATCGACTTCCTAAGTCTGTATGGTCATTTTGCCGGAGAATTCCTCGAGGAAGACGACGACGATGAAGACGAAGATGAGTATGATGATGACGAGGTCGATGGCTCTCGTGCTATTCCGGGCACAAGCCGAGCCGCAGGCGACGGCGACACGGAACGTTCGGGCCTTCTCCGTAGAAGAGGTCTGCAACGCAACGACACGCAAGCTCGTATGCGCAAAGCCAGCAAGGAGCGTCGTCGCGGTGAAGCTTCCCAACTCGATGCGGTCATGATGCTGCTCAAGTCGTTTGTCGGCACCGGTGTGCTTTTCCTTGGTAAAGCTTTCTTCAACGGCGGTCTGCTTTTCTCGACTATCACGCTCTGCTCGGTCGCCATCATCTCGCTTGTGTCGTTCTTGCTGCTGGTCAAGACCAACCTCAATTGCCCTGGATCGTTTGGTGATATGGGTGGCATCCTCTACGGCCCTCGCATGCGTTCCGCCATTTTGGCCTCGATCGTGCTTTCGCAGCTCGGCTTTGTGGCGGCGTATACGGTGTTTGTCGCGCAAAACATGCAGGCTTTCGTGTTGGCCGTGACGCACTGCAAGACGTTGGTACCGATTTGGGTGCTCATCTTGGGTCAGATGGCGGTGTTCCTGCCGCTTTCTCTCATTCGCCGCATCGCAAAGCTCTCTACGACTGCGCTGATCGCCGATGTGTTTATCCTGTTCGGCATCGTCTACCTGTTCTACTACGAGATCGGCAAAGTGGCGCGCGAAGGGTTGGCCGATGTAGTCATGTTCAACAGCAAGGACTTCCCCCTGTTCATCGGCACGGCGGTGTTCACGTTCGAAGGGATTGGGCTTGTGATTCCGATTACGGAATCCATGAAGGAGCCTGAAAAGTTCCCTCGCGCCCTGACGGGCGTCATGGCGGGCGTCATGGTGCTGTTCGCCTCTGCGGGCGCACTCTCATACATGGCCTTTGGCAGTGAGATTCAAACGGTGGTCATCACCAACCTGCCGCAAACGTCTCGGTTCGTGCAGGCGATGCAATTCCTGTACTCGATTGCCATCCTACTGTCGACACCGCTGCAGCTGTTCCCGGCGCTCGCGGTGCTGGAAAAGGGCATCTTCACCAAAAGCGGCAAGTACAACTGGAAGGTCAAGACTGAGAAGAATCTGTTCCGCTTCCTGGTGGTGGCGGTGTGTTGTTTGGCCGCCTGGGCGGGGGCCAATGATCTGGACAAGTTTGTCAGTCTCATTGGAAGTGTAGCGTGCGTGCCGCTGTGCTTTATCTACCCGCCTTTGTTGCATCTCAAGGCGAATGCGACTAGGTCGGCGACAAAGGCGCTCAACTACGCCATGCTCGGTTTCGGTATCGTTTGCGTCGTCTTTGCAGGCAGTCAGACCATCAAGGCGATGTACGAAAGCTCAGCTCCAGCTGGGCCGCCCAAATGCTCGCCTCGTTAAACAAATCCCCCCTTCCTTTTTTTTTTCCTGTCTTCAATACTCAGACGCAATACAATCCATAGATGTAGTTGAAGAGAGCCAATATCGCAGTGTGCAGTAGGGTCAAACAAGTGCCCGTCTCGTCGGATCTACCGAAAGCATCGCAACCACAGACCAGTCAGTTCCTTACCACTACTGTTATTTTTTTCGATGAGGCACTCAACTGAATTTGTATTGGCTAGCAAAAATAGGAAGGAAGGAAGAAAGGAAGGAAAATCTAGAGCTTAGCAAGGACGTGGTCGGC
Source organism: Anthracocystis setariae (assembly GCA_928724745.1). NCBI lineage: Eukaryota > Fungi > Basidiomycota > Ustilaginomycetes > Ustilaginales > Ustilaginaceae > Anthracocystis > Anthracocystis setariae. Next base: position 871,880 of record CAKMXJ010000039.1, on the reverse strand, counting down.
ACCGGAGACCTCGACGGCGCCCGGGTTGGGTTCGGAGCTAAAGTCTACGACCTTGAGGTCGTCGAGGATGAGGGCGTAACGGCCGGTACGCTCACCAAAGCCCATGGACGAGAGATCGGCGATGCTACCGATGCCCTTGGAGAATTCAAGGTTGAGGTCGGTGGCAAAGATGACCTTGTCCTCGGCCTTGTTCTGGACACCCCAGGCGGACATGACAAAAGGGTCGTTCTGAGCCAGCACGATGATCTGGTCAACGCCCTTGGACTTGAACTCAGCCGCCTTGGAGATGTAGGGAGGGATGTGGTTGACATGGCAGGTGGCTGTTGCATATAGTCAAGGAAGGTGTCAGGAGGTCAAAATCTTTGGTGGTCAGGGAGAGAGAGGAGAATGCGGACTCTACTTACGAGTGTAAGCACCGGGGACGGCAACAATGACCACCTTCTTGCCCTTGAAAGCTTCGTGGGTCTGGATCTTGTTAGGAGCACCACAAGCAGTGCCGTCAGCCAGTTCGGGGCTGTAGGGGACGTACATGAAGGTGGTGTTGGGGATCTGTTCGCCCTTGGAGATAGCCTGAGTAGCCATGGTTCGAGCGGTAGCGAGCAAACCGATGCGTCCGATCGAGGAGGGCAAGCGAGGAGCGTTGAGCGCGGTGCGAGCGACGGGGGTGGATGACGCCAGACGAGAAGGAGGAGCAGAAGAGAGAGTGGAGGTGGAGATGAGTCTCCTGTTCACCGAAATTAGGCCAGCGCTGTGCGTAGCGAAAGAAGCTCGAAGCGCAGGCAGAGTAGAGGTGACGACGAGCTTGCTTACCATTTTTGCGATTGTTGTGAGGGAAGGTTGACTTTGGGATGGGATAGATGATTGGATGGATGGATGGGTGTGGTGGCAAGAAAGAACGAAGGAACGGTAGACAAGCTCGTCGTTTATATTGGGGCCAAGCGAGTGGATGGGAGGGAGGTGAAATGGAAGGCCGATCGTTTGCCGAAAGTGTTGAGGAAAGATTGCACGACGAGCGGTGAGTGAATGTTTGGGTGACCGTGCGCTGCATGGCTGCGTCTGAGAAGCCGGAAATCACGTTTCCAAGTGATTCTTTGCTTTGGATTCGCTCGGCTCGCGCTACATCCGAACTCGTATCTGCTGGAGCCGTAGGGTAATCTGCGATCGTGGGATCGTAACAGATGATCGCCCGATGAGAACCCTCCCCACAAACCAACACCGTGTAGAGAGCAACAGCGACATTAATTTGACAGTGACAGCGACGCGCCTCACTTTGAAAAAGTTTCGCTGGAAATGCACACGTCCCAAGATGGCAACACTTGGCCCCCGTCCCACAGCATCACCATCACTGCTCAACTACATCGCGACCATGGCTTCGACGGCAAAACGACCGCGTCGCTCCGACGACTACGATCCCGTCCACCACGACCATGTGCCCGGCACAGCCATGACCCGAGTCTCGGTCGCGCCCAATGGCACAACCTACCTTGCCCCTAACCACCACCCCGTCTATTCTTCCACCAATGGTCCGACCGGCGTCACGAGTCCCCTCCTCACATCCCAACCCTCTACTCGATCCTTAGCGAATGCTGGTGCGCCCACTTCGGGTGTACGCGATAACGAAGACATGGCTCCACCTAAATCCACTTCAACCACAGCAACTCGCGCCGTTCGCGGTCGCGGTCGAGGTCGTCCTCGAGGTCGCGGCCGTGCACGTGGCGGTAGCACTGTTCGTCCAGCTGAAGCCTCGTACCTCTACGACGACATGCCTTCTCATCCATTTGCCGATAGCCAGATCGAAGAGGAAGACGACGACGTCTACGATGACGATGACGACACTCCGCCCAACCCGCTGACCTTCCAATGCCGCTCATGCTTCCGCTTGCTTGGTGATTCGCTCTCCTTTGTGGCCACAGACACCGAGCTGGGCTACGTCATCCTCTCCTCTGTCACCGAGGTCGTCGCACAATCGAGCACGTACGAAACCTCGACCGAACCGGGCAAAGACATTGGATCTACGTTTGCCCGCCTCACTTGCGCCGGCTGCAACGCCTCCATCGGTCGGAACTATCGCACCACCCCTCGCGATCTCGACGAACTACGCGATTGCTTCTCCCTCGAAGTCGGCGCGGTGCTCACATATCAGCTCGGTAGCAACTACAGTAAGCAGTTGGAAGCGGAGGATGAAGCGGCGATGCGAAGGGACGAGGGTTCGAGTAGGCCGTTGACAACCGATGGCGCGCTGGAGAGCAAGATGGAGAGGACCAGGGCTTTGACGATTGAACTCAGTGATCGATTGATTAAAGCGGAACAGGATATTCAGCGGTACAGTGAGCTGGTTGAGCAGCTGATGCAGAGTCAAAAGGCCGTTCCAAATCCAGACCCCACACCTGCGGCTGAGAAACCTCAGGTCGAGATGCAAATCGCGACAGTAGAACCCGAAGCGGCAGTTGAACAACAACAAGAACTACCACCCGCAGCGCAAGTACAAGCAGAAGCGGTAGCCGCAACACCTTCACCACCACCCAACCCCACCGAGGAGGAAGAAGCCAAACCTCGATCCGAGGCCAAATCACCCAGCCCACCGCTCAAACAAGAATCCCGAACCTCGTTCAAGAAAATCCCACAAACAACCTATACTACCAGACTCAGACGATCCGCCGTCGCCTCCTCCTCCTCCTCCTCCTCTACCAATACCAACCTCAACACGATGCCCAGCCTCACCGTCCTCCTAGACTCCTCCATCGACCACTGACCCTCGCCCCACCCTCTGCTCACATCCTTGTACCCCGTAATACCCGTCATCGTATACACACTTCGACAAATTGCTCGCTCCTTTGTGAGATCAAAATGAGGGGTTTCACATTTTCTACACCTTCCCCCGCATATACGTTACGAGACGCGTGCCACGTATGAGTTGTACAGCTCCGTGACAAAGTCAGGATTCGTCTGTAGTATAGGGCAGAACCAAAGGGATTAGAATCAGCGTGGTTAATGGATGCTCCAGCCTTTTTAAAGCGATCCACGAACAATAACTTACGTGAACCATACTGAGGAGTTCAGTTACGAACTCTCTACGCGAGAGCGGCTTGGCGTCATCGCCGAGACCGATGCGATCACGAATGCCAGCTTCGACGAGATCGGCCATCATGGGCGCCTCTGTCTTTGTCGGCTGTGCAGGTGTCGATTTTAATTCTGACGTTGCGCTCGCCGGTGTCTCAGTTCTGGTCGCACTGGCGGTGACAGAAGGGGTAGAGGCGCCCGCACCTAGAAGGGCGAGGAGGTTTTGCGAGTGATCTGTGTTTGCTTGAGCAGCTTTGGGCGTCGTCTCTACGGCGCAAGTGGGGTGGGAGTTGGAGTCGACTGTCACAGCGGATTGGAAGAGCGAGTCAAGAAGGTTGGATCCAATGGATGCCGATGAATCGGTGTTCTTCCCGTTTGCTGCTCCTGTGATTATCTCTGGTTCTGGTGCGGCGGCGGATGGCGCACCGCCAAACAGTTCATCCAAGCTAATCGCTTGCGCTGCTTCTGGCTCCACCGCTGTCCGAACCTCCTTGTCCTCTTCCCCGTCCTTCTTCTCCGTTCCCACCTGCTTGCCCTTCTTCTGCTTCCCATTCGCCTTGGCTGCCTTACTCTTATCCTTCTCCTTCTCCGTCTTCTCCACAACCACCTTTCCATCCGCACCCACGGCGGGGACCGCCTCGTTACTCGCGCCCTCTGCCGCCCTCACCTCCTCCTCACTCGGTGCCTCTACCATCTGCTGCAACTTCAACAACTTCTCCCCCACCGCCATCCTCTGACCCGGCTCAAACACCCAGATCCCATACACCTCGTTGTCTCCATTCGTCTCCGGTCGGTAGATGATGAATTCCGGCGTGATCTCGAGGTCGTCTTCGGGCGTAACGTCGGCACTGAAGTTCTCTACGCCGTTTCGATTCATCAGGAAGAAGCCGTTGTAAGGCGGTAGGCGACGTCGGAAGAGGAAGAGTGGTCCCTCGACACCGGTCTTGGTCCATTCGCCAGAGTTGTAGTTGTACAGAACCACGAACGAGGCGGTTTCGACGATCGACACGATCGAGGCATCGTGTCGGCGAAGCACTTTGAGGTTGAAGGAGGTACGCGCCTCGGGTATCGAAGTCATCGTGGACAGTGTGCTGTCGATTGCAACCACGCTGGTGTGGGCCGCTGATGCAAAGTGGTTTGGTGATGGTGCTGAGGCAAGCCGATGGGGGTTGTACGTTGATGATCGAGGCTGGATAGGACGCCAGTTGCGGTTTTTGGCTCGTGCGATGTTGTCGAAATATGCGCGTTGGTCGTGTGGAGAAAATGAATTTCAACCATCTCACAGCTTCCCTCTCCGAACTGCGAATCCAATCATCAAACACCGGATCACCACCATGGATAGCATTCACACTGGAGGAGTCTGCCCACATCAATACCAAACCGAGCGCAGACGAGAACACAGCAAAATCATTACGACCGATTAAAGATGACAAGCAGCTACAGATGTTATGTGTTTAGACGGACATAAATAACTATATACGATAGCAAAGTTGCACCCTAGCTGCACTGCCAAACGAATCACAAGTCAAGCTTCATCTCGCCCAAATTCGAAAACGAAGCAGGCGTCTGCTCATCCACGCCGACCAACTGCATCGGCGACTGCGCCTCAGATGGCTGCAGATCCGGCCAACTACCTTCTTGCACCCTGCCAGCACCACTTCCGCGACCCACCTTGTGTCGCGAACGACCTCTCCAATGCTCGTCGTTTGTGCTGAGCGTGGGCTTTGAGATCTGGCTACGTCCGCGACGGCTGAGCTCTTTGTCTTCTTCGTCACTTTCGTTCTCCTCTTCCTCGATGGGATCAACAGACGATCGACGAGGGAGGCCCGTGCGTTGGTCAAATCCCTCGAGCCAGGCAGCCAGCGCCGGTGCGCCGGCGGTCGCGTCGTGCGAAGTCGCATTGGAATGCGTCAGCGTCATGCCATTCGAATGCAACGACATGGAGGTCTGCTGTGGTTGTTCCATCGGCATCCCAAGACTGAGCAGGTTCATCGCACTGAAGTCCTGTGGAGTTGTCTGATGATGCTGCTGGAGGTGTTGTTGCTGCTGCTGCTGCTGCTGCTGAGATTGCTGCTGTTGCAGCGGATGACCAAACATATCTGGCCCGCCTCCATTGCTACTCGAGGTTTGATCGAAGAAGGCGTGCATCATACCGAGGCCCTGCTGTGGGTCCGTTGTCGGTGGCGCCTGCATACCTGATGCAGCCAAAGCCTGATGCGATCGTGCGAGCTCAGCTTCCAGAAAGGCAATGCGACCCATTTGCATGTCGAGGAATTGCTGCAAGTGGCGAATGTACTCGACGCTCTTGCGGAGGATGATACCCTTGTTGGGCTTGGCTTGAGCTGCAGCGAGAGCTGCACTGTTAGCGTCAACTGGAGCCAGAGCTGCCGCATACGCTTCTGTTGATGACTTTGGTAGGCTCGTACGACCGTCGTCAGGAAAAGCCTCGCCTTTCGCTGCAGCTGCCGCCGCGGCCGCCGCTAGCGCAGCCTTGGCAGCCAAAGCGGGCGCGAAGCTGCCACTGTTTCCGCCCTGAGTTGAGGTAGCAATGGCATCGAGAAGCATAGCTTCCGGTAGCAGCGTTGCGAGTTCCGTGATCTTCTCGTTGATGTTGTCTCTCCTGCGACGCTCGACTGCATTATGCGATTCTCGACGTTTGCGACGCTTCTCCGCCAGTCTCTTGGCCTCGGCTTCACTCTTACCGCCATTGCCCGTGGTGGATTGCTCATCGTCGTCATCCCCTCCATCATCGTCATCGTCCTCTTCATTCTGAATGGCTTCGTTCGGGCTGACCGTTTTGGAGGCTTCGGACTTGACCTCTTTGGCGCTCCTCTCGCGAGATCTCGAGGCAGCCTTGCTTCGGCGAGGCTTGGCAGCCGATGTCGGCTTCGTTTCACTGACCTCGGAAGCTTCGCTAGATCGAGCATCGCCACTCTTGTTCGCGTGTTCAAGCATTGACGCTGCGTTGTTCGGATCCGCTACGTTTGGCAAGTCTGACTGGCTCCTTGCCTGGGTGTAGGGAGGGAACAAGAAAGGGTTGAATGTCTGGTTCTCGTCTGGCTTCGCAGGTGGAGCACGGAGACCAGAGGTTACTGGTGTAGTCTGAAGATTGAGGTGAGCCATGCTTGTGTGGAAATTGAGCGGCGTTGGCAGCGAAGACGATGCCGAAGTGGTGCCCGGGCGCCCATGGATGTCTTGGGAGTGCGAGTTCCATGACGTGTGATCGTTGAAGTTGAGATGCAGGTTCTGACTTGTACCATCTGTTCCGAAAATACTCCATCGTTGACCTTGAGCTTGAAAGCTGGACGAGAGGCCCATGGCTGTACTGCCAGGAACGCTGTTGCCTCCAGCCCCGACCGAGGCTCTGATCGGTACGGGGGGATGGGGGTTGGCCTGAAGATTGTTAGCAAGGGCGGCCGGCCCGACAGTAGCCCTGCGACTCGGTCGGGCTCGCGACGAAGGTGCCTTGCCAACACCACCTCGTTCGAGCGACGGCGAGCGTTCGGCCCCTCGCCTTTCTGTGGCGCCGGCAGCGACTCTTGTTCGGCTTCGACTCTGGCTTCGAGCGGTCTTGGAGCGATTGCTGGAGGATGCGTTGCTTGATGAGCGGTGATGTCTTGCGCCCGAGCCTTTGGGAAGGCTTCCGACCGTGGTGCTCACGGAGCTAGGAGACAGTACGCTGGTTGCTACAGTCGAGGTGGTCTCGCCGTTGGAACCGTCGGGAGAGTCGCCATCGTCCATGGAAGAGGCATCTCTGCTAAGACGGCTCAGGGCCTCGTGGGTGGGCCTGACAGTGCCAAAGGTACGAGATTGCATGCCGAACATGTCGAGCGAAGTGGTGTGAGGAATGTTGACGTACGATTCGCCCAAGGCGTGTTCGATCTCTTTTGACTGCTGCTGTGCAATTGGATCGGAGCGCTCTGGCTGTGTGCTAGCACTGTGGGAAATGGTGTTGGCAGTAGCGGGGGAGAACTGGTTCCACAGATCGTCGTTGAGTAAAATATCTGTGTCGATGAAGCTACTGGGAAGACCGTTGGTGCCAAATGGGCCAAAGAAGTGGTTGGTTGGTTGTGCCGATGACGAGAGATGAGCCGGGTGAGATCCGGAGCCGGCTGTAGAGAGGATACCGGATGCACCTGGGTCGAAGCCCTGCTGACGCTTCTTGGGCATCATGTTGTCGATGCTTTGAGGCGCCGACACCTCGAAGGACGCAAGCATGGAAAGAGTGCAGCGACGTGTATGGGGACACTAACACAGAGCGTGGAACAAGGCCAAGAAGCAGCTCGGGTTTATGCAACAGCCGGTGTAGTCGATGCAGGGAATGGACCTGGGACGATGGCACTCGAGATCCGGTCGCCGTTGAGCACGACACACGCCGAACACCGAAAGGCAACTAGAATATGAAGGATGCGCGACAACGGTCGAGCAACGGCAACGCAATCGGATAGGCTCGACAGACAAGGTTCTGGTGCGGTCGGTGTCGGAAGTAGACCAGCAGGTTATGGAGTAAGAGATAGGCGATATGGGCGGAGCGGCGCTCTATGACGGCCGGTTGGGATTGTCGGTGAACGATCGGCTTAAAGATGGGAGTCAGATGACGGTTGACCGGGTTTGCCAGGCCGGGTGGGTCGATGATGCGGAAGCGATGGCACTTAATGAAGAGAAGGTAGATCGGATTGTTATGGATGAAAGATCACGGAAGGGATCGATGGTGACGGAGATGATGATGGAAATGCTAGATGGAAAAGGCGAAGGCAGACGGGCCGGACCGAGTAGAGCTTGAGCCATATGAGGGACATGCAAATTGGGCGTTGGCGTTCGATGGCACTCGAGCAAGGAAGAGGCAAGCGACGCAGCGGATACGCCTGTCGCGGCGCGGGGTCCCGGAAAAGGGCGTTCAACACAAACCCATCAAAAGGCGACGACGCAGTACATTACACGTACAATTGACCGATACTGCAGTACTGTACAGTACAGTACAGTACAGTACAGTACAGTAACAGCAGCGGACTGGGCTACATGACAAGGTTGATTTCGAGGCGACTCAACCGAACCAAACTCAAGCGCTGAGTGTTGTGATTCAACTGGGCTACGGTCAGACAAGATGAGTAAAACAAGAGTGCAACAAGAGCGCAAACACAGCCCACTTACGAGCAGACTCACTACTCTACTGAGACCGAATGGGATGGTTTTGGAGACAAAAAAAAAAAAAAGAAAGAAAGAAAATGCGGGGAAGGCACAAGCGAATCGAAAGTAGTGGGGAAATGGCCGTGGCGCGCTCATTCTGTTGTGCCTTTTCGCTCTCGCTCGGTTGCAGGAATGCATCACAGAATGGGTAAGCGGCGGAAATGCCATGTCTACTGTATGACTGCACTCGAACGCTCTGCACCCTTTACGCCGCGGCTACGACCAACTTGACAGTCTTCAACGCGACGATCCACTTTCATTACAGAGTATTACAGTATTACAAACTGTAGTGTATTCGCAATAACACCTAGTTAATGTCTAGGTTGAATTGCACCCTGAATTCCCCCCAAAAGTTGAACAGCTGGAGCGACCCAGCGAGCTCCAGCTCGGCCCAACCACGTCGAGCCCGATGTTAACCGTTGCTCGCTCGCAGCCTTTTGGCAATCGCCTTGAAAGCAGAAGAAGAAGAAGAAGAAGAAGAAGCAGACGTGTAAGAGTCTCGAGCTCAATCACCTCTCTCCATGGAAGTAGATTGTACGGTGTGTGTGGATTACGCTCCCTCAAGGAAGGGTTGGGACCTGTCGTGATCGATGAATTGGAGACACTAAACCGCAAGAGACCTGTGGTCAGCCAAAGCCAACAAAGATGCGGGGCGGAACTTTTTTTCCGCGTGGGTCCGAGAAAAGTGGGGGCGTCGCGATGCGAGGACATGTCGAATCCCTCCAGCTTAGCCTTTCGCTTTCTTGTCAGCCAGTGTCTTGACTCGGTGTGCCAAGCAACAGTGCCAGCTTCTGTCTGTCCAAGGGCCGATCTTGGAAGACCAATCTGCACTGTGGTGAAGGTGCTCCTCTCGGACTCATTCAAGCTAACGAGCAGCCATTTCGTAGCATCGAGTCAGAGGTGAATTATACAGTACAGCACATTACAACCAACGCTCAACTGACGCAACGAGCAAGCAAAGCCAGACCGCGCCTTTTCTAGTACTCGACAAAAGTGCCACAATATGGTAGGAGGAAGCTACGGCTTGATTCACACATAACTCCATGCTAGAGCAACCTGGAGCAAGTGTCTTTTCTTCTCAAAACTTTCGGTCGGAGTATCCGAAGTTGATCAGCAATTGGAAGACATGCTCGGATTGGCTACAGCCTGTCATCCATGCAGCACGTTCGGTTTCCGAGACTCTTCCGGACTCGTGACCCAAAAAAAATTCCTCCATCTCGACGTGCTTTCCGATCGGAAACTTCCGTCGGTCACTGCAGATCATCTTGCGCCTGATGCGCACCGTATGCAGTATTCCTGAGCCAAGGCATTCACAGGTCTCCTTCTCAATGAGCTGAGCATGTCTTGGCTCGGTGATCAAAACTTCTGAAGCCACCAAAAATGGAACAAATCATTTCATCGACCATGGCATCGAGCTTGGCAACCACCTGACCAAGGTCAACAATTACACCTATCTGCACTTCCGTTTTCTTCCATCGACAGAAACAGGCTCCTTTCTGTCCGGCAGTGAACCTCGTTCGAAACACAGCGCTCCTGTATCCAATGTATTTGGCGTGCTGACTCACACAGATCGCGACTTCCGAGCTCTTGTCCTTCGAGGACCAGCTCAGCTCGCGCAAAGTGTGAACAGCAGCTGGGCTCGCTTTGTCCGGCTTGCTGCCCACCACCATGCTCCGGATCTTCGAAGCTTTTGAGTACGCGCCCCAGAGAACATGAGCCGCCCGAACACACCTAGCGTCAACGAAATCGCAGCTCAGAGAGCTGGCTCTCGAACCTCTTCTCCTTACCCTATGGATCGAGGCAAGCTCAGATCCGAAGCCATTTGGCTGGAGCGACAGCGTGAAACCGGAAGTCAAGAGGTGATGCGACCACCTGACGAAAGCGGAGATCATCGAAAGGAGCAGAGGAGTGATCCGAGATCCCATGCAAGCCAGGTCGAAACAGAGGCAGTATCGAATTCAGCGATTGAGCAGCTTTCTTCGGATGCCTCGGGCCGGGATGCGAGTATGGACAATGCCAATCTGGAAGGGCGGCAGAACCGCTCAACATCCGAGCCAGTTCTATCTTCACAGCATGCCGCCACTGGTAGCCTAGCAAACAAGAGACGCTTTACCGCTTCTCCCCATCCCGGTACTGATGCGGTGAGTACCTCGAAGTTGCGACGTTTGAGCGAAAATACAGACCTCGAATCCAGGGCTGGGCTTCAATCTCACGACTATGCGCAAGGTGGCAGTGGCCATACTCAGGGTGAGAGTCGCACGGTTGAAGCCGGAGATACGGCGCTGGATCGCGCGATGACCCCGTTGTCCAAAGGCACCAAGTCAGAAATAGCACCATGGATGACGCAGAGGCACAAGCGATCCATACGACGTAGTCTGGAGGCACAATCTTCGTCGTCGTCCGCTATCAAGACGGCTCGGTCAACCGCAGATGAAGGTGGCGGAATCGAACCGTAAAAAAACGGCCTGACGTGTGAGACCGTCGTGAAACGCACATACCCAAATCAGGGGAAAACCGAGACGCGTTGAAAGGCGCGGCGCGTTGAGTGGTGTTGGATTGGTTCACAATCACAGCATGCAGCCCTCCGCTCAAAGGGTCTTCTTCTCTGCCCACCTCTTTTGTTGTTTTGGTTTTCCCAGCCGCCTTCTTCCTTGCTGCCCACATCCAACCAGCCAATCGACTCCGAAGGCTCCAGTGGCCAGCATCGGTATCACTTACGCTCACAGCTGGTGGAATGCAGCGGTGCGAGCTTCAACATGACGACCGAAAATGATTACTACTCCGATGACCTCGAAGGGGACGAAGGTTTCCTTACCGACATCAGCAGCGACGGCTATGGAGACGATCGCGATGGACGCGAGCAAGACTATGACGAGGCCAACGAGCCAGACAAGGAAGAGATCCGCGATGCGGCAAGAGATCTCTGTATGCAGATCGGTCAATATGACTACGACGAGGACGCAGATACACAGGCGGCAGACAAGGTATACACCCGATGGATTCCTGGTCCCAGAGCTCTCGGCGCCCTGAGATCGCTGCGCAAGCTCTGGAAGCTTGACGATGAAGATCCAACACGAAAGGTCGCTCGCGCCTTTGCCGACAACGATGTGCTCGAGATGTTCATCGTGCCCGCCTTGCTTGAAAGCGCCGGTTCCGGAAAGGAGGGTGATGCCATCGCTCTGGCATGTACCGATCTCCTGACAGCTATGACGTGGCCATTCGACGGCGTGGCCGAAGTGCGCGAGCAGGAGAAACAAGGCATCGACTCCGACGAGCTTCGCGAAATTACCAAGCTAGACAAGAATCTCATCGATTACAAGTCGGTCATTCTGCGCCGTCAATCGCTGGACGGACAGCATGACGTCCTTGGAGTCGTGATGCGCTATCTTTTGTTGCCAAACCTCGCTTCCAAGCAGCACCAGCGCTCCAGTCTCGTCACAGGCATCATCGGCATGTGCCTTCACTTCTTCCGCAATCTGCTCGCCATTCGTGACCCAGTCATCACCAGTCTCGGCAGCGTAGCTCAGCTATCTCAAGCCAATCTACAAAGCAAACTCGTGCAGGCAATGCACAAGCACCACATTCTCGACACCCTTCTCATGCTGGCAAGCAGTGCTGAGACACCTCAATTCAATCAATGGAACGCGGTGGCATCTGAATGCATCTTTCACATTTTTGTCGGAACCAAGGTCAAGGAGATCGCCGAGGTCTCATCGACAGATCGAAGTCCCCCAGCTGATACTGGGCGAGACACGTCGAATGGCAATTCCGAACGGGCTTCACGTCTAGTTGCAAGTAGCTCGACATCAACGTCAGCCCTCGCCGATAGTCTTGCAGCCGAGGCAAAGATGAAGCGCGCCTCCGCCGCCGGAAAAGTGCCCACACGCCACTCACGATTCGGCACCACCATCAATTTCATTGGACCCGATGGCGAGCGAAGAGTCGCGCGCAATCAGGCAGCCTTGACCAAATCGGTCGCACAGCTTACGGACGAAGCGATGCACAAGGGAAAGCGTCGAGCTCAGCGACGCAAGGATGCGCACGAACGGGGCGCTCCAAAGCTGAAGTCAGACTGGACGACAGATGCCGCTGTTCTTTTGCAAGAGTGGGCCGACACATTCGTCCAATCTGGGTTCGAGCCGCTGGCCAAGTCGATCCTCAAAGACATTCGGTCAGAACGAGACAAGCTCGGCGATCTCGATGTCGCTCGAATCCGCATTATGCAGCTGGGTGCTTTCTTCCTCGAGTACTTCCTTTCGCGTCGCATCGCTGCTGCTGCCCGCAACAAGGATGCCAAATCCAAAAAGACTTCCGTTGAGACAAGCGCAACACAAAGCACGATCGCCATTCTCGAGCCACGCGATCAAGGACCGGAGGCACATCCTACCGAAGAGGCCACCTCAGATCAGGACGAATGGCCCTTTGAGCTCGTCAGTCAGTGGCTTGAGCCGTGGGCTTTCCGCATGGTCCTCGTGCGTACGATTCAAGCCCAGGAGTCGAAGTCCTGGCTCGAATTCGTGGCTTCGGTTCGGCTTTGGATTGTTCTGCTCCGGCTTGTGGACGAGCTTGCGAGCAGCAAGCAGGAAGCAGAGAGGGAAGTTGCTGAGGGTCTTCAAGCCGAGTTCTACTACATGAGCGAGACCCTCGACGCCTGTCACGCCATTGTTCGCTCGTATACAAGCCAGAGCTTCGAATTCCTCGACACCGTCATCACTTTCGCGTACTTCATGCCCAAGATGCTCGAACGTTATGCCTCGAACCGCGACCATATGTATGTCCAGACCAAGAAGCAAGTGCGTCGCTCGCGTCAGGACGGCGATCTCGATGCAAACGAAGACGAGGCACGCCAAATCAAGCAACAGCTAGCGGAAGCCCGATCCGAACGCGAGTTCCGCTTTGCAGACTTCCAACGCAAGCTTGCTACCAACCAACTCGCCAAAGCTTGCATCGACTATTTGTCGCGCTGGCAAGACTTCACCGACGCAGAAGACCAGTTGAACAAGCTCGTCACGGTCATGCACAGGATCGCAATCAAAGCGAACGACTATCGTCAATTCTTCCTCAACACCCATCGTGCAGCGCTGCGCAAGGTGCTCAGCGGCGATGCGATCAAGATCCTCGAAGCGCGTGCGTCCACTTCCGCGCCGAACCTCAAGAAGCTCATGGACTACATCTTGCGCAAGTTCAGCAAGCTCACGCCGGAAGAGCAGTCGATCTACGATACGGGTAAGAAGCCACCTCGTCCTCCCAAGCCACCGAGGGTGCCCTCTGAGATTGTAGTGCGACCGGGAATGACGCCGGATGAAGAGATCGGCGTAGCTGTCGGTCTTTTGCTGAAGAAGGAGAAGATGCAGGCGGTTTCATGGGTCAGGTCGGCTTTGGAGATGGCCAGTGCGATGCGCACCGAGCTCGAACTACGGCACGAGGAAGCCGAAGCTGAGCGGGCGGCGGAGGCAATGGCAGAGCATGGAGAGGAGGCTGGAGAGGCGCAGTTGCTTGGCGACCTCGAGAGGCAGAATCAGTCTCCGGCGGAACGATTCCAGCCTTACGAGCTAGCCTACTATGGCAACGACGAGCTTCGTACCGACGCATCGCTTCTTCCGGAACTCAAGTTGCTCTGCCGTCTTGTCGGTCTGGAGTCGAACGAAGACGAGCTGGTTCACTGGCGCTGGTCAGTACCCAAGGAGCTTCTGCCCAAACACCTCGATCAGAAGATCGAAGCTATCGAAAGGTACATCCGCGAGCCTCTCGACACGAATGGACGCGAGCTGAATGCACTTGTCATGCGAGTGCGTCAAGCAAGGGTCGGAGGTGAGAATGGAGGCGCTTTGCTCAATGCAGCTGATCTTCCCGATGGCTGGAATGGCGGGCAGAGCGATTCGGAAAGCGATGGAGACTACTTTGACCGCGCCCGTGCCAGTAAAGCACTTGTGCCAGGGGATGAAGCGGAGGGCGGGTTGCTGCGCACAAAGAAGTCCAAGCGTGCCTCGAAGGGCGGCGGTCAGCGCAAGCAGAAGAGACGAACGCAGCAGGACTTTATCAACGACAGCGACGATGAATTTGCATTCGCTATGGGCGATCTTGCCGCCGAATCCACACAGAGAGAGGCGAGTAGGCCGGACAGCAGTGACGAGTCTGCCGATGAGGACAACCATGGCATGAAGGAAGAGGTGGAGGAGGAGGAGGAGGAGGATACACCCGCAACAAGCTCGGTCGCTGATGCCGACATGGAGGAGGATGGCGGGAAGCTCAATGCTCTTCAAGCGCTGCGTGCAGCTAAGAAGCGAATGAAGATCGCCGCCAAAAAGGCTGCCGAACCGCTGCAGGATGCTAGCACGCGCACCAATCGTCGGGTGGATACCAAGCGTCTGTTCCTGGCGGATAGTGATGAGGACGGAGATGACATTCTGGCACTACCATCGCAAGAATATGACGAAGTCTTGGCCAAGCTCGCCGACACCAGCAACAGCAGCATCGGTGCCAAAAGAAGGAGGTTGGCCATTGTCGATGATGAGAACAGCGACGACGAGTAGTGTCGTTGTATTCAGTTCCATGCATTCGACCGATTTTCCCACAACATTCAATGTCAGATTTTTTAGCATTCTAGTTCAGCTGATCCATGAAGACCCTAGACTTAAGACGCAAGGGCTGTAGCAGTGGCGCTGTTGTGTGGGCTTTCAGACGGGTGGGGGGTTGGGGAAGCACATGTCAACGGTGACATTGCCGGCTATCACTCGGTCCACGGGTACCGGCGTCGAAATACAGTCCTGTATACAGAAGCAGTACATTGAAACCGCACCCAAATTGCCTTATTGCTGTGTGTGCCATCTGAGCGCGCAAATGCGAAATTGCAATCACGATGATCCCGCTCAGATCAGCTATCGGAAGTTGGAGCTGAACTCGGTTGAAATGCGCAGATGGACACGGCGTGCATCCTTCATCACATTCCCACTCAACCGCTCCCTCGTCAACATCATCGACCTCGGCATCTGATCGGCGCTTTGGCTGGCACACCTCACTTCGCATTTCGCTGGACATAGCCTGATCTCATTGACGAGCCGCAGACACGACGCCTCTTCGACGATCACCATACTCGTCAATCTAAGCACGACAGCAGGACGGCAACGAGCTGCCATCGTCCGTACCTCGCTAGCTTCCTGCGCTGCTCCCATCGTCTCGTGCTCACGTATCGCATCCCAGTCCCGATCTGTAGCTCGATCTCTGTATTCGGCGTCGACTTCATCTTCCCATTCATCCACCAAAATGGCTTCATCCAGCGTCAACGGCAATGGCGCCATTTTGGCACACCTCTCCCATGCGCTGCTCCGCATTTCTCGCATTCCGCCGCGCGTCATTGCTTCCCCACCCACTCAACCTCGACGGGCCTCGGTTGCCATTCTGTTGCGGGTGCGGCCCGCTCCCGAGGATGAGGCTTGGTTGGCGCAGAACCACGACCCGGAGGCCCAACACACCGCGGCTCCAGCGATGGATCAGACTCAGGAGCTGGCAAGCTCGGGCGTGCATATCTCGCAAGCCTCGCTGGGACCGGCTCAAACTGCATCGATGACATCCAGCATCGCATCGCAAGACTTTGCATCGACGCTGAGCAGCTTCTTCGAGCAGCCTTGGGTGCAACGCGGTACACCGGAGATCCTGTACATCAAGCGAGCAGCGAGGATCGGCGACAATTGGTCTGCTCATGTGGCCTTCCCGGGTGGACGAAAGGAGGAAGGGGACGAGAACGGACTTTACACAGCCATGCGAGAGACGTGGGAAGAGGTCGGCATCGATCTGGCCGAAAAGGAGTTTTCGTGTGTCGGGCAGCTCGACGACCGAGAGATCACCACTTCGCTCGGCAAGCGTCTGCTGATGGTGCTGTCGCCGTATGTTTTCATGCAGACTTCACCTTTCTCGCCGCTGCCGGATCTTCAGCCGAGCGAAGTGGCAAGTGCACATTGGATCCCGCTTTCCTTGCTGTACACGCCCAAGCCGAAATGGGGAACGACCTCGGTCGATATCAGCAGCCGATTGGCACCGAAATCTCCGCTGGTCCGTTGGATCTTGCGGGCGTTGGTAGGAAAGATGGACTTCAAGTGCATTCTGTTGCCTAACGAACCCGTGGTGGTGGCGGAGTACGATGCGGATGAAGAGGAGGCGCAGATGCTTGCGGATGCCAGCAATTATACGGCTGAGAAGGCGGGATCGCACATCGCTAGGGCGGAGGAAGGTGCTGTGAGGCCGGATTTGCGTCTTTGGGGCTTGACCCTGGGTATGACGTTAGATCTCCTGTCGCACATGACGACGTTCCACTCCAGCTCGTCCTTCCGCTCGGGTGGCACTACTCCTGCGGAACCGGGCTCTCCTGCGCGATCCTGGTCGTCGCTGCCATCGGTGCCTCCGCTGGCATCCGACGCGCAGAGCTCGTTGCCTTTGGCGTCCGAATTGATTTCCTCTCCTCTGCATTCTTGCAACCGCCTCATCGCTCGTATCCGCGATGAGTTCCATCTGAATCCTCCTCCCGCATCGCATGCTCTCGCGCCATCGCTGACGTCGGTGTTCCCGCGCTTCAGCTACCCGGATGTGAATTTCTGGATCTGGTTCTTTGGCTGGAGATACCGCAGTGTGGTGCGCGGTTGGGAGCGGAGCGTAGGCACTAGGATGGAGAGGAAGTTCAACTGGTCCGGGATGGCGCTAGGTGCGTTCTACTCGGCGGTGAGGAGGGCGTTGGTGGTGGCAGTGGTTTTGAGAGCGGTAGGGATGCTGAGTGCAGGTGGGGTGGCCGGATGGTTGGTGGCGAGAAAGGTGTCGAGGAGTAGTAGGGGATTGAAGGGGTTGGGGTTGGATGAACTGCTTTCGTGAGCGTGAAAGTTTCTCAAAGGGGCTGTTCATAGCCATATTGTAATACCATCCACTGCATCAGTTACTGTTTGTCTTCTGAGAGCGGCCGTGACGTCGTGTGCTTGTACGGGACCGTATCGATGAGCATGATCCTGGTCCTGGTGCACTGAGGAAGACCGAGGTAAGCTTCGGATATCGGAGATGGAGCGGCGAAATTCTTGACTGCGCAACACGGCGCACTGATTTTTGGCAGCTTGGAGAGGCTCAGTCGAGTGTCAGTTGGACCCTTGACGCTGGTTTGATCCGAGGTCAGTTTCTTGCTCTTGCTTTCCATCTCATACCGATCTTTCCAGACTTTGACTTGTCACCTACTATCATGGCTGCCGGACCAGCCGCGAAGTCGACCCCCATCGAAGCGGAGGCATCTGGGCGAACGTCGATGCGCAAATCTCCACTCGATACTCACCGCATCCCTGGCTCGGCGACTTTGATGAAAGTACAAGAACGGCGCCAAACCCCCATCGCGTCGTCGTCCCAACCTGGCGCGATCTCGAAAAGCTTACGCAATCGAACGGCGATTCAGGCGATGCAGCCATTCCTGGACTCCTCAACCACCGCGGACTCGCCGATCCAACCAACGGATATCCAGCTGCTGACCAAGTCGATCCTGTCGAACCAAGAACGCCAACGCGTCATCCTGCACTACCAGGAGGTCTTGATCGATTCCGAGCCGAGTCTGCACGAGTTGAAGAAGAGTCTGCTGTTTCTGAGCTGTTCCAGTTGGGGTCAGGTGTTGGAGGAGCGCAAGTTGACGCACAAGTGTTCGTACCCGCGATGCGGGAATGGGTCGCCGGCCAAGGGGGTGGATCGGGGAAAGTTCCGTATCAATTTAAGTAGCAAGAGCGTTAAGGCGGTGGAAGATTTGGATTTGGGTCAAGCGGGGAACACGTACGACGATGTGCGCGACTACTTTTGCAGCAAGACTTGCTATGCCCGATCCGAATGGATATTGCGGTGGGTGTTGGATGATAAGGAAATAGGGTTGGTCGATGGCGCCGATGCCAATGGAGGCGGGGTGTTGGCAGGCAAGTGGCAGAAGCTGACCGAGCATTCGGATGGGTATGAAAGCATCGAGCTGCTGGAGGATATCGAGCGCGAGAATGGGATCGACTTTGGAACTGCGGATAGTGTCGAGTTGGACTCTGTCAAGGTTCATACGGAGAGTCCTTCATTGACGGAAGTTGCACAACCCAACGCGGGAGACAAGGACGTAGGCGAGCTTAACATCATCGAAAGGACCAAACCACCTTCTTCAACACGCAACAACCCCCCCGCAACCTCTCGGACAACATATCAAGTGGATGTCCCCAACACCCTCGGCACACGCTTCACTGCCAACCCTTCCGCCTCCACCTCCTCCTCCGCCACCTCAGACCTAGAATCCGACCTGGACACACGTCAACTTGAACTCTCACACATTCTCCGCTTCGCCTCCCTCGCCCCCGCCTCCCGTCCACGTCCACGCAACACCACAATCCGAATCACTCCCTCCTCCACCAACGAACCCACTCCCCAGCCCTCCCACAATCCACCGCTCGATTCCTACCAACCCAAACACCACCCCGAATTGGTCAAACTCATGCACCTCGCACTAGACGTCCGCCGCGACCAACGCCAACAGGGACTGTTAGATTAAATCCATCAGACCATACCATGTCAAACCAAGCAGATGTGATCACAACCAAGGGAGGAGGGGGGAGTTAGACGTAGCATTGCGACGTTGCAACGTGAACGAAACGAATCAAGGGTGGGAGGGGAGACGATAAAGAGATGAGTGGAAGAGGAAATGTATCCAAAAATTTTCGATCCTTTAAGATGGGGGAGCAGGGAGGAGTGTTGAACTCAACTCCGAGCTATTCTAGTTTGAATAAATTTAAAACCCAAGCTGTTACGAGTCTTGACTCACTTGGTGTCGGAAACCGAAGCGAACCTCTGAAGCTTTGCGCCGCCATCATCTGACGAGCCAAGCTCCATCTTATTCCTATCACCGGCAAGCACCTCTGCGGGCCTATCCTCAGGCAGAGCCCACTGGGAAACATCAAACTCCCTGTACTCGAACACGGTAAACTCTGTACCTGTGTATCTGCAGTACACCCACATGACGCCCGCCCTGACGGCGAACGTAGCAAACGTCCAACCGATACTGCCCAAAGGCGCAGCGAAGAACGCACCGAGCACACTGTAGTCGTCAATGTAGATGCCGTTGGGCAGACCGATCAGTTTGATCCCCTCGCTGGCACTGTGGTAGAAGATGGTGCCAAAGATGAACACGGTGAAGAATCCACCCACTGCGCCACCGACCGCGTCGATTCCGTTGAGAAAGTACAGTTGCGGGATCAGGCCCAGCAGGAACGCCGGGATGCACGCGATGGCGGCGAGATCAGCAACGAAGAATACCTCGAGGATGTCAATGTTCTTCACCGCCAGCACGACCGACGGCACGTTGAGCAGGATAAGGATGGCACGGCACCACCAGATGTTGAGCTTGCCCAGGAACACGTCGTTCTGGATCGTCGAGATCTGCGCGGACTGGAACGTGTCGTACGCCGACGAACTGAGACAGCCACACAGCACAATCACGATGCCAGTCACCCAGTTGGGCAGCGTGTTGAGAATGTAGAAAAACGTAAGCGATCCATCGTCCGTGGCGGTGGGACCGTCAAAGAGTCCAGCCCACCAAGCCAGAGGTCCAGCCATGCCCACAAGGAAGCAGACGATAAAGAGCGGGAACGTAGCATAGATCACCGACAGGTACAGCGTCTTGTTGTTCTTAGAGGCAAAGGCTCGCTGCCAGAAACCCTGGTTGAACATCTGGGAAAAGATGATAGCGGCAGGAAGAATGTACCAAAGCTCGCCACCGAGACGCTGCGCTTTGAGCAGACCCGAAGACTCGACACGGTCGTGCTGGATATCGAGCTTGACACCGACGGCGATCGAAGCTACGACGATGAAGATGAGGATGATAACGGCGTTCACGTTATCGGTCCAGAGCGAGGCCTTGAAACCACCGTAAGCCGTATAGATGGTGGTGCTCAGCGCAACGATCAAGGCGGCGACAGTTGGGTTGACGCCACCGAGAGTGTTGACAGCCGATCCGTACGTGTTGAGCTCGACAAGCATGAAACAGAACATGAAGCCAACAAAGATGAGGCCGGAGAGAACACCGACGGGCTTTCCGAACCTGCGACGGATGTACTCGGACAGAGTGAAACCGTCGGGGCAAGTCTTACGCATCAGGGGGCCGAGCCAGGCGAAAGCCCAGAGGGGAGCAACGGTGGCGAAACAGTACGCAGCGAGACCGAGCACACCGGCGTTGGGGATCACGGCTAGCTGAGGGTAGCCGAAGAGGAGCGACGAAGACATGTCTGTTGATGATACAAGAAGAGTTGAGAGCGCAGTAAGGCAAAGCGTGAGTGTGTAAGTATGTTAGCGGAACGACGTCGAGCATCGTGAGCTGCCAAAAGACCGCAAGCATCAAAAGTGGAGCATCCGCGGTGATGGCCGGCCGCCAGGCCTGGTCGGTGGAATCTAGACGTGTGAGCATCGTCAGACGGTCCCTGCTACTGAGGCATGACTGTGCTTGATGGAGCAGACATGCCCAGATGGCACTGCCAGAAGCTTGAATCTGACTAGTTCATATGCAAGCCTGGTTACCTTGTGAAGCCACCCACCGAGAGTTGCGCTATCAATGCTCGCGACTTGGGACAACGCGTCGACTTTTTGCACGGCATGCAAGCGGGAAGGGAGGAGGATGGGGGTTAAAGAGGATGGGGTTGAGATCCAAAAGCTTGACAGATCGAGGCCATGGCAAACGTACGGCACCATCGTGCGGGTTTGAGCGTCACGATGATGATGCACAGTGTAACCAGCGACACGATTTGTCGAGCCTTTGCATCCCATGCCGCGGTACAAAGTCGGAGTACATGTTGGGAGTGGAAAAAGCAGGCATACAGCATTCCCTTCGCGAGTCCTAACTCGATCAGGTGATATCAGCATCCCGGCCGTCTCTGCTGGCAGAGGGGACCAATGGATGCCGATGACGGTATAATCTCAGCCTGACGTGTCCAGCCGCTCGTCTAGCTAGCTAGACTTGTGACCCGAAGGAACCATCTGAAACCAGTTGCCCTTTCGGAGGATTAGGCAAAAGGCTCAAATGGAGCGAACACGCAAGCACCCGTAGCTGATGCCAAACTGATCAAGTTTGGTCTTTATGAGGCGTGACGTCCACCATACGTCTCGAGACGAAACGGCAAGGCAAACTCCACTTTACGTGATTCTTGATGTGTTGATGTTCTTGCTGAAGTTGATCGAGGGTGGTTGGCGGCTTGAGTCTTGGAGTGGAAACGTTGCAGAGATGATAAAGTGCTTGCAAGATGCACGAGAGGGAACGAGTTGATCTTGTAGATGGATCGCATCGATGCGAAAAGGGGCTTGAACTCTTGCGCCAGTCCAAGACGAAGCATGATCGTACGACAAGCCAAAAAGGCCAAAACTAATCAGGGGGAAAGGCGTCGAGCGACGAGGAGAGGAGGGAGAAAATTCCGTGATGATCGAGAGGGGGGGGGGGCCTCGCAAAGGGAACATACCTGTTTCTACACAACATGCTTGACGCAGAAGGCACCGAGGCGCTTCTAAGAGTCATCTCAGATTTGCATCCGTTCGAGTCCGCTGTCTGCAGCGGAGGGATGAAGAGGGGGAAATAAAACTTTAAAATAGGGGAGCGTCCAGCCGGATACTAACTTGATGCGAACCAGTTGAGCGTGAGCGGGAACACTGTGGCATAGAATCGGAATGAAACAAAGATGTCAGAGGAGCTGCACAGGGCAGAATGGACGAGGCAGGCAGGATTGATGGATGAAACGTACCGCTCTGTGTTCGAAGACCGGAGTAGAAATCGGTGGCGTTGCGCACCCTGTAACCGGCGTAAAGGCCGACGACCATGAAGGCGCACAGGGTGGTGTAGACGAGTGCATTTGCGTCTGAAGTCTTCAACATGATGACAATGAAGGCTGGTCTACGATGGAACCAAAAGATGGAGGAGGAAGGAAAGATAAGGGTGGCAATGGTCGAAGGGTGAAGGAATCGAGGGAGAAAAAAAAAAGAAAAGAAAAGAAAAAAATCAAAAATTGGATTCACCACCGCTGAAATTTCAATCTAACAGCCTAAGCGCGAAGTTCGAACTACAGAAGGTAGATTCAACCTAACAACGTACTAAAATATTTATCCGTGTGGTTATCAATTTGTTTGGAATGTTTATACTTAGCAGCATCCGTTGCAGTCTCTTTTCTTTTCTTTTCGTTTTGTTTTCGTTTCATCGGAAGGATGCATGCGTGCGTTTCCAGATTGCCGCATCCAAAAAAAGAAATTTTATAAGAATGGGTAAAAAGTCTCCCACGTTTTTGTGTTTCGTAGTAATTTAAAAGGCCGATGAAATTGTGCCGGTCAATTAGGAATTGCGTCCACGTTGTGCCGAGTGACGCACACACACACACACACACAGCCTCACTGCCGCTGTCACTGTCACTGTCACTGTCACTGTCGCTGTCTGTTGTGTTGTTCCTAAACGGCTCTGAACTGTATCGAGAAACGCATACACTGACATTTCCGCAACCCCAACAGCAACAGCCGAGTCAAAGAACGCGGACGTCATCTTGTCATGCTCTGGCAAACCCGCTGCCCTAAGGGTCCAAACCTATGTATGCTAGCCCACACCCCGCAATGGCCAAAGGTTCGCTGGCTAGCTAGCTAATCCAAGTGCAACCAGACCTTAATCATACACTTTCATCCTTCCAAGCTTGATCATATGCCAGCCTATCGTCCTATCTGCCATCATCCTCACACCTTTCCACCCTCGTCTTGAACCTACCACGCATCCAGCTATGCTGATCTGCTCGACGCACTCGTCCTGATGCGACCATGGAGACTGCGTCATTGTGGGGCTTCCTCACAGCACCGCTAGGTGCCAGTGCACAACCGCCGCGACGACGACAAGCAGGTTACGCTCTCTTGCCAGATGCCGACAACTTCCGTTTGTTCACCACCTCCAAGAAACCATCAGCACTTGGCATCTTTCTGTACATCAGCCTGTTAACAGAGCTGCTCGCCATACCACTCTGCCTGTTTTTTCACACCTTCTCCAGCCTCTTCTTCTACCTCTCCCTGATCCTCTTTGCTCTGCCGTCAACCTTCTTCTGGCTGGCGCCGTCACCCAGAGCGAGGAAGGCGTTTGCAGTCGTCTATTCGCTTTTCTTCCTCTTGACCCTCTTTCAGATTCGAAATGCCTTGTATCTAAGCTCGTTTCGCCGTCAGAGCACCCTGAAGCGGGCTCAAGACCGAAAGGTCTTCATCGCATCGAACCTTCACAACAATCAAGAGGTGCTGCCTTTCTATTCCATGGCACTCCAGCAGCTCGTTGACCGTCTCGGCAAAGACAACACTTTCGTCAGCATCTACGAGTCCCACTCCACAGATAACACCAAGCCCATGCTCGCCGCACTCGACGATTCACTCCGTCAGCACCATGTGCCTCATCGAATCCTCATGGATGACAAGAACGCCAAAGTGGGCAAGGGCGACCATCGTAACGGTCGAATCGCCTTTTTGTCGCGAGTTCGCAACGTAGCAATGGAACCTTTGCAACAGCTCCACGATCAAGGACACAACTTCACACATGTGCTCTGGATCAATGACGTCTTTTTCAAACCGGATGCCATCCTCGATCTTTTGGATACCGATGGTGGAAGGTACGACCAGGCGTGCGCCCTCGACCTCAACGGTAACGGCTTCTACGATGTTTGGGTTGCAAGAGACACCCAAGGCAGGACAGCAAAGCGCGCATGGCCGTATTTTGTCGGTGAGGAGCAGATCTCTGGCATGTTGGCCAACAGACCATTTCTCGTCAATGCCTGCTGGAACGGCGCAACTGCCTTTGATGCAAAGTGGTTCCTCGATCCAGCCTCCACTTCGCCCCACCTTGCTAGAAACGGTCAGCCAGTCAAGCAAGACGACATTGTTGCCAACCAAACCGGCTCACCCATTCGCAAAAGTTCCACGACGACTGCGATGCTTTTGGCCGACGTCAATCCCAACATTGTCGAACCGCCACCTTCCATACCGCTGCGCTTTCGAACCTCACCGCGTTGCTTCTCGAGCGAGTGTCAGCTGACGTCCTTTGACATTCACCGATCCGTGGCACCACTCAGACCACGCATTTGGATCAACCCTCGTGTCACCGTGGCGTACGAGCTGCGCACCTACTTGCATCATATCTTTTTGGAGCAGTGGTGGCTTGTAGCTCCTTGGCGGCTGCTCTGGAGAGATGGCGTCGGCTTGCTGTTGAGTCCACTCTACAAGACTTGGCTCAACCTATGCGGTCCATGGCAAGACGGTTGGGCTGCCCCAGACGCCCCCTTAGCTCCAACTTCTTTCGCTTTACCACAAGCTAAACCCCAGCTAGACTTTTCCTTACCCCAATCACCGCCGTCATCTTAAATTTAGAAATCAAATAGGTCTTCCCGTAGAGTCCTGTGACGAACAACACACACACACACACACACACACACACGACTTTCGTTCGAAACCCCAATTTTCACATCCAATATGTGAGTGTATCCACTACAAACTGTGAATTGCAATGCGATGATGCTAAGATCCTGAAAAATGAATAAATGAATGAATGAAGAAAGTAAGTAGTAGTGCGGGGGCGGGGGCGGAGGCGGAAATCAGCTGCCCCAAACTGCTCGGAGGCTTTTAAGCTTTGTCTCGCCGATAGCTTTGGTGGTACCGCGACCGCTCATTTTGAGCTCACCGGTCTGGGTCGAGTTGAGCGCTACGAGTTTGGATGGCGGTTGTGTGTCGGCGGCGGCGGCGGCGGTTGGAGGTTTGTGTGCTCGCATGGCTGTCGGACGCACGAGCTGGGGTGCTGGTAGTGCGCCCGGTTGGAGCACGGGTTTGGGCAGTGGACGCTTGGCAGTCGGGTCACCGACTTTGGCAAACACGGGTGTCGAGACGCTCGTGTTGAGGAACTGAGCCGCCGCAACACTCTTGAGCACTTCCGGCTTCGACGCGTTGGAGGCTCCTCCAAACGTGGCAGCAGCAATCGCCGTCACACCCACTGTCGGCGATGCCGCCATGGCCTTCTTGCTAAAGTCCAGACCGGGCGCTCCGCCAGCTGCATTGCAAGTTCGTCGTGGCTTCGGCTTCACGGTCCAAGCACTCGATGGTGAAGCAGACCGCGGTCCCGAGTCGGCTTGAGGTGCTGTCAGCGAATCACCAACGTCATCATCACCGGCGATTTTCGACCAAAGCTGTGCGACCGAGGCGACCCGTCCGCCTCGGCCGCCACGAGCAGAACGGGCATCGTAACCCGCTTCCTCCTTGTTCAGCTGGGTTCCTTCGGTATGTGCGACCATGAGCGTCTTCTCGACTCGAGACGGAATGCCGACCTCGCGCGCCTCAGGGTTGCGGGTCAATCTCTGCTCGATACCGGGCTGTACCTTTGCGCTAGATGCACGCTCACGCTTCACCTGCGAAGAAAACTGTGTCACCGGGCCAGTGGGCATGGGGACGACATTCGCCTTCTCGGATGAATCCAGAGCCGAAAGACGACGAGTGATCGGATGCTCCTTGAGCGCCGTGCCTGATTTGCGAGCAGGTCGAATTTCGGAGCTGTCAACCAGAGCTCTCAATTCCGGCGAGAGCTGGGGTACAGGTTCGTCCTGCGCTGCGGAGGCCTTCTGTGCTGCAGTCGTAGCCTTGGTAGACGAAAGATCGGCCACTGTGCGCGACTTTGGCATACCACCTTGGACCTTCGGAGAAAGCGCTGGCCCGCTTTCCCGCAGCGGAGTTGCCACCTGCGATGCTGAGCGGTATGAGGACAGCAATGGGACCTGAGTCTTGCGCTCAGCAATTTCCTCGGGCCCCTCCTTTCTTAAGATAGAAAGAACAGATGCGCTAGGTGTACCGGGCGAATTGATGGGTGAGGTTTTGGGGCTGCTGGCGTTGGAAAGCCATCCGTCGATACGATTAACGGCTTGCTTCCGCAGCGCTAGACGATCGACATCACTGGTCTTGCTCGGCATAGAAAAGTCCAAAACTTTGGTCTTTGATGGAACAGAGGGCGGGATCGAGGCGGTTGCCGATGAAATGGCAGCCTGGATCCTTTCGGTACGCGCACTGCAGGACGGTGCTTTTGCACTGGCAGCTTCAGCCGCTTGCCTTGACTCTCTGGCTCTTTCCTGCTCAGCACGTTGAGCAGCTGCCGCCTCGGCGGCTCGACGTTCTTGCCGAGCTCGCTCCTCTTGCTCCTGCTTCTGCCTTTGTAACAGCTGCTCCTTGGCAACTCTCTCCGCCTCTGCTCGGCGACGCTCCTCCTCCTGCTCACGAAGTTCGCGCTGTCGACGAGCCTGTTCTGCGATCCTCTCCCGTTCCTGCCTTTGTTGCTCTTCCATGCGAATACGCTTGGCTTCCTTGGCTGCCGCCTCTTTCTCCGCCTCGGCAGCAAGTCGTTCCTGCTCAGCTTGTCTCTGTCTCTCCCGCTCCAACGCTGCCTGTGCTTGCTGCTCAGCACTTCTGCGCTCGGCTTCTTCACGGGCAAGAGCAGCTGCACGCAAAGCGCTGTCCTTGCGTGACCTCGGAGTCTCGTCTTGTCGCAAAGAAGGCAAAGCTAGCGGACTAGAAGTGCTTTTAGCTGGAGCTACGTTGGCCATGGTCGCAGAGGCACGCGAGTTTGAGTTGATCTGCGGTGTGGTTGACCGCACCAACGTGGATTCAAGAGCCTGCAACCCAATGCCGTGAGACGATGCGGAGCCACGCAACGATGTAGCCGATGGATGACGAGTGAGATTGCCGCGATTCTCGGCCGTAGGGTTTCCAGACACGCTAGATTCGGCCCGACCAACTTCGTTTGCCTCGTTGTCCAGAGGGACTGCATCGTGACGAGGCGTTCCAAGATCTTCGGTCTGTGCTGGAGCAGTGTCGAAAATGTCGCTGGCCTTCAGCCTGTATGTGCCGGTCGAGGATGCCTGCGAGGATTCAACCTGACGACCAGACGATCCATCAGGCGCTGGTGCCTGTACTTTGGGAGACGGATCGGATGTCAAGTTGGCCGCTTTGCTCCGCGTGTCCCGGAAAGCATCCTCATCTGGTTGCATTCCCATGGCAATCATCTGCCTCTTGACGGCTTCCTCATCCTCTTCCGCTGCGGCCATGGCCTCGAACTGCTCGATATTGTTGCGCGAGACACTGTTACCATTAGCGCCTTTGGTACCAGTCTTGCCAACGGTGCGAAGCTTGGGCAGGGTCTTGACCGTACCTGCCTGAGACTCGCCATCTTCATCTATCGTGGCTAATCCTGCAATCGGGGGTGGCGCACTCAAGTAGGCGGAGATCTGTGGCTGCGGTGGAGGGGCCGAGTATTGCTGCGTATATGTGTTGGGAACGGGAATGGACTGCGGCTCTGGCATCGCCGGCAGAGTTTCGTGGCTGACGTTCTGAAGACCAGCATGATGGGATGGTGGGCCCCGGAAGGAAGCTTGGTCTGCGACTGGGTCGTGGAATCCGCCGACAGGATGTGTGCCTACAGTATGATCCGGGAAGGTCACTGGTGCCTGATGAGGAAGAGCGACAGGTTCCCGGTGCATCATGTTGTTGGGACCAGGGGACGTCGACATCGCTCGTTGTGCAGCCACCCAATTTGCGGCATCACTTGGTCCCCCAGGAGTGTGGAGCAAAGGCTGCGGGGGAGCGACATTCTGGAAGACTTCTGGAGCCGCATTCACCGGCCGTTGGACCATGTGGCCGGCTGCTGGTGGTGTGATGAACTGACTGGCATTCCAGCTGTTCGAGGCTGGATTCCAGACAAGATTGCCATCAGGCCCGAGGGCAAAGGGTTGTGTCTGAGACGGGAGCTGGATCATACCGGGAGCGGTGCTAGCGGGTCTCGACGATGGTCCAGCCCTGCCAATGGAGTCGAACATGGGCGCCGGTGACCAGCCGCGTTCTGCCGTAAGACGCTCAACTTCGAGCATTCCCGATTCCAGATGTGGATCTGCGAGATGAGGCTGTGCCGGAGGACGCTGGTGATATTGGTGATGCTGGTGATGCTGGTGATGCTGGTGATGCTGGTGATGCTGGTGATGCTGGTGATGCTGGTGCGGGTGGTGCGCATGCTCATGAGGTGGCAATCGCGGGTGGCCCATGGATGAATGAGGACGTTGAGGAGCCGCACTTAGGGGTGGACCATGAAGATTATCTAGGGTTGGCTCAGCCGGCTGCTGAATGCTGGCCGTGTGTGCGACGTAGATAGGGATTTCAACGGTGAGATCCTTGGCAAAGGAGCCAAGAAGGAGGCTGACGAGAGCAAAAGTGCGTACCTCGAACAGGCGTGTCTTGCGAATAGTGCGAAGATCTCTAGGGATATCGACTGCAACAGTGCAGACGGACTCATCATTGGGACCGAACTCGTACTCGCGTCCCTTGAAGACCTGATCGTGCACGATCTCGGTGATGCGGGGTTCGAGAGAGATGACGTCGGGGCCATCATGCAGACCTTCGGGACTGCCGACGGGGAAGATGAGTCGTCGAGCCAATGCGACCTTGATGCCACTGAGGTGGCGTTGAGTGTTGTTCTTGACACCACATCTTATCAACATCTGACCGCCTCCCCAGAAGAGTCGCTCGGTGACACCAGCCTCGAGCCATACGGCACCGTTGCCACCCATGAAGAGACGTGTATCTCCAACCGCTTCGACTGGCTCGCGGAAGCGAGGATGAAACTGATCGGACCATTTTTCGAGGACGAATGCCTCTCTTCGCGCTGTTACGATCATCTTGTCGTCATTGTACCATGTCTGGACAGTGGCCTTGAGACCGTAACGAAGCGAAGCGTTGCCGGCAAAAGTGGTGCAAGATGGCGCCGACTTGGGCAGTCGGAAGGTGAAAGGAAACGAGGTGCGACCTTTTCGTGCGGTCCAGTAGCCATTGACCGGCGCCGCTGGAAGTACGGCATTGGATGGAGGCAGCTTATCACCTTGGAACATGGTGCGATTGTAGAGGAAAAGTTGGGTTGCGGCATGGTCGCGAGAGGTGAGTTGCTCAACTGCCTCGAGCTCCACAGCGATCTCACCGATCCTAAGCCTTTGGCTTGTGGTACATGTGAGCTCGATTTTGCCACTGATGGCACCGCCGGCTTCAAAGATGTTGCTGCTGAGTACGACGTCGATCTTGACTTTTGGATGCTTGGTGACCATGTTCATGTGATCCTGTGTACGATCGCGCTGTTCTGCTGGATCTTCGAGACCGCCAAACTCAAGGTCGTAGCGAGATGGGATCCGGGCTGCTGGAGATTCGGTGCGAGCACGAGAGGCGGGACGGGCATGAGGGATCAGGGCAAGGTCGATAGAATTGCCAAGCGCATCGATCTCGCTAGGCGGTGGTGGAAGACCGAGCTCGTGCTTCCATGAGAATGAGTTGTTTCGCTGTAGAGGTTGCTCGTGCGGCATTGGAGACCGAGGGAGGTCATACTGCGCGTTGTTTGGGTGGTTGTGGTAGCCGACGGCCGACGTTGGGCGGCTATTGAGGATAGGGTTGGGAGGTGCAAACATGATGGCTCGTGACTTAATTAGGACAAAGATGGGATGGTACTGCTTTGGTATATCATCAAATCGTTATGTATGGACGTTGGTTGTATGTCGTGATCGTGAGCGAGTGTCCAGTCGTCTCGGTGTGGTAGGAGGAAAGCGGCCCAAGCACGAGGCGAGGGCAGGCTTGATGCTTGAACGAGTCGCAGCTCTGGACACGAAAGCGCAATGGCGCAGACGTGGCGCAAAGCTTGAGCTGAACTGAGATGAAGGATTCGGGATGGATGTGGAAGGGAAGGGACGATGCTGAGCAAGCAATCAAGCAATCAAGCAATCAACTGACTCGATGAAAGCTCGAATGTAGGAGCCCTCCGAAACTTGATCCTAAGCAGCAGCAGCAGCAGCAGCAGCAGCAGCAGCAGCAGCAGAAGCAGCGAGTGGAACGCACCTCAACTCGGAAATTTAGATGCACATGCACAATTTGGCAGCGCTGCGCAGCTCCACTTCAACAGTCAAAATTGTAGCGTACTGAACCCCTATTCTCGTGTTTCAGCCAAAATTTACAGACGAGTGAATGTGATTCACTCTGCAACCTTTCAAGGCTGCTACCGTACCCAACCAACACTGCTTTGTTGAAACCCCTTAATCCAGCCAACACCGAAAAAAAAAAGGCAGCTGGCTGGAAGCGCTACTACTGTATACCGTGGAACGCGCCGCCTTGCTTTCTCAGTTAGCCAGCCGCTCAGGGGCATCGTCAGCAGCAGGCAAAGAGTACTTTAAATCGAAAAGCAGCTTTATGGTTGGTAATCCGCTTTTGTGTGACTGTATTCCCGATCGCATATGAATCGAACCCTTGCAGAGGCTAGTATCGTAAAAGCTTTGGCCCCACGACGCAATATCCTATTCAACGATACCTCATTCATGTTGCTTTGTGTACCGTGCTCTTCTGTAGCAACATCGTCGTTGCTTCTCCTATCGGATGACGACGATAATAGGAGCTCCATGTAGCGTCTCACTCGACAACGCATTCTTAACTCGCACCGCGATCTCAGGCTTCGTCCGGAAACGTATCTCTTGGAAGCAACGCGAAGAACCTCACAACAAAGAGAAGTGTACAATCTGCTAATTTTGGGGATGCCGCAGGTAAGGGTGCAAATAGGTTTTGGTCGACGTGAAGCATACATCCCAACTTGACGAAGGTGCCAGTGGAATGGTGAACAAGTCTTGAGCCGAGAGAAGCCATAAAAAGAGATGAGCATCTGTATTGGCGGAGCCCTCCGCTCGGTGGATTGGCAACAAGGCGAATGTTGGTGGATTGATCAGCACCAAGATTGTGTCAAGCACAGACCTCGAGCAACACTGCTTGCTGGCTTGTCTCGCGGCCTGATTTAGGCAAGCGAGGGGAAAGCGTTCTTGTCGGCAAGGTTGACCGAGGCGTTGCCACGGCCACCGCGGCCACCACGACCACGGCCGGCACCACGCTCACCACGGGGAGCACCACGGTTGCCGCCACGGGCACCGCCACGGCCGCTACGCTGAACAGCAGGCTGGTTGAAGGTCTGCTCGATCTCGAGGATCTGCTTCTCCTTGTGGGTGCGGCTCTTGGTCTTCTGCGTCTTGGTCGAGGCAAAGTAGTCCACCTCCTGCTTCTCGTGCTTGGCAAACTTGGCGTAAGCAGAGTCGTCGTTGACCTCACGCGGAGCCTTGCTCTCGATGTTGAGCTTCTTGTTGGCCTGAGCGGCAAGGTACTGGTCGAGGGTCAAAGTCTTGTCCTCTTCCTCCTCGGGCGCCTTCTCCTCAGCCGGAGTAGCAACAGCTGCCTCGGCGCCCTCAGCCTTAGCGTCGGCCTCGGCCTTCTGCTCGACGTCGAGCTCCTTCTTGCCGTCCTCACCGCCCCAAGCCTGGGCGACAGCCTTCTGCGAGTCGACACGGTCGGTCTGCGAGTGACGGTCGAAAGCACGGCCTCGGGGGGCACCACGGCCGCGACCGCGACCACCACGGCCACGGCTCTCGCCGTTGCGGGGACGGCCACCACGGGCGTCCTTCTGCTGCTCACCTTCGGCGGCGTCGGCAGCGGGGGCGGCGCGGGCAGCACCGTTGCGGGCACCACCACGGCGCTGGTTGCCGGCACCGGGGATGTTGCGCTGGGGCTGGGGTGCAGCGGCAGGGGCAGGGGCGGCGGCCTTGGCGGGAGCGGCCTTGGGGGCGGCGACGTCCTCACCGTCGTCTGTCAACCAACATGTTTGAGAAAGGAGAAGTAAGAATTAGCATGCATGACGAAATTGATGACGAGGAATCAAGACATGGCACACAGTCGTGCGTCGAACTGGCTGAGACTTACCACCGAGGATGGCGAAAGGGTTTCTGTTTGCGACCGACATGGCGTACGGTCGTCTTTGATCCTTTCGGGCGTAGACTGTGATGGTGGAAAGGGGGCAGTGCGATGAAGCCGTTGTCAGCAATTCTGTATTTACAACCAGAGTAGAAATGTTCCAGTGTGTCGAGCCAATGTGTCTGTTCTCTTTGTGATGCGATAGCCACACGGTTGCAGATCGCGACCAAAGTAGCCAGCACTGAGAAGGCTGAAGCCGGCGAGTCGATGACGCCGATGACCAATCGAGTCATACTTGGTAAGAGCAGTGAGCTCGAACATCCAGGTCGATATGCAACGCTACACCGAGGTGAAGACAAGGTTCGTCGACCATGGACACCTTGCTTCAATAATGGAGTTTCCCGAGCTGGCCGCGAGGAGATCTGCTTCCGAGAGATCTGGGTGATAGATCCCTAATGTGGATTGCTTTGAGAGATACTGCCTCATCAAGATGTTGAGATCGCGCGTGCTGATGACCGCAAGGGCCGTCGGACTTCATACGTAGCTCCATTGACAGAGCCAGATTGTCGGCAGTGAGAGGTCGCTGAAGATGATCGACACTGGTTGGAGGGCACATTGGCTGGAATGCAGCAGGTTCAAGGATACTAACCTTCTAAAAAGGAGTGAAACGCGAGAGCGGTCTGTCAAAGGCGTGAAAGGGGGTCGGAAAATGTCGGCGAGGAGGATGAGAAGGAATCGAGTCAGTCGAGTGTTGCGAATCGGTGTAAGGTGTCGCGATGAGGCAACGGCGATGGTGTTGGACACGAAGAGAAGGGATGCAAGCTTGGTACCACCTCCTACCACCGTACGAAATGAGGCCAGACACACTTGGAATGCAATCGCTCGTTTCGACCTGCTGGAGGTTGCTACCGTTTCTCCATGATCCGCTGAGCTGTATTTGGACGACTCTCGGGATTAGGGGCGCAATGGCAGGTTGATCGATGATTTGGCAAACTGTCGAGGTGCTGTTGTCGTTCGATTGGAACGTCAAATTCTGTACGAGCTGGCGCCGTGGCTGAAGGGGTCGAAAAAGGATGCAGAAGCGATGGCCGCTTGTCTAGGATGGCGATGGCGATGACACGTACTTTCCGTCAAAGGATAGGATGCAGGTACAGGATACCGAGAGGACAGGGTGAAGGGAGTGAAAGGAAAGCTTGCTGGACAGCGAGGACAGCCCTCAAGACACGGGCTAACGACGACGACAAGGAGGCTCTTCTCTGTCTCTGCTTCTGCTCGTGAGCTTTTGCTTTTCTCTGCTACAGTTACACCGCTTGTCTACGCTACGGCAAGCCAACAACCCCGAAATGGGCACCTCTCTCTCTCTCTGCGCAACTGCCGTTTTCCTTTTCCTTCCTCAAGTGATTTTCTTCCTGTTTTCTGCCCTTCTGACTTTCGGCTCGACGGATTCATTTTCGAGGCAGTTGGCTTGGCTTTAAATTTTTGTATTCGCACCAAGACTCGAACGAGATTTCTTCAATACAAAATTTGGCCTCACCCTTTCGAATGGAGCGGCGGCTTTCTTCGAGCACAAAAAAAAAGTCGATCAGCTCGCATCGAGGTAGGCAGACGACCTTTACACGTACGAGGAGCTAACGAGCCTTCAACCCAAACCCAACGTCGCGATACGCCTTCTTCAGGTCTTGTACCCACTGTCTCTGTCGTCGCAACAGTTCAGACCATTTCAACCGTGCGACAATGGCTTGAGGATCATGCTGAAGTTGCAAGCTATCGCATAAGCGCTGTATCAAAATGTCGAAATGGTTTGACTGCCAAAGCTAGCGCGACCGGTCCCTTGCGGGTCCGGGGTTCGACATGACCGCAGCAATCCGAATTTTCTCACCCTCAGAGTAAAGTACGGTCTAACAACCTGTTCTGTTTCCATCCATCCCTGATGCTCGGACGACAACTTGACAGCTCTCCACGGCACGGCGGAATCCGTAGTCGACCAGCTACAGTGCAACCCCATGACGCTCGGGAACTCTGGATCGCATAAGACACCAACATAACACAACTCATAAGACAAGTGTGAGGCGAAGAGGCACAGAGGCCGATGATGATATTTTTTTCATCCCGAACAAGAACAAGCTTGTTGGAAAGTTGCGTTGAGTACAAAGTATGCAGAAGCTTTTGCAGCGTACCAAGCAAGCCCGCTGAAAGCTGATCACATAGGACCAGCCAAAATGAGGCGCAGGTGAAATGGTCGTCTAGGCAACGTCAAATCATCGTGCGAAAGAAGCTAAGAAAAGGGGGAACCAGGGAAGCTTGGGGCAAGAGAGAGGGCGAGAGATATAAAAAGGGGGGAGATACCAAGCCGCAGATGCGCTTAGTAGGTGGCCTCGGCCTGGACCTCGGCGGCAGGAGCAGCCTGGGCAGGGGCGGCAACCTCGGCGGGGGCGTTGCGGGACTCGGAGACGGGGGCAAGGATGGGAGCCTCCTCCTTGGGCTCGAGGATGGTGACAGCGTCGGGGAGAGGGAAGGGCTTGCCAGCGCGTCCTTCGGGGTCCCAGCCCTGCATGATCTTGACCTTGATACCGAGAACACCCTGCTTCATGAGAACGTGGCGAACGGCCTCGTCGACGAAGTCCTTGACGGGCTGACCGGAGTGGATCATGAAACCGTCGGTGAACTTCATCGACTTGGCACGGGCAGCACGCAGCTTACCCGAGATGACGACCTCGCAACCCTTGGCGCCGGACTCCATAACGAAACGGAGGACACCGTAGGCGGCACGACGGACGGCAAGACCGCCGAGAAGCTTGTAACGGAGCGACTCGCACTGAGCGACGGCGTGGAGACCACGGTTCTGGACCTTCTCAGCGTAGAGCTCGAGCGAGTTATCGGGGAACTTGAAACGCTTCTGAACGAGAGCAGTGAGCTCACGGATGCGGCGACCCTTGTCACCGAGGACCTCCTGGGTGTGGGTGGCACGGATGATGATTTCAGTGCGGGCGTGGGTGACACGGACCTCGCAACCAGAGTATCCCTCCTCGGAGAGCTCACGAGTGAAGAACTCGTTGAGCTCGGCGGCGAAAACACCGTCAGCGACAAACTAATAACGAGAAGAGCGAGATTGAAAGGAGTGGAAGGGTCAGAATGCTGTGTTGAAATTTCGAAAGTGGACCAGCGCCACTCCAAGTGTAGTGATCTGTGCAGTCTGCAGAGGAACGCCGAGATGTTGGATAGGTTGGCCGTGAGTCAAAGGAATGGTTGTTTTGTCGGGACGCGAAGTAGATCTGCGGGTTGGCCGCAAGACATGACACCTTCCAAGGTCGGTACATTGGCGGTTCCTCGTCTTTTAAGATTGTCCGAGACGATTGAACGTAACGTATTTGAAGAACGTCGGACGTGCTCTGTCAAATGATCTTTTGCTCGAAACGATGATCTCTGCGTGACCTTTCAGGTGTTCACGTTGAACACCGTCCCTTGCAGTATCCGCCTCTTGTTTGCTGAGCCATTCTGCCACGAACATGCTGCTCGTTCCGTCTCCCAAAGAGCTGACTAGCCTTTTGGTTTCCCAACGTCGTATGAGCAGAAAGCTCGTGGTGTACCAATCTCGATATCAAATTGTCTATTTCCACCTTCCTCTTCAACGTATTTTCGGCTGTGTGTCGTCCCTGGCGACCGAGCGCCTCTCCCACTACTAGTCGATAACCTTCAATCAAGATATACGGTGGTTATTGGCGCATGTTGGCGATGATTGTATGCTTATACTGCTTTCTTTCTGTAAACTGATGTTGCATGGTGTCGGTGGTAATGTCGGTGCAGATGGAGATTGATCATGACATACACTTGGAGCAGATGTTATATGCTGATGCCTCTTACCTTTCTCTTCTTGGAAATGTTAGCGGAAGCCATCTTGAAGATATATGGGTTGGTGGTGAGATGATAGTGGCGAAGCGCGATTCGAGATCCTTGAACCCAGCTGGCTAGCCCTCGTTGCTGTCTCGAAACTTGAGCCTGGCTGCAGTCCCACACACACACACACACACACATAAAAAGAAACTCACATCCGCATGCCGCCTGCTGGTGATGCAGCCAACCACAGCTGGCGCGCTTCTGTTGCCCGGCACAAGGCACGGGGGCGTTCATGACAATTTGAGCTGTCCGCTGCTCCGATCAGTCCCCTAAGTGTCAGACTGGCTGGGCTAGAATTGACTGGACGGGTTGGCTCGAGGGAGAAGAAATTCACGAATATCATCCTCGGCCGAACTATCCAGAATGTCACGTTCCTGCTATAGCTCTTAATCGGGAAGCTCCGATCTATGTTTGAGACATTTTGTCGCGTTTCAGTATTTGTGAGGGTCTAACATGATCAACTGACTGGTTTTTTTCGCATGCATGCAGGGTCCAAGCACACGCTGCCCATGGTCTGTGCCAAGTGGAGGCTCAGTCTTTCGTCTTGAGCATGCCGTTATCTTTTGTAGCCAAGTCAAGCTCGGATTGATCCTACACCATGCTCACCTTGCAAAGAGTCTGTCAATCGACCCTCTCTTGCTTCCTGACAGCTACTCTGAACGACAACAACAGGTCGTTCTCCGAGCAAACAATCACCTGCCGAGCATCTCCTTTCGAGACTCGCCTGGCTGCGTCACGACGGTGCTATTGGTAGCAAGATGACCCCTTCGCAGCCAGGTCCAATACGGTCGGCCTCGCACGCGGGTAGTTGGTACACTAACGATCGGAAGCAGTTGGACGGATCCATCTCTGGCTGGTTAGACGATGTCCATGCAGATGCGTTACCTCGGCCCCTGACCGTTTGCGAGCGAAAGCCATCTGTCGAGGGCTTGTCGCTCCCCGTCTCACAGTGTCGTGCCATCATCGGTCCCCACGCCGGATATTCGTACTCGGGTCCAGCAGCGGCATATGCTTACAAGTGCATCGACGTCAACGATATCCAGCGGGTCTTTATTCTTGGGCCGTCTCACCATGTCTATCTGGACGGGTGTGCTGTCTCGGGCTGTTCTGAGTATGAAACCCCCTTGGGAAACCTCAAGATCGACCGCAAGATTACCGAAGATCTCAAAGCAACAGGTCGCTTCGAAGTCATGACGCAGTCCCAGGATGAGGATGAACACAGCTTAGAGATGCATCTACCGTACATCTACAAGATCTTCCAAGGTAGGGACATCCAAATCGTACCCATCTTGGTTGGTGCCATCAATACCGCCAAGGAAAAGGCCTACGGCAAGTTGCTAGCCCCGTACTTGCAGGATCCCAACAATTTCTTCGTTGTTTCGAGCGACTTTTGCCATTGGGGATCTCGCTTCAGATATACCTACTACAGCGCTTCAGGTTTGAGCTCGGCCACGTCGCTCACTTCCAGATCGCCACGATTGGATTTCGATGCCAAACCGATCCATCAGAGCATCCGTGAGCTCGATGAGGGCGGGATCGTTGCCATCACCCACCCTTGGACTCAGCAAGGTCAAATTAAGACGGCCGAAATGGCCCGCGATGCTTTTGCCGAGTATCTTCGAAACACCAAGAACACCATCTGTGGCCGTCATCCCATCGGCGTCCTCCTGGCAGCGTTGGCAGAGCTGGAGAACACGAGCGGGATCAAGTCGGAATGTCGCTTCACTCGCTACGAACAGAGCAGCGAGTGTCTCAGCCCACAAGATTCCTCCGTTTCGTACGCCTCCGCTTTCGTCCGATTCCGTTAGTTGGTCCGATCGAGTGCAGCGCTCCTTCTCCAGCAAGCAATCCAAACCGCCTTGTCTCTCAGCTCGCTCTTTCACTGGTCTCGTAGTCCTCTTGCAATTTGGCAATTTTTCAGTATACGCTGGACTAGGTCAGGGCGAAAAGTGAAACAAAGATTTGAACACGGACATGTGGCACAATCGACGACAAAATGAAGACAGGATTGATGATGATGCGGTGAGAAAAAAAAAGGACGGGTTCAAGCGCCAGGCTGCGGCGCTGATTGTGGCTGGTTGGCTTGGGATTGCAGCTCTTGGAGCTTTTCTGCCAATCGCTGCGCCTCATTGACGATGACCGCCTCGTCGACCCAAGCGCCACGGAAGGTTTCTGCTCGGCGCATCTCCTCGGCGGTGAAGCTGGAAACGGATCCACCTGCGCCAGGCACAGGGTTGTTGCCGAGGATCGCATCGAGGTCGCGCGCTTGACTGGCGATCCACGTTCGCAAATGGCTCTGTGGGTCCTTGGCAAATGCCGCAAGGAAATCACGGGTGGCGGTTCGGTTGCGGATCGTTGCACAGGCTTGAGCGATCTTGTCGTCCAGCTCAGCAATCTCGCGAGAAGTGGCATCGTTGGCCGCGTCAAACTGAGCCAGGACGTTGTGTTGCTTCTGTCGTAACGCAAGATCCTCGAGATCCAGCTCGATATCGTAGGCGGTCGAATGCTTGTATTCGGCCTTATCCGTTCGCACCCAGTATTCGATCACGATGGGCTGTGCTGGATGCAGATATCGGTTGATGACCTCGGGGATGTGATGGAAGTTGATGGCGTCGGTGTTGAAGAGTGAGCGCAAGGCGGCATCGCACTTGACCTTCTTTCGATCTGTCTCATCGAGCAGCTTGTTCTCTCTCACGTACATCCAGAGAGCCGAGATGACGCCGGCTCGAGATTCCTCGCGGATGTCGAGCAGCGTGGCAAGTTCCGGGGCCAAAGAGTAGCGCTCTGGGGTATATGCAGGGTAGAGCACGATCTTGACTTTGGTGGGGACATTGCCCTTGCGCTTGATCTCGAAACCATCCAAGGCTGGCTCAGCGCTGGCGACAAGCGGTGCCTCCATACCCTGAGTACCTCCGAGACCACCAGCTCCACCACCGGCTTGCATTCCGCTGGCAGGCGCCACGGAAGGCACAGGCCGATGCCATTCGACAATGTTGCTACCGTCTGGATAAAGAGCGGGATCTCGCTGCAGCTCGACGACGAGAGTCTTGATGAGGTTGCTGAATTTGTGGGCACCAGTGCGATTGATACTCGCTTGGGCAGACAGGGCTGTGTTGGCACGGGACTTGAAAGAGGGCTCCAGCAAACGACCCTCGATCTTCAAGGTCCAGGAAGGGACGGCGTCCTCCTCACCGCCATCAGCCGATTCAGTTGCACCTTCTGCCTTGACCTCGCTAGCTTCCCCCGTCTCGGTCGATGCATTGCCGCCACTTCCGCTAGCTTCTTTTGCTTTCTTCTCTGCAAGCTGGAAAGGCTGGTTGGCGCAGGTGTTGCTCAGGAAGATACGCAACGTTCGCTTGATCCTGGGAGGTCGTGAGAGTCCGTCGGTGAGTTCAGCGCGTTTCCGTGCCATGGTCCAATCGAGGTTCTTTTCGGTACGCAGCAGGTCCGAGTAGAAGGCGGACTCGGGTACGAGACGCTTGAGCGATGGAGGCATGCTGCGATCTGTGGGACGGCCACGCTTCAAGCCACGGAATCCCTGGCCGACAAGGACATCCTGTGCATTCTTTCGACGAATGTTGAGCGCTTGTTGTTGAGCTTGCATCTGTGCTTGCATCTGCATTTGCATTTGCGCTTGCATCTGCATTTGGGCGTGGGCCTGGGCCTGCGCTTGCGCTTGAGCCTGCGCCATGTGAGCTGGGCTGTCCATGTTGTGAGTGGCGTTCCCGAAGCGGGAGGAGGAGCTCGATGGATGGGAAGGATACGGACGATAGGCAAAAGCGTGTCGGAGTTGTGAATGCTCTCGACCAGAATTACGAGAAGGGCCAACGGATGCTAGCAACTGATGTGGGCCGAGTTGCGACGAGTATGCTGCGTGTTGAGCTGGAAGAGTCGGTGCTGGGTGAGGCCGATGCGGCAGAGACTGTACTTGATGAAACGATGGAACACAACTGAGTTTGACAGGGAAAGAGCTGTGCAAAGTCGGATGAAGAGGGTGAGTACGCTGCTGCTGTTGATGCAGTTCGGTTGGGTCTGGTACCTCGTGTCGCTTCGAAGAGAGGTGGGGTGCAGGATCAACTTGAGCCGGTGTCGGTCCTCGCGATATCGCTCGCGTATGGGGTGCGTAGGAGTGTTGGTGGACACCAGAGTCAGGCGCGAAAGTGGATTCGGGCTGCGGAGTGTGCTGATGAGCTACCGAAGGCCGATGAACTACAAGAGGGGAGCTCGGAAAAGGGGCAGGAACGTGTCCA
The DNA here is from genome assembly GCA_928724745.1 of Anthracocystis setariae. Taxonomy (NCBI): domain Eukaryota; kingdom Fungi; phylum Basidiomycota; class Ustilaginomycetes; order Ustilaginales; family Ustilaginaceae; genus Anthracocystis; species Anthracocystis setariae. The sequence goes on along the minus strand of CAKMXJ010000039.1, from coordinate 831,681 downwards.
GAGGCAAGAAGCTGAGTTGTCTTGTGGACAGACGAGGTGGTCCCTGGATTGAAAGGGTCCAGATGAAGTGCAGAGGATGCACCGTGTTGGAGGGGTCGCTGCGAGGTTGCTGGGCCTGTTGCGGGCGAATCGACGGAAGACTTTGAGCGACGAGGAGATGTGGATGCTCTCGAGGTAGGACGAGCGTTTCTGGTCCTCTTTTTGGGATTGGAGGATGGTAGAGGCGACTCGAGAATTCGCGGCGATGGAGCGGATGGGGTTGACGAAGGTGCAGGCGAAAGGGACGATGAAGATTCCGTGGCGAGCCGATCTAGAAGTCGCTGGTGGTGTTGAGAAGCGTCTTCGTCGCAAGAAGCAAGATGAGGAGGTGGAGCGTCAGATGAGGTAGCTGTCGGCGTGGACGTGGGAATTCCACTGTTGGAAGCAACAGCGGATGCAGGGACAAGGGCAGGAGGGTGTGATGGTTTAGGCGAAAGTTCGGAACCTGGCATTGGAGCCTGGGGCATAGCGACGGAAAATCAAGCTGAGGCGTGCAACTGTATTTGAATGTGAGATCGCGCCGGTAGCGTTGGCGCGCCGCGTTGTTGGCTCAGGCGGGACGCTCTCTCGCCTGCACCAAAGACTGTGTGGCAGAACCACCACCGCCAGTTGCGCTTTTGCTCTTTCTCGACTGGCTGGGTTGCTTTCGCGTCTGGAGAACACCGCCTCGGATCACTGCGTTTGGTAGCGTATCGTGATGCTGTTAGCTGATTCGTTCCGATTACCAGAGACGTCTTCAGATTTCAATGCTCCCGCTGGTGTGAAGAGCCGATAGTCTGTGCCGAGGCCGTGATCAAGACCAAGGTTCACTCGTGATTCAAAGGTCGACTGCGAAGTCACCCCTTGGCTTCTATAAGCTCAAAGCCGGGCGGGCTTCCGCTGTGAATCGGTGTATCTCTCTCGGACTGTAGACTGCACTTTCGGGACGGCAGTCTGAGCAGGCAAGCGCACCGCACCGCACCGCACCGCACCGCACCGCACCGCACCGCACCGCACCTGATGGATGAGGATTTCAAGACCTGCCACCTCGGCGTAGAAGGCGGTTACAGTAGCCACAAGGGATCGCCTGGAGCGGTATGCAGATCGGGTCGTCGACGTCTAAACAGTCGACACAGTGGATGACCGGTTTGGGGACCGTGTCTCGCCTCGTCCAGGGAGATTGGCAGCGGCACGGGATCGGGCAACGTACTTTGACGATGCGGCAGATAGGAGAAGGCCTGTTAGCGACTCTTTTGGAAGCGGAAGCAGTGAGGCCGTAAGGCGGTAAGGCGGCAAGGCAGTGAGAGGGTGACCGAGCGGAGTCAATCGAGACAGGATGGAATGCAGCGAGGGAGCCGAGCGATCCTCAGCTGCGCTTCAACAAAATTGCTTGATTGGCTAGTGACGCGCGCCCAAATTTTTAGGGGTGATCGAGCACGCTTGAACACATCTGCGCCAAAAATATTAGATCGGGGATTCTCACAGCGTCATCGGGAAAACATGTCGAATCATACATTCCTCTTTTATAGGGAATATGTGCGGTCGTGACTTTGAGGTACAAGAGGCCTTCTGAAGGGACAGTGGCAAGAACGTTCTGACGCAAAAGGTTGCATTGCCAAAAGCCAATTGGGCTTCTAGAGTAGGAACGGTGTGGGGTGTGTGTGTCACGAAGCTGGCCAGTGCCAATTATTGGACTTGATCCGCTCCATTACTCCTACACTACTTAGAACTAAGTACTGCTTTCGATTTCAGCCTCCACAGCATACAGTCAAGCGTGCAAGCCCAAGCAGCATCTCCTCTCTGCTGTACTGGTACTGCAGCGCGAGTGTTGGGACCGTTTTCTTTTCTTTTTTTTTTTTTTTCCCTTGAAAGATGAGAGATCTGTGAGGCAGTCACAACGTAATCGCGCCTGAACGTGAAAAATACACTCCAACCCGACGGCCGTGCGCACTGATCAGCACGCAGCAGCAGCATCCCGCCTCTGACGCTCTGATCCGAGAGCAGCTGTTAGCTAGATCCCTTGAGTTCGTCTCTCCTCCATCTCGATATCCACCATCCTATCGTTTCTCATCACCATCGTCATCATGTCTGTCGAAGCCAAGTTCAACAAGGCCGTCAACATCGTCGGCTCGCTCCCCAAGGACGGCCCCGTTCAGCCTTCCCAGGACGAACAGCTCAAGTTCTACGGCTTGTACGTGTCGGTCCAACTCAACACTGCCTCTGGCGATATCTGTCCATCAAGTCTTGTATTGCATATTCTGAACTTCTTCTTCTTCCTTGCCTTTGCCTTTGACTCCACGAAACAGGTTCAAGCAGGCCTCGATTGGTGACTGCAACACCAAGAAGCCCGGCATGTTTGGTAAGTCCTGCTGAATCGATACACATTTTCATGGGTGCAACATGAATAATGACAGACGCCTCTCTATATCCTTACCTGTTATAGACCTTGCCGGCAAGTACAAGTGGGAGGCCTGGAACAAGAACCAGGGCATGTCCAAGGAGGCCGCCCAGCAGGCTTACGTCGATGCTCTTCTCGAGGTGCGTAAATAGCATCCCATTTGCCTCCGTAACCTCCTCAAGCACTTACTGACATCCCTCTACCTTTATCCGAACCTGCGTTGCATCATCCCAACGCGTACAACAGATCCTCAAGAAGCACGAGGGTATGTCATCTCGTTGCTTTGTCAAGTGCTGCATCATGAGAGAACACTTCTTACCCATTCTCTTTGGTTGTTTTCTTATTTCGTTACAGACGAGGGTGACTCGGCGGAGCACATCAAGGAGATCGAGAGCGCTTAAATCAACAGTACGCACATACAAATTCTCTTGTTGCGATTGCTACCTCATGAGCGTTGCTTTCGAAATCAATACAGCTTGTCATCTGTTGTTCACTCTAGCTGCCATCCACGCTAAGTTTAGGATTGCATCGTACTTTGATCGTCCATCTGTGTTGAAAATGGTCGACATTGTGTGCGCAGTGATATCAAATGTAGCCTCTGGCACAATGTGGCAACGTTCTTTTACTTAGGTGTCTGTGACTCTTTCCTAAACTACTGTTGAGAATGGTCGTTAAAATGCGGCCAAAAATGATGGCCTCAAAATGTGAGCGAAATTCATCCAGCTTTCCAATCGATCGGCTTCCCCCCACAATCGCAGACACGAACCTTTGCTCACAACAGACTCAACTTCAACACCATACAGTACATGCCATGTGGAACGAGGTAGTTTTGCGATTGCAAAGCGGCAGCTGTGGACAGTGTATATGGGAAGTACAGATCTTTTTTTTTTCTTTCTCTTTTTCTTTTCGTTGGCGCCTTTCCTTACGCTTGCTCGTTGGCAGCGTCGAGTGCCTTCTGCGCAAAAAAGCGAACGTCGGCATCCGAATCCTCCTTGAGCTTCTCCAATGCCGGTGTGATCTTGGACTTGATCACCTCTTTGCCCTCCGGTGTCTTGACCAACACGCTCGAGAGCACCTCGAAGGCCTTGGCAAGGTTGAAGCGGATGTTGGGGATCGGGTCGCTCACCATGGGAAGCACGGTCTCAAGCACATCGCCAGTGATGGCAGGTGTGTCGAGCGAGGGTGCCATGGTGGTGATGGCAAAGATGGTGGTCATGCGATACAGGTAGTTGGGGTGCGTGCCCATCTGGAGCACCTTGGGAATGATAGTCTGTCTCGCCCACTCCACGCCAAAAACATCGGTCAGCTTCTTGAGGTTGACAGTGGCGGCTTCTCGGATGCTGAAGACGGTGTCACCGAGCCACGACATGCACAGGTTGCTGAGCTGCTCGTCGAAGAATTGGACACCAAGCTGGTTGGCCAACAGAGGAATATACTCGATGATGGCCTGACGCACACGCCACTGCTTGTCCTCGGCAAGCTCAACGATGGCTGGAAGTAGCGATTGCGAGAGAAGGTCGATGCCGATGACCTCGTTGACCTGCTCCAACTTGGAGATGATGTTGAGACGCACGTCTGGGAACTCATCCTTGAGCAGCTGCAAGAAGAGGGGCAAGAGGTGCTCGATCGTGGCGTCCCTGCCGAGCAAGGGAGCGAGGCCAGAGATCTGCATACCGAGCGCAGCGCGCACATGCTGCGAGTTGTCGCCGGCAAGATCACGCACACAGGGCATGAGTCGCGCCAAGATGATGTCCTGGTCGACAAGCTTGGCAAAGCCAGGGATCTGACCCGCACCCGCTGTACGCACCTCAGCCTCGTTGTCCTTGAGGAGATGCACGAAAGCCATCACGAGCTCGTCGCGCACAACGTCCTCACCCACCGCGGAAGCCAACTTGACAAAGTGGTCAGCGACCATGTATCGTACTCTCCAGCTCTTGTCCTGCACAGCGCTACGAATGGATGGGAGCAAGTAGTTCTTGGACTCGTCGTGGCTGAGCGACTCGGCGATGGCGATGAGGTCCTGAACAGTCAACAAACGGACAGAGTCTTGGTCGTCGGAGGAAAGCTTGCGGTAGAGGGGGATGATGTCGGAAACCACGAGCTCCTTGGACAAGTTTTTGGCAAAGGGGCCGAGATCACGGGCGGCGGCCCTTCGGACCATGGGGGTATCGTCGTTGCAGAGGGCGGTGAACATCTTTCGAAGCTCCTCTTGCGTAGCTGGCTTGGTCTTTGGGTACACTGCGGAGAAAAGAGAGGTGGAGCTGGTACGCGATGTGAACCAATCTCCTCCCGACAGCCTTTTCAAGAGGGGGATGTAGTGCTCCTCGATCTGTGACTCGGAAAGGACCTCGGCAATCTTGACAATAGATTCAGCCGCCTTCTCGCGGACGACGCTCTCCTCGACGGCAGCCAGGTTCTCCAGGGGGCCAAGCAGAAGGTGTGCGTAGGAGGGACCTCCCAGATACTCGACGAAACCGGAGCCGAGCTCTTGTGCAAGCGCAAGCAAAACCTCATCTTCGTCATCGAGCGAGTCCTGAAGGAATGGAATCAGTTCGTCGCGAGCACGCTCGGGGCCGAGAGCAAGGGCGATGGTGGAGATGCGGTGAATGGCGTTGAGACGAAGAGTGACATCGTCGGATTTGAGCTCGTCAATGAGGATAGCGATCGGGAATAGTTGCTCGTCGGCCTCCATGGTGACGATATGAGCGCGACGATGGTTGACGCGAAAGGTGAAGCTGGGTCAAAGGTGTCAAAACTGCTCTTGAGCAAGGCTAGATGAATGCTCAGCAAGACGCTGGCAGCAATACGAGTATTGTAGAAAGTGAAGAAGCGGGATGCGTGCTGCCAAGGTCGGAAGCTGATACGGTCACTGGACCAGAGCGCGTCGATTGTCTAAACGCAGCCGCGAAGCAAGAAACCGAAAGAGCGTAAGAACGTAGCAGAAGCGGAAATCGTCGATGACAAGTACAGATAGTGGAAAGTGTCAGGTGGTGGAGAGGATCAGAAGGACGAGAAGCAGAGGCAATGAACGCGACGAAACCGATTCTGCGGAAGAGAGTGAGTGCAGTGCGCTTTTGCGTAGCTGTTGTTGGCTTTGCTCGCCAACGACACACCGACAGACAGACACACAGACGCCTCACCGACCAGCAAGCCACGCCGACTGACCAACATCGCTGTTCGCTGTGTTCCGTGTTCTGTGTTCTGTATTCTCTGATTTCTCTGTGATTTCCTCGTTCAACCCGAAGCCCGTGCGGCGTCCGCCGTCGTGTTTGAATCTCGTTCTGAAATCGCCGAATACAAATCCATGCAGTTTTCAGTGTTTGAGCACATTTCCAAATCAATCCTTTTGTACTTGATCGACTCCTGTCGATTTGACTCGACCCAATTTCACGTCAACATACCCAAGTCTCGATGGTAACCGCCAATCTGACATTCACACCGAAATTCACATTCGCACTCGTCTACCAGAGAAGAAGCAATTTGCATGGATGCTTCCTTGACTCTGTCACTGATCGTGTTGAAAGATGAATGGTGTTTGCTAGTGTCACTCGACTTGATCCAGATCCAGATCGGCATAGACGCTCTCTGTCGGTGTCTGCCAGGCGTGCTTGGCTTCGTCGAACAGTTCCTGGAATGCGAATCTGAGCTTCTGGCGTCGATCCATAGCGTTGACCAGGTTTTCCGGCAACTGAGGCCGAACTGGCCCGTTGTAGGGCACGCCTCCAGGCTGAGGTGTCCCGTTGGCAGATTGCGTCCCGTTGGCGCCCTGAGACAGATGCGAATCATCGTGGTGCGATGCGGCACTGTGCCCTCCCTTTTTGCGCTTGCCTAGACTAGCCTTGATTTGACGCAGACGCTTCGTCCATCCAGCTTCAATCTCCTTCTCCACCGAGTTGAGACAATTTAGATAGTCTTGGTACGCCATCCGGTCTTTTGCGATACCAAACAGTCGGTCCTTGCGCATCTCGTTGACCTTTTGCTGGCGCGCAAGCTCCCGCTGCACCATTCGAAGCGTAGTGGAGATCTCATCGTCGGCACGCGAAGTCCAATCCAGGTTTTCATCAGCACCGAGCACTTCGAGTGCTTTGAGCTCCTTGACGATGCGTTCTTCAAACGTAGCCATGTCCTGGTCCTGAATCATTCCATCAGCATCGAGGTCAGGCTCGCCATCTGCGTCTTCATCTCCGCCCTCGTCTTCCTCGGCCCTGCCAAAGCTGTTGAGCTTCATAATCAGAGTAGCGGGAAGCACCGACTTGCTTGCTGCTCCCGCAGCAGTGCTGTCCGGAAGATCGGTCGCCTCTTTGGAGTGCATCGGCAGGAAAGAGGCGACCAATCGCTCAGCAAGGGGTCCGCTGCGTGCATCGACGACGGCGGGCGACTCTAGTCCCAGATGCTGATCCGACATCTGCTTGACTCGGAATGGTGGTGGTGGAGGAAGATCGAGCTCGGGCCTAGACGTCTGCTTGCTAGCCTCCACTGTGCCGTTCCTCGCAGCTGCTAGCGCGCTGGCATCAAGAGGTAGACCGCCGCCAACTCCAAGACTGACCGACGGCGAGCGCGAGAGAATGGGCACGGCATTACCGTACGCATCCACCGCGCCACTGGCAATCAACGAATCCTCTTCGTCCCAAACCTCCTTATAGTGACGACCAAGTGCCGGCATTTGAAACGGCTCGTGGTCATCCGATTTATGCGACAGCCATGCCAAGTCGTCTTCGGTGAGCGTCTTGAAGAATGCATCTGCATAGTTGTAAAACGTCTGGATGGGTGTCTGCTGCAGATCTCTGCCACCTCTTCTACCGGTGGTCACCTCCTTGACCATGCTCTGGCCAGGGCCGATGCCTCCTGGTGTGCCTGGCCCGATACTTTCACGCTCAAGAAGACGGTCGCGCTCACGCTCCTTCTCTTTCCAATCCTTATTGGCAAAGTCTTCCATGACCTCGCCTGGTTTGGTGGGGTATGCTCGAGGTTTGCGCGACTTTTCGAGCGCTGGCATGAAGCTGGAAGGCGTGCGTGCCGGCAGTTCCCATCCAGGCGCTGGGGCGTAGAGAACCGGGGGTATTCCAGCCGAAGTGGAAACGGCCAGCGGAGTCGATGGTAGGGGCGAGGGGGATGGCAGGACGCTGTTGCGCCTGGTCGATATTTGGGTAGTGTCGGAAGCCTTTCGAGGCAAGCCTGGCGGTGTTTGCGCAGCCGCAGCTGCACTGGCTGTACCATGATTTGCTTTGAGACGCATGCCTACGGAGGGAATCTTGGGCGTTGCGGCGCCACCCGACGATATGTCGGCTTCCGAATCTTTGCGGGATGCGAGGGCGGCTGTTGCTGCTCTGGCAGAAGCTCCGGACGCGGAAGATGCCACGTGCTTTGACGTAGTCGAGGGTCTCGCCGAGCCGGCTGCTGCTCCTAGCAGAGCGCCGGCTTCGAACTCGGAGCCAGACTCGTCCTCTTGCGAGTCGGCGTCTACATCCTTGCGTTTGCGTTTCTTGTTCTTGGCATACGTTCGACCGGGCCGACTAGGCAAATCTTCGTCCAGATCCCACTCAGGATCGGTAGACGCAATGCTCTCGTCGTCGCCTCCCAGATCGAGACCGTATCCGCGCGCCGCTTTGCTGCGAGGGTTCGCTTTGCCTGCGGCGCTTCCCACCTTGTGCGGTGAGCGAGGATCGGAGTAGAGAGCTGAGGAGCTGGCCGTCGCCGCATCGTTGTCTCTTTCACGCTTGACCTTGACCTTGTTCTTGGAAGCATACGAGCCTGTGCTTCCACCGAAAGATCCGTTGAGATTCGAGCTGGGACCCGACGGTGCAGGCGAGCCTGCATTCTGGGAGCGTTCGCGGCTTTTTTGGTGTTTTGAAAGAGAGCCTGAAGAAGCGGGAGGGGTCTGCCTTGATGAATCAGAGTAGACATTGAGCGATGCGCTAGGAAGGCCGGACGGGCTGAGGAGGTCGTTGGGCGCAGAGAAGAAGATGGGCTTCAATGGATCGGAAGAGCGTGCTTCGAGGCGCGAGAGGCGTGCTGCCGACTCTGCCCTGATCCTGGTGAGATATTTGGCGAGCGCCGTGAGGTCATCGAGAGTGGGGATAGGATCATTGGCTGAGATATTGGAAAGCTGTGCAGGAAGGAACTGGCGATAGAAGGGAACGACATTGTTGGCACGGGCGATGCCATGGGGGCCGTGAAGTGCGCTGACATCTCGCGAAGCTCTCGAGAGCGCAGAATTTGCGTCTTTACCACCCATGTTAGTCGTATAACGCTGACTGCGGCTGGGTCGTTGGCCACCTGAATCGTGACGGGAGACCGAAGTGAGCGGGAGAAGACAGAGTGATGAGGTGACGCGGAGTGGCCTGTGGGCTTGTGGAAGCTCGTTCAAGGATTGCTGTTTCGATGAAGAGAAGAGAGTGTGCTCCAGTGGATATTGGATGTAGATTTCCGGGAAGCCGGACTGCTTCAGACGACGTTAGAAGATCGCGTCGAGCAAAGGGTCCGATGTCGCCTTTGCAGGCAGCGATGTAGCCGTAAATTGACCTGGTCACGTCCAGGGACGGCACAATGCTCGGTAGCCCGAATAGAGCAGCTTGTCAATTTCGACGTAGCCAGTATGGAAACCCAAGAAGCTGGCGTCGTCGTTGCCGCTATGCAATGTTGATGGTAGTAGAGACAAGGTATCGTAAATACCCAAACGACCCCGGAAAGTGACAGACCGACGTGACGCGGGTTAGCCGATTCAAATGCGAGTTGCGAATTGCGAATTCCGAATTCCAGAGTTGGTTGGTTTGAATCGGCCGTATCAACTGGATCGAAAATCAACATTTTTTTTTATACACTTGACTGTGTCTCGAGTGTGTTATAATTAGTCTGTGGTAGCAAAAGCTGAGAGCGAGGCTGAGCACGTGTTGATCCAATATTGATACACAAAAAAATAACATCAAATTGCAGTACTGTATACATATGCTGGATCTGAGCAGTACTTGAACAGTTGCTAGACTGTAGGTCCTGGGCCCGGATTGAATTTCGATGCATGGCTCTGTCATGTCGCCCACCCCTTTCGAATCAGTCCAAATTCTGGCTCGCTCTCCACTTGAGCAGCTCCTCGATGGTCAATGCAGGCCACAGGCCGTTTCACATTACACAGTGCAGTAGAGCGGAACACTGTGCGTCACGTTTCAGCTGAACGTGGGTTGAAAACCCCACAGAGTTGCGCCGACAATGCCACACAACATCAGCACAGCACAGCACAGCGCAGCGCAGCACCGCTCTGTCCTCGTCCTCGTCGTCGAACCATCAATTCCTTGCTATCCAACCCCTCGCTTCATCTGGACCTCCTGACTGCATCTTCCTGTCTACTACTCCCATCCGCTCTGGTCGAGTGCTTTGCCTCCTTCCAGTGATACTAAGGTAGCCAGGTTCCACAGCGTTCACCGCTCCACAGACGAGGTCGGAGCTCTCTCCAGTTCAAAGTCACATATACCCATACGCCCTTCCGCTCCCCTCCCCACTGAGTGCCATTCTGCACTGAGATCGGCTTAGATCTTCAAGACGCCGTCCCAGAATCCACCGGAACCATCCTCCACCACCACCATGGCTTCATCAACAGATCATTCGGCCTCTGTGCGTGTCGCCGTCAACGATAAGGACGCCACCGCCGATGAGCTCGCTGCTCCTCCAGAGACAATCCAGATGACCGATGAAGAGGAACTGGGCGCAGCCTCTGACAAGGATCAGAGTGACTCGGGCAAACTCAAGACGCTCATGGGCATTCTCAAGCGCATGATCGGTGTCAAAGACATTGCTGCAATTCGCATTTCGCTTCCAGCCAATCTCTTGGAGCCAGTACCCAACCTCGAGTACTGGAACTACCTCGATCGCGGCGATTTCTTCACTCTGGTGGGTGACCTCGACGATCCGCTCGATCGCATGCTCGCCGTGCTCCGCTTCGCCTTCACCAAAGAGCTCAAATACGTCAAGGGGAAAATTTGCAAGCCTTACAACTCGATCCTTGGCGAGCATTTCCGCTGCCACTGGGACTTTGAGCCAGTCAAGCTCACTGACACACACATCCTCCCAATTCAAGCCCTTGGCGTGGATTCGCCCGAGCCGTTGCCTCTGGCCAGCAACGAAACTCGTACTTCTACGGTCTCGGCCAAGAAGGGCAGTGCACCACCATCGCCTCAAGTGCAGCCGCAAGACAAGTCGCGGCCCGCTTCCATCCGAGGTGCCATCACAGAAAGCTCCAACACCAACAATTCCAAGAAAGGTCTCTCGAAGCTTCTTGGCCGCAAGAAGAGCTCAGTCAACTCGGCAGAACCTCAGGCCGCAGCCGGCTCATCCTCTACGTCCACCCACGCATCCGAAAACTTCGACAGCAACGCCAGCGATAATGCCTCTATCTCGGGTTCCAGCACCCGCCGTCAAGGAAAGCGCCGCCTTTGCTTCTTGACCGAGCAGGTCAGTCACCATCCGCCTGTTTCGTCTTTCTTCTGCGAGGCCACGGAGGCGGGTGTCCAGCTTTACGGTGTCGATCAGCTCGGTGCCAAATTCACCGGCACCAGCGTCAAGGTCTTCCCGGGCGAGCAAAACCAGGGCATTTTCTTGCGCCTTACCGAAAATGCCAAGTGTGGATCTGCAGGTGAAGAGTACCAGATTACGCATCCTACTGCATCCATCAACGGCCTTCTGCGTGGAAGCTTGTGGGTCGCGATCTGTGACAATCTTTACGTCACATGCAGGGGCGGCAGGAGGACCAAAGGAGAAGACGACGGTACTCGCTTGCGAGCCATCGTAGAGTACAAGGATGAGAGCTGGATCACCAAGGCAAAGTACGCGCTGGAGGGCGTCATCTATGCATACGGGCCCAACGACGATCCCGAGGAATACACGGGCGTCAAGCAGGTGCCTACGGACAAGATTCTCGCGACGTTTGAAGGATGCTGGAAGGGCAAGATCACGTATAAGAAGAAGGGTGACAAGGAGTCGCGGTTGCTGCTCAACGTGCTGGACATCGATCCCATCGCCAAATCGGTCAGGCCACTGTCATCTCAGGAACCCATGGAAAGTCGAAGGATTTGGGAACCTGTCACCAATGCGATCCTGGCCAAGAAGTTTGGCGAAGCCACCAAGAACAAGCAAGAGATCGAGCAGATGCAGCGAAACACGGCTGCCGAGCGCAAACGCAAGGGCGAGACGTTTGTACCGCGCTTCTTCGAGGCCGATATCTCAGATGGTCGACCCAAGCTGACAGAGCAAGGGCGAAAGGCTCTGGATGGCGAGAACAATCTGGTTGGATACGATGAAGCCGGCGAGAACAAGGCTGCGAGTGCGGCTGGCGCACACGATGACGACGATGAAGATGATTTCCAGGATGCCGAAAACTAAGCTCGAGCCGTGCTCCTGACTTGCTTACCCACTTGGGATACCGTGTACGAGTTTTGGACAGCTCCAGAACGAGTACCCTAGAATTGCGCACTAGACTCTCTCTCTCTCTCTCTCTCTCTCTCTCTCTCTCTCTCTCTCTCTCTCTCTCTCTTTCTTTCTTTCTCTTTTTCGCTTCAAAGAAGATGGTCGATGGCTTCAGTCAAAGCCTAACATTGTAGATTGGCGAGCTGCATCTCTCGGTTGATCGATAATTTTAGCATGCTCTTTTTTCGCTGTCCAGCTAAGCTATGGAATGTGACTGTGATTGGTTGGCAGTGTCGGGGCGGGGGGGGGGGGGAGGGGTTGCTGTGAGTGTGTGTGGGCTAAGAAGAGTCGATAGCTGTGGAGTGGTCTGATGCGGATGTTTGGGGTTTGGAAGGAATCTTTGCATGCAGTTTGGCCTTTCTTTGCAGTCGGGATGCGTGTTTCAAGTCAACACTTAGAGAACGAATCCGCTGTTGAGTTTGCATTTTAAGCTTCTTCCATCTGGCCGAGCGTTGTTTTCGTCTTGATTTTTTGGCTGCTTTGCACGCATTTAGGTCGGTAGGCTGCGTGGTGCGGAGCAGCTTGATCGTCGTTGGTTGCTGCACTAGTGTGGGTGGCTTGAACCCGGATCGCTGCGCAGTGAGCATGGCCGTCTCCAGCCAGGACGCCCGCAACAGACACAGAGATCCCGTCTCTCGCTCGATCGCCGAGACAAGATGCGCAAGGTGCGACGCAGAGAACGCTGACGTGAGCGCGAAGATCGAAACCCGCCGCAAGTTGAGCGCCTTGGCCAGCAGCTCTTCGGAGCCAGACGGCAACGGGAAGAGCAGAACCCCAGGGTTGGTTGTTGTGGGACTATGGACGACATGCGCTGCGGCGTTGCGAGCGGTGACGAGCATGGGAAGGTGTGCAATCAGACTGGGCTGTGGGAGGTCATGTCGACATACAAAGACGACTTTGATGCTTGGCGGCGTTGCCACGTCCTTGCGCTTTTGATGAGGATCTGCTGCGTTTGACGAGTGGAGACTTGCAAGATCTGATGCGATGTCTGCTTCGAGAGAACGTGTGATGCTGTTGATACCTGCGAGAACTTGCGCAGGGGCAAGCTGGGACGGCTCAGGATCGGCTTGAGACTTGTCAGCAGCTTTGCCTTTGCCCGCGCGACACCGTCTTCCCAAATCCCTATGTAGAGCGCTTTGAACGCTCGACTCAGCCAGGGTTTCAAGGAGAGTGTGCAGAACCGTCTTGGAGCCTGCCACGGGCATATCCGGCCAGGTGACTGCGGTCGAACTCGCTAGGACTGGGCGGAAGACTGGCTTCCTCCCTGCCGGCACATTTGGCACCACAGGTTTGGACGCGCCTACGCTTGCAGGTGTAGCCTTGATCTCCTCTTTGGGCTTCTGTTGTTTGGAGCTGGAGAGAGCGTTGTCGTCTTTGGTTGTCCAAGTTGCTGAAGGCCCTGGCTGAATCGTGGACTCGCTTTTGTTCGGAAATGTACTGGAACTGTCAATGCCCGTTTTGGTGGAGAGATCCTTTTGGCGCGCTTTCAGCTTGTCATCGAGGGTGGAGGCGGATGCTGCAGTGGACGATGCTGGTGCTTGCTTGGACGCTTTTGAGCTTCCTATTGAGCCAAAGGCAGCCAATCCAGACTTGGCCCCTAGCTGTACGGGTGGTTTTGAGCTCGAGGCGAGCAGAGAAGCCAGAGCGGCATCTTTGCCGTGAGGTTGTGGAGAGAAGAGCGAAGAGAGCGAAGCTGCGAGCGACCCACCCGAGGGAGCGCCGAAGGGACTGGCAGCAGCGGCTTTGTTCGAGGCCTGAGAGCGGTGCTTGTTCTTGGAGGCGGCTCGGATGGTGATGCCTTTATCCGCGCTGGCCTTGTTGTTGGGTGCCATGATGCGTAGCATGGGCCGAGACGCATGGGGTTGTGGTGACGAGGACAGCAAGACAAAGCAGAAAGAAGAGAAATTTTAGATTCTTTGGTTTCATGTGGAGGAAAAGGGTCTCTTTTGCACGTACCCAACGCACAGAGCTCCGACCAAAAAGATGACACGGACAGCTTCAAGAACCATCTTCTTCACCTTCTTCACCTTCTGTCATCTAGTTGCCATCTTGCCTGGAACCTATCAAGCAGCCAAAAGCTCAGCTTGGCGGCGGCCGACACTTCAATCCGCTGCACTCAGTCCTCGTCTTCTCCCACAACGCAATCCATTGCCTCAGCAGCTCCCTCCTTTAGGCCTGCATACATTCCATCGGCAGCTACCGGCACTTCCTGCGAGAGAGAGGCTACTACGTCCGAGACATGGAGACCAAGAGGCTACAGGTGCCCGTCATCGGGCTGCGGAGGTCCGGCAAGAGTTCCATTCTCCAAGTGGTTTACAACCAGCTCAACCCGCATGAAACCGACTTTTTCCAGTCGCATACCAAGCCCAGCTTCATCCTCTCCGACAGCTTTCTACCCATCCGTCTCATCGACATTCCATGTCGAGTGCTTCTAGGCAACGTCCATCTCGAAAAGGGCATTCCTCTTGCGCCCGTCTCTGCCCCTCGCCCCGGTCCACCACCGCCTGTCCCCGCCCGCAATACTCTCGCCCAACAGCACAACGGAGCTCCTGGATCTTGGACAACTGCATCCGCCCAGACGCCACCCGAACAGATTGCATGGACCGACGTGTCCGCCGTCGTGTTTGTCATCGACGCTCAAGACGACTACTACGAAGCGCTGTCCAAGCTGCAGACCGTGATCCTTTCGGCGTTTGCCGAGAATCAGACGATCGAATTCCACATTTTCGTACACAAGATCGACGGCTACTCGGAAGACTACCGACAAGACACGCTCTCTACCATCCAAGGCAAGATCTTGGATGATCTCGTTGACAACAGTGCAAGCTTCATCGCCCAACCATGGTCGTATCCCGAGCCACTGCCGTCGAAACAGTCCAAGGCATCCAAGAGCAAGGATCGCAGCAGGAGCAAGAGCAAGGATTTGAACTTTTCACGCTCGCCCGCGGGAGGCAATTCCAGCGGCGGTGGGTACGACGCCAGTGCATCCGAGTTCTCAAGCTTCTCTGGAGGCGGTCATCGGTCCGATGTAGCCCCCGAACCTGGCCTGATCAACCTCGATCAGGCGGTTCGACTGCATTGCCATGCTACGTCGATCCACGACACCAGTGTGTTTGTAGCTATCAGCAAGATGCAGCAGAGTCTGGCGCAGAAGGTGAAGCCGGAAGAAGCGATCGAGTCGGAGCCCAAGGCGACGTCGAATGGAAATGGTAATGGTAATGGTGATGCGTCTGCCGATGCGCAAGGTCCAACGCGGCCTGCCGGTAGCAGTCTTGAACGTCGCAGTGTCACGCTGGCTGAGTCTATGGAGCAGATTTGCGACTCAATCTGCTCAGCCTGCAAGTTTGATAATACGTTCCTATTCGATCTGCCAACGCGGACATTCATCGCCACCGACTCGGCACCTTTCGATGCTAGCAGTTTCGACCTGGTTTTCGACTACGCCGGCTTCCTCGCCAAGTTCGCCGCTCTCTATGCCGGTATCCCCGCCGACCCCTCTTCCGCTTCCGCTTCCGCCTCCGCCTCGTTGCCATCGTCGAGTGGATCTACGCCGCAACTCTCGTCATCGCCCACTTCGGCTCGACGTTTCCTGCTCGGCGGAGGGCGAACGTCCAAAGACACGCCTTCAGCGGTTAAAGATTCCGGCGTGGTCAAGTCGACGTCGCCAGTGCAGAGATGGGCTTCGTCCGTGACAAGGTTGCAGCCAGATCGCTCGCTATGTTTTTGGCAGGTCAATCATAGGTTGGCCCTGATGGCGTTGATTCATTCGGATGTGCATGCCAAGCAGGCCGGACTTATCGATTACAATATCGTCTTCTTTCGTCGTGCCGTACAAGCGTTGTACACGGTCGCTCAGACTAGCACTTGATTCCCTCCCCCCCCCTTCCTTCAACCTCATGTTTCGCAATCGCACACAAATCAACATTCGACCCACTCATGCTTGTGGGAGTGGGGGAAAAAATCGCAAACCGTTTCATATCATGCTGAGGAACGAACTGCACGTCTGAGCCAACGTCTTCTTCTAGTCTGTGCCTTCATTTTTGCCGGGTCGTGATCGACAACTCCGGCGCTGAGCGGGGGTAGAGTTGTGGATCTCGCGTCAGACTCGGTGTCGTCATCGTCTTGGCTATCTTCATAAGGCTGCATGTCGAAGATCGAAGGGGGATAGTCGGGGACCCCACCACCATGACCGTACGCATAGCTCGCGGGTTTCTGCCAACTCGAGTCAGTGTATACGTAGCCTTCGTCGTCGACGCCAACGGCTGACCAACTACCGCCCCAATCGATGCGCCAGTCTTCACCATCGATCCATTCCCAACCCGGTTCGAGCTTCATCGCGACTTGCCTACTGTTAAAGACAACCATGGAAAAAGCGAGATGGAAGAGACGAGGTCAGCATCAGGGGCTATTGGTCGCAAGTAGGAAGCAGACAAAACGAAACTTACCTGATATCGATCCTCGACCCGGGCAGGACTTCCACTTCGTCCGAAGACCAGCCATCGGCGCCTTTAGTCCAGGGCATTCTTTCACCCATGCGCAGATTGTGCGCACTCCATCCACCCACCACGCCACTCGAGCTCGCGGCGCGCTTGCTGGACAAGTAGCGCTCGTTCTCAAACACCTCGACATTTCTCCATCCCCTCTCCCAAACGTAGTCGTCAAGACGATCCTGCTCAATCCACTCGCGGAGCTTGTGCCCACCCTCCTTCATGAGCTTGACCAACTGCCTACCCTCCCTCGATGTGTCGATGCGCTTGAACAACCCCTCGAGCGCCGGCTTGGTCCATGGATGGTTGAGGATAAACGCACCTTCGCCTGCCAGAAATATGACCGCACGATAGGGCACATACGGCGCGATGAAGAACAGCAGCACAGTGGTGAGGAGCGACAGCTGGAGGATGTGGAGACTGCGGCTGTAGGAGGACCAGTTGAGATAGGGAACGGTCGGAGCCAGCAAGTCGTAGCCATCGATGATCATCCTCATCATGTTTTGAATGTCTCGCAGATTTTCATAGTACTTGACTGTGCCTTCGTGAGGAGGGTTTGGAGTGAGCGGCGGCTGCACTATACCTTCACCGATGTTCGTGGGGAAGGTTGTAGCATATGCCAACACCTCAGCGGGAGAAGGCGTGGGCTCTTTTCCGTCCGCATTGCGAGCTTTGGAGGCGGGCGACTTTGGTACTTCAATCCGAGAGATGCTGGGAGTCATGGTATCCTGATAGCGAGCGCGGTGTGTCATGACAAGAATGACCGACAGGATCGTACTGGGCGCCAAGAGGAGAAGCCATGGATAGATGGAAATGACGGCCCAGATAGCCATCCACATGAGCGTCCAACTGGTGTCCTGCCACATGAGCGTTGCCTCGACGCCATCTTGGAACCAAAACATAGGGCCAGACTTTTGGACAAAGCCTCGAAAGTTTTTGGTGGTGGTCGGAAGCGAGAGCGGCTCCTTGTTCTGGGCAACGGGAAGCCTTGGCGGCGCAGCCGAAGCCGCCAACACCGACTCGAGCGCAAACGACTGAAGCGCCATGGAGGTCTGCTGGAACAGGCCACTTGCCCCCTTGGAAGCGGACGTTTCCGAAGGCGGAGAAGACGCTTGTGATGAGGAGGATGAAAATCGACGTGCTTTCGTCGGCGATGAGGATGGAAACATCGAGTTGCTGAACAGAGACGATCTGCCTCTGCCGGACGTTGGCGAGCTGGACACGTCGTCCATCGTGGTCGTTGTTGTTGTTGGGCTAGCGTGCCCGACAGCGGATCGTGTATCAGCTAGAGAAGATGGGGTGTGATTTGGATGGAAGGAACGAGTTGTATAGGTGACCGATGTAGTGATGCGTGACGTCGGGCTGCCTTTCTTGGGTTGCAAACCGGTTGGCGGCTGCTGCTGCTGCTGCTTTCTCGGGCAGTTCTGGCTTGAGCGCTTCCTTCGGTTCGCATTCCGAAAGCTGCTTTACTCCACTTTTCAGCCAATTTGCTGCGTGAAACCTCACCTGCCAAAAAAAAAACCAGAAAAGTCATTTTATTGACTTGTTAGACTGAACGCACAACGTGAGAAACTCGGAAATCCGAGCTCGAGGCTGGAAGCGAGCCGTGTCACTATATAATATAACGATGACGATGATGGATGCAAGATACAAGTACAAAATGTAGGATGGCGTGTGGATATGCATGAAGGAGGAAGGATGCCATGGAGTGATGCCGTCAAAGTGAGGCGAGAGGGAGCAAATCTAGGGAAGCGCATGAAGGAGGTAGTCTCTAGGCTTGGTCTTGCACGTCAACGGAGTCTTGCTACCTGCAAACAGCTGTGCATCAAAGATTTGTTGAGCTTCGTTTGAGCTTTCGTCCCTCCATTCCAGATCGATCCAACGCTCGGCGTCGGCTTCTCTTTGCGCCGCCATGAGATTGTCGCGCGCCTCGCTGCTCGACATGCTCATGCCCATACCTCCGCCCTTCTTGGCGTTGGGGTCAGTGCGGAGAGCTACACTGAGCGTTTGGGCTGTAGGCTTCTTGACATCCTTCTTTGGCTTGGAACGCGAAGAACCTTGGCCCGATGCCTCCATCTCGATCAATTCCTCCTCGTCCTCCTCGTCCGAACCAAGTTCACCCGCAAGAGCAGCACGGTCTCGACGCTTTTCTGCCTCGCGAGCTTCGTCAATAGCATCGAGGTAGTTCATCGAGGGGCGCAGTTGAACGATGGATTCGAGACGTGTGAGATGGAGAGCCTGGTCGCGGATGACTCCGACCATGTATTCGGTTGCATTGGGGACTTGCGTACTTTCCAGTTTGATCTTTTCGAGCTTCTTGGCGCCCGTGCTTGCCTGTGCTTCGTCTTCGCTTTCCTTCTTGACACGAGTACGGCTGCTGGAGGTCGACGCATCTGTTGAGCTGGATCCTGTGTGAGCGGCGTCAGCCCGCGCTTGTCTTTGTGCAAGCACATCGGCTGCTGCTCCGAATTCAACACCTCTCTCTGTGTTGTACACTTCCTCTCGAACATCCAAAGGAAGCTCGACCTCGACTCGGTTGGCTCGTGGACGCCATCGACTCGACACCTTGAGGCCACGGGCGGCCGCGGAATAGGGCACAGGTAGCGGACGATCTCTTGGATAGATGGGATATTGAAACAAGTGCAGGGTTGCATCTCCGAGCAGAGACTTGCTCAAGTAGACGGGCAGCGAAGCTACCAGTTGCGAGTCGGGTGGCAGGTCCGAGGCAGAGGAACTGGGCAGTGTCGAAGTTGGTTGTGATGCCCCTGCAGTTTGCAACAAAGCGGGTTGATCCATCGTGAAATGCTCGCCATCGGCGTGCGAGCCTAGGAAGAGCTGCTCCGCCTCCATCGTGTGCTTGTGCTGATGACTGGATGAAAAGGCAGATGGAGGGGGAGAAAGAAGTCTTTGATCTTGACAGAATCTTGGGAATGCTTTCTTCATGCAACAAATTTCACACCACTGCAACAAACTGAATCAAACATCACTTTATTTCATTTTCCTAAATGGCCTGAAAATTGGGGTAAAAAAAACCGGAGCTGGAAATACAAGATCGGCTCGATGGTCAGTGCTTTTTTCAGAAGGTCTCTTCTTGGTCGTGGAAGAATTGGAGGACAAACAGAAGCTCGAATGGTGCCTTGTGTCTGAACCACCATACCATACAAAGCTGCATCTGTCAACATGTTCGCTCGCACTGCCATCCCCGCCTTCCGCGCCGCTTCCAAGCGTGCCTTTACTACCCAGGCTAGCACTGCCTCGAATGCTTCGGCTCGTCGCTACATGGGTGGTGCCGCGCTCGTTGCTGGTGCCGGTCTCACTTTCTCGTCCTTGGCTGCCCCCTCTGTGCAGCTTGAGGGCCCCAAGACCATCGCGGGCGAGCTCGGCACCAATTCGGAGCGATCTTACGTCATGATCAAGCCGGATGGTACCTCTCGCCAGATCGTTGGTGACATCGTATCGAGGTTCGAGCGTCACCAACATTCCCAATGAGACCGATCCGCCTGAAGTCGAAGAATCCGACCCCGACGAAGAAGTTCACACGAGTACATCCCGACTTCCTCGTCTTCCCAACTCCTCCACTCCCCTACGCCGCTCCTCTTGCTCACGCAACCGTCCAAGAAGGGATCTCAGCTTGAACCTGAATGACAGAGATACAGCAGATGAGGACGACAACCCCTTCATCAACGCTGGTCAACCTCTCGACGACGCCCTTCAAGAAGCACCAGATGAACACGGGGACGACAGCTACCTCGACACTCAGTTCCACCCCTACAGCCCGGTAACCAGCTACGACAAGCTCTAACGACCAGGAAGGGAGACGCAGCATCGACATTGGGAATAGCGCCGCCGGCAGCTACAGCAGGTAGAGGCCGACGGCGGCTATTTCGGAGTAGCGCGGTTGTCTTCACCCCGTGTGGAGACTCCCTGCGCTCGCGTGGAGACACGCACCTCCTTCCAAACCTCTTCCAAGGCCATCTCTCGGGATGGACCTTTCAACGTGGGGATGAAGCTCCTGGCTCCTTCGGTGAATTTTCAATTCTGCTGGCAAAAAGGAGTTGGGTAACACAGCTTCGATACATCCCGTCGCGGCCCTTGTGGTTAAAGCTACCCAGGGGAGGATGATCGTTTTCTTTCGCCCTCCTTCGTCGGAGCGAAAATGCATACTAGAGAGAGAGAGAGAGCGTCGTGGCTATGTTTTGCGCTCCATAAAAAGTGTGATTCCTTCGCAAGAGCTCGCCAAGGAGCACTACATCGACCTCGCCAAGAAGCCTTTCTACAACGGCCTGGTGTCTTACATTACCTGCGGAACTCCCGTGATCGCTATGGTCTGGGAGGGCAAGGACGTGATTCGCCAGGGTCGTCGCCTTGTGGGTGCCACCAACCCGCTTGACGCTGCTCCCGGCTCGATCCGTGGTGACTACTGCATCTCGGTTGGTCGCAACATCATCCACGCTTCGGACTCGCACGAGTCGGCCACCAGGGAGATCGGGCTCTGGTTCCACGAGAAGGAGCTCGCTGCCGAGTACCAGCCGATCGCCTACAACATGATCGTGTCGGACAACTAAACTTGATCTCTAAGCTGCCGATGCTGGCAAATCAAGTGTCGAAACAAGAAATCAATTTAAAACGTTGAAGTTTGCCTTGGACTGGACAATGCCGGTGATGGTGCAGCCTTTGTCTGCGAAGCTCTATCTTTCGTGGCTGTCAGCCTGCTGATGCACGCACCAGTGTGTGCTGTTTGACGTAGTGTGTTCATTGCGTAGTATACATTTGAACCGTGTGAGCCGTGATGACACAGGAAAGAACAAAACCAGGGCAAGGGCCCGAAAGAATGCGGTGGAGGTGGTAGGGTGCGTTGGGGATCTAACGATTAGTACATGTCGCCGTCTCCGCTCTTGTCGGCGCAGAAGCCACGAGCTATACGGAGGATGTCGGCCTTCTTGGCCTCGCTCTTTGCTTTGGATTCTGCTTCGGCTTCCTTGGCTGCCAAAAGTTGAGGAAGTGCGGATGGCGGCAGTGGGGATGCAATCGAAGGTGGTACCTCGTCTTCCGCGTCGAGATCCTGAACAGCGCAAGAAGCGTCGGAATTCAAGGTGAACAGTATGTTGGAGTCAGAGTGTGGGTCTGAAGATGGTTAGGGGGAAATCTGTGCATGGTGGTACTTACGATCTCACCCATCAGCACGACGTTCTCGCCTCGCACAAGGAAGACGCCTCGGGCGATGTCTGCATATCGATTACCAACAAAGACCCTTTCGACAGTATCTTGCAAGACAAGGTTGGCTGCGATTGTGAAAGCTCGAAAGTGGGTAAGCGTCGACTGAACGTGTCATGTTTGTACCGAGGTGTGGGCTACCTACCAAACTGGTCATAGGATCGAAGAACACCAATAAGCTTCTTGCCATCTCGGAGGACCACGATCATCTTCTTGTCGACGCAGTCCACAAGCGACCCAGAGGTCGTGAAAGCAATGTTGGAGACGATATCTTGGGCGTCCATGATTGTGGCAGCGAGACTGGAGGGTATCTTTGGGGTCGAAGTAAGCTGCTTGGATCGAGATTGGGGTTTTGGATGATAGACCGGCTCAGCTGCTCTTGTAGCTATGGAACGATTCCTTTAGCAACCTTGTTGATGTATGTGATCGTTTGTGGTCTGCTGTGATGATGTGGTTGCACGGATGAGCAGTTGTGGCTGTCGAGAATAGTAAGCTGTAGAGGATGGAAGGCTGTCAAGAAGTTGGACAGTTGCAGGTGGTCGTGGCGGTCCGCGCTGAAAGCTCACGTGATGCTGCTTGCTTTCGTGCGACAGAATCCAAATTGAGCTGGCGACCAACACCTCCACTTTGTGCGTTGCTGGGCTGGATGGATGGATGGCTGGCTGGCTGGCTGGCTGGCTGGTTGCATGGCTGCATGGCTGCATGGCGATTTCAAGCGAAATGTAGCTGCTGCAGCATCCGGCGCTAGGGTGATGGATGATAAGCGTCCTACCGTTGATTGTCCAATGTCATGGCAACACCCATATGGGGTGGATGTCCTAATCGAGACCCTGTCAGGGACCACTTTGAGTATCAAAGCAGCTGAAGCACCGATTTGATAGTTGCTGGCGTAGAGGAGACCTGCCAGCCAGTTTACTAATATAATACAGTCTTGTGGCTATTCTGTGCTAAGCAGCTGCATCACTTTGGAGGTCGCTGTGATGCCGATATCGACGGTCACAGGCGTGTGATACAGTCACTCCCACACTCCGCTGCGTGATTGTGGTGAGCCCGGTCAACTTGCCAGAGATTTGGCATTGGACTCGACTGAAGCTACAGTGTAGTACATCTACAGTGTAGTACACTAGCTCGCCCAAACCCCAAGCGGCTACCAGATCAGATCGAGTCTCATGGCTTTTTTGGACACACAACTGATTGCTGTGCGCATTAAATATTATTTAGACCCTGACTTGCCAGTGCATGCATGCATCCGCACCGCCGCTCTGGCCAAGCGGTGACCCTGTGCTCAGCATATAGTTAGCCTAGCCTAGCCTCCACTCCACTCAACACCATCCCCACCTGACCGCACTTGACTGTCCTACGCTCTGTCTCCACCCAACACGTACTATCTTTCTCCTCCAACGGCCCTCGACAGCAACATCGCCAGGTCCCTGTCCTGGTCAGCATCTTGCATCCGCCTCTCAACACATCCGGCTGCAACGACACAGACAACCATGACATCTCCTAAGCGTCGCATCGAGACGGATGTCATGAAGCTGTAAGTCATCTTGTTCCTCTGTTCACATTTCGTCATCGCATCTGACCTTGTTCCTTGTTGCTCTCGATGATACGCTGCGCATGCCCCTTGCCCCTCGCATTGCAGTCTCATGTCGGACTATGAGATCACGCTCATCAACGACAGCATGCAAGAGTTCTACGTTCGCTTCCATGGTCCGCAAGAGAGTAAGTTGATCCTTCTTGGCCGTAAAGCCGTCGCAAACAGGTCCCAACTCCCTTGCTAGTCGTATCACTCACTTCTCTCCGGGCTACTTTTTTTTACTCAAACCTCGTACCTACAGCGCCTTTTGCTGGAGGTGTGTGGAAGATCCATGTCGAGCTGCCAGATCAATACCCGTACAAGTCGCCCTCAATCGGTTTTATGAACAAGATCTTCCATCCCAACATCGACGAGCTCTCCGGCTCCGTCTGCCTTGACGTCATCAACCAAACCTGGTCGCCCATGTTCGACTGCATCAACATCTTCGAAGTCTTCCTCCCTCAGCTTCTGCGCTATCCAAACCCTACCGATCCGCTCAACGGTGAAGCCGCAGCTTTGCTCATGCGCGAACCCAAGACCTACGAGGCGCGTGTCAAGGACTATGTGCAGCGCTTTGCAACCAAGGAGGCAGCCAACGCCGCAGGCCAAGAAGAAGACGAGGACGAAGACGAGGAGGACGAGATGTCGGATGTGGGCAGCTTTTCAGATCACGATCCCACGGGAGACATGGAGATGTAACGAATGGACTTGCCATCCCTGCAACTTTCCATTGCACTTTTGAACTCTCTCTCTCTCTCTCTCTCTCTCTCTCTCTCTCTCTCTCTCTCTCTCTCTCTCTCTCTCTCTCTCTCTCTCTCTCAAGTCCTAACCCTCGCCCATCGACCATCTGTATCATCTAGTATTCTCTGCATATCTCAGTATCCTCACTTGCCTCAAAGTTTACGTGGATGCGTAAACCTCACTTTGACTTGACCTTGCCGCATCTAATGTCGTCGCTAGTTTTGTCTTGCTCTTCTGAATCCAGCCTATCTATTGTGTACGCCCCAAGCAAGCGAGATGCGATTAAAAGTCACTGGATTGACCGTGATGTCTATAAGAGATAGAAAGATAGATAGATCGAGGTGGGGTTCGGGAGTGTGAGAGGTGACCCCCGGGGGGGTTGGGGGTTGTGGGGTTTGGATGATGCTGTTGTTGATGAAGTAGTGATTGTGGTGGGGGGTTTGGATGAGATTGACGTATCTAATGCTTTCGTTGTTGTTGTTGTTGTTGTTGTTGTTGTTGTTGTTGTTGTTGTTGTTGTTGCTGTTGCTGCTGCTGTTGTTGCTGTAGGTGTTGTTTGCGTTGTGGTTCGTGGTGAGACGGTTCTTCGCGGCTGAGAACCTTTTTCTCTTCCTCGACGACCTCACGAAGAACATCCTTGGTCTTGTCCATGAGACCGCGTGCACTTTCGGCCTCGAGCGTGCTTTTGACATCCTGCAGAGACGACGCGTTGTACATCTGCACTGAAAGCAAAGCTACCGAGTCGTTCGAGATGCTGCGTGTTTCCGGATTCCGTGTCGTGTAGCGCAGCCATGTACGCAGCGACTCGAACATGTCGCGTTGTTCAATGCCCGAGCAACGCAGACCTCGCTCACCGCATGCCTTGGCAAGAGCATCGATATGCTGAGGAATAGCGCCAAACCCACCATCGGCACACATGAGCGCATCGTCAGCACGCACATATGTCAAATGCGATTCCAACCTTCGACGCACCATCGCAGCCCCTCCCCATGTCGAAAGCGAGTACATCTTGGCGAGCTTAGCCAGCTCTTCACTCGACAGAGACTTTAACACCCCGCCTGCCGTCTTCTGGCGATGTGCCTGGGCGATACGTACCGCCTTGCTAGATCGGTCAACGACCGGGAGGAGCGCCTTGACGTTGTCCGACTGCTTGAGCGCCTGGTACGCCTCTTCCCTCTTGACCTCTTGGCCCATGCGGATCTTGGTGAGCTGGTTGGGAAGAACACACGTAGAGGGAAGCAGAGACGGTGCCCAGATGACCACGAGCGGCAATGCTTCTTCCAGAATCAGCAAAATGAACAGGAAGAGCGGCAGCTTTCGCATGTCGGATTGGTGCGTGCGTATCAACTGCGACTCTTCTCGTGTGAGTGCGCCTCCTCCGTTAGCTACTCTAGCCTGAACCTCTTTGACCAACGTGCGATTCGCCCAAATCTGCTTGACTCCGTTAAAGTAGAACTTGAACAGATACTTGGCTGTCGCCCACAGCTCCTTGGCCCGCTCTGTCAACGTCTTGTTGGGTTTGGCATCTGTCATTGAAGTCTCTGACGCATGTTTCGCTTCGAGTTGCGTCTTTTCCGACGAAGAGGTTGCGGGCGCCGAATCTGATTTTGTCGCTTTCTGTGCCTGTAGAAGAAGATGCGACTGATGCATAAGGCGGACTGCACCGAACAGAAACTGCCGCCGTCTTGCATTCGATGGCGAGTATGCTGCAGCCGACGAGGTGGAAGTGGACAATCTAGGAGTGGTGGCCCAAGCCGACCGCGACATGACTTGTGCCACATCCGTCGTGGACCTTGTTGCTGTTGCAACGGTTCGTCTTGTTGGACCCGACCGTGTGCATTGTGAAGCGGCCGCTACAGCTCTGAACGCTTGCATAGTGGGCAAGCTCGTCTTTGGGGATCGTTCGCGTAGGAAAGATGTGATGCTCGTATCCTTGATGAAGATGTTGGAGGTGAGGTTCCTTTGCTCGAGCCCTTGAACTTTTGGGCCGAGTGCGACGCTAACTTTGCTTGTTCGTGCCAAAGATGAAGACTGTCGAGGTCAATGTCGAACGTCGATATTATACAGTGCCAGAAGAGCCGAGCCGAAGCCGAAGATGACGATGACGATGGGGATGAGGAGGAGGAGGTAAGGTCAAAGCTCAGCCATGCTTCGTTCCGCACTCGGGCAAAGAAGTCTTGCACTTTTTGTGAAAAGTCAGTCCGGCTAAGACTGAAGAAAAAAAAAAAACAGACACAACTTTCTTCTTGAGCACCCTGACCACACCCACACCCACGAGAGCGAGTCAGGTGTCTCCGGTTGCTCCCTTTCTGACTGTTGCTGCTTACTCGAGCCTTTGAACCTTTTCTTTTGATTTTTAGTCAATAATGTTAGTTGGGATTTAGAAAAATGTCAGCAGTTTGTCACCCTAACATCAAAGTTTTCTTCCCAAACCCAGGCATCATCAGATCACCGATACGTGGACGTGCTGGCTCGATAAGATGAGGGATCGTCCAGCTGGCCGGGATGGCACGTTTCCACAACTAGCCAAGATTGTGAGGCAAACTGCACCCGATATCGATCCTGAAGCGGAGTTCTGTGGTGTGCTTCTTGTGGCCGCCAGACTCACTTCGGAAGAATAAGGGTCGAGAGTCGAGCAGGTGATTAGATCCGGTCAAGTTCAGATAGTTGGCTCCCTCCCATTTCGGAGAAAGGCAGAGAAAAGGCTCACTTCGAAATTTTGGGAAGATTGTGGCTTTGGCAGGACCGCCAAGCGTAGATGGACGGCCAAATCGAGAAATTTGGGGCAGCCTCTTCGAATTTTCGAAATGAGCGGTCCAACAAGATGCCGCTTCGAAAAGGAAGAATAAAAAAAAGAAAAGAAAAGAAAAAAAAGAGAGGGACGACGGGGACACTCAAGCTCTTTTGGTCGCCAGGAATTGGCCGTTTCTTTCCATCTGTCTGGTCAAGCCACGCGGTCGAGAGAAAGCGCTAAAGCCGCTTTTCTCTGGACCGTGCGCTTTCCAAAAAAAAAGACAAAAAAAAAGATCTCGAAAATCGCGAAGCCTCCCAAGTTCAAGTTCTAAAAACTGGACCAACAAGGGTTCGCTTGTTCTAGGCGGAAAAGCAAGGGTTGTCGGCGCGCTCTTTCGACCACCTCTGACCGTGTTGGACCCTGAAGTGTCAAACAACAAAGTAAAGAAAAAAAAGGTATTGAGATCCAAACCAACACCTTCTTCTGGACGCTTCAACTTCGACCAAGTCGCAACCACATAGCTTTAACTGCGCAGTCCGGATGTCTGACCAATCGAGGCTCTTTCCCCAATGGTCACTGGATTGGTCGATGCCATTGAGAGTATCCTTGAATCATCCATAAGCTTGAAGCAGGCGATCCGATTCACAGTCGAGATTGTAAATTGGATCTGAATTCACTCACCGGCTTGGTTCGGGGATAGGTTACTGTATGGCGTTTCCGATCAAATGGCTGAAGCAGCCTCCTTTGTCAAAAGAACAGGACCGTTTCGGAAGGAACTCTAGCTGGAAACGACACATGTTCGGGCCGTCTGTCGTCACACCTTGACTTTGAGCCGGGCTGGGTGGCGCCAGTCAGCCTAGGAAACCTTCGAGCGCACATTCGGGTTGACACAGTCAATGTTCGGAGCTTGCAGCTCTCTCTTTGCTGTACAGTACAGTGCAGGCCAGTGCAGTATGTAGAAGCAGGAAGAGGCGACACATTGCGTCACTCTTGCCCGTCTTTCTCGGATCAGCTCTGGCCATGATATATACAGTAGAAGAGTGCAGTTTAGTACCAAGCCAAGATGAAATCGACGCAGTATCCCAAAGGGTTCGCGTAGACTGAGTTAAAGAGAGAGAGAGAGAGAAATGTAGATTTCCAGCTCCAGCTCATGCCTCAGCCGTACCTCCTGTATGTACCAGAGAAATTCGAACAACGAAGATGATATGCGCGAGGCTACCGTACTGAACAAGCAAAAAGTGGCTGTTTAGCGGCGAAATTCGGCCATGTTGAGTCGGGTGGGGGTGGAGGCTCTACTCTGTACTGTACTTGACTGCATCTGCAGTTGTGAGTCGGAAGCTTCGCTATCGATGCCGCCACACTGTTACTACTGTGCTGTGCTGTGCTGGACCTCGTTGTGCCAGTCCGAGTCGATCCATTGCTCCCGCTCGCAGCACCCCTTTGTATGTACCAAGCTGCATCTGAACCCACACCGCGGGGTCCGCCAAACCTGAAGGTTGTGGGCTCGCGATGAAGCTGGGTTCGCGAAAGAAGCCCATCCATGGCATTCAAGCATGGCGACATGATCGGGTGCTGAGCCAAGGAGTTGGGTTCAGAGACAGCAACGAGGCTCTTTCCGATAATGCGCAAAATAGCAGCGTTATCGGCGACGATAAGGTCCTTTCTGCCTCTCATGACGCCAGGTGATGATGGCCAGCAAAAGCAAGATCAACTTCTCAACGGCAATATCTGCGATATCACAGATCAGGCTACCGTCGTGGTTAGGACCGACTTTTGTCGCGCGGGTTGAACAATCTCTGAAGGCGAGCGGAAGCCGACCCCCACCGTCCCGAGCGTATCTGTCGAGGGTGAGCCTTGACCAAAACTTCCACTCTTGCAAAGCTACGGATAGGGTCGAGCGCTTGTGACGTCTTATCATCGGTCGACCGGCGTGTGTGTCAACAACGTTCCAGCCAAGTGTGCCAAACTTCTCGGAGCTCACGAAATCCTTGTCGATGAACGACGCTGTTCTTTGCTTTTTGACCGATCAAATGTCTGTCTTTCTAAATTTCGTTTTATTTCTTTATTTTTTTTCTCTCTTTTCCTCACAGCTCAGCACTGCACTGTGCTGTATTGTACAATTTTTTTCCCCTGCTCTTGCGGAATTTTTGAATTTCTGTTTTTTTTTTTTTTTTTTTTTTTTTTTTTTTTTTTTTTTTTTTTTGGCCGTTCCAAGTTTTGTGTGTTGCGGGGGACGGAGGGACTGTGCGTTTTGACCGCTTGTTGGGGCTTTCCGACTTGGAGTGTTGGTTGAGCTGAGCGCAAAGACCAGCCGAAGCACCACCACCTTCGAGGCCACTTGATGCAGCACCCTTGTCGACATTTGGCTCTTCCTGCCACTCACTCTTCTTGCCATCACACCATCACCTCTCCATCTCATCCTCCTTTCCGCTCGCAGTGCTGCTCTCCACGCTCTGCACGTATACACCTCATCTTTTGCTGAAACCGAGTGACGACGGGATTGGCCTTTTCCTTTTCTCGACTCTTTTCATCAATCGCCTTCGCTTGACACATCCTTCTGACGACTGGATCTTCAAGCTCGCATCCCCTTCAGCACTCGTGTCTTCGACTACGAACCAGCTCACTTCGCTTTCCTTGCTCCATCTTTCGCGACTCTCCAACACAGATTGCCTGCTGCCTGACGATCAGCTTGCTTCTGCAAATCGCTACCGCCACTATCCTAGTTGGATCGCACGTAACAACTGCGACTCTAGAACCACCTTCCCATCCCTCGACTCAACCACAGCAACCCATCATGTCGAACATCAAGAACGCTCCTTCTGACGACAGCTACGTCGAGCTTTCCAGCCAGTCCAGCGGCACTGGAAACGGCAATGGCACCCTTGTCCGATCTTTGACCGTCGCTTCCCCGTCGGGTGTCGAGGTTCAGATCGCCGTCCCCTCGCAGCCTTTCGATGCCTGGATTGTTGCTGACGTGCTTCGCGAGGAGTTCCAACGATCTCTCGCTGCTTCGCCCGAGACCACCGATGTTCTCGAAGTCCAGGACGAGCAGGACGACGCCGATGCTGCTGCCAAGGCTGCCGGCGAGGCCAAGATCAGCCTCGCTGCCAAGTTCCTTGGTTTCCTCGCCTCGCGTGCCTCCGTCAAGACGTCGAGCCACGAGCTCAACCTTCTTCACCACGTTTGGGCTCATTTCCACGAACAGTTTCTTGCCGAGCACGGCAGCGTCCACGACTTGATCGCTGTCATCGACACGGACCTGCGCACTTCTGTTCTGCGAAGCTACTTTGAGGCTTTCGCCCAACTCGAGTCGGCTGGCAAGGCCAAGCCTGCCCTTGTTACACCCAAGCTCTTCTCCCTCTCTGCTGACAACAAGGCCGAGGTTCACGCCGTCTTTGGTGGTCAGGGCAACAACGAGGTAAGTACCATTTCTCTCTCGCATTCCTCCCAGATTCGTGCCTCCTTTTCCGCCATCGCTTTGCACAGCAACAGCTTTCGACGAGGTTGCTCCCCATTAAGCTTCTCGATCAGCTCGCCGGCTCGAAACATACGATCGGATGGCGTCAGCTGTCATGTTCTGTTCGGCTCTTCGGTCTTCGGCTTTCGACCTTTCTTTTTTAAAAAAAAAAAATCATCGAGTTGGTTGGATTTTTGGCGACGCGTGGAGGTCATGATGCAACGCTTCGCTAGGCAAAGATGGCTCTGCTGCGACGCCTCGGGCTTTCGTCTGGTCCCAAATTTTTGGGGCGGGCGGATTTACGAAGCAATTTTCGACAGGAACATCTGCACGATTTGCCGTCAGCGTTGCCGTAGCCCTTGCCCTCGTCAAAATCCAAAGGAACCCAAAATCGAAAAAAAAGGAATATCAAAGTTCGGCTATGCTACAACGGTCGCGACCCTGCAGCTGGAAGGCAGCGTTGAGCGCGGCGCAGCGTGGAGGTGGAATCGACGCTGTAGCCGCTGGGTTTTGGCAGAGAAGGTGAACCGTCGAGCTAGCATCGCCGAAACATGCGCAATCTTTGGCCTTTTGAGAACGCCTAGATTCGACGCTTGGACGCAGATCAGTGCGTCGGGCGATGTAGCGTCATTTTGCGAAGCGATGTGGATCAACGTCTGCCAATGCTGGCCGTTCCTGAAGGACGTCGTACGATACCAACCCGATCTCGACTCCCATACTGACTCTGCTTACTCTTTTTCCATCGATACAGGCCTACTTCAAGGAGCTCCAGACGCTCTTCGACAGCTACCGACCTCTCGTTCAACCTTTGCTCGAGTCGACCCAGCCCGTCTTTGACAAGCTCGTCGAGGATGCCGCCAAGCAGGGTTTCGCCAGCTACTACACGCACGGCCTCAACGTTCTCGGATGGCTTACCGGTGCTGTGCCGGAGCCTTCGGTGCCTTACCTTGCCAGCGTTCCGCTTAGCTTGCCCTTGATCGGTCTGACCCAGATCACTCAGTTCCTCGTCAGTATCCGCGCCTCGGGCCTTACTCCCGCCGAGTTCCGTTCGCAGATCAAGAGCGCCACGGGCCACTCGCAGGGCATCATCTCGGCGGTCGTCCTTTCGGCCTCCGACAGCCTCGAGTCGTTCTACAGCAACGTCGCCAAGGCTCTCGAGCTCCTCTTCCACATCGGTAAGCGTGGTCAGGAGTTCTTCCCCGCTCTTGCCATCGACCCTGCGCTCGTCAAGGACACCATCGACGGCGGCGAGGGCGAGCCCACGCCAATGCTTTCCGTTTCCGGGCTGGAGCAGTCGATCCTCGAAAAGCACATCAAGACCACCAACTCGCACCTTCCCGAGTCGCAGTCGGTCTCGATCTCGCTCTTCAACGGCCCTCGCAGCTTCATCGTCACTGGGTTCCCCAAGGCCCTCGTCGGTCTTGTCGGCAGCCTCCGCGCCATCCGCGCCGATACCGGGGCTGACCAAGGCAAGATTCCCTTCAGCAAGCGCAAGGCGAACTTCCGCATGAACTTCCTGCCCGTTGGCGTTCCTTACCACTCGAGCTACCTTGCCGGCGCCACCGAGAAGATGCTGAAGGAGGACTACGCTGGTCGCACCACTGTTTGGGAGGCATCCGAGCTCAAGGTTGCCGTCAAGAACACCGAGGACGGCTCTGACATCTCAAGCTACCGATCCGAGGACATCCTCAAGAGCATCGCTGACCAGATCTTCATCAAGCACATCTACTGGGCCAAGGCTTCGGATCTGCCCAAGTCCGCCACCCACCTCATCGACTTTGGTACCGGCGGTCTCTCTGGTATCGGTGGCCTTTCCGCTCGTATCCTCGAGGGTCGAGGCGTCAGGATCGTCATCCCCAGCGGCACTCACGCTCGCAGCACCGAGCTCTACAACGCCACCAAGGTCAAGTTTGAGGAGCGCTGGGAGGACGTCTGGTCGCCTCGACTTGTTCGCACCAAGAACGGCATCAAGATCGACACTCCCTTCTCGCGTACCACTGGCCGTGGTATCCTGATGGTCGGTGGAATGACTCCTACCACCGTCAGCGCCAACATCAACGCTGCTGTGCTCAACGCCGGTTACGTGATCGAGCTTGCCGGCGGTGGTCTCCACAGCGAAGCGGGTCTGCGAAAGCGTGTCAACGAGATCCTCGCCCAGCTCGAGCCCGGTAACGGCCTCGAGCTTAACGGTCTCTTCATTGACCAGCGACGATTCGGCTGGCAATACCCTCTCTGGGGTCAGATGCGCCGCGAAGGTTTCCCTTGCAAGGGTTTCACCGTAGCTGCTGGTATCCCCTCCACCGAGAAGGCCAAGGACATCATCGATGGTCTCAAGGCTGCTGGAATCGAGTATGTCGGCTTCAAGCCCGGTACTGCCGATGGTCTCCGAGCTGTGGCTGCCATCGCTGCTGCCAACCCTGACTTCAAGATCATCTGTCAATGGACCGGCGGTCGTGCTGGTGGTCACCACTCGACGGAGGACTTCCACCAGCCCATTCTGCAGACGTACGCCAGCCTTCGCAAGCAGAAGAACCTCATCCTTGTCGGTGGATCTGGTTTCGGTGACGCCGAGGGCATCTGGCCTTACCTTACCGGTGAGTGGTCGGTCAAGCTCGGCTACGCTCCCATGCCTTTCTCGGCCTTCCTGTTCGCTTCGTGGATGCTCATCGCCAAGGAGGCCGCCACTGCGGATGCCGTCAAGCAGCTGCTTGTGGACACCCCTGGTTGTGGTGACGACAAGTGGCAAGACACCTACGGCAAGGGCGCCGGTGGCACCATCACGTGTAACTCGGAGCTCGGCGAAAGCATCAGCTACGTCCACAACCGCGCTGCCGCTTTGTGGCGTCAGCTCGACGACCAGCTCTTCTCCCTTCCTCGTGAGAAGCAGCGCGTCTGGCTCTCCGAGAAGAAGAGCTGGCTCATTGAGCGTCTCAACAAGGATTTCCAGAAGCCCTGGTTCCCTGCCAAGCTCGACGGTACTGCGCTCATGAACGTTGCCGACATGACGTACGAAGAGGTCACCCGCCGCATGCTTCAGTTGCTCTTCATCAGCCACCAGAGCCGATGGATCGACCCTTCGCTCAAGAAGCTCTTTGGCGACTGGTGCCGACGTGTCGAGGAGCGCTTCGCCGGTATCGAGACCGCTGGCAAGAAGGAGTCGCTTCTCCAGAGCTACTCGGTCCTCGACAAGGACCCTTCCGCTTTCGTCGAGACCTTCTTCGCCGAGTACACTGGCGCCAAGGAGATCCGCCTTGCCGCCGAGGACGTCGGCTACTTCCTCACCATCTGCCAGCGTCGTGGCCAGAAGCCCGTTCCCTTCATTCCCGAGCTCGGCGACAACTTCCAGACCCTCTTCAAGAAGGACTCGCTCTGGCAGTCGGAGGACCTCGATGCAGTCGTCGGCCAGGACGCCCAGAAGGTCATCATCCTTCAGGGTTCCGTCGCCGTCCAGCACTGCAAGAAGGCCAATGTTCCCGCCGGTGAGATGCTCGGCGAGATTGAGCGCGAGCTCGTGGCCAAGCTGCTCGCCAAGTACTACGACAACGACGAGAGCAAGGTTCCCTATGCCGACTATGTCTCCAGCGATCCTCTTGCCATTGACGAGGCTGATTTCTTCGCTCGCTCTGGCGTCGAGGTCTCGGTCGAGGGCAACGTCAAGACCTTCAAGCTCGGAAGCCAGGTGCCTGACACCAAGGAGTGGCTCGAGGTGCTCGCCACTTCGCGCACCAGCTGGCTCCGAGCCTTGCTCCGCAACGTCAGCGTTGTCCAGGGCAAGAACTACGCCGACAACCCGATGCTTCGCATGCTCGCTCCCCGCAAGCACCAGACTGCCAAGATCGTCTACGCCGCCAACGGTGAGCCTGTCAGCCTCACTCTCTTCGGTGCTGCCCGCTCCTACGGTCGCCACGACGACGGCTTCAAGGCACTCGAGATCACCAAGTCGTCTGAATCGGCTCAGATCCAGGTCACCCTCTTCGAAGAGCGCCTTGGCGAGTCTGTTCCCCTGCCCTTCTACTTCACCTACCGCCCTGACCAGCCGTTCGCTTCGATCCACGAAATCATGGAGGGCCGCAACGACCGCATCAAGCAGTTCTACTGGCAGCTCTGGTTCCACGCCGACATGCCTGCTGCTGCTCAGCTTGCCGCCGCCAAGGAGTTCAAGAGCCCCGTCAAGTCGCTCGACGAGACGGCCATCCGCAACTTCTGCCGCATCGTCGAGAACCGCGGTGAAGCTTTCACCAAGGGCCAGGCTCCCATGGACTTTGCCATCGTCGCTGGCTGGGAGGCCATCATGCAAGCACTCATGGCCAGCTGTGACGCTGACCTCCTCAGCCTTGTTCACCTAAGCAATTCGTTCAAGGTCCTCGACAACGCCCGCCCTCTGCGAGCTGGCGATGTCTGTACCGCCACTGCTCACGCCAGCAGCATCCGCATCTCGGACACCGGCAAGTCGGTCAGCGTCACCGGTACCGTTCTGCGAAAGGATGGCAACGGCGAGTTTGAGCCAGTCATCTCGGTCGTCTCGAGCTTCTTCTTCCGTGGCCGCTTCACCGACTTCAGCACGTGCTTCGAGACTTCGCAGAACGAGTTCACTCTCGAGATCAAGTCCAAGGCCGATGCCACTGTGCTGCTCGCCAAGGAGTGGTTCGACTGGGTCGCTCCTCAGCCTATCCTTCCCGGCACCGTCCTTCATTTCAAGATCGAGAACTTGGTCAAGTACAAGGACAGCGCCTCGTTCGCCGATGTCGAGGTGGTTGGTGGTGCCTACGTCCGTGACTTCAAGGACGACTTGATCAAGGTCGGCGAGGTCGAGTACACGGCCGACACAGTTAGCTACGGCAACCCCGTCATCGAGTACATCAAGCGCAACGGCGGTGTTGCCGTTGGCGGTGTTGCTCCTCTCGAGACCGGCTACACGCTCGGCGTCTCCGATGTCCCTACCACCTTTGTCGCTCCCGCTACCAACGAGCCCTACTCGAACGTTTCGGGCGATTTCAACCCCATCCACATCAACCCTTACTTCTCTTCGTTCGCTTCGCTACCTGGCACCATCACGCACGGTCTCTTCTCGAGCGCTGCTTCGCGCAAGTTTGTCGAGGTCGTCGCCGCTGAAGGGTACCCCGACCGATGCCTGTCGTTCGAGGCCAACTTCGTCGGAATGGTCTTGCCTGGTGACGAGCTCACCGTCAAGTTGCGCCACATCGCCATGCGTCAGGGTAACAAGGTCGTCAAGGTCGAGACCTTCAACCAGAGGGGCGAGAAGGTCATCGATGGTCAGGCCGAGGTCAAGCAGCCTTCGACCGTCTACGTCTTCACCGGTCAAGGTTCCCAGGAGCAGGGCATGGGTATGGACCTCTACAACTCGAGCCCTACTGCCAAGGCCCTCTGGGACGAGGCTGACGGCCACTTGCGAAGCACCATGGGCTTCAGCATCCTTGAGATCATCAACCTGAACCCGCTCACCAAGACCATCCACTTCGGTGGTGTTCGCGGCCACACCATCCGTGAACGTTACATGTCGATGACGTACGAGTCGACCGATGCGGATGGCAACACGGTGACGCTCCCGCTCTTCCCCGAGATCACCGTCTCGAGCCAGAGCTACACCTTCCAGTCGCCCAAGGGTCTCCTGTTCGCTACACAGTTCGCCCAGATCGCCCTGGTCCTCGTCGAACTCAGCGCCTTCCGCGACATGAAGCAGCGAGGTCTCATCACGCCCGATGCCGCCTTCGCCGGTCACTCGCTCGGTGAGTACGCTTCGCTTGCTGCCGTTGCCAGCGTCCTTGAAGTCAAATCGCTCTGTGACGTCGTCTTCTACCGTGGTCTCTCGATGCAGAACTGCGTGCAGCGTGATCCTGTCACTGGTGCCTCGAACTACGCCATGATGGCCTGCAACCCTCTCCGAATCGTCGGTGAGGGCAACCCTGCTTTCGCTGGCCAAGCTCTCGCCGAGATCGTCGACTCGATCAGCAAGGAGTCCGGCCGTCTCCTTCAGATCGTCAACCACAACGTTGCCGGTCAGCAGTACGTCGCGGCCGGTGACCTTGTTGCCCTCATGACGCTCGGCAACGTGCTCAACTTCATCAAGATCCAGAAGATCGACCTCAAGAAGCTCAACGAGATCATGCCCATCGAGGAGGTCCGTGAGAAGCTGGCCGAGATCGTCCGCGAAGTTTTCGCTGCAGCACTCGAGGAGGAGA
Source organism: Anthracocystis setariae (assembly GCA_928724745.1). Taxonomy (NCBI): domain Eukaryota; kingdom Fungi; phylum Basidiomycota; class Ustilaginomycetes; order Ustilaginales; family Ustilaginaceae; genus Anthracocystis; species Anthracocystis setariae. The sequence continues at coordinate 795,403 of CAKMXJ010000039.1, read as the reverse complement.
AGAAGGGTCGCATCGAGCTGAAGCGCGGCTTTGCTACCATCCCTCTGCCCGGTATCGACGTGCCCTTCCACTCGCGCTACCTCACTGGCGGTGTCGCTCCCTTCCGTTCGTACCTGTCGAAGCGCATCAACGTCGATGCCATCCGACCTCAGCTCCTCGTCGGTCGCTACATCCCCAACTTGATCGCCCAGCCCTTCGAGCTCTCCAAGTCGTACGCCGAGGTCATCTTTGCGCAGACCGACTCGCCTCGTCTCGAGAAGGTGCTCAACAACTGGGAGAAGGACGAGTGGGAGTCTCCCGCCAAGGTGCAGCGGCTTACCGCTACGCTGGTGGTCGAGCTGCTCGCCTACCAATTCGCTTCGCCTGTTCGTTGGATCGAGACCCAGGATATCATGTTCACCGACTACAACTTTGAGCGTCTCGTCGAGTTCGGTCCGAGCCCCACACTTGTTGGCATGGCCAAGCGCACTCAGGCCCTCAAGTACTCGGCTGTCGACCTTGCTCAGGGTCGCAAGCGTGTCATGTACTGCTCCAGCAAAGACAAGGAGGCTCTCTACTACTCGTTTGCTGATGACGAGAGTGAAGCTGAGGCTGCTCCGGCCTCCGAGGCTCCGGCCGCCGCTGCTGCTCCTGTCGCTGCCGCCCCCGTCGCCGCTGCCGCCGTCGCCGTCGCCGCTGCCGCCGCGCCCGCTCCGGCTGCCGCTGGTGGCGCTGCTGCTGCTGAGATTCCTGATGAGCCTCTCAAGGCTGTCGACACTGTTCGTGCCATCTTGGCTCAGAAGCTGAAGAAGAGCATCTCCGAGGTGCCGCTCTCCAAGTCGATCAAGGACTCCGTCGGCGGTAAGTCCGTGCTCAGCAACGAGCTTGTCTCGGATCTATTGGCTGAATTCGGCAACCTTCCCGAACGAGGTGAAGAGCTTCCTCTCGAGGAACTCGGTGGCGCCCTCCAGGCCGGCTACAGTGGTTCGCTCGGCAAGACCACTTCGAGCTTGATCACCCGTACCGTCGGTGGTAAGCTGCCTGGTGGTTTCAACCTTTCGGCGGTCAAGTCGCACTTCCAGAAGGCTTGGGGTCTTGGATCTGGTCGCACTGATGGGGCTTTGCTTGTCGCCACCACCATGGAGCCTGCCAAGCGTCTCGGCTCGGAGGCCGAGGCCAAGGCTTGGCTCGACACTGTCGCCCAGACGTACGCCGGCCTTGCCGGTATCAGCCTCAGCCAGGCTAGTGCCGGTGGCGGAGGTGGTGGCTCGGGCGGTGTCGCCATCAGCAGTGAGGAGCTTGACAAGCTCAAGGCTCAGCAGGACGAGCACGTTCGCCGACAGATCCAGGTGCTCGAGCGCTACCTCAACATGGACGGTCGAGCCAGCGGCCGTCTTGCTGAGAGCACCAAGGCGGAGCTCGAGGCGGCTCAGGCTCAGCTCGACGCCATCGCTGCCGAGCACGGTGACTTCTACACCAACGGTATCCTTCCCAAGTTCACCGAGAAGAAGGTTCGTCACTTCAGCTCGTACTGGAACTGGGCTCGTCAGGACGCCATGACTCTGCTGTACGACATCATTTACGGTCGTCTCACTACCGTCGACCGTGAGATCACTGCTCGTTGCATCACGCTCATGAACCGTGCCGACCCCAGCTTGCTCCGCTACATGCAGTTCCACATCGACCAGATCGATGCAAACCAGGGTCCCACCTATGCTCTCGCCAAGGAGTACGGCCAACAGCTCATCGAAAACTGTCGCGAGGCCTGCTCCGAGGACGCGGTGTACAAGGAGGTTCACGCTCCCACGGCTCCCCACACCGAGATCGACGCTCGCGGCAACATTGCCTACAGCGAGGTGAAGCGCGCCGGTGTGCGCAAGCTCGAGGCCTACGTCAAGGAGATGGCGGCTGGAAGCCGCTTGCTCGGCGCCGGCAGCCAGGTCAACCTCGACAAGGCTCAGGAGAACGTTGCCAAGCTCTGGACTCTGATCCGCAACGAGCCCTCGGTCAGCAAGCTCAGCAAGGCGACCATCAAGAGCTTGTACAGCGAAGTTGTCCGATCGCTCGGTCCCGCCCGCCAGGCTCGCGCCCCCATCCGCCAGGCTCCTCGCAACCGCCGCTTGAGCTCCAACACGCAGCGTCCTCAGGTCTCCGATGCTCCCGCTGCCGAGGACCGCACTCCTTTCCTCCACGTCAAGAGAAAGGTGGCGGGTCAGTGGCAGCTCAGCCGAAAGCTCACCTCGGTCTACCTCGACATCCTTGGCGAGATGGCTACGCAGGGTGTCAGCTTCAAGGGCCGCAACGCCCTGCTCACTGGTGTCGGTAAGGCCTCGATCGGTGTCGAGGTCGTCAAGGGTCTCTTGGCTGGTGGTGCTCGTGTCGTCATCACCACCTCGAGCTACAGCCGCAGCGTCGTCGAGTACTACCAGCGCATCTACCAGGAGGTTGGTTCGCGTGGCTCGACGCTCACTGTGGTTCCCTTCAACCAGGCTTCCAAGCAGGACGTCGACAACCTGGTCAAGTACATCTACGGATCGCTCGATCTCGATCTCGACTTTGTCGTGCCCTTCGCTGCCATCTCGGAGAATGGCCGAGAGATTGACGGCATCGATGACAAGTCGGAGCTTGCTCACCGTCTCATGCTTACCAACCTCATTCGTCTCCTCGGTGCCATCAAGACCGAGAAGGCGAGCCGCAACTTCGACACTCGACCTACCCAGGTCCTTCTTCCCCTTTCCCCCAACCACGGTACCTTCGGCGGTGACGGTCTCTATGGTGAAAGCAAGCTTGGTCTCGAGACTCTGCTCAACCGATGGGAGAGCGAGAGCTGGGGTCAGTACCTCTGCATCACTGGTGCCATCATCGGTTGGTGCCGTGGTACCGGTCTCATGTCTTCGTCGAACACGGTCGCCGAAGAAATCGAGAAGCTTGGGTGCCGAACCTTCAGCACCACCGAGATGGCCTTCAACCTGCTCGGTCTCTTGGCTCCCACCGTCTCGGCTGTCAGCCAGGTCGAGGCTCTCCTCGTCGACCTGAACGGTGGCATGGACAAGATCGTCGACCTTGCCGAGCAGACTGGCAAGTTCCGTGCCGCTATCCAGGAGGCGTCGGCCACCAAGCGTGCGCTTGTTGCCGACAACTCGGCTGACTTCAAGGTCATCAAGGGCTCTGCTGCCGAGGCTCTCCACAAGAAGGTGCACATCAACCCCCGTAGCAACTTCACCTTCCGCTTCCCCGAACTCGGAAGCCTCGAGTTCAACCGTGAGATCGCCAAGAGCTACTCGCACATGGACCTCGAGAAGGTGGTCGTCATCACCGGTTTCGCCGAGGTCGGTCCCTGGGGTTCGTCGCGTACTCGATGGGAGATGGAGGCCTTCGGCCACCTCACCAACGAGGGCGTCATCGAGCTTGCCTGGATCATGGGTCTCATCAAGCACCACGATGGTCAGCTGAAGTCCGGTGCTACTTACGTCGGCTGGGTTGACGTCAAGTCTGGCGAGCCCATCGACGACAAGGACATCCGCGCCAGCTACGAGGAGCAGATCGTCAAGCACGCCGGTATCCGTCTCATCGAGCCCGAGCTCTTCCGCAACTACGACCCCAACCGCAAGGGCTTCCAGCAGGAGATCGAGCTCAATCACGACCTCGAGCCCCTCGAGGTGTCTGCCGAGGAGGCTGCCAAGTACAAGCTCGAGCATGGCGACAAGGTCGATGCCTGGCAAGATGACTCGACTGGTGGCTGGTTCGTCGTCCTCAAGAAGGGTGCTCGTATCTTTGTGCCCAAGGCGGTTGCCTTCGACCGTCTCGTTGCTGGTCAGATCCCTACCGGCTGGAGCGGTCAACGTTACGGTATCCCCGACGACATTGTTGCTCAGGTCGACCGCACTACGCTGTGGGCGCTCGTCTGCGCTTCCGAGGCCTTGGTCAACTCGGGTATCTCGGACCCTTACGAGCTGTACAAGTACTTCCACCCCAGCAAGGTCGGAAGCTGTATCGGTTCCGGTATGGGTGGTATGACATCGCTCAGCAAGATGTTCCGCGACCGCCGCAGCGACATCGACGTTCAGAAGGACATCCTCCAAGAGACTTTCATCAACTCGGTGGCCGGCTGGGTCAACCTCTTGGTCATGTCGGCGGCTGGTCCTATCAAGACCGTGGTTGGTGCTTGTGCCACTGCCCTTCAGTCGATCGACGTTGCCGTCGAGACCATCTTGTCCGGCAAGGCCGAACTCATGCTTGCCGGTGGTTTCGACGACCTTTCGGAGGAAGGCTCGTTCGAGTTCGCCAACATGAAGGCGACCTCGAACGGCAAGGAGGAGTTGGCTGCGGGCCGAGAGCCCTCGGAGCACTCGCGTCCCTTCTCCACCTCGCGAAGCGGTTTCATGGAGTCGCAGGGTTGCGGTGTTCAGGTTCTCACCACCGCCGCCAATGCCATCAAACTCGGCATGCCCATCCAGGGTATCGTTGCTTACTCCAACACCCACACCGACGGTGCTGGTCGATCGCTCCCGGCTCCTGGTCACGGTGTCATCGGCAGTGCCGACGGCATGCAGCGTGCTCTTGCGCGCTTCAACCTCACTGCCGACGACATTGGTGTCATTTCTGCGCACATGACTGCCACCAAGGCCAACGACAAGAACGAGTCGCACGTCTACCAGGAGCTCTTCACTCGCATGGGCCGAACGCCCGGTCACGCTGTCCCTGTCATGGCTCAGAAGTGGCTCTGTGGTCACGCCAAGGGTGGTGCTGCCGCCTGGGCGCTCAACGGTGTCATGCAGTCGCTGCAGACTTCGATTGTCTGCGGTAACCGCAACGCCGATGACATCTCGCCTGAGCTTCAGAAGTTCGACATGCTGCTCTACAACTCGACTTCGATCCACCGTACGCCTCACCACGTCAACGCTGCTGCTGTCTCGTCGTTCGGTTTCGGACAGGTGGGTGGTATCATCCTCGTCCTTCACGCCGCTCACATCCTTGGACGACTTTCGCCCAAGGTGTTCGACGAGTACGTCGAGAAGCGCAAAGCACGACAGCACCAGACCTACACTCGCATGCACTCGGCCCTTACCAAGGAGGACCTTGTGCGTATCAAGGACAACCGTCCTTGGCCCGCCGAGATGGAGGACCAGGTGTTGATGAACTTGAACGCTCGTGCTGTCGAGATCGGCGACAGCTACGGCTTCAAGGCACCTCTTCCGCCCATGCCCGCGCTTGCCACTACCGAGGACGTGATCGTGCCTGCCAAGCCAGCCGAGGTGGCTGCTCAGCAGGAGTCGTTGGAGAAGATGATGGGTCACGTTGCTGGTGTTGGCATCGACTGCGAAAAGATCTCGAGCTTCCCTGCGGACAACGAGAACTTCATCTCGAGAAACTTCACGGATGTCGAGATCGAGTACTGCCGAGCTCAGCCTGACCCCAAGGCTTCGTTCTGTGGTCGCTTCTGTGCTGCCGAGGCCGTGGTCAAGTCGCTAGGTGTCCGAACCCAGGGCGCCGGCGCGTCGCTCAAGGATGTCGAGATCGTCCCCACTCCCGAGGGCCCACAAGTCAAGCTGTATGGCGAGGCGCTCAAGGCTGCCAACGGCTCGCGCTTCTTGGTCTCGATCTCGCACGGCGATGACACGGCTATGGCCATCGTCCACCGTCTGCCCAGCGCTTGATCTTGTTGCCGGCACTAGTTCGGTCGCGGACTTCTTTGCTTGGTTTCTTTGTCGCATACCCTTCCCGACTCGCCGGATCTAGATGATTTTGAGCGACTTTGAATTGTTTCCCCACGCTTGCTGCCTTGAGTCCACAGTTGGACGGGTGCGCTGTCGGAGTAGTTGCTGAGAAGGAGTCGTCAACCGTCTCAGCAGTTGTTCACTTGGCCGCCCTGTTCAGCCTCACGTGCCTTTTTTGCCGCCAATTTGGCGGATTCGAAGTCGATTGGCAATCGTTTTAGATCCGATCTTGTCCTGCATTTCACCTTCGTTTTTGGTCCGGGCCATGACTGTTGCCACCAGCGGCAGAGTGGAGCGACTCGTCACCGCTTGCACTACTGTCACTTGGCTTGGCACGCGTTGCCAGTCATCATGGGTGACGGACCTATTTTTCATTGCTTCTCATATAGAACGTCCGTGCCGATTCCTTGTTACCATGCTCCGTTTTCAGAGATTGAATGTCATGATTGATTCCCTTTTGCTAGTGCGACTGGAGCGAAAAGAGTCGAGATGGTTTCTGTGTGTCTCGTTTGTCACATATTGAACGGTGTTGAATTTTCTTGAACCACAGGAAGGAGCGAGCGGGTGGCTTGTTGGCATTGGAGGAAGGCTGGTGACAAGAAAGTGAACATGTTAGATCGATCACACCAGAGGCCTTTAAAGAAATCACCGACGGAAGGTCTCGCGACACTGTGGCAGAGCAAAAGGGTAGCAAAGGGTACAGTACAGCCTGCCGAGAATTGAAAGACTAATAAATTAGGCTTGCGGGTCTTGGCGTTGTTTGGGAGAGAGAGAGGCGTGCAGCTGCAGCAGCGGCTCAGCCGTTCAGCTGCGCTGTCCAAGAGTACATAAAAAATAGCCGCGGACGCGAAGCTCCACAACGGACCGAATCATTGAAAGGGTACTGCATAGATTGTTGCTCTCGAGATGCATCTCGCACAGCCCGCTGCGCTCTTCATGCTTCCTTGCCTCCTAGCCAACGCAAGTGGCGTCAACGTACAGTTCTACACAGCACATCACATGGTCTTGGCCGTTTATCTTGGATCTCAGCCTGGATCAGGATCTGTATCGCCACTGCTGTGTCAGTAACTACCGTCAGCCTCCTAGGTAGCCTTATTGGGATCGATCCAATCTGAAAGCCAGGTAATTGCAGACGTTCGTTGCGCAAGTCCATCCTCTGCGGCCGTAAGGTCCGGCACCATCGTATTTCATCTCCGTATTCAGGTCCAGAGTAGCTACGCTTTCGCAAGCGGTATAGGCGAATTGCTTCGCGCAACTGCAACCACGTCCCACAACGGTACTTTCTACTCCGCTCGACCAAACACGCAACAATGTCAACGAGCGCAGAGCCTCCAACGGCTGTGGATGATCATGACGTGACGACAAACGCAGCTGGCACCCATACCACAACGGATGCCGCAACAGACCCAGCCCCTTACAATGAAGCGATGGCTTTGCGTCGCAACTTGCTCCAATCTCTGTGGATCAGCATCCGACAACTGCCTCGGGGCAGACGTATCGTGCTCATGGTACGAATCGTCATCAACTTGGCTCAGATCATCGCATCCATTCCCATCCTTGCTTTGCCCGGCTCCAACCGTGTCTCGCCCTCACACGAACAAGGCCGAGTCTGCGATCCAGACAGCCTGTTCAAGTATCTCATCGTCCACATAGTTCGATTGGCTCTCGACATTCCTGTTGAGCTCTACCTCAGTCTCAGTCCACATCGCACAAGACAGGGACGTCGAGCTAGCCCGGAAGCCCGAGCTGCGGCGGAGCGCGACCGTCTGGTGGGCTCCGAGTGGCTCGACGCGAAGCTCCTCAAGCTCTCGTCCATGCTCGGCCTCGCTGGTATCGTTATCTTTTTTGTCGGTAACGCGATCGTGTACAGCTCCACCGAATGCTCGCGGAAACCTGCCGAGGCAGTGCCATTGTTTTGGACCTCGCTTGCTTCGTTGATCGTGGTGTACGTGTTTATCCTCGAGGTGGCGTTGCTGGCTTTCCTGATTGTGTGCGCGCTGCCGCTGCTCATCTCCATCCTTCGCGCTCTTGGACTCAGTAACCGCTTACCGCAGAGAGAACTGCATCCCGAGACGGGCAAGATCGATCAACAGGAAGTCGACAAGCGTATCAAGCTCGTCTACTATACTCCCGCCGAAGAGGACGGGGAGGGTCAAGGAGAGCACACCAAAGCCTCGGCTCTCGCTCAAAGCGACGCGATTGTCGCAGTGGAGACGGAGTCGACGACCTCCAACACCAGGCCCGATCTAGGATCGCGGCGGACTACACAAGACTCGATCCAGAGCGGCTCGCATGCTGCGTTGGGTCATTTCAGTCGCCTCACCCGTCTCTTGGTTTCACGGCGTCGCTCCTCCTCGCCTTCATCTCGATCTCATCGTCGCGGCAAAGCACCTGCTGCCACCCCATGCACAATCGAACAACAGCGTGACGGGGGGCAACTCAAATACCCACTCCATCCGTTACCGGCCCACCGCGCCACTTGTCCCATCTGTCTGTGCGACTTTGAAGAACCCCAACCCCACCACGACGACGACGACGACCACGACCACCGGGAACCGGAACCACTTCGACTGCTCGAATGTAGTCACGTCATGCACCGCTCATGCGTCGATCAGTGGCTCACCACCGTCTCAGGCAGATGTCCCGTCTGTCAACGTCCCGTCATCATCCCCGAATCGTCACAAGAGCAAGGGCAAAATGGAGAATCACACCAACTTGAGTCACTCGTCGTCGTCGGAGGAGCCCAAGACTAGCACAGTCGTTTCTTTGTCCCACAACCCCCCTCCCGAGCTGCTCGTGAATGGAAAATGCAATTGAACGACGATGTGGGAGTTTTAGCCGTCTTCATGGAGTGTGTCGGTGGTGGTTGACGAATCGTCGAGGTTCCAATTGTGGATTAGGGGTTTTGACTTTGCGATTTGGGCTAGTGAATCAAATGTTTTTTGCTCGATGCCTTGGTTTCCCGTATTGGTCGCTGTGGAGGATTTAGCTGCAGCAGCTGCTGCTGCTGCTGCTGGTGGTGCGAAGCGGGGTTTGTTTTTGAACGACGACTTTTTGCCCCTCTGCACTGCAGCCGAGTATGACAGGACGGTGCCGGAGCCTGCTGCACCGACCGAGGTGCTTGGCATTGCTGGCGACGACGCGGCGGCGGGTTCGGTCCAGATATCGACCAACTTGGGTTTCGCACTACTGCTTGCTTGTGACGATGAGTGGGAGATCGAGATTCCCAGCGAGTGCACTGGCGTGACGTGTTTGCCACTTGCTTTAGCCGAGTCGACTGAATCTCGCTCCCGATGTTCGATTCCTTCAGCGACGCCGACGAGAAGGCAGGACGATTTTTCGCTGGGGTCGACGGTGATGAGTTTGGCCTTGAAGTCATCGATGATGGCTTTGAGCGCATGTGCGTCGTATGCGGGGGAGGGGAGGATCGAGGTGGGTTTGCGTTTGGACCGTGTTGGATCCGAGCCAGACGCAGCGGCGCTGTCCGATTCGTGACCAGAGGAAGAGCCGGGAGAGGTAGAGTCTTGGTCCAACAGTGGAGTGCGCTCACTGGGTGGGCCAGATCCGATTGTATCTCGAGATCGCGAGCGCCGGTGAGGAAAGCAACACGGAAAGATGATGCTCAGGAACTGCTCCATCGTGGAGAGTGGTGCCGTCGCAGGTCAAGATAAGATCCGACTATATGTTGCAACGACTGAAGCGAGATGAGGATAGTGTGTTGACGCGAGGGCTTTCGAACGAGCAAATGAACGAAGATGGCCAAGATAGTTGGAGAGCTGAATGCGGGTTCTTTGTTCAATGCGGATCGTAGTAGTGCTTGTGATGACCGCGTTGCTAGCAATAGAGTTCAAGCAGTGGAATGTGGATGCGAATGGAAGGCGAAATGCTGAGCTGCGTCAAGGGTATAGAGTTGAATGCGGGAGCGCGAATGGGTTGACGAGAGAAGAGAACGATTGATTGGTAGTGTGATGGGGTTTGAGAAGCAATCATTAACGAGTCAGCGCCCACTACTCTGGGGATAAGTGGGCAAAGTGGGGCGCACGCACCGGGCTGACACCCACACCAACTCCACTTTTCGGAAAAAAAAACCCCCCGCGAAATTTCACATCCACGCCTTTTTGTGCTCTCACGCTATGCTTGTTGTTCTGATACAGCAGCCCAAGTTATATATATATCATAGATACAGTCCAACTTGGCTTGACCGCACGGCGATTTGCACAAATGGATAGAGAAGCACAAGCTCGATCATTTCACCCTCACGACGACGATCCTCAACATACACACAATCCATCATGCTTATGCTCTGTGATCCAAGCTGATCTATTAATAAAGGCCAAGATGGAGGAGTCTGTTTCGATACAGTATAGAGATACAACAATCAAGCCAGATGCACAGCAGCGCTCGGCGTGGCCAGATCCGCGGCGCAAAGATTCTTGTCCTTGGCTAGCAGCTCGATGAAGCGCGCCTGCTCGACTTTGCTCTTCTTGACGTCGAGCGGCCAAAGTAGCAAGCAACTTGCCAGCGTCAAGGCTAGCAGAAAGTAGAAGGGCGTCGAGCCATTGCCGGTATCGTTGGCGATCGCTTGAGTCACAAACGGTCCGACAAATGCCGACGTCTTTCCAACCAGGTTCGCGAGCGAGAAGAAGAGGAACTCGTACCCACGAGGTGCCACCTCAGCCAGCATCGTCTGGCTATACGAATACCACGGACATACCAGTAGACCGTAAAACGCTTGATATAACCAGAACTCCCAGGCATGATGGTAGCCCACCGCATTTGTAAAGATGCCGATGAGGCCCCAGACTTGCATGACGATCATGAACGCCATCACCCAGCAGAGCATGAAGAGCGTCGAGAGTTTGAAACGTTTTTGAATCAGCCAGAACACGTAGATTCCCGCAGCCTGGGCGGCAATGCCGACGATCAAAAGCAAATTGAGCTTGGTAGAGCTGTAGCTGACGACCGAGTTTTGCAGCGTCGAGATGACGGTCGTTGTGGTGGAGAGACCGTCGGAAGCGATAAAGTAGAAGACGAGGTAGATCAAAGTATGGCCAAGGTAGCCAAGGTACTTGGCGGCCAGATATGCTTGCTTGGCGGGAGCAGTCAAGTAGTTTGTACCGGGAGGAAGAGGTTGACCGGGCCTTCGTTTTTCTAGCACGAACCAGGGAAGCGCACAGATGACCCAGGCACCTGCACTGAACGCTACGATAGCCGAAAGCGCTTTGGTGTTGGATACCTCGTCGCGGTCCGCATGGATGGCGTAGAGCATACCTTGGATCACAGCAAGGATCACCAGCTCACCTACACTGGATACTGTGAATGCGATGTTCGAGATACGGTTGATGGCCATCGTGTCGAGCAGACTGTATTTTTCGGCCGTCATCTTTTTGTCATTGTCGCTGGTTGCATCGCCGGCAGGTTCAGATTCGGATGCATTGTCCTTGTGATCGGCGTCTTTGACATCGGTCGGTGTGGTGGCAGTGGCTGATCCTTCGACGAGCTGTTCTCGCGCCTCGCGCATGTGGGGAAGGTCACGGGCGAGACCGGGGAAGGCCGCGGTCCAATAGCTCAAGCAGAGCTGATAGGTAATAAGACCGACCATGTACAGTCCCATCGCTGTTTGCCATTGTTCAGGCTGAGTGACGCCAAGCCAAGCGAAGCTGACCGCAATGGCTGCAACTGTGCTAACAATCAGAATCCACGGACGATTTGTTCCATAATCAGCGAAACTTCCAATCGCGACGAACAGTACCGCTTGGATCGCAAACGAAATACCGTTGCTCAGCAGCACGATGCTCTCGACGGTTCGCTCCTTGCCCGCAAACATGAGACGACAGTCGGGCTGGCCCGTGTTGCCGCACTGTCCATTGCCGAGGTTGCTTGCTTGAAGGTAGATGAGGTTCTGAAATTGCGAGGGGGCAAAGTTGAACGGCCCGAGACCGCTGTTGCCTATGTAGTATACGTAGAAGGCCCACAGCTCGGCGCGGCTAGTCACGAAGCGAGACTCGGACGCAGATGATTCTTGACCAGTGGTAAGCAGGGCGGCAGCGAAGCCTCTGCCTTCGGATGTGCGAGTGTTTGCGCTTTGCTCACCATCGGAGATGCGTGGAAGAGAGCTAGGTTCATGATCGAGCGTTGGTGTAGGGTCGTAGACGGGACCGGGCTTGTCGGACGCTGGAAGAGATTGCGCCATGTTTTTTTTGATGATGGTGGTAAGAACGGTAGAGATGAAAGGTGGGCGCATTCAAAGAGCCACCAACCTTGCGAACGCTCCAGCAATGGACAGGGATTGCTGCATGTACGGACAGATATGTAGAAACTCTGGGGACTGTCGACAAGTCTGGCAACGGCAAAAAAAAACAAACGTGGTTGGCGCATTTGTCGCCTGATGTATCGCGTGCATGCGATAGGAAGGAGTTTTGTCTCTGCCACAAGGCGCAACTGGGCAAACAGACGCCATAGCGGGACATGTACAGTACTGTATGAGCGGCGGCAAGGCACGGGAGGTCAACGGAAGGAGCGGGGCAATCACAGTTAGTAGTGGCAACTCGACTTGACTCGCTTAGACGGAAGGCTCACCAAAATTGTGTTTGTGTTGAAACTGCGCAGCTGGAGAGCTTGCAGAGCTAGCCAAGGTGCCAACTGTCCGCTTGCCTGGCAAACAATGTTGGCAGCTGGCTGCTAGTGTACTCGGAAGGCGTCGACGAAGAGTTTCCGGCTATGGATTTGGCAGACGGGATTTGGGCGGAGTCAATAGCGGACCCTAGGGTAGGTGCCATGCAGCCATCGTACAGTGCAGACGGAGCGGTTCTGAAGGATTGAGTACAGTAGAACAATTTCGCCGCACGACAACATGTTAGATTGTTTGCACCATGTGCTGGCTGTGCATCTGTTGATAGACGTCAGGCGACGACTGAAACATCACTGGTACAGTAGATACAACACTACCGATTGATATTCAGAGTGTGATCCGTCGAAAATTCGCCCGACTTGGCAGAGGATACAGCTACAGTACAGTAGAAAGTGCGGACGCCGCTGCAAATGAAGACGAGCCGATGTGACATGTGCTTTTGCTGTGCGCAAGTTTAAGATGGCAGCCACTGTGTGCCGGTGCTGTAAGCGGTTTGAGCTCGAGACAGCCGATTTGGAAAAAAAATCGCCGTCCGATTTGAACAACTCACTGTATGGCTTGCAGATCTGACCCTTACAAGATTTGCAAGGTGCCGATGGATCTAGGGGCTGTGCTTCATTTGGAGACATCGTCATCGTCTCGGTTGCACCCCTTACAAGCTCATTTTGCCTCCGCACCACCAAATCCAACTCATCACCATCATCATCATTGGGATCGCATCGCGAAGGACACCCCACGGAAAGCGCGCTGCTCGACCCTCGAGACCGAAAATCGAGACGACGCATCGACAACTCGACTGCTTAACGCACTGCATTGCTGAAAGTCACGGCTGAGCTCGATTACGATCCACGATCCAGCACGACACTCTCTACACCAGATCGGTCTCGAATTTGCGGCTGGGTACTGTGCCTTCAAGCTCGCCGAATCCAGCAACAGGCACCCGCGAAACTCAGGCTTCAGTCCAGCCTCGACCTTGCAGCAGGCGACAAGCTTAAGCTCGGCATTTCATCATGGGTAAGTCCAGTGCAGTATAATCCTTTTTCTTGTTCGGTTTCTGCCTCGTTTGATTGCAGTCCCTATGTTCATGCGGATCACGGTCGCACCGAAAAGATCGGCCAAATTGATGGCACAAAGCATCGGGGATCAGGTTTTGATGGCAGCGATGGACTGAGCCGAGTCGGGCCAGCTTATATAATCCAAGCTCGGGACAGAGACGCGCGAGTGCGATTTCGTGCATTAGGCCTTTTTAAGATTTGGCAGGCGTGTTGTGTCGATCGCAGGCAGGGCTACGGCGTCTTTCCATTCGCGCGCGCGCGGGATGGTTGGGTTGGTTGGATTTTGGCTCGGGTTCTTGGCTTGGCTTGACTTGGCTTGACTCGGGTTCGGTGCTGGCAAAGCGTGAGTAAGAATGGTCGAGTGCTGCAAACCCCCCTGTCCAACCAGCTAGCCAGCCGATCCACTCTTGATTGTGCTTTGTCACGGCTTGTTTTTGCCATTTTCCTGGTTCAATGTCTAATTCTCTCGGTAGTGCGGGCTGCTGCACGTACGATGCAAGCTTTCTGCTGTCTGCTTCTTGGCTGCGCTCGCCAACCCAAAACTCGCTCCTCGCTCCTCGTTCTCGCTCGCCACGCCGCTCTGCAACTTGGCTGCACTCATCGCAGCTGCACTCGTGATCTTGGCTGCAACCAACTCGCTCGCTCTCTCTCTCTCTCTCTCTCTCTCTCTCTCTCTCTCTTTTTCTCAGCAGCAGTTCTTGTTCGGTTGCTTTGCACCTGCCTCGTCTCCGACCATCATCTCTCTGACCACCTCCCCACCTCTACAATCTCTCTTCCACGTCTGCTGCATCTCTTGTCGACACAGCCTACACACCTACCGACCGACAAGCCGTACTCGACGCGCTATCCGACGTCGTTACCGTCAGCCCCAACCCGGACAAGTCTCGATCCGAACGCTTCACACAACACGCTCACCATCCGTCTCTCGACCCGGAATCTCCCTATACCGGTGTCCAGCCGCTGCCTCTGTCGGATCCTCCCCTGATGGTGCCCGCCAAGAGTCCCTTTGAGGACCGCACGCTTCCACCACCTCCTGCGCCCGAGGTGCCTGCCAAGGCCAGCGGTACCAGCATGGCCAACAAGTTTGCCAACGCCTTCCGCAGGCAGACTCCGGACGACAAGGCCAAGAAGCGCTCCAAAGACAAACGACTTAACGATGAGATCACCAAGACCGCTGCTAGAGCCAGCCGCATGGATATCATCGACCGCCTCGACCTCTCCGGCATCAACGGCTCCAGCATGTTTCACCACGACTCGCCCTACGACGCCTGCACACCCCACATGAACAAAGGTAAGCGCGCTCCCGTGCGCGCCTTTGATCCCAACATGGATCCCATGACCGGCCTCCCGCGTGGTACAAACGGCGCCAAGCAAGGCGGTGGTCGAATCGCTCAATCTACCGCCAAGGATGCCGACTCTCCCGACGACGAGAAGCGTGCCGTTCGTCCAGGTATCAACGTCAACGGCAGCCGTAGTCGAAGTTCCACAGCTCCTCTCGTGCCATCTCTACCCATGCATGATGGCGCTTCCACTACCGAGCTTCCGCTTGACGATGAAATCGACGCCGACCGTGACGCCGACGCGGAGCGCATCTGGCGAAGTCGTCAAGGCTACCACACCCAACCTTCCAACATTCCCGACAGCCGCTTCGATGTATCCAACCCCAATGCCGACGTCTGGGGTGTCAGTGCCGAGCCATGGCAAGACTTTGCTCAACCCAAAGCTCGATCCAATCTTAGCCCCTACTCTCAAACCGCCGGTGACCATAGTGGGACCACCAGCGCTGCCAGCAGTGTCCTCGATATGGAAGCCATCATGACGGGCAAGCACAAGTCATCTCGACCCCAGCAAGATCTTGCGGCCAGTAGCGCAAGCCCGTTCCCTGAGCCCAAGTATGATGACAGAGCACATGCCGCTGGCTCGTCTCCGCCAAAGCGCAGCAAGAGCCTCATCAAGCGTATCCGCAGTATGCGAGAGAACCCCAACGTACCTCCTCCCGATCAAGGCGTCGAAATGGGCAGCGTTCGTGACCGTCGTCGTCGAGCAGCTCAGAATAAGCAAGTTCCTCTCACCCCACCCCTACCACTCGACTTGACGGCCAACGCTTCCGGCCGGGCTCCCACGCCCAACGACAAGGATGTGCTTACGCCACGAGCTCGACCCACTCAACAAGGCTCGTATTTCGAGGCTCAGCAGTCTTCCTCCCAGGATGCAAAGCCAGCTGGACGTTCTCCTACTACCGCCACCAACAACGAAGGTGGGCTCAACCGTAGCGGATCGCTGTTCAACAAGCTGCGAAGGGGTCAGAAACCGTCGGCCAAGTCGGCTGAACATCAAACCGCTATTGCCTAGGTAGACTGTACAGTCGAATCCGTTTTGGTGTCAATGTCGTTTGTGCCGCCATCAATTTTCCCTTTTCTCCTTACAAATTTTGTCTTGCTCTTGTCGCACCCCTCGTTGTCATCTTCTACATCTAATGGACTCTCTGTTTCTTTCTTTTTTTCTGTCTCTGTTTCGGCGAGTTTGTATTGTGTGTCTCTGATCGTCGTTATCATCCATTCGATGGCAAGCTTATCCACGCCGTCGAACGAAAAAGCCAAGCAAGCAGTCGATCAAGGAAAGATGCCAACGTGAACCAAGTTTGCGCGCAAAGCGGGAGCCAGTCTTGGCAGCAAGCACGTTTGAGCAGGGGGGTGATGAGAAGATATTATATCATTTTTGGGGGGGGGGGAAATCAAGTGGTGGCAGAAGAGTGGGGTTTGGGAGGGATATGAGCTTTTAGGAGATCCTTGCGGAGTTGTTCGCCAGATACTTCTATGTCGTGTACGAGCGGGGTGGTGGTGGTAGAGTCTGACAATGCCGCCGCCGCCGCCGACGACGACGACGACGACGAGGAGAGTGGTGGTGGTTGGGGTGGGAAAGACTCTGTCTGCGTCTCCACCTGCCCATCATCCGCTGTCTCATCATCCGACTGACCATCAAGACCCAAACTGCGAGCCTTCCTAAACAACTCGCCCTCCTCACTCAACTGTCCTTTAGCCCGATCTTCCGAAGGCGACCTTGGCGGCAAGTCATCCTTCTCAACCGGCAGTTCGCGATCCGCACCAACCACCCGCTCGCTCACTTCCGTCATAATCCGCAACCCACCCATCATCTCGCCCAACCCCGCTCCACCTTCGCCCTGCTCTTCCTCCGCCAACGATTCGCTCTTACCCACCGACTTGCGAACGCTCCTCTTGCGCTCGCTCGCCTCATCCGAATCCGAATCCGAATCCGACTCCGACTCGTCCGAATCCGCAATCGAAAACGCCGGCGACGACAACCCCGAATCCATCCCACCACCCGCCTGCTCCGGCGTCGAAAGATGCAGCGCCGACGACACCGCCACCTGCCCCTCACCTCCCATCACCCCACCACCCCGACCACCTTCCTCGCTCGCCCGCACATCAATCACCGGCGAGGCCGCATACTTGTAAAACCGCTCCAACCGCGTCGACACATCGCCCAACTCGTCATGCACCGACAGAATCTGCTCGAGCAACCGCTCTTCCTCCACCGTCGACGCCAGATCCGCAAGCCGACGCCTCAGCTTGGCACTCTGCCGCGTAAGATCGTCCACAAAGTCTCCTGGCGGTGTCACCTTCTGCTCCGGCGCCTCGCGCTGTCTCTTCTCCTCCCCTTCCAGCAAATCCTTGAGAACATTCTTGCACTCGGTCGACGCCGTCAACAACACCTCCACAGCCGCCTTATCCTTGGCCGCCGCCGCAGACTTAGCCGTCGCTCTCGCCGTTTCGATCGCCTTCAACCTCTCATCGTTCTCCCTCGCCGCTCTCGCCACCACCGACTTGTAGATCGGCGCGGCGATCGGCTGCTTGATCCCCTTCTGCTTCGCCCTTTGCTGCGCTAGCTCCGTGTTGCGCACGCAGATCTGCAGGATCTCCTGCGACAGACGCGCAAAGTCCGGATTGTTGGCGGGAATGTTGAGGTCCAGACATCGAAGCGAGCGGTTCATGCGCAGCGACACCGCCAGCGCCATGACCCCCGCAATGTCGATCTCAAAGTTCTCGGCCAGATCGAGGTGGATCAAACTCTTGGCCTCCGGCAAGAACTCGGCCAACGCAATCGCAGCTTCCGACGACAGATCCGTATCGTTGAGGAAAAGACGCTTCAGGTTCGAATTCAGCGCAAACGCCGTGCGCAGCGTCGTGATCCCTTCCAACCCGGGCCCAGAGCAAGGATTGTGACTCATGTCGAGCGTTTCCAGCGTCGAATTGTACTTGAGCGCTTCAGCAACTGCCACAAGACCTGGCATCTCGATGTTGTTATCGCTCAAGTTGAGCACCCTCAGCGTGCGATTCTTCTTGAGCACCTGAGCAAGGTACACAACCCCGCCTCGGATATCGTTCGACTTGAGATCGAGCGTCAAGAGGTTGCCAACAATGGGCAGGTCAGCAAGAATGCGACGCGCGCGTTTGGCTTGGTACACGGCGATGGCTTCTTCCTCGCTGAGGCCAGGGGCGGCGTTACGGCGGATCTCAAGTCGCTCTTGCTGGGTGAGACGCAGATCGACGTCACCGATGCTGGTTTGCATCGCATCTTGGAGCTGTTCGGTGTGAGCACCGTAGAAGGTGGTGGCACGATCGCCGATGCCGTTAGCGTACTGTTGGTTCGGCATCTTTCGCGAGGTGATGCCTCCTCCTGGGCTGGAAACGATGAGGGGAACCTCTGGCAAGCCTGGCGAGTAGCTGCGTGGACGGCGTTCGGGAGTTGTTTGAGAATCGGGACGTAGTGTCCTGCCATTGCGATCGGTCCCTTCTGCTACGATCCCGGCCGCTGCTGCGGTTGCTGTCGATGATACGGCTGGGTCAAAGTATGAGTTGCCATCACGCGTGGACGGGTTGGTAGGCTCGAGGGCAACGGTATCGGGGTAATCTTTGAGCATGATAGCTAAGGCTACGGATGCGAGCGGACCGATCTTGTTGCGTCGAAGCGAGAGGTGGCGGATATCAGAGAATCGGACGGCTTGCGACAGCATTTCGAGCGAGGCCGCTTTAAGGCCACAATTCTCGAGACGGAGCGAGATGATGGCAGAGGTGGGCGGTTCCGGATCATCCGAGACGTCTCGTAGTAGTGGTGCCGTTGGCATCAGCGGCTCGCCCGAGTCATCGAAGAATTCATCGTCACTGTCGTCATCTTCATTGCTTGAATCCTGACCAATGTTGCCCATGTGCGGCCCATCGGCGTCTTGACCTTCGGCTGCCTTTGCTATGGTACCCTTCTTGTCTGCTACTTGCTTGGCGCGTTGCAAAGGTCTTTGACGTGTCACGGCAGCTGCTGGCTTGGTGATGACAGCGAGGAGATGTTCAAGCGATTGGCGATCTATCGAGTTCTCGGAAAGGTCGAGGTATCGAAGAGCACGGGCTCTACGCATGAAGATGGCTACATATCGCCAGCCCCGGAATCGAATCTTGCGATTGCTGGCGATGCTGAGATTAGGCAGAGTGCCTGACACGAGCAGAGCATGCAGTATCGACTTGATACTGTCATCCGTGAGAGTACAGTTTTCAAGAACAAGCTTGTTAAGACCGAAGTCGACACTGAGCAGATCGGCAATGGGCTCTACAGCGTGGCGATCGAGAGGTACAAAGGAGAGGTCCATGGTCTTGAGGGCAGGTGGGTTCTCTTGAGCAGCCTCCTGGAAGACGAGCCTCATCTTTTTGAGTGGACACTCTTCGCGGGTGCGGCAACATTCGCGGTAAAGAGCCTCGAGCTCTTCGGACGTCCATGGCTTGCCCCGTCGTGCTTTGAGCATGCGACGGTGCTCTCGTTCTATGCGCAAGCGAGTCAGATCTTCGTCTTCTGGCGCCATGGCGCCGGCGATGGGGTAGGTGACAGTCATGTGGGATACCTGAAATTGGACCTTTTTGAGTGGCGCAGCAGAGGTGGTGGATGCGACGACGGTACTTTTGACCAGGGAACTAGACGAGCCGTTATCGGACTCGAATGCCTGGGATGTGCCGGCTCCTGCGATGCTCGAAGATGTGCTGCTTCTGCTGATTGGTGCACCGTCATAGCCAGAAGGATGGGAGCTAGGGCCATTCGCTTTGGTTGGTGAGTCGTTTGACAGGAAGCCACCGACGGTGGAAACACTAGATCCGCCGACATTGGCTGCAGCACCTGCAGCAATGCCGCCAATCTTGCGGAACATGCCGCCAATGTAGGAGGCAGTAGCCTGTGCTGTGCTGCCTTGGGGCACTGGGACTTGCATGTTGACACCTTGCTGGGCTAGACGAGAGTTGATGGTTTGCAGGATATCTCTGCGGAAAGAAAAGCCTTTCTGAGGTGGCGGAGCAGGTTTGAGAATGCCTTTTGGTTTGGAGCTCATCTTGCGCTTGTAGACTGATCTGCGGACGGGGCTAACGGCAGCGATGAGAGTGGGTCCCAAATCTGAGTCGGATTGTAAAGATGCGAGCTTGAATGCCTGGTGCTGTTGCCATGATGGAGTTGGCTTGGAGTCGAGAGACGGGGCGGAAGAAGTGTCGTGCGAGATGGTGGGCAACGGCTTATTGTCCAAGGATGGCTGAGAAGTGGGTGAGGACGTGGGTGGTGTTTCGGAAGGGAGAGCCGCTGTGGAAGAGTTGGATGCTGCCGAGACATCAGAGCTAGCCACCTGATCAGCCACCTGATCAGCGGTTGAGAGCACGTCCGAAGCGACACTGGACACCTCGCTGGAAGGAGTGTTGAGGTGCGATGGGCCTGTCACGGACTGAACATCGTGTTGGGGCTGCGACGACTCGACTACATTGTCGTTCTCGGTTGAATTGGCTCTATCGGCGAGTTCCGATTCGGTCGCAGCCGACATGCTGCTAGAGCCGGCACAAGACGAATACGGCGACCGAGAGGAGAAAGATCAAGGTGGATCAAGCAGAGCCGAGATCAGCGAAAGGGCATTCGGACAAAGAAGGAAATATCTGGCGTAGCGACAGGAGATGCACGAATCCTGTGGACGAAGAGAGTAGGATGAGGCCAAGTGAGGTGCAGCTGCGATGAGGGAAGGGCGCAAGGATGGATGTCGAGGAAGGATGATGGATGTGTGTGTGTGTGTGTGTGTTGCTGTTCGGAGTCGAAACGCAACAGGGGTGCACTGCGCAGTCACAGTCACAGTCACAGTCACAGAGAGACGGTGTAGTGAGAGAGTGTGTGAGTGCACTTTGCATGAACCAGCCGAGTCTTTTGAAAAATGGAGAGAAAGGGTCGAGGCACTGCAACTGCAATTGCAACTGCACTGCACTGGTGTGCTATAGAAACGCAGCCACCTCCACGCGATGAATAATAAGCAGCAGACTGCGACGCACGGATATGTCCAGCTGATGCTGTTGGTCCAATATTTTTGTTACTTGGGCAGATGTAACAGCTACAGATACGCTCTCATCCCCAGCTCACAATTCAAAAGAAACCCGGAATTCGGCAATTTTGGACCTGTTGTGAGACTCCTGTCAAATTGAATTCTGCTATCCGTACACTTCTGCACCTCCATTCATCCCCCCTTAGGCCTGCTTCACATCTGCAAACCACTGCAGGAAGGATGAGCGAGATACAAGCCGACGGCGCTGATGTGCCTGGGCAAGTGGCGTCCACTTCCTATCAGCCACGCCCAGCCCGAAAGCAAGTATCCTTGGCCAAGTTCAACGCCATTCGAGAAGCTTTCAGCGCAAGACCCGAGTCCGCAGGCACCTTCAACATTTGGTACGAAAACTACGCTGGCGTCGACAGGGAAGAGAATGAAGCGCAAAAGGCAAAGCGTGAGACAAGGTGCGACATTGCTCGTGACTCTGGCTACACCAAAGCCGACGTCACGCTCAAGACCCACGCGGCTCGAATCCAGCAGGGCGCATCCATCACGCCGGACGAAGCCGTCTACTGCTGCATCCACTTCGCTCGTGGTTGCTGTCCGCATGGCGTCGAGTGCAACTTTCTCCATCGACTTCCGCGCCCAAATGACTTTCCCAGCCAGGGACGCGACTGCTTCGGCAGGGAGAAGCTCGGCAATTACAAGGACGACATGAGCGGAACAGGCTCACTCTCCAAGCTCAACCGCACCCTCTACGTAGGAAGGATCCATGAAGAACATGGCATTTCATCTCCCAAATCCACCAACACTGCTTGGAGAGACGGTGGCAAAACCCTCAAGGGTGGCCGAAGCGTCAACGATGCCAAGAGCAAGAGTGGTCCACGTCCCAAACACGACCCCAAAACCTACCGTCCACAGCACAACTCTGTACGACCCGAGACAGATAATGCCACCGAGCGTGTCGTAAGGCGCCATTTCAGCGAGTGGGGAGAGATCGATCGATTGCGCGTACTGACAGGTCGCTCGTGCGCCTTTGTCACGTACAAGTACGAAGCCAATGCGCAGTTCGCAAAGGAAGCCATGCTCAATCAGTCCCTAGACCACGATGAGATCATCAACGTTCGCTGGGCTTCCGATGATCCCAACCCCGCTGCACAGAAGCGAAACCAGGAGCAGCTGCGTCGCGCTGGAGAGGCGGCCATCATGGCGAGCATGTCTACGCAAGCGATAGAGGCTCAGCGAGCGCTTCGAGCTCTCGAAGCGCTCGAATCCGGTTCAAATGCTGCAAACGATGCCCACTCGAAGCGCCGACGAATTGCACAGGAGAACCATGAGGACGAGATGCGCAAGTTGGATGAGGAGAACGAACGTGCTTGGGCTGAAATCGCACGGGAGCGACAGGCTGCGGCTGCGGCTGCGGCCGAAGCTCAAGCCGTTCAAACTGGTGCCGCTCCAGCAACATCGTCAGCGGCGAGCAGTGTTATTTCCAACCTCGCCTCACTACAGACTCCACGACAGCAGCAGGGCAAAGTCACATCGAAACCAGCCTCAAACGGGCTCGGGAGCCTTGCAGCATATGCAAGTGACAGCGAGGAGGACAGCTAAGCTTCCAGTCACTTTTTTTCCCACTGAATCAGCTCAACAAGATGTATTTGTATCGTACCCAACAATACCATTCTAGGATATCATTCGTGTCTTCAGAAGTGTTCGCCATCCAGCTGACAGCCATGCTTGCCGGAAATGTAGCGGAGCAAGACGTCCTCCTCTCCGGTACGATGAATGCGCCGCTCGGTTATCGTGTATCCTTGCTTCGATCTGACACTCTGGTTAAAACAATTGCCAATACTGGTCCGTGCAGCATGACTGCAGGAAGTGGAGGAATTCGCTCGACCGCCTCTTGCCTTACTGCACCTCTGCTCACTCTGTTGCCAATGATTGGAATTCGAGTTGCGCATGCTCTCAGCTTGGCGGTATTGCAGCTATGACATAGGACTTGCTTGGATGAATCCGGGTAGGTTGTCAAGCACAACAGAGAGACCGGAATGAAGCATGACAGAGGTGTTCGACAGTGTGAGTGAGTGTGTGCATGTGTCTGTGTGATACGGGTCGTGCGACCATGTCTGCAAAGTTCTCTGGTTTGGTTGAGGCGGGGTTAAGGATTTCACTGCATCTGCGTCTTGTGCGCGCTGCTCGAGCGAAATGACGGAATGATGCAAAAAATCCAAGGACAATAGGCCGAAGTGCTGGCTTGATGTTGCGCTTAGGCTGACTGTACCATGACCCTGGCATCACATGTCTTGCTGCCTGTAGCTTGCATGTATCTATCACCCCACGACATCCCCCCACAACACTAGGCTCCTTTGACTCTCTCCATCATCGCCAACTGCAGCACGCATCGTCAGTATGGAGACCACTTCGGACGTTAAGAAGGCTGGCTCTGCTGCCGATACTGAAGAGGACTTCTCTACGGTGCCCACCACCACGGCTGGTTCCGAGGCCGGTTTGGAGGATCTCACCCTCTCAGAGACGGATTCCAATGTTCGCGTCACCTCGAGCGAAACCGGATCTGCTCCAGTCACTGCGCCAGTGGCATCTGCGGTCAATCAAGCGGTTCCAGACCCTGCACCCGCTCGCGAAAGCGATCAACCTGCCTCGCACGTTTCTCGCGCCGACAGCACTTCGCTCGGCACCGGCACATCAGGCCTCGTCCTCTTCGACCTCACCAACAAGCCCGGTGGCACAGCATGCTTCTCGCCCCACACGATCAAGACCCTCCTCGATCTCAAACTGCTCAACATCGGCTACGAACGTCAACGTCTCACCTTCATCCAGATCCGCAACGACCTTGCCGAGCGCGTTGCCGACAACGTCACCGTCCCCGCACTCGAGCTCAGCGACGGCTCGCATCTCGTCGACTCGTGGAACATTGCCGAATACCTCGAGCGTCGTCATCCCGAGGGCTACCGCATCTTTGGCAACTCGTCTACCAAACGGCTCGCGGCCATGTTGAACCAGTTCGGCAAGGTCGTGCTTGCGCCGCACATCGGTCCGTTGGCCCAACGAGGCGTGCATGCCATGCTCGACACCGAATCCGCCACGTACTTTGCCGACGTCAAGATCGGCAAGCAGCGCTGGGCCAAGGTCAGTACAATGTCGACCACCGAAGTGCAGAACCATGTGCAGCAAGCGATTGCCAAGTTGGAAGTGGTCAATGCCATGCTCACCTGCGAAGGAGGGCCGGACTCGAGCACACAGATGAGTGCGTCGAACGGTAGTAGGAGCGCAAGTAGGAGCAAGCGTCCACTCTGGTTTGCAGGTGGTGACGATCCTACGCATGCCGACTTTGTGCTGTTCGGTTGGTACGTCTTCACTAGGGCTGCTGGCGACAAGATCGCCCGTGAGATTTGGTACGCACATAAACCTGTTGCCAAATGGGTCGACGCTATGCTCGAATGGTGTGGTGATCTCGCAGAGGACTTTGTCTAGGGCCAACCATTGATGCGCGGGGGACACTTTCAGATGCAATGTGACTAAAACGTTTTGTCCAGTCCATTTCATGTGGAACGTGCTAGGGTTGAAAAGTGACTGAGAGGACTGTTCTTCCGACACCGTTTGTCACGCTATGCAGCGTTTGCAGCGTAGCGGTTGGTGTCAACTGTGCCAGGGTTTGTTTGAACAATTCGACACCGCCGCCTACGCCGAAGTAGATCACTTTGGCTGCGACCAACACCGTGCCTGCCTGCGTACCTGGTTGTTGTGGCCTAGCGTATCTGCTTAGCAACTTGACCAGTTCGGGTAACGATTCGAGCGAGTAGATGGTCTCGGACGTTAACGTCACATCCACGCGCCCGGAGGTTGTGATCGAGCGTGGGAAATTGCTCCATCCGCCCGAGTAGAATTTGAGTTCGAGTCCACGTTCATGTAAGGATGCGATGAAGGCGAGGAGGAGGTCGTCTGTAAGGGCGAGTTCGCCGTGGTGTTCGAGGTGGGAGGGATGGGAGGTGTCGAAGTGGTCCTGACCTCGGCGTTTGAGTTCGTGACGTTCGTGAAGCAGTTCCTCTGCGCCTTTGCCCGTGCGGAATGCGGTGGCTGCGCGCGAGGTCCACCAGGTAAGGATCAGGTTGGGCAGCGTTACGAGTTGCAGCACCTGTGCGTTGTAGTCGGCCAAATGCAGAGTAAGCCCGCACTTATCCGTGGATGGTGGATCGTTCAACACTTGGCTAAGGAGGAACAGCGAGGGAAGCGCAGTCCCGCATCCCAACTCTAAGACGTCTTTGTTGTGGAACCTAGCAGACCAACTAACCTCGCCTTCTGTGCTTCCAGAATTGCAATGTAAGTTTTCGAGAACTTGGACGAGATCGAGCGCACATTCCCACGTTTTCAATCCCCCTTCGTACACGCCTGGGATCAAGTCGGACTGCGAATCCACCTTTGCGTCGACTGCCACCCCTTCCCCCTCCCCCTCATCCTCGTCCTCGTCCAGCAGCATCTGAAACCGCGCATCGAACAAATCACGTCTCAACAACCTCTGCGCCCTCCCTGACCCCAGCTCCACGTTAATCGACGAGTAGGATATCCTCGATGGCAGCCTGTGCAACATCTCGTCCAAGGAATGGGTCGCGAACGGCGCTTGCTCTGCCGCCTTTGCCGTCGATTCTGCTGGGAAAGCAGCTTGATCGTGCGAGGAATTCAGGTAGTCCTCGTCCATTTCGGAATCGTCAAATTGAAACCCGAACGACATCCTGCTTACCTTCCTTCCCCTGTTGTTGTCGAAAGCATCAACGTTCGTAGGAAGGAATAAACTCAAAAGTGGTGTCAAAAATCTCGCCCAAAATTCCGACTCAAATTTCGGATCTCGGGCTCTCAACCCCCGCTTTCCCCCCACGCAGACACGTTCCGCCCTTCATACTCTGACTTCATCTCAACTAAACACATCAGCATACGATTCGACACGATAGTTAGCAGTCTAATAATGCATGCAATTCCAACTATCCTCAGACCAAATCAAAACAAATCGCGATCGGTGACACACCCCTCGGAAGCATTCTGCACATCCCTGGCGAACTTGTACAACCAACCCCGCTTGTGCTTAGACACCATCTTGCCCTTTTTCTCCTTATTCCAAACCTCCTTCCTTTTTTGCATCTCGTCATCGCTGATGTGCAGATTGATCTCCCTCGTGTGCGCATCGATGGTGATTCTGTCGCCATCGTGAACCAGCGCAATAGGTCCACCTACCGCTGCTTCGGGAACAACGTGGCCGGTACAGAACCCGTGCGAGGCACCCGAGAAGCGACCGTCCGTGATCAGAGCCACAGTCTTGCCAAGCCCGGCACCCATGATGGCACCAGTGGGGCCGAGCATTTCCGGCATACCCGGGCCACCCTTGGGTCCAACATAGCGCACAATGACAACACTGCCATCCTTAACACGACCCTCAGCGATGGCTTCCGTGATACCCTCCTCTCCATCAAACACAACGGCGGTACCGTCGAACGTAAGACCCTCCTTGCCTGTGAGTTTGGACACAGCACCACCGGGGCAGAGCGAGCCGCGCATGACGGTCAAGTGACCCGTCGCCTTGATCGGGTTGCTGAGCGGACGAATGATGTCCTGGGTCTCGAACTCGAGCGGTTCGACATCGGCCAGGTTCTCGCGCATCGTCTTACCCGTGCAAGTCATCACATCACCATGCAGCAGGTCAGTGTTGTCGAGGATGTACTTGAGAACACGAGGCACACCTCCGATCTTGTGGATATCCTCCATGTAGTACTTGCCCGAAGGCTTGACATCGGCAAGCATGGGCGTCTTGTCACCGAGGCGCTGGAAGTCGTCAATGGTAATGTCGACATCACCGGCACGAGCAACGGCGATCAAATGGAGAACAGCGTTGGTGGAACCGCCAAGCACATGCGTCATGACGATGGCATTCTCGAACGCTTGCTTGGTCATGATGTCGCGTGGCTTGATGTCCTTTTCGAGCAAGTTCTTGATATAGCCGCCGACACGTAGACACTCTTGCGTCTTTTCGGGATAGACGGCAGGCGTACTGCTCGTAAGCGGCAGACCCATTCCCATCACCTCGATGGCAGTGGAAAGCGTGTTGGCAGTGTACATGCCACCACAGGCACCGGGACCGGGGCAAGCGTTCCTGATGAGGTCGACTCGCTGCTCAGCAGTGATGAGACCCTTGGCGTAAGCACCCGTGGCTTCAAAGTTATCGGCGACGTTGCATGGGTCTCCCTTTTTCCTGCCCAAGCCAGGCATATCCATGCCGTGCTTACCGGGTTGGATGGTACCGCCGTAGACGATGATGGTGGGACGGTTGTGCCTGAGTGCTGCGATCATGCAGCCGGGCATGTTCTTGTCGCAACCAGGGATGGAGACGTTGGCGTCATGGTACTGTGCCATGGTGATGGTCTCGATCGAATCGGCGATCAACTCTCTGGATGGGAGCGAATACTGCATGCCTGGACCGCCCATGGTGATGGCATCGGAAACACCGACGGTGTTGTTTTGAAGACCCACGAGACCGACAGCCTCGCAGCCTTGCTTGATCTTGCGACCGAATTCGAGAAGGTGGGTGTTGCATGGGTTACCCTCCCACCAGACCGACGAGATTCCGACTTGGGCCTTGTCAAAGTCTTGGACAGTGATGCCACATGCGTGAAGCATCGACTGAGCAGCGCCCTTGTCCGCGGACTGAGTGATGAACGAACTGATGCGATTGAGTTTAGGCGCAGTGCTGGCGGCAGCCCCATTGCCGTTGCGACCCGTGTCGCGAAGCTCGACTTCTCCGTGTGCCATTTTGGTGTATAGAGGTGATTCTTCCTGATACGAACGAGGTGATACGAAGGAGAAGTAAAGGGAGAGAGAGAGAGGAGGATGTGACCGAGGGCGAGGCGAGGCGAGTGGTTTGCGTTCGGTCGAGTATATATTCTCGCGACTGGATTGACCAGCAGCGCGCGATGCACGGACCGGAGTGGGGTAGAGATGGCTATCCGGCGGCCATACAGTAGCGGGTACTGTACTGTACCTGGACAGCCTCGGTTGTGTTGATGGCTTTCTGGATGCGGAGGAGTGGTATTGGATGCAAACGACGCGTGCGGGGATTGCCCGCCGTGAGTGATGCACCGTTGAATTCACCGAGCCAATAATGATTCCGCCAATCCTAAGCCGCGGATTTCTCACCTTCTCCCACTCACGCCGCACGCAACCTCTGCGAACTCGCCTCGAGACGCAGGATCACGATGCAGCCAAGCTCGTGTAGAAGAAAGAATGACATATTGTATTTCGAAGGAACAGCATTCAAGAAAGGGAGAATAGGGAGAGAAACAGAGTCAATTCTGGACCGAAGGGCCTGGGGTGATAAAACCGGTCAAAGTGGGGGCAAAGGTGTTCTGTCGTTCGTTCGTTCGTTTGGGCTGGCCAAACCGTCATTTTGGACGCTTTTCCTATTAATTATTGAAAATTTCAGCTCAACCGCAACACCACAAGAAAGGCACCTGTCTCATACAGCGCTCCCCAAAATAGCACCATGTATGCCAACTTTTCGCATCTTTGATATGACAAGAAAATGCATGGGTCCATCTTATTAATACCACTCGCTCTGGCACGAGAGAATGAATAGCCAGTCGTGGACAGATGGTGGAAGTCTTCTAAGGCTTACATTTCAGTCAATCGAGGGTCGCGGCAAAATTGCGGGGGATTATCATTTCTTGCAAAGTGGGGGGTATCGACAAGGGCCAGCATCTGGCGGCTCTCAGCCTACGCTTGTTGTGAACGCAGTCTTCTGCTTCGGCTCGGTTCATGCGCTGATCCCAAGCTGAACTTGGAAGGCATGCCTCCACGCAAACCAACCAAACAATGCTGTGGCAAGGGTAAACTTGCATCCTACTCTGTGAATTCCTTCAGCCCTGCAGCGCTGCTTGCCAGCCATCGCCCACAATCATGGCTGCAGCTGCACCTTTCCACCACGGCTGAATCGCGCCAACAGCAACTACAGTGCTACCCCGGTTTGCCGCTGTAACCAAGCTACAAACATCAGACCGGGTGGAATTTGGTGGAGCCTGTGAAACG
This sequence comes from Anthracocystis setariae, assembly GCA_928724745.1. NCBI lineage: Eukaryota > Fungi > Basidiomycota > Ustilaginomycetes > Ustilaginales > Ustilaginaceae > Anthracocystis > Anthracocystis setariae. The sequence continues at coordinate 766,591 of CAKMXJ010000039.1, read as the reverse complement.
GAATGGTCTCCACTCACTTGACATACTGTACACGGTAGCTTGGCGTGCCTGCAAGATACGACCTGCACTTACTTGGTCCTTATCACGACACGACTTGACATCTCACCCACACACTGAGTCTTCCGCTGCTGACGATCTCTGATATGGTAACAACTCATCATCTAGCACCCTCAACTCTTCTGCATGCAATCAACTCAATCAATTGCCGCTACTCGTTCAGAAACCAAAACTACCCCACTTGGGACATGTCCATCTGATCCAGCGCGACGTCACCCGCTTCAGCTATACTGCAAGCGAGCTGGATCGTGCTCTCCCTCTCCCTTGTCTAGGTGAAGCTCCAAGTGATGTCAACCACACCGAGATCCATAGGCGCCAGGGCTCCAAACAAGCTCGGGCTCAAATCCAAGCTAGTCGGGTGACATCCCGGGCAAAGATCCGCCACGGTTGCAGGAACGCACTTGCCGTTACGACACACATTCACCCCTTTGCCACAGTGCGAACCACCAGCATACACATCACCGGACAGCGCGACGATCCTATCGCCAGCACCGTTCCATCCACCACACGCACCCAGACCGGGCGCAAAGTACGTCGCTTTCCCGTGGAATTGACCTCCACCGCCCTGGTTCTGTCGCTGCGGTTGCGGTTTCGGTTGGGCATTTTGCTTGTGCTGTTGCTGTTGCTGCTGTTGTTGTTTCTTGCCGTGTTTGCGAGAACGGTGGTGACGTTGCTTGTTGCCCTTTTTCTTCTTCTTGGGATCGCGAGCATCGAGCGTGTCGTTGGTGGTGGCATCGCCCGAGGCGTCTGTTTGTTCTTCGGTACCGGTTGCCTCGACATCTTGTTCCGAATTTCCTACTGCCGACAAATCTCCTTGATCGGTCATCTCAACATCTTTGGTGTCCTCTTCTTCGGTTTCCTGACCGTGCACTTCGTTAATGGCATCCTGCAACTCTTGAAGCGCACTTTGGGCGGCGGCGGAAACAGCCGAGGCGGTCGAGGCAGAACCGTCGTCGCGAGCAACAAGAAGCGCAGCCGCAGGGTTGGAGTCGTGCACATTGACGTGCGCACTGGCCGCTGCCACCAGCAGCGAAGAGTATAGAGCTAACGAGCCAAAGCGCATCGTGAATGTTGTTGTCTAGAGGGTGGTGGTTGGGATCTTAGTTGGTAATAGCTCATGTATGTTTAGGCAGGTATGTATAGGATGTTGGATCAAAACCAGGTGGAACCCCAGGGTTTGGTCGAGGGGAGAACAAACAACAACAAAGGACAAGACCCCGTGCAAAATGGTTGAGTAGCGTTGCAGGCATAGCAGATGGTTCGCAGGCTCACATCGCAGATCCCTACGGCCCATCCCACCGCCCAACACTCCCATTACAGTACTGTATCCAACAGCCAACCCCGAAGCGGTAAGGCGGGATAACAACAACAACACATCGCCAAGCCAAGCCTGCAGATGCACCTCGCAGCAGCGGAGTTCTACCATGCCAACATCAACACACACACACACACACACACGCCACGTTAAAGCTCGCTTAAACCCCCAAATTTGGGCTTGATTGACAGTTGGGCTTGGCATCGCCTCGTGGTTGTGTTTCACAATTCCTTCCTTTTAACTGTAACTGTTGCCCTGCTGTCACTGTGAATCCCTCCTCGTCACCATCTCCAAGAAACCGTCCCGCCTGCAAGCATGGGTCGCAGTCATGGAGCAGAATAAGGTGGCTACATCTCTTGTTTGACAACGTCCCCAGCGCATCCATAACGATCAGAGGTCACCAGATCACAAGGTGAATGCCGCCCGCTGTGCCACACAACTCATTCCGATCCTATGCACCTCGGAAACACCCTCCTTACATCCCTCCCGCGTCTCACTATCATTGTTGTTGTTGGTTTTTTTTTTTATTTTCCTTGAAAGCTGTCAATTTGCAGCGTTGGCAACCCAAATTTTCAACTCCCGACGCCGAGCTACCCCTGCTGACTACACTCTGCCAAGCCCTAGTGTTGTCGACTCCGCCCCGCTGATCCATCTTCCATCTTCCATTTTTCCCCTCCCATTTCAAAACACTCCCGCCTGTTGTAACGCTGATAAATTTCTTGATGACGGGATGAATTTACAGCTGATACAAAAAGAAGGATTGGACAGGAAGGAGAAGGAAAAAAAGAATGCATTGACGGGGACTCGAACCCCGGTCGAGTCGAATCGGTAGTCACGCTCCATACGAAGCGATGAGTGGCAACGACTCATGATACCCCTACACTATCAATGCTGATTCATGAGTAGGCAGTCACTATTTGCTATTATATCGCCGTTTGAATACGAAACGTTTTCGAAATCATTCATGCTAAGGACCTACACAACACGTCGCAGCTCAAGTGCCACAGCCAAGTAACAGGACGATGAACAAACATATGCGAGTTGCTACTATGCGGAAGGCGATGAAATAGCCCAAGTGGCGACGAGGAAAGGAAGAACGGCCAAAGATCGACTACGCAGAATCGGTATTTGTCTTCACGAATGCTTGGCGGGAGATCCTGCATCAACGATCCCAACAAGCCGCAATCGCGAGTGTATAAACAGCGTCGAGAACAAAAACTGCGACAACTGCGAATCATACAGCGGGAGATGGCGATAGCCGTGCTGCAGCGCCCCTACCGGCACCGAGTAAGCGGCTACGCTCTCCGCATCGATCGCGCCCATCGAGGATACCGACGAGGCATCCGTGCTCGTTCTTGTCCGGCTGGTGTTGGCCAGTGTACCAGAACCAGCTTTCAGTGATGCGGCAGAAGTGCCCGAGTCGATCGATGACCTGGAGGAACGTTCAGCCAGCGATGCTGGTTCGCCGTTCGATTCATTGGCTGCTGCGTCTTCGGCTTCTAGGTTGTCGTCAAAGATCTCGAAGCGCACAAAGCAGAGATCTAGCAAACCTCGGCTTAGGCGGTCCACTTCGTTCTGCGCGAGAGCGTTGCCGCCGTCGAAAGCCTTGCTGGCCTCGACGAACGCCAGTAGGTCGCTGCTAGCGCCGGCCGGCACGTCGATGAGCACGCTCATGGCGGTGTGCCACTCTGGGCTGAAGCCATTCCCTTTCACCGTCGGCGTCTTGAGAACAGGGCTGGGCGTCAACAGACCTGCTCTAGAGGGATGCTTAGGTATCGAAGGCTTCTCTACGGCTGGCACCGACTCAGCCGATGTCGCTTCTGTAGTCTTCTGCAACGCCTGGGCCGGATCAGTGTAAGCACGTTGCTGAGCGCTGAGGTCAGCTGGGTCTCGCCCATTTGCTGATGAGAGTGCTCCCTGCATGGGTTGATGCGTTGTAGATACAGTCTCCCCACCCTTCGTAGTCTTTTGCAACAAGCCTTTCGGTTGCTTGCCCCAGCAGCCGGGCGTAAGTAGCGAGACAACGACAAATGGATCAATGGGTTCACGATTGTCCGAGTTACCACCACCCTTGTCCTTGTCCTTGGATGCTGCTGTCTTGCTCTTCTTGGGCAATTGCTGCGCTGAGATGATGCTTAGATCCAATGCAAAGCGAGCTACCTTCCCTTGAAGCGTCTTGCCCTGATCCTTTATACGTAGAGCAGCTGGTTTGAGAACATAACCGCAGCGGCCGTTGCGGCTAAACATGGCCTGGTTGAGTTCAAATCCAAGGTCAGTCGTCTGCCAATTGAGAGCAACAAGCTGACATCCGGTGGCCCACATGTCCAACGGAACAAAGTTGCGGCTGGAATGCAGACGTGCAAAGCTCGTCATGGACGGGTACACACGCGTAAGGTGCGTGCGATTATGCTTGACAAGCGCCTCGTTCGAGATTGGATCGCGGATCATCTTGAGAGCCGTCTTTTCGGATAGGGAGACCATGTGGTGGGCGGCGTAGAACTCCTTCTTGTTGAAACCTCGACATTTGACGCCCACAGTGTAGATGAGCAGTGATGCTAGAGAGTTCGACATCAGCTTCTTCGCTTGCCTGCTGCTAGAATCGGCAATTCCGTTGGCGTCCCGTTTCGAGTTGAACCCACCTTGGTTGCCGTCGTCCAGCTCGCGGTGTGGACCGGACTCCGCTGCTCCGTCTTCATGATGACGCCTAGTTACGCGGCGTACCAATCGCTTGGCGCTCTTGAGCCGAGACTCTATCTCGGAATCAGTGGTGGTTGTCGTGTCCGTTGCCGAAGAGAGAGGCTCGAGAATCGTGGCTGCCACCACACCAGCGCTGTCCTCGGTTGATGACGGTCCATTTTGTAGGCGGCGCTGACTTTCGGCGAGGGATACATTCTTAGCTTTGACGAGGACTTTAAACTTGAGGTCTTCGGGCGAAGGAAGATCCTGAACGTTGTCCGGTCGAGAAGATAGCGGGTGACTTAGCAGCAGCTCGCCTAACGTGTCCTTGAGGATGCGCGCCATGACCTCCTGCTGAGGTGGATCAGCGTGCACCTCGAGACTGAGAATGAGGGGATAGGGCGAGGTCACAAATGCATATCGTGCTATAGCGCTGATGACATCCTGGAAGGGCACACGGCTAGTCAGCGTGCGCCCATGAGTAATCTGCGGGACATTGTTTGGTCCATCCCAGCAATCAAGCTCGACACTACGCGCGCCCTGGAGCAGAGCACGGATGTACCCCTCGACGGTACTGTCACCTTTCCATTGACCTCCAACGAGATAGGTGTTGTGGCTAGAGCTTATGTAGTACTCGCTGAGAGGACGACTCATGTCGTGTTGAACAGTCGATTTGCGCAGATGAGCAGCCACCTTCCTCGTGTTGGCAGTTGAATTGCAGGCACCGGCAGCGATAAGCTCTTCGGTGGTATCTGCAAAAGCGCGAGATGGCGTTTGCTGCTGTTGTGATTGGGCTCGATTGTCCGCAGGATGCGAGGCATCTGGAGAGGCTGAGCCTGGGACCTTGCCCAGCACAGGCATTTCAACGGGATCCGCTACCATAGTTGAAAAGAGGGGAAGCTGGTCAAGCAACGGAGGATTGTCAGACGACGAGAGAAAGTCGAGAAACCCTTCGTAGTCCATCTGAACTCGTTCCACGGGGGCGTTCTCTAGATGCGAGGCGGAGAGCCGACTGTTGCAGTGGCGGCGAAACAGGTCGTCGACCTGGCTATCAGCAAAGTCGTGATTGCCCTGCTCCTCGCGCATAAAGCGGCGAAAGCTTTCGATGGAAATGGCACGGGTCCTGCACGGCTCTGGCCCAACAGTCAGCATGGTCTCTGTGGGGGATAACACAGACAGCGACGATGAACTGGTACCGGAAGTACCCTGCGAGCCCATGCGCTCCAGTTTTGGTGATGTTGGACTGGGTTGCTGAGAGGAGGGCGTGCCTCTGTTCGATGAACTAGAAGGCTGTTGAAGCGGCTGATCCGCCCAGGTAGCAAAGATCTTCTGCACATCAGCTCTCTGCTTGAGCAGCGAGACAAAGCGCTGGAAATCTTCAAAGTCGAGATAACCACGATTGCGCCAGTCGGCGATGTTGAAGCAGCGGCGAAGATGAGCCTTGTTGGACTCGATGCCTAGCCGTCTGCAAAGCTGCATGACTTCGTCAACAGAGAGCTTCTCATCATTGGACTGGTCAGCATCCTTCCAGTGATGGCGCATCCAAAGATGACGTCGGTGTTCGATGCTGCTCGAAGCACCAACAGCGCCAGTGAGTTCTCGCCGAAGAGACTGCAGGTGGAGCAAGCTGGATCGCCAGCGCGCGAGTGAAGCATCACTGAGCGCTATCAGATGAAGAGCTTTATAAATGCCGCCATTCTGGTAAATGATGGTAAGCCATCGAGGTTCATGGGCTGAAGAGATGTTGAGCGAAGTACGATAGGAGGCAGCTGAGGGTCCAAAGCGAACTTCGCGGATGGACTCGAGGTTGACGCGATTATTCTTCTTTGACTCCCACAGAATCTGGCCACGATCTGGATCGAGCTTGAAAGCGCGAGGCTTGACTTTCTTGTGGGTGACCTTGAGCATTTGTTCACCCTCCGGCAAGAGAAGTTCGACGGAAAGCGCAGCGTGGGAAGAGGATGAACTTGACGTCGGATCCTGCGAGGCGTTGTAGCTCTGAGGTGGTGTAGGGTCGGAGGCGCCGGACGCCTTAGCGTTTGGTGGGTTTGCCAGATCGCAGTCAGAGCTCCCAGCAGAAGCTGGCATCGGCACTGAGCCATCCGCGCTGGGTGAAGTGTGGCTGCTCTGTCCAAGGTTTGCATCACAGATGCTTTGGCATGTGTGGGGGAATGCAGAGAAGGTTTGCCCTTGCTCGGGAAGAGGTTGGGGCGATGATGAGAGGGGCGCAGTCGTATCTGACGCCTTGAACAGGGTACGAGATAAGTCATCTTGGTTCTGTTCGGCTTCATCCGATCCGCTGACAGATCGCATCTTGCGGTAAGTCTCGCTTGCTCTCCTCTCATGCTGCAAGCGGTCAGTGAGTGAAGACACGCCGCTTGAAAGAGTGCGGCTCAGGCTCGGGCTCCTCGAAGGAGTTACATGGGAATTTGACAGGACGGCGAGGGTCCTGGGCGAATGAAGATCCTGCGATGCATGTGTGGCGCCGATCCCAGGTGTAGGAATGGGTTCATGTCCACATTCGGGCGCTGCAGCTCCTTGTAGTATCCGTTCATTGCTGGATCCGCCCGTGAAGGATCTGCGTGTTGGAGACAGCATCGGAGCATCGGAATCTTCCATAGTATGATGAAATGAGATCATGTCGGCACCGCTGGAAGTGCCAATGGGAGGCGAAGCAGCCGCTTTGTTGTTCGAATACTCTGTTGACGCTCGGTGGACGGAAGAGTCCGAGGACCTGTGGAGTAAAGACCGCATCCATGATCGGATTGACAGGCCAGCTGCCCTATTGGAAGCGGGATGATTAGGTTCGGAGGGCATTTGTGAGGATTCGCGCGGTCTGCTGACATTCTTGTTTCGGCTGAGGGCGCAGAAGCCATGGAATGCTCTTGTTTCTGGCCCTTGTGGAGGCGATGGCCACAGTGACCGCTCAAGTAGCTAGTCTTGGGTCTTTATGGATGAAGCCGGTGATTGCACGTGAGTATGTGGCTCCGAATGCTATGCCATGGCTGGTTTGGATGGCTGCGTTGGTGTACGAGATGAGGAGAGGAGGGGTAGGACTGCATCCAGCAGCTGTCGTTTGCGGGTGAAAGCAAAATGTAACTGTGCGGGCTGCAACCGTGCATTTTGACTGACCCTGGATGCCAAGAAATACACTTATCTGTTCCCGATAGCCGGGCTGCAGCGCCGATTCTTGTGCCAAAAGTCGGAAGCCGGCGATGTTGACGAGAATTTTTTGGAACGGCAGCTCGCTTTTTCTTCTTGAACCCTTTTGGGTTTGTTCCTCTCAGCCCTCATTGACGTCCCATCTAATCACAACAACTAGCATCTTTACTTGAAGATGTTCAAACGTGTGGCAAAAGCCACCAGCAAGAGACAAGATGCTGACGATCTCAAAATGGTCACCGGCGACGATACTGCGATCGGCATCGACAAGCTACTTGACGAGACTTCGAGCTCAGAAGGTGAAGATTCGGACGGCGAGGACCAAGACAGCGAGGACGAGGACGAGGACGAGGATGAAGCCGACTCGGAAGATGGTGAGGAAGGAGATGGGACGGCGCCGAAGGCTTCCTCCAAGCGCAAACGTGATGGAGATGGAAATCAAGCCGAGGAAGAGGCAGTCGCGCAAGTATCGATAGACGATGCTCTGCAAGACCCCATTTACGTCCCGACCGAGGGCGAGAAAAAGCACGGAATCTTTGCTTCCCGCTGCATCGTATGCGAAGCCGCTGTGCTCAAGACTCCCCATCTCGTCACCGCGCATTTGGAAGGAAAAAGCCATAAGCGTCGCATGGAGCGCTTCCAACGCTATGTACAGGATCAACTATCCGCAGCTCAACGCAAAGCACTCGATGCAAGAGACGCCGTTGACCAGATGGATTCTTGGAAGGCAGAGCAGGAAGAAATCGAGAGGAACAAACTCGCAGAGGCACCGCCGAGCAAAAAGGTGCTCGTCAAGAAACAAAAGGCCGCAGAATTCCGCAAGAAGAAGAAGGAAGAGGCACTCAAGCGAAAGGCAAAGCGGGCGGAGAACGGAGACGACAAGACAAAGACAGAGACAGAGACCACTGACAGCAAGCAGAAGAAAGTAGACGGAAAGACTTCTAGTCCATCAAAGAAGCTGGACAGTCCGGCCAAATCGGCAAAGAGCCCCACCAAGAAGGCAAAAAAGGAAGTCTAGACTTGTAACCACGTCACACCTCCGCCAATATACCCCGGTCAGCGATCACTGCACAGCCTTCTCGCTGACTTCTGCTCATTAGGCAATCGATGAACACGTCACTTCGAGAGCACATCAAGACCACTTCAATTCAATGGTAAAAGCATACATCAGCATCGTGCAGGCATAGACAGTATGGCCTACTTAGGTGTACCAAGTGGGCGTGGGCCAGCCATCCTTTCCAGGGCCGTGGAGTGTGAAGCGACCGACTTCCGCCCTCTTGTGCGCAATGGGATCGTGCAAAGAGTGCGTCCTGAGATCCCTAAAGGCGACGTCGAAGCCGTACTTGCCAGCGACGGCTCTTGCTCCGGTCAATTCGTAGATCTGGCTCGTCACAGCTAGACCAACATTCACTGCATTCACCTTGGCAGCCGCTACACGCACAGCGAATTTTGCCCTCTGCTCCTCTGTAATCGCCTGCCTTGGGCTTGTGTGCAGGATCTTGGACGCTTCGTCAACCACGTTCTCGATCAAAGATGCGGTAGCCCACAGCTTGGCCTGAAGGTCACCATAGCCGATCTGAATGTACGCCTCGTCAGTGCCACGTGCCACAGGGGTGGGTTGGTACGGCCAGCCGCGAGTGTTGGCTTTGGTGTAGGCTGCGGCACGGGCAAGTGCACCCTCGGCGATACCCAGGTAGAACGAGGTGAACACGAGTTGGATTTGGGGCAAGTTGAGGGTGTTGTAAGGACCAATGGGCTGGAACTGCTTGTCGACGTAGCCCAAGGCGTCTTTCCAGGGGACGACGACGTTGGTGATGGTGATGCCACCGGATTGCGTACCTCGCATACCGAGGGTGTCGACCCACTCGTCGCCGTACTGGATACCGGGCTGGCGGCTCAGAACGGCTGCAAAGACGTGAGAGCCATCAGGCAGGGAACCCTCGAGGATGGTGACGTCGGAAATCTTGCTTCCGGTTGAGAACGTCTTTTTGCCGTTGTAGATGAGCTGGTCCGGGTTGTTTTCATCTTCGCGCACCTTGAGATCGGCGTCACGCGGGTTGACAGCACCGCCGACAAAGTATTTGTTCTTGGTGATCCACTCTTGATACTTTTCCCGCTGCTCATCGGTGCCGACGAGTGCAGCGGTCCACGACCAAAGGTAGTGGTATCCCAGCAGCTGGCCCAGAGAGCCATCTCCGCTGGCGATGATTCGGATGACTCGGTAGGCTTCTTTCCAGGTCAAGCCTGCACCGCCGGCCGATTTGGGACCGAGGATGGTGACCAGACCGGCATCCTTGAGGAGCTGCACCTGACGGTAGGGGACGACATTGCCACGATCACGGATCGCCTCATCCTCGTGGAGGAGCTCTGCGACTTGCTCAGCACGCGCGAAGACCTCCTCGGCAGTGACGGGGTCTTTGTCGAACTTGGGATACTGGACAACTTCAGGATCAGGCTGAATCCGCGACGAGCCTTTGGTTACAGCAGCCCCGGTGGTGGCTGCGCCTGGGTTGGTGGTTGTAGCTGCGGGTGCCATTCTCGCTTGGCTTAAGAAAAAGGTGGAAATTGTTTCGGGAGTGGTAATGTTTTGACGCGAGGATTGACTCTCTGACTCTCTATATATGCATCGATGGATCCATCTTAGCAAGCCAAGGGGTCAAGGGTCACAAAGGCTTACAACAGACCCTTTGTAGTGTAGGCGAACGGGGCAATTCACACTCTGCTCAGCGCATAAGCCCTATGAATCCGAATAAACTGACTTGTGGGAACAAAAGCTGGCTTGCATGGATACTATGCCTTTCGAATCACGTTTGTGATACCAGAACCCCAAAAAGATCCCTGCAAGGTGGCACCTAGCGAAGAATAGAATCGAGTGAAGCAACCTGATGTGAAAGACGATAAAGCCTCACACAAGTTGATAGGGGTCGAGCGCACATGGGCATATGGGCAGTGCTCGAGAGAGGATACTGGTCGTTCCATGAGGGCATAGTGCTGGAAGGGACGAGAGCTCCCATCAGAGAATCCGATAGAGGAATCACGTATTCGACGTCCTCAATCACCAAGATCAACGCTCGTCTCTTCTATCACTACTGCTATCTGCTAGCTTCACTTTCGGCTCATTCAGTATTCCTCAGATGCCATTTGAGACGCTTGCATCATCGAGACTTACCATGATGGCGACTAGTTTCCGACGTCGAAGGCCCCTCCAAGATCCCTTGTTTAGCGGGGAAGAGTCTGATGGGTTTGTATTCAAGCCTTTGAACCAGAAATACAAATTTTGTATCTCCAATTGTTTAAGAATACCAATTTGGCACTTTGTGACAGCCGAAGCGCTTTAGCGTTGACGTGCTAGCTCGCCATTCATGCCAGGCCAAGTCGCAATCGCCTGCCTACCTTTCACCGTCAAAACCTCCTGTCACGCAAACACTAGATGGCATTATGGCAATCCCGGTTGAACGATCCGAGTCCCAATAATAGGACTGCCGAGTTCAAGGTCTCTTCCCTGGTCAATATGATGTTTTTGCGAAGGCCTACCAAACCGGACCTCGATCTGACTCACTGAGCGGGGTCCGATGTTGGGGTCCCACCGTCTTCATCCGAAAACGGCGTTAAGATCCTTCCGACCAAGCTACTGTATGGACAAAATCGTGGAGATGAGTCGAATGAAAATGTAGCTGTATCGTGTGGATAGTAAATGTTGCACCCTTAAAGTCGTCCAGCCCGGGGTACAGCCTTTTACTGACTTGGCTTGGGCAGTAAGCTTTGAGACTTTCCCCTGGTCAGGATTCTTCTCAAAGCCATTACCTACATGGCCGAATATATGCTTCCTCCACATTGATCTCTTGATCCTCCAGACTTCCACCATACCCCCGGCTTGCCCCCCTCGAAGTGTACAGTACAAAATGGCAGGACTCGAGATTATTGACGCAGAGCTTGTGCCGCAACGCACCAAGCTCATAGATGCATCTCCCTCCCACGCTATCAAAGATGGAGAGAGCGCTTCACTGTCATCTCTCTACCCCAGTAATACCCAAGCTGAGCGAGAAGCTGCTCTGAACCTTCTGCTCCCATCTACTCACGAAGTGGTTCTGGGCGCAGGATGGATCGACTCCGAAGACCCTACATCCTCGCCTTCCTCTGGCGAAGAAGAGTTTGACTCAGACTCTCCACGTCGAGCATCATCATACTCAGTTTCTTCTTCTATCTCCTTCTCTCCCTCCACTCCACCCAACTTTCCTACCTTTACCCAAACGCCACCAGCCGGAGGCTTCACGGATGCCCTCCTCGTCCGTTCGTGCACCCAAGGCTGGTCGCTCTCTTTCGAACTTACCCCCTTCCACCCTCTCCCCGCACCTCGCTCCCCTTCCGAGATTCTCATCTCCAACACCTGCGTTGGCCTCAACCCAGTCGACTGGAAATCGGTGTCGTACAACTTTGGCATTCCAGCGTTCCCCTGGATCCTCGGCCGCGACATCGCCGGCACCATCGTTCGGCCTCCTTTCGACAATCCTGAGGGCTGGAATGTGGGCGATCGAGTATGGACTTGCGCTGATTCGAGGGAGATCAATGCTGGCGGGTATCAGAGGTTTTCGCTGCATGATAAGGCGACATTGGCCAAGGTGCCGGATGGGGTTGGTGATGAGGAGGCAGCTACGTTGGGGACGGGGTTGATTACAGCGGCGGTGGCATTGTTTGCGTTCTTCAAGATTCCGTTTGCTAATCTCTCCGATCCGACTGGGTTGGCACGAAGACTTGAGAATGTCGGGGTCAATGACCAACAAGAAGGGTCGGAGTGGATATTGTAAGTGCTCTGCTCGTCCTGATGGCTCCGTCGATCGATACTGACGTCGTAAACCTTTTCACATGCACTGAACATCCATTCGCTGACGTCGTAGGATCTATGGCGGAGGTGCGATTACAGGTATCTACTCAACGCAGCTTGCTTCGCTCTCCTCACTACGAGTCATCTCGATCGCCTCACCCGTCAACTTCTCCTACCTGAGCTCGATTGGCTCCACCGTCTGCATCGACCGCAACCTACCTCCTTCCGCGATTCTCGAATCCATCACCTCCACGCTAGCCACTCACGGCGGAAGACTACGTTACGCCGTCGACTGTGTCAGCTCCACCACCGCTGATCTCTGCCTGCAAGCATTGAAGCAAAACAACCCCACCACCACCGACACCGAGAGTGAAATCATCTGTCTTGCTGGAAATCCCAAAACTGACCCAGATCCTGTTAAGATCCACAAAATCAGCTTCAGCACCACCTTCTACCACCCAAATCATCAATTTGCAAAATCAACCCTCGCCTACCTCACATCCCTCCTCGAACGGGAGGAACTCAAACCCGCCCGACCCGAGATTCTGCCCGATGGCTTGGCGGGAATCAGGTAAGTTTTGCTCGATCCGGACTCGAATGTGAACCAGAACAGGATGACTGATGATTTTTCTTGCCTAACACTTAAGATCCGGGTTGGAGATGTTGAGGGATGGTAAGGCGCCGCGGGCCAAGAAGCTTGTTGTCAGGGTAGCTGATACTCCCGCGGCGGATGTGACACATTTGGGTGTCAAGAGTGAGCTCGGTTGGAATGGAGTCGTCTAACCATCTCCTATCTTCACTCTTCCTACTAATGTTCGTTGATGTATAGAATCGATGTCCATGCTACGTTTATACACGTTGTATGCAATTTCCATCGCTCCCTTTGCTACTCTTCATCTTCATCGATATCTTGATCGAGAAGAGCCATCTCGGCGCCCTGTGCAGCCACCAACCACTCCAAATCCAACTCCTGCAAAAACCCGCTCATCGCACTCTGTCTCCTCTCCGCCTCTTGTCTCGCCATCTCCGTGTAAAGCCTATCGTCTTTGATCTTGAGCAATTTTTCGTAGAAATGACCGACGGCACTTCCGTTGTAACCCTCTGCCTGTTCCGCCGGAGGGATCGGGTCCATCCTTGGGTTGTTCGGAGGAATATACAACGGCCGATTGACCTTGCACGAATACGCCGCACATCGCAACACCCCGATGCTCCCGATCGAATCCAACCTATCTGCATCGGACACACACCAGAACTCCACACATCCCTCCAACCACTTCGCCAACTCGACATCCGCCACGGAAGCATGCTCCAGCCGCGTCGAACGCCTCCGTTCGTCTTTACTCCAGCTCACATTTCCCACGATCTTCTCCACCACCCGCGCCTGCGCCTCGCTGATCAGCCCGGGGGGGAGTTGGGACCAGAAAGCCTCGAGGACCGCACTGGGCGCGGTCGACGCCGAGGTGTACTTAGCGTCGGTGAGGTCGTGGAACAACGCTCCGAGTTCTACGACGAGCAGATCGGGATGACGTTGGGCGACTTCGGGTGATTGTGTGAGTGAGAGAGAGAGGAGACGGACGCGGTGGACGTGGTGCCAGTCGTGCGAGGGGTCGTGGTGGGCGAAGGCGGTTTTAACGAATGTTTCAGCTAAGCCGATGATCGTGTCTCTTTGCGAGCGGGTCAGGCGAGGTGATGAGTCGAGTTGCGCTGACTCGACGCCGTTTGTAAGGCCTTCCATGATGATCGTACGAGGCGTGGTCAGGATGAGACTGGAAAGCGTAAGGTGGGGGAGAGGCGAGAGGAAGGATCAGAAGAAATATGTGCGAGAAAGGGGACGGCGTATGTGACGCAGAAGACCGCGCGTTTCCAAACCTTAAACCCCTTTTCTTTTATATTTTTTTAATCTTTTTTTTTCTTTTCTTTTTCTCTCTCGCTCAGCATCGTCAACCATCTTCACACACAACCAACACACAGTCAGTTCTTGGGTTGTACTGTACCTTGAGGAGAATTATCAAGTTGCAGCGAGAAAAAGATAAAGCTAGGCTATGCAAAAAGCGAGACATCTATCCCTTGCCCGCCAAAGTTGATGATGCAGATGGAATGGTCCTCGCTCGCCGACACGATCCTGGTCGTGTTGAAGTCGACATCAAAGATCCTGGCTCTGTGACACTTAACATCTCTCAGACATCTTCCGAGAATCGGCTCCCCGCCTTTCCCCTCCTCCTCTCCCTCTCTCGATTCATTCCTCTCTTCCGCTCCCTCCCCCTGCCCGTCTTCTTCTTGTTGTTGTTGTTGTCGCTTCCGACTTGAGCCTGGATCATCGATCCTCCACAGCTTGATCAAGCGATCATATCCGCCACTCACCACCAAGCTCCTTACAGGATCATATGCGACCGTTCTAACCAGCAGATGATGCTCTCCCAGAATATGCGTGCATCCCCCCGTCCGAGTATCCCAGACACGGATCGTCTGGTCGTTGCTTCCACTCACCAACGTAGTCCCCTTGAACACGATGCAGGCCAACCCCTTGGTATGCCCTGTGAACTTGTGCACCCTCTCGCCCGACTCCAAATCCCACAAATACATCGAGCCCTCCCCAGACGCAGACACAACCTGGCTACCCTGGATATCGACCGCGTTGACCGGGCCGGAATGAGAGAACTTCCGCCAGGCCACAGGTGGAGACGCCGAAGAATCTTTCGCAGTTGGAATCTCGGAGCGACGCCAAACGCGGACGGTGGCATCCTTGGAGCCAGTGACGATCCAATTTGCGTCGAACACCACATCGAGCACTGCAGACGTGTGGTCGCGCAGCACACAATGGAGGCGGTCGGATTTGAGATGGACGAGGGCACCACACTCGTCGTCTCCGCTGGCTGGGGATGGCGAGGCAGGGGAGGTGGCAAGGACAGCTGCAAAGTCCCATACGAATACCTGGCCATCTGAACTGACTGAGACCAAGATCTGATCATCATACTGCAGCGAAAGCACGGAAGCTGTGTGTCCCTTGAGAATGTGCTTGCACGCTCCAGTCTCAACATCCCACACACGGATCGTGCGATCGCGTGAGCCAGAAACCAATTTGCCCGCCGTACCCGTACCGACGCCGTCATCCTGCCGGATGCAGTAGACAGAATCCTGATGCCCACGAAGGAATCTCTTTGTCGGCTCGAACAAGACCCTTCCTCCCGTACTCGATCTGCTCTGTCGCATCGACGTGGAGGCTGGTGTGCCTTCGCTTGTAGTCGAAGCTGTACGAACCATCTCTCCCCCTGACCCCTCCTTCTTGACCACGTGCCCACGCATCCACCTTTGCTCCAACACCCACCGATCGCGATACAGTTGGGTCCAATCCAGCGAAGCAGCGAAGTACTCCTCCGCCTCGGCCACTTCGGCAAAGTTGGAATCCATCGACTGACGCCGCGACCCTGGCGTCGGGTTTGGACTGAAGAACGCATCCGCCGCTGAGCCCGTGCTTGGCTGTCGCGACAGAGGCTGGCCCATATCATTCTGACTCAAGTAGAAGGAATTGGCTGCGGCTTCTTGCGCGCGTCTTGCACCGGCGGGAGTCGAGGGAGCCGGCCGAGCCGGGCTGAGGAACAACCCGAACTTGGCTGCGGTGGGCGAGCGCAGCGGGCTCATTTGCGCGGCCGACGAACGCACAGGTTTGCCTGCCTCCACGCTCCCCTCTCCCCCGTCCGAGTGGGTACCTAGACTCAAGCCGGAAATATGGGGAAAGGAAGGAATGTGCAGTGTCTCCCGCCAGCTCTTGAGCGCCGCCAAGCGGTCCAAGTACGGACTGGATGTCGATGCCGCCTTCCTCTGTTCCTGCAATCTCCGCAGCCGCTCCGCTTCCTCTCTCGCTGCTGTCCGCTTCGCTTTGGCTTCGATGCGATGCAACTCGGCCTGATGCTGCAACACCAACGGTGCGTCCTCCCTGATCGCCCACCCTGGCTGCGCGAAGAACAAATGCCGCCAGATCGATGGATCCATCGTCAAAGTCCTCCATTGCTTGCTCACCAACGAGGCGGAGAGCAGATCGTTGTGGTCGTCCAGTAGATAGACGATGCAGAGCGAGAGTTCCGGTGGAAGCTGGGACAAGAAATCCACCCTCTTCCTCCTCTTGTGCGAGCCCTCATCAGCATCGGAAGACAGACCTTCGCCGTCAATGTAGCACGCTTCATCGTTGATCGACAAGCTGGCTGAAGTCATGGCCGCAAGTTCGGCATCGTTGTAGTCAGCCGCCGTGGCGTAAGATCGGTTGCTCCACGAGGTTCGTTCGCGTCGAAGTGCGCTGCGAAGCTTGGAACGGGTTCGATGGAAGGAGAGCGGATCCACGTCGGTGCTTGCCGAGGGAGAGCCCGGTCGCGCAGTGAAGTAGCCATCGGTGTCGGAGGAAGTACTCATCTGCGAGGGCGTACGGAAGGAATCTTGGGTCACGGGTGTGGCAAGCACCGATAGTAGCCCGTCTGAGCGGGAAGGAACGGAGGCGGTGTCGGTCCCCCTCCTGGGGAAGCTCGGAGGCGGAGGATGTTGGTGCAATAGCGCTGGAACGGACGAGGTCGAAGCTTGCTGTGTCTTTTCATCGACGCTGGGTGAGGATACCGAGAGATGGCTATTCGATGCATTCGTAGAGGTGGTCGGGCTGTTCTGGCTAGTAGTGGAGCCTTCTGGAGTGGGCACAGCGGAAAGGGTGGGGATGGACCCACTCGTTCCGGAGCGCATCATTTGTCTTCTGCCACCACGTTCGGAGCTTATCGGTCTTGAATTTTCGTCGTCGGGTGAGCTGAGTGGCGAGCAAGCCGTGACCGACTGAAACGGCTGGGGCGACTCTTTCATGGACGGACGTCTGTAGCTGCCCGACGCAACATCTTGATCGGCGATGAGAGTGATGTTGGAGGAAGGTGGTGAGAGAAGGACTTCCTCGACGTCGGCGGTTGCGGTTGTTGGCGATGCCGAAGACATGCTGAAGAGCGCTAGATACTTGCCGACGAGCGATCTAACGGCATTCCGACATTGCGTTTGCACGTGTGAGATGAGTCGAGCGGACGAGAAAGGATACAAGTGGAAGCGACCCGGGTACTGGAACGAGTACAGACAAGTGATGGTCGAGGACGATGTTTTTGGGAAATTGATTACACCCGCAAAGTGGATTGCTGCAGCGCGGCAACACATACTTGCATACCCAGCCACGCTCGCTTCCAGCCATAAAAAAGAAAGAAAGAAAGGAAAGCATAACGACGATTTTACGCGCGCAACACAGACAGACCGATATGAGAGCCATTTCTCAGCAGCTTGTTGCCAACTCCACTTCTACGAGCCAACCACCCTCGACAGACCGGAAGCACTCAACGGCGCCACAATGAACCACACACACACACAGCCATTGGCAGATGATGATGCAAAAGAATGTTGAAAATGCTATGGATCGATGGGTGACATGCGTAGATAGATGAATACCAGATTGAAATGAGTGTATACTGTATGCCCTGATAGTGTCTTTGATCAGAGGATCTGGCGTGTGCCGAGCCCAACACTGATTGGTACGGCTGGCACAAACGAGCTTGGCGTTGAGATCTGAGTGGTGGCGACACCCGGCCTGGGCATGGGTACGCCAAACCCAGCGCCGTGCGGCACCATCCTGACGCCGCCTCCACCCCCGTGCTGCTGATGTTGCATGCTAAGCATCGGATCATTGGGACCAAGCGGACCCAGCGGACTCGAACCATCGTTCGAGCTTCCATATGGCGAGTATTGGCTATCGTGCATTTCGCCATTACCGCCCAACGACGGCAAGTAGGCGATCTCGCCCTCCTCGGCTACCGCCCGGGGCTGGATCAGGCTTGCGCGATTGTTGGGTAGAAATCGGGTGCTCCTACGAGGATCGCCCTTGCCAATGCTCTCCAGACGACGATGCGTCCCCATCGGGGAACTGATCTGCTTGTTCCGCCTAGACGACTGCGATCCTCCGGCAAAGTCCGCATTCGGCATGGGACTTTGATCGTGCGACAAAAACATCGACTTGCGATACGTGCCGGGCCCGACGCTATCGATTCTGCTGCGTCGTGTCCCCGCGACATCGTACGACGAGCCAAATTGGCTTGCCGCGTATTTGGATCGGCGGTTCTTGGAGCTGGCCGGCGGTGGACCGCGAGGGAACATCCTTTGCTGTGGAACGCCGTTCTGCAGTAGACTGGTGCGGCGTGGCATGACACTTGGCGCTGCACCGAGACGGCTGACTCGAGATTCTCGCATCTCCTTGGAGCGGTTCGAAGGACCATTGTTGGCGGCGCCATGATTAAAGACTTGACCCGCAGTAAAGTCCGACCCATCTGGCGCCATCCTGACAGCAGTGAAGGGAGATTCGTAGGTTGCTTCGCCTGGCGAGTGGACGGGCGGATGCGATCCGCTGACGTTGCGACGAAAGGCAGATGCTGCTGCCGGACCTGGCACTTCGATTCCCGTGCTGTTGCCGCGAGTGTGGCCACCGTGTTTGGGAACGAATTGAGTAGCCTCATCACCGCTGAAGCTGCTTGAACTGTGACTTGGCATCATGGGAAAGCCTCCGTTGACACCATTGTCGATGTCCTCATAGCGACCACCGTGACCCATTGGCGAGGCGGAATCGAGCAGGCCGGCGTGGGGACTCGAGACATCGCCTCTCGACACGTTGGCTGGGTATGCAGGGTTGTAGCTGGCAGCCGTGGAGCCGTAGCGCGCAGCGGATGGTTGGAACATCTCTTTCGAGTAGTCGCCGGGGCGCTTGTCGACGCGTGGTTTGTTGGCAAATTTGCAAGTGACGCCGATCAGCACAAAGAGGAGGAAGACGCCCAGGAAACCACCCAGCATGATGGCAACGACAGGTGCTTGGAGGCTGGATGTTTGGGCTCTCTCGATGTGTGAAGTCTTGGCGGTTGAAGTCGTTTTAGCTGCAGTGGTAGTGGCTCTGACCACAAGATCGGCTCGGCGGACAACATGCTTGACAAAGCCCTGAGGTATGCTGTGTTCTGGCGCCATGATGTCGAGTGAGGAGCCGGCCTCTTAGGTGCAAGAGGCTTGTAGGTCGATTTGCCAGGCACTCTACTCGGATAAGATCCAAGGGCTAATTGTGGCGAAGGTGGCGTGAGTCTGCCTCTCGATGACGAAAGAATACTGGCTGCTGGGCAGTGAGGTGAACAGCGTGGTTGCGGTTGATTGACGTGATGATGCGGACGCTAGGGTGAAAAGGAGCGACAGATCAGCTTTGGTTGGCAGCGTAGGGGAGATGCAAGACGAGGTAAGCTAGGTGCCAGTGTCGCGAATGCTGACGAGGTTGAAAAACCAAAAAGAGCGTATAAGGGAGGAAGCTGTAAGCGAAGAGCGGGGCTGGATCGATGGCTTGAGTATGACTCTGGCCAGCAGGATCAAAGTGGTGTCCAAAGGAGAGTAAGCAGATGAAAGCAATGAAGATGGACAAGGAAAAGAAAGGAGCAAAGGGTCGACACAGTGAACCGAGGATGTGGATCCGTGATGGTGGAAAGATGGGTAAGGCGAAGAAGGATGGACGCTCTTGATAGAGATGGATAGAGAAGGAAAAGAAAAAAAGCCAACGAAAGAGCCTGGAGGTGGCAAGATCAGAAATGCAACCGCCAGGGAATGGAAGCCGAGATGGGTGGAGGACAATGTGCTCAAGGATCTTGAGATAATCTCATTCGAGGCTCGCATCTCGTCATGACCAAGAGCAGGAACAAAAGGCCAAGGTAAGGGAGGACGAAGGCTTCTCATACGAGAGACAGGGGGAGCAAGGGATGCATGCTGCATCGTGGGTTGTCCGTGGTACAGTAGCACAGTAGTGTCAGACGGTGCCAGTACGAGACTACGAGTAAGAGGAGGCCTCGGAGTCTATACAGGATGCGTTGACGCGGTGTCAAACAACGATGTGCTTCGGTCGCCTCGTGTTGGAGTGCATAAATTCAAAGCCAAGAAATGTATCTGCGACTCGACTGACAGCACACCAATACAAAAACGCGCAATACAGAATTGTAGGTATGGATTCGGACACATGCGTCTGCCACTCAAGCCCATGCACGCAGGTGCAACAACGCCGAAGCGGTTCTTGTCTTGAGGTTGCATCCATCGGCCCAACCATTTCGGCTCAGAGACATGACATCTGATCAATCGCCTTTCTTACAGCTGCTGTTCAGGAAATCTCGATCTGCCATGACCGTGAGCCTGGTGGGAAGACAAGATGGTGAAATGGGCGAGACTGTAAGGAACTCTCAAAGGGGAGGGCAACGGTGCCATAGAAAAAAAAAAGGGGGTTGGCTGAGGTTGGCTGGCGTGCATGAACACACTTGGCTTTTTTTTAGTTTTTTTTCAAAAAGGCGACGACATCGCAGCAGCCTACTGTGTGCGGTGAATTTTGGCTGCAGAATACACCCCACGAACCGCTCACTATGATCACCTTATTGCTTCCTGCTGATGCCTGAATAGCCCAATAGTTTGTGTTGATTGGACAATGGCACCCTTCGATGGCAAACATTTTACCCAGCAAACTCACGCCAAGGCTTCGCTAGCATGTCCACTGCAGACGTAGCATCACACTAAGACGAGAAGCGAGATGCAAGCTGCAAGCTGCTCATGGTGGTTACGCCTCACGCGCCCACCGCGTCGATCTTCGCAACCACTATACATTTTACTGCAGCAGCGCGCAACTGCCGCGCACGCGTTGTGTGAGCATTTTCAAAACCAAAAATTGGCATTTTTATTGTTTCGTGCATGTTCGCTCGGACACGTCGTTGCTGTGTCAAAGGCGCTAAAAAGGGGTCGCGGTCGGCTACGCTGTGAGGACAGCATATAAAGTACAGCAGTATATTCATGCATTCCATGCAGCTCGGCGATTTGTCGCATACTGTAGCGTTGGAATTCGCTTTTGGCAGTGTGCGAGGGCTCGGCATGGTTGTGGAATGTGTGCCTCGTCCACTCACGCTCGGAATCGACATTCTTACCGGCACAGTCTATTGTTCAGCTAGTCGGCTCTGATCCTCCTTCCTGCGCCTGCTTAGATGCAACCACAATTCAACATGATGAGCCTTCAGACCGGGCACAGATCCATGATCTGCACAACGTCGATCGCCCTTCATGTCGCCGAGTCTCACTTCTCGGCAGGCAGGCAGGCCCGAAGCATGCCAATCTAATGGGAACTGCATTGCACCGCTTGACGTTCCGACGCAGCGGCTTTGAGTATTTGCCCGTCTCAATCTCGTTGCTGGGTGATTCAGCTAAGATCTAGATACAAGCCGTCGGCAAGCTGGCGGCGGCGACGTGCAGCGGGTAATACGTTGGTGACCCTTCTAGACGCAGGCCGAGTCCGAGCAGAAGATCATCCCGATGATTGACCCGGCACGAACTCGGATAGATGCCGTCAGGACGCCGAATCAGAGGTAAGTCACCTGGGTACCCCTAGAATGCGCAAGACCAAAAGAATCAGTGGAGCGTGGATCGGGAGTCAGCTTCTCGATCGCATCTTCCATAGCAAGCAAGCAATACAGCACAACTTACATCTTGATGGTATCCATCACTTTCTTCCACATCAGCAACAGCCAATTGAATCCAAGCAGCCCACCTGCCGAGCCGCCACTGCCGCTTCGGCCAACAAGCTTGTTCCGAGCATCTCTTGCAGCTGCATTTTTCTTCGGTGTTCCGCTCGTCTTTGCAGCACCGCTGCTGGCAGGTTGCCTTCGTGCCACACGGTAGAAGACGAACATCATGACGATCGCCATCATGAGGTAATTTCGAGATTGACTGGCCTTACGCAAGTCAAACACCGACGTGATGCTCGATAGAATCGAGTTGGACGACCAGACAGAGCGGCCGATTTGCTGCTCACTCTTCTTCCTGCCAGATGTCGAGGAGCTCGAGTGGTGATGATCGCCTTCCATGTAGCGTGAGAGATGGGCTCGAGTTGAGGCATAGCTGGTATCATCCTTGGCACGAGGATTCTTGGACGCAGTCTTGTCCGCAACGTCCTTGCGAGCCGACCGGCGCGAGTGATTAGAGGCAGCCGATGTGCTGCTCTCGTTTCCACCTTCGTGATCGGATGAGCGGGAAGAGCTGCCTCTTCTCGACGCACGACGCTCCGACTTGGAATCTGGCTTGGCGCCAGAAGAAGTAGCATGCTTCGAGGTCGAATCGACACTGCGCGTAGAACCAGGTGAGATGGCGGGACTCGTTGAGGATGAAGAGCCCGACTCGCCTGCACCGCGCGGCGAAAAGTATGCCGGTGAGTGGCTACGCTGTCGATGAGATCGAGAGCCCGACTCAGAGCCAGAACCGGACGACGATGATTCGCCTGCACCACGTGCGACATTCTGAGAACCTGTAGCTGCTGCCGCTGAAGAGCCTACCTCGATATCAGCATCCTTCTTGCTTCCGGACAAAAAGTTACCGATGCCCGAGGTCAAATCTCGAGCCTTGCCTCCGACCTTCTTCGCCGTTTTCTCTGCTCTCGCAGCGGCAGAGGACGCTGCCTCTTTAGCTTGCTTCTCCTCTGCCGCTCGTTTCGCTTTTTCCTCGGCGTACGCTCTTTGAGCACTAGCCATTGCTTCCTGCTCTCGCTCGGACTGATTGGTGAGATGGATTTGTGCTTCGTTGATCTGCTCCAGCAAACCGAATTTGAAGGATTCAGGCAAACTCGAGTAGCCGACAAACTCACGAGCATATTCCCACTCGCCTAGTCGAGAAGCCAAAACGTGCAACGAGTAGAGGCCGACCATCTTTTCGTAAGCGGCAGCTGCCTTTTGAGTGGGAGCCGAGGCACCAAAGGCGGAAGAGAACGAGGCAAGGTACCATTCGGCGATCAGGCGAGCGGCATTGGTACCGGTGCGTGCGGCTGGCTCGAGGGCATCAAGCCGAAGTGCAGCCAAGACGGCGGAGGAGATGACGGATGCTGGCAGCTCGATAGCTAGGTGGATAGTCTCGGGAGTAGGGTCGAGCGAGGGTGCGTCTGATTCGCCCGAGGTCTGCGAGCAAAGACGGAGCGCTTCGAACCAAAGATGGCTGATGAGACTTTGCGGCTGCTTGGAGAGGAGAAGCAAGACGCGATCGATCGGCGCAGCTTGGGATGTAGACTGCTGCTTGGCTTGTGTGAGCTTTTCAGGGATGCTCGCCGAGTACGCCTTGTCGGTGTAGACCTGGGTGAAGACGGTGAGCCGCAGGATCGCAACTTTTTCCGACAGCTTGTGTAGGTCGAGGTCATCGTCGAGAAAGCTGGATGCAGTGAGACTCGTGCCGAGCTGGTTGGCTGAGGCGAGCAGATCAACAGCATGCTGGCTCTGCAGAAGAGCTGTTTGCAGATCCTTGGCCAGGAATGCGCGTGCAGCTTTTCCGTAGTGCGTTTTGGCAGTTTTGGTGCGCGACAGCGTCTGGCTGCCTTCCACTGACGATGCTGCCGAGGCAGGCCGCTTGAGATCGGATGCCGAAGCAGAGATGGACTGGGAGAGCGACAGATCACCGCTTCCTGGAGCTAGTTGACTCGAACCATGGCTTGCCGAGGTCGACGATGTGTTGTCTGGCACCGCCATCTTGTCCAGACCAAGAACACCAATGTAATCCGAGTCCGAAAGGATGAACGTGATGGGAAGAGAAGACTCGGCGTATGAGATGGAGTTGCAACCAGTCAACTTCGTCTGTGCGTGAATGAAGGAGCTTGGTTGGCACAGACGAGCCACAACCGGTCCAAAGCTGCTTTCTCAGCCGGAGCGCCGCTCTGGTCTTTCTTTATTCGGATTTCGGTGATTGTTCTCGCGCGGAATAAGCAGTTGAAACGTGCATTATTCGGTTTTTCGGTGTGATTTTGTGGAGGCAATTTTGTAGTGATTTTAGGGGAATTAACGAGAAAGTGGGATTCATAGACCAACCTACACTCTGTCACCCTGGTTGCATCAAGATCAGCTCCACCACCGACTTCATCTTATGACCATCGGCAGTTCATAAAGCACTGAGCATTGATGTCGACAACTAACAGATCACGCACCATGCCTCCATAACACTGGCGCAAAACAAACACTGATGGTTCGAGACAAGCCGGAAGATACGGCGATGACAGCTCCCGACTTTACAGATCAAGATGCAGTCGATGCTATCACCTCGACGTTCCTGTCGGCTCCCTCTGCCAAGCAACGTCTGCTTACCAAGCTCATGAGCAGCATAGACAACCGTTATCAGGAGTTCTGCCTCTCTCTCACCCGCTCCGACTGTCCCGACGCTGCCAATTGCCAGAAGCTGCATTTCCAACCCGTTCTATACCCACAGACAGAGCCATCCTACGGACATTGCAGCTACCTCAACACTTGCCACCGCACCACATCGTGCAAGTACCTTCATTTCCAACTCGACACCGACCCTCCGCAACGCCCATTTACCTTCCAAACCACCGATCCCAACCATGCATACGAGCCGGACTCAGAGGAAGCTAAGCAGATCGGGCTGATACACCCATCTCGCACACTCAGGGAGCATGGGTTTGAGTCGTGGATTCGGCCGGCAGACCCGAATGCGCCGCAGAAGCAGCAAGAAGCTCAATGGATCGACTGCGACCTCAAGGACTTCGACTATACCATGCTGGGCAAATTCGATGTCATCCTCGCCGATCCTCCGTGGGATATTCACATGTCGTTGCCGTACGGCACCATGAGCGACGATGACATGCGCGCGATGCCGGTGCCTTTGCTTCAAGACGAAGGCTTGATCTTCCTCTGGACAACCGGTCGAGCTATGGAGCTGGGAAGGGAGCTTCTAGCGCACTGGGGATACACTCGCATCGACGAGCTCATCTGGGTCAAGATCGGGCAGACCCAGCGTCTGATTCGCACCGGTCGGACGGGTCATCATCTGAATCACACGAAAGAGCATTGCTTGGTTGGCGCCAAAGTACGCGCATCGCCGGAAGCAGCGATTGAAAGCAAGCCCATCGCTGGATCTACTCAGCGGTACGTGGCTAGCCGAGGAGCTGGCGTACCGCCCCCTTTGCCGGACTGGGTGCACCGCGGAATCAATGCAGATGTCATCGTATCTGAAGTACGAGACACCTCGAGGAAGCCTGACGAGCTGTACGCTATGATCGAGCGGCTCTGTCCCGGGGGAAGAAAAGTAGAGCTCTTCGGTAGACGGCACAACGTGAAAAGGGGATGGCTGACCTTGGGCAACCAACTCAAGTCAGATCAGGTGCTGGATCCACAGCTCAAGCAGAAGTTGGCCGACTACAGAGCAAGTAAAGCTGCTCAGCGGCAGCAACATTTCCATAGTCACCCACAACAGCAACAATTCTACGCTCAGGCGTATCCAGGCACTGGCATGTATTAGGCAAAGAATACCCGACGATGGTTACCACTTGATTATGCTGAGCCGACCGACAAGTTCTACCGATCCGACGATGTGTACGTACAGTACGATGGCGTGAAAATCATGAACTAATAGAATAAAAAATAGATATAAGAATTATGGACGGACTTATCACGAGCAAGCTGCCCACGGAAGCCGATGTGATACAGTCCACGTACGAGCCAAGGTTCAGCGTCGGGCACAGCCAAGAATCCTTGTCAAAGCGACCTGAAACTCGCTTGCAGGAGCCGGGAACGGCGACAGCAATGTATCGGCCATGCCAAAGCCAATACTGCATAACTAGAGTGATAGCCGTATGGGGTAATTGCCGGATGACATTTCAAATAGCCTCCATATTCCTTGTTCCAACTTCCTTCCTCAGCCGACCACCATCATCCTCTGCACTTGATCACGCTCGTCTTGGTACCCTCTCGTCTTTGTTCGCGATGGCGCCTCTTTCGTTGGCAGGAAGGACAGCGTTCATCACCGGCGGTAGTCGGGGGATTGGACTCGAGATTGGCAAGTCTCTGGCCGCTCGTGGTGCCAACGTAGTCATTGCGGCCAAAACCGCCGCGCCGCATCCCAAGCTTCCTGGAACCATCTACACTGCGTGCGATGAGATCGCATCTGCCGCACCAGCTGGGTGCAACGTCGAAACGATGCCCGTCCAACTCGATGTTCGAGACGCCAATGCGGTTGAAGAGGCGATTGACAAAGTTGCGGCCAAGTTCGGGGGATTGGACATTGTCATCAACAACGCCAGTGCCATCAACATGACGCCGACCGTCAGCGCAAGCGTCAAGTCGTACGATCTGATGAATGGGATCAACTCTCGCGGATCGTGGCTCGTCTCGCGCTTCGCCCTCCCACACCTCCTCTCCTCGGCTCAATCCGGCAACAACCCACACATCCTCACCCTCTCTCCCCCCCTCAACTTTAACACCCTCTCCACCACCCCAGGCCCCGCCTCACCCCAACCTGCCATCTTCCCACACCAGATCGCACAAACCGCCTCCGCCTACGTTATCGCCAAATTCGGCATGAGCCTCCTCACCCTCGGCCTCTCCGCAGAAACCCTCGGCAAAATCGCAGTCAACTCCCTCTGGCCCTACACCCTCATCGCTACTTCGGCCATGAAGATCGTCAGCAAAGACGCACATATCCAGGAACGTCGTTGGCGTTCCCCCACCATCGTCGCTCAAGCCGCAGCTAGGATCCTCGAGGAAAACAGCACCCACTTCACAGGTCAATTCCTAGTAGACGAACTCTACCTCCGAAACAAAGGCTTCACCAACAGCGACATGGTCAAATTCAATCTGGACCAATCTACACCCATCCACAACCTCGCTGAAGACCTCTACATCAGTCAGGAACTTCGCGATGCTGTCAACGCCGCTAGACGCTCCTAGTCACTCTTCACTCTCGTATGCTTTTCATCCACACTGTAACGATATCATTGACAGCATTCTTGTGAGCACAGCCAAGATCGCGTACAACTTTCTTCTAACGTCAACACGATGGCTACACTGCGCCTACCTCTGACGTTTCATTTTTGGATCTACTCTAGCTCAAAGATGGCCTCCTCTTCATCCTCCTCTGCCGTCACCACTGGCAATGTCAAAGGCGAGTGGGGCGCTGCTGCACTGCTCCCCGCGCGCAACCTCTGCGTAGCTGGATGCTGAGCATACCTATTACCACCCATCGGCTTCTGAGCGCCAGACTCGGGAATCGCGATCCCGCCTTCGCCCACACCCGAATTTCTGCTCGACCCAATAGCAGAGAGTGGAGGCGAAAACGGTGAACCCGCTGCACCGAGACTACCGGGCGAGCCGAACGAGCCGTTGCCATGCTTGTCCGCAAACGAGCCGCTCAACCTACCACTACCAGGTGCGTTTTGACTTCCGACCGCAAAGCTGAGCGGGCTGCGGTGAGGCAGGACCGACGACGGAGCGGTAGGGCCAAGCCCGTAGTCATCCAAACTGCTGGGTACGCGGAGCGCTGCATTGCCCGCCTGCGATGCTTGATTGAACGATGAGCCAAAGACGCTCGTCGGGTGAGCACCAGTATTGGCACCTTCGGCATTTCCAGTCGCGCCGACCGATCCAAATCCTCCGCTTGCGAAACTGCCACCCGTCTGGTTCCCACCCGTCCTCAGATGCAGTCGGCTCAGACCTGCAGCAAGACCCTGCGGCAAGCTTTGCCCTGGAGCATGATGCGCCGCAGCACGGCTAGCTGACGTAGAAAGACCGCTTGAGCTTTCTCGGAATGCGATCGAGTCGAGACCACTGGGTCGACGTCCGTCACCAAAGGGACGGTACTCTTCGCCGCCACCGTGTGCCTGTTGATGCTGCTGTGTCTGGAATCCAGCCGACAGATTGCTCGCTCTCGCCCTCTCCGCACCGATGGCTGATCGACCGAATCCGAGCGATGTGCCCAAGCCTGAGTGCAAGGGCATGCTTTGAGCCACAGTGATCCTGTCACCATCACCTGCAAGCGAGGACGATAGACGATGGCTGCGTCGCCTTCGTTCAAGCTCAGCAGGGGTGAGCAAGTCCGATAAGCTCGAAGGAAGGAAATCCTCGGCATCATCGAGCTCTTCCTCCCCCTCCTTGTTGCCGCTCGCATCGCCTCGACCGATGGGCGGTGCATTGGCACCAGCACTGATGCCACCCCATAGCTTGGAGGCGTCGTCGACGCGGCCCATGCTTCGAGCGCCAAAGACGTCGCGATGGTTGCGTGCAAACGGCCCGGCCCCTCCTTCCGAGTCTTGGCTTCCAGAGAAGAAGAGTCCGTGTCCACTAGGATGGCTGAACGGACTCGTGCCAAACGCTCGAGCCGACGCAGACGTACCGAAAGCTGCAGCCGCCGAGTCCATGCCTCCGAAAGATGGAGCAGCAAGCGATGCGCTCAAACTCTGAGAAAAAGAGCCGGGG
Organism: Anthracocystis setariae; assembly: GCA_928724745.1. Classification (NCBI taxonomy): domain Eukaryota; kingdom Fungi; phylum Basidiomycota; class Ustilaginomycetes; order Ustilaginales; family Ustilaginaceae; genus Anthracocystis; species Anthracocystis setariae. The sequence goes on along the minus strand of CAKMXJ010000039.1, from coordinate 738,270 downwards.
CGGTGAAATGATGTGCTTCCACCGAACGATGCCGATAGGGACTGATCCTGCGCGTTGATGCTTTCGAAACCAGCTCGTCTAGGATCAGCAGTGACAGGCGCTGTTGTCTGGAGGTCATCCGGCATGCCAAAGGGCAAATCGTGATCGCGGGTGGTGAACGACATGTTGCGGGGACGCACTTGCGGAGGGACCTGCGACGGAGTACCACCCTGAACCTGGGCTGATCGGATGGGCGTTCCTTGCTCAGATGGCATGGGAAGCGGCCCTCCTTCCTGAGTTTGAGCCTGTGGCTGAGCCTGCTGACCGGACACTTGTCGTTGACCAGGCTGACCAAGCTTGGGCTGAACATGCTGTTGCAGCATCAGAGGCTGCCCAGACTGCGCAGACATCGCTTGCTGCTGGCCGGTAGCTTGTGGTAGCGGCTGCCCATGTTGAGCTGCACGCTTATTTTTACGATCCATGCTCATCGGCTGACCTGGTAGGACGTGAGCCAGAGCGCATTTGTGACCGAATCGACAGTTTCCTTTCAGGAACCATTGGCAAACGGACTTTTGCCCGCCATCTCCTGGGAGAGTGTGGGCGAAGGGACAGGATGCGCCGGCCGAACATCCATTACTCCGAAAAAACTTGCAGGGAACTTGGCCGAGTGCCTCCTTCTTCTTGGAGCTGAGCTTGGCATTGGCCAGAGCGCTGCCACCATCTTTGTCGTCCAACGACTCTGCACGGTTTTGCGACGTAGCCCGCTCCCTGGACCCAGCACCATCAGCGTCTGAGCTGGCAGCCTCATCAGCTGCTCGAGGCTTGCGACCACGCGACTGGGCCTCTTCAGCACCAGAGAGCCCATTTTCCTTGGATGCCGCTGCTGCGGCCGCAGCCTCCTGCTCACGCCGCGCTTGCTCGATACGAAACTTGCGTCGGCCAAGTTCAGTGTTGAGGCCTTGTTCGGCCAGGATTTCCCAGTCCTCTTTGACGACCTGAGGCTTCGGCGGGAGTTGAGATGAGCTTGCCCCAGAGGCTGGTGTTCCCGGAAGTGGGGGAGTCGAGACTGCGGTTGGGATCGGGCTGCCACCGGCTCGGTTGGGGCCGGTACCCGACGTTGAAGATGCCGCAGCCTTCTTCTCTGGCGAAGCAGCCGAGCGACCGCCACGCTTCTGACGGAGCGCTTCTTCTCTAAGCGGATTGCCTTCCAGCAACACGCACAGCACCTTGCTGCCCAGCCGCTCTTGCATTTTGTCGATATCAGCAGATGTAGGACGATTGAGGACGCGCACGAGCTGGCGCGCGGGCAAGCCTTCGACGGGATCGACCTTGCTTTGACTGTACGGGGTAGGGTCGACGTTGCCGACCGCCTGGTCAAACGTTTGGATACGCTGTGAGCCGAAAAGAGCTTCGATCTTGGTCAGATCGTCAAGCTCGCAACCGGACAGATCGAGTACCGAAAGACGGGACATAGCTTCCTTGGTGTCGTCGACACTCCCCAAAGCCAAGACGTCGTCTCCGATCCCACATCCCTGCAAGCCAAGATCCTCGAGCGAGCCAAGATGCTGGAAGAGTGATACAGAGACGGGTCCACGAATGTTGTTGTGGCCCAAGTGGAGCGTTCTGAGACCGGCAGGCAGGCGAACTAATGCCATGGCTGTCGCTTCGGTCGCCTTGTTGCGTCGGTTGGCGAGGTCGGGAATGCCCAAGGCAGCATTGGAGATGCGGTTGTGGCTGAGATCGAGGGTGCGTAGCGATCGCAAGGGAGCTTTCAGTTGCTCTTGCGATGCGGGAACGAGCGGTTTGCGGTCCTTCTTGGAAGGCGAAAGGCCTGCCCAGACGCCGTTCTCGGGTTCAGCATTGTCTTTCTCCCAGGCTTCGCGCTGAGATCGGGCTAGAGCCACATCCTCATCCTTCCAAAGCGTCTGGATCTTGTTGTGGGAAAGATTGAGCGTGACGAGGTTGTCGAGGGCAAGCAGACAATGAGGGAAGGTCGTGAGGTCGTTCTTGGAGAGAGTGAGAATGGTGAGAGCGGAAAGCTGGAAAACGGCGGTCGGCAAGCTGGTTAGACGGTTGCTGTGAAGCTCCAGACGCTTGAGACCGCGAAACAGGGCGAGTTGATCTGGGAGCGACAGGAGCTCGTTGTTGCTTAGCAGCAAAGTGTGGACCTCTTCGCGCATGTACCATGGCTGTCGGTCATCCTCGGGGATCTGCAGGTACCACGACGGGGGATCATCGGCCAGGAGTGAGAGAAGCAAGGCGGGCACGTGTTGCAAGGATGGCAACCTGGATGAAAGGTTGACTTTGCCTGTAGTTGTCCATGTTGAAGACGTTTAGATTGATGCCAAGGGAGTAGTTGTTTGTCAGGACAATGGCTCGGAAAGAGATGGCCGCATTTTGCACTCGCGCGCATGTAACTTACCTGCCTGAACGCTGGAGCGGACAATGTCTTGTTCGGACTTCTGGTTGAGATCCATGTCTGCTGAGGATGATGGCGAGATCTGCTGTGCGGATGCCGGAAAGGATCTGGAGGCAGGCTTGGGAGAGCCGAAAGGACTGGCTATGGAAGCATCGAGATCACGGCCAAAATGAGGACGGTGGTTCTGGGTGGCACTGGGTCCGTCGCCGTTCGGAAGAGAGAGACTGGGCTTGGAGGGCGATACGGAGCGGGATCGAGCTTCGGCCCTTTTGACGGCCAGGGCAGCCCGAACCGCCGCTGACATTCGGTGTCACGACGAGAATCGAGCGAATTGGACGCTGCTTTTCGGAAGGATCAAGATGTGGGCACCGTTGCTCCTGATGTGGTGCGTGCAGCAAACGAGACGAATGCTCCGAGACGATCTCGAATGACGATAAGGAGGAAGAGCGAGCGGACAGACGGATCGAGTGAAGTTGGAGATAGGAAGAAGTGCGATGTGCAGTTGCAGAGGAGGTTGTCGACAGCTTAGGATGGGCCAGAGAGCCGAGGCTGTGGAGAAAGCACGACACAGTCAAGTCAAGTTGGCCACCATGGCCTGCGCACGAAAGCATCCTGTACTCTCGCTTGTTCCGGGTGCGGATTCCACGTTGGGCTTCTGCTTGCTTTGCTCGCTTTGCTTGTCTGCCGAAATGAGAGGGGTCCAGCCGCCTTGACACAATCGGGTCATGTATCGGATCTCTCTCTGTCTCTCTCTCTCTTTTGTGTTACCTGTACTCAACTCTGACTCGGAAATTCCAAACGAGCGCTAATCTCTGCATGTCGAACAAATCAGACCACAAACAGAGGAGACGCTCGACACTACAGTACTGCACTGCACTGCACTGCACTGCACTGCACTGCACTGCACTGCACTGCACAAGGCGCGTTTCCCACATCCAATCACAGTCCAGCTTGACTGCACCCACAAAGGGCGGTCTAACAAATCAAATCGAATGCCATGTGCAGCGTGGCAGGATCGAAATGGGTGTCTGATGTCTCTACACTACTGCATATGTGGGTCAATAATCTCATGTTCCACACTCGGCAATCTGCATGCTAAATCGCATCGATGGGATGGATAATAGGGGCTCGTACTACAGTGCAAATTGATTCAGTGGATCTACTCGACCAGCTGCGATCCAGCAGCAGACGCTATGTTGCTTAGCAGTGTCTTGCGACGCTTGGCCATGCGATTGCGAGCGATGGTCTGGGTCTCTTCGTTCTCTGCCTCGCCCGCCTCTACGTCGCCCTGCGTCTCAACTTGTTCCAACAAGACGGTCGAGATAAACTCACCGATGCGCTTCTCACCCACTTCCACCTCAGCTCGGCTACCCCACCGCCATTCCCACAAGACCTGTTCGTCGTCCGCATTGCCACCAGCACCTCCGCTTGGACGTCCTCTGCGTCTTTGCTGTTGACTTTGGCTTACTGCAGCATCCATGACATCAATCACCTCGGAGCGCTGCTTTTCCAGATACGACTGCTTGACCATGGTACTCAGGAAGCCCTCTAGCGTTCCTTGCATGGTCCTAGATCTTGACTGGGTCTGTGTGGGCTGCGTGCCCGTCGATGCCGAACCGAGCGCAGGCCCTGTGCCGCACAGCGCTTTTGGGAGTACAGTGTGAGGTTCTAGATGCAGGCGGCGAAGGTAGGTATGCAACGCAGCTGTGTAGGGTACGATACAGATGCGGGGTCAGTACATTTCCCTTCTGAACGTCTTACCAAGCTAGAACCAAATCGGGCTGAAAACCAACTTACCATCGCTGATAGTTCGTCCGTTGACGAGAATGATGGCAAGGATGAAATAGAGAAGACCCATTTCGCCATCTTGCTTGTCGGCCGAAGTCCAGTCCAGAGCCGACTTGGGCTGGTTGGGGCGTGGTTGTCTACGCTGAGCTGAGCAAGAGGCGCTGTTGGGATTCGTTTCTGCGTACACGTTGGTGAGCTCCTCGTCCGCAGTTACCAGCATCTTGATGACGCGAGACGGCAATGCCGAGACGAGTTGCCACATGTTGCTGGGGCCTCCTTCCGTGGTGGTAGCAGCTTCGTCGTCTTCGGCGGTGCGCGGTTTACGGGATCGCAGCCCATTCATGGTGCTGGCTGCATTTCGCAGAACTTCCTGTGCTTGCTTTACGAGCTCGGCATTGTCCTTTCCCTTGGGTCGTACCTCGACCATGTGGAAGCCAAATGTATCGCGCAAGATCTGCTGAGCAGCGTTGAAGATGACGGGAAACGCTCGCGAAGGGGCTTTATCGAGCACCTTAATGCGGACGTCGTCCTTTCGGATGGTGGTGCGGGTATATTCGCAGGCTAGCGCATATCTTGCCAATTCGGCCGCCTTCTTTTGGATCTCGGCATCGCCCATCTGATCGGCTTGCTTTCGGGCAATGTCCGATACGGACAGCTGGATGTAGGGGCGAAGTCGCAGATCGTCGTCATCGTCGTCTTGCTCCTCATCGTCGCTGCCTACAGCGGAAGGTGCTTCCCCCTCGGTCTCGGTCGTTGCATGGTCTTCCTCGAAGCGTCCGTCTCGTCGTTGTGATAGGGCATGGCGGCTGGAACCCGGTTCAGCGCCTCTTCTGCTGGAATGGGTGGGCTGACGGCTGGAGGATGCAGCGGCCTGGTCATCGTGGCGACGACGCTGACTCGATCGGTGGCCATCCGTTGACATGGTGCCATGAAGCTCGAAGTCTCAGCGATGAGGCGATCCGTGCAGGTAGACAAGCATCGATGCAAAAGTTGATGTCCGCAAGACGAGAAGAAGGCTGAGTTTGCTATGTGTGTTGGATCTCGATTCAGGGTCCCTTTTCTCGCAAAGAAGGGGTGTTGGTTTGCAAGCCGTGTCGCGCGTTCCCAAAACTGTGATGAATCATTCTTTCCGCACCCTCTGAAATCCCATGACTGAAAATTGGCAATTTTGCGAGAAATGAGTCCAAATCATTCGAGACTGCCTGCTTGCTGCCTGAAACACGCGATCGTGCTGCAATTTCCGAATGCGTGGTGAGAGTGTGGCTTCCGCGAAGAGCTGTTAGGCTCCCGAGTGGTCTCCCGTCGGCTGGCCCGCGACACGTAACATGCTCAAGCAGCAGCAGCATTTACCCCACGGCGAGTTGCGAGTTGCAGAGAGTACAGTACTGTACTGTAGCCTCCTCTCCCGCCTTCCGCCTTCCGCCTTGACCGCGAGCGACAACGAAGAAACGGACGGGACGCAAGATTCGCGTCGGCTTACAGCGGACTGCTTTTTTTTTGAGTTGATGTTGCCAACCAGCACACACTCATTCCGCTGCTCCCATTCTTTGGTTCATTCTTTTGTTTGGCTGCATCCTTACGCCGTAAGCACATCTCCTTCTACCATTTCATCTTTGTTCGCAAGACCGACTCCTTCTGCTGCGCATCTTTTGTGTCGTGATCTCTGCCAGCAGATCCATCAGCCAGCTCGCTGCTGCATCTCTGATTCTGGCCACCTTCTTGTAGATCGGAGCCAACAAGCTCGATTGCCTGGCTAGCTGCTGTCTATTCGGCCCACTTCAACTCAGCACGGACCTCACACCAAGTAAAGGCATCTTCCATCGTCGCTCATTCCATATCGGTTGCTTCCGACGAGATCAAACTGCATCGGCACACTTGTCGAGAGCATCTGCGATCTTGCGTCATTCCTCGCCTCTTCAACCATCCCAACTCAAGACGATTCTCACGGTACGCCTATACAATGAACACATCGGGCTCCTTTGCTGGCCCATTGCGGCTGCGCCTCGTCCGTGTCGCGACGTTAGCAATGCTGCTTTGGACGCTTGGCACCTATGCTTTACCAGCCGGTGGCGACCGTCCTGGCTATCTACCACCAGAAGCGCAGAATGCCGCCGACTCGGCGCAATCCTCGCTCACGCAGCAGAAGTGGATCGGCCTCACGCTAGCCATCAGCAGCTCTCTTGCTATCGGTACCAGTTTCATCATCACAAAGAAAGGTCTCATGGACGCCGCCGACAGACACAACGGCCTCGCTTCTGACGGTCACACCTACCTCCAAAATCCCATCTGGTGGGCCGGTATGGCTACCATGATCGTCGGCGAGGTCGCCAATTTCGCCGCCTACACTTTCGCCCCTCCTATCCTCGTCACGCCGCTAGGTGCCCTCAGTGTTCTGATTGGTGCCATCCTCGCTTCGTTTATCCTCAAGGAGGAGCTTGGTCGCCTTGGAAAGGTCGGCTGCACCCTCTGTCTGGTTGGAACCGTCATCATCGTCGTCAACGCACCAGAAGACAAAGAGATCCAGACCATCGACGAAATGCTCAACTATGCACTCCAGCCTGGCTTCCTCTTCTATTGCACCTTCGTCCTCGGCTTCTCGCTCTTTATGATCTTCCGCATGGTGCCCAAGTACGGCCGCAAGACTCCCCTCGTCTACATCTCGATCTGCAGCCTCGTCGGTTCCATCTCGGTCATGAGTGTCAAGGGGCTCGGCGTTGCGCTCAAACTCACCTTTGCCGGCAACAATCAGTTCAGCCACCCATCCACCTACTGCTTTGCCATCGTCGTCGTCGTCTGCATTCTCACCCAGATGAATTACTTCAACAAGGCGCTCGATCAATTCTCAACCAACGTCGTCAATCCCATTTACTACGTCTTCTTCACCACCTCCACCATCCTTGCTTCGGTGCTCCTCTTCCAAGGCTTCAACACATCTACCGCTCCTGCCGTTTCATTGCTCGGTGGCTTCATCGTCATCTTTACCGGCGTCTACTTGCTCAACCTCAACCGCATCATTGATCCCGTCACACAACAGCCGCGCATGTCGCTCGTCACCGGTGAAGGCACCACTCGCTTCTCGGAACAACATGAGCGCTTGCTCGATCAGCAGCGCGCCATGACCAGCCTCGCTAATGGCAGGTCCAGTCTCAGTGGGTCAGCAGGTCGTAGCGCTGCAGTGTTCGGCCACAGCAGGAAAAGCAGTGCAGCTTCTGCGGTGCTCTTCAACGCGTATGAAAACGAGGAGGCACTTGGAATGACGCGGCTCGACGAGGATGAATTCGGGGACGACCTCAGCGACACTTCGCCCATGATCCGACAGGGCAAATCCCGCGCTGATTATTTTGCCGAAGGCACCAGCGGCTCTCGAGCTTCGGGCGAGGCAACAGCAAAGGCGCAACGCAAGCTCAAGAGGCAAAGTTTGATCGACGATACCACACCCGATTTCCAAACCAAGTGAGCAACGCTGGCCTGCTGTCTTGCTTGCAATCTGGACGTCTGTCGCCTCTGCGGCGTGTCCCCTACCTGCGCATATACCTTTTAGGCATCGTACTGGCACGAAGGTGCTGAACGTATTGCTTACCACTCGCTTCGCCTTCCGGTGCAGAAAACTCTTCGTCTCTCTTAGCATACATTCATAATATACTCTAGCTGAGGGCCAGCTCCGGGCTTCGAAAGTGCTTACCTCGCCGCTGCTGCCCTGAGATGCGGGCCCTCTTCACTTTCACACACTGTATCATTAGAAGACACGAACGACAACTCAATGAGGAAACGCTTCTACTCTGTAATGCACACTTCGTAGCCAGGTCGGTATTGCAAGCGAGGTCCGTTCCATTCAAGCCAGCGAGGGGAGCACGGGCATCTCTCCCTCGGTGTTGCTAGGGCGCCTGCATCGGTGGCTTGGTGCCGATGCGATTTGCTTCGTGCATCATGGCACAGAGTGTCTAAGAAGAGCAGAGGCAAGATCAGTGTATGCTCTGTGCGGCCAAAGTTTGTGATGCTGCACGAGGTCGATCGATGCTGCTTGGCAGATCACTTCCCGCTCATCCCACTGCACAGGGCATATAAAGATAAACATCGTAGGTATATGCTTTCCAACTTTCTCCGTGCTCTTTTGCAACGGGCAAGTGTCCTGGGCAAGGAGAGGGTCTAAGAAAGGATAAAAGCTCGCCCTTTGGGGAGGGAAAGGTTTGTGTACGACAACGACCATCCCTCTTCCGTTGTCTTGCTCTAACCACTTTTGCTTCCATTCCTCCGTCACTACCATACAACTACACTCTTACCTTTGCTCGATGATCCCGCGCAGCGATAGGCAGTTCTTCAACATCGATGGAAGTCCGCCTCGCTCCAAGACTCCACCTTCCCAGATCAGCCAGCCTGGTAGTCACATGCAGGTCCGCTGGAATTCCGGTCAGCGTATTGCCGTCACCAAGCATCCCCGCGAAACACGGGTGATTGCTCCTGCTACGCCTTGGCGCCCACGTATCTCGCGTAAGACGTACAACACGCCGACCGAGAAGCAGCTCGAGGAGCGCCCTAGTCCTCTCCACCGTAAGAGTTCTTCCGTCATCGAGCCCCTTCAGCTCGGTGGAAAACCAGAGCCCAGCGTGCTCTCTTCCGCTCCGACCTCTGCTACCCTCGCTCCCGGATGCGACAAAGTACTGCCAGTCGAGTCTGTACAGCCCGAAGAGAAGGCGGAAGACGCATATCGACGCGAGCCCGAACCAGCTGCACCAAAGCTGGAGCAGAGCGAAGATTGGCAAGGCGATCGTTGGGGTTTACTCCGATCTGATCTCGAGAACAAGATGGCGGCGCATCGAGAAGCTGTGATGGGCAAAAAGATGAATGTAGAGATGCTTGAAGAAAGTCGTGGCCACGCTATGCACGCGGGACCACCGCTGCTATCCCAAACCTATTCTCAGTCAAGCAGCGGGGGCGCATTTGGTCCACTTGACATTCCTCACTATCCTGCAACAAAGCAGCTCGAACGCTGCCTTTCGACGGACCAAAACAATGACACCAACATTTATGTCAACGGCCTGCCCGAAGAGTAAGTCCGCGATGGATTGATATGACGTACAAATGGCACAGATAATGACAAGAGACCCATGCTGCTTTTGCAGGATGGACGACCATATGCTCTTCTTGCTCGGCTCTGCTTGCGGAGTGGTGATCAGTCACAAAGCAATGATGGATCGACAGACTGGGCTCTGCAAAGGATTCGGCTTTCTCATGTATGCTAACAGCAACATGGCCAAACGAGCCCTCGAGTGGCTCAACAGCCATGGATTCAGTTCCTCTTTCGCCAAGGTAAGTAGCCAGGCCTGTTTGAAAGCTCGAATCGATGCTGACGAGCCTTGTCTTCTTCGCTATATATTACAGGAATCGTTCTCGGCACGTCTTCGTCGTATGGCCGACGCATCCTCTTCCAACGTCTACCTGTCCAACCTGCCTCTCAAATTTACCGTCGCTCAACTCGAACAACTGTTCAATCCTCACCCCATCGCATCGCTCAAGATCCTTTACGATGTCCATGGAGAGAGCCGTGGCGTCGGCTTTGTGAGACTCTACGATCGAGCTACCGCCAAACTTTGTATAGAACGACTCCACAATCGCGTGCTACCAGGCACAACTCTGCCTTTGCAGGTCAGGTTCGCAGACAGCGAGGCGCAGAAACACCTCAAGCACTCAGTGCATCAGAAGCACACGCTCGAATCGTTGGGCCTGCTCAACTTATGCACAAGGGACGCATGGGACGAAGTACGAACTAGGACCCATCCGGTGGAAGTGAACGTGCAGCCAAGAGGAGTTGGACAGATAGCCAACGTCCGAACCGCAAGCGAACTGGACGCTGCCATGGCAAGGGCACGATCGACTTTTCCTCAGCCCCAGCCATTCATCCCTATGGCTACATCGATGCCTTCTCCCGGCGTGTATTCGTACTGCTCTCCAGACCATCTGCCAGCGGTTCAGGCTCGATCGGGGCTCGGCATCGATATTCCGAGTCACATGCATTGGCCCCACTTCGGCTTCGAGCCATGCTACAATCCCGCGGTCGTTGCCCCCACACTCTCAGCGAGGACCGTGTACCCTGGAGTGGACATCCACGATCCGCTCGAAAGTCGTTCACACCGTGCGCCCATCAGCGACTTCTGGGGCACTCACAAGCACTGGGGTGGCTACTCTGAGACTTACCTTCCACTTGACTCGTTACCTCCTCCCCCCGGGCTGGTATCTCCGCACTCGAATGGTAACGATCCCGCCGAAGTGCCGTCATCCAATACGGCAACGACGGCCAGAGAAGGTGACAAGCTCGTACGCAAGAAAGGTCCTGCAGCGGCAGTGCGCGTACGATTCCCTTACCCGGATCCTGTGAGCCGCACGAATGATGGGTCTCGAGCGGTCTCGGACCCTATGGCCATGGTTGCCGCACAGGCTAGGGTGAGGGAGGCCCAAGGAGCGCCCACCCTCGTCAGAGCGGCTGTCAGTGCCGACAACTCGGTTGAGCTGGAGGACCAATCGAGTGATTCGGCGGAACCGAGCGAGGAGGAGGAGGATAGCATGAGTGTCGAAATTCGAGTCGGTTGAGATGAGGTCACCTCAACCTGTTCCGGCTCCGAATGGTCCAGCATCTTTTTGTTTCCGCCTCTCTCAGCACTTCTGCCGACACTTGTTCTTGTTGATGTTCCGCTTCGCTTTCTCGGTTTCCTGTCTTGCTCAATGGATCGGACTTTCTCATATCAAAGCGAGGAGTTGGTGTCCGACGGTGTGTGAATTTCTCGATCGTACTTTCTCGTCAAAAAGTTCCAAGCTATCTGACACTAGGTCGGATGTGCCGACAAGAACAGTGGGTCCATTAGCTGGAGTCAAGAAAGATACTGCAAAGCGAGAGCCAATGAGAGAAGCGCTGCAATAGTTGGCATGTTGACCGGCAAGACCGACATGGACAGAACAGTGCAATGCGTGCGAATGTCTTTCGGGCTAACTAACTGAAATCACGAATCCGCTGCATGTACTGCGTCTCGGGCGAAGCGTTCATTGCAGAAGGGTTCCCAACATTCACCGCTTGCCGTCGCTTTTCACAGGATGTGTATAATCTCAGCCTCGTTGGGCAGCGTCCTGTCGTCCGTACTCGTAGCAAGACTTGACTTCAGAAAGGCGCAACTTGCAGCGACTTCAGAGTAGACTTTGCGTCTGCACCGCATCTTTTTGGTATGGAAGGGCAGACACTTGAAAAAATAAGCAATCAGAGTCAGGGACCGTGAAAGACAGGCTGGTGTTGAGATGGGTGCAGCGTGCAGAAACGGACGTTGAATTCGCTTGGCAGGGTTCTTCAGCTCAACTACGCGACCCGTCAGAACAGGAAGAAGAAGAGAAGGTCTGAGAGAGACCAGAGGAAAGAAGACGGGTCCAGACGAAGAAAGACAGGAATTCTGAGACGGCCACGCGAAACATCAGAAAAAAGGGTTGACTGAGGCTTGAGAAGAGGAAAAACGCACTCTCTGCCGGATCCGCTTTCCGTCAAAGTCGTTGGCCCACCCGCATCTTCTTACAGCCGAAAGTGATCTTACTATCGTCACCACCATCGCTTTCTAGCCAAAAACTAAGCCCTCAAGCACAGCTCGAGCTTGTCGTGCTTCGTCTGCAAACATGGCTACGACCGAAAAGCTCGGCACGGTATCGACCGAGGGCCTGCGCAATCGCGCTAAGCAGTCCAGCCAGACGGATCCGGCCAGATCAGAGTCGACCGAAATCGCCGCTCCATCCGCAGATCAAAGCCACACGTTCAGAAATCATGACAAGCAGGAGCAATCACAACCTAAGGTGCTCGGAAGGTCTCCCGATGGTACAGGTAGGTACTATGCCCCCGCTTTCCCCCACATTATGCTTATGCATGGATCCGATTCATTGGCACAGTTGTGCCGCGGCTTAACTCTGATTTGGCGGCCGATCCAAAGTTTCGGTTCTGCTTCTCGGCTTCTGCTGTCCTCTCTGCTCTCTTACATCCCATGCTTCCTGCCCAGGATCGCCTGAGACTCTTTATTTAGCGCCGGACAGTGCGATCTGGTTCCGTTCCGGTCTCGTTAGCCGCGGGAAGATCGACTTGCAGCCGAAGGAGATGACGTTTGACTGACGCTCTATTCTGCCCTTCCTGACATTGGCTCTTGTGCCCTTCTCCTCCCGAATCAACTGGCTCCTTTCGTATGGCGTCCCCTCCCGACCATACATTTGGAAATGGCTGCACTGGACCTCTCATTGTGCAATTCGCTGACAACCCGATGCATGATGTCCATGACTGCTCTCGGTGATTTTGGCGTTGGCTGAAATCAGTCTTTACTGTACCGCACACTCCAGACATGCTCTCGTCCATCTTCGACCCTCGCCAGCCCAAGACACCCCTCGACATCGTAACAGTGGTCTCCCTCTCACTCCAGATCGTCCTGTACTTCGCCCTGTCCCGGCGCGCATCCCAACTATTTTTCTTCCTCTACTTCGCCTTCTGGCGAGCGTCTTACAACGCCGGGCTCGGCTGGGTCCTCAAGCAGCAGAGCGAAAAGGGCTGGATCATTCGTCAAGTCAAGCAGCATGGTTGGATGGACGCCCAAAGACGACCTCGCGTCCACAATTGGGTCAAGCAGCAGCTCGTCACCAAGATGGACAAGGATTACGTCTTCGATGCGATGCCTTTGGACTACAACGTTTGGCTCATCTTTCGCAGCTTTGTCGATGTCATCTTGCTCAACGATTTCGTGGCCTACTCGCTCTTTGCCTTCTCATGCACTCGCCTGCCAGAGGGCCATTCGGTGGCGATGCATGTGCTACGTTGGATCGCGGGCTGGACGCTCATCTTCTTCAATCTCTGGGTCAAGATCGACGCACACCGCGTCGTCAAGGACTATGCTTGGTACTGGGGCGACTGCTTCTTCCTGTGCCTCCAGAGCCTTGTCTTTGACGGTGTCTACGAAATTGCCCCCGATCCGATGTACTCGATCGGCTATGCTGGCTACTATGGTCTTTCGCTCGTCAGTGGCAGCTATGCGGTTCTATTTGTCTCGCTAGCCGCGCACTTTGCGCAGTTCTTGTTCATGACTTTCTTCGAAGGTCCCCACATCGATCGAACGTATGGCGAAAGGAAACCTATCGCGGCTCGTGTGCCCCTTCGTCAAGCTCCCTTCAATGCCGCTTCTCGCAAGGCGGCTCACGCTGCAGACGAGGAAGACGCTGCTAGGCCAACCCGAGAGGCTGACAAGAATGCAACATCCAAGAATGCGTCTATGCATGATCCAGAGGGCCCCACTCCAAGCCAAACCGAAGGCTCGACCGCTCTCACCACCGACGACGAATCTTCCGACATCGAACAAAGCAAAGCGTTCAAACGTTCGACTCTCCGCTCCTCTTCCTCGTCCAACGATGCCATCAAGCACCACCTCTCCGGCATGGAACCACCTCAACAGCAGCGCCCTGTCACCACCCTCCACGATCTCCACCATCGCATCTTCCGCAAAGACACGGTCGTCTTCCGGAACCTCGACCTTATGCGGGCCAACGACTTCCTCCTGGTTGTCGGATCCCTCTACGCTCTCTTGCCGTTGATCCTACCTACTCTAGGGCGCAACTGGAAATTGACTCTGCTGTTCATCAATGCTCTCGCTTGGCGTACCTTCCACTCGTTCGGGCTTGGTATGGCTCTGTCCCGTCAATCCGAGAGTAAATGGATTGTCCGCCACTTCCTCAAGCACTACCACTACACGCAGCCTCAGGACGCCGTCTTCGAAGCTTTTAGCAACTGGAAAGTCGTCTACAACACCTCGCTGGTCATGACGTACATCTCCTTCGGTGCACTCGCGTGCAACTGCTACACCCCCATCGGCCACCCTGATTGGACGGTTGGGCCGGAACTACTCCGTCACACGCTAGGCTTTCTGCTCATCGCTCTTCATCTGTGGACCGCAAACTCGTCCTACGAGGTCCTCGGCCCCTTTGGATGGCTCTACGGTGACTTTTTCATCGACGAGTACCCACATCAGCTGTACTACACCGGTATTTACCGATTCCTCAACAACCCCGAACGCTCGATGGGGGGTGCAGCGTTCTTCGGCCTTGCTCTCATCGCTGGATCAAAGCTCACTCTTACCATGGCCATCGTCTCCTACCTTGCGCACTGGGGGTTCCTGTCGTACGTCGAGGGTCCTCATATGAGGAAGCTTTATGGCGAAGCGGCGCTCCGCAAGGATTCCGGTCTCACCAAACAGCTCAAGTCGCAATGGGTAGCGGCCAAGGAGACCGACCTGTTCCGCCTCGCTCAAGAACATCCCACGATCAAAAACGTCCAGGGCACCATCGAGAAAGTGCAGCGTGACACAGCAGAGGCTTTCGAGGAGTTCTTCCGCCAATCTCGACCGCGTTTCGAAGGCATGCTCGAAGAGACCAAGGTTCTGCTTCAACAGAGCAAAGACCGTCTGCTGATTGTACGCGTGGAAGACGACCAGAAACTGAAATCGGAGGGAGTCGATAAGTCTCAGTACAGTCTCAAGGTTCGTCTCGAGGCTAGCGAGAGAGGGGAAGATGGTGTTGCACGGTTCCACCTCGGTCGACCGATTGAGGTGGAATGGACCGCGGCTGCTAACCATTCTCGTCGGGATTGGATTGGAGTGTATCTGCTTTCGCGGTTTGGAGGCAAGCAGGGTGCCGATGAAGCTTCGCTGGTGACCAAGATCTCGAGCCAGGGTAAGTGGTTAGGTGTCGCCGAGGAGGAATGGGTGGGTGATGTACACAAGACTCCGTCGGTTTCTTCTGCTACGTGGTTGGGTTCCGATAAGAATGCGGAGAGCACCCAGGACGGGGTTCGAGGTGTGTCGGTATTCCGAGACTCCAAACTGCCGTGGACGCCTGGTGTGTATGAGTTCAGGTATCATCATGATGGAAAGCACAACGTCCTCGCCCGCTCGTCGCCGATCGAGATCTTCGTCGGCACCCTTCCCACCATCACCACTTCTGAAGCGGACGAACTTGAGAAAACCATCGACATCATTCGCGATATCGTGCGATACTCAGTGCCATCCTCGAAACCGCTCCGTCTGTCGATCGCCTCCGCGCAACCGGCGGCAGACAGCCTTCCCGAACAAGCCGTCGTCGAGGCCGAAGTTTCCGAATCGTCACAGGTGGTCGAGGATGACTTCACCATTTGGGATCGACAGCAGGCGTCCAGGATCTCAAGCGCGATCAACGCCGCATTCGATCTCGAGCTCTCGCCCGAGGTCATCATCGCTGAAGCTAATATCAGGCGTCTCGCGCTAGATGTCGTTGAGGGGAGACGCGTTCTCAGACCCGACTTTCAACCTGTCATGTCCTAGCGATCCCCCCTTTTGCTCACCTCCGCAACGTCACACTTCGCTTTCCACACCATCCCACAAATTCCCCAGACTCAGCATCAAAACACAATCTTGTCACAATGTTTAAAGGTCAAACGACCGTACCATTTCGTGCAAACAGAGATCAAGGATGCATAAATGTAATCACCGCTTCTCTGAACACACTCAACAACCTCCTGATATCCCTCCTCCTCATCTTGACCCTGTACTCGATCTCGTCGATCGTATGTTTACCATTGAGATACGGCAACAGTCGAAAGAACTTTTTCACCGTTGCGGGGTCTTTGTCTCCTACCATGGTGGCGATGTACTCGTTCTCTCTCCTGGAAGCACGCGAGGGCTCGACAATGAGAGTCTCGCCGAAATCTTCGTCAGCGCTGGTGTTCAAGGTGCTTGAGCGGTGCAGAGGCGGTTGATGTCCGTGGGTGGAAGACGTTGAGTCGAGATGGGCATCAGAGTCAGAGCCGGAAAGGTGGGACGACGAAAGCGAAAAGTCGGATGATGAGAACGAGCCGATAGAAGAGGAAGAGTTGGAAGTGTGGGTAGAGCATTTCGAGCAAGTACATGCGTCGGAATGATCTGCTTCCTCTTCGGCCTCAGATTCGCTAGGTGGAGGAAGATCGGGTCGTTCACTTGCTGTCGAGATCCTTCTTCTTGTCCTTTGCCTTTCTCCTTTCTCGGTGTTGCTTCCCGTGCTCAGCTTCAACGCATCCAGCTTGCCCGTCAACTGATCATTTCCGGTTGCTTTCATCACTTCACTGTAACCCTCCTCGTCCTCCGCCTCCTCGCCGCTTTTCTCCTCATCGATTTCCACCTCGGCCCCCACGCCGAAACCCCTCACCCTCATTCTCGCCCTGCTTGGACTCCTGCTCCTCCCGATCGCCTTCCGCCCTCCGGAGCGCGCAGCGCTTGTCGCCCTCCTCGCCCTCCTCGGCACACTACCTTCGGCACTGCTGCTCACATTCGAGCCTCCGCCAACGCTGCTGTCCCTGACATAAGAAGGAATCATCCTAGCACCGGGCACCACATTGGGTGTCGTCGGCCGGCTGTTCTTCTGAGAAGTACTTGGCGTCATACTGAGCCCAGCCTTGTTGTGAGGATAATTCGACGAGTTCGAAGAGGAGGTGGTATCGGCTCGAGGACGACCGGGGAAATCGGGACGATCCGCGAGATTGCTGAAACTGACCGAAACAGCAGGCACAGAGGTGTGAGCGGTGGAGGGAGAGCGAGAACGCAGGACGGGTCGACGTTCGAACTTGAGCTCGTCGAAGGGTTGTTTGATCGAAATTGGATGGGGCGACCTGTCAGAGTCGGAAGTGTTGGAGCCTTTGCGATGTTCATGATGATGGTGGTGATGATGGTGCTTGTGATGATGATGGTGGTGAGGACGATGAAAGCTTGACCCAGCATCCGATCCGGCAATAACTGCTGCAGCCGCGGCAACTTCTCCTAGATCATCTGGGGTCGCCAAACTTTTCAGCCCCAGGCGACTCAATCCGGACTTGTGTTCCGCTTCTTCCGTTGCTGCACCAGGATCGCGAGACTCTTCTTGCTCCTCATCTAATACAGCCTCCCCTTTCTTCCTCGTATCTGCCGACCTTGACTTATCTCTCTCCCTGCTTCTGCCTCTCTTTTCTCCACCGTTGCTCCTTTCCGCCTCTTCCTTGTCCTTTTGTTCGGCCAACTCTACCTCCCTCCTCCTCTTCTGCTCTTCCATCTGCGACTTTCTGATTCTTCTCGCCTCCATCCTCGCCACTCTCTCCCTCTTCTTCTCCCTTCTCTTGCGGTGCCTCTCGTGTCTCTCTTGTCTCCTTTCTGCGGTCCTTCTCTTGACGGCCTCGGTTGCCATCAGCCTAAGCCTGATATGCAACTTGACAACCACGTCTCGCCTCAACAACCAGATCAACACATCAAGAGCTAGCTCCCTCTGGTGCCTTGCTGGGAAGTGAGAGTTCATCGGTCGTCCCGAGGAGGAAAGCTGAGAGAGAAACACGGGCAGGGGCACGAGTTCCGGAAATGTGTGCGCCCAGATGCGCGAGAGTTGCGGTAGACGGGCAAAGTCGAAGAGCGGAGAAATGGCGTACACATGCCCTGGTCGAGGGACGTCTATGACTCTGGCTTGACGATAGTAAATGAGATGTCGAATCATGGGGTAGACATCCTCGTACAGATCCCAACCGAGCATATCAGCCACCTGGCTAAAGTTGAGCGAGTGGTACAAGTTGGGTCGGAATAAGGCAGTGAAGTTGCGTGCGAGTTGCTCAAACCCGTGCGCTTCATGGGCTTGAGCTTGACCACCACTGGGGGAAGCATCGCCGGCAGGACTGGCGTTGTCGGAAGCGAGTCTGCCTCTACTGTGGAGCTCGTCGGTTTGATCGTGAAGGAGAAGCAGCGTCTTCCAAGGTAGAAGGTAGGGCCCAGTGGTTCGACACCATTCTTCGAAACTTAGCTGATGGGGAGCCAGATCCAGCAAACGGTCGTACGTCCCTCCCCCACCGTCTTCATCAGCACCCTCCTTCCCCAAACCTGCGAAACCGCCTCCAGACAGAAAGATGGGATCGTTGGGATCGAGCTCGGTCTCAATGTCGACGGTTTTTGTCAAGGTGGTCGGATCTTGCAGAATAGGAGGGAGCTGGAGATGGACCTCGATCCGATCATTGATGGTGATAAGAGCATCGGAAGAGGTGCTGATGCTCTTGTGCAGATCCCTGATGCACCTGGCGAGAGAAGAGATGCCAAGACATTGCGCCGCATAGGCCGCATACGCTTGGCCATCATCCATGCAACGTTCGCGAAGCGCGAGTAGCTTTTCGGTCTCGCGCCCGACATAGTCGGCCTTGGACTGTTCGGCAAAAAGCGCGGCAGTCATCTTGAACACAATGTTGTCATAGTAGAGCTGCAGCCATGAAGAGAGATCCATGTTGGGCATTGTGGTGGACGGATCCGGACGATCCAAGACTAGGACGAGGTGGAACTGTGTGAGAGGAGCAGTGGATCTGGAGTTGGACGAACCGGACGCTGACTCTGTGCGGCCTTGCGAGACGCTTCTCGGTGGCTTGGTGGATGCTGGCGACGAGTTTTTCGGCGAATCTTGCGCATCCGGAACATCGTAAGGACGAATCTCCTTTCTCAAGCCAGACCTGCCCCTTTGCTGCCGTTGACCGACATCTCGGTCGTTGACTTCACCACCGTCTTGGCTGCCATCCCACCCGTCGCCATCAGGATCACCCCAAGTGCCCGACTTGCTGACAGCCACGGGATGACCTAGAAAGGCGACATCATCGACAATCAGCTCGAACTTCTGATGCGCCAGATCCAGTCTCGGGTTCAGAATGCTGGCGAGAATCTCGATATCGTAGCCCAGGTAAGTCTTGTACGCTCTTGCAGCTTTCTCTTCTCTTCTTGCCTTTTCCTCGGGAGAGAGATCCTTTGATGTCCCGGCATCCGAGTCCGGCGCTCGGTCACGGTCATGTGCATCTGCTGTGTCTTTAGCTCTATCACCTGATCTGATGCTGTTGTTGCCCTCTTCCAAGCCGGCAACCAACGGTCTCCTTGGTTTGCTCTTGCTTCTACTGGCACTGACGGCTGCCTTGGACCTGCTGTGAGAGGCAGCCGTTTCTGAGCCCCTTACACTTCTGGTTTCGTCTTCGTCGGCTCCACTGGCATCCGAGTCTTCCACATCGCTCGAGCTCGGGGTGTCGCTCTGCCTCGCGTCTTGTGAGTGACGGTCTTCGTGGTCCTCGTCATTTCGATCCCATTTCGCTTTCTGACGCACTGGATCGAGCTCGTCCTCGTGATGGTGGTGGTGATGAGAATGATGTTGCTGCTGAGGTGGAGCGTCGGTGAAGTATTTGACCTTGGAGTAGCGCTTGAAAAGCTTAGGATTGTTGGGCCAACGGAAGACAATGTGGGAACCTCGAGTGGAAGACGTGGCTAGGATCACACCTAAGAGAGACTCTGACATGGTGGCCGGGTGTGCTGCGTAGGATGGAGGGATGCGCGAGCTGGCGATGGTTACGAGAAGAGCATGTTGAACATGTTGACGAGAAGGGCTTGTGATTGTGCGCGATGGCTAGGTGATGGTTTGGCTAGGAAGATAGCCTATCTATGCCATTATTACTGTATGCAGTTGCATCCACAACACCAACATGACGCAGGCTGGTTCGAGCGCTGCTGAGTTTTTGTGGAGAAGGTTTTCAGAAAGTGGGTTCGTGGTCGTGGGTTCAAAGTTCAGTTTGTTAGAGCCTACCAGTCAACATGACATTGGCTTTTGGAACGCGCGCGAGTCGCTCTTTCGTCTCGCTCAAGCCAGCCTGGGCGCCAGCTCGAGTGCTTGTCAAATCTCATCGCTTGGCCAACATTGACTGACTGCCATCACTACAGGGTCTCCCCATCGTATCTTCTTCGGCCTAGGATACGTAAAGATGGCAGCGGAACAGGCCCTCTTCCTCGACAGCGCAATCCGCGACTGGGTCTTGATCCCTATTTTGGTGGTCATGATCCTGGTTGGCGTGTTGAGGCACAACGTCATCTCGCTGCTCAACTCGGCGCCTAAGGCCATCCCTGCTCCTGAGCTGCGAGAACAGTACGTATACATCATCATTCTTTTGCATGGCTTACCTTTGTTTCTGGATAGCTGCTGACAATCCGATCCTTCCATGTATCTGCAGGCGCATTCTGGCACGAGCCGGAGCATTGAGACAAAACTACTTTCACCTCCCACCCACGTCGTTCTCATCTCGTAAGACCTTTCTCACCACGGCGCTCAGCTCTGGATCCTACCTGCAGCCTAAGCAAGAGAAAGAATCAGACAAGCCTAAGAACCCTTTCGAGGGCGGAGGAATGGACGGCATGATGGAAGGCATGAAGAAGCAAATGGTAATGATGATTCCACAAACCATCATCATGGGTTGGATCAACTTCTTCTTCTCGGGCTTCGTTCTGTTGAAGCTTCCCTTCCCGCTGACGCTCCGATTCAAGGTGATGCTGCAGAGGGATATCCAGACGCCCGATCTGGATGTTACGTGGGTCAGCTCGTTGAGTTGGTACTTCCTGACCCTCTTCGGTCTCAACGCCGTATACGCGCTCGTTCTGGGTGATGAAAACTGTAAGTGCACCCCCCAATCCTGTCCGTCTTACGCCCTCGAGATGGCTTACTGACCGCTGCTGTTCTTTGGTTTCCTGATTGCGATGGTCGAAAACAGCCGCAGACGGGACGAGGGATATGGCTATGGGTGCCGCCGCTCCAATGGCTGGCATGATGAACCCAGCCGCGCCAGGTCAAGGTCCCGACTTTGAAAAAATGCATCTCGCCGAAAGGGATAACCTCGAGTTGGTCGGCTTGGAGGACAGTAAGATCAGATGGATCGGCGACGGCATTGAGGATCGCGTCCTCGCTCTTTACTCTTAAATCAACCTCTAGCATAATGGCATGTCTAACAAGCACAAGTTTTGTCGCATCGGAGCGAATCATTCAGATCGCAAGCACATCCTAGAAACAAGCTTCATGATATCCTAAAGTGTATGGCATTGAAAGTGCTGCACAGAAAGGGTGAGTGGTCAGACGGCTGAATTTACTTTTTCTTGGAGGAAGGCTTGGAGGTTTTGCTCTTGTTAAAGGAAGGCTTGGAGGTTTTGCTCTTGTTAAAGGAAGGCTTGGAGGTTTTGCTCTTGTTAAAGGAAGGCTTGTTGGGAGTTTTGCTCAGGCTCCTCCTCTTGCTGGCTCTCTTGACGTTCCTTTCAAGGCGGCCGACGCCCTTGTACGAGTCGCCGGAGACCTTGACGATGGCCAGAGGAGCACGCTTTGTCTTGAGAACCCGACTAGAAGTACTGGCGTCTCTGTCAGGACCGCCGGAGGTAAGAGCGGCGTTTATATTGACGCGCTTTGTTCTCTCTTCGGCAAGCGCCGGGGCAATGACCGATGGAGTATCCAGGGGCTCGGCGTCGCCGAATTCCTCGTGCTGTATACCACGGAACGACTTGTCGGCGCACTGGACGGAAGGTTCAGATTCGGGCATGCGTGTGCGCTCCCTGGCGCCGAGAAGACGGTCCATGTTGGACTGGAACTCGGATTGCAATGGTATTTTCTGAAACACCAACGAAGGAGAACAACGCTGTCAGTATGTTGTTGTGAACTCGCAGTGCCATGACAGCTCTCGATGAAGCAAGGGTTCAGTATAGTAAGGATTGTAAAAATTTTGGTAACCATGTAGATGTCTTCAAGACTAATCGAATTGTTTTGTTGCTCATCATATGTGACCCTGCTTGCAGCGTCGAGAGCGTCGCTTGACTTGTTGAGGATTGCAGAAAAACTTACCTTTGCTACCCAATCGCACTCGAGTGCCCTTAGTCGCAAGATGGCCTCTGTACGTTGCAAGCTGGTCGAGAACTTTTCGGATAGGGCACGGATGGTCCACGTTGCGGGATCACTCTCGTGCAGCTGCCACATCTCTGACTTTGTACTCTGTCGAACCGGAAGCGGAGGATTGAATGCCGGGTTGAGGGGAAACGGTGTGTCGGCGATCCAGTTGGGACCCATGCCAGGTTTGGGCTGCTTGTACACTCGTGCCTCTGACCGAATCCACTCATCGAAGGGCGGAAGCTTCTGGGGACGACCCCTACCGGCAGACTTGCGACCACGGCCGATAGCATTGCGCTCTGTGGGGGCTGGAGAAGCTTCGGATGCGGCAGTGAAAGGGCTTCTGCGCGCGGTAGCATCTCGTGCTTCGGGTGCTGCGTACGAGGCGGAGGAGGTAGAAAAGGCCACAGCCACACTGCGTGAGCCAGAAGCAAGAGCAGGGCCGGAGCCAATGTGCCGTAATGCGTTGAATGCTGATCTAGGTGCAAACGACATCTTGAGAGGCGATTTGATGGATGGATGCTGATGGATGGTGGATGCAATAAGATGAAGGGAGAAAGGCAACTGCGCGAGGCTTTGCGGTTATTGGCTCGAGAGTAAATTTCTTCCAAATTGTGCGGCGGCCAATCTCACGTGCGGTAAGCAGCCCGATTGGTTCGGTTCCGAGATCTGATTCAGTCGGCAACGCGCCTTGAACGTGGCTGTGGCCCAAAAAGTGTCAGAGATATTGCTGCTCAACAAGTGTTACTTTGCACTAAAATCACCGATCCTTCTCAACTGGACACATTCTCAGTGGTGTCAGCCTCAGCCTTGCATAGGCTCAGCCGATTAATCCTTCTCGACTCAGCCTCGAGTGGATTGGATTCAACAGGATGAGGCCACCGAGGAGCATGCTCTCAATCCGAATACCTTGATTGCCTTTCGTCGACTTCCAAGGTGGCTTGAGCAACTCGACTAACAGATCTTTTGATGACAACTTAAACACCTCGTGCTGGTTGCGAGCACAGATCACGCCTACTTCGGCTCGGTGCCTGAGAGTCTCTGAACATGCCACCGCCTCTACACAGCTCGGTCAAGTCCACTACTTCCTCTGCGCCTTCCAGGATTTGCAAAAAGGTGATCGTCCAAGGCCACGCCTCTAGCACAGGAACAACATACACACTGTATCTCAAGGTGCAACTGCCAACAAACGAGCCATGCCAGAGTTATGACCTATTTACTGATTCAACCGTCGATGTTCGAAGTGCAACTGTACATCGCCTCGACGCCGCCGGTGCCGCCCCCGCTCTGTCCGACACGGCAGCAGTCGCAGCCAGGTTCTTGGGTATTCCCATTTCCATCGATCACGGCATCGACGAGAGCTTGCTCGGATTCGATCCACGCAAGCGACGCACAAGTGGCTCCCAAACCCTGCCTTCTGTCAACAAGGGTCCTGACGGCAATGTGTCGCTACACAACCAGGATGAGCCTGCGCCCCGATCCAAGTCCAGAAGCGATTCCTACATGCTCACACTCGAGCTGTTTGCCCCGCCGACATCGAAGCCGCCCTTCTCACCCTTTGCGGTACGCCTTGCAGTGCCTTTCTGCCTCCACAACTATGTACGCCTGACAGTCGATGAAGATATCAACAACGATCTCGGCGCGGGTCATATCATCGTCGAGTCCGATCCAGGTATTCGACGCGTTTCAAAGCGACGCAAGCCCTCTCTTCCAAGCTCTCCTACACGCTCGAGACCTCGAGGATCAAGTACGGTCTCGCTCTCTGATGATGAGGTTGATGCTGATGCAACCTCCATGGCTTCTTGCATTGCCGAAGAGTCTGGTTCAGATTCAGACGACTTTACCATTGTAGGCTCCTTCGACGCTTGCGATGCGCTCGTAATCAGATTGGCTGGTGAGCAAGCTGGTGATCTCCTCCTACCCGCCGGTTCTTCTTATCAGACTTTTCCCAACGCGTTGAGGGCGAAACAGGCTCTCAGTACAATCACTTATCGACGCGATGCTTCTGATCTGTCCAAGCCATCGGCACCTGATTCAACCGTTGCGGAAGGTGTGGGAGTCACCAGTGTAGCATTCGAGGCAAGTGTCGTACTGCAAGATCCCTTCTTCGCGGGTCTTGACCGCGAAGTGCAACTATATATGCTACTGGACCCTCAAATACCTGTCCTGAAGTGGCAACCGATCTCCGTTGACGCATCAAGAGGTATCTTGAGCTGGTTCCTTGGTCCACCGATGTTGTCTTCACCTCCTTCGAGCGCGGAGCTAGGGTCGTCAGGCGACGCAAAGTCGGGCAGGGCGTTGAAGTTTGACAATGCAGACCTTCTGGTCTTGCCGGACCCTGCTATGTGCTCTGACGACGACGAAGACTTGCTCAGCACGGCACCACCGGATGGACTCAACGATGCCAACTTCGACTTCTCGCTAGATACCGTCGCTGCACCTCCGCCCAAACGAAGGAGATTCTCTTTGCAGTCTGCTTCAAGCACAAAGGGCCTTGCTTCCAGACCGCCATCAGAGCCATCCGATACCGCAACCAACGCTTCGCACATGCTCAACGTGCTCTTCAACCTGCTACCCGTTCTCCAGAGTACCGAGCCGATCATTGTCACCATTCGCGGTATCCTCACTTTGAGCAGCACATCACATGAGGCGCTGCGATGCAAAGACGCCTCCAAGTTGCCTAAGGGCTTGTTCGTACCCGCAGCGATAGCACAGGAATACCGGTCACCTACGATCGTAGCTGCTGAGACCATCTCCATACCATCGCAATTGGTCGTCCAACCTGCAGAATCACTCGAAGACTCTCGGGAGACGGTGCAGGGACAATGGCCCCTACTGAATGCGCCAACGAGCGTCGAACAAGCTCCTCAAAAGACGGATGGTGACGCTAACATCGAGGAGATCCTTCGACAAGCGCTTGCCATCATCACTGCTCACAACTCATCCTTAGCGGAAGCCAAAGATAGAGCCATTCCAGAGAACAGGCAACTGGCCGCAAGACAAGGGAGAAGCCGACACGAGTGGATTGTGCTCACCTCGCATCTGCTCTGGACGCTCTTCTTGACAGCCATGATGGTAATACTCTTCAACGCAGGTCAAAATGCCAATCTTGCGCTGTCAGCCAAGCTGGACCAGCTCACAAAACAGATGGAGGCTGCTTCCTTCACCCAGTCGAAAGCAGCACTTTTCGAGCCGCCAGCAGTGATACCAGAAGTCGTAGAGGCTGGGGTCCAGTCATCTTCGGATGAAAGTTGGGATCCGGTCGCTGCTTTGCTGTACAAGGACGACGCCCTTGGATCAGATGACTCGCCAGACGCGAATTTTCCGATCAACAACGTCGACAGGGGTTTGGAAGAATCCCCGCAGAAGAAGCTATTCTCGGACGACCGAATGATGATCCGAGATTCATCGCAAAGTCATCTGAGTGTAGTGCCTTACGTGTCCAGTTGGCTCGTCGACCTTTTGGAATTGCCAGTGGTGCTTCTGGCTCGCTTGATCCAGTTTTTGATGGGACACTGAAGAACACTGCGCAGAATACTCTATCACTCTCACCTCGGTCCCAGATACCCATTCACATTCCATAACCGACGAAAGCATGATCGCACAAAGTAAACGGCATAACGCCAACTGATAGGGGAACGAAAGGCTGGACTGATGCCATTACACAAAGCTGAGAAAGAAGGTGAAATATAGGCATACAGAAGCGGTATATGATGAAGCGGATTGAAATTCGAGGACAGACGGAAGCGTCAGCGAGCGTCGAAGGTGGGTTTGGGGAGGGGATGTAAGCAAGGAAGGTGGGGCCAAACAACTTCAGCACCGACACCTTGCGCGCTTAGTACTCAGCGAATTCCTCGCGCTGGTAGCCCTTGCCACGAAGACTCCTCTCGCCGTAGCCCAACGGCATCCTAGAGCTGGCCCTGGCAGGCTCGTCACCCTTGGGCGGTCTCGTCATACCCAACGCGTGCAACACAAGTGGGAGGGCAAAGTGGACAGCCATGACGAAGAACACGGTGGCCAAGGTGACCCACGAGATGGCGGTGGTGGTGCGATAGTGACGGTAGTTGAGGTAGCGGTTTTGAGCGAGGAAGGCGTTGGCCTGTTCGATGTTGTTGATGTCAGCCCAGGGACCCAGAGCGGACAGGGGCTGAGTAGTGGAGGTGGCAGGGTTACCGTTGACTCCTGAAGAGAACATCTGGATGATGCTCAAGAGGAACACCTTCTGCCCGGTGGTGAACGGCTCGGAATACTGGCTTCCGCGTGCGAACGTTGGATGCTTGTTCACCGCGTAGGCAGTGTAGGCTGCAGCAATACCCAGCAATGCACCACTGAGGACCAACTCGACCAATCCAACCAAAAAATAACCATAGGTACCCTTACCAGTCCTCTCACCTCTCCTCTTGGGGAATTGGGCACAGGCGAGGACGGCTGCCAGGTTACCAAAGGCGAACACGATAGCGGCAACGACCATGGCGGCAAGAACGACGTTGAGCATGCCATTGTCTTGCAAGCTGACAAAGTTGTTGATTTCGGATTTGGTGCGGAGGATCTGCCAACGGGAGTAGTCCCAGGCATTGAGACCGAGGAGTGTCACACCGAAAGCTACCACGGCGAGTTGGAGCGGGATCTCGATCAACTGGGGTGCGAAGGGTGGGCGCGAGTGAGGAGGTGCCATGATGGTTCGGTGCTAGCCTAGCTTGGGCTCTTCTCTGCCAAAGCGAGTAGGGCCGCGGTGGATGCTGGTGATAAAGAGTGTAGAGAGTGTGGAGGTGGGATCGCTCACGGACCCGTTACGATCGTGCTGAGAGAAGTGGATGGAGATGTAAGGGAGGTTGTGGATGATGGAGAAGATGGACGACCCGCTGGTAGTAGAGAAGGCAGCAGCTAAGCGGCGTATGGCAACAACTCCAGGTAGCAGTGCGGCACCCTCAGTAAATAGGATACCTACTAGCGTCCAGAAGAGGCGAGACAGAGAAGGTCCGAACTCTGCAAAGGGTATCTGAGCAGGAACGATGGGGGGCCTAGCCGAGGTCAACGCAGCAGCCGAAGTGAACCTGCCAAAAGCGGCCCTTAAACCTGTTCGACCCTGACCATTTCGTCGCTCACTGAAGGGGTTCGATCGTACTTGAACGCAAACGCAGATCTCGCGGTTGCTGTTTCTCAGACCTACCTGAAACGAGAGGTTTGAGCGAGCCATCAAGGCGATTGGGCACTGCGCTATACAGTGCTAGATTGTGCGACTCATCCGAACCAGAGCGGAGAATACAGAGTAGGTAGGCTTTGACGTAGATCATCCGACCATAGCCCAATGCGTTACCGGCACTGGAGCAGTCGAGGCGGGGCATTTCGCAGATGCAATGAATGCACCTCGCAGTCATGACAATTTGGATTGTTATTTTTTTTTATTTTTTTCAAAGGCAGAGAAACCCCGCATCCATTCACGCAGCGGCGGCGGCGGCGGCGGCGGCGGGTGATGAGTGTGCGACGGCTTGTGAAATTACAGAGTGCGTGCGCGGAGGTTGAATTTGCTCTGTCGGTGGGCTGAAGAAAACCGCTGCATAGTGAGCTCCTTTGCTTCGATCTTTTGATGTGAGACTGGCTTGTTAGTAACATGAGATGAAAAAACTGGTCTATTCGACATGAACCTTCTTCTACAATGGTAGCAATAGTGTGATCATGCATGGTGACAATGATGAACTAACACTTGCGATCAATCCCACGACGCAACTCCTCCTCTCTATACTCCATCATCACCTGAACTCCAACAAACAGTGCTGCACATGCACCGACCATGAACTTGATCCCGTCCACCGACCCCACCAACTGCTCCAACATATACTTCATCCCATCCATCCCTATCGCAAACCCAACCAAATTACCTGTCATCATCATCAACACATTCCCCACCCCACCCACCGCCGCAACATGCCTATACCACCATCTACCACCATAACTCCCGTACGGCAACGCCTTACGCGCCACCACCTCCGGCACGATGAAAAACGTTATCAACCACCCCCACGCCAACAACTTCAAACTAAGATCATGCCACAACGCAACAAACGTAAACACCAGCAACGTCGCTGCGATCTGGTTCTTAGCACCTCCCAATGGAATATAAATATACCTCACAATCCAAAGATTGTACGACCGATGCCAAGACCTCCAAAACCCAAGCGTCGAGTAATTGTTCGCCATACACCTCACCATATTCTCGGGTGCTTCTACACCATCCGCCATCGCCCAAAGTCGGAAGAATCGCCACGGTATCAACAGCTTGAGCCATACGATGATCAGATTCCAGAACCCAATCATGGACAGTTCCAGAGCAGTTGAATGCACCCACGCCTTGGTGTCCTTGATCGCGTTGACGTAGATATAGTGCAGGATAAACTCCATCGTCATCAACGACACGACAAACCTAATGCCATATCGAATCACCGTGGCTGTCTCAATTCGGCACGGATGTACAAGTTGATGACCAAAGTCGTTGAACGTCATGATCGGCCCCGCGATGAACAACGGCGGATACAGCGCATATAGCAGATAGTTGCGAACGCTATACTCCTGCAAATGCTGCGTCAACCTCGTACGCTCTTGAAACGTCGCCTCTCTCTCCTCCCTCTGCACCTCGTTCATCTTGCTTCCCGGCTGTCCGCCCTGGTTCGACTCCACCTTGGCCCAGTGCCAGTCCAGGCTGAAACTGACCAGCCTGAGCATGGTGATGTTGAAGTTGATCTGCCACCTGGGCAGCAGTCCCTTGAACGACTCGAGGAACGCAAGCGACGGATGGATGTTCGAGTATTCGAAACCATCGTTCCAGTGTACGGCGAACAGAGTGCAGACGTTGAACACAAAGCTGACGGCCGGTGAGATGCGATATCCACCGAGGGTCTTTGCCAACGCATAGTTGGTCAGAAGAACGAGGAAGAGCTTTAAGCAGTTGAAGCCGTGCAGCGCAAACACGAAGACGGCCGTGAACAGCGCGAGGAAGACGATCCGATTTGGTTTCTGTTCGAGTTTTCCGGTGGCATTGCTGTCGATCCTCGCGTACTGCGCCTGCGAGGAGGAAGGTAAGGATGAAAAGAGCTTGGAGAGTGCAAGGTAGAGCGCCATAATCCCTGCCAGTTGAGGAACGTAGTCGCGGAAGGAGCGGTACTGAAAGTCGCTATCATCTCTGAGTCTCCCAAAGAGCCAGCCTTGCTTGAGATGACTCGAGTACGTATAGTAGTTGGGATTCGAAGGTCGACTCAAATTGACGGGCACCCACACCATCAACGGCACCACGATAAGGAAGACGAGAAAGTAAAACCTGAACTCCCACGTATGCCACCTTCCCCTCTTCGATCCTGTCGTTAGATGTACTGTCGTCGTCGACGTCGAAGGGTCTCGGTGATTTGCAGATTGGGCTGATAATGCATTGGTGTCAATGGTAAGGGAAGCGAGCCCGCGGTTGCCGAAAACACGCTTCACCATGGGATTCGATGGAGGGCTGACCGTCTCGGTGTTTACCGTTCTTCTCGCGAGCGTGGTATTCCCAGATGATGGAGGATATGACGTGCTGCCATTGTTCGAGTTGGCGCTCTTTCGAGTGGTAACCATTTCGTCTCCTTGTTCATCGGCCTGCTGCCCGTTGGTCGTAGCGAGGGCAGGACTGGCGAAATGTGTCGGGAGCATACCCCAGCCGTATTGGGCAAGCAAGGTCGACGTGACCAGCTGACGTACTCGGCACGACCCTGAAGCGACGCGAAAGATAAGGATGGATCCAAAGGGTATCAGATAGGATGTAGGATCAGCATCGACATTCGAAGGGTGCACAACTACATTTAAGCTCGCCGCGTGGAGTTGGCGAAACGTTGGTCTCTAATGTATTAGTCAGGCTGACATACTCGTGTCACGCTAGCACCGAATTTCGCGCTTGGGACACACCACTTCGACAGCTCACACCATCTGCAGCCGGAACAACACACCTCCTACACACGTCACCCTCGACAACTCTCTGTCTCTAGCTGCGGTGCAGAAAGATCGTTCAAGATGGCGGTAAGTGCATCATGCGCACGACCCATTGGCTCTTTATGAAGCGATGCTGACTCTAGGCTTTTCATTTGACCACCCGACCTGATTTTGCGTTGCAGATCAACTGGATCCTGCTGATCAGCCGACAAGGCAAAGTGCGACTCGCCAAGTGGTTCACCACCATGTCGCCCAAAGCCAAGCTCAAGATCACAAAGGATGTCACACAGCTCGTGCTCGCACGTCGCACGCGCATGTGCAACTTCTTGGAATACAAGGACTCCAAAGTCGTATATCGGCGGTATGCATCCTTGTTCTTCGTCACGGGCATCTCGCAAGGCGACAACGAGCTTGTAACGCTCGAGATCATCCACAGATACGTCGAAGTGCTCGACAGGTACTTTGGCAACGTTTGCGAGCTGGATCTGATCTTCAACTTCCAGAAGGCTTATGCGATTTTGGACGAGCTGATCATCGCGGGTGAGATGCAGGAAAGTTCGAAGAAGAGCGTGCTCAGGACAGTCAGCCAGAGCGATGCTATTGAGGAGGCAGAACAGAGCGAAGATGTAAGTATGCCGAGAGGTTTTTGGGTGGCTGAAGAGGTTTGAGGTTGCTTGTTACTGACGATTCGTTTCTACCCGATCTTTACCATTTGATTGTGACAGTCACTGGCGAGAATTGGAAGCATGGCAAGATAGAACGTGATGGTATGCTTTCTTTGTTTCTCAGACTCATCCCCAGTATCTGCATGTTTCGCTCTTCATTACACTTGTACATTAGCACTTGAGCAATCACGGCCGTCAGCCTGTTACGAACCGATGCCTTCTCGCCTCCGATATATCTGTGGATTCTCAACTGCACAAATGGCCCTTCCTGCTGTTGACTCTAACAATTAATTATACTGAAGGGATCAGAGCCCAAACATGGAGCAAACGGACGCCAAGGGGGAGGAGAGGAAATCGGCATCGAACCGAAGGCAGATCGCCGATCCCACTCACACAATGAAGCCAGACTCTTCCCACCCGACCTCGAACATGGCTTGCTGCAACTCGGTCAATTATGAATAGTAGCGAGGGTGTGCGAACGTATTCGCATACACAAGGACAAGCTGTGTATCCGTGAGGAACATGTTTTGTTGGGCATGCAGGAAGGAGCGGACGTGCACAGCCGGCAAGTGTGGAGAGGCTCGCTTGGTCTTGCTCGCTTTGGTACAATGCAATGCAGAGCACCGGCGCCGGTGACATGACCTCCCCACATCCGTAGAAATTGACACTGCGCCGACAACGCAGAACTGGGACAAGATAGACATGCTCAGAGGGTATTGGACTCTTGGTCAAACATGTCCGTCCATCAAATGAAAGCAAACAAGGGCGGAGAGAGCCGAATGAGCGGAGACAGGAATCTACGTCAGCGTGAGTGCCCCAATTCGAATTCATTTAGTAGTTAGTAGTTAGTAGTATACTCGTCTTGGTGATCTTGTGCAGAGGAAGTCTGGGGAAAGACGGGGCAGCATTTCACGCTCAAACGAGGGGCAGCACCAGTGTGAGTGTTTGGATGGCACTTTGGCTGATCATACGCCGTGGCAAGTCGAGAGAGAGAGTGTGGAGCAGTGCTGCGTCGATCGGACATCTGGACGGACAGGCGCCTCTTTCACGCTGCTTTTGGAAATGTTTTTGCGATGAAATTGAAATCGCAGCTGCAGCTGCATAGCGTCACAAGAGCATGTCGGCTGAAACCAAGCTGTTGCAGACGCTGGCCAAGTCGCTAAGCCGCACCTGATCCCCTTCACTGCCCTGTGCTTTACCCATCCTCGCCTGTCACCGCCCACCGGCGCCCACAAAGCTATCACGCCGATCCCATCGCAAACCAGCTACGACACGGCATCGGTCCAAGTACATATACCTTGTACCCGACCATACTCTCGTCTGTGTTCTTCCCACCTTCATCGTCAACATCAACATCATCTTGTTTCCCTTCCACAACATCAACAAAAACAAACAAAACTAGTCACAATGTCCGACTTCAAGTCCAAGCCTCTCTTCGAACAGATCACCGATGGTCTCAAGACCATGGATGAAAAGGAGAAGAAGGACATCCAGAAGAAGGTAAGTTGGTCCTCGAGCACTCCTGGCGACGACGGGGGCATGGCCAGAGTCGGTCATCGACCGTTGGGTGCCGTCGTTGGCGAGATGTAACCGGCAATCCTCTGAAGATGGGCCTCTTAGCTTCGAAAGGAGCGACGGCGGAATTCTGCTCATTCGTAAGCTTGCAGCACCGCCTGCACATGCCAGCGACGCTGCCCAATGCTCGCTTCGTCGCTGTCCAATCGCCTTGGTTGTTCAAAAGAACCGATTGCTGACCCCCTTCTTTCGTTCTGTGTGCATTGCTGGCCGCCCCTTCGATCGACTCATTTCCGCCTTCTCCGCAAACGACTTCAAATCATTTACTTCTACCAACAGACCAACGGTGTCTTTGAGATGCACGTCAAGAACTCTGGCGGCCAGGAGCTCGTCTGGACCATCGACCTCAAGAAAAACGCCGAGGCTTACGAGGGCAAGGCCAAGGGCAAGGCTGATGTTACCATCAACCTCTCCGACGACACCTTCATCGACCTTGCTGACGGTAAGGTCAACGGCCAGAAGGCTTTCATGTCGGGCAAGTTGAAGGTTAAGGGCAACATCATGCTCGCCACCAAGCTCGACGGTGTGCTCAAGACCCAGAGGAGCAAGGCCAACCTCTGATTGTATCTTTGCCTTTCATACAATAATCTGCCTGTAAACGCACATCCTATCTATCTTTAATCCACATGCAAGCGCTGCTTTCAGAGCTTTGGATTGTTCTCGGTACATGGTTGAGATACGATTGAAGTTTGTTGGCTGTATGCTGGACACGACTGGATCTTGCAGCCCCATGTGTTCGACGAAGAGACTCGGCGTGTCAACCTCGGAGCAGAGCGACAGATCAAATCTGAAGCTTTCTTACAGTGTATAGCAGCTTCTCTGGATCCCGTCTTGCTTGCCACTCGATCTTTTCAGCACGAACCCTAACCTTCGTTGTCTTCACCCAGGAGTGTCGTGGCGTGCTGGCGAAAGAAGAGTCCCTTGTCCGATTCCTCCTGCCTCTCTTCAGACTCATGCGCACTCTCTAATTGCGTCACGCTCAGCATATATATATTGAATCTATAGTCTTAGTAACAAAGCTGAGTCCTCTTCGACACCACGAAGCGGTGATCTGATATGGAGGTGCAGCTGATGGTTGTGCGTGCCATTTTTTTCGCGCGAGAGAATCCTCCACTTAACGTTCACCTCCGCGGATCGGCTGTATCGTGATTTCTAACTCCACCTCCACACCATGACAAGCGGCGGCTCGCGTTCCGACCGCTCTGTGTGCGAGTTGTTTCCTTTTTGGGTTTGGTTGCTTTATGCAAAGACGGCGCAGGCTCATACCAGGGCAAAACGAGGTCAGCTGCACTGCGAGAGCGCGCGTGCCTGGAAGAAATACTGTAGTGACAAAGGTGCGGCGTGCGGGTGCCTGAAGTGTGTATTGCCGGGAATGCAATGCTTCAGCCACCTTCCCGGAGACCATTCTGGAAGACGTATATAACCACGCCGATTGCTTTTTTAAAACCCTGATCTCACCCCACCATACCTTCCCTCGAGAATACATAACCACAATGTCAATGCCAACCCGTGAATTCGCTCGTACAGGCCACAAAGTCGGGTCCATCGGCTACGGAGCCATGGGTCTTGCCGCCTTCTATGGCCAAGCTGTGCCGCAATCCACGGTCGACGAGATCCTCTCCAACTGCCTCTCCGCCGGTGTCAACTTCTGGGATACCGCCGATATGTACTCTCCTGTCGGCTCGAACAAGTTGGGATACAACGAAAAACAGATCGGCGAGTTCTTCAAGAAGCACCCTGGATCGAGGGGCAAGGTTTTCCTTGCCACCAAGTTCGTCAACCGCGTCAAGGAGGACGGCAGTCGATTCATGGATGGATCTCGCGCCTGGTGTCATCAAGCGTGCTCTGATTCGCTCTCTCGACTTGGCGTAGACCAAATTGATCTCTACTACGCCCACCGACCCGACCCCAGCGTCGACGTCACCGAAACCGTCGCAGCGATGAAGGAACTGCAAGACCAGGGCAAGATCAAATACATTGGCGTATCGGAATTCAACCTTGACCAACTCGAACGTGCCAACAAGATCGCGCACATCGATGCTGTCCAGATCGAGATCTCTCCCTGGACTCCCGAAGCCCTCACCAACGGAATCCTGCAGTGGTGTGAGAAGAACGGCACTGCCCTCGTTGCCTACTCCCCTCTCGGTCGAGGTTTCCTGACCGGTCAGTACAAATCCGTAGAGGACTTTGAAGAGGCTGACTTCCGTCGCTACAACCCTCGCTTCCAGGGAGACAACTTTGCCAAGAACCTTGAACTCGTCAACGACATCCAAAACATCGCACACAAGAAGAACGTCACTCCAGGCCAAATCGCCCTCGCCTGGCTCTTGCAGAAGAGCAACATCATCATCCCAATCCCAGGTACAAAGAAGCACAAGTATCTCGACGAAAATATCGCCGCCGCCAACGTCGAATTAACCAAACAAGAGGTCGACGAAATCGACAACGTCATCAACAGCTTCAAAGTCAGCGGCACAAGGTACGCCAAGGAAATGATGAACTTTTGCGCTTTCTAATCTCTTTCCTCTCCCTCTCCCTCTCCCTCTTCCGCCTTTGTTGTTCGATGCAATTGATTGTCGAAAAGTCATTCAATGTGGACCACGCGTGTGTGTGTGTGTGTGTGTGTGTGACTGATAAATGCGAACTCGTCCGTTGCTACACAGCTAACCGAATCCAATGTGTCACGATCTGATAGAAAGAGGGCATCAAAAGTTAGCAGCAAGCAATAAGAACAAAGTGCATCCAGGCAAACTCCCGCCAAGAATAGTCGAGATGGAAGAGTCAAGATCCGTTCGATTCAGCACTTGAACCGAGCGAAGCCCGAATGGCGAATAGGAAAGTGAACGCGAATGCGAATGCGAATGCGAATGCGAATGCCTTGAGAAAATGCTGCTCTTTCGATTATCCATATGTTGCTATCCATGCTAACGCTTGAAGATAGTAACGCAATCTTCATCCTCAAGCACATGGTCTGCACCCACCCTCTGACCCCTAGGATGCTTTGCGCTCTTGCCCCAAACCATGGCGAACTTGAACTGCTTGATGATCTCCTTGTGAATAGCATTGCAGAAGTCCTCGACGGTGCTTCTGCCCGTCTTGAGCACTACGGGACTGGAATAGTCCGGTGCGGCCTTCCTTGGTTTCGTATACACCCGAACCAGTGAGAGTTCCTGCCACATCTTCTCCACCAGTTCGTCGTCGACGTTCCACCAGTGTTGCGATGAGATGGGGACCGAATTGGGGATCTTGTACAGAAGGTCGAGCTCTTCGATCGAGATCGAGTCGATCTTGTTGAGAACATAGATCGCCGGGACGTAGATTCGGTTGCCTTCGATAACGTCGATGAGCTCTTCGATCGTAGCATCTTGACGGAACGAGACATCGGCATTCGAAATGCGGTATTCCGACAGCACCGCCTTGATCTCGTCATGATCGATCTTGGTGAGTGGTACCGTGTTGGTAATCGCAATTCCACCCTTTTCCTTCTTCTTGACCACAATGTGCGGTGGCTTCTTATTCAACCTGATGCCGAAACCTTCCAACTCGTTTTCCAGGATCGCCTTATCCTTCAGTGGCTTACCCACATCCAACACGATAAAGATCAAGTTGCACGTCCTCGCCACTGCAATAACCTGCCTACCTCGACCCTTACCGTCCTTGGCTCCCTCGATGATACCTGGCAGATCGATGATCTGGATCGGCGCGCCGTGCACCTTCATCGTACCCGGCACCGACGTCAGCGTCGTGAACTCGTACGCCGCCGCCTCAGACGTAGTCCCCGTCAACCCAGACATCAACGTCGACTTTCCAACCGAAGGAAACCCAACAAATCCAACCGAAGCCACGCCAGTCTTGGCAACATCGAATCCAATCCCCGGTCCACCTCCTCCACCCCCCGATGGAGTAATCAGCTCGCGCTTCAACTTGGCCAGCTTGGCACGCAACTGGCCAAGATGGTAAGAAGTAGCCTTGTTCTTCTGCGTCTTGTTCATCTCATCTTCGATCTCCTTGATCTTTTGCACCGTCGTCATTGTGGCTGCTGGTTTGGCTCGGAATCAGTCCGGCGCGATGTTTCGTAGGTTTGGTCGTGTATGTTCCGCCTTGAACGGGAGAGGAAGCCACCGTGAGGGAGTTCGTATGTTGAGATCAAATGCGCTGACGGCTGTAAGTGTTTGTGCGTAGTAATCGGCTACTGATGTAGTAAAAAGGGATATGATAGTTAGTTGCAAGAAGAAGTGATGGGTGAAAGCTTGTGAGCTGCGGGAAAAAAAAAAATCGATCACCTTCCGCACGAAAACCGCTGCCAAAAAACTAAAAATCAAAAAAGCAAGAATGTCGAGTGACGTTTGGCTGATTCCTGCCAAAATGTTTACGCCTCTTTGTGACTTTAGCAACTCTAACATCCGTATCCTTTCCTCGCGGCAAGTGGCGCGATGTCGGCTTTCAGATTTGGCTAATGCAGTCACTCTAGTGGTAGTAGTGAGTTTGAGTGGAGAAACGGTGCACGGGGCTTCAGCCACCCTACAACCTGGACAGAGACCCTGACCCATTGCTCACCATTCCTCCTCCCACACCACCAGCCATTTTACCCGTATCGCCAAGCTATACAAGATGATGGAGCCAACAACAAAGCCCACCCAGTAAGTGTGCCTGCCCCTTGCTCCTAATCCTATGATGCGTCACCCATGCTAACACTTGCTTTCACACCCGCTTTCCTTGCATCTCCTGCTCGCTCGTAAGCCCACCCAAGGACGACCCCATCTCGCCGGAAGAGCTCAAAAAGTATGACGGCACTGACGAGTCGCAGCCCGTATACGTTGCTGTAAAAGGTACCGTGTTCGACGTCTCTCCCAAGCGCGAGATGTACTCGCCCGGTAAGGGCTACCACATTTTTGCCGGTAAGGACGGTTCCAGGGGGTTGGGAATGTCGAGTCTCAAGCCCGAGGACGCGGTTTCAGACTACTCGACACTGGACGATAAGCAGCTGAAGGTTCTGGATGACTGGGTAAGTTTCGTAGCTCTCGATGTAGTCCAAACCCGACATGCGCGGGTGAGCTGACAAAGTTCACGTTGCATCGTTGTATGATATCGTCAACAGCATTCGTATTACACGAAGCGATACAACATTGTCGGCAAGGTCTCGCAGTAATCTACAGCTCACTTGGAGGCGTTCATTCACATGTCCCATCGCAATCGATCGAGCCTGTCACACTCTCTGATTCTTTTCAAGCAGTTTGCTGCCATGTAGTGAGGAGATTGATTGATTGAACTTGGGCCTAGTCTACTTCATGGGGCGAGCCTGTCGATAGTCCACTTGTCCTCGTTTGCATCTACCTGGCTATCGATGCTCCTTGTATACCTGAATCTATCATGCAACCTGTTGGGTCTTCCGCACCAGAACTCGACCTCGTCCGGAACGATCCTGTACCCACCCCAAAAGTCGGGCAGCGGAACGTCCTTATCCTCGCCCTCGTACTTTTGGTTTTCGTCCAACCCGGCAGCTCCGGGTATGCCGAATTTGGCCTCGACGGCTTTGACCTTATCCTCCAGCTCGTGCCTGGACGCGATCGGTTGCGACTGGGGCGAAGCCCAAGCACCCACTCTGCTCCCGAGCGGTCTCGAATCGTAATACGCCTTACTCTCCTCCTTGGGCAACCTCTCCACCCTGCCGCACACCCGTACGGACCTGTGCAACTCTTTCCAGTAGAACGTCACGCTCGCATACGGATTGCTCTCCAACTCGGTGCCCTTCCTCGATGCGTAGTTGGAGAAGAATAGGAACCCTTTTGAATCCACCTGTTTGAGCAGCACCACACGCGACGACGGCCTTGCAATCCCCTTTTCCATATCCACTGCACAAGTCGAAATCGTCATGGCTTCGGGTTCGTGAACGCCGTTCTCACCGGCGTGCTTGAACCAATCGTTGAATTGGACAATCGGTGAGCCAGACAGCGCATCGCGATCCAATCCCGAAGTACGATACTGGTTGTGCGAAGTGATCGCAACACTCGGCTTAGCCTGGTTCACTTTAACGTCCATGTTGGCCGCAGAAGAATGCAGCAACCGAATCGGCGGCGTGGCTGTGGATTGGTGCGTGGGAAAGGAAGCGATGAGCGTACAGCGTAAACGTACTCCTCGTCCGAGAATCGATAGCATCTACCACCGACTGCAACGATAGTGTACCTCGAATCGTGCGCAAAGCAACACCGGATGATGAAGGTAAGAAAGACGAGTTGCAAGGCTGCATTACCAAATCATTCAAGGCTAGGAAATTTCTCACTTTCCTCCACCTGTTCAAGTGATTCCTTCTGGAGTCATACGCACCTGAGACAAAATTCCGCCCCCACACAATTCACTCTTCTTGTCCCATTTCTTCCCCTTCTTAGCACTTTATGTCTCGCACTCACAATCAGAGCAACATAGGCCCGCTACGCCGTGATCTAGAGGGTGTGTGATGCTAAACGCAATGCAATACGAAGATACTTACAGAAGGAAAGAAAAAAAAAAGTCGTCATTCAAACTACAAGAATCAGGTGAACGGTCCATGCAAAGCGAAACGGTAGATAAACGCATATCGAATTGGGAGTCGCTTCGGACTCCTTAAAAAAAAAAAGACGGCGAACCGCCTTAGATGCGAGGTGCATCGTCGTCGTCGTGGTGCGCACCACGACCGAGTTCCTTCTTCTGTGCATCTGCCTCGTCGTCGAGCTTGTCTGTACCTTCTGCATCGCGGTC
Organism: Anthracocystis setariae; assembly: GCA_928724745.1. Classification (NCBI taxonomy): domain Eukaryota; kingdom Fungi; phylum Basidiomycota; class Ustilaginomycetes; order Ustilaginales; family Ustilaginaceae; genus Anthracocystis; species Anthracocystis setariae. Next base: position 699,429 of record CAKMXJ010000039.1, on the reverse strand, counting down.
CCGACTAGAAGACGGGCGACCTGCCCCACTGTAGCCATATGCGCCAGTAGGGCTAGTTTGGCTCTTACGGTCGTCGTCAAAGTCGCCCTGCATATCACCTCGCTCGTATCCGGGCAGATCCGTGTTGGCATCTGTCGGCGGAGGTCCGGCGGGAGGAGCATATGCACCATAAGGAGCGGGAGGGTACGAATAGGCTCCATGCTGCGACTGTGGATCGTACGGCCCGGTGGAGTACTGCGCGCTGGGCGCTTGCTGATTTCTCCTGTTCCACCAACCCAGGTTGGTATTCCTTGTTCGGACCGAGCTCGGGTCTCGAAGTTGGCGGACGAACGCAAAGCTGAACAGAACAAACGGAAGGCCCAGTACAGCCGTGACAATCAGCCAAACGATGTTCCAGGTGGCGTTGTAGCTCCACGAGTTGTTGCAGTAAGTCTGAGCATCGGCTTGGGTCATGACGGTGTTGTTGCTGCTCGAGCCCCACCAGCTGAAGCCCGACGAGGCCAATGCTCCGGTGTTGTTGGTCACACAAGCGTTGATGATTCTGCTCTTGAAGATGTAGTGACCCACAATCCCGAGGATCTCGGCGGCAAGCACCAGGACAAATGCGGGAATGGCGAGCTTAGAATAGAGGGTTGCCAGCTTGAGGTTGGTCTTGAGAGCAGCGACAAAGCCGAGAATCTCGACTACAGCAACGACCATAAGCAGAACGCCAGTAATGATGGCGAAGACGTTCATGAGAGCGTTGTTACCCGAGTTGCCGATGCTCTTGAAGTTCGAGATTGCGACCAGTACGAGATAGAGGAACGTGCAAAAGGATGTGAGCAGCAGCACCGGGCGCAGCGAGTACGGATAGACTTTGCGGATGACATTGCTGTAGGCCGGGGGCGGTCCTGTATCCGGAGGAGGCCTTGTCTGTGTGTAAGTTGGAAGGTAGGAGAGCTCCGGCACCTCCTCGTTCTGGCGAGGAGCCATCTTGGGTGACGATTGTGAATTGCGCTACGCGGTTTGGGATGATGTGTGTGGTGGTGCGATAGAGTGGTTTGACACTTCGAGAGGCGAGCCGGCGTTGGTATCAAGTGCGGTGAAAGGATACGGTAGGAGGAGGATGGAAACCGATAAGTTCAAGAAAAAGCACACGAGAGGGTCTGAGCGGTGAGGCGTGCTCGTTTTCCAGAAAAAAAGGAGGGATGGGCTGTGCACCTGCTGAGTGACCCAAAAAAGACGCTTCGGCACGTCACTAGACCGCCGTTGCCGGGCCAGCGTGGCCACTTGAGTGACTGCACAGGTCATGTGTCGGATCAGTTTCAAAATGAAATCCAACTACTTCTTGTTCTTGTCCATTTTGGTGGATTTTTAACTGCTTCAGAAGGAGTTGTTTAGTTCTAACATTGATGTTGAATTAATGAAGCGTCACGTTGATTAGAAGAAACGATAGCCGCGCTAAACGCCAGCCAGTCGATACTGTACTCGCTGTGCGCGAAACGCCAGGAGAGACAGATTGGACCCCTTGGAAACCGCTTGTCCCTCCAGGTCTTACACTGCAGTCAACTTAGCGCTCTCACTTCTGTACACATGCATGCATGGCCAGAGCCAGAGCCAGACGAGAGCGTTTATGCAGCTTTATCTTGGGCGTCTCGTTTTGCCTCGTGATGAAGCAGCTTGACGAGTTGCTTGCCCCTCCGCCCCGGTTTCGGCCCTGAAGTGGCGCTACGCCGTTGTAACTTCCTTCGCCCGTGCTCACCGTGCTCAGAATTCCGGCTGCGGGCGGCCGCTCTGTCTGCAAGGGTCCTATACGCGCGAAGAGCGCTTGTCCTTCGTTGCCGGTCACACGATACCATGGCCAGCGTCTACGTTGGAGCCTGCCTCCGACTCGCTGAACGACCGCTTTCGTTCGGAAGTATAAAGACTCACTCCCTCCGTCCCAGCATCTCATAATCTACATACCCACACTTGCACCGTCTCCTTGGAACAGCAAACGCCCCACACCAATCTTGATCCACGCCGCGGCCCAAATTCCAGCTATGAGCGTCAAGCTTTTCAAAAACGCTCTCTTCTTCACCGCCCAGGCTGACGAGCTCGAGGCTGCTTCGCTTTCGAAGCAAGACTACTCCGATCCGAACGCCATTGCCAATCGGTTCGCCGAATGCATCGTCGTACAAGACGGCAAGCTCGCATACGTCGGCGATGTTGCCAGCGTCCCCTCCGATCTTGCCAAGCAGGCAGAGCAAGTCGACCTTGGCGGCGCCAAGCTTGTCGTTCCCGGCTTCATCGACGGCCATACGCATCTTCTCAACTTTGGCCAGTCCCTCGAAAAGACCGATATCCACAAGTGCAAGAACCTCGCCGAGATCCAAGCAAAGATCAAGGAGGCCGCAGAGGCCCAGCCTGATGCGCCACGAATTCTTGCCAACGTATGGATGCAGAACAGCACTGATGGAAAGGCGCTAGCTTCCTGGCTCGATCAAGTCGTTCCTGACCGCCCCGTCTATGTGGAATCCTTCGACCTTCACTCGCACTGGCTCAACTCTGCAGCACTCAAGGAAGTTGGTATCACCGCAGACACACCCGACCCGGAAGGCGGCGAGATCGTCCGTGACCCAGCCACGGGCAAACCTTCGGGTCTTCTCCTCGAGATGGCCAATATCGTTTACGTCTGGCCAAAACTCGCCCAGCTTGCAACCCACGAAGAGCAAGAAGGCTTCTTCCTCCGCGCCTGTGATTCCTACCACGAATCTGGCTTCACCGGCGGTATCGATATGGCTACAGACCACCTCTCGCTCGACTGCCTGCTTCGCGTCAAAGCCAAGATGGGAGGCAAGCTCCCTATCCGCGTCGCTGCACACTGGATCATCAAGCCTGACTCCGACATCGACGCCTGCATCGCTCAGGTCAGAGAAGCGCACAGGCTGAGCCTTCTGCACAACGACGAATGGTTGAGGGTGGTGGGAATCAAGCTCGTCTGCGATGGTGTCATTGATTCCTGCACGGCTGCCTTGAAAGAGCCATACTACAACGGTACCAATGCAGAGCTGATGTGGCCTCTTGAACTGCTCTCGGCGGTGGTCCAGTACGCTGACTCGGTGGATTTGCAGTGCGCTATCCACGCCATCGGAGACTTGGCCGTCCACACGGCTGTCGAGGCCATCGCAACGCTTGGCGAGAAACTGGCCGAGAATGGACTCTCGATTCGCGACCGAAGGCACCGCATCGAGCATCTTGAGCTCACCGATCCGGAAGACGTCAAGAAGCTGGGTAAGCTCGGAATCACCGCAAGTATCCAGGGCGTTCATGCAGACCCGGCCATCTCCGAGGGATGGTGCAAGATGATTGGCGACAAACCTGGCGAAGGAAGGTGCGCGAGGGCGTTTGCGTTCAAGGAATTCGTCGAAGCCGGTGCACCCATCGCGCTTGGCTCGGATGCTCCTACTGCCAATCACTGGATCCTGCCGAACCTCTACACTGCTGTGACCAGGAGATCAGGACGCGAACCGCAGATGACAGAGAGGACTACGCCGCAGTTCGCATTGCCTCTCGCCATGGCCGTGACCGCGGCTACTTATGGCGCCGCACGCAGCTGTAAGGCCGAGTCGTGGGCAGGCACATTGGAGAAGGGCAAGAGTGCCGACTTTGTCGTCATGGACACGGATATCTTTAAGGAACATGGACCTGGGGACAAGGAACAGACCCTCCTCAAGACCAAGATCTTGCAGACTTGGTTGGCCGGAGACAAGGTGTACCAAAGGTCATAACAAACGGAATATTTTTAGCACGGTTGCGTTGTATTCGTATTCTCATCTTGGCATCATTAAAATACAAGGAATCTTTCACGCTGTTGGAATCATGGAGCCACCGATGAGAAAATCACACCACCGATTGATGAAGAATCCCGTGGCACCGATGAAACTACAGTGACTGTCATTGACGTCTTGGAGCAGTAGGTGAACAGTCTCAGTTGAGATCTAGCGACGTCGGTGCTCAAGGCTTGGGCTCGCCTGTCATCTCGGAAGTGTCGTTCAGATCGATGAATCCGGTTGCCACCAGTGCAGGTGAGACCGAAGTGTCTGTTGTAGTAGAGGTCGATGCCGGGTAGAGTCCCTGAGCAGGCAACTGGTCGAGGTAGATGTCTTCGATCGGCTTTGGCGTCGGGATTGGGGCACCTTTTGCCAGATTAAACACCAGCGGAAGGATGGTGGCGAGGCAAACGATCAAGCTGCGGGATTTCATTTTGATCGAAATCGGGTTTAGGGGGTTCGAGTGGGATGGGTCAAGGCACAGATGGTGTGTGGGGTACTTGGAAGGTCTTGAGATGCTTGACAACGTGACGCACAAGCAACGGTTGTACGATGTGTTTCAAAGGCCAGCGAAGATGACTGAAGTTTTTCAGGGAGAAAGATTGGTCTCTGTATCGTTGGAGAAGGAGGGGTGAGAAGGATGTTCTGCTGGGTGGAAGCTGTGGAAGCAATTCTTGAGCTGGGGAGAGATGGTCTATCCCAGCATTCAATATCGACCGAAAGTCCCCCTATATGTACAATTTTGGGACCGCCTCGAACTCGCAAGATATCCTCTCTTTGCCTCCTTGCGACTTCCGCACTGAACTTCGTATGTGCACCTTGCCCCGGATTGACCGTGCTCATAACCCACGGTGCCCACTTGGGGCGTGGCTTCTTCGACCAAACTTCTCAACCCACCAGCCCGCGCCCACCCTATCTCTTTGTGAACCTCCTCTGAGCAGACGGATGAGCTCGGGCTGTTGCAAGGACGACAAGTCAAGGCTTCCGTCGGCATGCATCGCAGCCGAGAGATCAGGCGTGAGTCACGAGCATCACCTAACACATAAGATTAGGATTAGGCTGTAGCTTCACTCACGGTGCTACTACAGCGCCGGGATTCGGGCCGTCCATTTGCCGTCCATATGCAGACCAATGAAAGATCGAAAAGATGGCTTGCATGAGGCTGAAGTGGGGGCAAGTGATCCACACGGTTCTCCTCTGGGGCCCCTAAGAGGATCCTTCACCACGCGTGGAAGCGTGGAAAGGTCGAACACACAGCGGCGACTTCTCGTACTGCAAGTCACAAGATCCCCCCATTGTCGTTATCAAGTCGCCGAACAGCATCAAGAACTCAAGTGCATTTGGGTGGGCCCTCCCCTGCACAGTCACGGGCAGCTGACAAGTACCGAAACCCCTATGAACTACAAGCAAATGACGAGGCAGTCGAGTTCAATCTTTCGTGCCTTCGACGGATCAAATGCCGTCATGAAGAGCCTCCCTCCAGGGGTCAAATCTGCCCCCAACAGCCTAAGCCAATCTCGATCAACGCAAAAGCTTGATCCATCGCTTTGTCTGAAGCTCCCATTGCCAACTTTTCCCAACTAGGTGATGATCATGGAGATCGCTCAAGACTTCTCAGACACTGAACTCGGCGAGAGTCCGGACCGGATCGTCCAATGTGGGAGTTCAAAACATCCACGACTGTACCCTACATAGCGATAAGATTCTGAGCCAGTTGTCATGGATAAGCATCATCTACTGTATTCGCTATTCATCGATGAAGCAGATGTCAACATGGTGACCGTAGTGGGTTTTTCGCAGATAACCCTCCAGTTGAGTCTACGGCAAGTGGGGGTTGGGTTCTTCGGTCGTATTCGGACTCTCGATATGCTCAGAGTTCAGCTGGATAAGCTTGTGTTGACGCCAAAGCTTGAGCTCATATGATCACGAGAAGCATCGGTCCGACTTCCGCATTCATCTTGGAACGGACAACGGCAATGCATTTCACAACACATCCGTGGGTTGAATCCCGAGCCCTCGCAGATCGACAAGATCGGAAGGCATGGCAGAGTATGCTGCAGGTGGTGCTCTCATTCTTATCGCTCTGTTGCGCTCATCAAAGTAGCTGAGCCAATATGCTTGCTCTCGTGACAAATCAAGACAGTCAGTGGGGTGGTGGATTTCTCATTGCCGTGATGACGGCTGAGACCTCGAAGGTGGAGACGGCGTGAATCGATGGAGCTCGTTGACTATATGAAGAGACCAAGCGACAATGGATAACGGCTGTGCCCTCGTGAGCGGCCAAAGCTGTTGATATTGAACCTCGCCTGATACTGCTACTGCAGTATAGTTTTGGGGCTAGGATACGTCGAGTGATCTGCATCTGTTGGCGTTCCGTTAGAAGAACACATTCTTCTGGTTGAACACTCGTCCTGACTCTCGCAGGTGTGAGTGACCCATTCAATTATCTGGCACCACTTCAAGGCGGATGCCATTGATTCGACAAAGCATCGCTCGGTCTAGTTATATGAAGGCCCAATTTTTCATCTGTCGGCAGGTAAAGTTCGCCTCAGGTCTTGGCATTCCTATACTGTAAAGTGATTATGAAAAACTTGTCCCGCTGTCCTGAAGAGTCTCCACTTCATTCTTCACCTTGCCCCACTTCACCGATTACTTGACGGAGACACCCATATCGCCCTCTCTTCTATCTCGGTATCATCCTTGCTGTTCAAGGCACACTGCGGTTACACGAGCTGTTGTGAGAGTCTTCATTGCAAAACCCAACGTGCTAAGACTTCACCCTTGAAAAGTGGTTCACAAACCACCTCGTCCCATTAGACCCTCCCTCATCCCTAACCACCATCCCGGTCTTACCCTCGATCATCTCCATCATCTCGTTGATCAACAAGATGGGCACGTCCTCCTTTTCTGCAATCTCCAGGATCGAAGCGCCCGCTCCCCAAGGCGACAGATTATCCCCGTAGCTCGCCTCTTCCGGCGCACGCGCCGCTGCATCGATCGATGCCGACTCCACCGCATTCTGCGAGATCCTGAGCGACTGAGCTTGCTCGATGCGCTTCATCTTATGCTCCCATTCCAGGGTGTCGAGGAAGTGCAAGATGCGAGCCGCGAAAGCGTCGTCACTATACCTTGGTGTGTGCAGAACTGAAAGTCCAGACTTAAACGTCTTGATGCGGACCGACGGCGAGGTGATGTCTGGCAGGTATGCCGCAGCTGAACGGAGAGCCTGGGGAGGGATGAGCGCAACTCCTCTCGCCCGGTTCCAGACACACCATACCTCGTCCAGGCCAACCAAGCCGCGACCTTTGAGCTCGTCATCGGACACTCTTGGGAGCGAGTCCAAACCTTTATCCTTGGCAGCGACCTTTCCTGTACCCATCAGACCGTTCCTCTGCCCTGCGGAAGGATTCCCCAAAAGTAAGCCTGCCAGTTCGCGGGCAAGCTTCCTATGATACTCCTCCTGATCTCTTGTCATATCCTCGGTCACAGCGGGTGCTGGAAGACCCAGCTGAACGAGGGAAGAGCGGATGAGCGTGGCGGCTTGTTGATCTGGCTGTGGTGCGGCTGCATCTGGCAGTCCAGCCATCCGGGCGGCAGCAGCAGCTTCTTCCTGCTTGGTGAGTTTGGCGTTGAGAGACTCGGCAAATTCGACCATTTGCTTGGCCTTCCTCATGAGTGCTTCGAGGTCTTTGAGCGCGCCTTGCATATCGTCGTTCTGCGCACGACTTGTCGAGTCCACCGAGGAAAGAATGCCGTCGATACCGACTCGCTTCAACGCAGCGGAACGGCCATCGAGATCGACCATGCCCGCCGCCACTCGCATCGCTTGGCCTGTACTCGATGCGATACCACCACCAATGGTGCCATTGGTGGCGCTACTGGCCCATGCTTTGGCTTTGAGGGTCGACTTGAGTAGACTGTAGAAGGCCTTGTCACCTCCCTTGCGGAAACTGAGCTTGACCGAGTCTGTTGGCGTTGGTAAGGACGTTGAGATCGGAGTGGAAGATCTACTGGTAGACAGGCTGCTCCGAAGGGAGAGTGCTTCGGTTTCGACGCTCTTGCGGCCAGAGGTAGTCGTTGCTGGAAGGGACGTGGTGGATGCCGCGGCGGAAGAAGGCGGCTGCTCACGCCAATTGCCAAGATTCGAGCCGCAAATCTCGCACTTGGTCATGGAAGGGTGATTGGAGAAGGTGCAAATGGGACAGGCGATACCCTCTAACCTGTCCGATTTCTGCGGTGTGCTGGCATGATCCGAAGGCTTGGATATTGATTGTGCAAGGGTCGGGTGGATTCTTGTGGCTTCGGAAGGATGTGTGCGTTCCGGGTTCGGGGTGCGTGTGGGTGTTGGTCGAGCAGGCTCCTTGGTCACGCCGCAGAGCTCGCAGGCGGCTTGCTTGGAGGCATTGCTGAAGCCGCAGATAGCACAGATCCAGTTGGAAGCTGCAGCATCTGAAGGTGTTGAATCGGCAGCGGATGCGGTTATCCTCCAGTCCCTGGCTGATGACGTACTTGACTGGGCAGTCTCAATTTGAGACGATAGAGGGCTTGGTCTTGGTGGCGCAGGGGAAGATGATGGTTTTTGGGAGTCCGTATTGGGATTTGTGCCGCTTGCCTCTGGCTTGGCGAGGGTGAGAGTGATTTTGGGGCTGCTTTTGAGGAATCCAGCGTAGTATTCGCTTTGCTTGACAAGGGAGAGGTCCAAAGAGCACGAGTATCGATGTGGCTCTAGATCGTCAACATAGAGCAAGCGATGTGAGGTGAGGTAGACGGTACCGTTGTTCTGATGCAAGGTTTTCTCCTTGCCATCGTAGAGACCAACGCTATCTTGCAAGCTGACTACCTCTTCATCGTGAAAGAGGAGGGCACCGATGGAGGAATTGCTGGCATCGATCTGCTTGAAGCGATCCATGCCATGCAGCAAGATCCTGGCGGTGGATCTGAATGGGATGAACAGCTACGTTGCTGATGGGGTATCCGATGGCGAAGGTATGGAGCATGCATGTCGAGGTTGGCGACTCTGAACGACATCGGCTGCCACTCAGGGTCTCCTCCACTATCTCGATGCATCGCCGAACCGGCGTTGTGCCAGTGACCAACAAGGTCTGTGCGCGAGAATTTAACAAATCAGCAACAAAGGTACAGTACACGGTCTAACAAACAGAACAATAAAAAATTACCGCCTGCTGGATCACGCGGGACTGACCGACGACTTTCTGGGCCTGGTCTGGTCCAATGAGCACAGCACGAACGACTTGTCGGGTAGGGTCGGCACTGGCTTACGACAACGCAGTCGGTTTCATGTTTCACCTTGAACCGTTGTCAACCTCACTCGATCGGCCATAGCGATGTTGAGCAAGCTGTCGTACGGTAGCTGCGTGTGTGTGAAATCAACCACTTGTGACAAGGGACCAACTCTCTATCGTGGGCAGGCTCTTAGGTTGACTCGCTGAGCCGCTCGATGTCATAAGCTTCAGGGACATGGGAGAGCAGAAAGACGGCAGTGCAGGACGACGACTTAACTCTGCATTCTGCAAAACGCCCCGAAAAAAGGGGAGTCAAAATGAAGAGGAAAAAAAGGGCAAAAAAAAAAAAAAAAAAAGTGTTGGTTGAGAAGAAAAAAGCGAAGATGGCCGACAGTCACTTTTCTTCTGCTCGCCCGCCTCTTTGCCTCTTGGCTGTTGGCTGTTTGGCCCGGCTAAAAGACCGACCCAATGCGTCTGACTAACCCAGTCTTGCCATCCCAAAAGCTGCATTCCAGAATCTTTTGTTCCATAGCACAGACTTCTGCACCACTGAGTTGTTTTAACACTCTCTCCACCACCTTGTTCTCTTCAAGCTTCCAGCTCAGCAAGACTCTCACCTTAACACCCCCTGCTTCCGATCATCGTACAGAAGCTCCCTGTCGCAACACCATCTCTTTGGCGTAGGTAGTTTGGTCATCTGAGAGGCGTCTCTCGCTCGCTATTCCGGACGGAGGTCAAAGCCGTTCCAGCAAAACATACACCATGCCACAGGAACAGCCCGACACAACGCAGCAGCCCCCTGCTCAGGAGGCACTCGATACCGTCGATGCCGTCGAGGTTGACGAGGTTGACGAGTCGCTTCAGCCCTTCGAGATCAGTCTTTACCTTCCCAAGCGTCCTTTGATCCCGTCGGCCGCCGCTTCCACACACGGTCTTCCCGAGACTCCTTCCCCTCTCAAAGTGGCTGTGACCCCACAGGAGACTCTCAACGACCTTCGTATCACCATCACAGACAGCCCCGAGGGCTACTGGCTCGGTGCTTTCTGCTTCCGCAAGCCTCTCCCTGGCTCTGCTTCCGGCAAAGGTGCCAAGGTTCAGCTCGGCGACCGTGTTCCCGAGTGGACCGAGTTACGCGAGATCTTCCAGGACGTTCCCAAGGACAAACGCGAGCTCCATGTCTCCCACGTCCAGTTCAATGAAGCCGATGCCCGCGCACACGTCCAGCGTCTACGCGATTTGCTCAACGGTGGTGCCGCTGACCCCAGCGCCATCGGCGTCGATGCTGCCTTCAGTGTCCAGGATGCCGTCAGGAACCCGAGCGAGTGGCAGCAGGACAGCGCACGCATCAACGGCAATGCCAAGCCCGCCGTCAAAAAGGATGCCGATATTGCCACCGAACAACAACAGCTCCCTCTGGCTGACTGGCAAGGCTGGCCTGCTGTCACTGCTATCGACCTTATCCCACAAGTTGCCCGTCGACCCCGCCAGCTTCCCATCTGCCTCCGTCAGCTCTCGCTCGCTTCGTGGAATCCGCCTCCTCAGCACTGCAAGCTCAACGGTCACCTCCTGTATCTTCAGGTCGCCACGCTCGAGGGAGAGATCGTCTTCATCACTTCTTCCACCCATGGCTTCTACGTCAACAAGTCGTCTGGAGCTCGTTTCGACCCTTCCCCTCGCCCCGCCGGCCAGGACTTTGCTTCTTGCTCGCTCTTCGACCTTCTCTGTGGACTCTCGCCTCTTTTCCTCTCTCATTTCGCCAAGCTCTTCAACGACCCCCTTTCTTCGCGCGACTACTTCTCCGCCGTGCCCGTCACCAACGCCTTGCCTGCCTTCCCTTGGCTCGCTCGCATCCATCCTCACAACGCCGACCCTCTCCGATCCCAAGCTGCCTTCCTCCTCACAGGTGCTACTTCCGCCGATACGCTCGAAGGCACAAGGGACTGGAACGACGAGCTCCAGTCAGCCCGCGAGCTTCCCCGCACTACGCTTCCCGAACGACTGATGCGCGACCGTGTGCTGAATCGCATCTACTCCGAGTTCACCCAGGCCGCAGTTCGTGCTATCCCAAAGGTTGCTGCTGGAGAGGTTCAAGCCATGAATCCGATGGACAAGCGCGATGCTCAAATGTTCATCGTCAACAATCTTTTCATCTCCAAAGGTGCCGACGGCGTCGACCTCTATCCTCACATGGGTGGCGACGACGCCGCCCACGTCGCAGTTGGCAAGGACATCCAGGGTGTCAAGACGCTCAACAGCCTCGATGTCAACGGCCTCTGCCTCCTTGGTACCATCGTTGTCGACTGGAAGGGCGAGCGATGGGTTGCTCAGAGTGTTGTTCCCGGCCTTTTCCGCAGGCGTGATGATGTCGACGAGGAGCTCGATGGTGGCGCAACCAAGGCTGAGGACTCGGAGGCTAAGGTCGAGAAGGCTGTCGAGCCCAAGGATGGCAAGCCTGCCAAGGGCGACCTGAATGACGACACTCAGGTCGTCTACGGTGGCGTCGAGGGCCCTGAGGTCATTCGTGACAACGCTACTTTCCACAAGCTCTTCAGCCAGGTCGCCCAAACTCTCCATCTCAACGAGCACCAAGTCGAGGACGCCAACGGCCGCAAGCATCCACTCTGGCTCAGTGTCGACTCCAAGGGTCTCCGTGGTGCTGATGGCCGCCGATACGTTCTCGATCTCGCGCGTCTCAACCCAGTCGACATCAACTGGCTCGAGACCGACATCACCGGTGCCATCCACGGTGGCGCAGAGTCTCTGGGCGATGAAACACGCTACCCTCACCGAATGGCCCTTCTCCGCCCTGAGCTGCTTGAAATCTACTGGGACAGTGAATTCCGCACGTGGGCTCGTACCAAGATCGCTGCTCGCGACGAAGCCAAAGCAGCCAAAGCCACCGAATCGAAGGATGATCAAAGCAAGGAAGAGGGCGACAAGAGCGAGACTGCCGAGGTTGACGAGCAGCCTGAACGTCTCGACTCGTCCGAGTTCAAGCTCACCTTCAACCCCGACGCCTTTGTCGAGTTCAAGGTCGCTGACGCCGAGGTCCAAGACGGCTCCAAGGTCATCACTCCGATCACTGATGAGTCGGATGCCAGTGTTGCTGCTGTTCGCCAGGCTTCCGACTTCCTTCGCAAGGTTGCCATCCCTCGCTTCGTCACCGATGTCGCTGCTGGTCTTTTCACAGCCGCCGATGGAGGTGCCTTGAGCCGACAGATGCATGCCCGTGGCATCAACATGCGCTACCTGGGTTATGTCGCTCGCCTCTGCACTTCAGAAGGCAAGACGGAGCTGGACGAGGAGTTGATCAGCAAGGCTGGCCCCGGTCACGAGGGCTTCCTCAACGCTTTCCGCCTAACGGCGCTTCAAGAGATGGTGCTCCGCGCAAGCAAGTGCATCCTGCGTGGTCTTGTTCGTGATGTTGAACAAACCAATGTGGCTGCCTGCGTCTCACATTTCCTCAACTGCTTGGTCGGCGACAAGGTGAATGCGAAGCCCGAAGCTCGGCCCATTTCGTCGCCTCTTTTGGACAACAGCGAGGCCGAGTGGACCAAGCTTAGTCCCGAGACGCTCAGGGAGCAACTCATCGCCGAGATCCGTAAGCGATTCCGCTATGAGGTGCCTGCCTCTTTCTTCGAGCAAGAGCTTCGTCGAACTCAGCTTCTCCGCGAGGTTGCGCTTCGCACAGGTATCCAGCTGAAGCTTCAGGACTATGTGCTCGAGGGCAAACTCGCTGATGGTGAGAGTGCCGACCTCAACGACGTGGCTGAGTCTCAGTCCAACGGCCATGCCAAGGAGAATGGCTCAGTTGCTACTGGCAAGAAGAACAAGAACAAGAAGAAGAGCCACGCTGAACAGAACGGCACGAAGAAGGCGGTTTCGTCTAACGCACCGGCAGTCAACGGTGCTAAGGTAGCGCGCACTACCACTTTCGAGCCCGAGGATGTCCTCAACTTGGTGCCTGTCATCAAGGACTCGACGCCCAAGAGCACGCTCGCCGAAGAGGCCTTCGAGGCCGGCCGAATTTCGATCAGCCGTGGCGATCGCGATCTTGGTATCGAGCTGTTGCTCGAGGGCGTCAGCTTCCACGAGCAGGTGTACGGTCTCGTGCACCCCGAGGTTGCGCGATGCTATGCCCTTTTCGCCACCATCGTGCACCACCTTGCCGGAGTGGCGGCAATGGAGCGTGCCGAGATCATCAACAAGGCCAAGCAGGAGAACAAGGAAATCGCCGACGCCGATCTTCCTGCGGTCAATGAGCACATCAACATGGACAACGCCGTGCGCTACCAGAGGCAAGCCGTCACTGTGTCTGAGCGCACGCTTGGTCTTGACCATCCCGAGACGTTGAACCAGTACATGAACCTAGCTGTGCTCGAGCGTTCGGCTGGCAACACACGCGAGTCTTTGCTTGCGCAGCAGCGTGTCATGGAGCTGTGGACGTTGCTTTACGGAAAAGAGCACCCTGACTGCATCAATGTGCTTTCGAACATTGCGCTGACGCTTCAGAATGCTCGTCTGTTCGAGCCAAGTCTGCGCGTCTACCGTTCTGCCCACGAGCTTGCGCTTTCGATCTTTGGCGCTGACAGCATCCACACCGCCAACCTGGCTCACGAGCTGAGTCAGGCGTACACGATCACTGGCGACCTCAAGACGGCGCTTACGATTGAGAAGGAGGCATGGCGCGTGTTCGAAGCGAGGCTGGGCAAGGAGGATGCGCAGACCAAGGAGAGCGAGCAATTCTGCAAGAGCCTGGCTGCTTCGGCGGTCAGGGTGGCTCAGCTAGAGAAGGAGGCGAGTGCCAGGGAGATGACCGGCGCGCGTCGAGTGGGTAACGGTGCTGCTGTAGCTGGCGCACCTGCCACCGCGTCAGCACCAGCAGCCAATGCTACAGCTGGCAAGTCGCTGGATGAGATTGTCAAATTCATCCAGGGTGGATCCAAGCCCACCCAAGCTAAGAAGAAGGGAAAGACCGGACGCAAGTAACCCACAAAAGTCAACATGACACAAAAGACACAATCGTCGTCTACGGTAGTATAGCTTAGACGAACATGTGACAGTACAACAGTAACAGTAATTACACCACCTCTATGACGGATACTCTGTCGTTTGCGAGGCACACGACCGGCCGAGATCCGAGGTGAAAGCTGCCGACATTTGAGATGATGAGAACGATACCGATACCGATGCCGTTGAAAGGGGGTCATTCGGGACAGAAGGGTCACCCATCGGTCAGTCACAGCCGTTCAGCCTGACAGGCTCGTATGGCAAGGCGTTCGGTCGACCTCTTTGCGGATAGGAGGGAGCGGCCCGATGAGGTTCCGTTTTGTGTAGAGTTTGGTTGGAATTGGGTCAGCAGCCTGGCAGCGCGGCGCCAGTAAATGAACTCGACGCCAAAAATGGAAATTATTGCGACGCGCTCTGTACGGGCAGCGCGACCAGCACACGCCTTGTCATAAGCGCGAGGCGCATCTGCACATGCACTCGCTCGGCCATCCGCATCCGCAATATCGCAATTTTGCGTCCGCCTGACTTTCATCCATCCATCCATCCACCCGCTTTGACCTCAGCTCTCTCTCCTCATCACCTCACCTCACCTCACCTCACCTCACCTCACCTCACCTCACCTCACCTCACCTCACCTCACCTCATCATCTTCTCCTTGGCTCTCTTGCTTCCTATCTGAGCTGCCAACCATCTTTTACGTCAAAGAGGTACGGATCATTACCACCCTTTTCTATCACGATTCGATCTAAACAAAACTAGTCTACGAGCGAACAGAGAGTTGAACGTCGGCTCATCCGCAGTTGCTGAGCCAGCACCTCGAAAAGGGCCTTATCAACGTGTCAGCAGCCTCATCCACCACTTTTCACGCCATCCTCTACACCATATCGCCGCTGATTGGCTAGTTTCGACATGTTCTACAGCGACGTCATCCTCGCCAAGCGCGGGCCGCTGGCTCGAGTCTGGTTGGCGGCACATTGGGAGCGCAAGCTGAGCAAGACGCAGTTCCTTCAGACCAGTATCGAAAAGAGTGTCAGCGCCATCATGGGTCAGGAGGTGGTTCCCATGGCTCTCCGTCTCTCGGGTCAGCTTCTGCTCGGTGTCGTGCGTATCTACTCGCGCAAGGCCAAATACTTGCTCGAGGACTGTAACGAGGCTTTGCTCAAAATCAAGATGGCTTTCCGCTCCGGTGCTGTCGACATGACCAGTGACCAGCTTAACATCTCGAGAAACGCCATCACCCTCCCAGATATTCGCACAGATCTCGACATCCTGATGCCAGATCACGCCATGAACGACTACGAAGTCGACTTCGAAAGACTTGCCGCCAAAAAGGCAAAGAAGCTCGCAGACAACCCCACCGCTCACACTGCTCGCGCTGCCGACATCACCCTGCCCACCGTCGACTACAGCGCCTTTGACGATACTTTTGATATCTCTTCTGGTATCGACGGTATCGCGTCCCAGGATTTTGATCCTGATGGTGGACTCGATCTTGGTCTTGAGGATGACCTGCCCGATGTGGAAGGCCTAAGGAACGAGGCTGGTCAACTTGTAGACGAAAATGGCGACCCTCTTCGCGAGGATGACTCGCTCAGCATTGGTGTCGGTCGTGACGCTCCTAGTGAAGCCGGTCGTCAATCCGTTGCATCGATGCTCAACCTCGGTATGGACAACGACATCACTCTCGGCTCTGCCGGTGGCTCGCAGGCTCCCAGTGTCGGCATGCCTGATTTCAATCTTGGAGCAGACGGGCTCGATCTCGGCCTGGACAACGATGGATTGGATCTCGGCCTTGACGCACCCATGGACCTTGACCGACAAGTGACACCTCCTCCGGGCGACAACAGCATGGCCCTTGCCATGGCCGACATGACGCCCACCACCGCCGCCCGTATCCGCGATGTTGCCCAGCAACGTCGATTGGACGAAGCCGCTACTCGACAGGCCAAGGCGCGCAAGCAGATCGTCGATGCTCTCACCGAACTTCCCGACGGTCAGCTTGGCGGCCTCAGCCAGGGTCTCAGCCAAGGCGGTGTTAGCCAGACCGCCAACCTTGCTGACATCCTCACCGAGGAGCGCTACCTGCCAAGATCGCGCGCCTACCTTCGACTCTTGTCCATTCGGCAAGACCCCTTTGCGCATTTCATGCCGTTTGCCGATCCCTCGAACAAGGACAAGAGCTCTCTCTTCATTGGACCCAACGGTCTCGCTTCCGAGCTTAGCGAGCTGTTCACTTTTGATCTGAGCGCGATGCGACGCCGTCGTGCGGCGGCTTTGAGGGACGAGGACGGCCCCAACAAGCGTGCACGTCTTGGCGACGACGATGACGAGATGGGCGTCGGCCGACATGCCCAAGCAGACCGCGACTCGGTTGGGTTTGGAGCCATGGAGGCGGACCAGTCAGGCTTTGACTTTAGCATGGGTGATGACGGTGGACTCGAACTTGGCGGCATGGACACGTCGATGGGAGCCGAGCTGGGTGAGGATGAGCTTCGACGATCTTCGCGCAAGACTCGTGCTGAGCTGGAAGCGGCCGAGGGCGAAGTTGAGACTGGGCGTTTGCCTGCGCTTTCACGCATGTCAACACCGGAAGTGGACGATGGCGGACTCGAGATGGCGGTGAGCTCGTCGAACCCGTTGGCGGTATTTGATGTTCGTGCTGCCGAAGATGGTCCGAATGCTGCTGGCGCGGGCGAGGAGGTTGCATCGATGCTGCGTGCATCCGAGGATGCAGAAGCGTCGACCAAGGGTTGGGCCAAGTCAACGGTTCGCGCGTTGCGCGTGGTTCGATCGCAGCTGTCATCGGACGAAAGCCAAAACGCATCGCGGTTCATCGAACTTGACGACGAAACACAGCAGAAGAAGTTGAGTTTCCACAAAATCTCATCCAACGCATCCCGTCGTGCCGCCGCAGGCTTCTTCTTCGAAATGCTCGTACTAGGCACCAAGGACTGCATCAAATTACATCAGCAAGATGCATATGGCGATATCAAGATCGCGGCCAAAGACAAGTTGTGGAACACCCCCACCGCCGTCGCACCACCACAGACTCTACAACTCCAGGCGTAAAGCCACGTAGCATGTACAAACCTCCACCAACAAGCATATATCCCCCTTTCCTAACCCCTCCTTCTCCCTATCTACACTGTTCTTCAATGTAAACTTCAAATCGACACATTCTCTCCTTTTTTTTTCGTGCACTTTTTACCTTGCATGGACTACACTGAGGTGGTTTTACATGGTCCAACCTTTTTTGAGGACGCTAAGATTTGGCGTGATGTTGAGTTTGAGCCCACTTTTTCAGCGCCTCCTCCTTTTCAAACGGCGGTACGCCGGCTGTGACTCTAAACCCGGCGGAGAGGGAGCTCCAATCGAGATGTTCGCCACCGATGGCTCTTGCCGAAACCATGTGTTGTCTTGCGAGCTCAATGATGGGCAATGGACAATCGACGCTCTCGCCCAACTTGATAATGTGACTTGCATCCTTGATGCCGCCATTGAGCGTGAAGCCTTCCTCGCCCTTGAAGTTGCTTTCGAGGATCTTTTTGCCGTAGCCCAACGCCGAGGGAGCTGGGTAGAATTCTTGGAGCCACTCGTACACTCGATCCGAGCCGACCCCGGTCTTGTCTGCGAGCGTCATGGTTTCCGAGAGCATCTCGATGGTGGAGCAGATGATCGAGTTGCCGATGAGTTTGAAGCTGGCCGCACGTTCCGGGTTGGAGCCAAAGTCCATGATCTTTCGACCCATGGCGGGGACGAGGAATTGCGCTACAAACTTCTTCGAGTTGTACGGGCCCGCGACGGCGAACACGAGCTGAGCACTTGCAGCCATGGGAGGAGGACCAAAAGCGGGTGCGGCGACAAAGTGACGCTTCGGAAGTGCCGATACCTTGCGTTCGAGCTTGCCCGTAGTGGCGGGGTAGAGCGTGGAAGTGTCGACGAGGATCGTCGTGAGTCCACTGGACACGCGTTCGGTAGCGTTTTTACCGACACGTGTTTCTTCGGCTTTGCAAAGTGCTTCGTAGACGTGTTCGGCAGCTTCATCGTCGGAGAGCGAGGTGAAGATGAGCTCGCATGTCTCACCGATGGCCTCGACCGAGTCGACGACGGTGACGAGGCCTTCGAGCTCCTTGGCCAGGGCTTGAGCTTTACTGGTGGTTCGGTTGTAGACGACCAGAGGCGGTAAAGGAGGTGACATTTCGCGCATGTGCTTTGCGAGGTTCCTGGCCATCTTAATGCCCATGTTGCCCAATCCAATCCATCCTACGTGGTGTTGCGGGTGCGGAGTGCTGGGAGCGCTGTAAGGGATGTTGGCGCCGGCGACGCCCTTGCCGGACGAGTGTGCGTGATCAGCCATGATTTTTATGGATCCTAATGCGCTTTGAGATCAACGAAGGAGATTCTTGATGGTAGAAAGAAGACGAGTGTCTTCGGATACCGAACGGGGGCGGAGAGGCAATATCGATGAGGTCGCGAGAATTTATACCATAATCATTGATTGACAGGCGGCGCTTAATACCCAACAAGTTTTGGTTTTCTGGCGATACAGTACGCAGCGCAGCGCTGCACCGCATCCGCTCCCTGAGGCTGCTGACATCGAGCGCCGATTTTGCAAACGCACAAGCCATCATCACTTTGGCATAACTCGAATAATTGCTCCACTCCCGATTCTGGCACTACCCATCGGGCAAAGAAGCGCAGCGCGATTTGCTGTGCTCAACACACAACCAACCGATGCACGCACAACCAACTCTGTGCCACCAACCCCTGTCAAGAACCTCGCCGTCTCCAATACCCATCGCTGCCATTCCTCGACGGTCCTCCGCCTTTTGCCACCTCCCACTATCCAATCCATCTCGTCGTGAGGCAAGCAAGCACATACACATAGCCATGTCGGGCTGGACCACCATCTGGGTGTTCCTCATTGCCGCCGGTGCAAGCAGCGCCGTTTGGGTTACAGCGCCAAAGGGACCAAACCAGGTGTACGTCTCGCACTTTTCGTCGCCTTCTCTATCGCTGATCATGATGATTTCGTTGCTGACTTTCTGATATCACCATGTCTTTTCTGTGTTCAGGTTGATCCGAACGTCGGTCGTGCTCGCATTGACGTGCATGTACCTCATGTGGTTCATCATCTATATGGCGCAGTTGCATCCCATCGTCAGTGAGTGCTCGCATCTTGCCGCTTCTCACCGCCCTTTTGTTGGCGAAAACCCATCCGATATTCCATCCAAGCGACTCTGCTGACTTCTTTCATATCGCCAAACAGAACCAAAGCGAGCCGGTGTCCGTCTCACCGAACCATAAGTATCCCTGGTCAGGGCTCCGACACCTCACTCGATACCTTTCTCCAACACTCAGACCTTCTCTGCCTAGCGTAAGGTTCGACAGCTACGCATCCTTGTACATTATCTACCAGCTTCGCAATCAGCATCTTCATCATAATTGGGATTCATCAAGACATCACAGATGAGCGGCCAATATCCACAACGACGTGCAAAAAGCAAGCAAGCAATTGTGTCAGTGTGTCAGTCACCAAGATGCTTGGAATCATGCTGTGGATACAGATCGAGATGCAGCCAGATTTTTCCGCCGGTGAAAGATTTTGGCCCAATCGCCAGCATCCGCAAAGGCTTTATCTCCTCGTGCAAAGTCGAGCCGCAGAAGAACACGATCCTCACCGGTCCACTCGCCGATGCCGATTTCGTAAACTTCGTCCCACTGCCTGTCAACAGTGAGATACACACCCGTCGAATCCATCTGAACGCTACTACACCCGTGGAGCGAATCGCCCGGATATCGATGAATGTCCCCGTACACGAGGATGGGAGGTGTTTTCTGTTGGTCTCCCGCCACTGGCCGTCCGTCATCGGATTCCGTCTCCGTCTGTGCTGAGTCCGCCGAGACCCTCGTTGCAGGCGATTCCGGCTCTGTCGTTCGTGCGCATGTGGCTTCGTCTCGCGAGTGCCGTGCGACTGAAAGCTCAGAAGCCAAGTCGACAGTCTCATCAGTGGGTTTGGCAGCTAGTCCAGGATCAAGATCGATGATGTAGGCCCGATGGTTAACAATACACGCCTTGCCTTCATGGACAGTCAGCTGAGCTTGTCCACGCGACTGCCAAAAGAGCGTATTGTTCCATTCCACGGCCAACCATTCTTCTTCGCCCTGGATCATCTCCTGATACGCCTCTTCCAGATTCTCGAATTCCAACTCGATGAAGAGTTCTGGCGGTTGACCAGGGTTGTTGAAGAACTTTCTGTAGTCTCGGATCAACAACACGGTGCCTTGGCCTAGTACAACCAGCGTCTTGGTCTTGAGATCCGGATGGACTGCTGACCAAATCTGATACGGTGTCATGGTTAGCTGCGCCAGATTCATCGTATTCGGCCCTGCCTGCCATGGGCCAGGAGAACCTCGCTTGAGTGGTTCGAGGACGAAGGCAGGATTGGTAAAGTCGCACTGGTGCTGGTCTGGACGACGTGTCCTATGCCATGTAGTTGGACGAGGTGCGCCGGATGCAAAATGCTCTCCCATGTTCCACACCATCTGCTGAGTGCGGCGCGAGAAGACAGAGACCGACTTGGCACCAACGCCGAGAAGAAAAACGAATTGGTCATCAAAGTCAATATAGTTGATGTTTCCGTCACGGTGCGGTGAGTTTCGGAAGTCAATGGTTTCGACGATTTGCTTCTGCGGAACGTCCCAAATGACGATGAATCCATCCTGGCTAGCGGCGCACAGATGCGGGAACTGGAAGCGATAAGCACGTATAGGCCTGACCGAGTCGAGGATGGCATAGCGCTGAAAATGACCTCGATCAGGTGCACGCCCGAGGTCTGGCACCAGACGTTCGCTACGCCACACTTCAAAGTGACCAATGCCATGGCGATCAAAGATCATCCAGCCACGCGAAAACTCGAGGTGCGCATGTGAACGTGTGGCTGTTCTGGGAATATGCCATAACATCATCTCGTCCGTAGGATCGATGACCTGGACACCGCCACCCTCGCTCGTCGTGATGAGTGTGTTTTCTTCAGGATCGATCTTGCACCTCCAAACGCCAGCGCCTTGACGGTTGGAATGGACAGTATATATGTGCGGAAAGAGAGCAGGTGACGTCGATGCAGGCTGCAAGGGGGCTGCAACGCCCTTTTTGACAGCATCCACCCAGTCCTCCCAGCTGTCGTACGCAGCAACCTCATCTGGGGATGGCAGTGGCAAGCAAGGACCTCCTGTCAGGCTCCTTGCCGACCACCTGCATTCGAGGCGCCAGACCAGGCAGCAGAGCGAACGCCACGTGTTGCAAGAGTAAAAGTAGTCGGTCAAATTCCTCTTGCGGTAGCGCTCGATCGTGGCTTGAAATAGGTCGTCGTTCGGATCTGGTTCGGAGGAGGGGTCGAATTGTTGTAATACACTAGCGACGACTCTGATGCCAGTTTGGCGCTCCTCTGCTGCGCGTTCAAGCTGGCAATAACCTAGTCGCAACGCTAGGTTGCGCCACAGAGCTGCGTGAAGACAGAACTGCTTCCACGCTGCGATGAGATCAAACGACATGTCAGAGACGCAGTATCGAGTGGCGATGGAGGTCTTGTTCACTTACACTGGCTGACCCGCACACATCTTGTGAGCGTCGGAGGCTCCAAGAAGCCAAGTATATACGCAAAGATCTCTGGCGGCAGAGCCTTGCATGGGTCCGTCGGGGATGCCATGATGCGATCAAGCGAAAGCAATCGAGGCCGCTTGGTTGGCTTGCTGTCTCGACGCTCGGGTGGTTGCATGACCATCGGAGTGTTTTTCGAATGGGGTTTTGGCTGGAGCAGGACCTGAGACTGCCCAGTTCTTATAGCTCTGCCATCGAGATGAATTGTGAGGCGGTGTCGTCAGTCTGCCTTAGTCATGAGGCAAGAGTGTCAGTAGTCTGGAAGCAAGACAATGGGCAAGCAAAGGTGGGATGCACGGTGCACACTACTGTACTAATGGGTAGCCAGGGTCTAGCAGAAGTGTGAATTTTTGACAGAGGCAGTCGCCTCCACATGCATGCATGCATGCACCCACCCAGCCAACCTCGGCTTTCGACGTTGTTGAGACCTCGTCCAACATCCCATTTGCCTTTACGACACCACTCTCATCAACCCTTTGCACACCGACATCCTTCATTGCGGCAATATTGCGCATCTCGAAAGCATACATCCTCCTGATCAACTCTTTCAGGCCAGAAAGCGGGCGATGCAATGCACGTCTATCTACAGGATGCGCCGCGTATAATTGCGCTCGTATCCGACGATCTCGAGGCAGCTGTGGATGGCTCGATATCGGAGAAACCCTCTTCAGCCACCGCCATTCTCGTTTCGACACAGTCTACTGCGGCAGTGCCACCCGTCGATATCGCCTCTGGATTCACCACAGCGCATACAACTTCAGCTGCCAAAGCAGTGGTCGAGGTTGTCAAGGAACACGAGTTGCAAGGTTTGACCCTGCAGCGACTTACTCCCAAACCGATCTATGGTTGTCTCGGTCTCATCAATGTGGGACAGGACCTCTTTGTTGCCGTCGTCACTGCAGCTCAGGAGGTTGGCGCCATTCGGCCTCGTGAGGAGGTGATGCGCATCACGGCCGTCTCCTTCTACTGTGTCAATCGATCAACGTGGGACGAAACGCTCCTATCCGAAGCTCCCGGCTCGCAGCCAGAGACGTATGAATCCTACGGCCCAGGTCACGAAGGCGCAGTCACACAGCCTAGCGTCTATGAGCATCCATGTACGAGCCTCAAGAAGCTCTTGAGCACCGGCACCTTCTACTTTGCCAAACGCGGCACTTTCGATCTTTCGACGCGGTTCGACAAGCGTCTGCTCGACATTGCCAAGCGCGCATCGTCTGAGCACGACATTTCACGCTACGACGGACGTTTCGTATGGAACACCTATATGATAGAGCCATTGATCAGCTTCCGCGAGCGTTTGGATCGTGCAGATCGGGTGCGCATCGATGCCGGTTGTTTTCTGCTACTGGCAATCCAAGGCTTTGTCGGTGCCTTTGATGTGCCTTTGACCGAAGCCATCGCTGCAGGTACCACTGCCACGATGGGCTCAGAAGCGCGATCCACAGGTAAGCTCGCTCTCATCAGTCGACTCAGCTGGAAGAGGGCCGGCACTCGTTTCAACACACGTGGCGTCGACGACGATGGCAACGTCGCCAACTTTGTCGAAACAGAGACGCTCTTCAGCGACGACAAAATCACCTTCACTTTCGACCAAGTTCGTGGCTCCGTCCCGCTCTTTTGGGAGCAGCAAGGCTTGCAAGCATTCAACGCCCGAATCCAGATCACACGTTCCCGTGGCGCCTCTCAACCAGCGTTCGATCGTCACTTTGCCGACCTCATCTCCCACTACTCCCGCGTACATGCAATCAACCTGCTCGGTACGCGTGATGCAGAGACGGTCCTCACCTCGGCATATGCAGAACACATGCGACAAAGCTCGGCCGAATCTATAGCTGTTTTACCCGATACTGAGTCCATCACTGCGGCTGGCGACGTGGTGGAGGACGATGGTTCGGAGCGCATCGGCTTAACCAACTTCGATTTCCACACCGTCTCTCGCAATACGGGCGGCATCGATGGTGTTCGAAGTGAGCTCCGCTACCTAGGCCCTGTACAGCTGAAGCGCAAAGCTTTCGGCTACGCCCTCGTGGACAACGCCACCGGCGAGCTACGTCGACGTCAGAAGGGAGTCTTCAGAACCAATTGCCTTGACTGCCTCGATCGCACCAATGTGATCGAGGATATGCTCTCACGTTCGGTGCTCGACTCCTTCTTCGACACGGTCGCGAGTCGAGATCCTGCATACCAGCTTTTTCAAGACCCAAATCATCCTCTATGGGTCCACCATCGTGTCCTTTGGGCCGAGAACGGCGATGCTCTGTCCAAGATCTATGCCGGCACCGGTGCGCTCAACACGAGCTTTACCAGGACAGGCAAAAAGACGCTCGGTGGCCTCCTCAGCGACGCAGCAAAGAGTGCCGGAAGGATGTACATCAACAACTTTCAAGACAAGAACAAGCAAAACGTCATTGATGCGCTGTTGGGCAACATGGCCAATCAGAGACCTGTCACCGTCTTTGATCCCGTGCTTGACAGTGTCACAGCGGAGCTCAATGCAAGGGTTGATGAATACTCTTCAAGCCGCCAAATCTCCATCTTCGTTGGTACCTTCAATCTTAACGGCAAGGCGCCTGGTGAGACGCTCCTTCCTTGGCTTTTCCCAGATGGCGAAGATGCCGAGCCCGATATCTTTGCGATCGGCTTTCAAGAGATCGTTCAGCTGACGCCGCAGCAAATCCTCATGACCGATCCGGACAAAATTCGCATTTGGGAGGCCAAGATCATGGACACGATCAGACGAAGAGAAAAGGCGCGCTCCCGTTATATCCTTCTCCGCAGCGAGCAGCTCGTTGGAACGGCGCTGGTGATCTTGATCAAAGAAGAGCTGATCAACGACGTAAGGCTCGTGGAAGCCGCGACGCGCAAGACGGGTCTCAAGGGCATGAGCGGTAACAAGGGCGGTGTCGCGATCCGCATGGACTACTACGACACCTCAATCTGCTTTGTCACAGCTCACTTTGCTGCTGGCCATTCAGCTTACGAAGAGAGGAACGCAGATTACTGGACCATCACCCGAGGTCTCTCATTTGCTCGTGGCAAGACGATTGGAAGTCATGATCATGTCATCTGGCTCGGCGACTTTAACTATCGAATCGACTTGGCGAATGACGCTGTTCGTTCCATGGCCGCTCGTGATGACATCGCTGGGTTGTACGCTCGCGACCAGCTCTGTCGGAGCAGAGAGAACAGTGAAGTCTTTCCCGGCTACGAAGAGGGCCCGATCACCTTTGCACCCACCTACAAGTACGACAACGGTTCAGACCAGTACGATTCGTCCGAGAAGCAGCGAATCCCTGCCTGGACTGATCGTATCCTTTATCGTGGTCTTGGGCTGCAGCAGCTGAGTTACTCGCGCGCCGAGCTCAGGACAAGCGATCATCGGCCAGTGTACGCCAGCTTTGTAGGTCCTGTTCGGATCGTCGATCACGCCAAGCGTGATGCCATTCGCAAGCAGCTGCTGCACGAGAAAAAGGCTGCAAACGGCCTCATACCTGGAGGATCCGTCACATCCGACTCGGAGGACGACGAAAGTCTACCCGACCCCTCTGACGAGCAGCAACAGTGGTGGAATGGCTCCTCGCACGTGGCAGCCCATTCGTCGGACAGCGACAGCGACAGCAGCGATGAAGAACCTGAAAATCCTTTCCGCGATCGCTCTTTATCAAGTCGTTTGGCAAGCAATGCATCCGTATCGCCTACCAGCTCGACCAAGGTTGGAAGTCTGTCGCTCGGCAGACACTTGCATGCAACCGGTGCGCCTGATCGAGCGAGGTCAATGCCTGTGTCTCCGACCAGCAGCTTAGGCGCCACGGCCGATGCACCAGTCGGGATGGGATCGCCGCTTCGCAAGACGGCGTCTGGATCGCCACTAACGGAAAGACGAATCGTTTCAGGACCGGCAACTTCGACAAATGGCCGACCTGCACCACCACCGATTCCAATCAAGCCATCAGCCGTAGCAGCCGGGAGTATTGCAAGCGCTTCGACGGCTTCGATCAACACAACAGCATCAGCCACTGCACCACCTGAGCTACCTAGGAGGCCTGACTTGGGTTCCAGGTCGGCCTCGTACTCTTCGCACAAGTCCAGAAAGAGTCTGATAGACGATAGCGATTAGACTCCGATCGCACAACAGATCGATAGAATGCATCTGCCATGGACAATGCTGGTGCTTAGGATTGTTTTGGATTTGTTAAGTGAGGAATGGGTTGAGTTACTGTCCTGCATCGTAGATCTCAGCGTTTCCGCTCATGTCTTTGTACTGTGGTGAGATGCGTTGGGGAGTGGGAGAAGAGTTGTGTGAGTTAGCGAGCACGGTTTGAGGGATGGTGGGAGAGGGGTGTACTCACCTCCTGGATCGACATGTTGGCAATGGAGACGTTTGAAGCCTGTTATGGTTCGGTGGGAAGCAGAAGATTCAGTATGTCATCTACACCTTGAGCATCTTTTGACATATGTGTGTTTTGCTTACCACTTCGACGGAGGAACGGGCTTTTGCCTTCAACCTCTCGACCACCTTTCCGGCGCTCAATTGTAACACCTCGACCAGCTCGGCATCGTGCTTATCCGCAATCAGCACGCAATTCGCACTCCACGTCGCGACCTCACCGCCCACATCGAGCTTTTCGTCCCCTGCTGATAGCTTCTCGTGGTAGTTGAGTACGTCCTGTTCCGAGGTGAGGGTGGTGGACGGTTGAACGAGCTGGATGAGGTTGTAGACGCCGCACTGTTCGCGGGGGCCTTCGCCGGAGTTGATCTCGTCGATATAGTCCGACGCACGGATGTGGTTGAGGACGGATTCTCCCGAGATTCGGGAGCCGGAAAGAACGTAGAGTGCGATGTATTCGGGCATGGTGTCGGTCTGGTGTGTGTAGAGAGTGGAGAGGTTGGAAGGTTGAAAGGCGGTGGCACGTTTCGCGAGGATACGGTCGGTTCTAGGGTCCACAGAAATGGGATTCCTCCACATTGGAAGTCGGTGAAATCGGCCATGGATATCGGGATCGGTCATAGATCTCCTACTGTGGCCCCCACATCCTCTTTCGCTCCTCAACAGGCTCACCGAGATGAATATGTAGGCGGAGGGTCTTTCAAGTTAAGACCTATTGCAGTTCCTAGGAAGTAGGACTAGAATATAGCCCAACCCTAACTACAAATGTGAGTTGATGGCCGAGGATCTTCAGCCTGGTTGGTAAAACTCCTTTGCCGGCAACGCGTTGTTGGACGGGACATATCAACTTACTGCCCTCTGGCTTTCGTATTTCTTCGCCATCTTTACGCTCAGTAGTTTGTGGTTTGTCCAGTTGTAGCTCATCAGACATGCCCCTCCTGCTCAGACTGCTACACAACGATGCAGCTGACGAATAGTATCGATTCCTCTGGAAAGAGCGTCTACGAAGTCTGCACTTGTCACAAATCGTCGAGCTCGGCTCCAACTCAACATCCCCCTCTCCCTTCCCCTTCCCCTCTCCCTCCCCCTTTCCCTACTTTGAAGAGCGGTGATCAAAGCAAAGGACGGAGAATGGCGTCGTCAGAGGCGGTGGCGGAGGCACCAGTGAGACATGCGTGTCCGCTCGCCCGCCACAATGCCTGCTTTCCTCATATGGTCCATACCCCTCCCCGCCACCTCTCACTTCTTGCTTCTTCTCCCCAACACCACCGGCTGGTCTTCCCTTCTTCTTCATATTCTTTCACATCTTTGCTCCTCCTTCTAATCCGCTTCGCTGATCCTGGTGATCTCCGGAGCTCTTTTCCTTTTCGTTGTCGCTGTTCACAATCACGCTCTTTTGGATTCCAGCTGGTTCTGTTCACCAAATCTTCAGAGTCTTGGTCTGATACTGGACAGAGGCCGGTCGTAAGTAGTTCTGCTCAAATTGTCGTGCAAGGGAAAAAGAGGATACTGATGGGTACATCCTGCTTGCTGCTCTATCTTTGACTAAACAGCTCATCATAGACACAATTCATCAGACCCATTCGAAGCTGCTGAACACTAGACCCTCCTAAGCGTTCACCCGTTTCTGGACGTATAGACGGCTTCTACCGATAGAGATTTCTTGGCGACCTCAGCTCAACACTCGCAACATGAAGCACATCTCATCACGCTTCCTTACCTTGCTCTTCGTCCTCCTTTCGATCGGAGCCTTGGATCTGCACACATTCCTCGACGGTGCAACCCCCACCACTGCCATTTGGCCCTTCGCCCATGCAGCTCCTCTTCCCACACTGGGACCTCGTAACACGAACCCTCGGGTGGGCATCGTGATCAAGCCTACTTCAACTTCAACGTCGACATCATCGTCAACCTTTTCTTCTACCACTGGCGACTCCTCAGCGTTCAGCAATCCGGACGGTGGTAGGGTCGGTATGAAGGTGCAGCTGAAACGGCTCGAGCGTAACGCGAGCGAGGATCCGCTGATGCTTTTCCAGCGACATGTGAATCGGGCTACCTCGAAGCTCGCCGGGATCCTGGGGCGGGAATTGCCCAGCGAAGACGAGTTGAGGGGGGCTTTGGAGCGGAGGAGGAACAGCGTCTTGGCACGGCGGGGGCTGAAGAGTACTTCTCCTCGACAGGGGTACACGGACAAGACGAATGGAGCAGTGTGGAGTCGTAGATTCCTATCGAGTCTGATGAAGGATAACTTTGGTGGAGGTAGATCAGCTGTCAAAGTGAACCCGGCTGACGGCTATCCAGAAACCGACGTCATCGCGTCGCAGGCGGACAACCTGACACTGGCGGCGCAACCCACGGCGATGCAATCGCTCGGTCTGGATATCGAGTCGAACGACATCGGTTATGTGGCTACGATCCAAATTGGGTCGCAGAATACGTCGTTCCGCATGCTGATCGATTCGGGCTCGGCGGATACGTGGGTCCCTAGCTCGCAGTGCCAAGCCTGTGGGAGCTCCCATACCCAACTGGGTCCTTCCGATTCGGATACATTCCACTCCCTCACCACGCCGTTCGCAATCCAGTACGGAACAGGCAATGTGATGGGCAATCTTGCCATCGACGATGTTACCATCGCCAATCTGTCGCTGATCAACTATACGTTTGCCGTGACGACGAGGGAGTCTTTGGATTTTGCGGATGCGACGGTTCCGTTTGATGGGTTGATGGGGTTGGCGAGGAGCGAGTTATCGAATTCGCGACAGCCGACACCGATCGATGCGCTGTTCGAGCAGGACCAGGTGCAGGTTCCCGTGATGGGATACCACTTGGGTCGACTTGCGGATGGGTTCAACGATGGCGAGGTGACATTCGGCGGTGTCGATCCGGACAAATTCATCGGGAACATCACCGAGATTCCGAATGTATCGAGTCAGGGGTTCTGGGAGGCATCCATTGACGCCGTTTCGGTGGGTGCGATGGATCTCGGCTTGACGCGACGCAAGGCGATCCTCGATACAGGCACAACACTCATCGTGGCCCCACAGGCAGATGCGGATATAGTGCACGCCGCTATCCCAGGCGCAAAGTCCGATGGCCAAGGCGGCTACACTATCCCCTGCACCACCTCGCAACCGGTCGCTTTCACTTTCGGTGGAGTCCGCTTCCCTATCGACACACGCGATATGCTCTTTGTCCCCGTAGATGCCAACAACCTCAAGGGCGATTGCGTCTCAGCCATCAGCGCTGGAAATGTCGGTCAGCAGAACGAATGGTTGGTTGGCGCCACCTTCCTCAAGAATGTCTACTTTGCGACTAATTCCCACGCCAACGTCATTGGTTTGGCCAAATTGAACACTGCGTCGACCCCAACCCAAAGGAAAGGGACCTCATGACGACTTCTCCTCTGACGTTGCTCGCCCTCGTTTGAGGCCCTGTAGCCACACGATGAACTGCAACGACCATCGCAATCCTAAACTCTAGAAATACTCTAGCTATGCTCAGTAAGTGCGAGCAAAGGAATGAGATAGAATTGCAAAGAGAGAGAGAGACAGAGAAAGAGAAAGAGATTCTGATCAAAGTTGCAACGAAAACGAGTCCACAACTGCTGTTCGTGCTGTGAAAACACAGCCGATGCCGATGCCCAGTGAAGGCGATGTACTATTTTAGAAGGGTCGAAGGCTCAACCTTCTCACCCACCCGAATGTTTGCTGAAGCCCAAGATTGCTTGATGCGTTCTACCAATACGCCCGAGGGGGAGCTGTGATGAAGTGCTGAGAATCCAACTTCTCATCCGAGGTATATCCAGAGGTCAGTACTGCCGAGGGAGGCAAGGTGAAAGCCTGACAAGTATAGCCGTCGGGTGCATTTTGCGCCTGATGGTAGTCAGTCTGGTAGCGCACGACATCATGCATGCCTTCGTTGTCGATGATAATAGTAGGGCCTTGTTCGAAGGAGCCAATCAGGGTGGTGTCTTGCGAGCTATCTCCGAAGTTGGCCTGGACCTTTCCGTCGGAATGATAGCCTTGTAGTTGAATGTTGCACGGATTGTGGAAGTCGGCCTGTTCATCAAAGACGTGATGGTGCTTTTGACGGTAGTAGTCCTGTTCGACGACGTCCTTTTCTTGAACAGGTTCTTTGTTGCTGTTGTCGCTCTCTCGGAGAAAGTCAGGAAGAGGTAGATCTTCCATCCGGAAGCAGCATACGAAACCGACGAGCACTACGGGAACGAAGCAGTACATTGCTTTCTGCAATCCGTCTGCGTACATCTGCCTAACCTGATAGCGTATCGGCAACGGAAGGTTCTTGATGTTCTCAACATAACCTAGTACCGTTGGTCCCGTCAGTCCGAGATGTGCCACTTGCGGCACAGTCCACAATTTTTCGCTGACACTTGCAGTCAGTACCGACGTCGTGATGGCGATGCCCCAGATCGCGCCAAAGGAACGACAAAATGCGTAACCAGCTGTTGCCGTTTCCAGCTCATCGATGGGCAAGCTTGCCTGGATGGGAGGAAGCGTAATGGCAAAGAGAATCCCAATGCCGATGCCTGCCACGATCTGTGCCATGATGAGTTCCCACTCGGAAGTGCCTGTTTGGAATCGTGTCATCCATCCGAATCCACCGGCTGCAAGCGCCCAGCCCGCAAATGTCATATTTCTATACTTGCCCGTGATCGCCATAACAATCCCTGCCACGATGGCGAAGGGAGCAGTGGGCGCAGTCGAGGGGAAGGTAGAGATCGCCGACTGAAGCGGTGCCTCATCTTGGATCGATTGAAAGTAGATCGGAAGCGCATAGATCGCGCCGTATGTGGCAATGCCATGGACAAAGGTCATGATGAATGCCGAACAAGAGGTCCTGTTGCTGAACAACTTGAGAGGCAGCACAGGGTGTGTGCTGAGCGGATTGGGCACAAACTCGATGAGCAGAAAGAGGAAGAAGCCGGCTATACCAGCAACCATCGGAATCCAAATCTGCATGCTTGACCAGGGGTGCGTAATGCCCCCTTCCGTAACAGCGATTAAGATACTCACAACCGAACCGAGAAGAACCGTGTTACCGACGATGTCCATCCTGGCCACCTTGGTCTTGAGCGGCAAGTTGGGGACCGGTAGGTTCATGGTAGGGATCAGCATGACAATGGCGATTGCGCCGATGGGAATATTGATCCAGAAAATCCAGCGCCAGTCGTGATCACTGAAGTATCCACCGAGAACGGGCGCGACAAAAGAAGAAACGGCAAACACAAGCCCGAAGATGCCAACAAAGAAGCCACGTTCGCGAAGCGTTGTGATATCGGAAACAGTGATCTCTCCGACAGCTTGGATGCCGCCTCCACCAAGGCCCTGGACACCACGGCCAATGGTCAGAAACAAGATACTGTGCGCAAATCCGCACATGACACTGCCGCCAATGAAGAGCATGACTGCAAGTACAGCGGACCAACGGCGACCGATGACGCACGAGAGACCGCCAAAGAGAGGCTGGAATGCAGTGACTGAGAGGAGGTAAGACGATGTCACCCATCCACCAGCTATACTGGATGCCGGTAGATCTTCGACAATAGACGGAAGCGCTGTCGAGATCATGGTCATGTCGAGAGCTGTGAGTGTGACAGTGACGCAGAAAGCTAGGATGAGTATCCAGAACTTGGCTGTCTTGTTTCCATCCTCATCATGCAGCCCATACTGGAGCAGGCGAATCATGCCGAGATTCTCTGGGTGATCAGTAGTGAACCGACTCCTAGGACCCACATCGAGGTGGTGAGCCATAATGTGGGCTGCAAGCGATGGCTGTCGTGCTGATGAGTCCCAGTAGCCACATTGTTGGGCTTGGTAAGGACCGCCTTCTTGTGGATGATCATTGTAATTTGATGAAGAGAACGAGCCGGCTCTGATCGGGACGGGATGCTTGGCAGAAGAGTCCGGCGGCATTTGTGCGTCTAAAGCATACTGTGTCACCCAAGGCTGGTAAGTGACAGTTGGGGACTGAGAGAGAGGGTCCATAGGCTGTGAGCCGGACCAATTCTCGTAACTGGGCTGGCCAACCGCGACGCTGTCCGAATGACCCATCGGACTCATTCCTTCTTCGAAGTCGCAGTCAGTGAGTCCAAGACCGTACGATCGCCGTTGTATAGTGCGCTGATCCTCATTCAAGCTAGAGGGAATGGCTTGAGGAGGCTCACCTTGATAGGCTTGTTTGTCCATGATGAAATAGCGGTCTGGGAAGCCCGCTTCGACCTGACCGAGATGAGCTTTGGCTTGCGCTTTGACGTTTGCCCTCGATGCCAGAAGTTCCTGCTTCCTTGAAGACGAGGGAGTTAATGTCTTTATCAGCTTGAAGATCTTGCCAACGACATGAAGTGTGCGATGGGCGTCTATTACTGGAGCGTTCAAGCTGGCGGTGACAACTTTGTCCTGTAACAAAAGGGAAGGACTTTGTGGTGGAGAAGAGAAAAGCAACAACTGCTTCTATCTTCAAGGAAGTGTGCCAAGACGATGAGGGTTTGAGACAAGCAGGGAGGGACTCGCTAGCAGAGTTTCATCCAGATCCATCCGACTTGGCCATTGACGGGCCAGAACTGCTTCTCATTCTCGCCTCGTCGCCTTCTAGCCTGCCCTTAGCAGTTTGGAGCAGCATGCTCTTGATCTAGCGTAGTTTGTTCACGTGGGCGTAGTCCGACTCACGCGCTTCGAGTGGCAGACCCCTGCCAAGATCGCGAGGACAGTGGGGGCCAGCCTGTGGCCGGGGGAGTGGGCATCAAAGTCTTGCTCTTCCAAGAAACTCGGTACGAAGAGAGAAAAAGCGTTGGAATGCTGCTGCGGAGACAGCGCAAAGGCGAATGAAGAAGTAAGGGTGCCAGACTATGCTTTGCAGAAGTGCACTGTGAGACAGCTTTGATCAAATCGGTCAGGAATGTCGGTCACGTCGATGGAAGAAGCTCTGGGTAAGATACGCCGTCCGCATGAGTTGTCGCATCGGCTATGCGAATCGACCTGTCACAAGGTCCATTCGCCGACCCCTAGACAGCTGCAAGCGTGTTGGTCAAGAACCAGCCTGGGCAATGTATGTTGACGAGCCAGCAAACGTCGTATTTGAACAGCTGCTGCCGGGAATCGATTTTTTTTTCTTCGCTTCAGGACCCCTGACAGGCGGCAAAACGTGTGGCATGTGTCGCGCGTCAAGAAGCTGTCAAACATGACCTCGATTCAAGCAAAGTACCATCAACACATTCCGTCGATCCTTATCCGCTGCAGTCAAGCCTTATCCTCCGATTCATGCAATATGCGCTGCTCGTTGATGACAGCTCCGACTGCATCCCCCACAAACATGTATACCACGAGCTTCAAGGATGAATAGGCGGTGCACGCGCCTGGCAACGCCAGAAGTGCAGGAGCAACCTGGAAACCCCCCTCCTCACATCTGCGTCAGCTTTGCTACGAGCTGCTTGTCTTTGGTCCGCAGTCCGGACCGCTTGCTTCACCTCGGACTATCGACTGAGAGTGCGGGAGAAGAGGGGTCGGAATGTCCATCTTGCACTTGCTTCAGTGAGCGAGGGGGTACCGCCGGCTTAATCCTACAGTGAGAGCGAGCTTGGCGTCTGTTACGGTGATCGTCCCGCTGAATGGCCTTGAATGGCCTTGCACTTGGCGTGCAGAATGCCTGTGCATCTCTGTTGTTTTCATCGATATCCCACCCCTTTCCTCGTTAACGAAAAGTGACAGCTCCGTTAACACGCAGACCCCTTCGAGTTTGTTGGTCTGCTGTATAGGTCACTTTGTTTCAGGCAGATTGAGATTGCCAAAACCAGAATGCGTCCCTGCCCAAGTAGGAAGAGTAGTTAAGCTTTTGTCTCTTCAGGTCAATCATCTTCTCATCTCTTCTTTCTTTGCTTAACAGTTGGCTGCTCCGTGGTTGTCTGTACCATCGAGTAAAGTGTCCAGCACAGAAACGGAGTGGTCCTCAACAGCTCTGCCACCGAACACCCAATAACAGACGTACTCAGGATGGCATCAAGAATCAGCTCATTCGGGAGCACATTGTGGGAAGTATGGGGTGAGCCTCTAGCAGAGAGTCTTGGAGTTCACGAACCGAAAGATCGAACTTACGGTCGATGCAACGTACCGTTTTCAGCCATGGAGAAGAGGCTGTATGAAAAGGAGGATATCGAGATCACTTTCCACAAAGTCATGCTCGACAACAACAAGGACTGGGTATGGTACCAAATTTGGCAGGACCCCATCGCGATTCAGCAGACGGGTAGAAATGCGGACATGATCTTTGTGTAAGTGCTCAAGAAGTACTTTCTCCTACCTGCTTCCCTTCTCAGCGCTATTGCTAACACCCACACGTGCTTCATCTACCTGAACAGACACGGAACGGGAGTGCACTCGGGTACGCTTGCCAGTCAATGTCGACGATACCTCGACTCGGGTTTCCGCCTGATCGTACCTGACCTTCCATCGCACGGCTTTTCCACCGGTCTTCACGTCTATCAATCCAGCATGTCGGGGTTCGTATCGGGCTTGCATGCGGTTCTCCACGATGTTGCACGGAACGATCGACGCAACTCGCTTTTCCCATCCGACCGTCCAACCAAGCTCGACCGACGAAAGACCTTCATGCTCGGCCTCTCCTTTGGTGGACTCGTCGCCTTCTCCTACGCGCTCCAATACCCAACCTCCTACAGGTACGACGATACCGATTCCGACGAAATCCCCATCGATGGACTCATCGGTGTCGGTCCGATGATCGCCTACAACCAACAGCACGTTGTAGTGAGCGCAATGCTTCAGTGGTTCTTCCTGCTGCTATTGGTGGTGTTCAGGTTGGGACGATTGGAGGTGATCGTACCCCACAAGAGGGTGGTGGAT
The DNA here is from genome assembly GCA_928724745.1 of Anthracocystis setariae. Lineage (NCBI taxonomy): Eukaryota > Fungi > Basidiomycota > Ustilaginomycetes > Ustilaginales > Ustilaginaceae > Anthracocystis > Anthracocystis setariae. Next base: position 664,465 of record CAKMXJ010000039.1, on the reverse strand, counting down.
AAGGATCCAAAGGTGTACGAAAGTTTGATCATGCAAGATCCGAGATCGCATAAGGGTAGTTTTAGGATCGGTCATCTCAAGTGTATCGTTGACGCCATGGCCAACTTGCGCAACAGGGCGGGGAAAATCCGTCATCCGATCTATATCCAGATGGGGGGTGAAGATAGAGTGGCAGATAATCACGCTGCACTCGAATGGATTCGAAAGACAAGCAGTTCGGATAAGAGGTATGAGGTGTATCCGATCTGTCAGCATGTGATCTACAAGAAGGCGAAGAACCAACATGACGATCTTGCCGGTAGGATCAGTGTGATCGCCGACAATGTCGAGTGGATGGTAGAGCGTTCTCCAGCCAACTTCCTTTCGACAGGGATGTATAGAAGACAACTGCGATTGGCTTCATCTTCGAGTGGTTCGAGCTCGATCAGCAGGAGCACCTCTAGGACCTCGATTTGGGACGAGGATGAGGATGATACAAGCTCGGTGGCGACAACTGTTCCAACCAACTCAAGCTTCAACGATGCAGAGATGTCCAGCCAAGCACAGTACGACAAGTCATTCGAGGGCAGGACGGAAGGTCACTTACTCCCCGAGCATCTGACCGGCTGGCAGACGGATGAAACGGGAGAAAAAAGGCTCTACCGGCTCACCTGGAACTTCAGGGAGGACACTAGGCCTTTCCTATACGATCCCAACCCAGCCTGACCCCCCCTGCAAATCAGCTTGTACCGGATCACCTTTCTTCCACTGTAGCCCCACTTCCCAACGCACACACAAGAATCGTCTTCTCTCACACATCATGCTTTCTTTCTCCATCCAAGTTCTCACACATCATGCCGCCAGGATTCACCATCTCACTCTCACACATTCCGTCGTTCTCATAAACATGGGGACGAGACGTGTGTATTGAGCAAATACAGAGACGAAGTGGTGGGGAGCGACGGCATCTATTGAAATTCACGAGACTAAAGGTTTGAAAGGAAGAAGAGATGCAATGATGAAAACAAGATCCGTACTTAAGCCTGCTTGGGCGGGACGCCCAGACCGCGACGAGCAAGCAAGTCACGCACATCGCCAAGCCCGTCCAAGTTGCCCTGCGCAACCACTGTAGCCTGACCCGAACCTCTCGGCGATTTCCCATCGCCCACGCGCATCTTCTGCGGTCGGAGCACACGAGTTGCGACCCTGTTGAGCGTCTTAAGATCCACCTTGTCGATCTTCTCGCACATTTCCTCAACCGACACCTTCTTGCCATGCGCCTGAATCTGACGGCCGAGATCCTCGACCTCAACGAGCCTCGATTCGAGCGCCATCACGAGCGAGCTCTTGAGCTGGTTCTTGGCTCGACTGAGCTCGGCCTGGGTCACCGATCCCTGATAGATGGAGCTGGTGCAGAGCTCAAGCTCTCGAGCGATGACGTGGATGATGCTGCCGTTGAAGCTGGGATGGACGGATGCCGAGATGCCGAACAGGCCAGAGTCAGAGTAGCAGTGGTGGAAAGCTGCACAGTAATCGACGGCGTGGTGCTGGTTGAGCACATTGGTGTAGAGACGCGAATACATGCCCTTTCCCGGACCACCGGCGGAGAAGCTGCCACCACCTCCAAGCAAGATCTGAAGAGTGGCGAGCGCATAGATGTCGTCGTCGTGAATGCTTAGCCCTTCAAAAGCGACGTAGACGTGGGTGAACTCGAGATCGGCTGGAACATAGAGCTCGCCGCCGGTATAATTGGATGGCATCGAGGCGAGGTCTGCGAGCTCGGAAGAGGCTGGTGATGCTGAGGACGAGGAAGATGTCGAGAATTTCGAGGCCGAGCGAGAGAAGAGCGACGACAGCGACGACGAGCGTGACGAAGACGATGACGAGGACGAGGGCGATGATGACCAGGACGAAGGAGACGAGCTAAGAGGGGCAGAGTCAGCGCTGGGTTTCAAGTCGCCAAACAGCTTTTGGGAGAGTTCGACGAGCTGCTCGTGGGGCATGCCGCTGCCGGCAACGACGATTCTCTCGGGCCTGTACCAGGTGGAGATGAAGTTTCGCAGATTATCGGCGGTCATCTGCTCGAGGCTCTCGATAGGGCAAAGGAGAGGGTTGCCTAGGGTGTTGTTTTGGTATGCGGTGGTGTGCAAGAGCTCTGGCAAAATCATTTCTGGTTTGCCCCAAATTTCCTGGATCTCGTAAGCTGCTGCTCCCCTCTGTAGATCGAGCTCTTCGGGACTGAGAAGAGGGTTTAGGATGGTGTCGGCGAGGATGGAGAGAACGGCGGGGACATCCTTGTTGAACACGCTGGACTGGTACATGATAGTTTCGCGGGACGAAGAGCACATGACGTTGCCACCGAGTGCCTCGATCTCGGAGGTCATTTGTTGAGAGGATCGGTTGGTGGTAGATTTAAACGCCAATCGATCGAGCAAATGAGAGGAGCCGGACTCGCCGGCCACCCAAGGTCGCTCATACCTGGAGCCAGCATCGATATAGACACCGACAGCGCTGAAATGACCAGGCGTCGCTTCTGTTGCGACACGCACTCGATTGGGTAATGTGGTGACGTTGATCAGCGAAGATGTGGGCACGGGTGAAGAGTAAGGAGATGCTTCGGAAGAGGAAGCCACCGGAGTAGCTGATGGTGCTGCGACGATGGAGGAAGAGGACACAGAGCGAGCTAGCGCGTTGTTTCGAGCGAGCTGCAATTGTCGTGGTGAGGACAAAGAGGAAGGAGAAACAGCTATGGACTTGGCCGTGAAATGGGGTGCCGGTGCAGATCGTTGCAGGAGCGAGGTCTTGGGAGAAGGATTCGATGCTGTAGCCACCGAGCGCAGCTGGCTTATTTGCGAGCGCATCAATGTGCGAGCCATCCCGGCTGAAGAGGATGACGTAGGCAGCCTCATCGCGGTCTAAGGAGAGGATTGAGGTTGAAGCGGAGCAAAGAAGAATGAAGAATTGGCAATCGATCCGTTGTGGGCCTCCTCAGAGAGCAAGGCTTTGTTCGGAACGAGTAGCTTGTACTTGAAGAGGAGATCGAGCCTGTGATGAAGAGACGATAAGGAGTCGAGTTTGAGGGAGCTGAAGATGGTGTCGAGGGCAGGGAGAGTTGAGGGAGAAGTGCTGTGCTTGAGGAACGGGTTCAAGTGAGTGAAAAGAGACGGCATCATCCGAACTGCGCCTTAATTCGGCTTTTACCGACTCGCCGCCGAAATCAACCCCAAAGAACGTTCCGAGATCCGAAATGATGGCTCAACATGGAACACGATCGATTTCTGAGAGGAACTCAACTCAGGCTGTTAGGTCCGAGGTGATCAACAAATTCCAGCAGAAAGGCAACGTAGTCGTCCTGAGCATGAGTAATTGCGAAATCGTGTCGTAGATCCACTACACTAACCACACTACCGGGTGCGAGTCTACCTCCACAGAGCCAAAACCTCGGTTGGAAATCATTTGTTTGTATGCAGTGACCCTTTCAGGTGAAGTGGAAACTTGGGCATGAGGATGGCTAAGATGGCGCTGCATCGATACAAACACAATCGACTTATCAATTGGACGATTGCATGGGTCCCGACTTTGACAGCAGCTCCATGAGGCGATACGCACAGCGGAATGAGTGCCGAAAACGAATATAAATTTTTTTGTTTGGTGACAGGGTAAGTTCCAGAATTTCCACTACTCTGATGGGCACCGTACCGCTAAGTCCTAACTTGTTCTGTGCTGTCCTGTACATTTGTCTCAGGCGAGTTTCATGCTCGACAGTGCGCCATCGATGACAAATCCAGGCGGATTTCACCACAGCCAGCGGCGCACACGTCGAGAGCTCCCAATCGATCAAGATCGGCGCTCCATAGTAGAAACCAAGCCAGCACGTTGGCTACGAAGCATTGGTAGATGGCGCATCAGCTACAGACCCGAATGATCACAATGGGCCATTGAAGGACACCAGTCGACGCAAAGAAAAATTCGCGCAACGATGGACGAATTACAGTGTGGTAGTATATAAAACGTGAATGCTTTTAGAAGGGCCGCTGCCCCGACTGGAAGGAATCGTCTCGGTCTCGTTACTGTAAAGAGAAGATGCGAGTCTAGAAAAGAGAGGGCTTCACGTTGAGATCAGCAGATGCTTCCAGCGCTTGAATCCAGTCACAAGTCCTTATCTGAGCGCCGCCACTTGATCGAAAAATCCGGTTGGCACTGCCATCGCTAGTTAGTAGCAGAGTAGTAGTGGCAAAGCTGTCGGCTCGAGTGCTTCACGGACTCGTGAATCAAGGCATAACAGCCCAAGACCAGGCTCAAGTTGGAGCCAGGGTATCCACACTCGGCAGACAAGCTCGGCAGGGTTCGAATGAGGCAACGCGAGCATCACGGTCCAGATGCAAGCGTTATCAAGGCTTGCATTTTCAAGCACATATCACCGTGCTCGGTACTGTATTGTATTGTAATGTTTCGTACATGCCGCACGACGGCAGCTTATTGAAGTGGAGAGGCCACAATTCTTCTAGGTGGTCGGAGCAGGCCCACATTGTGGCTGAATTCTGAGCTTGCTATTGACGTCCCTAGATTGGGGGTACCTGGACTGATCCATGCATCCGGAGCGAGAACAAGATGCGTTCGCCAATGACTAAGTGTGTATTATTCGAGCATACTGATGTCGCCTACAGCAAACAGCAAGCAGCAAACAGCAAACAGCAGACAGAGTCTATGTGCGATGTTTAATTTTTTTTTTTTTTTTTTGGTTTTCGGTTTTGTTTTTGTAATTTGTTGATTATGGATGGCTGCTGCTAAAAAAATAATGAACCCCCCGAGAAAAAGAAAAAGGAGAAAGGAACGTGGCTCAGTTCCTGCTATTGTAACTGTAACTGTTGAGTACTGTACTGGCACAGTACTACTGTACAGTATTTCAGCCTTTCCTAAGCATCAAACTATCGCGTGGGCTGGAGGCGTTGCAGCTGGAATTTCATCCGAAATCGGACAGCCGCTCCGGAAGCTATGCGCAAATGAACGAGCGTCTCTGACCTGCTGTACTGTACCGAATGGTTTTATTATATGACTGCGTGCAGCTGAGCTGCCAGGGCACATCACACCGCAGACAAAATCAGGTTTAGCGTCTGTGCTTTGCAAATCGACTCGCTGCACAGGGTCGAAATCGCGCCTTCCGGAACCAGTTTTACAGTATATACTTCAGTGATGAGTCCACGGCTCTCACACAACACAGCCGCAACACGGATCATCGCATCCCATCCTCCTAGCCCCGATTTCCGCCCTTGTCCGTTTGGCCCAGTCGTTATTAGCCCCCCCGCCGCCCTGCCCATTAATCTATCACTCACTGCGTTACGCTTTTCTCGCCTTCCACCTTAGCATTTGCATTTGCATTTGCCTTTCCATCCTCCATCCCTCTCTCCCACGCTTTGTCGGCGTCCCGCCCATCCCTAATTGACTGCTCTTCTCCCACCCAGCTGCTCACGACGCTCCCATCAGCGTGCTTCCGCCTCGTCTCTGCGTTCGATCCTGCGCTTTTCGCCGAGCCCTTCTTTCCCGGGGACGCATTGATCCCTATTCCACCCCATTCCAAGCCCATCAATCTTTCCTGACGACCGCCTGATCTATTTACTCCTTCCTCTGTATACTCAATCACCTAATCCGCCCAACTCTTCCGATACCGTTCCATTCTTCTTCGTATCGATCCAACCCCCCCGCCTCCTGCAGTCATGTCGACACAGGTGAATGCGTCGCCCCACGCCAATGGTGGCCAGTCAGACTTCCAAGCAGCTAGCTCAGGTCCTGTTCGAACAAACCAGAGCAAGGCCGATGACAGAGACAGAAAAGGTCCCATCGCTGCGCCTGTCAAGAGCGCATGCACTTTTTGTCGCTCGCGCAAATCTAGATGCGATGGTAACAAGCCTTGTTCCGCTTGTGTCGGCAGAGGCCGTCCCGATGAATGCCTCTACACCATCTCCCGTCGCGGAGGCAAGCCCAAACCCAAGATCGATCCTACCCAGGGCTTGCAGAACCATCTCAACAAGCTCTTTGCCATGACCGATATGCCTTATGCTTTCCGTCGTCCTGGCGGTCTCGCTGGCCCTTCGCCTGCTGACATCGCAGCTGCCCAAGCTTCGCAGCCCCAACCGATTCAACCGCACTCGACCGTCTTCAACATTCCCAACCAGTTCCCGTCGTTTGACCCTTCAGTCTTGCAGCAGCCACAGCATGCTCATCCATCCGCTCAGCAGCCACCAAACGTCTTTTCGCTGGGCGACCCAAGTCAAGATCCTTTTGCAGCCATTAACGCCTTCCCCGCCGGCGGTTTCATGCGTTATGAATTGGGCAATGACGCTCCGCAGCCGCCTGCCGCCCAAATGCAGCCGCATCTCCAACAACTGCAGCCTCAGATCCACCAGCAGCCGCCTCAACTGGTGCAGCAACAACTTGGGCCCATGGCGCAGATGACCACCCCGCCCCAACAGTTCAGCGGTTTCGACGTGGGAGCGCCTCAGTTGCAACAGCAGCAGAGTGCGCAGCCTGGTGCCTTGGCGCCGTTCGCCAGACTCGACGCCGTTTCGCCTCAGAAGCCCCCAACTGATGACTCGCGCAACTCGTCGGTCGTCTCGCCACAATCCAACAGCAGCCCTGTCAACTGGGGCCGTGTCGATGATCACATGGCTGCCTACCAAGCTAGCTCAGTCGCCTTGGCAGGCTCGTCCAGCCAGTCTAGCTCGTCTCGCCGAGCCTCGATTGACAATGTGGCCGAGTCCAACAACATGCTGCACATGTCCCTCAAGAATCTGAACGCCGTTGCTGCCGAAGCCGGTAGCGTCAAATCGCTCTTGGTGGATTACTACCGCTACCTCTACCGCTTCATCCCTGTGCTGCCGCCTCCCAAGCACATCGATGTGATGGCCAAGTTCTTCAAGCCCGACTCTGCCTTCATCTATGCGCTTCAGTGTGTACTGCCTCTCCTCCGCGATGAGATTCAACCCATCGGCGCCCTTCACAAGCTGTCGGGCCAAGGCATCAACTTCGGTTCGGAAGAAAAGAAGGCGGCGCTCAAGGAACGAACGCTCAGCTTCGAACGCAAAGCTATCGAGGGCCTCGATCATTTGCTAGAGCAAGCCGATAGCGATGAGACGGGCGAGAAAATGCTCGAGGCAGTTCAAACTCTCTGCGTGCTCGTCGTCTACGAGTACGGCAGTGGTCGAGCCATCAAGGCACGCCTCAAGGCCGATCAGGCGCTTGGTCTCGCTATGGGTCAGGGCTTGCACAAGCTCAGTCACAAGACAGCCCCCAGCGAGAACAAGTCGGCGCGCAGCAGCTTCGCTTACCTCTCGAACGCTCACCATCCTCTCACTTCGATGGGTGTTGATCGTAACGACATCTTCGAGATGCGCAAGCGTTGTTGGTGGTCCGTCTGGAGTCTTGTGCTGTGGGCTGCCTACAACACGGGGCGCATTCCTACCATCCGTGCCGATGATCCACGCGTCAAGAGTGAAATGCCAGCCGCTTCGCATCCCGAAGTCTGGACCTCCAATATCAGCTCGTTGCAAGCTTTGCTGCTGGTGCAGGACCGTGTCTTGGCTCTTGCTCAGTATGGGCAGTCTCTGGAAGACGGACGGTACGATCCACGCCGCCACGAAGTGGCTTCCTCCCCGGCTTCTTCTGCAAGCTCGCCATTCGGGTTTGGTCGCCTCGGCGTTTCCCGATCCGGCTCTGTGAGCAGCGACGACGTACCTGCCACTTTCTCGACCCTGCCTACTCGCGCGACTCGCCAAGAGATCCTCGACAGCATGCTCGAGATCGACAGCTTCTTGCAAGAACAGATCCGCATCCACGAGGCCACTGAAGAGGTTGATTCACCGTTGCCATCCGAGGTGCCGCAGACCGGCAACTTGGCTCACGTCGAGAAAGAGCTGGAAGACTCGCTGCGTATGGCAGCTGCTGTCCAGCTTTACACTTCATCGCTGACTCTGCACATCGGACAGGCGTTCCAGGGTGCGTCGCTGTTTGAGCGTAAGCTTTGCTTCCTCAACTCGATCAAGGACAATAAGGATGGCACCGGCGAGACTGCGGTCTGTCGTGAGCCCATGCCCGTTTTCACTAGCGATGACATGATGGAGGCAGCGCCATTTGCTGGATACAACAGCAATAGCATGACCTCGTCCAGCTCGACTGCGCAGCCTACGTCCCTGACGCAGCAGGATCTGTACGCACGTGGACCCTTCCTTCCGCGACTGTCGCTTCAACGCTGTGTTCACGCCAGTCGCAAGCTGCTCGATATCGCCAAGCGCCGACATGGCCAGTCGGTGAATCCGAACCCGTTCAACTGCTGCAGTTTCGTGCTGATCAGTTTCGTGCTGCTCATGCAGGCGCTAGCCGTCCATGGCGGGTTTGCTGACGAGACCAGCGAGGGTCAGCAGATTGGCGATGACTTGGGTCGGGACTCGGCGTCCAGCGATGTGAACGGGACGGGACAGTACGCCAATGACAGCTTGCAGCGGCTGCTGGATCAGTCCAACACCGAAGATGGCCTTGGCGGCGATGAGTCGATGGCGGACACATTCGAGCCCTCGGTCGATCCGGTGAAACAGGCGCAGTTGCGAGACATTTGGAGTCGTGTACGCGAAGCGCGCGACACACTGATGGACTTGGGCAAGCACTGGGAAGCGGTGGTGCCCATGGCGGACGAAGTCAACCTGTGTCTGGAAACATCGCAGCTGCTGCTTGGCAACTACTGAGCTGCGCTTGCCTTCGCTTTCTTCCTTTGGGTCTCCTTCTCCTTCTCCTCCTTTCTTCTTTTTTCTCTCGCTCTCGTCGTAACCCGTTTCGGTATCTTCGTTCAAATTAGTCCATGTGATGCGATCAATCACCAGCAAATCCGTCCATTAATTCTGTATTCTTCGGCACTACTAAGTCAGCAATGTAATCGAGAGCCTTCTTGTATCAACCTAGGAAGTGTCGATCAGCGCGCATCATCGAGGCGTGAAGAGGTCGGTGTGTCGACAACTCGCACGATAGACCATGTCCGATACGCGTGACACGTGATCAGTGTTGTTCTTTCAGGTACCCAATAAATTCATCAGGACTGTTAGCAAATCTGCACGCGCGCGCACCGACAGGATTATTGACGCAGCTGCACGCGGCTATGGTGCATTGGATTTCAGAAGGCCGACCCAAAGTATCGCCGAGCCTCAAGTGTTGGTCGCCCTTCGCTTTGCAACACCATCAACCATCTCGATCACGAGCGATACCCGCGTCACAGCAACGATACATACGAATCCGCCTGGCATGATGGCGTGAGGGCAAGGATACAGCCACACAGACGCCACCTACATCAACCCCACATCCACACTCGTTCGCATTGGCATCACAGGCACGGGCCTCTCCCAACGCAATAAAACCCTCAGATAACGTGTCTCAACCCCAGACGACTCTCACGCGAAGCTATTCTGACAGGAAATGGCCGACCGATTCGCGGCACTGGCCGGCTACGATGCCGGTTCCAACTACGACTCGACTGTTGAGCAAAGTCTTGCTGCCGCTGCCAGAGACGAACTACCGGGACTCGAGACGGTAGCTAGCATCAACATCGACCTTCCTCCTTCCAAGCCACTCAACAGTACGTTTGGTAGATCCAAGAACCCGAGCGTAGGTGCCGAACGCGCGCGACGGGTCACATCAGGCGCCGTAAATCGGTCGCGCACACCTCCTCCCAACGAATCCTCGGGCACGTCGTCCAACAAAGAAAATGCGCGGCAGGAAGAACCTCCATCGACGCAGCGGAAGCAGGAGCAAAGGAGACATTACGGTGTACGCATCGCTGACGATGATACGATCGAAGAGCTGGAGGACAGTCTACAGCGAGGGGATCACCACGACGAGCTCCAGCGAATGCAGCAGGATATCTCGCAGGGAGGAGACTCGCAGCTTTTAGGTTCTCCCGCAAATGATTCGGGTCAGTGGGGTGCACGCGCTATGCGTAGACGCAGTGCTGCCGGCGTTTCCATGAAGTCGGCTCAGGAAAGGATCAACAATCTCACTCAGGAGCGAGACGAACTCAAGATCGTCGTGGATCTTCTGCGCGAAAAGGTGTCCTTGGATGATCGTTTGGCAGAACTTATCGTGCTTAAAAAGGAAAAGCTCTCGTATACAAACAAGATGATCGCACAGCAAGCTATGCTCAAGCAGCAGGATCGCGCCATCAAGGTCCTGCAAAAGGAACAGCAGCAATGGAAGGGCACCACTCCAGCAGAATACGAAAAACGCATTTCCGACTTGCAGGCCAAACTCGTCGCCGCCAACAACAAAGCGGAGGAGGAAAGGAGAGACAAGGTACGCTTGCAGGACGAAGTCGACTTTATTAAGCGACGTGGTCCGCCACCGGGCGATTCGACTCGTGGTGACGAGACTTCAGGAACATCTCTCGGCGATTCGACACGCTTACGGCAGCGTATCGATGCCCTTCGCGACGAACATGAAGACGAAAAGTACGAGCTTCGCAGAGAGCGCGATCAAGTTCAGGAACAGCTCGAGCTGGCTCGCGAAGAGATCGATCGCTTGCACTCGCAGCAACGCCGATCCGCTTCGCCCAGCGAGACTTCGCATTATCAGCGCAACCTGGACGAACTCGAGCAGCAACTCACAGCACACAAGACCGAGAATGCAAAGATGCTCGAACGTCACGCGCAGCTTGTTGCGGACATCGAACAGCACAAGGACGAGATCTACGAGCTTCGCTCAAACGAAGAAGCTCTGCAGCGAGAGCTCGATGTGGCTCACCAAAGGCTCGAGCACGCCAACATCACGCAAGAGGATGAAGCCACCCGATTTGTCGAAGCTGAACGTCTGGCCGCCGATCGGTACCAGGATCAGATCGACAAGCTTCGTGACGAGCTCGCCTCAGCGCAGCTTCAGATCGACGGCAAGGAAGCAGAGCTCGAGAAGCTCGATGCTGAACTGCAGGATGTCGTCGCCAAAGTCGCCGATCTAGAGTACGAGCTGCGTCAAGCTGAAAACTTGCTCGAGGAGCAGAAGGTGCAACTCGAAGGCGTCGAAGCTGAGGCGGATGAGCTGGATCGACAAGTGCAAGCGTTCAAACAGGAAGCGGAAGAGCTTCGTGTCGAGGCAGATGAGCTTCAGAGGGAGCTGGAGGCCAAGGATGCCGATCTGGCCGAGACCAACAAGGAGATGCAGGAAATGTCGAACCGCATGTTTGGTCTTGAAGAGGAGCTCGAAGCGCGCGCGGATGAGATCAAGCAGCTGGACGAAGAGATTGTCAAGGTGGAAGAAGCGCTGCAGCAGGCGAATGACAAACACGAGCGTCATACCACGGTGCTTAAGGAGAAGCTTGCTGCTACGACTCTGGAGCTCACGGGTGCACAGGGTCAGCTCGAGGCGACGCTTGGTGAGCTCGAAGCCATGCGCGATGAGGCCGACACCTATGCGCGCGAGGTGGAGCAGCTCACTGCCGAGCGCGCACGATTGGAAGAGCTCAACGCCAAGCTTGATGCCAAGGTCTCCGACGTTGTCGAAGATCTCAAGGCTGAGGAGCGAGCGCTTGACGAAGCGCATGCGGACTGGGAGCGAAAGCTCGAGGAGACAGAGGAGCGTATGGCTCGTGTGGTTCGCGAGAAGGACGAAGCGATTCAGTCGCTCGAGAAGGAACTCAACCAGATGGAAGACGATCTGCAGACGCGCAAGGCCGACGTGCAAACGCTGCAAGACGCACTGCGCGCCAAAGAGAACGAATCCTTCCGCATGGGCCAGAGTTCCGCCAACGACAAGTACAGTCTCGAGCTTGAAATCGATCGTCTCAAGCGCGATCTCGCCAGATGCGAAGACGATCTCGCACGTGCCCGAAAGGAGCTTGACCGCAAAGATGACGCTCTGCGCCAGAAGGAGGATAGCCTAGCCCAGCTGCATAGTGAGTTGAGGGAGTTACAGGCCAAGTTGGCAAGTGAGATGCAGACTCATCTCGGGTTGGCAGAGAGATTCGAGGCGCAGCAGAGTGCGATCAAGGGCGAGAGGAAGGAGTTGGAGGCGGCGAGGGCCAAGATCGACGAGTTGGAGCATGAGTTGAACGATGGCGAGAGAGCCACGCTCAGGACCGAGCAAGCCACACGAGATGCATTGCAGCAACGCAACACGCTCTTGCTTACCATCTACCAGCAAATGGGCAAGATCTTGGCGTCATCCTCTGCGGACGGCAATGCTACGCCGAGGAAGAGGGAAGCCGAGCTCAAGCCGTTCACCAACTTTGAGGTGTTCCACTCGAGTCTGCTGGGACGACTGCGTCGTGTGTTCGATACGCAACTGGGCGTGGATCAGAAGGCGAAGGACTTGGAAGCCAAGCTGTTGGAGAAGTACAATGCGCTTAAGCGACAGCAGGACTCTCGCTTCCGCCAGATTGATCGATTCGAGAACTCGATCAAGGTGGCTACCGACAAGCAAAACCAATGGCGTCAACGTCTGGTTTCCAAACAGGCCGAGCTGGACGCGGTCAAAGCGACCAACGCGGAACTGCTGCAGCAGATCTCGTCACTCAAGACACGCACTTCGCTCTCGACGCCAGGCGAGAACAACAAGCTGAGCGCACTCACGACGCGTGCCAATACCGCAGAACGTCGGCTGGCCACGGCACTGTCCCAGGCGTCGCAGGTAGAAGACCGACTGGCAGAGGCCAAGGTCAAGTACGGTGAGGGCGAGGGCAAGTGGGCTGCTAGGATCAAGGAGTTGGAGTTGCGGTGCAAGGCAGCGGAGGAGAGGGTCAAGCGCGAGAGACAGGGGGCCAAGGAGCGCGTCGCCGAGTTGGAAGAGGTTCGCAGGAAGTTGGAGAAGGAGCTCGAGGCTGCTCTCAAGCGCAACCGTGTGGTTGGGGATCTGCAGGCCAACGTTCGAAACATTCAGTAGGAGGTCTTGGTATTTCATCCCACCGTCCTCCGATGCGATGCTTTCTCTTCACAGTATCCACAAAGAGGTACGGCATTCATATCTAATGTATCATTGTATTTCTACCACCTGTATGACCTCTTGCAGCTGAACAATGGTTGCACGACCGATAACATGTGAAGCTGAGCAATAGATCGGGCCGCCAACTTCACGCACGAAAGGGAGTCTGCAACCGATGGCGCGTCAAACTCAAAAACGTTATTTGAGTGTGATTTTGTAGAAGTTCAACTGTCCAGCGGCTGCATGAGCTGCAGCTCTATTCTTCTTTTGGAGGCGGGAGCCGAACCTTGGCGCTCGATGGCAATATTAAGCTCCCGCCTTGGGTTTTTCAGGATGCGAATGTCGACTCTGTCCTGAACTCGAAGGGAGCAAGCAGGTCACATGACAAGAGCGGGGAGAGGAAGGGAAACAGGCTAGCGGGGTTGTTTGTTTTGATCGTTGGATGGTGGTGATGCAGGGAGGATGAGGAAAAGGGCAATCAGCTCGAATTGCAAAGCGCTTAATCTGAGAACGGGAGGCAATAATGGTGCAGCACCGATGAATCGAAAAATGTGACTTTGGCGTGCAAGTTGTCATATGTACGATCGCTAGAGCACATCTCGGATGGGGCAAGCGCATTGTGATCCCGTGCATTTCTTCCTACCTTTCTCCGCTGTATCAGTCTCAACGGTTTGTGGCCCGTCGCAATGGTGTAGAGATATGCATGCACGTACGCTAGCGCTTGCATGTCTAGACTCGCCTACTGATCCCAATGGCGCCTTTCGATCGACGAAAAGCTCAAATTGCGACGGAGCCTTGGACGGCTGCGTTGTTGAAGTTCGTTCCGGCGTTCCAGTCAGCTAGACAGAGATGGCCAGGCGACGAATGCTGGGGATATGATCAAAGAAGGGGGAGAGGGCAAGAGGCAGACGCCCAGCAGAAATGAGGGATAAGTGTGTGGATAGAAATCTTCCCATGCGAGGGCGTTCTCCGAGCTGCATACAGGAGCTAGTAAGGAGCAAGCGATAAGCCAGCAGCAGCGTCGTGTGGGAATTCTTTTTTTTTTTTCTCGCGTCGCGTAAAGTATGTATATTACAGTTTGACGAAATCTCACGCCACACTGCCAATTTGGATTTGGCTTGCAGGGCTCGGGTGCGGGATGAGAATGGGAACGCGCGACGCGAGAAGAACTGACGCGTAAAGTACAGGCCAATTCTTTGCGTGTAGACAGCCATGCATGCACGCATGCATCCATGCAGGGCGACATGCTGTTGAATGATGTCTCACTCTCCGACCCCTTCAATTTCCAGCCACGAGACAAGGCTGTCTGCGCGACATGGCGATGCTACAACTGCACTTTCTGCACGTTGGAATTTTCAAACATCCCGTCCGTACCCTGTCGTGTCGGAACAAGCGGCGGCGTCGATCTTCTGCTGCTGCTTGATGCACATCGCGATCTCGTAACTTGGCCGCCATCAGAAGCGACAAAAGTGGAATCAATCAAGTAAGCTCAAGGTTAAGTTTGCGCGACCTTCGCAGTTGCAGTTCAGTAGATTGCACTACTACCACTACGCTTTACGACACTTTCTTCTTATTCGCATCGTGAGCTGAGGAGGAGTTAGTCGCTTCGATGGGAGCTTCACAAGGCAATGGAACGATGCGAGCTTGTGTTTCCGGCCATCGTTCCGTTGCTTACCATTATTGTGGCTTGCGTGCGTATGTCGAGAACAGGTGCGGGGGTGGGGAATGCGATTCAGCAAGGCTTGAAGCTGGATTTGGCCATAATCGGAGCAAGCGGCATAGCAAAACTTAAAACATGCCACACGACTGGAATTTCGAGGCAGTGGGTTTCAAGAAGAACCAACAAATACGTTCAAAGATTTCGCCTGTCACCGCCAAAATACTTTACTCGAAATTCCGCGCTTAGGCCAAGCGGGCAGCATAGTTGTGCTTCGGACTTGAACTTTGAACTTACGCACTGATGTGAATCTCGCTTTCTCCCTCCCTCCCTCCCTCCCTCCCTCGCTCTCTTCTCTCTCTAAGATTGAAAGGAAAGCACCACGCAACGAGCAATAAAATGGAATGCACGTCCAAGTCGTTCTGCAAGTAGTGACCGAGAAGTTCGTTTGCCATTTTTCCAGTTTTCCCGTCCAAGAAACCGCTTTTGGGCCCGTTTGGCCCAGGTCTACACAGTTGCAATATCGCAGAATTCCAGTCCCAGACTACTGGCCGGCGCTTGCACCACTTCCTCCCCGGCCGTGCACGCACGTCTAAGCGCTTGACTGTACCGGCGCTCAAGTGCGACAGACAAAATCGATGCACCAAGATCAGTTCGGGCAGCTCAACACAGCGAAGCGCATTCCATGTTTGTATCGCATGTTCCCAAGCAAGTTCGGCGAGGCTTTACGACGGACAAGGTGCAAGCTCGATCGCTGCATGTGCGGATTCAGCAGCATGAACCACCAAGAATGCGGCACAAAGCTGACATGAAGTTGTCGCAGATACAGCACGAGATGAGTAAAGTAGATGACGGGATGCGTGCATGGCAAGCGGCTCGAACGTGTGCGGGAATGTGAATGAGTGAGTGAATGAGTGAGTTGAGTGAATACGAGTGTAGTAGCGAGTGTGTGTCGATGGGAATATAGTGGCTGAAGCCCCGCCAGCTCAAACCAAGGAAAAGGAGGCTCGCTTGTCTCCTGTCTGCCGTCTGCTGTCTACAACGCCGCCGCCGCTGCCGCCGCTGCTGCTGTCCGGTCATTGTTCGTGAATTCGCATCGCTTCGCACTGCTGGAAGCCGCTCCTCCGCTGTTGCCCATGATGCTCCTTCGAAGCCTGAATCATTCGTTCGTGCTGCTGTCCAAGTGGTCGGAGTCAGCGTTTTTAACTACGATGTGCTTCGCCTGCGCATGATCCCTCTTGAGCTACCGTATTGTGCCTGCATCCTAGATTGAGCATCTACGCTCTCCCCCCTCCCCTGTGTGCTGCTACCTGTACCTTCCTGTCTCGCTGTGAAAGACGTACACGGTGTATGCGCCCTGTCTGCCAAGCCGTGTCGTTATCGTACCGCCTTCTGCAGCCCATCTGTACACCCACTTGTACTCCACTGGCTATACCTTCCTTCTCGGGCAAGCCGTCGTCCATCACCAGCCTCATTATCTCCTTCTTCGAGATCTCGCTTCATGCTATCTTCAGCTCCATCTCCATCCTCATTCCCATCTCTATCGTCTCGATCATCACTATTCTCTCCCATCACCATCGTTGATTCTTGCCCGCCTTTTCTCGCCTGTTGCTCTGAACCATTGGCCTCGGTGTCAGTCTATCTGACTCTCTTCGACATCACTTGCTTCAGTCGCTTCTCGCTTTTGCGCATCCGTCAGTTCACAAGCGGTCACCAACGTTGATTTTGTCGCCGGCTCCCCACATTCACTTGATACCTTCACGCAACTTTGGCTAAGCCACCCATCCCCTTGACTCTACCACCACCGACCGCCTTTTGGCAGCAAGCGATCGTGGTTCCTCTATTCAACGTTCCAATCAACCACGAAAAGCGATCGGCATCTTTCGACTGCTCTTGCAACGAACCATCCGTATCACCAACTACTACGATTACTCTAGTTTTCCGGACAACTCGTTGAATCAGCCAATCCGACCGCCACGGGAGAGTTGGGTGGAGCATACAGGTTCTCACTCGTATACGCAGTTCCAAGGTGCATTTTTGGGCGCATCTAAAGCACACGCACTCTTGCACGCACGCAAAGCAATTTCCAAAATCGCATCGCATCGCATCGCACTGCACTGCACTGCACTGCACTGCATCGCTTCGCAGCCCACCACCCCATCACCTGTCAATCCAATCATCACTCAACCACAGCCAAGTGCAACCGACCGCACCCTTTCTTTTCGGCAAATCACACATTTCACGTCAAAAGTTCCCTTTGACGCTGCTGCTCTGCAATCGCTCGGTCCAATCCAATCCAATCCAATCCAGTTCCACCTTGCGCCTTCATATTGTCACTCTGCATTGCCTTCTTCCTCCCCCTCCCCTTTCACTCTTTATCGTCATCTTACGGCCCTTTGCCCCTTATCTCCCTTGCCCACATCCTTGCTCGCCGCTTTCTGGCTACATTTCGGTCTGCATTTCCTCTTCTTTGACTGCTGCTACGCACCAAACAGTCCGACTTGGATCTTGCCAAGGTGAACAGTCTCCCACCAACCAGAGCGCATTCAACAAAGCTCCTCTCGCTCTTTCTTCAAGCCTTGCATTAACACGCATACCAAGGTAAGTTAGCCCTGCCGAAGCGACGCTCGAGCAGATATCTAGCTACTGTACGCTGCATTCATGCTGCGCGCTCTCACTTCATGTCGTCGTACTCGCAGCTTCCAGCAGTGATCATGCATCATGCATAGCGGCGCCGTTTCTTCATCTTTGCCACTTGCAAATTTTCCTTCGCCCCACCGCGGTCGTTGCAATTGCTCTCATCTTCATCTCGGACCCTGTTGCTAACATCTACCCTTCGTTCCTATCCCCGTTTCGCAAATTGCCTTGCTCACCGCTCTCAACATCGTGCAATCGCTTTGGTCATCGTCATCTCGGCCCCAACGTCGCCCGCTCCTATCACTTTCCCTACCTTGATGCTGCCATCGCCATGGTGTGGCCTCACCCCTTCTTCGCCCCTCCGTCGCCATCGCCACTCGCAGCCTCCTTGTTCAGTGTCGGCAACATGACGAGCGCACTCTCGCCATCCATGGTCAACATTCAGGCTCCCTTTACAGATGCCGGTCATCTCAAAGCTGGTCTCACAAAATCTCGCACTTCCTCGCCGTCCCCTAAAAAAAAGCAGCGATACTCTTCATCAGCCAAATCCTCTGGCTTTTCCTCTGCGTCCCCAGCTGCATCGCCTTCATCTGCGCCCAAGAAAGCGAGGAGCTCCTTCAAGCGCACCACCAGCACCGCCAGCATTATGGACACGGTCATGAACTCCAGAGCAGCTACTGATCACGACTTGGTCCCAGCACACGGCTCGGGTCTCCCCACGTCAACCTCGAACATTTTCGATTATAGCCTCTCGTCTCCCTTCGCCTCGTCATCGCAGACCACCCTTGCGGATATCGAGAATGACAGCACCATCAAAGTGCTTTCTACACCTCGTCGTGGCAAGCGGGTCGGCAATGTCGACATGGGTTGGTCGCCTATTGTCAACGACGCAACGCCCACCGCTGCTTCGGTTGCCGCGGCCACTGCCCCCCACACGCTCCCCAAGCGATCGCGTACATTGCCGTCGTCGACTAGCGCTGAGGCTTCCCCGAGCAAGCGCAAGGCATCCACCGCCTTTGCGTCCGAGTTGCGCCAATCGCAGCGCAGTCTTGTCGACACGGCTGGCCGCGCTTCAGCTGCCATGATCAGCTCTGTGTCGCTCCAAGAATATCAACTCAAAAGCTCGCCGGGTTTCTCTCCAAGATTTGTTTCCGAGCCCGCCATGGTTGGCCTCACCACTGCAGACACCCGCGACCCTTTCTCGGCGTTCATCGTTGACGATTTGCCCGATATTGCCCAGTCCACGAAGCTGGTTCCCATCGAGGTCGAAGGGCTCGGTCGCGTGGCAGTGCATCCCGATTTCGCCCAGCAGATCTCGGAACGTCCTCCCATGCCTGATCATTTCACTCAAAGGCGATTCTCGTTTTTCTCCGATCGAGAAGCAGCCTTGCTTCGAGGATCCGATTCGGAGGACTCTGCAGCTCGCAGCGATAACGGTTCATCCACGGACCCCACATCTGCCGGTACCCCTTGCCCTTCCGGCGTCTCCCCGAGCTTTTCGTTGTCTTCGCAATTCCCCGCTTCCGAGCCCGCCTCGCCTGTCAAGAAGATGACTGCCACCGCTATGCGGGACTCTCAAGATATCGGTGTTGAAGCGCAAAAGGCTCTGATGGCCCTTATGCGCATGTCATCCGCAGACGACAATCAGCAGCACGACGGAGAAGCTCACCGCCCGCGGCTGGGGGGAAGCACCAGCGTTTGCGCCAACCTGCCCACCCTCGACTGGCCCGACTGCCCAAGCGGTCCTTGGGCAGCGGCGGGTCGTCATATTGACGAGCTCAAGCAGAAACGCCGCGAGGGCATTCAACGCTGGCTCGAGGCAGACTCCAGCGATGAGACTGACCTCGAAATGAGTGAGCAATCCGATGCAGCTTTCCGACACCACCCTATGGTTGCCAAGGCCCTGCTGGATCGTGCACGCAAGCTTCAGCGCGCTCAGCTCTCGACGGCTGCCGCTACTGCTGCTGCCGCTGCTGCTGCTAGCAGTCCATCCAAGCGTGGTCGCAAGTCGAAGAACAAGCTCCCGCTTGTCAACGAGACGCCCAAGCGTCGTGGTCGCAAACCCAAAGTGGCTGCTTCGGTCGCCAGCTCATCGCGCAAATCCGTTGCTACCGGTGCTTCTTTGGCCCGATCCAATACCAGCGCCATTTTCGGCTGCAAGTGCGGCATTGATGATGACTCGATCATTATGGTCCAGTGCGACAGCTGCCGACGATGGCTTCACTTGCCATGCGTTGGCATCAACACCGTCAACGATCTCGACGACGAATGGTTCTGCGATGACTGCTGCGACGCCGCACTCACCGAACACCTTTCGCCTGCTTCGTCGATGCCAACCTCTGTCTCGTCTTATGCGCATCTCAGCACGCCCGAGGCGCTCGAGGCTGTGCTCTCTGGGCAGGAGCCTGTGTTCACTTTGCCCAGCGGCACTCCTGTCCACCGCCATGGCGTTGCTGTCTCGTCTTCGATCGCATTGGCGCCCAGCCCACCGCTCTTGTCTGTCGGCGACCGCGGTGGACGCAGCACTGTTAAGCGACAGGGTCAAGGCCGTTCGCGTGCTGAGCGGGTCGGCTGGAGGATGAACGAGCCTGGTTCACCGCTCGCTCGCAAGAGCACTACAGCATCAGGTGGAGTTCGACCTGCTGTGCCCGAAACGCCATCCAAGTCGAGTGAGGCAACCGTCGACTTCGCCGAGGCGAGCACTACTCCGAGCCTCCTTGCTGGGTTCTCGCGCGCTGACTGGGAGCCTACGCGTGCTCGCAGGATCTCGGAGCGCCAAACCACACCTCCTCGCATGGTTGGCATGAGCACGCCTAGCCGTCACGCATCTGGACACAAGCCCGGCCACTCTAGCCTTCTTTCCTTGGGACTCGGAGACGATGAGGCAGTCCATGCCGACGTCTTCTCGACTCCCTCGCGTCTTGCTTCGGGCGGTGCTTGGCCCTACCGCGCCGGTGCTCAGCCTCTTGGCAGCCAGACTCCTTCGCGATCTGGTGGCCGTCACCAACGTGTCGACTCGTTCAGTGGTGGATTGCTCTCGACTCCTGGCCGCGACTTCTTGTCCGGCGCTTTTGGAACCGAACCTTCTACTAGCATGCCCAGCTTGGTGTACAGCAGCGGTTACGTCGATGGTCTTGACGACCACTTCAGCAGCGACAGCTTCTACAGCACGAACAATAGCCGAGCTTGGCAGTTGCAGTCACCGACTTCGAGCACTCGCGCCGTCCGAGCTCGCCAGCCTTCGGGACTCGGAACGCCCTTCTCAAGCTCGCTGCTCAAGACGCCTGAGTTGCAGCCTCGTCAGCCCAACACTTCGTCACTGCGGGGAGGCAAGTTTGACTCGAGCGACGACTTGCCTCCTTCGTCTTCGCCTTTCCCTCGCACTCCTACTTTCGACATGAGCAGCCCTAGATTTATGGGTCACCATGCTCCTCATCATCACTACGGAAGCCATGAGCGCCAAGCAAGCCACCTTGGTCTTGGCCTCCCTTCCACGGTGGGCTCTTCGGGCCGATTGCACAAAGGCATCAGCAACGAGCTTCACAAAGGCAGTGCTGCCAACCGCCATAACCGATCGCTTTCGATCTCCTCCACAAACGGCATTGCCAAGCACCGCCAAGTCTCGACTGACGTCCCCATGGGATTGGGGATCGGCTTGGACCTTGACGATGTGCTTGACTGGTCTTAGTTATGACATTATCCGCCAACAAGTTTCTATGTGCGCATCTTTCGTAGCATCTCTGGTCTCTGGTCATAGTTGTTTTTCGCATCTTCGGTTCTTGCCTCATCAAACATATTTTCTGCGCAATTGTACTCGTCGCTTCTCCTCATTCAAAGTTTGTGCTTCGCTGTGTTTGCATATGTGATCGACTGTGCTGTTTGTCGTCGGCCCGATGGATGGTGGTGCAGCGTGTGACATTTTCTCAGGGCCTACGGGCGGCGAGGCCTTGGTGTGAAATACGCGGAACTCGGTTAGAACAATACTGGATCTTGGCGCAAAGTGGAGGAAACCAACACTTGAACTGAGCATCTTTGCTTCTCTGCTCATCTGATCCGACTACATCTCCCAACCCAAGCTGACTGTTTGAGGATGCTCAACGTCTGAAACACTCCTGATTGGATTTGGCGATCAATCGCAAGCGACGCACAACTGTGGCAAAATGGAGACCGCCAGCTCCGAGCCGGACCATCGTCAGGTTCGGCGAGACTTTCAGAGTATCACACAAGCCACACGACGCTTCGACACCCCCGCTCAACTGGTTGAAACGTATGCTGCTCCTCTAGCTCGTATCTTTGGTTTCGGTGCTCTTCCCTCTTCCCTCAGGATCGGGTTTGTCTCGGCCGCACCTTCGAGTGGTTCTGCGATAGGCAGCGTGGATGTACTGCTGGTGGAAGCTGTACAGGAATCGTTGCTGTCGCGAGTGGTGCTTGACTTCTCCCAGTCTCTCGGGCCGATACAGCTGCAAGAGCTTGTCGAGCCATGGTTCTTCGGTCTCGGCTCTGCGCAAAGTCCTCTACGGGGTATCGTGCAGCAATGTGCACTGCGGACTTTAACGCGGTTCCTGTCGTCGGCGTCCGCGTCGAACCCGCATCCCATCACGCTCGAGTGGCTCAACAAGCTATGTGTATCTGCACTGGCACAACTCTCCCTGAACTCATTGATCAGCGCCGTACTCATCGAGAAGAACAGGGCCAGGGCCGACGTAGCTTGGACCGAGTCCCTGCGGCTTCTGTCTTCGCTGCCTGACCGTTTGGCCAATGCGAACCAAGGACATCTCCCGGAAAGCTTTTCCACGACGAAATGGATCGAAGCCGTGTTCGTTTGCGGCGTAGCCAATGCTCTCAACAACTCAGCGCTGCATAATGATGAGATTAGGCTGCTGAAAAGCGTTTTCGGCAGGCTGGAGAAGATGGCCTACCTGACAAGGGCTGTAGATACTGAAGGTCAAGGATTCTGGCCGACCTTCTTGGAGGCTGTGCTGGAGCACAAAAAGTGTGCCCAGAATTGGCCAGCCCTACGTTCCAGACTGGGGACGAGACTCAAAACCAAGCTCGACCTCCGACTGGTGGAAACATTGCAGTACCTACTTCTTGTACGGCGAGGCCTACCTAATGCACTGCTGACGACGGTGGAGAGAACCAAGCCAGGCTCGGAGGGGACATTGTTTCTGTCCAAGACGAGTCAAACAACCGTAGCTTCCCTAATTTGGGTGTTTCACACGTTCTTCAAGCATCCCACATCGTCTTCTACGAACGAGACGAACCTATCTTCCTCTGAATCCGACGATGAAGCATCACCCGATCTTGCATTGTTCACGAAAGTCGCACTATCCCGCACGCCGCAATCTCCCCTCCTGGCCTGGAGCTGGTCCACCTACCTCTCGACCAATCTTGCTCCCGCGGACCTCTTGGTAGGCCTGGAAGCCACCCTCGATCTCTGGTGCGATCCCATCCGGCTTTCCCACGCGATAGTCGAGGAGGAAGTATACCTCACAACCCTGATCCCAACGCTTTTAGCCTCGGTTTCCAACCTCAGCGAAGAGGACTCCACTCGCCTCGCTGCGATTTCTCGCTCAAGAGCCGTTATGGAGGGCGTATCGAACCACCTCTCGCATACCGACGCTATGATCAGAATGCTAGGGATGCTCGTGGCGGAAGTGATGAGCAGCAAGGTGCCTAGTCCTGCCGGTAAGGTTCTCAATTTTGGCAAAGGGGTCTGGAACGGGACGGGGAATGGGAGAGAGGAATGCAGGGTGCTGAGGGCGCTGCATGACGCTTGGGATCACCATAGCAAGACGGTTCGCGAGATTTGCGAGGGATGGGGGGATGAGCGACTCACCAAAGCACTCGAGGGGTTAGGTGTCACAGCCATCGCTGGAGTAGAGCTAGCGGAAGGGATGCAGATCAAAACAATTGCGAAGAGGAAGAAGACCAACGGGCCGAAAAGCAGAAGGCTCCCCGAAAGGATTCCAGCCTCGACCCGCTCCAACGTCGCTGGGAAGCATCGGCCTCTCATCACCATGATCGACTCAGATGCTGAGGACCAGATCGAAGAGAGCACGGCCTCCTCTGGACCGCTTTCGATGTTCAACGCCTCGAAAGCTGGGTCTCGCGCGCGCGCCGACTCTGTCTCCGCAAGCTCCTCGTCGTCTTCCGATGGATCCGACTCGGACATCGCCGACTCCAACCAAGCCGACATCCAAAAGCTCGCCGCTGAGCTATCCGGCCTCACCCCCGGCGAAGCCTCGTCTGCCCTCGCATCCGACCCTTCCCTCCTCTCTTCCGCCCGCAAACCCGGTCGCAAACGCGCCGACGACTTCGACCAGGACCAAGAATCACACGCGCCCACCTTCACCAAACCTTCCCGCGCCCCAGTCTACATCTCGCAACTAGCCCCGCTTCTCAAATCATCCAACCGATCCGACATCAAGCTCGGGCTCAAGCACGCTGCGGCGCTGATCCGGCTCAAGTCGCATGTGGCTACGTTTGGGAATGAGCTGCGTGAGAATGCGGTGGATTTGACGTTGACGCTGGTGGCGCTGCATGATAATTATGGGATCCGGCGGTTTGAGGCGATGCGTGTTGAGGCGTTGATGTGGATGGTGGTAGGGGTGCCGAGGGAGGTGATGGGGGTGTTGGCAGAGCAGGTGTTTGGGAGTCAGTATTCGGGTGTGCAACGGGTGGCTATGTTGGCGGCGATGGCGGAGGGCGCGTTGGAATTGTCGGCGATGCGATCAGGGGAAGGGAGAGGGAAGGCGATGGGGGTGGTGGTGGACGAAGCGGTCGGCAGGGTGATTTCGGAGACGCGGGAGGTAGGAGAGAACCAAGTTGCCTCGTTGCGGAGACAGAGGAAGATGGAAATTGGGAGCTCGAATCCGAGGCGAAAGTTGGTCCAGATCATCGATACGCCACCTTCCACCTCTTCCGCGGTAGCGACGAGACAAGCAGGGAATGTATGGGAATCGCTGATAGGACCTACATTCCTGTTCCCGTTGATCAACCGCTTCCTCGCCTACCACCATACATTCTCCCTGCGTTCCCCCACCTCGTACCTTGGAGCCGGCACCGCGGCACTCTTCACACCGGAAACCATCACCCTCTTCGTCGACACACTTACCCTCCTCCTAACGCTCTCCCCACCCACCCTCCTCGCCGACCTCACAGAACCCCTACTCGAACTCATCCAAACCCTCCTGCCCAACCCATCACCATCACCTCCTCCGCACCTAGTGAGCACGCTCAACCTCTTCGCGCTCCTCCTCCATCGAAACCTCCACTCCACCTCCTCCCCCCTCCTCAGCACTACCAGAGAGGCGAGCAATGCAGTGGCCACCATCCAAACGCTCATCCCTACCGTTCAATCCCTCTTCTCTTCCCTCCAATCCCATCCCCTCGCCAACAGTAATAATAAGGTGCTAGCTACCGCAGCGACAGTGCTCCTCCTGCTGCACTCACTCGATCAACAAAGGGAGGAGTACGTTCGGACCGCATTAGGGTTGGTCCCACCCTAAACCCCCCTCCTTGCACAAATGGGAACGCACAACGATAGTGTACTGTACGATAAGATTTCCGAAACGATGAAAACAAAAACAAAAACAAAAAAAAAAAAGAAACAACCCAGACGCATCTTCACTTTTTCTTCTTCTTTGAAACGCCACTCGCTTGTGGGGTTGCCTGTCTCGAGCTACCGGCATTGCTACCGGTCTCGAGCTTCCTCTTACCCGCCTTGCCACTCAACTTCTCCTCGTCCTCGACCTCCTTAATCACCAACAACACAAGCGTGTTGCACCGCCTCTGCAACTCCTGCGGCGTCCTACTCTTAAAAAACCAATCAAATCTAAACCCGCTCCATGCCATGACATCCTTCTTGATCTTGTCATATACATCGCCCTCACCCAACCCATATTCGGCCAACTTGACGAGCAGGAAGCGATCCTCGTCTTCGGAATACTGCTTTCCCTTGTTCTGTCCATAATGGACCTTGAGTTGCAGCAGCGGTTGACGGTACGAATGCACTTTACGTCGGATCACCGCCTCCTGGTGATGCTGCTTGGCAAGTTTCGCCTCACCTTCTTCGATGCGCGCTACCAGCTTGGCCGAGTCGGTCAGCTCGTCAAGTCGCTCCCAGAAGATCTTGCTATATTCGCGCACTTCTTTTTCGGTTTTGCTCGCATCGGGCATATCGGCCGCGATCAGCGCATACGCTTTGCGTCCGTATCGCTCGCAGCCACGCACAAAGATCTGGAACTCGCGTCGATTCCAGTTGCTAAACCCCTCTTGCGCCAGCTGCTCCTTCTCCTCCTGCTCCTCTTCGCCAAGTGCCTCAGCGTTGTCGATCAGCTCTTGCTCCTTCTTCCTCTCTTCCTCAGCCTGCTCAGCCGTCTTGTCCTCGCCCACTTCAGCCAGCGGCACGCGGTACCCGATCGAACGCTGGTACGCCGCAGTTTCCCGCTCCTGCAACTCGGCGAGCCGCAACGGGTAGAACTGGAAATCGTTGATGTTGATCTGTTTCGGCGCCCTCGGCGCTTTGGGCTGCGTCGGCTTAGGCCCCACCCTCATCGCATCCCTGTAGTAGTTGTCGATCGAGTAGTTGGCCTTCCTCTCTCTCTTGCTCGGCTCGATCCACAGCTGCCCGATGGGCTTCCTCTCACTGAAATCGTTGCCCTCCCAGTTGTACACGGTGTCCGACTTGAAGTTGTTCAAGTCATCCAAATTGAGCCCCTGGTACTTGGCCTGGATCGCCTGCGTTCGCTCTTCACCCTTCGAGATGATCTCATCGATGTCGTCGTTGATCGACATGTCCTCCTTGTTCGAGATGATCTTCTCGGCACCGTGCTGGATCATGTCGACCAGGTCTTCCTTGGACTGTGCCGCTTTGGCCGCCTGTTGAGCCCGACCTTGCTGGATGACGAGTTGATCCAAACGCAGCTTCTGAGCTGCCCTGTCAAGAATGCGCTCCTCGATCGCATGCTCCGTGACAAAGCGGAAGACGTACACTTGCTTGGTCTGGCCGATACGATGAGCGCGATCCATCGCCTGAAGATCCGCCTGAGGATTCCAATCCGAATCGAACAACACCACAATGTCGGCAGTGGTCAGGTTGATACCCAACCCACCTGCACGCGTGGTGAGCAGGAAGATGAACTTCTCGGATCCAGGCTTGTTATAGTCGTCGATAGCTGCAATACGGTCCTCGTGTGCCGTACCTCCGTCAATTCGGCAGTACTTGTACTCGCGGAAGAGACAGTAATCCTCGAGGATATCCAGCATTCGACTCATCTGCGAGAAGATGAGCACCCTCGACCCCTTCTCCTTCATCTTCTTGAGCAGGCGGTCCAGGATGACCATCTTGCCCGAGTTATCGACCAAGTGCTCATCTGTGGTGAACGGCGGACCCGGCTCAGCACCATCAAACAGGTACGGGTGGTTACAACACTTGCGCAGCTGCATGACGATGTTCAACAGCCTCGTCTTGCCTTCCTTCTTGCCCACGCCGCCATTGACGGCGTCGATGTCCTTTTCGAGAATCGACTTGTACCACTTGCGCTGCATGTCGGTCAAGCCAACAAAGATGTTGATCTCCTTCTTGGGTAGTAGCGACTTTTCGACATCGGCCTTGACGCGACGCAGCAGGAAAGGTCGCAGGACCTTGTGCAGTTGCTGCACGACCTGGTCTTGGTTTTCGTCTCCCTTGCCCTTGAACCACGACTCGAAATCTTCCGAGTTGCTGAACACGTCGGGAAGCAAGAAATTGAGCAGCGACCAAAGCTCCATGAGGTTGTTCTGGAGTGGAGTACCTGTGATCAAGAGACGCGAGCGCGAGTTGAAGGCTCGGACGATCTGCGAAAGCATCGAGTCGACATTCTTGATACGATGCGCTTCGTCGATGACAATGTATTCCCACGAAAGCTTCTTGAGCGCCGACTTTTCGCGCAGACACATCTCGTAGGTGGTGATGAGCACATCAAAGTCTTGCGGCAAAAGGTGATCTTGAATGACTTTTTCACGCTCCTCCCTGGATCCTTTGAGCGTGACGACGTTGAAGCCAGGGACCCAACGTTGAAATTCACGGTACCAATTGTCGAGCGTCGATTTGGGGACGACGACAAGATGGAAGCCAGGAGTGTCGCGGAAATCGCGCAAGTAACCGAGGAAAGAGATGGTCTGCAATGTCTTGCCAAGACCCATCTCGTCGGCAAGAATACCGTTGATACCATTGTGGTAGAGCGAGATCATCCAGTTCAAGCCCTGGATCTGGTAGTCTCTCATGGTACCACCCTTGACATAAGCTGGAGACTCGTTGAAGACGAACGAATCCTCCTCGTCATCGCCGTCCTTGAGAAGCTCCTCGTCCTCCTCCTTCTCGGTCTTTCGACGTCGGTTGTCGCCACCTTTCTTGGAGCTCTTGCTGGCGGCCTTCTGAGACTCTTCGAGCATCCTTGCAAACTCCTCGTCCCTCCCCTTCTTGATATCGATGAAGTGCTGGAACAACTCTGTCTGACCAAGCAGGTATGGATACCTCTTCATACTATCTGCAAGCTTGCTCTTGTTCATTTCCTCCCTTGTTGTGGCGAGCGTCTCGTTCTGCGCCGCCTTGACGGCCCTCTCCTGCTTTCGGGCGGCTGCACGCTCGTTCTTCTCGCGCTCCTTCTCAAGCTGGCGGGCGGTCTTGGAAGGGGAAGACATGGAGGCGTCGCCATCTTCGTCGAGCTGATCGGCCTCTTCATCGTCGTCAGAGTCGGCCTTGGTGGGGGGAGATTGGGCGCGCGAGACCGAGGCAGAGGCGGTGGGTGCGCGAGAGAGGTCGGCCGAGTTGGGAACATAATCCGAAAGTTTGTCCTGGTCCTCCCAGTTCTTGGCGTCGCGCATGGCGGGTGGAATGGCGGACGGCTTGAGATGGCCGTTTGATTCGGTCATGGTGCACAATGGCCTCTGGCCGATGGAGGTATGCGTGGCTTGATGCGATCTGACTGTGCAAACAAAGTCAAGTGTAGGCTACAAGAGGTATACGCGTGAGATCGACTGGACTGTTGGTGATCAAAGACGCAACTGGACAAAGAAGAGAGGCCTTTGGGATGTCGAAAAGGACAGAAGATCTGATGATACAATGTAAGTCAAAAGACGGAGTGGAGGAAGGCCAAGTTGGTCGAAAGGATGCAGCACTCGTGAAGCTATCGAGAAGGCCGAGGCCAGGCAAGGTTTGAGCGTAAAAGTCAAGGAACGAGAAGGAAAGGAAAAGAGGTAGTGTTCAGAGCCGGGAATGTGATGGTGGGGGAGAGTCGAAGCAGAGGCGAGGACTGAGCTGTTCCAGTCGGCCAAGCCGAGGGTGAGCGCGCGATTGCGAAGGACCCGTTGGCTGCCAAGCGGCTCGAGGAGCAGTAGTCAGTCGATAATGCTTTGGCTGCTTCCAAAGCTTACATTCAGACATTCCTTCCGGCCGAAACGTGTTTTTTTTTTTTTTTTCATTACTCTCTGCTTCTGCTGAGGCGGAAAAAAAAAAAAAAAAAAAAAAAAAAAAAAAAAACTTGGACGCAGAGGCAGCAATCGCGAACGCGTCTCGTCTGCATTCGAGGACACGCTCTGGCGCAAAGTGGAGTTTGGAGTCAGCGGGATGAGTTTTGGACCTCACAACCGGGCCATGTAGCGCGTTGCCAAATGCCTCCATTTTCAGATCGTAGACAAGTGTGTGTGTCGCACGAGTATGACCAGGTACCGAGCTTATTATAACACAGGAAGCTTTCTGTTCCTACCAAGATCACTCAAGAGCCACTTGGGATAAGACCATCCCTCGGACCACAGCCATCCCTCACAAAGCAGCGTAAGGAAGATATCAAAGGCGCCAGGGCACGTCTATACGTTTGGATCTTGCAATGACAATGAAACAGAGACCGATCAGAGTGACCGCATCTATTTGGACTCCGAGAGCTCGCGGTACTCGACCAGACGCAACAGATTCCTCTGGAGCATAGCAATTGTGGTCTTGCCAATCGCTGGCAGGTACATCGACGCCCTCGTCCTGACATCAGGCTTAAAGTTCTTCTCACTCGAAAAGTTGACGCACACTGCTCCGGGCTTGATCCACTCGGTCTCGATCTTGTAGTTGGCTGAGGGCACACCTGCAATCACGACGTCCGAAGCACGAATGCACTCTTCGGCGCTCATCGAGCAGTTGCGCACCACATGGTGAGGGCGAAGCTGCGACGCAGTGTTCTGTGCGTGAGCCTTCTTGACAATCTCGGAGCGAGCGCGGCCCTGGGTCTCGGAAGACGCCTCTGTAGCACGCTTGTTAAACTCCTGGATCGAGTCAATGTCGACCGAGTAGACTTTGGCACCGTCGTTGGAGAGCAGTGCTGCGAGTGGACGGCCAACCACCTCGGAACGGTTGACGACGGTGATCGTCTTGCCGTACAAACGGTCGCCGTACGGCAGATTGCGGTCGTAAACGCCGATGGACTCGAGACACTTCACCATGGCCAAGGGAGTGCAGGGAAGGATCGACTTGGCCATACCAGGAGGAACCTGCTCGCCATCGAGAGCCTCGCGCGTGGCGCGCTCCTCAGGAAGCTCACGTGTGGTCCCGGGAGCGTTGCCGAGCTTCGAAGGCGAGATCCATCGCACGTTGTGGTACATGTTCCAGCAGTAGCTGAAGTGAAGACCCTCAACATCCTTGCGAGGATCCACAATCTGCTGGAGGTAGGTGTCCTGACGACCAAAGAAGATGGGATAGTACACCATGATGCCGTGCACCTTGTCATCGGCGTTGGCGGCAATGATGAGATCCTCGACGTCGGCCTCGAGGTCAAAGTCCGGAGCAGAGCCCTTGTGATCCTCCTCCTTTACCTCGACCGAGTCGTCCCAGGTCTTCCAGATCTCGAATTCGATGCCAACAGCCTCACAAGCCTTGCGGGTCCATTCGGCGTAGGCTACACTGGGAGGACTTGGCGTTGCCAGGATTCCGACCAGCTTAGGTCTGGACTTGCCCTGGTCGATACGCGTCTGGATGGCCTCCTTGATGGCCTCTTGGTATGGAGCAGCAATACCGGAAGCCTGGACAAGCTTGCCGGGATTCTCGGCGCTAGGAAGCGACCCAGGCTGGGTGTGTTGGACGATAGGCTCAGACATGCTGCTTGCTATGCCACGAAGGACGTCGTTAGGATGGATGGGGCTGATGCGGTTGCTTTGACGGTCGAAAGCGTCGACGAGATCAGAAGCAGAGAGCTGGTAGGTTGGCTCAAAGTCGCAGATAGTGGCACGATGAAACGTGTCGAGGAGAGCGTTGAACTGGTTCTTGCGTTCGGAGCGTATGAACGAAGGCTCACGAAAAGAACCTTTGCCTCGCAGTCGAGGGGTCAAAGGTAATGCCGAAGAGGAAGAAGCGGCGGTGGTGGTAGTCGAGGCAGTAGAGAGGCTCTCGCTTGAGGAACAAGACTTCAAAGACGGAGGTCGAGCTAGCTTGTCAAGCAGTGAGTTGAGGCGAGAGAGGTCAAGCTCGTGGGAATCTGCCTTCGGAGTACCGTTTTGCGAAGACGTGTGAAAGGCCGAACTGAATCGGATTGAAGGTGAAACTTGAAGCGATGAAGAAGGCGAAGTTGCGGAAAAGAGAATGGGTGTGCTTGCACGGACTGAAATTGGTGTAGGAGAGATTGTTTCCGAAATCTGGATGTCAGTGGTCAAGGTTTTTGAGCAGGAACAAAGCGGAAGCAGTCTCGAAGCAGAGACGGGCATAGCAGCAGCAGATGAGCGAAGGTGAGGAAGAGGATGTCGGTTGGAGAGCTGGAGATGAGTGCTCGAAAGCATGCGCGTAAGCGTCCTGTCCATGCGATACCTTGTACGGTTTAGACGGGATGGGTAGGGGTCGTATGGTGTTGCCGCTGCTATACAAATGTCTGTCACCGGGTCCGGCTTTTAAAGCAGCTTAGCGAGTGACGTGGATGATACCTCTGCAATTGCCATAGAGCGCCTGTTGCTCGAGTTGTACTTATGAAACCAGGGCTGGTGGGTTGTAGACAAGCGATGCCTTCAACGCAAGCTTGCTAGGTGCTATAAACGACGTGGAAAGAGGGACGTGACTTCGTCCTGGCTTGTGAATGCTGAGTGTGCTTTTTCCAGCGCTGACTGTGCTTGATGCGATTGCTGATGCCGCTCTTACTGCTATGAATGCTGCTGCTGAATATTCGAGCCGAAGCCACATGACTGAGGATGCAGAAGGCTCGGGACAGCTCGGAATGGGCAAAGATGTCCGCGAGCTGTACCTTCGGCTTTACCGCCATAAGCATGAGCGGTCAAGCAAGGGGGAACGCACGGCTCTACTTACCTGTACCGATGAGAGACGGAAGCGACCTTGGTGACGGCGATGCCGATGCTGCTACGGCTCGAGACGAGGAAGCCAAGCCAGCTCTGACGGAAAGATGAGGCGGAATGATGAACAGAATGACAAGTCAAGGGCAGAACAGAAGGCTGTTAATGTCAAATGCCAATCACTTGTTCCTTATGACGAGCAAGGGAGTCTGCAGCGTGGGAAAACTCAAGAAGAAAAAGTGGTTCATGTCGATTGACCAAAAAAAAAAAAAAAAAAAAAAAAAAAAAATTGTTGATAAGAAAGGATCCGGAATCAAAGAAAGAGATATAGCGGTACGGGACTCCAATTTGATATGGCCACGCTCTAATCTGTGAGGTAGCGACTCGATGAAGGCAGCAGGCAAGCGTCGGTCACAGAATCAAACGTCTTAGCTGTTGCAACGCTGGGCTTTTCCCAAAGAGAAGGCGAGCCATCTCCATGGCATTGCTGCGGGTGGCTCACTCTCGAGCCTGCAGAGGGACAGGGGCCTCGATGTGAAGTCAGGAACCCGAATCAACTCGACATCAGATTGACTCCCAACGAGACTTCTTTCAAAGCGGTCTAGCGGTCACCTGGCGCCTCCTTGCGTTCTCATTTTAAAAAATAGAGTTGATTTTGGAGTCGACGCAAGGAGGTGCCTTGTTTCCGTCGCTCTGATAGCAAGACCGCAGAGTTACTCTCTGCGCTAGACTGTTGCCTGGTGTCGGTTCATGCGATGTGCCGATAGCGCATGACATGTCGGTGAGCAACCGTGCTTGCCGGGTGCATCAACAGCGTGCAGCAACAAATAGCGCATATCGGTTTGATTCGAAAAAAAGATCGGCGATACTTACCTTGCGGAAGTCGGAAATTCGCTTCACTAGACTGGTTTTGTTCCTCGTCAAGCTTCCTCCACCTGTTCTTCTCTCATCACCTCACAGCTTGCATCTTGGAGCTGGCTGTACTGCTGCTTGGCCGGGCGAATCAATGTCGATACGAGATGGCTAGTCTCTCGTCGATCGGTGCTGCACGCCAGCATAGTCGAATCCTGTTCATCAAGAATCTCAACTACAACACAACCGGCACCGACCTCTTTCAGGTTTTCGGAAGATATGGTGCCATCCGTCAGATCCGACTAGGCGATGGAGCAAAGACGAAAGGTACCGCCTATGTGGTATACGAGGAGATGGCTGATGCAAAGCGAGCGTTGGACAACCTGAATGGGTTCCACCTGAACGATCGGTACATTGTTGGTAAGTTCAATCAGTCACGTAGCTGCGTACTGTCTCTTATCCTCATGGATCGAGGACGAGAAATCATAGTATGCGACGGCGACAAGCAGCGTCAGCCTGTTCATGCAATCACCCGACCGATACTGAACCCCCCTGATACCAAACATTTCGCGCGTTGACAGTGTTATACCACATGCCAGCAAGACTGGCAGCAAAAGCAGATCTTGCGAGAAGAGAGGAAGAACTCGCAACACTCAAGGCTCTGCACAACATCGCCGATGAGGCATAGCCTTGACGCTCAGTCCGTATCGTCATTCATTTGCCCATTTGCCTCGTCTCTTGCTCTGTGACACATAACTTGGTTCTCGCCCGATGTCCATCATCTTGTTCACTCGTGTATTTGTATCTCTTTACCATTCCACCTCACCAAAATATATCTCGGGATCGTCTGGTCGTCCTGATAACTGAGACGTTGGCGCTTGAGATGAACACAGTTGTCAGGGATTAAGGTCCCGAAGCGCTTGGCTTGGCAAGATGGCAGTGTTTGCGAGGGAGCCGTGGATCAGGCAGAGGAAGGTCCAGATCGCCGATTTGAATCCCTTGCCAATCGTGATTCCCTCGCCGGCGTTTGGTGCTCCTTCGGCTATTTAATTGATATGTGTGACAGAGAGTGTGACACCACAAAGGCCACGGCTTGGCGGCACGGCCTGAATGCCGACTTACCGGTTCGTCAAGTACCGAGCCAGCTCCACCGTATGCCACACAACCCCGCTTTCTTTGTCTCTTGGGTCCCCTTCTTCGCATCTTCGTATACTCCTTCTTCCATTCAATCTCTCAATATCTCGCCGCCTTTCATAGGATCAATTTGAAAATGGTCGCTCCGCAGCCAAACAACCGCGTCGTCGTCTATGGCTATGCCGCCTCGCCGTTCTACCAAAAGATTACTTTTCTGCTCGGCCACTATGGAGTCGAGTGGACACACGTCGATGTGCCTCCCGTCATGCCTCGTCCCATGCTAAGCAAGCTTCTTGGCATCACGTATCGCCGCATTCCTGTCGTGTTTATCGATGGACAGGCGTACATCGACACTACAGCCGCCTCTCTGGCGCTCGAGCGCACTTTCGGCAGCGGATCGGGCAGCAAGTCGCTGCTTCGCTCGTTCCCTGCACTTCAACTTCAACTCGCTGTCAACTGGGCCGAGAGTTCCATCTTCCGTCTGAGTGCTGGCCACCTTTACAACGCCCCGCTCAACGACACTTTTGTGCAGGATCGTAAGGCTTTCATGCCAGGCGCGAGTTTTGACGGCAAGTCGTTGAAAGCCAGGGTTCCCTTTGTTCGCTCGCAGCTGGTGGCTAATCTTGAAGCGATCGAAGACCATCTCGGTGAGGACAAGGGCACGTTCTTGTTCGGCAACTCGCCTCAGTACCTGGACTTTAGTTTGTTCACGCCCTTGAACTGGATCCAAACCCAGCTTAGGACAGGTGAGGATCTGCTACCCACCGTGACGGTCAAGAACCCGACGCAAGACTGGAGCAAGTTCGCGTTCCCCAAGACCTTGACTTGGCTCGCAAGCGTTCGCGAGTACATCGCCAAGCACAACGTCAATCCAGTCAAGCTGCAAGCTGACGAAGCCGCCGACATGATCTTGCAACAAGCTGCAGCCAATGGTTCCAAGGTGGAGGGCCAGTTGAGCGTCAGCAAGGACGATCCTCTTGCTAAATCTGGCTGGATCAGCGGAGACAAGGGTCAAAAAGTGAGCGTTACGCCAGTCGACACGGGAAGAGTGCCTCAAGTGGGAAGCCTAGTCGGACTGGACAAGGCTAGTGTGACGATCAAAATCGAGGCGCAGGGAAGCAAGACCCTCCTGGCTACATTCCCTCGAGTTAACTTCGACATTCGGGCTCTGGACGGCGCAAAGCTCTGATGGATATAGAGCCATCTCGTTATAGGAAGCAAAAGAGAAAGAAGGAAGCCTGCAATTCTTTGACGGTAGCTGAGGCACGTGTTGTGATTCTTTGCTCAATCTTATCGAGTCTTTCCTATGGTACATGTCGTCGCTTTGACAGGTGTGTAGAGCTCGCCGTCTCCTTTTGTGTCAATGAGGTTGGTGGTGAAGAAGAACGAGGCTCGTTCAGAGTTTTGGGCGCGAACAGGAGTATCGAGCAATTTTCTTGAGTGTTAGGTTGGAATAAAAGCGGCAAAATGTGTTGGACCCTTGAATGGATGGGGCCCGTGCTGCAGCCCGCTCTGGCCACTTTACTGTAGCTCCCCGCTTGTCACTCTAGTCACCCACTCAACCTTATCGCAGAGCCATACACCCCATTAAGACGAAATCTACCATCCCCGCCACTGTCGCTGCTGCCTGCATCATCTCACCATGGTCAAAACAGCCCTCTCCACGTCGTGGCTGCTCGCCATCGCCGCGGCGGGTCTCGCATCCGCCTTACGCACCCCGCAGTCGCCCTTCACCCTATCGACCAATGCCACTCTTGACCAGTGTCTCTCGTGCACCACCGCGCCCACGTGTCCCGTCGACTCATGCAGCACCAACACGCCTGGCGGTCTTCTCCTGCTTACGCAATTCTGGGACTTCCACCCCGCTATCGGGCCCGAAGACTCCTGGACCATCCACGGTCTCTGGCCGGACACGTGCAACGGAGGCTACGACTCGGACTGCGATCCATCCCGCAACAACAACAACATCGCCGCCGTCCTACGTACCTCGTCCAATCCCAAAGCCGCATCCACCCTCGACACCATGAACCAATACTGGCTCGCGCTCAACGGCAACGACGCTCAACTGTGGTCGCACGAGTGGAACAAACACGGCACCTGCGTCTCCACGCTCAACCCGAAATGCTACGCATCCGACCAAAACGCACTCACTTACCAACACAACCAAGACATTGTCGACTTCTTCACCACCACCGTCGACCTCTGGAAACAATACAACGTGTTCGATGCGCTCAGCCAAGCAGGCATCCTGCCTAGCACCTCGCAGACGTACTCGCTCGATCAACTACACGCCGCTACAAGGGCCAAGTGGGGCAAAGAAGCCACCTTCAAGTGCAGAGGTAACGCGCTCAACGAAGCTTGGATCTACTTCCACACCCACGGCAGATCCACCACCGCAGACGCCTTCGTCCAGACCGATCCCCTCAACGCCAACAACAGGTGTCCCCAGAGAGGCATTCGTTACCCGCCCAAGTAATCTCCCTTCCCTCACTTCCCTTACATTATCACCCACTGTAGCTAGGAATGGAACGAATACAAATGCAAATAATATGCTGATTTCATTGCATTGCCAAGACTGCGGGTATCAAAATTGAAAGCTTCTCTTTCTCTCTCTCTCTCTCTCTCTCTCTCTCTCCCCCTCTCTCTCTCTCTCTGTGTGTGTCTCTTACTACAAATGACGATCGCTGAGGTCGGTGATCATGGTATTCCCGTTGATCGTGTTGGTGGTCGCGACGACGAAGCGTCGGTTTCTTGTTTGCGAGTTCATGAACCTGAGGGCTGCGAGTTCCGTGTAGGTGACTCCGCCGAGGAAGAACACCAGGGTGGTGGTGATTGCTTCGGGGTCGATGGGAGGTGCTGCTGCTGCTGCTGCTTGCGCACCGCTCTCCTGAATTCCAGACCCGGACCCGGATTGGATCTCGTCAAACGTTGCACCGGGGAGATGATTGACGATATCCTCGAATCCACGCCAGCCCACGATCGGATGCGCTCTCGGTTTGACATTGCGCACAGGCTTGTAGTTGGCGTCGGCCCTGTTGACGTCCAACAACGCTTCCTTCTGCGCCACCGCCTGGACCAGACGAACGGAAAGCGGAGCGTAACCTGAATAGACATACGAAATGTCTGCTGGCGCCCGTTCGTCCACATCGTCATTGATGAGTCTAAGCCCTTTGCGCACCGATGCAAACCCTCCCTTGCCGCCCTCTTCCGCATTGCCCAACTCACTCTCGGCACTTGAACTTACAGCTGAAGCTCCGCCAACGACACTCGACAGCAGCCCGCCACCTCCACCACCTCCACCGGAAGCCGCAACGGCCTTGGTAAGCAATCCCACCTTCTGCAGCGCAAGCAGCAGCGGCAAATGCTCATACCCATACGTCTGCAGGATCTCGCGCTTAACAAACTCGAGATTTTTGGCCTTGATCCCACCCCCCGCACCACCCAGCCCCACCACGCTCGTCAAGCACAGCAACCTCAAAATCCCTCTAAGGTCCCTTTCCTCGTTGACCATGTCCTCGATAGCCTGATATTGCGCTGCAAGATCCAGGCCCGCCACCGAGTTCTGCTGCACCTCGAGCATCCGATTGAACTCCTCCCTCGCCGTCCACTCCATGATCTTCTCGGTCAAACCCGTATGCAAACGCAGACAAGCATGCTCGGATTGAAGGCCGCCGAGCTTGCCCACAAACGCGCGAATCTGCGAGACCGTCTTGGCTTGGTGTCGGCCTTCGTAGTCTTGGTTGAGACGCTTGGCGGCACGGTGCAGACGGTCGCCGACGACGGCAAAGTTGAGGTTGCGTATCTCGGCGAAGAGAAGGTCGGTGGAGGCGTCAAGCCGATGCTTGCGCTTTTTCGGAGTGGACGTCAGCTGGAGAGGCGTACCGCTGCCGGAAGCGTGCGATTGGGGACCGGGAGCCTGAGCTTGACCGGTAAGCAAAGACGGATCCACCTCGACATGACCGTTGCGGATGCCAACGACTTCGTCAACCAGACCCTCGTAGGTGAGCTGAGTGCACAGAGGCGTGGCATAGTCGACAGCACGATCGATGATGATGAGGCTGTCAATGAGCTGGCTGGGCGTAGTGAGCGCTGGACTTGATGGGTCCGAGGCGAGATGCTCTCGTCTTTGCCGAATGAGCAGGTCAGCCAAACGGCGAGCGAGGGCGCCTTTGCCTAAGATGCGAGGGAAGAGGCCATACACATGCTGCAGAGTCATGAGGGATTGGGCAGAGCGGAAAATGGGTGTGTGATCGCCGTCGCAGTAGATCTTCTTCCATGCCGTGTCATCCTCTAGGCTGATGAGATCGTTGTCGAGCGGAATGAACTCGAGCCCAAAGTCGAGAAGTGAGACGTCGGAAATCACAGCTTCCTGATCCAGAAACTGCAGACACGGCTCAGTCCTGTGGGGGACGAACGAGATGGTATATGTGTGCTGCAGCGGTGAAGTCGGCCTCACACTTCGGTCAGCACGGAGGTGTTCTGGTCGTTGCCATCAGATAGTTGTAGGTAAAAAGCAAGATCAAATGTGTCAGTCAACAACCGTGAAGCGTGCTGAAGCAGGGAAGGAGTGGAAAGGAATGGAATGGAATGTCGCCTCCCGGCACAACCCAGCACCTGTGGAAGCGTTAAGCAGGGCGGGGTTGTATAAGGAAGGGGTCTTCGTTGGGAGCATCCTTGTCAGGAAGATCTCCTTGTTCTTTGGACATTGACTGACCGTATGCCTATCGTTGAGAGGTCTAGTAGGCTCGGCTAATTTAGTCCAGGAGATGGAGGAAGAAAGTAGTGGTGTGGGTGGGAGCGAATTCGGAAGAAGAGACTTACCAGCGATGGCTTTCATCCACTTGATTTCGGGACGACAGATGTAGACGACCGACTTGGTGGGCGCATTGACACTCTTGAGGCCTGATTTGGATTGTGCCTGAGTATGATGAGCGTCATTTTTGGAGACGAACGCGGCAGAGGCTGGCTCGAGCCAGAACATCTTTTCGACGCCATGCTGCTTGAGACTTGAAACATCAGCAACCAGACCGAGCGGACCAGCCAGTGAAGGGTCGAGCATGAGCGTCTTGGCTTCCTTGATGGTATCGAGAGTCGACATAAGACCGCGACGGGCCAGGTCGGTGAGAATGCGGGTGTCGAGACCATCCCAGGGTTCAGGCATGGGCTGAGCCATCTGAGGCGAAGCGCCAGCGCTCGAAGCGGTCTCTGCGTTGCCCGGGGGACCCGGGTTAGCCTGTGATGGACGCGATGCCGTGGCTACCGAAGCCATCTTGACCACGAAAAGAGTACGAGTTGAAGGTGAATCAATCCTCCTCCCGCTGTAGGTGGTGTGACTCCTCCGCGACCCAGTCACTGCCTGGTGAAACGCTCGTTGGATGGGAAGGTCAAAACGATCGGCGAAGTGTTGGCGGGAGGAGGATGACCTGAAATGAGGTGAGGAAAAGAAGGTGAATAAGAAACGAGCCCTGCAAAAACGCTGGTTGGCGAAATTGAACAAGACGAGGAGGAATGAGGCAAGATGAGCGTGTGATTGGTCGGTTTGAGCGGAATGGTTGAACCAATCATGACCACAGATGACACTTTGCACTTTGAGCGCACGAGCGATCAGATCGAGGCTCGTGCATCTTTCACTCAATTTCAATCGGGAGTCAGATCCAATCACAGTGACTCGCCGACTTCCGAGTCATGGAATGTGGCGCTGCACAGGCACACGGAAAAAGAAGATTTAGAGCGCATGCACTCTCCGTGTCCTTGTCGTTCTACTATCCATCCTTCTTTCTCTTCATACCTCGTTACCTTCAGCAGACGTGCCGGTTCAACAGCGTCGCATGTCGATACATTTATACGGCTCGTTGCGCTCTCGTTCCATCTCCAACCTTGTCACTCCTTTTCGCCAACGGCACATCTTTCAGGCAGCACGCTCCTCTCGCACTCCTGTCCCACCATCCAAAACACGCCAGCTCAGCTGCGCTCGAAAATCGAAACTCATCATGGCCGCCACTCAGCCTGAAAGCTCTTCAGTCGCTGCTGCCGCCGCAGTTGCATCTGCTGGCAAGATATCCCAACCGGAATGGCAAGTGCCCCACAAGCAGGTCCCAGAGCCTGAGCTCAAGGTGTACAACTCGCTCACTCGCACCAAGACCCCTTTCGTACCCAAGAAAGCTCGCACCGTCACCTGGTACAACTGTGGTCCCACCGTCTACGATGTCAGTCATATGGGCCACGCTCGAAACTACGTCACTCAAGACATCATCCGTCGAATCCTCCGAGACTATCTTGGCTACGATGTCCACTTTGTCATGAACATCACGGATATCGACGACAAGATCATCATCAAGGCTCGCCACTCGTACCTTCTCAAACACTTCCGCTCGCAGCACCCTCAACTTACCAAGCCTCTCCTCCAGACCGTCCAGGACGCATGGTCGGCGTATTTCACCAAAAACCTCGAAAAGTTCGCTCCTCCCGTTCCTCCACAAGAGCAGCAAGGTGGCCTCGCAGCTCAGGCGGAAAAGGCACGAGCCGGTGAAGCAGGATTCGAAGAGATCTCGAGATTTCGTCAGGATGCGGCATGGCTCAAGGCCGCTACCGAAAAGGAGCCCAAATTCGGCATGTGGTTTACTGCTCTGGACACCTCTCGTCAAGCTCAGGTGGCAGCTGCCATGTCGCTCGCCGCCAACGACACCTCCAGCGAAGCGGCTAGCAGCCTTATCGATGCTTCCCAAGACGTTCTCGCCACGTATCTTGATAAGCAATTCGGCAACACCGTTACCGACCCCGCCGTCTTTCGTGATACCGCTGCTTACTGGGAGTCCCAGTTCTTCAACGATATGAAACGGCTTCACGTGGAACCTCCCACTACCCTTACCCGTGTCAGCGAGTATGTTCCTGAGATCGTCACCTTCGTGCAGCAGATCATTGATCGTGGGTACGCCTATGCCGAGGGCGTGGATCAAGACAAGAGGAACGTCTGGTTTGACACTCGCGCATTCGATGGCGCCAAGAGCCAGGATGGAAGCTTTGAGCACTCGTACGCTAAACTGCAGCCTTGGTCGAAAGGCAACCGTGAGCTTCTCGAGGAAGGCGAGGGCTCGCTTTCGACTTCCACCACCGCCACTGCCGGCAAGCGCGCCGCATCCGACTTTGCGCTGTGGAAGTCGTCCAAACCTGGCGAACCTGCCTGGCCGTCGCCTTGGGGTCTGGGTCGTCCCGGTTGGCACATCGAGTGCTCCGTCATGGGTTCGGCCGTTCTTGGTGAGACCATGGATATTCACTCGGGTGGTGTGGATCTCATGTTCCCTCACCACGATAACGAGATCGCCCAGTCCGAGGCACACCATGGCTGCCGTCAGTGGGTCAACTACTTTCTCCACACTGGTCACCTTCACATCGAAGGTCTCAAGATGTCCAAGTCGCTCAAGAACTTTATCTCGATCGACGAAGCCCTCAAGCGCTTCACGGCGCGTCAGCTTCGCATGTCGTTCCTCCTTCAGCCCTGGTCCAGTCGCATGGACTTTAAGCCGTCAGCGTTGGGTGAAGTCAAGAATGCCGAATCCACGTTCAACAACTTTTTCGTTGGTGTCAAGGCCAAGATCGCCGAGCTCAAGGCTCTGGGTGATGCGTACTCGGATGGACAGCACCACTACGGCGATGCGGAGAAAGTGCTTATGCAAAATCTGGAGGATGCACAGCAGGCCTTCCGTGAAGCCATGTGCGATTCGTTCGACACTCCCAAGGGAATGGACATCCTGTTGGATCTCGTCAGCAAGGCTAACATTTATGAAAAGAGTCACGAAAGGCGCGCCGATGTCAATATCGGCGTGCTGACCGCTGTTGCGCGTTACACTGGCGACATGCTCAAGATGCTTGGTCTTGGCGAGGGACCTGCACTTGCCGCGTCTCAAGAGATCGGTTGGGGTGTAGCTGATGATTCGGCGGACGGTTCGATTGGTGTCAACAAGGAGGAGCTGCTCATGCCGTATCTTCGTGCGCTGAGCACTTTCCGCGATGCTGTTCGAAACCTCGCTCGAAGTGGCGCACCGGCATCCGAGTATCTCAAGCTCTCGGATGCTCTGCGTGATAACGATCTGGTGGATCTGGGCGTCGCTCTGGAGGATACGGAGGATGGCAAGGCTCTGGTCAAGCTTGTTCCCGCCGCTCAACTTCAGGCGGCGAAGAGGGAGAAGGAGGCAGCGGCGGCGGAGAAGGCTGCTAGGAAGGCTCAGGCAGCAGAACAGGCTAGATTGAAGAGGCTCGAAAATCTGGAGAAGGGAAGAGTCGCGCCGGAGCAGATGTTTAGGACCCAGGAGTATTCGGAGTGGGATGAACGCGGTTTGCCGATCAAGGACAAGGATGGGGCCGAACTCGCTAAGAAGAGGAGGAAGAATCTCGAGAAGGACTTTGACAAGCAGATTAGGCTGCATAAGGAGTTCCTCGACGCCAAAGAGAAGGGTGAGATTCAGTAGTAGCTTTTCCCACCGTCTTTGTTCGGTTTCATAGATGCCAAAATGTCATACTGGGTACAAATCTGACTGTTGTATGGACCGTGTTATTGCGGAGGAGTGTGGCTCAGTGTGGAGTTAGGAATCGACGATTTCGAGCTTTGCGTGCTTTCGAAGGTCATCGGCGGAGACGCAAGCTAGTTCGTCCTGCAGAGCTGCGATGAAGGTGCCTGGTCCACGGACGTCGTCTCTGACGGCAGCTTTTTCGCTTGCGATGGTCATGGCGAGCAAGCCGGTCAACGCGCCCACGAGCAGATCGACGCCACCGTGAGCGACCAGTGTATTGCCCAGCGATGTCGTTGTGTTCGGCTCCATTTCGGACTGGGTTTTGGCCAGATTGCACGCGGCTGCCAAGCCGGCACCGACCGTAACGCCGAGAGCACACCCGGAACCGGTGATGGCACCGAGCAGGGCATGTCCATTGTCACTTGTGATGACCGTCTTTCCATCCGTCAAGTAGTCCTTCTTCCCCGACAGGAGCACCAAGCATCGTTCCTTTCTCGCCACATCCTTCACCAATGCAATGGGATCCTTCAATTGGCCCGCACCGGAATCGACACCACGGCTTTTGACTTCGTCTTGCTTGCCTGCGATGCTCGCCAACTCGGCCGCATTCCCCTTGAGCAGCGTCACTTGGGTGTGGTTCAGGATGGACCGCACGATATCTTTGCGAAATTGAGTGGCACCGCCTCCAACAGGATCGAGGACGACGGGTTTGCGGTTGCGGTTTGCGGAAGTGCCCGCGACGAACATCCCGTCTCGGGAGGCGGGCGAGATGGTTCCGATGTTGAGGACGAGAGCGCCGACGGCGAGGCTCAGGTCGGCGGCTTCGGCAGCTTCGTGAGACATGATGGGGGACGAGGAGAAGGCAAGCGCGAGGTTGGCGGACATGGTGGAGGAGACGTGAGATGTGATTGTTTGGATGAGCGGTGGGCCATGAACGGATTCACGGTGGAACGAGAGCAGATCGGCCGCTGCGTTCTTGTAGTACGCCGCATCTTTGACACTTTCATTTGGCAACGAGAAGCCGGTGACCGCACCTTTGCCGTTTGAGGAGGCGGCGAGACCAGCCTTGAAGTTGCGGACGATGTCGCCAAGTTCAGCAGCGGCCTTGTCCGAATCGACGCGACCGACGATGGCCGAGATGACCGCAATGCCGTCCGGTGCGTTGAACTCGCTTGTCGCACCAAACAAGGTCCTTGCCGCCGTCTTCTGGTTGAGTCCTCCAATGAGCACGCACGGCAACCTCCTTTCTCCACCTGCCAACTCGGCCACAATTTTTTGCGCGCCAGCACAGCCGATCACCTTATCCTCTGTGATCCCCGCTTTGCTCTGGGTACCATAGCACGGGCCGACACCCGCATAATCCGCCTTGCGCTCCTGCCTCGCCTTCCTAGCCTGCTCTACAGTCTTGACCGAGATTCCCAACAACCTCTTCTCGCCGAGAATTCTCCTGGCTTCGGCGACCGGAATGTCCTCTTGTCCGATATGCAGGCCCACACGTTCAGGAAGTGCGAGACAAACCGAGAGATTGTCGTTGATCAGCATGGGCACGTTGTACTTGTCGCAAATCGCGAGTGAACGCTGTGCGATGGCGAGGAAGTCGGAAGTCTCGGCATCTTTCTCCCTGATCTGAACGATGGATACGTTGCCTTGAGAAAGACAACGGTCGAGAGACTCGTAATAGTCGACGCCGGGAGGGAGGAGCTCGCGCCCGGTCACGAGATAGACAGAGTAGTCGACCTTGGTCTTGTCAAACGCCGACATTATCGCAACAGCTGGTCGGGGGAAGACGCAATGTGGTTGTCGGATGAAATGGCAGGAGAGACAGAAGGATGCCGTGCCATGTGGGATCAAGAAGATTTGGCCTTCGGTCAAGCTCGGCCAAGAAGCTTACGGCACAGGGCGGAGCGGCAATGCACAGTGGGCATGCAATCTCAACTCTTCTGTCCGTGCGCACCGTTAAAAAGGAGCTTCATGTAAGATTAGCACTTCCAAAATATTTACAAATTGCGAGTTGCACGTGACAAGTTGTCACTTTGCGCCAAAAGTGACAAACTCGAAATTGGGAATCACAGCAGTAGCACAGTGTAGAAGTCGTAGCTGCAACGGTGCACGTCAAGGATCGCGCAAGGCAGCAGGCGAGCTTTGTCGAGACACATCTTTGGTGTCATATCACTTTCCATCTCGCACATCCCAAACCAGCCCTTCTGACTACATGCTGTGCCCGGATCATGTCTTTGATCAG
Source organism: Anthracocystis setariae (assembly GCA_928724745.1). Taxonomy (NCBI): domain Eukaryota; kingdom Fungi; phylum Basidiomycota; class Ustilaginomycetes; order Ustilaginales; family Ustilaginaceae; genus Anthracocystis; species Anthracocystis setariae. Next base: position 620,214 of record CAKMXJ010000039.1, on the reverse strand, counting down.
AGTAGTTTCTTCCCTAAGCGACTACCTCGTGGAACTGCTATCAGTCGTATGACCGCCAGGGTGCCGTGTGCGCATCTCTCCAATCAGGCGTCGGATGCAACACATCATCTGCGCACCCTTTCCGCAACCTAGCACTGATCGCTTACGAGGGAAATGACGGCTCAGTTCACGCATCTTCTATTCCTTCAACGCTCCTATTACTCCATGTCAGATACATGGTCAATTCACCGCATGAGACACCGTCTTTCACCTATCGACATGATCCTCGTTGAGTTCAAACTATGGTACCGATTTCTGCAGGCTTTCAGCGTCACTGATTGCATAGGCTTGCATAGGGCATGGTAGATATTATTCTTTCCGTCGGCAGCTGTGGTCCACCAATCAAGCTCGGCAGCTACCAAAACCGGAATCAGCTTCCGACTCAGGCTTCCTTCCGTGACGATCGTCCCACTTTGTCTGCCTCAAGTGTCTGGTAGCCGGTGGCAATGAAGAGGTGATCCTCGTACGATGTGTATTCCATGAGCACATCAGACTATGAATGGCTTATGAGTTGGATGCCCTCGTCGTCTCCTTTCTTTCCACCACCATCTGTTCCTCTTCTTCGCATTTCCTCTTTTTTTTATTCTTTTCCTCTTGCTAGCTGGCTTTGCTCCTCTCTTCGTCTCGGTCTCAGCTGTAGATCAGCTCATCCTCTTCTTCAACATTGTCTGCAATAATCCCGGCATTTTCTCAAGCATATCGTTGCAAAGTCGTTACGATCAGCGAAAGCACATTGTCGCTTCTGTACGGCTTGTTTCAAAACACCGACAAGTGAGGCTTGACGCTCATCTCAATAACCTTGATCTCGGATCACAAAAAAGTAGACCGACTCGTCTGGAGCAAAGTTACTCATTGTGTCAGAACTGGATTCTTTCATCGACAGCTGGTCCTCGACTTTTCTGATTCTTTACAACCTCCTTCAGACAGCTTCTATAGATCTCTGGTAGATCGCTCGAACTTCTTACGACCGACATCGATAGCTCTAGCAACCCCCTCATCAGCTTCGACTCCCTCAGACCTTTCCCAGATTCAAATCTGTTCGTCTTGCAGCCTGGCTCTTTTGTATTGGTGTCTGCATCTTCGCTTTGTCCGACAGCTAGAAAAGCGAGTGCCAACCGGTGTCTCAGACCCTTCTATCAGTAAGTACATCGTTTCTTCCGCTGAACTGTTGTTTCGAGTAGCTCGTGATGGTCAGGATTGTCTTTCGATCGGCAGAGTCACTTCGGAGGAGGGATCCAGAGGACCCGGCAGACCTTGAAGATGATCATTTGTGCCGCGTTGGACCATGACGACGGCGAGCTTGAGTTTTTGAACCCTGGGGCTGAACATGGGCTGATCTTTTGTCTCTACTGCCAAATGCCCTCTTTGTACGATACCGCTTTCTCTTCCTACTCTCTTCCTACCCTGGCCACAGCTCATCCAATCGATCAGCGCATCATTTTGATATACAGAAAGACCATGGTTCAGGCACGCACGTCTACTTCGATCAGAGGTCGGCGCAATGTCGCTGGAGCTCTAGCGATGGTAGTGGCCATTTCGGTTCTGAGCACTGCTACTTTCGCCAACGCTAGCACTCTTCCTACCATACCGTGGTGGAAGCGACAAGATGCAGCCGAGATTCCGAATGTGGAAGCTCAAGTTTTGAAGCTAATCAGCGCCGATGGTCCCTACGCTACGATGACCGGCAGCAATGCTAACGCTGTTGCCTCGGCCGTCGGGATGAGCGGCGACATTTCCACTTCGAACGTCTCCGCTGTCACCGTGACTTCGACTTCAGCCGTGCCTAATGCAACAGCGGCATTGCAGTATGCTTCGGCTCTCGTCCAGGCCGTGCAAGCCTCTCTCAGTGCATCGGACAAGGTGGCTACCGAAAACCTCACCCCTAGCCAGGACGCGTCCCTCGAGCAAGTCTGGGATCAGGCAACGGGCGATGCCGGCACCGGTGCAGAGTTGAGCAGGTGGACATTCAGCCCGGGGGCATATGGATGTGGATTTGGCGGCGACTCGAAGAGCGATGTGGCATCAGCTACACTTTGCAGCGTCAATGCTCCCATTGCCACTGCTACCAACGCTCGATCGGAACAAGCTCAGCCTGTACCCATCGATCAAGATCCCCCCGCTTTCCAGCCGGTCTCACCAGCTCGACGACGAGCAATCCCCACCCCCATTCCAGAGCTCGCTGAACGGCAGTACCCCATCCAACCCGCTGGTCCCGGCTACGAAGAAGACACTACCTCCTCGAATCTCTTCCCGCTCTTCACATCCTACGTCACCCTAGCTCCACCCTCGACGACAGTTGTCAACTTCGGACCGACCTCGAACCTCAACGCGTCGATTCCGCCCGGTTCTCGCGGTGGTTCCGGAAACGGTGTGGCTCCCGACAACATCAACAATCCGAACTCTCCCGATCTGGGGTGGCTCGATGTTCAGGTCGGTGGGGTTCCTTATAAGAACGGAGACCTTATTGCGTCGATCGTGTGGATCTTGGCTACGATCGCGTTGGTTCCGCTCTTGTTGATCCGACTGTTGCGTCGGTCGAGTTTGATCTCGATGGTATTGATCACCGTGATCATATATATGGTGGCGATGCTGGTTGTGTTTGGGATTCGAGCGAAGCTTGCTAACAACACGCCGTCGACGTCGATGATGAATGTCGAGGGGATCATCCTTGCGGTGCTGCTGCCGTTGTTGATCGAGCCATTGTTGCATTTGCTCGGATTGTATTCGCAGCAGAGTGGAAGGACTACGGGCGTCCCTCAGGCGAGTCTGGTGTTGAGGATTCTCAACCTTGTCGTCTTTGTCCTCTTCCTCGTTGCCAGCGCGTACTATGCTAACTGGCTCGATAGGTGGGAGAATGCATTGAAGATGACACAAACCGCACAGGATTTACCCGCCATTGTTCCGCCCAAAGTAACCCGGATCGCTCCGGTAGTGGCAAGTATTGTGGAAATCATCGTCATCCTCGGCGCAGCTCTGTTGATCCCCGTAGCAAGGGGTGATTCAGGCTCCATGCGTCCAGGTGGTTTCATCTTCCTCCTGCTGCTGCTGTTGTTCATCGCGACCGTGTATAGGTTGTTGCAGACGTTGCATGCGACGACACGCATCGCTGCCGAACTCGGCGGCCAGCTTAACTCGAATGACCTCCTCCCCTTCTTCCAAGGCTCCTCCCCCAACTCAACTACAAACAATCACCGCGTCGCACACGGTCTCAGTCTAGCACCGCAGGGAATGTACGGTCCCAACAGTCAAGGCATCGATTGGATACAGTTGCAGTTGACCATGGCAAGCAGAGGAACGCCCCAGACGCCACTGATCTTTAATCTGGTCTATGTGTTGCCCATGTGGTTGATGGTCTTTCTGCTGTTCTTCGCCCATGCGCCCGCACACAAGAAGAACAAGGCCTCGGCGAACCCAGATGCAGCCGGTGCTGACGCCGTCGCCAAAGCTTAACACCTCCCCCCCTCCCCACCCCCCTTGTCCCACCCAAGCCTTCCCTTTATACGTAAACCCTTCACTCGATCAATGTCAATATCAATCCCCCTATCCCTATCCCTTTTTCTCTCCGCGCACAGTAGATGAGAACGAGATTGCGTATGCATGCCTAAAAGTACAAGATGACAGGAAATTGCAGCGGTACGATAGGAGAGGGGGAGAGAGGGGGTTACGAGACCGTAAAGTGACTATTAGCGCGGATGCGTTTGCCGTACTTGTAAAAGATGAACGGTACTGGAATCATGAGCACATTCAAGGCTGCCAAGAACGCCGTTGCGCCCGGATTCGTCATCCCCTTATACATTTGTTCTGCAAACAGGGGGAAAGAAGCAGCCCAAGAACTCCTGCAGAAGGAGTTGGCGGCCATGGCGCTAGCAGCGACGGGCCTGTATGCATGGGTGGTGTAGGTGAATACGGAGGTGAAGATGTAGGAGATGCCGAATCCGAAGGGGACGGTGCCGAGGATGGGCACGATCCAGTGGATCGATGGGTAGGTGGTGAAGGCGAACCAGAACATGCCGATGGGGAGACAGATGGCGCCGACCATGGCAACGGGTAGACGGAATTCGGGTTCGGCAACGCCGTTGCCTTTGGTTTCGACGAGACGGGTGTAGTGACGCGCCCAGTAGGGCATGGTTGCGACTGCGGACATCATGCCAATTCCAATGCCGAGGAAGGAAAGTCCGACTTCTTGCAGGTTGAAGCCGTGCGCTTCAAAGACGATTGGGAAGGCGACGAAGAAGAGGTAAAGGATGCCGAGAAGGAGTGCTGACCAGAGACAGAGGAGGAGAAGCATGACTTCGCGCACGAGCAGTTGGAATGGCTTCTTGATGGAGGTGAGGATGGAGTGCGTCAACGATTTGGTGGCGACGACGCGCTCGTGCTCGGCGTACAAAGCCTCGTTGTTGGTCTCGCTGCGAAGACGCTTGGCCTTGTTGGCGAGCAGGACGGGTGCGTAGGATTCGGGGCCAAAGAAGATGAGAATGACGAGCATGACGGCCGACCAGATGTTGATGGTCCAGAACGTCCATCTCCAGTTGGCATTCTGGTTGATGAAGCCGGAAAGGAGAGGTCCAAAGACGGGACCCAGGAACGGTCCGTTGGTGTAGATGGCCATGGGGACAAAGATGTCGCTGGCGGCAAAGACGTCTGCCACAGTGCCACCGGCTACGCTGAGGAAGGCTGAGCCGCAGAATCCGGTGAGGAAGCGAAAGATGAGGAACACGGCGAGGTTGTTGGCAAAGGAAACAGGAAGACCGAGCAAGGTGAAAGCGGTATAGGAGACAAGATACACGGGACGCCTGCCATAGAATTCGGAAAGCGGACCGAGTAGCATGGGACCAATCCCTAGACCAACGACAAACAGCGAGAGGCCGAGAATGGAGACCTCGTGCGAGACGTGGAACTCGTCCCGGATTCCGTCGTAGGCGTTGCTGATGATAGACGAAGCGTTGGTCACGCAGAAGGCACAGGACGAGACGACGGCCAAGAGCATGATCTTGCGTCCTTGAGACCAGTTTTGTGGGTTCTCTGGGTCATTTTCATCCCAGGTGACGAGGTTGGCATCTGCTTGTTCGTTCTTGTTGACCGAAGGCAGAGTGGAGGCATTGGGCCGCTCCTTGGACTCGACGCCCTTGGATTGCTCTAGTTGCGATGGAGTGGGCGAAGGCTTGATTGGTGAAGCATCGTGAGAGGTGGAGGGAGCACGTGAGCTGGTGCTGGCGCGGGCCGTGGCAGACATGCTTGTGCGCTGTGATGGTAACGCGGTTGTGTCCATCGCCGTTTTGAGTGCGGGCCTATGCGGCGAGGTCGACAAAAGGATGCTGATGATGGTGAAAAGCAAAGGGACTTAAATTGTGGCAAGCGAGCAATCTAGCAAACCCGGGCCAAAGGTGCTCGGCAGAGAGTGCGAAGACGTCGAGTCGAGTAACGAGAGCAAGGCCGCAAGAGGCCAAACGAGGTCCAAGCGGCGATACCTTGTACCTAATGAAAATAAGACCGGACCGAGCCCAAGACTGGTGACGAGATGCTGGACCAATTCCAGTTAGTTGCCGCGGATTCGGTAAGACAGAGCAAACGATTCGATACGGCCAAATGACGGCAGAGTTCGGCAGCGGCGTTAAAAACGGGGACAAAAGATGAAAATAATCTGAAGCGAATTACCCGTATCCAGGCAATGCAAAAATCAGACTTGAACCCCGTCCTTTACCCGGCGGAGAGACACGAGAGGAGAAACGTGGCACCGAATTCAGTGTCAAGTGTGGGAGGCCACGCGAAGGTCGGCAAGACGTGCAGTCGAATGTCGACCAAAAATAAAAAATAAAAAATAAAAAAATGTGGACAACCCAAAGGTTTGGAAGGAAACGGTGAGGATGAGGATACGTCAGGAGCGAAAGGCGGACGAAGCAGGACTGGTAGCTTTTTATACTACGGTTGGAAGCCAATCCAGTCGAGAAGCAGAAACGCGAGGTAGAATAGAACCAAGATCATGTCAAACTTGACGGGAGTTCGGCAAGTGTGATTAGCACACTATGTGAGAAGCACACTATGTGAGTAGCACTTCTTTCTTGCAAGCTTTGCCAACACGGCGGCTCTTCCGAACCCGGACCTGGCTTGTCACGGCTTGTGTTCCCACGCAATATCGGTTTTCGTTGCTGGGATTGCACCGCGGCAGAATGAATATACTTTCTATCGTCAATAGTTGCAACGTCACCACCACAACCTTGACAGCACGAGCGGAGCATGCTTGTCACGGACTTGACCGAGGCTCAAAGAGGACCGGCATGACCGAAAAGGATTCGTTCCGATGGTGCGAAACTGAGCAGGATGGGCGTAGTTGGTGGCATCGATGCAGAAAAGTGCGCCGAGCTTCCGAACATGCGTTCATCTCCCGATTCATCTTTCCAAATCGGAATTTGGTGGCAGTTCCCCGATCATCGGCAAGACGCGTGCTTTAAAGAGGGACCGAGCGAGAGTGTTGGATGGCTTCCTTTTGAGATTTGCATGAGCTTGCGAGGCGACATGCGCTGCGGTTGCGTTGCTGCTGCAGCCTGTCTCCCACCCACACGCACACTCATCTGCACCTCGCAGAGCGCAATACTAGCAAGCACACGGTCAGCAGGCAACCCTTCTGCAAGCGCACATACACAGTGCTCCACCGTTTCGTGTGGTCTTCTCGAAACCTAGGCGCCAGCGACGACCCATTCCGGTTACTACGGTCGACCTCACATCTTGTCATTACATTACCAGCTGCATCTCTTGCCCGGCTCCCCACACCTCTTTGAGACGCTGTTCTCCCCTTTGAAACCCAACTCCCTCATCAGCTCGGACAAAGCTGCCCAATCGACACTTGCCTGTCTCTGGTGCCAAGCAGCGCCGGAGATCTGAACCTCCACCATTAATCCTCCATCCAACCCGCACAACATCCCAACTCGCCGTCGCAGGACCCAGAGTGCAAACCTGCAAGACGCGCTCAACTGCCGCATCAATCTCTCTTCTTTCACTTTGTCAAACCAGGACACCAACACTGTACAATCATCCTCCCCGTCCGGTGCTTCTACCAGCGCAGCAGCAGCAGCAACAGCAGCAGCCAACAGCTTCCCTCCGACGTACACCTCTTCGGTATCCGGGACAGCCGACAGCTCGCTCGTTGAGGACCTGGTCGGTGCGGGACAGAACCCTGCGCTTCGGAAGGTCCTATTCCAGCTGGGCTCGGGTCAGAACACAGACGTTGCTGCTGCCGCTCATTCGCTCTCGTCATCTGCACCTGCATTGATCCCATCCTTGAGCACCTTGGCTACTGCAACTGCTGCCACAGCCTCTCCATCCGACCCGCCTTCAGAGCAGACACAAAGCGGCATCGCTGCTGCCCAACGCAGCTCTGCAGATCCAAAAAGCTCTTCGTCCAGCTCCGAGTCCACCTCCCAACCTGCATTTCAGCGCCAACCATTCACAGGTGGTGTCTCGTTCCGACAGCATCTAGAGCGCAGTCAAGTTCAGCTCCAGCAGTCTTCCAATATGTCCAATCAGGCCCAACCCCAGCCAAGCGAGCAGCCCCAAAACGGGCCTCTCGACTCGGTCACTCTCGGTCAGCTTCGCCATCTCATCGTCATCGACAAGCCCAAGTCCAAGCAGTACGACTTCCCCATGCATGCTGATGTCGATTCGATGCAAAACGAGATCGACGAGTTCTACTCGTATGTAGAGGTCCCTCAAACCGCAGAGAACAGAGCTGCATGGGAAGAGTGGTGTACCTTGCCTGCTCATCTTGGACATGCCATCTACTCCTCTTCAGCCTCCGAGAACGCCGCTGAGCCCTCGACCTCGGCAAGTCAACTGGCTGAAGGTGGCGGCGCCTTGGGTTTGGGTCTGGATCTCAATGACTCAGACGCTCCTTCGAGCCATGCAAGTGCCGCTGGCCCTCGTAGGAGATCCAGCGTAGCGAGCCCGTTGCCCGGCGAGTGGACGACGCTGGGTAGCTCAGTCCGCCGCCGCATCCTTCAATCTCTTCTGTCCACGCTCGAGGTCCGCGATCCCGAAGCCAGATTCCGCGCATCTCGTGCCCTGCTCTATCTTCTTCAAGGCGCTTTCGCCGACACAGCCGGCCCGGAGCATCAGCTTCACTGGCTTCTCGAGAATGCGCGCATGGTACGATCCCTCGGCGGTCTCGGCGAAATCTACTCGGCCATCAAGCTGGCGAGCTGGAAGCACGATTACCTTAGTTCGCTTCCCGATCACATCCCTTCTCACCAGCCTGCCCACGCTGGCCAACAAGGCCCCGCAAATGCTCCCTTGCTTACGCCGGAAGCCAAGCTCGAGTACTTGGACGAGATCAACCTCGAACTTGCGCTCCACTTTGCACAGCTCTACTCCCTCCTCGAAAGCTCCAGAGGCGAGGAGGAGTGGGGTGACGAGCTCATGAGCCTCGACCCTCCTCTTCCCATCTTCCTCTTTGGGCTGGTCGCCTCGCTGCGTGAAAAGAGCGCAAAGGGTTACCCTGTCAAGAAACTTCTTCTGCTACTGTGGAAGTCGCTGCTCTCCTGTTTTGGTGGCGTCAAGGATGTTGAACGATGCAAGCTGCTCGCCCGAGAAATCGAGGGTCTAGGGCCCGTGGACAAGTCGACCAAGCGCAATGCGCTCAAGTCGGATCCGCTTGACTTTCAAGATTTCCAACACGAGATCTCTGTCAAGTACCCTACATTCGAGCCTCCAAAGCTTCAGGCGAACGATCTTCCGCTCGATAAGCTCGCTAGCGCCATTCACCCCATCCCTCCGCGCAAGCCCTTCAGCAACAACCTCGATGGCCCCGACCGATACCCTGGTGGCCCTCAGCAAGGCCCCAACGGCATGCTTCCTGGCACTCCTGCGCCATCCCCTCCGCCCTCGCCCAAGCCAAACAAAGCAAAATACCAGACCGACCAGACTCGACCTTTTATCTTCCCGTACAGCACACAAGTGCACGGTAGAGGCCGTCTCGTGCCACGCAGTATCGATGAAGCTTCCAAGCTCTACTCTGAACACATGCACGTCAGCCTCGAGCTCTGGCAGACCTGGAGGGTGCGCGAACAATGCATTCAGGAAGAAAGCGGTGTAGGCAGCGCTGCCGACGGTACTCGTATCGGGCTGGGCGTCAAAGGTGCAGGAAATAAGGCCTATGCTGGCCGCACCGATGCAGCTTCCTCTTCACAGGGCAGTCGCAGCCCCGTCAGTTCCGAGGCTTTCCCAACGCGAGGGGTTTCGCAGCGTACGTTCAAGGTCAAAGGTGAAGCTACTTACGAGCATCTTCTCGAGATCGAGGAAGACATCGAAGCTGAACTCCGCGCAGTCGAGGCAGATCACATGCTGGCCGCGCTGGACAACCCACGTCACACCGAGCTGATCGACCAGCTGGCTCAGAAACGAGCTGATGTTCGCCGTTTGCAGCGTGTTGACCAACTCTACCGTGCCGTCTTGCCCCAACTTCAGTCTTCCGTCATCGTGCTGCTCAAGCTCTTGTTGGCCACCGTCACATCCATCAACACCAACTCTGCCCATGCCGCAGCCATTGCTGAAGGCGCAGCCATCGACGAGGCTCCTCCTCCTACGCTCGAGGACGTCGATGTCGCGCGTCATCGCGAGATCTTGACCAAAGCGGTATCAGCCATCCTTCTACTCTGTCTCAAGTGGTTCAAAGCCAGCCACGTGATGAAGTTCAACTACCTCTCGCAGGTGCTTGTCGACAGCAATGTGCTTCTTCTGATTCTCAAGATCTTTGGACTCCAGGAGATCGCCCATGGCGTCAAGACCAAGAACGAAGCCGACAATTTCCGCTTCTTCAATTACTGCTACCTCAATGGCGGTCGTGAAGCGCGAGGTGCTCGTGCTGAAGATTCGCTCATGTCGCGTCACAACGTCATCGGTCCTGTCGCCATCAATCCGGGCACCACTTCGCCGCCGCCAGGCAAGGTGACCACCCTGTCCGATGGAAGCGAAGTCGAAGTGGTCAGTGACTATTCGTGGCGCAACTTCTTCTCGTCCATCAATTTTACCAGGATTCTGCAGAAGCTGACCAAGCGCAAGGTGCATAGGATCTTGCTGCTGGTGCAGTACAAGAGTTCGGCGATTCTCAAGAGGTCATTGAAGGTGCCGCATCCGGGACTCGAGTTGTACGTGCTCAAGGTGATCAAGAGCCAGATTCCGTTTTGCGGCAGGAAATGGCGACAGAGCAACATGCGTGTCATTACAAGCATTTACCTCAACTGTCGGCCCGACCTGAGGGACGAGTGGCTCAGTGGGTCAGACGTCGAAGCGGATGTCGAGGACTCGTTGCCGCAGGAACAGGCGCTCCGGTCGCTCGTCAAATTTTACAACAACACTCGATTCGGGCCACCGCCCGGTGCCACCAACGTTCATGGCGAAGCAGGCCATGGCCACAAACGCTCCATCAGCACCAGTGTCGATAGGCCGTCACAGGACCAGAACCAGCAGCAGCAGCAGCAGCAGCAGGCGCAGCAGGCGTCAAACCAGCATCAATCGCAGTTTGCGCAGCAGCAACAGCCACAGCCGTCGCAGCAGGGGCAGCAAGGTCAAGAGTCTCAACAGCAGACGCAGCGCATCAATGGCGAAGGAGCCAACGAGGCCCATCCTGCGATGTTGTCGCCGACTCGTACATCGAACGGACCGTCGTTCTTCGAGAGCGATGTGCTGCCTCCGCTGCGACGCTCGCAGCAGACGTCGGCTCCGGGTGGATATATTCCGGATGATGTTGTGGAAGGCTACCTGGACACGTATGAAGATGTGCTTGGCGAGGTGTTTGGGGAGAATGTGTTCTATCCGTCCGAGGGCGGTTCGCACGATGGAGGGGTGGAAGGAGATCATGGTGGGAGCGAGGGTGATGATGCTACGGCATCCGGCTGGAGCTCGGGCAAGTGGGGGCTGACTCCACAGGGTTCTTCGACGGCGTGGGCTCGTCTTGGTGAGATTCTCGGCGAGACGGTGACGGATTCGGATGTGTCGAGTCTGGACTCGTCGCGTTCGGCGAGTGGGACGACTTCGGCTACGGATGATGAGGGAGAAGGTGAGGGGGAGAGGGATGAGAATCGGAATGATTGGGAGCATTTGTCGCCGAAAGAGATGCGGTATCTTACGTCGGGAGTGCTGTCGCCGCCTTCGCCGTCGCCGATTCCGTTGCATGGCGGAAAGCAGCCTTCGCCGATGCAGTCGCCAAGGATGTCGGCTAGTGCCATGTTGGGCGGTTCAGCTTTGGAGACGGGACCGGGATCGCCGGTGAGGCCGTTTACGATTTCGGGAACGGGGTCGAGACCGGGGAGTAGGAGGAACAGTCGATCGAATTCGGAAGGTGGGGCGTTGAGGCCGGTGTTGACGGATTGGAAGAATGATGATGAGTTGGATTCGTTGGATATGTTGGCGCAGGCCGAGGCGAGGAGGGAGCAGCAACAGGTCGAGGCGATGGCGATGGCGATGGAGGGGGCAGGTGAGGGTGGTGGTGGCGAGTTGGACAGTCAGCCTTTGCCGTTGCAGCATAGGAAGGTGGGTGGGATTGATGAGGTCGAGCATATCTTTGGTACTTAGCATGCGCATTCGTAATCGAGGTTTGCCGCTTTCGGATCTGTCTGTTTGTGCGTAGCTCAGCGGATCTGCATCGAAATGTGAATCCGCAGATGTCACTACTACTACTACTAACTAAGCGTTTGGCTCATCAAATTCAAATTTCAACCCCAACGTTGCATCTCCAAGACATCAATATCGCACCATTATATCGGAATCCGTGTCTACGATTCAAAGAAAAAAAAAACTCGAGACAGTCCAAGCGACACCGGGTGACGATTTAGTTGAGACTGTGAATAGGACAGAATTGGGGATATGTTCGGAGTCAGCATATGATACCTTTTTTTTTATTTAATTTTTTTTTCTCGAGTTTGTGCGGGGAGAGACTTACCGGAAGACGTCGTTGTAGACGTAGAACGAGCCGTTTTCGGGGTTGAGGGTGAAAGCTTGGGAGAATTTGAGCGGGTGTTCACCGTCGTCGACCATAAGCATGCCGGTGACGAGGACGACGAGCGAGTTGCCATCGCCGGTGGGTTGGGCGTCGCGCGTTTCGACCTTGTGTTGAACTTTGGCGAATGGAAGAGACTATCGATCGCGTGAGACGAGAAAGAGCAAGGGGAAGGATGGGGCGGGTTAGAAAAATGCTAGGTAAGCGAGAGGATGGGAGAGAGGAAGGAGGGGTGAGGGACGTACGGTGAGCTTCTCCACGATGGCCTGCGCACCCTGGACTTGGGAGCCCTCGAAGGTGAGCATCGAGTTGGCTCGCTGTGGATAGAAGAGGAGCGATAGCGAAGGCGAATGACAACGTGCAACGGTTTAGGGTGGAATGTAGAGATCAAAGTGAGAAGAGGTCGTGGGTCAGCGAAAACGTCAATCGAAGTGGGATGAGGAGACAGATCCATCACAACCATGTCCATCGGCTTCAATGCAAGCGATCCTGGCCTGAGTATCAAGCTAGATTGCCACAAGTAAGAGCTCGCCACTGCGCAGCTATGCAAGATGGCAGAATGCTCCTCCTCCTCCCCCGACCAAGCCAACGTCTAGTGTGATGCATTGCGGTCTGCTTCGCCCTCGGATCGATTGATGGAAACGTACGTAAAGGTTGACCAGCTGAGCACGGTCAGCATCGAAGGTCGAGTAGTAGAAGTTGGTAAACTGTTCTGCGATAGCTTCCATCTTGGCGGAACGATCTGCTGTTTATGATGATATAAAAATAGATGGAGGCAGAGCAACAAGCGCAACACTTTCGAGCCGCTTTGCGCTTTCCCACAACGCCAAAATGTCAGTGCGAGAAATTTAATAGCAATGTTAGATTTGCGGCAGATTCAAATGCAACAAACATATTAGAAGCTTCCGATCACAAAGTCATGCGGGAATGCACTCTAGGATGTTGCAATTTTTAGCAGATTTTTGCGTCACAATTTATCAATTAAATATCGCACAGAAATTTTGCCAACGAAAAACCATGCTCTACTTGATCATGGCCCCACTCTAGCCAATCCACTTTGTGTTTGCTTTGCACTTTGTGGCTTTAAGGGGTAAGCGTCCTGATGCAAACAATACACTTCACCGCTTCATCAAGTTCACAGACACATTTCACAGTCGCAGCAGTCGAGCTCGGCGCAATGATGTTTATTTACTAGTCGCTCGTACCACTCCAAGCAATGACAAGACTGGACAAGATCCACTAGACGAAACATTGAATTTTGGGTTGCTGTTGACGTTTACTCGTCGTCCGCAGCGTCATCGACCTTGGCAGCCACGGCGTTGGCACGCTTCTTGACAGCATCCTTAGCCTGAACAGCCGAAGTCTTGGCGCTGGCAGCCACCTCCTTAGCCTTACCCTTGGCGGCAGCAGGTGCGTCGACTTTCTTTCCATCCTTGGTAGCCACCTTGGCGCTGCTGCCACCAAGAGCACCACCGACGAGACCCACGAGTCCAAGCAAACCAGCGAACGCGGCACCGAGACCCCCAGCAACCTGAGGCATCTCCTTGATCGCCTCGATAGGGTCCTGACGAGCACGGCCGATGAAAGCGTTGACGTGCGTTCGCACCTGACCGACGAAACCAGCAGCAGCCTCAGCGGCAGCCTCGGCAGCCTGCTCAGCCGACTTCACTTCGGCATCCTCGAGACCCTTTTCGATCTTGATCTTCTCGTCGAAAGTCTCGGCGGCGAACTGCTTGGCCTGAGCCGGGTCGTGGCCAATGTAAATGTTATCGAAGAGGATGTCCTCGTCCATGGTCCACAGCTCGAAACCGATACCGCCAATCGGGTTGAAGTCGGCGGGGGTCTTGTCCTCGTAGTAGTCTGGGTTGGCGATCTTGCGAGGAGCCCAAACGCCCTTGTATGCCGGGTTGTCGATGAGAGGCGCAGACCACTTGCCCTTGTAGGCCGGGTTGCGCATGACAGGGCGAACCCACTCGCCACAGCCGGCAGCAGCCTCACACTTGGGGTTGGGGATGCTGGGAGCAAACCATTCACCATCCTCTTCGTCGTCCCACTCCTCAGGCTTCTGTGCGTCCGGGTCGGGGATGTTGAGAGGCTCATCTTCGAGCCAGCCCTCGGGCTTGACAGCATCCGCGTCGGGAATCTCGAGCGGTGCATCCTCGTCCCAGTCTTCGGGCTTGGTCGCGGTAGGATCGGCGATCTTGGCCTCCTCAACCCAGTCAGCGGGCTTGGTGTCCTTGGGATCGTCGACCTCCGCGGGCGGGTTGACAGGGGGCTCAAAGTCCTCGAGCAGCGATCCCTTCTTCTTGGATTCGCCGTTGATGAAGATCTCGAAGCTCTGGTCAGGCTCGACAACGAGCGTGTAGAGCGTCGAAGTCTTGGCCAGCTTGGGGTAGGGGGCGTACTTGACGTGCTTCTCCTCGAACTCGCCCGTCTTTGGGTTCTTGTGGCGGAAGATAAAGTGAACCTTGTTGGTCTGACCGCACTTGTCGGGACCGAACATGATGGTGTATGGTGTCTTGTCCGAGAACTCCTCGGGCGCGACACCCTTCTCACTGGCGGAAAGGAGCTTGAGGTAAGCACCACCGCAGCTAAGACCCTTCTGAAGCTTGACCTCGTACTGAACGACGAGAGGCTTGCCCTTGGGGTCGATGGGCTTGTCAAAGAGATGCGAGATGGCATGCTGCTTGGCCTTGCTCTTGAGAACGAGACCGGTGTCGCCCTCGATGCTAGGGAAGACGGTGGGCTCCTCAACGGACCAAACACCATCGTACTTGAAGGCTTCCTCGTCGTCCTCCTTCTGAAACCTGGAGGCTTGGGATGCTTGCCATCGTTCGGACCAGTCCGAAGTGAACTGCTCAATGAAGGGGGCCTGGATCGAGGTGGGAGTGAACTGAGGTCGAGGAGCGCCATCGGCAGAGGCGACCTCTGCGAGGACGAAAGCGGCCAAGGCGGCAACGGCGGCGGGTTTCATGGCGTCTGTGGGAACGTTTGCAGGGCTAAGTCAACGAGTGTGGCGATGCCTGAAAGGGGAAGAACGTCGAGGTCGACAAACGATGTGATTTGATGTGACCAGCGAGGACGACTCCAGCTTGCGTGGGTAAATCTGAAGCAGAAAGCAGAAAGGGATGATGGAGGAAGGGGTACCGGACGGGGCAGAAGAGAGAGGAGAAAGAGGACGAGGAGCAGCTCGTGGCTGGAATATGTAGCTGGAGGCGGACCGTGCTTTGCTGGGACTTTTGGGCGCGTGGGGGTCGGTCGAGAAAATAAATGAAGGCTGCACAGTGTTGGCTCGTCTGACGCCAGATCTCCGACGTCTGGTGATGTGGAAGCTACAAGACACCAATTATTAATAATTCTAAAATACGATACTGTAGTCGCCCAGTCACAAGTGTGCGGCACGCTGCTGTGGCACTGCTCGGCGAAATGCACAATCAAAAGACTTGAGGCCACTCTCGATCGACACACGATTCGAGCGCACTGATCCCACCCACACGATCCGGTATCGCGCATCAGTCTCGTTCCGAGCTCAGACAGACCGAACCGTTCGGATACGGATGCGCCGACTGTGTGAGTGTGAACCACGACACGATGAGAGACGATTCGAAGTTGAGGTTGGCGACAGCGTGTTCGGCAGGCGCGAACAAAGCCTCGCTCGGCACACACGCACACATACACGTTCACAGCTTGCCGCCGCTGAAACATCAAAGCTCGGCGAAACAAGCTGCCAACTTGGTCTTCTTGCCTCTAGCATTCTAGCCCTATCCAACGTCTTGGTTGCCACCTCTAGCCAACAGTTCGATGGCATTGATCTGGATCATGTCAAGAGACGTTGTCGTTTGTTTGCAAGAGTGTGGCAAGCGAGGCAGAAGAGAGACCCTTAGCTCGAGGATACAGTGAGGGGCCCAGCAGTAGTTAGAGTAGTATGAGTTTTGTCATTTTGCTGGAAGATTCTGTGGGTGGGCGAAGCGTGCTCGTGCGCAGCGTTAGCTATGCCCAGTTGACGTGGAACCTTTTCCGCCGTCGTGCAGACAAGACACCTTGACCCTCTTTTTTAAAAGTTTCTTCTTATCGGCCGGTTTGACATTTGCTTTTCGAAAAAATAGAGCAGTGTTAGAGTGTCACTATCTTTCCTTTTGATTTTTTTTTTCTTCTGGCAATCTGAAACGCGATCCAGATCAACTGTCAGAGGCGGTGGATGCATCGAGGCTGTGTCGATCGGTGCTGAGCTTGCTGAGCTGGCTGGCTGTCTGTCTGTCTGTCTGTGCGTTTGGCTGAGAGTGGAAATTGTCGAAGCTTTCTCCACTCTACTCTCTTCCTGTGGCCTCCAAACCAACACTCACACAAAAATCGTGCAATTGGCGCTTCACACGCACGATCCACACTGCAAAGCGCACTCTGACGGCACTCGGTCGCTAATTCCAGGCTCAGCGGACACCCACGAGCCGCACACAACACACGCTCCTGTTCCAAGTTTATCGCACATACTCCACTCGGTCCACTCGGATAACTTGTTTGACCGTTGCATTGGAGGTCATTATTGTCATCATCACCATCACCATTACCATCTTCACCTTCGTCTTCGGCAGCTCAGAGGTAAGTCTACTAGTTCCAGACAGTTTGGCCATACACGTGGCATGTAGATGCTGCGTTCCTTTCCTCGCTTCGCTTCGCTTCGCCTCGACTCAACTCTCACCCTCCTTCAGCTTGATTTACATCCGCATCCATACCCACATCCGCCATCGACCGTCGACTCTGATACGTTGAACACGATTATAGCGACTTGGCTCCATCGTTGCAACATATTTCTGGTCCTCGCAGCTGACGTCGTTGCCATCTTGTCCACAACCACGCTCTTTTCAACAGTCGCTTCTCGATCGAACGAATACCATAGCGACGGTGCTACTTTCTTCCCGCAACTTCCTTTCTTCCTACTGTACGCCTCCGCACACTAGGCTCGGCTAGGCTAGGCGGAGCTCATCCTCTTGCACCATGGCGATGGACCAATCCCTCATCAAGCTTGTCAACAAGCTTCAGGATGCCTTCAACAACGTCGGCATCCAGAACCCCATCGATCTGCCCCAAATCACCGTGCTCGGTTCCCAATCCTCAGGAAAGTCGAGTGTACTCGAAAACATCGTCGGTCGTGATTTCTTGCCTCGAGGTACCGGTATCGTCACCCGTCGTCCTCTCGTTCTCCAGCTTATCAACCGTCCTGCCACTCCCAAGCCCAACGGCGAAGCGGCAGACAAAGACGCAACACAGCACAAGGGTGCCAACAATGCAGACGAGTGGGGAGAGTTCCTTCACCTTCCGGGCGAAAAGTTCTTCGACTTTGAGAAGATCCGCGACGAGATCGTCCGCGACACCGAGCTCAAAACCGGCAAGAACGCCGGCATCTCGCCTCAGCCCATCAATCTCCGCATTTACAGCCCCAACGTCCTCACGCTCACTCTCGTCGACTTGCCCGGTCTCACAAAAGTGCCCGTAGGTGATCAGCCCCGCGACATTGAGCGTCAGATCCGCGATATGGTTCTCAAATTCATCTCGAAACCCAACGCCGTCATCCTTGCCGTCACCGCTGCCAACACCGATTTGGCCAACTCGGATGGTCTCAAGCTTGCGCGAGAAGTCGACCCAGACGGAACCCGCACTGTCGGTGTCCTGACCAAGGTCGATCTCATGGACGCTGGTACCGATGTCGTCGATATCCTCGCTGGTCGTGTCATTCCTTTGCGCCTTGGCTACGTCCCCGTTGTCAACCGTGGTCAGCGCGACATTGACCAGAAGAAGCTCGTCAGCGCCGCCCTCACCGCCGAGAAGGACTTCTTCGAGAACCACCCCAGCTACCGCAGCAAGGCCCAGTACTGTGGTACTCCCTTCCTTGCACGCAAGCTCAACACCATCCTCATGCACCACATCCGAAATACCCTTCCCGACATCAAGAACAAGATCGGCACCCAGCTCGCCAAGTTCCAAGCCGAACTGTCATCGCTTGGCGGTCCCATGGGCGAGGCCAACTCGGCCGGCGTTGTGCTTCAGATCATCACTGAGTTCGCCAACGAGTTCCGTACCGTCATTGACGGCAACTCGAACGACTTGACCGTCAACGAACTCGCAGGTGGTGCTCGTATCAGCTTCGTTTTCCACGAGCTGTACGCCAATGGCGTCAAGGCGATCGATCCCTTCGACATGGTCAAGGACACCGACATCCGCACCATCCTCTACAACTCGTCCGGTTCCTCGCCTGCCCTCTTTGTCGGCACTACCGCCTTCGAGGTGATTGTCAAGCAACAGATCAAGCGTCTCGAGGACCCAGCTCTTCGCTGCTGTTCGCTCGTGTACGACGAGCTGGTGCGCATTCTCGCCCAGCTTCTCGCCAAGAATCCCAGCTTCCGTCGCTTCCCTGCTCTTCGCGAGCGCTTCAACACGGTGGTGATCCACTTCTTCAAGAAGTGCATGACCCCCACCACCAAGCTCGTCTCGGACTTTGTTGCAGCGCAGGCTGTCTACCTCAACACCGGCCATCCCGACTTTATCAGCGGTCACAAGGCCATGGAGATTGTCAGCGAGCGTCTCAACCCGCCTGCGCCAGCGCACGATCCCAAGAAGCCGCATCCTCATGCGATCAACAACGACAAGGACCTGGACGTTTCGCTCAAGAACGAATCTGGCTTCTTTGGCAGCTTCTTCCAGAAGGGACAGCAGACGAACCAGGCAGCCAAGGCCAAGAAGGCGCTCATGGAAGCGCCACCTCCGTCGCTCAAGGCCTCGGGGCAGTTTAGCCAGCGTGAGCAGCTCGAGACCGAGGTGGTCAAGCTGCTAATTCAAAGCTACTTCAACGTGGTCAAGGTGGAGACGATCTCGATTGTGCCCAAGTGCATCATGCTCAACTTGGTGACGCAGTCCAAGGATCAGATGCAGAAGGAGCTGCTTCAGGAGATCTACAGGCCAGACGTGCTGGAAGAGTTGATGAAGGAGAGCGACCATGTCGTTGCTAGGAGGAAGGAGTGTATCAAGATGATTTCGGCGCTCGAGACCGCTAGTGAAATCATCGCTACGGTGTAAAGCTTTAGATGGTCCCTTGTTTCTCCCCCAAAACAACATCCTCAAAATGGTTTCCCAATGTGAATGATCTTATGTATATGATGAATTAGCAAATATTCAAGTTTTTGGTAAAGGCATATCACTGCGCACCCAATGTGGAACAGAGTAAAGTGCAGGCGGGTGTGAGGATGTAATATCGACCTGAAAGGGATACAACTTTTCTCCCCTTCGAATGGGGAGCCAAGATGGGGTATCACGGCAACGGCCATGTTTTTGAGACAAGAAGTATTAGCGGACGGGGGGGGGCATTGATGCCTTGTGGGGAGAGGAGTTCATGGTTTTGCGCAACGTTGCTGCTGTGGAATAGCAAAGACGGTGTATGTGTATGTGTGCGTGTGTGTGTGTGGGATTTGGTCGGTAACAATGTTGCCAGCAAGGATATGCACGTCCAACCCACGGTCGTCGAACACTAACTTGTCATCGTCGTCACAGCATAACTCATTTCACGCAAGTCTCGCAAAAACAATCAGCCCGTCCCCATTCTCAGAACGTCACAGACGAGAAGAGGACCGGTAGCTTAGAGACGACCAAAAAAAAACCCCCCTTGACAGCCAAATAAATTGTTGGGCTTGATAATCATCATCATCATCATCAAAGGCTTGAATTCGAGTGGTGAATGAGCGCCTTCTTGATCTGGTGCTGGATTGGAAGATTAGGGTGAGTTGGTAGGTTCTCTTTGCTTCTTCCTCGAATCTGTCGAGTCTGTTGCGGCGGAGCGTTTGATGCCACGTTTGACGTCGTCCATGAACTGGTTGATAGCGAAAGGGTCACTCTCGTCCTTTTCGAACTGTACTGGGCCGGATCTGGCAGTGGCCGAGGCGCCATTTGAATCTCCCTGATTGTCTTGCGCGCCTTGGAATTTGCTTTGGCCTAATCCGAATCTATCGTTGTTCTTAAGCTCTTGTTCAATGGCGCCATCGTCGGCACCTCCGCCGTAAATGTCGTCGGCACCACCCCTACCTGCGGGCCGCCTATAAATGGCAGCAGCAGCCGAGCTGCCCGAGAACAACGGCTTGTCATAAAGGTTGTAGGAGTCCTCGTCGCCGTATCCAGCGGAAAGCGATTCCTGGTTAAACAATCGACTGTCTGTCATCGACTCTTTCGAGGTGGTGGGCTTGGCGAGACCGAGCGCCACTTTTTCCGAGATGTCACGGTTCTGCTCGCGCATGAGTTGCTTGGCGCGTTGTTCCGTGCCCATGTTGGACATGCGCAGTTCGCGCTCTCGCTCACGACGTCGCTCTTCTCGGATGCGATCACGTTCACGCGCTCCTTCCTCCTCCTCCTCGTCGGAACCGTCAGAGCCCGAACCAGAGTCCGAATCAGATCCATAGCCGGCGAGCATCGCTGACATACCTCCGCTTCCCGAAGGCGCGGCAGCTCGACTGCGTGACGCCGCATCCGTGTCGTCCAGTCTCGAGGCTACATCGTCGTCATCGCCCCAACCAGAGACAGATGGCGTAGCCGATGAAATTCCAGCACGCTCTTCACGTGCACGCTGCGCCAGATTTCGGAGATGCTCTTCCTTGGCTGCCTTCTCCTTGGCAGCAAGCTTCTGCTGCATGATGCTTCGCTGGCGCACTTCCTCCCGTGCGTGTCGGTCGGCAAGTTGAAGGGCTTCGGCGAATTGGGCAAAGTTATCGTTGATGACCACATCTTTGATGCGGCTGCCATCGGCGGCGAGACGCTTGTCGAGCGGGATGGTGTAGCCTTTTTCGTTCTTCCAGTTTGAAATGGCAGGAGGGATCATCCAGTCCTTCTGTTCCTGAGCTGTGACTTTGCGTGGCGGAGAGCGGAGCACAGGAGGCGGTGGAGAAGGTGGCCCTGCTGCGACCTTCTTGAATCGATGCCGCGGTGGTTCGAGTGGATCTCGTGCTGCCTCGGTCATCTTGATGATGCGTTGGGTCCCATTGCCGGCGCCCTGCTGGCCCGGAGTGTAGCGAATGAATTGGGCTGCCTGCTGCTGGCCACCGGGCTGACCATTGGGTTTTGGAACAGCGCTGACGGACTTGCCCTTGGTGATGGCCTCCAAGGCGAGACGGGTGCGTTCGGTGGTGCTCATGACTTCTTGCTGCGACGGACGCTCAAAGCCAGTGGCACGATCCTTCTCCTTCACGTCTGTACGCTGCGAGAGGGGGACAAGATCCTTGTGCTCGGTTTGAACGGTCTGCCCCTGGCGTAGACCTTGCCTCACGATGGCATCGTAGCGTTTGTTGCCCTCGGCGTCTACGCGCATGGCCAGCTTGTTGCCGCCGGCAGCTTGCCTGTTTCGTCCCATGTCGAGCGGGTATTGAGCGATATGGCATTCCGGGTAGGCACCTCCACCGCCGAAGTCAGCCTGTGTGCGTGGCCTCCATGATGCTCTGTAGCCATATGGAGGAATGTTGGGAGTTGGTGACGAGACGAGGGCGGTGGATGAGGAGGAGGACGTGGAGGGGCCAGCTTCAGCATTGTCGTACTGGTCGTCTTGGTCTTCGACGTTGGAGACGGATGTATACTTTGGTGCAGGCAGAACGCTCTGCAATGTTGCCGCCATGGTGCGCAACGATGTTTGTGAAGCTTCTGGAAGGGGTTGAGGAGGGGTGGAGAGTGAGGAGAAGGTCGTGGCTGTACAACTGGTGAAAGTTGGGCTGAACCCTACGATTTTCTGGGCCCGATTTTGGTCGATCGACTGATTTGATTCAAATTTCGCAGACGCCGACTGACGAGGCACTGTAAAGTGATTTCTGATTTCCGATTTCCGATTTTCGCGCCGAATGGCATCAAAGTGGACTTGGACAGACGCGACTCTGTTTGACTTTGCAGCGTTGCTTGCAGAGCGCATTCAAGTCCAGGAGTGCTCAGCATGCATCCAGCGCAGCGGCCGCTTTTGCATCTTGGCCACATCATCTGATCACCCGACAAAAGGCCTCTGGGTCATCACGGCTTGGCCGCTCTATCTACACCCCACTTTCGCTGCCACGGCTGACGAGCTTTGGCCCATCACTTGCAGATCCAAGTGCAGCTTTCCCGTCCCTCGTTCGTCCTCTCAGTTTAGGCTTTCGTCTCGTTGGCAGCGGCAGCTCAGCTTATCCACAAGCAAGGAAACATCCCACAGCGCACTCCCGCAATCACATTCATCGAATCACAGCCAGGCTTTCTCCATTCATTCATTCATTCATTCATTCGCTCGGCTCGGCTCGGCTCGGCACTACTCTTCTCTTTGCATCGCTTTCGCCTCGTACGAATGTACACACCGGCTCCGTGGTCCTCGTAACTCTTCATTCCCATTTCGATCTCATATATGCGGCAAAGGTAGACGTTTCCAACTTCCGGCCTCGGACTGTCGCTTGCAGCTACGACTTACACATCTGTCGGTTCTGGAGGGGTGCCTGTTCTGCAGTCGGGACAGCCGCTGCGCTCTTGCATTCTTGGCTCTCGCCAACATGTCCAAGCAGCGAGGCACAGCCGCTTACCGCGGCTTCACCGTCAGCCATCAGCGAGTCGTCCTCGATCTCGGCTTCCACGGCACCGTCGTCGGCTTCACAGAGCTCACTGTGGTTCCGATCAATCGCAGTCTCCGAACCATCCACCTCAACTGTCGACAAGCTTTTGTGCAATCCGTCACAGTATCAGGCCAACCTGCTGAATTCTCGTACGCAGACCACCTCACAGGCGCTTCCATCTCGGATACCCGCGATGTTCACAAGTATCCCGAGCTCAAGCGTAGGATCTTTGCCGCCGCTTCCGATGGTGCACATGGTGAACTCAGTATCCTTCTACCCCCCGAGGTCAGCGTCCAATCGCAACGTGCCACCAGCCGAGCACCCAGTGCTGCTCCCGACGATGCACCCACTCCAGGTGGCTCGGTTTCTTCCACGGAGCTGGCTCCTCTCACTGTCAGGATCGACTACTACCTCAAGGATCCTACCGATGGCATTCAGTTCATGCGTCCAACACCAGATGCGCCCTATCGCGTACCTCATCTCTTCACCATCACCTCGTCCCCCGACGCTGCCCGCTGCTGGGTGCCCTGCGTCGACAGCTTGTGGGAGAGGTGCACGTGGGAGTTCGAGCTGATTGTGCCCAAGTCGCTCACCTTGGCCGACCAAGTTGCTGCGGATGGCCAAGCAGGCTCTGCCGCCCTGGAGCAGGCTGCTGCAACCGTCAACGGTACATCAGGCCCTCATTCGCAGGTGGTCGTCGTTTGCACTGGCGACTTGATGGAACAAGTGACGCATCCAAACAATCCTTCCAAGACCGTCTTCTGCTACACCCAAGCCGTCCCTACTTCGGTCCAACACATTGCTTTTGCAGCCGGTCCTTTCCACATCGTGCGCGTCGAGGCCGCAAGTCGCCACGGTGGTCACGGCTCGCAAGGCGTCGTCACAGATGTCATTGCCGGTGTACCAGCCAACGTTGACGATTCCGGTCAGCCTGAGGTCCTGGCATTCTGCTTGCCTGGGCGCGAGGACGAGATGCGCAACTCGATCGGCTTTACCCGCCAAGCGATCGACTTCTTCTCGCAGGAATATGGTTCGTATCCCTTCGGCTCCTTCCGCATGGTATTTGTTGACGAGCCACCTCAAGACTGCACGACTCAGTCCATGATGGCCATCTGCACCAACGACCTTCTGCACCCGGCGTCGGTCATCGATCAAGCCATCGAGAATCGACAAGTGCTGAGCCATGCTATCGCCTTCCAGTGGACCGGCATCAACATCATCCAGGCAACTTGGGCTGACACTTGGCTCGTCAATGGTCTCAGCTTGTACATCAATGGTCTTTTCCTTCGCCGACTCTTGGGCAACAACGAGTACCGCTTCCGTCTCAAGAAGGATTTGGATCGGCTCTGCGCTTGGGATATCGGAATGCCTCCCCTGTTCGAAGCAGGCGCCTTTGAAGCCCCAGACCCGGCCACGCTGCCTTTTGTCAACCTCAAAGCACCGCTTGTGCTCCACATCCTCGATCGAAGGTTGCGCAAGATGGGCGCATCCGTCGGTCTAGGTCGAGTCATCCCCAAGGTGTTCCTCCAAGCCATGACCGGAGAGATGACCAACAACATGCTCAGCACGCAGCACTTCCTCAGGACGTGCCGCAAAGTCAGTGGCGCTGATCTTCGCCTGTTCACCGAGCACTGGATTCGTGGCAGTGGCTGCCCTCGCTTTATTTGCAGCGCCAACTTCAACAGGAAGAAGCTGCTCATCGAGATGCACATCCGTCAAGAGGTGCCTGCTGCCCAGTTTGCTGCCGCTCGACCTGGTGACGCGCTCGCTGCCAATGCTGTACCTCTCTTCGAGGGCCAGATGACGGTTCGTATTCATGAAGCGGACGGCACGCCATACGAGCATGTGCTCGAGATCAAGGGTCCAGCCAAGCGCTACGAGGTGCCCTTCAACACCAAGTACAAGCGTGTACGTCGAAATACCAAGCGTTTCCAAGCTCGACAGGCGGCTGCCGCTGCAGCAGCGCAGGGCGATCAAGAGGCACAGGAGGCGATCGGTTTGATCGATCTCGGTTTCGGTCTTGGCATGTGGGAGGACGAAAAGGCGCGAGAAGAATGGAAGGTCGCTGATTGGACGGAAGAGGACGAAGAAAAGATGTCGTCAGCGCCGTACGAGTGGATCCGAATGGATGCCGACTTTGAGTGGCTCGCCAGCATTCACTTTGAACAGCCCGACTACATGTGGGTCTCGCAACTCCAGCGTGACCGTGACGTGGTGGCTCAGGTTGCTGCCGTCCATGCGCTTGCTCAGATGCCTTCGCTCGTCACTTGCAGTATGCTCACCCGTACCGTGCTTGTCAACAAGTACTTCTACCGCGTTCGAACCGAAGCTGTGCATGCGCTGGTGCACTGCGCTATTCCGCAGCTCGACAACCTCGGACTTTTCCATCTGCTCAAGCTCTTCCGTACCCAGTTCTGCCATGACCCTCCTGATGAGGCGTCCATTGGAAACCCGCTCGACGTGCCTTGCATCCCTCGTGCCAACGATTTCAGCGATGCCGCCGACTACTTTTTGCAACGAGCGCTCATCCACGCCGTCAGTCGTGTTCGCAATCCCGATGGCAACACACCGCCGCAGGTCAAGCGTTTCTTGATCAACTTGCTGCGATACAACGACAACTCGACGAATCACTATGGCGATGACTTCTACCTAGCTGGAGCGATCAATGCCCTTGCTAGCGCTTTCATCCCGGTTGATTCGACCTTGGGTGGCGCCCAGGATACCGAGGCAGCGCACGAAGACAGTCTGCTCATCGCCGACGCCATTTCCGAGGTGGAGCGTCTGCAGGAATTGGACCGGCTGGTGCCTTCCTACCACAATGTCATCACGCTAGCCTCCCTCGACTTCCAGGTCGCCATGATGCTGTCGAATCTCAAGCCAAGAGACTTGCAGCTCTATTTTGTCTACACACGGCAAGGCAATTTCACGCCCGTTCGCGTTGCGGCGTTGAACTGTCTGTTGCTCGTCGGCAACCTGGATCATCGTATCATCGCGCGCTACTGCTTTGCGCTGCTTCGACTCGACGAAAATCGAACGGTGAAGCGAGCCTTGGCGCGCGCACTTTGCGAGGGTCTTGCGGTGGGCATGAGCACCGGCGTTTTCGGCGGCGGAGGACTGCGTGGACCCGAAGCACTTCTCATTGAGGAAGACAGCGGTCATGTCAATGCTGCAGAGAAAGCGCGAGATGCTCAGCTCGAAGCCATGCTCAAGACGCTCAAAAAGGAGATCGGTCGTTCCGCAGGTGTACGCGAAGGCTTCCTTTCAGCGCTCTTGGCTCCCAGCGTGGATGCAGATGCAAGATGGGCTCTTCTCAAGCTCGCCGAGCTGCTCTTCCGACCTGCAGAAGAGACGAAGCTGCCGTTGCAGCAGAAGGTGCAGTTGCGCGTCAGGATGCCTAGCGCTCAAAGTGTCCTGGATGGCAGTGCCTTGGAGTCGCCGTCCATCTCGAAGATCAAGCTGGTTCGCTCCTCCATTTCAGCTGCCGGCGATGACATGCCAGCCAAGACGCCAACTGCCAATGGGCCCCGCGTCGCGTTCGAGACGCCAGAAAAGCCCAAAGCTACCGACACTCCCGCAGACGGAAAGAAGGTCAAGCCCAAGAAGGTCAAACCGCTGGCTCCGGGTCAGGCTTCGGGCATGTCTTTTGCCGACTTGACTGCGTGCCGAAACACGCTCAAGAAGCTCATGCAGAACAAGCATGCTTCTATCTTCCTCAACCCGGTTGATCCAGTCCGTGATCAGGCCACCGACTACTTTGACGTCATCAAGGATCCCATGGATTTGGGCTCGATCCGCAACAAGCTGGACAGTGGTCAGTACAAAGATCGTCACGAACTTCGCGCCGACTTCGAGCTTATGATCCGCAACGCCAAGACGTACACGCCAGATCCCAAGGCGTGGGCCCACAAGCAAGCGGTTGGGCTCGAAAAGGTGTTTGGTCCCCTTTGGAACAAGATGGAAAAGACGCTAGAGCAGTCGGCTGCACGACAGAAGGCAGCGCACGATGCGGCCATGGCCAACGACAAAGGCGCAACCATCGTAGCTTCACCCGATCGTATGTCGCCTATCAAGCCAGACGCTTCCAAGCCCGCCGCAAGTGCACCCGCAGCGCCCGCGGCCAGGGAAGCGTCCACCCCCAGCACGGCTCCAAAGCTGTCGCTCAAGTTCAAGCTCAAGACCAAGGCCGCTGGGGAAGAGTCGCCAGCAGTGAGCACACCTACACCCAAGCAACGAGGGTCTGTTCCCGAGCCATCTCCGATGGGTCCACCCACTCCTTCGGCTGTTCCGATCATAAAGAAACCCGTCATCAAGCTCAAAAAGGGTTCTGCAATCGAATCACCGGTACCTGCCACACCTTCTCCGGTGCCAGCCCCACAAAGCGTTGACGACGATATCCTCGAGGCTCTAGGAGAGACTGTCACCAAAGAAAGCAGCAAGTCGAAGCCGAGCAAAGTTTCGTTAAGCTCGGCCAAGGGCGCTATGTCTCCACCGGCGGCGGTGCCAGCTCGGGCACCGCCGGCAACTCCAGCGACTCCGAGCACCAAAAAGGGCAAGCGAGCCACCACGCCTGCAGCGGGAGAAGATACTGGCCGAACGAACGGCTCTGCCTCAGCTTCTGGCGGGTCACCCGCAAAGGACATCGCGAAATGGGCGGAAAAAGACCCGGTCGGAGCGACGGCTACCATGCCGATAAACGGCAAGAAGTGCAAGGTGCTGCTTCAGGTGCTCAAGAAGTCGGCGTTCTCGATCTTCTTCCGCTTTCCTGTCGATCCGGTTCGCGATGGATTGCCCACGTATCTGGATGAGATCAAAGAGCCGATGGATCTGAGCACGATGGAGAAGAAGGTGAACCAAGCGTCGTACGACACGATGGGCGAGTTTGCGGCCGATATGGAGCTGATTTTGGCCAACTGTCGGCAGTTCAATCCGCCAGGGACGGAACCGTGTCAGCATGCGGACGAGCTCGAGAAGCTGTGGCGCAAGGAGTGGGCCAAGACGGTGACGCCGAAGCTCGAGGCGAATGAGAAGCGCGCGTTGGTGGCATTGGTGAATCGACTCAAGACGCACCAGAGCTCGCTGCTGTTCCGAGAGCCCGTGGATCCCGTGGCGCTGGGTATTCCGACGTACTTTGATGTCATCGCCAAGAAGGATGCAAGGGATCTGAGTCTGATCGAGGCCAAGCTCAAGGCGGATAAGTATGACAGCTTTGCAGCGCTCGATGCGGATGTCAAGCTCATGTTGCGTAATTGCTACACGTTCAATGCGCCAGACCAAGCCATCGTCGAGATCGCCAAAGCCTTCGAGACCTACTATAAAAGAGAATTTGGTCATGCCAAACAGCAGGCAGGCATCAGCAGCAGCGGCGGCGGTGGTGGTGGTGGTGGTGGTGGGGGAGGCGCAACACCAAATGCAGGCGCAAAGAGGAAGCTCAGCGTCACTCCTGGAACTGGCACCGCTAAGAAGGTCAAATCCGGCTAGTCAAACATGGAATGAAGCGTTCTTTTTCACACTTGGGGGATATGGGAGATGCGACTGAAGGGTGTGTTTTTTTTGAAATTGGAGGTATCAAAAGCGGTGCATTCGTAAGGCGGGGGTGTACTCGTTTGTAGTTGCCGAGGAAGAACCTGTACCTGGGCTGGCGGGTCTATCGTTGCTCAACATGCGTCTTAGTTTTCCTCCAGACTTGGATCTTACCATGGTTCCTGTGCTGGAGGGAGAAGTTTCGGAGGCGAGGTTGAAGTGGTGGTGGCCGGCGTGGGTGTCTTGGTCTTGCTTTGGAGTGCGGCGGAAGGGTGAGGTGGATGCGGTTTTTTCCGGTGTGCGCAAGACCGAGTTACCTGGGACGGAAGAAGCAGGGTTGGATGGTGGCGGCGAGTTGCTGAATCCGAAGGGTAGAGAGGAGGCAGAGGAAGTGGGGAGCCCGCCGACGGAGGAGCCGGATTTTATCGATGAGCCGATACTCCCAGACGAGGATAGGAAGGTCGAGGTGGAAGTGGGGGTATCGAGACCCAGGTTCTTCATGAGAGGGTCGAGCGCGGCAAGCTCGTCCTTGATCAGCTGGCGCGCTACGGCGTCGATGTCTTTGACTTGGGCGTGAATCGTTTTCTTGATCTTGGCATCGGCCTTGAGCAGCAACTCTTGCGTCATGCCGCTCAGTACCGGTGTGCTGCTCGGCATGCCAGGCTTGTCGCCCTCGGCATCGGTTGCGTCGATCTGCGAGCTGATCCCCGCGAAATAGGATGCGAGATTGGATGCATGGCCGAGGCTTCCCGTTCGGTCGTGGTCTTGACTTCCGTGGCCTGACGCAGAGGTTGGACGCGATGCTGCGCGCGGCAACGTTCCGTAGTTCGCACTGCCGGATGCATCTGCGCCGTAGCTGCTCGCGTCTTTCGGAAGGAAGGAGAGCATCTTGTAGTATATCTCGGTCAACATATCACACAGCGTGAAAAATGTCTGGAAGAAGTCGAGCTGAAATGGGATGTTGGGCGCCATGAGATACGAGCTCTGTTCGCTGGCCGACAAACTCGAAGATGGCCCCATGTTGGAATCCATGACGCCGAACTCGTTGATCGCTTGCACCGCTGTAGAGCGTTTGAGGGTCTGCTTGCCGGATTTGCTGAAGAAGCTACGCGTTTTCTTCTGCGTTCCAAAGTTGGCGGCGCCTACACTGCTGGTAAGTGAGACAATGCTGTCGTCCGTGTATCCATCGAGCTCATTGATGAGCGAAACGATGGCTCGAGCCATATCGCTTGGATTTGGGATCTCGAGGATGCTGGAGAGACTCAGTCCCAGCAAGGAATAGCGAAGCGTCCGTCTGTGCATGCGCTCGTTGTCGAACGCCGAAGCGAGCTCGGCTTGGTCGAGTTGGATGGTCTGAAACCAGGTGCGCTGGCCTTGAAGCGATTGCTTGAGGTAGACAAAGCTCCGGATCCGTTTGTTGAACACATCGCGGAGATGATCCGTGCCGCTCAAGCTTGTTGCGGGTGACAAGGAGGAGGTGTGTGTGGTCGTCGAAGAAGAGTAGAGGGTGGAAGAGCCGGCGATCGATGGGGCTGCTGAAGGAGCGAGCGTTGTATCGCCGTGGCTATACAGAGAAGAAGAGCTTGGGGCCGCCATCGTAGCTGGCTGTAATGGCTACGTACGGTTAAGCGGCAGCATCTGATGTGGGTGGAAGTTGGGACAAAAAGTGTCAAGATCACGATGCGGAAGGGTCCGATAACTTTGCAGATGCAGGGTGTTGAGCCTTGGCCAGCCTGCTAGCACGTCGGTCCAGCTGCACTCACTACTGCGTGTCAAAAGGTAAAATGTACGCCTCCTACACGCAACTGCACCGGCGACAGCCACTCAACACGCCAGTCTCTCACGCACAGACGCGATGGGATTCTTCCGAGCAGCGGGCATCAGTTGCATGTCATTCCGCCAAGGTAGCCTCATCCATCTCGTCACATACGCTCAGTGCTGCTATACTGGTTCCACTTTCTTTGGTGTGGCCGAAAGAGTTGTCGAGTTGCTTCGACTACTCCATTTGCCCCAGAGGCCGAGATCAGCCCGCAAAGTACGTCTTGAAGCTCCTTGCCTAGTGGACCTTTGCTAGCCTGTGTTTTGGCAGCTCACAAACACACACAACCGAGAGAACATTGGCGGTCGATGTCTCACCAACGCTTTGCGGGGCGGTTCAGACTTCAGCTTTGACCTCGGATCTTGGCAGAGTGCAATCGTTTGGTACAAATCGGATGTGCCGGTGGTGAGGGCGGCAGAGAGCGTAACCAGGGTCCAATAGGCAACGTGCTCGGCCAATCGAATCCAACGCGAGATTTCCAGAGGGCCGAAATTCGCCTTTGTCGCCACTCTCGAACCGATGCTGAGCCAACGCCGTTCAACAGTGTGGCCAAAATGCCCAACGAGGTTCCGACTCCACTTTTTTTCCCTGCAGCTACGCAGATATGCGTCGTCTACGGCATCGTCCTCTCAATTCTGAATTGACCATCTGCACCACTTCTTCTCACCTCGCATATCGCTGCCATCGCAACCTCCGATCTCGAGCTTGACGGACTTACCGCCACGAACGACAAAGTCGATAGATTCTCACCTCACCGGAGCGTCCGATCTCGCCCACCGCCTTGCGAGCCTTGCAGCACACTTGGCATTTCCAACAGTCACCATAACATCAGGTGTCGGACATCAGCCGAACCTCGATCTTACATCAGCAGCAGACTCAGCTAGGTGTACTTAGACCGCTAGCAAGCCAATTCGCCGCCTCATTTGGCGCTTCTGATCTCACTCGAGCATCCTCCGACTATCCCAAAAAGAGCTAGGAACGACGAGGTAGCGAAGCCTTGCCTTGCCCCCATCGGATCGTATCTATCTTTGCGATCCTGTCTGATAAACCGACTCTTGACAGCCTTCCGATTGGTAAGGTGTCAGAGTCAATCCCACTTGGAAGCCGACGGAAGCTCGCGTGCCTGGCGAGATCTTCCTTCGACTTGCAAGCGGGTGGTACCCTGATCTAGGGTATCGCTCCCTCGTTGCATGGTCGCTCCCACCCTCTTAGATTGCTGGCATGTGCGCGATCTACAAAGATTTCGCGCCGTACTCAAAGGCAGCCCGCCGGACAGGGCCAACAACGTTCACCAGCTAAATGGCAATGCATCCTACGCCGCCGGTGCTGCCAGCTTCTCCAAATCACCTCACAGCTATAAGGAGCAGACAGGTCCATGTCCTCCTGCGGAAGTCAATCGCCGTGATCACCTAGGCCGCACTGTGCTTCATCATATCGCCTCCAGCACCGAACCGTGGAGCGTGAGCTACTTGGATGCCATCCTTGCGCATCCGAGCGTAAACGTCAACCTGCAAGATGGAGAGAGTGGATACACTGCACTGCATCGTGCGCTATATGCTGGTAATCTGCACACTGCCATCACTCTGTTGCGCAGAAACGACATCGACCTGCGGATCAAGGACTTCGAGAGTCTCACTGCATTCGATCTTTACAACTCCACAGTAGCCGGCACAAATCCCCCCGCAGACGCCTTGTCGTTCGAACCGTCGTCTCAGTATCACTCCCGTACCTTGACTCAGCTCTTCACATGGGGTTCCAACCGCAACTACAACCTTGGTCTCGGTGATGGCGACGACAGACAGCTTCCCGATAAGGTCACCCTACGTCGACCTGCTGCCCAATCAGCAGAAGAGGTTTTTCGAGCGTCCCTACCAGTAGGCAAGAAGTTCGATCGCATCGGTATCAAGGATGTTGCTATGAGCCGGCTTCACACCATCATCTTGACGGACGAGAAGGTCTCAAATGTATGGGTCTGCGGTCTTGGCTCCAATGGCCGACTTGGCAGGTCACCACAAACGCAGACCAGTTTCGAACCGCTCAAAGACTTCAACGAGACAGCCCACTCGGTTGCGGTTGCCCAGGACCATACTCTAATCATCACATCGTCAGGTGCAGTCTACTCGTTCGGTCTCAATCGCTTCGCACAGCTTGGGTACACAGTCGAGCAAGGTTTTGGCACCGTCAGTTCGACCTCCGGGAAACCTGGTGGTGTCGGCGTCACGTTTGGCCAGCCTACATCCGCGCAGAGCGTCGAACTCGACATTCAGATTTCGCCCCGACGCATTGTTGGTCCTCTGAAGAAAGAAGTCGTGCTGGGTGCCGCATGCAGCAAGCTGCATTCCGCAGTCTTTACCTCGGAGGGTCTCTATACGTGGGGTACCAACACAGGTCAGCTCGGCTATGACCGAAGTGGCACGGCGGTACAGATTCAACCGCGTAAAGTCACAGCATTGGCCGCTGGCGCAGGGATTCAGCAGATCGCCGCTTCCGACTTTGGCACTGCTTGCTTGCTGGAGGGAGGCGATGTCTTTCTGTGGCACAACGATACGCACTTTCGTATCAACTTCCCCCTTGCGCGCTTCTCCAACAGCATTTCCGTTTTCAGACCGCGCCAAGTCCAGCCCAAGACGCTCATTTCAAAGCTGACCAGCAGTGGCAACACCTTTGCCGCACTCAGCGACATGGGCGACTTGTTCACTTTCAACCTCGAGCACCCCTCCGAGTACGGCAATGCTCCGACAGCGACAAGAACCTCGACGTCAATCGCATCTGCAACCACCAAATCCTCAGCCGCCCAGCTGGCACCAAAGCCTCAGCTTCTGTGGTCCGTTCGAAAGAAGTTCACCGCTGTCCGTGACGTTGCCATCGGAGCCGATGGGTCCGTGATCCTCTGTACGGAAAGCGGCCATTGCTTCGTCCGTCCGCGTCGAAGCGACAGAGGAGGCAAAGGAGCTGGAGGCAAAAGCTTCAAATTCCAGCAGATCCCCTATCTACAGCGCGTCGTCAAAGTCGCGACGAGCGAAAGTGGTGCCCTGGCTGCCATCAAGGCCGATCCAAGCCTGCCTAGCGTCCGCATCAAAGGGCGGACAGTCGAGGAGGCCCTCCGGGATTTGCTTCCTCATCTCAAGGTACAGACTTTGACTGACGATGTGGCAAAGGAGCGCGGTATCACATCAGAGGTGGTCGAGATTTCGGATACACGCAGTGATGGAGGGCTCGACAGCGATTCGGAAGACGAGCAAGGAGAGCAATTGGCATCCTCGCATGGAAAGACAGACGCGGGTAAGTATGTCAAGATGGCTTTGCTGATCATGGAGGCTGCCAAACGCTGGACCGCTGGTCGTCTGATTTCTGGAGATGATGCCGACGACACCGATGGTGCCGACACTCAGCCCCAAGCTGTCGCAGCATCCGGTAGGCGACAGGCTTTCTACGGTCCTCACAATCTTACACCACCTTTTGGGTGCGATGCGTTTCTCATCGCTGATGGGCACTATCTCCCCGTCCACAAGCTCATCCTCAGTGCCAGGATTCCGTGCTTGAAGAAAGCGTTCGAAAATCCTTCCGCCAAGAGCGATCTACCCCAGGGAGTCAAGTTGGCCACTGCTGCCAACAGCAAGCGAGTCTCGATCCTTACGCCGTCGAATTGCAGCCTTGTCTCTGCATTATTCCTGTTGCACTACATTTATGCCGATGATCTACCGCCGATCTGGGTCCCGAGTGTGGGACTTATGATTGACAAGGAGCTCAAGGCCGCCAAGATCGATCGCACACGCGTCCAAGACGAGCTCCACACCATCGCTGAGCGTCTCGATCTCTCAGCATTAGCCGAGAGCATCAGAAGCAGCATGGCGCGTCAACCAGAGCCGACCCTTCGCGGCAACATGGCAGAGCTTTTCAGCTCGTACGTTGATGTGGATGCCACCAACGGTCAGGCTGGCAAGACCTTCAATGACGTTCTTCTCCGTCTCCAAGATCGCACTGTCCCAGCTCACTCTGTCGTTCTGCGCCGATCGCCCTTCTTTGCAGCGCTCTTCCAGCCGCATTGGACAGCGAGCCGATGGGACACCAGCAACGTGATCACATTGGATATGAGTCACCTCAGGTGGGAAGTGGCCCGCATTGTGCTCATGCACCTCTACACCGATAACGGAGAGACGCTGTTCACTGGATGCGACGCCGATCGCTCCCTGGAGCAGTACATGGACTTCCTTGTCGAAGTCATGGCTGCAGCCAACGAATTGCTGCTTGACAAGCTCAAGCTCGTTGTCAGCTCATTACTCCGTAAGCGTATCCTTGCCCATACGGTGGGTGCAGTCATGACCGAGGCCGACATCTACCAAGCTGACCAGCTCAAGGATATCACGATGGACTACTGCACAAAAAGCATGGAGGCGCTTCTAGAGGGTGGTCGGCTCAATGAGCTGGATCAAGGCATGCTTCGAGCGCTCACTGTCTACGTTCGTCAAAAGCAGGACGAGAAGTTGCGTCGCACCTTCGCTAACGATCGCCTTGCCGCTCTGATCGAAACACACAGAGAGTATTATGACGACCTTGACATCCCGCCGCCAAGCTTGCACCTCATCGTCCACAAGGTTCGTGCCAAGAAGGGCTCAAGGGTGGCGGGTATCAAGTCCCCACCTCTGCTTGCGCTAGACTCCAATCGACGCAAAAGCAGTGCACGTCTTGGCGTGTCGTCACCCACGAGCCCGGATGCGCTCCGCCCCATCGGAGGTGGAATGTCGCAACGAGCCACCACCGATGATGCCTCAGAAATGTTCTCGATGGACGAGGACGATCTTTCAATGCCACGCAAGGACTCGATCACTCGAGGACAAGGGTCGGTTTGGGCTCCCATGCCACCGGTGGCGCATCTCAGCCTCGATGATTCCGCAGACAAAGCCACGGCATCGCGGCCATGGAAGTCGAGAACCGTTGAGGCAGAACGGAAGCAAGCAAGTGCCAGCATATCGGCCTCACCAGACGTGCGACATGCAGATGCTCCCAGCGATCTGCGTAGCATCATGGCAAGAGAGCAGCAGCTTCAGCAACGCCACGCTGCGCCGCCGCAGATGAGCACGACCACTCCAAGTGGATCGGGGACCTCAACGCCTGTGCCAAAGACAGCAGTACCAAGCTTTGAGCTCTCGCCCATCAATATTGCCAACACACGGCTCTCGCAAAAAGAGCGGAAGAGACTACAACAGGAAACTGAGGCTGCCGCTGCCGCCGCCGCTGCCGCTTCCGCCGCCGCCCAAGCTTCGGCGGCAGCTCAAGCTTCTCAAGCACGCAATGCCAGTGGTAGTTCACCTTGGAAGGTTCCTGCTGCTGGCACATCTCCAGTGGACAAGGCTCCAACTTCGCCGTGGAGTCTCAAAGCCGCTGCGGCGACTGCGATGGCCATGTCTACCTCTCACGAAGGTACACCACCGCTCTCGGCCACATCGGGCGGAAGGCGTCCTTCCGCGGCACCCT
The DNA here is from genome assembly GCA_928724745.1 of Anthracocystis setariae. Lineage (NCBI taxonomy): Eukaryota > Fungi > Basidiomycota > Ustilaginomycetes > Ustilaginales > Ustilaginaceae > Anthracocystis > Anthracocystis setariae. The sequence goes on along the minus strand of CAKMXJ010000039.1, from coordinate 584,786 downwards.
TGCAACCTGGCTCGGGGGCCCAAGCTTCTCGCGCATCGCTCGCAGAGGCAAGCTCTCCTGCTGCGACCAGCATGGGTCCGACGTATACGCCGACTCGCATGGGGTCCAAGACTGCACCGAAGCGAATGACTAGCAACGAATCGGCATGGTCGACACCGGCTGTCGCGCCGGCACTGGGTTCCTTTGGCGCCTCGCCGCTTCCGACTGTGCGGACGTCTCGTCCGGAGACCGCGTCGGATCTACCGCGCTCGCTGCTCAGCACCGCTGCTTCGACCTCTTCTCGACCGTCACTGGACGTCTCTCGTCCAGGCCGGGCACCTGCAGCTGCGTCAGCTGCGCATCTGACGTTTGCGCAGATTCAGGAGCAACAGCGACTGGCTATCGAAGCGGAGCAGGAGACGATGCGACAGGCGGCAGCAGCGCGTCGAAGTTTCGTCGACATCCAGGAGGAAGAGCGGTTGGCGGAGGAGCGGCGCAAGGAAGAGCGGAGGCAGGCGGAGGAGTTTGAAAAGTGGTTTGCCGAGGAGTCGAAGCGATTGCAGAAGCAGCAGAAGGCGAGCAAGAAGGAGGCGGCAGCGGCTACCCATGCCAATGATGGCAAGGGTAAGGCGCAGAAGAAGCCAGCCGCCGCCGCCAAGAAGGGCAAATCGCAGAGTGGTGACACAGGTAGACCGCCGGCTTCGGGCAGGGTAGAGGGGGCTAACAAGTCCGGGAAGCGGAAGAATGGCGTCGTCGTCGTAGAGGCGAGCAACGCTGGTGCGGGGAAAGGTGAGCCCAGTCTTTCGGGAGCCGCACCCAATTTTGTCCCCCGTCACAAGTGAGGGGATACTCGCGGGCACAAAAAAAAAACATGGAAAGTTGGGGGGGAGGCTTGAACTCAATCGGAAGGTCACAATATATCGAGGAATCTTTTTTTTTTTTTGTTTGCAAAAGAGGTGGGATTTGTTGTGGGTGATTGAGGCGGGGCAGTAGTGAGTTGAACAAACAAAGCCGGGTGGGTGCGTGTGTGCGTATGTGTCTTAAGGCATCGGTTTGACCTGGGAGGGCGGAGGAGCTGTGGCTGCCTCCTCTCGAGGATCCAAGGGAGGGGTTGGGGGATGGTCATCTTCATCTGCCTCTGACCTTAACGGTTTGGGTCGATGAGTATCTACGGCTTGGATGGGGAGTTGGAACCTTTTTTCGTCGCAACCGTACGCTTTTGGGGTCAATTGGATGACAGTATGTAATGGAATCTTGATGTAGGGTAAATCTTCTTGGGAGAGTGCATGGAAGTAGGCGTATAGACAACGGATGATGGCTTGATGACCTATGATTAAAATATTCTCCTGTCGTTCCAACTCCATGATGATAGGTTCTAGACGGACGACGACGTCGCGATAACTTTCGCCACCTCGATAGCGGTAGTTGAACTTATCCTCATCGCGATTGGCGTAGTCTTCCGGATAATACTTTTCAATCTCCTCGTAAGTCATAGCGTCACAAACGCCTGCATCGAGTTCGTCGAGACTCTTCCAGGCCAATTTCGGGTACGGTAATTCGCTAGCCGTTTGACCAGTTCGCTTCAACGTGCTGTGCCACACCGTCAACGGCGCATCACCAATGTTATCCTTGATCAACTGCGGCAGCGCTTTGGCATACATCCAACCGCGCGGCGACAATTCGGAATCTCCACCGATCTTGCCCTCCACATTGTACTGCGACTCGCCATGACGTGAGAAAAAGATGTTTCTCGGCGTCAAGTGCAGGTTCATAAGGTAGAATGCGATCCTGGATTCCAGATACCCCTGAATGCGATTGATGGTGACGCTCTTGCCAACGTCGGTGACTTTGACGTAGCTGAGATGTGCCTCGCCGCCATCATGATTGACCGGTTCGTACGTGTCTTCATAATGTTTGATGCGAGCCAGGAAATCCGCCTTGGCAGCCTCGGGCGTCATGCCGGCATAGTCCGGATCACCCGAACTCACCTTGACGGCAATATTGGCATCGATCACCTTGGGATCCGTACAGATGGACTCCAAAAACACGAGCTTCAGATCAGGCTCCTTGGCGATGCGATCGGCGATCTCCTTCCTCCTCGCCATGGTCGAATTGGTGGCATCGTGGATGCCCACATTGCCACCTCGCTTCAACCAGCCGATCAGCTGTTCCAGACACTCTTCGGCCATCTGCGAGCGCAGCTTGTAGGCACTTGGATTGGAAGGGTCGAAGAAACTTGCGGTGTGGTCTTCCTTGACGCCGGACTGGTTGTATTTGACACGAGCGAGGGCGCGACGGAGCTGGCCAACGTTGAACACTTTGACATCGTACTCGAGCCAGCGCAGGTATTTGAGCACACGGTTGGCGACGTACGATTTGCCTCGTGCTGGGAGACCGACCATGCAGACGACGATCTTGGCGCCCGAGTAGTCGGGTCTCGCGCCTGCCGCGCCCAGATTCGGCGTAGAAAGCCCAGTTCGGATACCATGTCCAAGTCCCAGAGCCGCACCAAGGCCAGACTGACCAGAAGAAGGACCGCCTTCGCCAACCTCGGGAGCGTCTTTGAGGATCTTGCCACGCCCATCGTTGTGATGAGCGGGGGATTGAGCGGAGGTATGATGTTGCTGTTGCTGATGCTGCTGCTGCTGTTGAGCTTGGTGGAACGAGTTGGAGAGGGAACCACCCATGGCAAGGACGTGGCCGGATTGGCTGAGGGGATCAACGCCTTCGAAAGGTGTGCCGGGTACACTACCGGACTTGCTACCTGCATGGCTAGGGGAGCGCGTGCTAAACGCATTTGTCATGGCGAGGTTGGGACCCGCGGCGGCGGCGAGACTGCTCGAGACCAGCTCAGGATGATCGCGCAACAATGCCTGTAGTCCATCCGAAGACGAAGCGAGGTTGGACGAAGCTACGGCCACATCGAAGGCCTCTCTCTGGTTGGCTTGTGGGAAGGGTGCGGGACGCGAGTGGCCGTGTTGGGATTGGGAAAAGTGTCGCGGCGATGCAGTAGAGAAGACGGGGGTGCCACCGGAAAGTTTCCTCGAGGTGGACTTGACGGAAGTCGAACGGGAAAGGTTCTTCTGATTGGCAGCTGCAGCGGCGTCTTTCTGGGCTTGCTCTTGTTGAGCCATTCGTTGAGCGAGTTGCTGGGCTTGAGTTGCACTGTAGCGACCAGGGGAAGCGGTACCGGGGCCAACACCGGGACCGCCAGAGAGATGACGGTGATGTATGATCGAGTGCGGGATGACAGGCGATGATCCGCCGCTGTCGATTGCGGACTGATCTTGGTCGTCGCCGCTAGCCTCGGTGGGGATAGTGATTGGTTTTTGGGACATGGCGGTGCGTAGTGCCAAGACGGTTATCGGAACAACTTGGACGCAATCGGATCCGAGGCCAATGCTGACGGGTTGATTGTGTCGCCCAGGTGCGATGAGTGTGTCAGCTGAAGATTGATTATCGGTGAGGCGAACCAGTGCAAATACTGTATGAAAGCCGACCGATGGATGGATTGGTGATAATAGGCAAGGCAGTGGAGCGGACGAGCCCTTGGCAAAACTTGTGTGTTGGGACGATCAAGTGGACGCGGGCTCAAGTCGAGACCGGACCGGAGAAGAGCGAGAGCGAGAGCGTCGTGAATGCGGGGCGGCTTGGTTGGTTGGTTGGTTGGCTGCGGTTTGACAGCGACTTTCAAGTCAGCGCGGCTTGGGAGCTGCAAGTGCGCTCGTGTGCCGCTATTTCCCGCTCAACGGCTGTTGTCCGTGCGTGTCGGAAAAACAAGGACAGCATCACGCCCAGTCTAGATTTCCGAAACGCTCCTAAAACTTGCCTTGTTGTTGTATCGATCTAACAGTGTCAGTTCCACATAATAGCCGATGTTTGCTCATTGCGAAGAAAGCAGCAAAAAAAAGGGCTCTGAGAAAGTGGAGTAAATTGACTTTTCGTGCACTTTCTTTCTTTCTTTCTTTCTTTCCTTCTTTCTCACCTGATGAACATAGCATTCCGCAGCACCACCACAACTATCCCACCTCTTGTGCATATCGATGATGACGCCTGAACAGTACGAAGCGCTCACCCCTTCGCAACAAAACGCGCACGATGAATCCGAACGAGCACGCGAAGCATCCGAACAAGCCGCTCTCCCCTACACCTGGAAGCAACAGCTGGATTCCGTCGAGATCTCGGTCCCCGTCCCACAAGGCACCAAAGGTCGCGACCTCACCATCCAACTAAACAAACGCCAAATCAGCGTCGCGCTCAAAGGCAAAGAACCCATCCTCGCCGGCGAACTCGCAAAGGACATCAAGCAGGACGACTCCACATGGACGATCGAGGATGGAAACCTCGTCGAAATCCACCTGGACAAGCTCAACAAGAACGAATGGTGGCCCAACGTCGTCACCCACCATCCCAAAATCGACACGACAAAGATCGTACCGGAAAATTCCAAGCTTAGCGATCTCGACCCTGAAACAAGGCAAGTGTTCCTTTCTCCCTTGCCTCTACGATCCAGATCTGTACTAACCAATATCGTTGGGTTTGCAATCGCAATTCGAAACGCAACAGAGCAATGGTCGAGAAGATGATGTTCGACAATCGCCAAAAAGCGCTCAATCGCCCCACTTCAGACCAATTACAACAGCAAGAAATGCTCGCAAAACTAGCAGCAGCTAACCCCAACATCGACTTTTCCAACGCCAAATTCAACTCTTCATCCTGAAAAACCCAAAAATAACAATAATACACCTTTTTTCGATCAAGTTCGGAACCCGGGCTGTCAACTTCGCTTACAAGTTCGGTAGCTACACTGCTTTTCGGTACAGTTGTTCGATAACGTGTATGCTATTCGGTATAACACACATCAAGTTCGGTAATGCTAGCTTACAAGTTCGGTACAACAAGCATGTTCGGTAACCAAGTAGTTCCTTGAACACTTTAAGATGATGGTTTCGCAATCAAATGATGTTGACAAGACAGCTACGATTGCAATTACGTGTGACGATGAGCGCTACAATACAGTACAGTTCAGAGACCGAAACGCTGGATGGCGGTAGCAGCGTCATGACGTGTGACTACAGGCTTGACCTTCGAGAAGACGTTCTCGGCGATGTTCAGCCACGGCGAGTATGGAGGCAGGAACTCGATGAGCGTTACACGTTGCTTACAGTTCTGTTATGACGTACCATTGCGATGTGAAGCTATGATACAGTACAAGAACGTGGTATGGTGGTAGTGGTTAGCAGCGATGGCGAGGAGGATGTGTCTTGGAAGCTGATCTTGGGAAGCTACGGTGAGGACAACTCTCACTCCTCTCACTCAGACACCGTTCGGATACCGAATTCGATCCTCGGCTTTTGCGATTTTGTCTCGCACGCTACACCGAAACACTTGGACAACACCGAACAAGCAGTTCGAACAAGCTCGCTTATTCCGAATTCCGTACGCCGGCATACCGAAATTGAATCAAAAAAGGTGTAATAATGATTGGAATCTCTCATGATTGTCAACATTCCCCACCACACACAGTAGTAGTGATATGCACTTTTTAGCTTGGAACCGGACTCCTAAACAAACACTTAGCGCGAGACGCCGACTGGAGGCGAGTGGCGTTGTTGAGAACTGCTGCTTGCTAGGCGTTTAGCGATTTGCTGATCGAGTTGAACCGCCTTGCTCCACATATCGATGGTTAGGCTCTTGTCGCCATGCGACAACGCAAGCAAACGCACGATCGCCATCCTCCTCAACAGATCCTCCTGACCCACCGAACCCTCCACCTTCCTCCCACCATGCACCTCGCTCGCCTCCTCCTGCTCCCTCCTCCTCTCCTCCACAAACTCCTTCTGGATAAACTCACTCACCGCCTCGGGAATCTCGAACGCCTTGGCACTCGCCAAACTCCTCACCTTGGCCAACGCCTTCCTCCACCGCACCAACCGCTCCTCACCAACCGCCTCCACAGCCGCATTCGAATACAACCCCGTCGCCTCCACCCTCTCCAAGGGACACTGAATGTCAAACGGCAAGAAACTCTTACCCTGACTCAGAACCACCGCATTCAAATCCGTGACGAACTCAAACTCCGAATACGGGAACACATACGGAAGCTTATGCGACTCCAACACCGACGAGAGCGCTTTGATGTTACGCATCCCACCATCCTTGAGCTGACCCTCCCGCATCGTACCCTCGTTGACGACGATCGTGGTGCCGTTCACCAACTGCAACCTGCCAGCCTCAAGCCCCGTTCCCTCGCCAGCACTGCGTGGGTACAGTGGTTTGCGCTCATCGTTGAGCGTGGCCAGCTCCATCGAAATATCGACCACCGCCGGCAGCAGCGAATGGAGTCGACGTGACAGCTGTGTTTGCGTTGAAGACGCTGAGGGCGGTGCGTCAAAATTCGAGATGTTAAGCGTCAGCGCACCAAGGCAGAGGTTGGCGCGTCGCACATGAATGCGAGCGATCGTGGCGAGCAGCACGAGTTCGGCAGCAACCTTGTCGCCGCCCAACGCGCCAGCAAGGTAGTCGACCAACGCCTGTCGCTCGGAAGGCTGCGAAAGAACGTCCGCGTCAGCAGATTCATCCGTGGCAACAGAGTCGAGCTCTGCAGATGATGCATACACTGCATGCACACACGGCACCTGCACCGGCTCGCAAGCTCCAGCCGCCGACCCCGTTTCTTGCCATTCCGCCTGAGGCAGACCCGCCGTATCCAGGATACCGACCACTTCGATCAGCTCCGTGGTCTTGAACTTCTCGGCCGCTTCCAGGTCGTACAGCTTGACCAGACTGCCGACGTGAGGAGCCTCGGGAAGGGGGCTTTTGGCCGCGTAAGCCCGAGGCAGTTTCGACACCGTCACCGCCCCACTGCCTGAACCACTCTGTCCACTCGACGAGCTTTGTCCCTGCAGCTCAGCCACAGCAGCTTCAGGCCCGATTTCGAGCTCGCGCTTCATACCGTTCATCGCCTCTTCTCTCGTTCCGGGCCGACGTCCAAAGCAGTCGGTTCCAACTCGAACATTGTCACTGCCCGCCATAGTAGCAACATCCATATCGGCAGACATGCCCATGCTCAGCTCCAAGCCTCCCAAAGCATCGGCACCGTCGAGCAAATCGGCGTACGCTTCCTTCAGATGCGCTTGGTCCGCCTGTTTCACATCCTCGCTGTTGCGGAGCAACGCTACCAGGTGCTTCCTGGTGTGGATGAGCTTTTCGAAATCCGGATTGGCCGAAATGATCTCGTTGACACTCTTGGGCTCGTCCGCCTTAGCATTCGAGCTGTTATCCGCTGCTCCGATCGTCATGACGCCTCGCAGAAGAAGGTTGGGACACTGGGTGATAACGTGCACTGCCAACTTGAGCAACTCGCTCTCCTTTGCTTGCTCGGCGTCCGAAGAAGGAATCGGAGGCAAGCCGCTCTTGGCGTCTTCGCCACTGGTGTTGACCTGCAGGTAGACGCGCAGGGGCTCGTCGCGCTTTGCGGCGTCCGGCGAAGACAGCGCTTTCTGCAACACGTTGGCAGCCTTAATGGAATCCAGCGTCTCGAGAAGATACAGATTCGGAATCGATGCCAGCAGCTTGCCCTTATTGCTCTGCAAGCCACCCACAAAATGCCAGCGGATCTCTTTGGGAAGGACCTTGGCCTTGTCCACCATCTCTTGCACATAGTTCTCGCCAAAGTGCAGCTGCCCCGCTTCCCTGTGGCCCGCCAGGATCGCCGAAGGCGGGTGGAGCTTCGAAATCGCGACGAGACGGGGCTCTTTACCGGCGGATCCGAGCTCTTTACCCTTTTGCACTGCACGTTGGATGCGCTCGCGAACCTGGCGAATCTTGTCAGGCGATTCCGGTTGTTGGACGGACAAAGACGAGGTGGCTTGTGCGAGCTGGTCGACCGGAGATTCTGCGGCGGTGAGCTCACGATGCGCTTGTGCGGCCCAAGCAGTTTGGCCAGGAACTGATACGGCGTACATGACTGTCCTTTCTGCGAGATCCTGATGGTTGATCTCGGCATGCTCGGCGTCGTTGGAGGAAGGCACATTGGCGTCACCGCCGAACAGCCCTGTGATCGTGCGTCCATGGTGCTGGTGTTGAGCCAGGAACACTTCAGTGCCCAGACCCGTGTCCTGGATCATCGCCCGGAAACGGACCAAGCGATGAGCACTGCTCTCATTGGACTTTGGAAGCAGAGAATCGATGTTGCTGGGCGTAAGCGTTGGGATCTTGGCGCTGGCATCGGGCGAGGCAAATAATTGGCGGAAGTGACTCTCTACGAGCTTGGTAATGTTGGCTGGTGACTTGTCTTGAGCTTCTGCGTAGATCTTCTGTACGACATCGAGCGGCTTGGAAATAGCTACAGTGAAGTCGGTATCGGGTACCATTTTGCTCGCTCGATTGCAAGAGGTGGAACTGAAGTGATTGCGACCGAGCCAGTGGGGTTGGATCGATGCGGTTCGGGGGAAAGTGGCGGCAAGCGGTCGTGGGAATGTGAATATTGGCAGGCGATACAGACCAGGGTTCATGCCTCTACCGAGAGTGTTGTTCTTGTGTGAAGCTTGGGAGAAGCAGTGATGGTTGGGATGATGCCTCCAGTCAAGGAGGCGTCGAAATCGAGAGAAAGCTTCCACCGTGCGAAGGGCGTATAACCGTGAAATTCAGAAAAGTGGAGCTGACAGCTGATTTGTAATCCACACGTCACACACAGTAGCTGTTACGCCGATGCGCAACCTCTCGCGCGAGACATTATCGCGCGAGCCCATTCACATGCCTTCGGCATGTGTAATGCATACAGTTATACACAGCTGGTCTGTATATAGACTCACATCGTCGTTGTTCACTCCTTCTTGGTAATCATCATCTTGTTATCGTATGCCACCGTGTGTGTGTACGTGTAACAGTAGCAAAGAATTCGGGAGCCTCGCCTCCTCGTGGAAAGTGCAGCAGGCCGGCCACCGACCAGTTCGTGAGACGCTTGCTGAACATGGTGTGGTTGTTCTCGCCACTGTTGTTCTCTGCCGATCGTCCAAGATGGCTAGGTGCGCTTCATTTAGAATGAAGCCGCTTTGGTAATCTCTTCGGCTCGTGTCGTGATCACCTCATCGGACTGCGATCTCTCCCTCCCTCGCGCTCAACTGACAAGTACCAGCGAAGGACAACAGCTAGTGCTTGCTTGTAGTATGTTTCGGATCGCCAGGATGCTCAATCGCTCTTCATGTTGCTCTTAACGAGCTGTGGTCTCATACATCTCTTTCCGAGCGCAGATTCAACTCCAGGGGATCAACGATAAGATGTAAAGGGATGAGATTAAAGAGGATCAGTGTCATACATAAAGTGCAGGAACTGGGTATGAGTGAAATTAGCGAACAAGAGTTCCAACGACCACAAGACAGGAGGTATACTTCGTGAGGCTGTGGACGTTATGAAATGGAACCCTATCAGAAGGTGTCGAAAAAAAAAAAAGATGGTTTGCTCGCGAGCCAAGGAACCCGGGACCAACAGATATTGGCCGAGCCAGGCCGTCGAGCGTCAGGCCAGTGGGGGAAGCGTTTACTGGGTGACGCGAGTCTGGTGCATGGCGGCAGCGGGCTCGACGGCGGCAGTGTTGTTGTGGTTAATACCGGCCTCGGAAGCCTTGCCGTGCTCCATGGTGCGGACAGGGTTGACAGAGGCTTCCTCGTAGTCGGAGAACTTGCCGGACTTTAGGTGGAGCGACGAGTAGTTGCAGTGGCGGAGCGAGAAGAGGTGGAAAAGAGCGAAGCCGGGTTTAGCGAGCAAGTCGAGGACACCGTAGAAGACCATCTCACCGTCGGGCGAGATGACGTTACCGCCGTCGGCAAGACCCCAGGCAACGGGGTAGAGCGTCCAGAGGATGGTAAGAACCAGAGCAGACGAGAGGTAAGCCTTCTTGAAGTCATCGCCGAGGTGGGCAGCCGACTTGAGACCAGGGCCGTAGATGACCCAGAAGACGTAGAACATGGCAACGCAGCCCATGGTGTAGTAACCCCACTTGTAGTCGGACACGACAAGGGCACCAATCAGACCAGTGATGATCATGACAATGTCGAAGAAGATGGTGATGAAGATGGTAGAGAGGGGAAGACCGGAAACGAGCAGGATCTCGAGAAGAAGGAGGGGAGTGGTGATGGTCCAGTCAATGTAACGAGCGTACCAGATCTGACGGGTGGGGAGCTCGCCGTTAACCTCGTTAGGGCCGTAGTGGGTGAACTCGACACGGATGGGAGTCGAACCAAGGTCGGAAGCCAACGAGAAGTAGGCAACCGAGGCGGTAGCCAGGATGGCAGCCGAGAGGTAGTGGAAGGCACGCTCACCACGCGACATCTTGAGCGACCAAGCCATGGTGCCGAGACCGGTGAGGGCCATCACCGAGAAGACCATCCACAGGAAGTCGGAACCATGGGTGGTGATGTTGATGTCAGCGGTGACGGGATTGAGCTGAAGGGCCTCGTTGCCCGCTCGCTTGAAGAACTGGACAGCTGCGTTCATGTTGGAAGTTCGACGTTCTAAGCGTGTCGGCCTGGTGAAGTGCTGTAGAAGTGGTGTGGAGAGGCTGCCCAAGTTGATAGCCCTTGTCGCTACGTCGAGGAGGTACAGAGGTGCGGTGTCTGCCGGAGAAGGTGATGAACGATGGGGAAAGGGAATGGAGGCTGTCCAACGAGCTACCTGAGTTATATATCGCTTGTCCTCGTTTCTACAGATGCTCGGAAAGGCAACAGAATGGTCGACAGGTGGTAGAACACACGGCAGAAGCGAGGGAAAGAGATTCAATGTACAGAGACGAGGCGCCTGTCCAAGAAGTCCGATGGGCACTGGAGCAGCCGGAATGGTTGGATTGCATCACGACGTAATGCTAGGATACGGTTGCCTTTTCCGCCGGACGGAGACGGCGGACACGCGAGGAGATACCAGAGGGGGACAAAGTAAGCAGACAGGCTGCCGCAGGATGGATAGACGGTACGTCATTCATCGGCATGGTTCGAAAGCATAGGAGAGAGCGACATCATGTTGGAACCAGGGTCCATGACGGGCGTATGGATCGAGCACGAGCTTCAACCGATCGGGCCTAGGGCCTATTGGGGAGAAGAAGGGTACGAAGGCATACGGGACCTTGCACAAGGCAAAGATTACGTGGCTGGAGGCACGCGGAATGACAGAAACATGATCAGCCAGCGTATTCAGTGGCTGACTGGCGAGCATTGATTGACGTTGCAAGACGAATATCGTCATAGCCTAGCGTAGTCAGTAGCTTTGCGGAAACCCTGACGTGAGCCCTGAAGCCCTGGGATCGACTCCTCCACTCGCAAGCATCCTATCCAGCACTGCAGCATATTATTTAATAAGACACAAGCACTTGGTCAGTCCAGCGTCACAACCGGTCATTTTGCATTTTGGTTTGTTAATGCTCTAATTAATCTTTTTCTTTTTTTATTTTTTATTTTTTTTTCTCTCTCTCTTTCTTTGTTTTGCTAACCATCCCATTCCTTGCTAGAGCATCCGGTGAGCGGACAACCAGATCGATCTCATCGAGGCTCGCTTGTTGATGGTCTCGTAGCCTCAAAATCCTGGGCGCCGGTCAAGGGGTCAATCTCTCAAGCGAACTTCTTTGCGAGGTCTCGCGATTGATTGCACATACCTGTACGCGTTCTCAACTCTGTGCTATTCATTGATGTCCAAACTTCCGAAGCTTCTTGTCCGAGAGGGATGCTGAAGTGTGCTGGGTTCAATCCATAGATAGCTTGCGCTTCTTCTCCAAGTGCCCTATGCAGAACTGACATAATGCCACGGGAAAGTATGCAGTATGCTATCCGTAAGCTGCCTCGTGTCCGAATGACGGCTGCCTTTGCAATTCCTTGCTATCCAGGCGGCGCTGCTTCGGACCATCTCCCTAACCGGACATGAGATGGTTTCGGAAGCAGACAGTCATGTGCGCTTCGTAATGAGCATCCAAGCAAGATCAGGAGTAGCTGTGTCCGGCGTAAGCTTTTAGCGAGTTTGAGCGTGGCAGAGGGATCGCACTGAGGAAGAGGCAGTCGACGCTAAAATTGTAAGGCGGGAACAAAATCCAGTACAAAATGTGGCTTGGCTTTCTCCGATAGCGGCGAGATCCCAACGGCTGGTGGTAAGTGGGCGTCACCAAGATCGAGTCTACTGGTTCATACTCTAAAAGTGCATGCACCCAAGGCGACCAAAGTTTCAGTGACCGTATCGATCTGTATGCAGGGCTGACAGATACTCGCGGTGAGGGTCTCATTATACATTTCGCACCATCATCGGGATTGCTGGATACAACTTTGGTGTCACCATACGGCTTTGCACGGTGATGCAACGTGGATCCTGCTAAGCTCGTAGGCGCTTGCGCCAGGACGGTAAACCAAGGCTAATGCCCACGATGGGGTCGATTCAAACGCAAGGGTCAAACGATGACTTTGCAGGGTTTCCAACGGCAACGAACGATGCCGACGAGTCCGGCTGCAATCCGGCGTTACTTGCATTCATGTGGTCATCCAAGCTTTCGGACAGTTTCTATGGCGCAGTGTTAAAACCATAGAGGCAGGCGAAATCGCATCGACACTTTTTCCAGCGTTTGACCAAAGTCGGAGTTGAACATGACCTTAAATAATCTCGTATTGGCCCGGCAACAAGACAGCCCGGCTTCTGTGTCTTGGGAACCTGCTCAAAGCTGCGAGACCACGGTATGAACGACGAGCTTTGTAGTCCAAAAGCCAACCAACGCCAAATGGTCGGAGTTGGTCTGCGCTTCTTTCGAATCCAGCGAAGCGACGAGCAATTATCGGAGTGCCTGCAATTCTGCCGCACAGTAGAACGAGACAGGGTGGGGTTTAGACCACGCCTGCCTGATACGGTAACAAGGCAACCTAGAATGCCTTCATAGTCTCAGCTCTCAACCCGAGGTTCTCCAAGCCGATCGCATCTTTTTCCTCTGAGCAAGCTGGGATGCTGGATGCTGTTCGAAGCCTCGACCCGTGTCTTTGGCGTCACAAATCAGGGTCAGATGAAATATGGCCAGCCTGTGTATCATATGACCTACGCTTGAACATGGCGGTCTCGACCTGTAGATCCTACATTCACCTCCATCATCGGTCAACGAAACCAGAGTTGCTCCAGCATCACCATTCCGGCTGCAACATTCGTCTCTCGTTGGTCGTCGTTGCTCCCTTTAGCAGACATATCGTGGTTTTGCGACCACGCATGGTCTCAAAAGTCAGGATACCTAGTGACGCATCCAAGGATCAGCGGTCTGCGTGCGTTGAGACAATCCCGTAAGCGCCAAGCGGTTTCTCGGCACTCTGACTCTATGTCACTACAGTACTTGCAGCTCTGAAACTGTAAGACAATGGAAAAAAAAAAAATCCCTGCATGAATCCCGCGCATTTCCCGATCATGGATGGATATGATGTCTACATCCACGACGTCATCACCTGCGCATCCACGGTCTGCCTCACGTAAGCCACTTACTACCGGACGCCTTGATTTTACGGTTCCACTTATCTCGAATGCTCGTGACCCAGCAGCAGCAGCAGCACATCAGAGAAAGCAACACCATCCCATCCGCCTCGTCCAGCACAGTCGAGTTCGTCATTCCATCGAGCCAACCAGATATCGCTTCAATCGCCGTCTTGTTTCAACCGTCTGTCGTGGCTATCTACTGTATCTCCCTTTGCAAAACCTAACAACCCCAAAAGATCAAAAAATCTCGAGTCCCTGTGTTCCACTCAATCAAGAACGCACATGGCAGCACATGCACTACTGGCTGTTTGGTATTCACTGAATCTCTTTCCTCTCTTTTGCGCAACTACGGACCCGGCAAGCGCAAATCGACATGAATCTGAGCTACAATCTGTCTATAGCACGGCTCCCTATCTGCGGTAATGTAGCCGTGTCGGATCAAAAAGTCGAGCATGACCAGCACGCAATTCCACTTGAACTTGCCCTCCCTCATCTTGTCGTAGATCTCTTCGAGCGTCATGAGCTCAAAGTGATCCACTTCTCCATCCTTTGGCTTCAGCACCACATCTGCTGGCAACGCCAGATCGTACACGTACTCGATCTCGGGCTGAATCCACCCTTCTTGCTTGGTCTTGAAGCAGTAACTTAGCACCCCGGTCTGCTTGATGTGCTTCTCCACTAGCGTCGGCTCCAAACTCGCCTCCTCCTCACACTCGCGCACCATACTTTCCATCGGAAAATCGCCAGCTACGATGCCGCCCGCCACCGAGTTGTCCAACATCCCAGGAAAAGTTTGCTTGCTCAAGCTGCGCTGAGGCACCCAAACTCTGAGCTCGCCCGTTGCTGGATCCTCTGTGTAAGCAGTCAGGTGAACGCCGAACGTTGCAAATCCAAAAAGAGCGCATGCGGAGCGTTCCAGCTTGAAGGCGATCGCATTACGGGCGCCTGGATTCGCGTTGAGGCCATAGATGGCATACAGCTCGTTTCGCCAGCCTTTGAGCGGGTCAGGGAACAGGTTGGCTTCTCGCCATCGCTGAGCGACTGCATTCAGGCCCTTTGTTCGTTCCTCCGGGGTAGCGTAGTCTCGAGTGAAGGTGATGGCCTCGCACACGCGCGACGATGCTGTTGGAGGCACGATTTCGCGATGATGCATTGCAAATCGCACTTTGCGCAGCACTGGCGCCATACCAGCTCGACGCTGAGCGGCCGAATCGTCGACACATGCTCTGACAACCTTGGCCGGAAGAAAGCCAATCTGCACGCCGTCCAAAACAAACGCAGTGAGACTAGTATCTAACCAAGGGTCGTGATTGTGGCATTTGTGAACCAAGTCGATCAGGGATGGCTCGGCTTCAGGACCGGTTGCGAGGTCGAAGCGTCGTTCGGGGTCCGCCACTTCGTCGATCAGTTCTAGCTGCTCATCCTCGAGCACGCCCGACGAGGTGGCAGAGAAAATAACTTCGTTTTCGTTCCCCGGAGCGGTAGCGTCCTGTCCCAGCACGAGGTTGACAATGGATTGTGACATGGCGTTGGCGATACTGCGATCGCGAAGGCGCTTTGACTCGGAAGGTATAGCCGAAACACTGAGGTCTATGCTCGAGCCTGTCCGAGCGATCGGTGCTTCCCTGGAGACGCGCTTGTGAGAGCGCGATCTTGTTGTCCTGCCGTCGGAAGAGAGGATGCGCGAGGAGTGTAGCACAGAATCCGGCAGCTGTTCCCGTAGGCGCAGCGCGGAAAAGCTGTCGGTAGAAGTTGCTGAGCGGGAGATTCGGTCGTACGGTGGGTTGGAAGGCGCAAAGAAGTCGCGAGCGGAAGCCAAGAACGAAGAGCTGGAAGATGAGCCTGTAGAAGAAGAAGCAGGAAGCGTGAAAGCTAATTTTGAGTCGTCTGTGTCGTATCCGACGAAGCGGATCCTCGTCATCGAAAATTCTGCTCGACGCGTATTCGACCCCGGAAACGAACCCTTCTTCGCAGCACAGACCAGGTGTCCTGGCACTTCGGAAGGAAAGCCAGGGTCCGAACAACGTGGTTCCTGAGAAATCAACTTACCTGAAATGGTGTTCAAAGCTTCGTTTGCTCGTTGCGGCTCCTCTTCTTCCAGTTGAAGTTCGAGCAACGACTTGACTGTATCCACAATGGTCTGACAGGGAGAAGCCAAGGTACGGACCTTGTTCATCATGCCCGTTTCGCGATATGGATCGCGATCGAGAAGCGTTTGACAAATGAGCCGCAGATTAGTCGCTTCGGTACGCAAGGCGGTGGTTGCCTCGGTCTCCGCCAGCTTCGTCGTTAGGGATTGAAGCTGTTGCAGCCCTCTTGCCAGGTACAATTGTAGACGAGCAGGATCACAGAGCTGCACCGATAGCGAGATCATCCGGGCTGTGACGCCAAAGATTGCCTCCCTTGGCCCCTGCTGCTGCTCTTCCAAGAGGCGGGCGAGCATACCACTGAAATTCTCTAGACCCAAAAACTCCGATCCAACCCAGGAAAGGAACTGATGTGTTTCCTCATCTGATCTCTGTAGATCACTCGCGTTCAGATCGCACAGCACACGGCATAGAAAATAGAGGCCATGGCACGTATTGGAGACGGTCTCCAGTTCCACAACGCAAGGCAGAAGGTCTTGCAGTAAGCGAAGTCGCAAGCCAGTGTGAAGGGATGCCAAGCGAATCAGGAGAGCCTCCGAACATGCCTTGTCTCTGGAAGGAATGCTGGATCTGAAAGAACCGAATACGCCAGATGAGACTGCGCTGATCACTGCCCGGGTCAGAGCCGAGGTCGCTTCTTCCGAAAGCTCGGAGGAGAATTCGGAGGTGTCATGAGAGGCAGATGTTGCAAATAGAGCTACCTCCACCAGCCGTTGCGCTAGACTGATCAAGTCGTTGCTGTAGGTGCCATTGTCAGGATGGTTACTGTTGCCAGTAAGCTCGGAATCAACAGCGGATTGTAGCTGTGAGTGCAACAGTGCTGTGAGCCCCGGATCCACTTTGTGAAGCAATGCAAGGGCGCGTCCACGGATGCTTGCATCGGCATCAGCCAGCAATGCCATCACTTGACCCATTTCGGTCTCAGACAATCGTAGCGGCGAGATCAGCTCGTTGGCAACTTTGCCCGTATGTTCTTCTTTGGTCTCGGCTTCGGGGTTGGCGCTAGCCCATTGCAGCGGCAGCAAAGCTTCGAGTAAAGTAAGCGCGGCCATCTTGCGATTTGGATTTGTGCTGCTCAGCTGAGCCTTGACATGTGTGGATAGAGCGGACCAAAGTGCTATGGTCTCGCCATCGTAGTCTCCTTGGCGACCTGGCGAGGTTGGTTGCGACTGGAGCCGCGGAAGGGTCGAGACAAGACCATAAAGGATGCCTAAACAGCGTGCAGCAGAGATGCAGAGCGCCAGAGCCGCTGACTTGGCCAGTGAGGCCGTGTGATACACACGAAGCACTGCCTTCAACAGCTCGATGCTTGCAGGGCGATCCAATCGGTCATCCCTCGACTTCAGCATAGTTTGCATGGATTTTGTGAGTGTTGTCAGACAGGCATCGACTAGCCATGGGGCGTATGACCCATGGTATTGATGTAAAGGCTGTAGCGAAGGCCGCTGACGAGCTGCTGTGCGAGCCCGAATGCCTTCGGTGCGGACGACGGCGGCTGAGGTGATACGCTGTTGTTGAAGCCAAGGGAGATCCAAGTGCATAGGCGCCCATCTGGAAGCTTGCAGAGCCTCGATAGCATGGCAAGCAGCCTCGTTGGCCGAAAGGGCCCCGGAGGATCGAGCAAACTCCACGACTCTGATACAGGAACGTAGGACGGCTGGGTTGGAGTCGACACGCCTTTCCATCTCGGAGAGGATCATCCCTTGTTGTTCGTCGAGGTTCGATCCGGGAGAGAAGGCATATGATGACGCCAGTATGAGGCGGACGATGGTGAGAGCAGCGTCGAGCATTTCGTCGTGACCGTCCTTGTCAGCCTGATCTCCCAGGGGCGCGGAAGCGCACGAGAGCATGGCGTTGAGAGCCATGCTGCGGATACTGGAATCTGGATGGCGTGTCAAAGCAACCAGGGTGGAGGCGAGAGAAGGTAGCACAGCTGGGCCTTGCGGGATGCCGACGGTGAGGGATCTGAGGGAAGCTAAGGCTCGAAAGCGAGTGCGCGACGCTGCGGCATCATTAAGAGACTCGGGAGCGGACCGTGAAGCGGACGGCGATTGCGAGCGCGGTCTTCGAGGAGAGTGAGGAGACGCTTGAACAGGCTCGTTGACAGCGGCAGTAAGGCTAGACCGAAACGTGTTGAGCAACAATAACGATGAGGAGTCATCGACGTCAACAGGTCGGGCTGGTGCGATGGCTGCTGACGAGGTCGAGGCGGATGCTTGACTTTCGCTGCGTGTAGGCGATGCAACCCTGTTATCTTGCATAGTAGCAGATTTGAGAATGAAAGGAAGCAATTGATGGGCAAGCGAAAGATGTTTCCAGTCCGTAGCTAGACTGAGGAGCTGCAGCGTCGGCACGAGCGCGAAGCTGACGTCCAAATTTGCGGAACCTGTTGGGACGAACGAAGGAGATGCAGGAAAGTGATGAAGGCAATGAAGCAACGTGGTGAGTGTGGATGCGAGTTGAACTACGTCCTTCGGTGCGGATCGGGATCCGAGCTGGGTGCGCACCTCAGCAAGGGTATCGAGGACAAGGAGATCGTGTTGGCGACTTGAGCCGGCATCCTCTAGCGCTTTGGCTAATTTGAAGTGCAGCCGCGACGTTCCGCTCTCTAGGAGAGTGAAAGAACCACCGGCGGCTGTCATGCTGAAGTTGGAGCTGCGGCCAGGTATTAGGGATGTGTTGGTGTGAGGACGAGAGTGGGGACGAAGTCATCTTGGTCTGCTCTTTAAACGGGCGGCGCACGGACAAAATGCATCCAGGGTCCAATTCCACTTGCAGGCAGTCCGGCTACAGAGTAACGAGGACCTAAACAATTCAGATCAAGTGTGTACGATCACACGGTGTAACATCCTCCGAGGCTCATTTGGTGATGATTAGTCACCCTGTGAAATATGCGGAAAAAGGAAAAGGGTGGACGAACGTACATGTGGAATTTTTTTTCTTTTCGCTGTGCGGTGGAAGAAGAAAATGCAAAAAAAAGGGAAAAATTTCGCTCACGACACCGCGCCATCGCAAACGGCAACTTGCTCACTCAGGGTCGTCGGTCGGCTAGCTTAGCTTCTTTCATCCTCATCCTCATCCTCTCATCCTCATCCTACTTACAACATTCGTGCGCTCGCTTTCGGAATCGCTCCAAGGACGGGTGATTCCATCAGCTTTCAAGAGCGGCGGCACTTTCCTCACACCTGTTCTTGAGGTTCGGAAACTCAGCATTCGAGGTGCGTTAAGGGGCCGATCCTTGGATCCTAGCCCACCATGGACATCAAGAAGCCCATCACCTCCACCATCTCCTCGGCGTCCTTCTCCTTCCTCACCGCCGAAGATATCCGCAGAATCTCGGTCAAGCAGATCATCAACCCTGTTCTGCTCGACACCACAAATCACCCCAATGCCGGTGGTCTCTACGATCCAGCCCTCGGGCCCATGCGTCCCAACGACATCTGCTCGACGTGTCGCTTGAACTCCTACCAATGTCCAGGTCACTTTGGTCACATCGAGCTCCCTTCGCCCGTCTTCCATCCGCTCTTCATGGCCAACATGTTCAACCTGCTCCGAGGCACCTGCTTTTACTGTCACCGATTCCGTGCCACACTCGTCACCCTCACCAAGCTCATCGGACGCTTGAGACTTCTCGAGTATGGTCTCGTCGACGATGCAGAGAACATCGACGCCGAAGAGCCAAAATACACCAACTCCAAGATCGCTGATCTCGCAAACGAAGACTTCGAAAGCGCCAACGAAGACGACGATGCAGACCAAGACGGCGCCAAGAAACCCAAGGCGAGCGGGTCCACTTCCAAAAAGCCTGCCGGCGGTGAGACTCCGGCCGAGTTTGCTGCGCGAATCAACAAAAAGGTCAAGGAGCTCATCAAAGAAGCCAAGGCCAACGGCAAGGCCTCCTTTGAGCCCGAGGTTGGCAGCATCGCATACACGCTTCGCAAAAAGTGCATCAACGACTTCATGAAGGAGATTCACAGAAAGCGCTGCGGTCAGTGCAATGCCATCAGCCCCAACGTTCGTCGCGACGGCTTCCTCAAGATCATGGAGAAGGCACCGTTGCCAAAAGAGATTGCCTCGAACGAGCACAAGGGGTACCTCCGCATCTCGCCAGTCAAGCGGGTGGCTGCTATCGAGCGCCGTCTGGCTGCTTCGTCCGCCTCCACCTCGGCCTCCACCGGCGACGACGATGAGTCCGACATCGCTTCTCAAGCTATCTCGGCGGACAACGCTCCCAAGGAGGCCGGCTATCGAGTCATGCCCGCTGTCGAGTGTCAAGCGCACTTGCGTCTGCTCTTCCATCACGAAGGACCTCTCTGCTCGCTTCTCTTTGGTCGCAACGGCCCCTTTCGACTCGGCAACTCCCAAAACAAGGTCAAGGCCGAGAGTGTATCGTCCATCTGGTCGACCCCCAACGGTGCCAGTGCCGACAACTTCTTCATCACAGTGCTCGCAGTGCCGCCCACACGCTTCCGTCCTGCCAGTATCATGGGTGACATGACCTTTGAGAATTCGCAAAACGAACTGCTCACCAACGTGCTCAAGACCACGTTTGTCATCCGTGACCAGATCACCGAATTGGCCCGGCTCTCGGCCAAGAAGGACTTCCCCGAACTCGGCCCCAACCCGTCGGATGCAGACTACCGTGCAGCAGAGGCCCAACTCATCAAGGGCCGCGAAGACACACGTCGCAAGGTACTCAACTCGATGATGCAGCTCCAGGTTGACGTCAACTCTTTCATCGACTCGAGCAAGAATCCCATGCCTTTGCGTCAGGGCCAGCTTCCCCCTCCAGGTGTCAAGCAAGGCCTCGAAAAGAAGGAGGGTCTCTTCCGTAAGCACATGATGGGCAAGCGAGTCAACTTTGCCGCTCGTTCCGTCATCTCTCCCGATGTCAACATCGAGACCAACGAGATCGGTGTTCCCCCTGTCTTTGCTCGCAAGCTCACCTATCCAGAGCCCGTGACCGTCCACAACGTTCAACTCATGCGTCAGTTGGTCATCAATGGTCCCTTCAAGTATCCCGGTGCCGTCGCCATCCGAAGCGAGGATGGTACCGAGACACTCCTCGACAAACTGAGCGTCGAGGAGAGGACTGCGCTGGCTAATCAGCTCCTCACACCACAAGAGCATTCGTCCAAGCAGGCGCGCGGTACTTTTGCCGGCCTTGGCAGCTCCACCCGCACTCCCATCGCCAACAAGCAAGTCCTGCGTCATCTTCGCGACGGCGACATCCTGTTGCTCAACCGTCAGCCCACTTTGCATCGTCCCTCCATGATGGCTCACAAGGCGCGAGTGCTCGTTGGCGAGAAGACGATCCGCATGCACTACGCCAACTGTAACTCGTACAACGCCGACTTCGACGGTGACGAGATGAACATGCATTTCCCGCAATCGCAGGCCGCTCGTTCCGAGTGCTACTACGTCGCTAACACCGACAACCAGTATCTCACCCCGACCAGCGGTAACCCGCTTCGTGGTCTGATTCAGGACCACGTCGTTGCCGGTGTATGGATGACCTCCAAAAACACGCTTTACACCCGCGCCGAGTATCAGCAGATGCTCTATGGTGCTTTGCGTCCCGAGGGAAAATACACCGGTGGTGGTCGCGTTCTCACCGTGCCTCCTGCTCTCCTCAAGCCCGAACCGCTCTGGACCGGTAAACAGGTCATCTCCACCGTGCTGCTCAATCTCAAGCCCGCCAAGGCCGACGGCCTCAACCTCACCTCCAAGGCCAAGGTCGCCGGTCGCATGTGGGGCAAGGACCACGCCAGCGAGGAGAAGGTCATCATCGAGGACGGGGAGCTTTTGCAAGGCGTCCTCGACAAGGCCGCGTTCGGTGCCTCCGCTTACGGTCTTGTCCACGCTGTCTTCGAGATCTACGGCTCCGAGACGGCGGGCAAGTTGCTCAGCATCCTGTCTCGTCTCTTCACCAAGTTCCTTCAGACGAACGCCTTCTCGTGTCGAATGGACGATCTGCTTCTCAGCAAAGAGGGCGACGCAGTTCGTCGCAAGACGCTCGATGCCGCCAAGGCGCAAGGCAAGGGTGTTGCCATGAAGACTGTCGGTCTCGAGGGCGAGGACGAGAGCAAGCCAGACACGGACAGGAACTTGCGAATCCGCCTCGAGGAAGTGTTGCGTGACGATGACAAGCTTGCCGTTCTCGACGGTGAGATGATGAATTCGTCCAATGCTCTCACCTCCAAGATCATCGAATCTTGTCTCCCCGCTGGTCTCTACAAGAAGTTCCCAGAGAACAACATGCAGATGATGACTGGCTCCGGTGCCAAGGGTTCCGCCGTCAACGTCTCGCAGATTTCGTGTTTGCTCGGCCAGCAGGCTCTGGAAGGTCGCCGTGTTCCTCTCATGGTCAGCGGCAAGTCGCTCCCCTCCTTCCGACCCTTCGAGACCTCGGCTCGTGCTGGTGGGTTTGTCAGCGGTCGTTTCTTGACGGGTATTCGTCCTCAGGAGTACTTCTTCCACTGCATGGCTGGACGTGAAGGTCTCATCGACACGGCTGTCAAGACTTCGCGCTCCGGTTACTTGCAGCGTTGTCTGATCAAGCATCTCGAGGGCGTGCACATTCAGTACGACAACACCGTGCGCAACGCCGATGGCTCCATTCTGCAGTTTGCTTACGGTGAAGACGCCCTCGATACGACCAAGAGCAAGTACATCGGCCAGTTCGACTTCACCGCCGCCAACTTTGAAAATTACAACAAGCGATACGACCCTAAGCAGCTTGCCGAGGTGGTCGAGGCCGAGCTCGCGGCGGAGCACATGAAGAAGGCCCTCAAGAAGCCGTACAAGTACGATCCCGTGCTTAGCGTCTACACGCCTTCGACCCACTTCGGCTCCATGTCGGAGAAGTACGCCAAGGAGATCGAGGCTTACATTGAGAAGAACCCCAGCAAGCTGCTGGCCGACAAGAAGAAGAAGAGCAAGAAGCGCAAGTCTGAGGCCGCTGGCGATGCGCTCGAGGAGGGCACTGCTGCGGAAAAACTGCGCTTCGCCAAGGAGAAGCTCGGTGTCGAAGCGTTCCGTGCCATGTGCAAGGTGCTCTACCATCGTGGTCTCGTCGACCCTGGTGAGGCGGTTGGTCTTCTGGCCGCTCAAGGTGTCGGAGAGCCATCGACGCAGATGACGCTCAACACTTTCCACTTTGCCGGTCACGGTGCTGCTAACGTCACGCTTGGTATCCCGCGTCTACGTGAGATCGTCATGACTGCCTCTCAGAACATCAAGACGCCCATCATGCGTCTGCCCGTCCTCGACGGTATCACCGCTGACCAGATCAAGACGTTCTGCAAGGACGGAAGCCGTCTCGTTCTCAGCCAGGTTGTCGACGAGGCCATCGTCACCGAGAAAATCTCGCCCAAGCTCGAGGCAACCGGCTTCCACCGCCAAAAGACCTACACCATCCGTCTCAACTTCTACCCCGCCGAGGAGTGCAAGGAGGAGTACAACTGCACGACCGCTCACATTCTGCACGGTTTGCAGGAGACGTTTGCTCCGAACCTCGAAAACAGCATCAACAACGAGATGCGAAAGCAGAAGCGCGAGCATGCTCTGCAAGCCGCTGCCATCGGCAAGGGTCAGACCTTCTCGGACAATGCGGGCGCTGGCGACAACGCCGATGAGGATGGTGGTGAACGTGCCACCGGCGCCAACGGCCGCCAAGCTCGCTCCAGGGGCAACGATGCCGACTCTGACGATGAGGAGGACGCCTCGTCGGATATCGGCGACGGTGATGCCGACGATGCCAAGAGGAAGCAGCGCTCGGCGGCACACGCCTCGTACGAAGAAGGCGATGATGAAGATATGGTCGGCGGACCCACGACCACCGAGGACATCGAAGCCGCGTTCGGCGACACGAACAAGAAGAAGTCGTCGAACGCCATGGACGTGGACAGCAGCGACTCGGAGTCGTCGGATGGCTCGATCAACGAGGAGTGGGCGGAGCAGACGTCGGCGCTGGAGCGAGCGTTGCAGGAGAACTCCAAGTACATCAACGCTTTCCGCTTCGACGATGTCAAGGCACGATGGGCCGAGTTCGACCTCACCCTCGCCGCCCAGTCGCAGAAGCTGCTGCTCATCAACATTGTGGAGCGCGTTTGCCGACAGAGTGTCATTCACGAGATCCCCAACATTGCTCGTGTGATGAAGCCACCTCCCAAGGCGGGCGAGGAGGGTGTCGCGCTCACTGCCGAAGGCATCAACTTCCGCGACCTCTGGGACTTTGGGTTTGGTGTTGTCGACCTCGACAACCTCTACACCAACGACATCGGCGCTGTGCTGCACACGTACGGTGTCGAGGCGGCTCGTGCTGCCATTGTATCCGAGATGCGCGGGATTTTCGACACGTACGGTATCGCCGTGTCGCCGCGTCACCTGTTCCTCATCGCCGACTACCAGACTGCGGCTGGTGGATTCCGCCCGTTCAATAGGTCGGGTATCGCCGAGTCGTCGTCGACGTTGCTCAAGGCCTCGTTCGAGATGACCATGGCCTTTATTGGTGCGTCGGCGCTTCACGGAGACGTGGACATGCTCAAGACACCTTCGAGTAAGCTCGTTGTCGGTCGACCTGTTTCGTCGGGTACTGGAACGCCAGAGATCCGCCTTGCGCTCCCAGCTCCCATCGGCGCTGCTGCTTAGTCAGTCCTATTTTGAGTTTCTTGTACCAACATCATGTCAGATAGTCATAGTAGTACGTAAAAATACATGTTTCGTCCATCTCGTCGATGCATTCAAGCAAGATGTGAGAGGGGGTATGAGAGTAGCGATAGGGAACACAAGAAGGCCTGAGTCGGCCTCTCCTGCCAAGGATGTCGGAAATGGCGTCTGCGGAATGAAGCAGCGAAAAAAAAAAAAAAAAAACCCGCGCTGCAGCCGTGCATAAACGACAGAGGCCAGCCAGGGTCCAAAGTTTGGCCGAACGAGCATCGCTTCTCAAGTCCCATCAATCATCCCGACCACACTTGTTCCATCTCGTCTTCGCCTTGTCCTCAGACTGAGAGCGACCGAGGATGCCCAGAGTAGGCGCTGCTGCCACCGATGCTGGTCAGTCCGCGCAATGTGGGTTGCGTCCGCCAGAAAGGGTCCACAAGAAGCGTCGAATGATGCAGCTCGGCTCGTCGCCGCCGCCCTTCATTACAGCACTACAGTATAGCAAGACGAGCGAACGGCCGTATCACCATCAAGATGTGCATCGTCTCACACGGGCGGTGTCATATACCGACTCGGCACCTTCCTCTCCCAAAGCAGCAAGAAAGAGAAAGATTACGGTCGAGAGAAGACAGAATGCTCTCCAGTTGCGATCCTCCTCGCCGACTTCACCAACCTCGAGCACATTTCCCGCCTTCATAACACATCCGGCAGCTCCGCATCCATCCGCTCGCATGGTCAGTGCTGTTTCGGCAGATTCACGCCGCAAATTGCTTCATCGTAAACCCGACCTCAATCCGAACGATACCAGCTCGCCCATCTGCACTTTTGGAGGTCAAGTGAACGGACATCCCGATCGTGGCAATGGTCGCTCTCGTATGCGATCACCCGACGTTGCTTCTCCACTCGCTTCCAAGGTCGTAGAAACCCTTCCACGCAAACAAATCATTCTCAGTGGATCGAGGACAAGAGCACAGTCGCGCCTAGCTGATGTGGCTATCAACGAGAATGCAATGCCACTTCCACCAGAAGCCGCGGCTGAGCAGAACGCAAGGGATGGAATCCATCTTGCACAGAAAAAGGCAACCAAGGCTCAGCGTCATAAGCCGAAGATGCAACGTGTGCGTCTCGGAATCCCTGCAGTCCCAGCTTTAGCGGATCAACCTTTCAACGATGCGGAGCATCAGCTCAACTCCCAGCCTGACGCCGACGAGCATGCAGACGACGCAGCAGACGAGTCCGAGATCAGCTACTTTCCTACGCTTCCGCCATCGCGTCTATCGAATACAATGCGCGATGAGCTCGAAGCTTCCGCATCGAACAACCACACTGCGGATGATGTCCCGCGTACAAATCTCGACCAAATGCTTTCAGCCAAACCTGCGCTACTTCCACCCAAGACACGCTCGACGGATTTGTCGATAGCGACGAACCAAAGCCAGGAGGATCACGCTAGCGAAGGAGATTCGAGCGTCGGCCTCTTCGAAGTGCTGTCACAAACCGCCATGCGCAAGATCGACCAAGTGCAAACGACCGAAAATGCTGCCGTCCGGCCGTCCGAGGAGACTATCCATTCAGCAAAAAGGACCCCATTGCCGGCGTTTGACGACCAACAGCAAGTGATGGTCGACTTTGACCACAGCTACTTGACACATGTACAAGCGCAGCAGGCAGCTAGGTCAATCCTGACCGATAAAGTCGAGCGTTGGACAAGAGTCCATGCGGATTTCAGCACAACACGATTCAAGACATGCTATTCCGTTCCCTCTAAAGCGATAGCAATGCAGACGCTTCAAGCGAACGGCAAGCCACCCTCGAGTGGCACAGTCAGTCGACAGCTCGGTCTCACACCTGCTCAGATGCTCAAGACGCCTATCGCGGAATTGCAAGACTTCGTCCATAGCTCGTTCGGTACAGTTGAAGAATCTAGCCAGACCGATGGAGGGGACCTTGTGCCCTTTGACCACAAAGTCTTGTATGCTGGATATCGCTTGACCTCTGCAAATTCCCGCATCGTGGCACAGATAGACCCTTTCAACGCCGAGGCCTTTTGCAAGCGGATGCAGAGTCGTCGCAAAGAAGTTGTCAAGATCATCATCCCGTTCTCGGAACCATCGCTGTCATCCCGTGCGACTTTTGGGCGCTTTGTCACGCCAAACCCTGCAGCTGATGCTCCCGTCCGACAATCGTTCACCATAGACAGGCGTATCGTGCTAGTCTGGATGCAATCCACAGCACGGCGCTTTCTGCAGGCTTTAGAAGCCATGCTTCAACCAGGTCTTTCTCGTGCAGGACTGGGTGACTCCTACCGCCTTGACGCCGAAGAGGACGTCTTATATCCATGCCCAATCTTACAGTACGATACGCATACCGGGTCGGAGAGGAAGGCTTCCTACGTGGTGTTGTACGTGCATCTCGATCGAGCTGGCGAGGCGAGGCAGAAGCTCGCTGAGATCGAACTCGGCGAGGATGGCGAATGTAGCTATCGGCCTTTCAACGACCCGCTCGTACATCTCCTGGTTACGAGTCTGAGAGGAGAAGCACTTTGTTTGGTTTGACACAATATGCCGAGGTTACTTAGCCAACTTGCCAATACAAAACCCGCAACGATCTCAAGAATTCGTCTTGTCGGTCACAAAGGTGTGCTTTATCAAGGCTGCTATGAGATTGCGAGTCTAGGCTTCGAGCGAGAGTAGGTCAAAGTTGAAGTGAGTGAATGTGGAAGAAGGAGTAGTTGGGTCTTGGTGGGTGGTGGTATTTTGGCGTGGGGTTGGTGGTGGTGGTGGTGGTGGTTGGGGGGTTAGGAGTTCGAGGAGACGGTTGGCGATGCGATCGGCGGAGTCTCTCATTCCGCCTAAGTTTCCAGCGGCAGGGCCGATTTGAAGGCTAGCATAGGCGCCTGTGATGAAGAGCGGTATATCGCGACTGTATTGCAGGTCGGCTGTGAGGAGCGGAAGACCGCCGACGAGACGCGTTGGGTGCGTTTGGTGCAAAGTGGTTAGGAACGGCAGCGAGGTGAACGACGTGAGTGAGCCAGTAGCGAGGAGGAGGAAGTCGCACTGAAGAATTAGTTCTGTTGCGTGATGCGAGCGTAGATGCAGCGTCCATGGTTCATGACCGTGAGATTCGGTGGTGAGCTGTTCAATTTCGACCCAGTTCAAGCAAGGGGTATACTCTGCACGCTTAATGACAGTGTGCGATTTGATCTCCAACTTGCCCAACGCTTGCAGTCGAGCAAGGATCTTGGCATAGGTCGGTGTGACGCTACCGCCGTTCCTAGCGCTTCGAAGCGTGTCGAGTCGTTGTTGAGCATCACCGTTTTGCCAGAATTGCATTTTCAAGTAGTTGCTATATCGACCCACCCAGCCGAGGTCGACATCGAATGGTTTCGTCTTGAGATGGCCGCGCAGGAGGAGGATGACTTTGTCGAATCCGTGTTCGAGCGCTCGCACGACGATCTGGGCCGAAGTGAGACCGCCACCGACAACGACCATCGTCCGTGGTCGGGCGACGGCGGGAGGGGTGGGGAAGGGAGACGAGACGAGACAGGAGGAGTGCATCCAGCCCGGTCCACATGGTGGAGGCGACGATGAGGATGAGCGCGGCACGTAGGCAGGGATCATGGGTATTCCACCAAATCCAACCGCACTTACAACAGCTTTGCAAGAGATCACAACGTCTTTGTCAGCCCCTGGACCGTCATCGAGAGAGAGCAAAAAGCCAGGATGATGGTTTCCAAAGTCGTCCTGGATCGTCCGCTTCGCTCCGTCGAACCACGCTAGATCCGTAACGCGACCTCGCAGTGTTGTCAGCGGATTCTCTTCCAACGCATGGATCTCGACTCCCGGCAATCCACTGGAAGCATTCGGGGGAGTGGCGACTTCTTGTTCTTCGAAGTGTTGCGATGCTTTCGGCCAGGTGTTGCAACAACAATCCTCGCACGGCTGTATGCGATATTTTCGCTCCAGCGCGCGGGTAAATTCATCAAAGAGCGTCGAGCTTGGCGTGAAGTAATCTCGACGATCACGCTCGTTGACATGCACTTTGCTAGTAGACGTAGCGATCGAATGCTGCTTACGTTTGTGTTTCGACTTCTCCTTGCCAACGACGCCGAGGATCTCGATCAGGTCGGGGAGGCCCGAATCGTGCGAAACACGTCTCTGCGCCGCCTCTAGCTCTTCGACACTCTTTTTCGTGGAGGTCTTTGTCGTCTTGGGACGTCTCCTTAAGCTTCTGCCTCGAGTGGTAGTTGCAGCTTTCCCTGCAGCAATACGTTGCTCGATCAGGTCGACGACTTGCTCGGGTGTGCCCTCTCCAGCTCTTCCGCGCTGATTAGCGAAGGCGATGAGGGCGTCAAAGTCACTTGCATCAGGATGGAAAAACATGGGCGACCTCAAATGGCTGATGCCCAACGCTGTAAAATTCCTTCGCCATAGTCCCATGAACCCCTCCCCGAGCTTATCGATGACTAAGATCTTGATCCTACCATCACACGGACATTCGTTGTCTTGAATCGTATTCCAGAGTGCCCTAAACCTTCGCTTTCGGCCTTGCCTAGTTTGGGCTTCGAGCTCCTTGTTCGTCAGCGAAGACGGAGACTTATGGACTCGAGAAGGGATGATAGATGTGGCACGCTTTCGGTGGGTGAAGTGAAGGTGACGATGCTCGTCTTCGGTGTAGAGAGCTGCTGGACGAGACTCGAGGATGCGAGAGATGACAGCGAGGGCAGCAGGGCCAGCGCCGATGATGACCAAGTCAAAGTGGGCGGATGCTTCGACGCCAGGCTGGTAGAGCCTGGATGGAGAGGATGTGCGAGGATCCCATGCTTGTGGCGACTCGGTGGAAGCAGTGTTGCAGTCCTCGACGTCCTCCGGCATGATCAGAGTGTCGGGCGTTTTGCGGTGTGGTGGTAGCATAGAGAAAAATGCAAGTAGAGCTTGAGGCGGGCACAAGGTGTCCCTGTGCACCGTTCAAGAGATCTATATACAGCACCATGCCTCATGGTAGCGTACAGGCTCAAGCTAGCCATGTTGCCCTCTTGTAGGGGGCCCACTGTATCTGATAGGGTAAAGGTACCTTTTGGGTTATGATCATCCAGCACAAGGCACGATTCCGATCGAGTCTGCGGTCCACAAACGTGTCGAGGCGCCAGCATCGTTCTTCGTGCCATGATTCGCCGCGATTATGGTTGGTAGGTGTCATCTAGTGCGGGGAGAGGAGCGGATCTTATCAGTCACCGCCATGACTGTTAGGGTACTCCCGAGCCACCCTCGAGGTCATCGAAACCAGTCCCTCCCGATCTGTTCCCATCGGTCGATCCAACATCTTGATGAAAGTGTTGTCTACGTTCCGATGAGATCTGCTCGTTCGGAAGCAGGTGATGGTAGAAGTGTGGCCGGTACCATGGTGCGGAGCGTATGCAGGCGGCACGCGAGAGCGAGAATGGCGTCAGCGAGCAAAAGCCGGACGTGATTTGGTGGATGTGCTTTAGCGTGAATTCCGTGCTTGCTTGCCTAGCCTTTAGGAAGACGCTCGCTCGGCAACAGTCGCCTTTTCTAACATCTTGGACAGCTGTCTGGCAGAGCGCAGGGCCAAAGCGTGTTTGCAACGCCAGATTCGTCAGCTTGGCACGTTGGAGCACATCATACCGAAAGATGATGCGAGACGATTTGCGATGGTGTCTTCTTTTTCAACGTTTGGCTCCGTTCTGCGTCCATTGTCTCTGCAAAATGGCCTTCACTCTGTCGCATCCTTTCACGTGTTGATCAAAGTGGTGCAAGAGCGGAGGAGCAACACTATCGTACCGCACAAAGTAGGCTTGATGAGATCAACGAAGATCTCGCTCGTCATTATTTGTGAAGTTGTGTTGCACCATATCTCCTCCTTGTTTCAACGTGAAAGGCAGTCTCTGACTTCGACCCTTTCGATGTCTAATCAAATCTCTTGCTGCCACTCTTGAGCTTCCTTCGTGTCAAATTTGGACGAGACCTCCAGCCGATGAGTCGCAGTGAAAGCATCCCGCTTCCATCCCATTCCTGATCATGCCATTCGCTGTCGGAGTCTTCCCATCGTCTACTCTTTCCCCGTGGGTTTTTGGCTATCGCACTTGCCAGATCGAGTACAAATGACTCTGACCCCTGAGATCTACAGTGAGCTTTTGCTGCAAGGCTGTTTGCCGAGATGAGAAGATTCCAACCAGGATCTAGGATAAGCAGGGTACCGACTTTTACGGCGCTTGCACTGCAGTAGTGGCTTTGGAAGGTTTAGGCTCGTTGACATGACAGCGAGATGCCAAAAGGTCTTTCAGAAGTTTGAAGAGGGGCTGTTCGAGCCCTGCGGGGCTAGAACGTACTTATAAGGACCGCACGTCCCTCCTCGTCCTCTCAGCCCCTTTCCTTCTATCTTTGACCATCGCTTCTTATTGTCGTACTTCCTCTACCCATTGAATTTAGCCTCCTGATCTAGTAGCTTCTGCCATGACTCAAAGCCCACCGCTGTCGCAGGGCGTCGGCTACGGGGTGGTCATCGGGCTTGGTGCCCTGTTCGCCATCGTCGTAGTGGGAATCTCCCGCTCCCTAATCCGCTATGCCGGTATCTCGAAAGACGCTGAAGAATTCTCCGTAGCACGTCGTTCGCTCGGAACCGGCCTTATCGCTGCCGCAGTCATCTCTTCCTGGACATGGTCCACCACCCTCCTCTCGTCCGTCTCAACCGCCTACAACTACGGTGTCGCCGGAGCCATGCTGTACGCCTCTGGCAACTGCACTCAAATCGTCCTCTTCTCGACGCTCGCCATCCAACTCAAACGTCGCGCTCCCTCAGTACACACCTACCTGGAACTCGTCCGCATCAGGTTCGGAACGCTGCCGCACCTCACGTACATCTTCTTTGCGCTGGCTACCAACATCCTCGTGTGCTCCAGTGTGCTGTTGGGTGGTGCCGCGGCGATCAACTCGATCACGGGTATGAATGTATATGCGGCTTTGTTCTTGCTCCCCACCAGTGTGGTGGCGTATACGCTCAGGGGTGGGTTGAGGAGCACGATTCTGGCCGATTATTTGCATACCGTGATCATCTTCGTGATCCTGTTTGTGTTTTGGTTGCGTGCGTATGCGACGTTCCCCGAGATCGGCAGCCCGGCCGCGATGTACGACAGGCTAGTGACCGCGCAGAAGGGGATCGATATTGCCGGTAATTACAAGGGGAGTGTCTTGACGCTCAAGACAGAGGGAGGACAGTATTTCGCGTGGCTCTCGGCATTCGAGTATACCGGTGTGGTAAGTCTTTCCAAGAATCTAAGAGCTAGTGAAGATTGCGATTGCTGATGCGTTTCTGACGCTGTGTTGGGTTTGGTTGGTGTACAGGTGTTCCTGGATGCAAGTTTCCATCAGAAGGGTGTGGCGGCGATGCCCGAGGCGGCGTTTCCTGGGTATCTGATCGGTGGGCTTGCGTGGTTCTCGATTCCATTCTGTCTTGCCACCACCGCCGGTCTCGCAGCGCTGGCACTCGAGACCACATATCCGGGCTTCCCTACGTATCCGAATCGAATCCCCAAGGCTGACGTCTCGGCAGGACTTGTGCTCCCGTACACTGCCCAAGCACTTCTAGGCAAGGGTGGTTCGGCAGCTGTACTGCTGCTTATGTTCATGTCGTGCACATCGGCCATCTCTGCCCAACTGGTGGGCGTATCAACGGTGGTATCGTACGATATCTTCAAAACTTACTTCCGCCCCACCATCTCGCCCGACTCGCTGCTCCGAGTCAACCAAAACGTCGTGATTGGATTCGGTCTCTTCACCGCCGCGTTCGGCTCGCTGCTCCATGGAATCGGTCTAAGCTTGGGGATCGTCTACAATCTGACTGGAATCTTTACTGGGGCAGGGCTTTCGCCACTGATCTTTACATTCTTTGACACCCGGCTTCATCCTTCGGTGGTCTTCCCGGGGATTTGGATCAACTTTGCCTCTGGAGTGGCAGTATGGCTGTCGGTGGCATGGCATAGGTCTGGGGTTGTGAATCTCGACAGTGTGGGAGAGGTGGTTCCGTGTCTGGCAGGATGTGGTACTGGTATCGGTGTCGGCTTGCTACTTTCGGTCGTATCGGTACTCTTTTTTCCTCGCGAGTTCGCATGGGAACGAGTTCCCGAGATCCTGGAACAACAATACCGCGAACAGGTCGAAAAACACCTCAGCCATCACGGCAATACCGAGAAACCTACCTGGATCAGCTCGAACCCAGACCCACGAACGCAGTTGGAGATCATCGAGAATGACCCGTCCTACAACCGTGCTCGTCTGGATCGCTCCTTCCGCATCGCGGTGGTCTCGGCGCTCACCATCTTTGTCATCATCACGATCATATGGCCGTTTTCGCTGTATCGCGACTACATCTTTAGCAGGACGTTCTTCCAGGGTTGGGTAATCGTCAGCTTCATCTGGGCCATCACCGCTTTTGTCGGTGTGGGGATCTTCCCGCTTGTCCAAGGGGTTCCCATCGCTAGGACGATCTTGTTTAACTTGAGGAAAAAGTCGCCACGTGTGGCCGACGAAAGAAGAGCAAGTGACGCGACGGATCAAAGCGATACCAACGAGTTCAAGTCCAAGGAGATTCGAACTCCAAGTGATAGTGTTCATGTGGCTTGAGAGGTTCGCTCGTCGGACATCTCAAGTCCCATGAAGGGCTCAATCTAATCCGTCTTGATGCTGTTTCATGTAGTACCGACGCGGTTACATTCCACCGCACATGGCAATATTGTGTGATTAAAAAAAAAAAAAAGCATGACTCTCTTCAGAAGTGGTTGGTGTAGCTCGAAAATCGTTGACAGTGTTTTTCCAACAAGTCGAGAGCCCGAATGACATGCTTTCCTATGCCATCTTCAAGGTTGATGTATCTCGGCATTCCCAATTTTCAAGCTAGACTCCGACTGCAAGATCAGCCTATTTGACGGCTCCGCCCATCGGTCTTTGGCTTGAGGTCTGCTAGGCTGAGTACCATTGCGCTACAAGGGCCGCCTTTGCAGCTAACGGACAGCACAGCTAGTATCCATTTTAGAGTGTTTTTGAGAACCTTTCTAGCATTGCGACGAGTTGGCTGCTACTTACTGTGGTCATGGCTTGATTCATCCATTCGGACACCATCTCCCCTCATCAAAAGACATGAGCACCAGCAAAGATACGCTCAGAAATGACGATTCATCATACGCTACCCACTCAACAAACCTTTTTCAACCTTGTTCTTCAGGAACTACACCACGTTATAAGACAGCATGCCTTTTCCTATGTCGCCGTGTACAAGTTGTACATCCGAAATCGCGTCCACTACGGCTTACCCTGGTTGCTGTTCGAGTTTGCGTGGCTATCCTCGACCACGACTCTATCTGGTAGACCAAACCCATACATTGCCATCTATACGCAAAAGCGCAAACCCGCTAACCCTTCTCGCCCTTCCACGACCCTCTGAACATATGCACGACCCTACTCTCACCCTCCCTCATCTGCCCATCCCCAAAACCCAAGAACCCATTGACGGGATGGAACCCATTCAATGGCAAAACCACCACATCTCTAATCTGCACCGGCTGCTTCAACCCTGAAAGATCCTCCGGCCTGACACCTGCACTGGCGTACAGATAACTTACCACGGAATCGGTCCAGACCGCGGGTCCCGTCCATTCCTCGATGGCCAGATGGTGCCAACCCCACCTCCAATGACCCGCCTGCCACTTCCACGACATGGAAAACGCATCCCATGGATCCACGCGATGCGCCTCTCTCAACTTGGCCTGCTCCTGCCTCTCGTCTACCGATTTCTCGTTCCACCCCCATCCGTCAGCCAAAGTGTCACGTTCTTGCTCGATCTCGTACGCGCGATACACCTCGGTCGCTTGCAAGATCCGCCTCGCCACATCCACCAAGATCGGATGGCTCGGCGCAACGTGCAGCGTCCACTGGACAAACTGCAGCGGGCGATGTCGTCGCATCGGTAGCAGCCTCCATCGTTCCAAAAAGTTGCGCGGTGAGGGGTTGAGATCCGGATCGTCTTCGATGCCGATGATTGCCCGGATCGGCTCCGGCTCGAGCGCGACACGCCCCAACAGGTCCGACCCTGCCGGCAACACTTTCGAGAGCGGCACGACGTCCTTGGCCCAATCAGCGAGAGGCATGAGAGGTTTGGTGTCCATGTCACTCCAAGTGCCTCCCTCGTTGAGCAAGAGCAGATAGCGCAACAGATCGACTTTGAGGATGAAGCGTGGCATCGCATCCCACATGGCTTTGATCGAAGTGTTGGCGTAGCGCGACTCGATCCACGCTTCGGCCCCGGCATCATCTAGGAACTTGGGCTCGAAGCCCATCTGCGACCACTTTGTGTACCACTCACTCGCTGCGGGCTTGCCATCCGAAGACCAGAGCGTTTTGGGCACCAGCGACGGTTGTGGTGGTGAGTTAGGGTCCGAGTCTGTTGGTGGCTTGTTGCTGGTATCGGATTGCTCGATGTGCGCAAGTTGTCGCAGAACGAGTTCGCGTAAGGCTCTGTCGGGAATATGCTTGTCGGTGGTCTCTCTGAGAGTCTTGACATAGGTCTCGGGCGGAAGGACAATGTAGTTGGGTGGACGGAAGGTGATGTAGGCGAAAATGTAGAGGATGGGTAGAAGTATGCATGCCAACATCAAGCATTTACACCGAAGAGAGGAGCTTCTTGCTCTGCGATGTGTAACGCCGAGTAAAGTTGCGTAGTAGGAAGGCGGCTTGTAACCGAGTGGTTGGGGTGAGGCATCTTGAAAATCATCAGCCGATGCGGATGAGCCACGCCGTTGAGCGTTGCGCAGAGACATGGGAATGTCGACGGCAGGCTCATCGGAAGGTGTGATGGCAGTGTAAGCGGCGTCGCTGCTGTGACGAGGGTTGTTGCTACCGCCACCGAGCGAAAAGGGACCGATCTTGAAGTCGCTCAGGGGTAACAGGCCATCGCGACGCCTTGCTGTACCGGAGCCGAAGAAAGAGAACATGGTGACGAAGCTTTGGCGAGACAGATTTGAAATGCTGGGCGAGGAGAGGAATGCTAGGTTGCGTCGAGGTGGCCTAGCGAGTGTGCTCGGTGATGGCGTAAAGAAAGTAAGAGTGGTTTCGAAAACGGATGATGCTGTAGCCTGAACCGAAGCACTGCGGGGAAGCGTGGTTGGTGTCAGCGAACGACTTTGTATGAGGATGGTGCTGTAGGGGTGGACTAGGCAGGAGCGCCTGTCTTGGATGCAAAGGGGCCGGTTATCTGGGCGTAGTGGTAGACATCAAGACGAGAAGTGAAGAAGAGAGTCGAGGTATGCAGCGCAAAGAAACAAGCTTGAACGATAAGCCTATGCGTTGAGGCGAGGATGTCCGATAAGGGCGACAAGGATCCTGTGCCGGATTGTGTTACGCAATTGAGATGCAATGGATGGTGGTGCAGACGGAAGGCGGAGCTGGAGACGGTTGGGTGAAGGAGGGAAGAAGCGCCAAAGATTGCAAGGCAGATGTATTAATAAAGAACCTGACCGGCAAGGGTTCGAAGGTGTCGGCTGAGATGCAGAAGCAGCAAACTTGGAACGCGGAATGGGCGTGGGCGTGGGCGTGGGCGTGGGGAAGCTACTGCACTTGGAAAACAGGCGCGACGGAAACCAAAGAAGCTTAGGATGTGTGGTGCTGCAGGAAGACGGTATGCGCTGTGTGCAATGTGGTGTGGTGATATGAAGCGATGTGAACGAGTGTAGGACACGAGATCGCCGTGATGGTCAAGGCAAGAGAAGCACAGATACGCCCGTGTTCCGAAAGCAGCGGATTGCAAGTGCGTGCCTAACCAAACCGCGCGCATGGGACGCGTTCAAAGTGTTTTAATTTTTCGACGTGGGTGTTTGTGGTGGCGGCGGCTGTCTGGTGTTAAATTTTTTTCGTTTTTTTATTTTCTTTTCTTTTTTGGGTGCATGGTATTTTGGTGATTTTGGCAAAAGAAAGGCAGATGTGCACACATGTCGTTGCTACACATAAGTGTAAACGGTGTAAAAATGGCATTATTATTAATAATTGATTTGGCCGAAGAAGCTGCTAACCTGAACCGTTGAGGAGAACGCGCACGTCTACAAAATGCGGACCATGGAATTCCGTTCAGCTCTAAAAATGCATTCGGCACAACCAAACCCAGGCAAGCGCGAAAAAAAAAAAAAAAAAAAAAAAAAAAAAGGTATCGGCACCAGTCGACGGTCAATAAAATAATATTTTGCTGCCGAGTCCTTTGACGGTGGAATTCGCCGTTCTTTTGCAGTGGCAACCGTCATTATCTGAATATTGGCTTTTCATCGTCGAGAAGCTCTTCATCTTCCCAGTCTATTCTCGATAGCTTGTTGCTAATAAACAATCCATCGGGTTCTGGCCTTCTTAACGATGAGCGCAAGAGCCTGCTGACGGTGAAGTTACAACCCAAGTTAATTTGCTCAGATTCAGTGAAGCTCGGCTAGATTTCTCACCAGCTGGCCTGCGAAGCTTTCATCCACGGATAACAAGACGTGCTCGACAAGCATGTCGATTCCGATCGTAGGCGGTCTTTCTTTGTCGGCACGTAGTTCGAAGCACCGACTTCAATCTCTGTGGGGAAAGCGAGGTGGGAGGTTAATCGACAGTGACCACTTCCGTGCCGCGATCAGGTCTGCATGATTTTTTTTTTTCAAGGTCCGATCGCTGCTCAGTTCCGCCGGTGCGTGGATTCGATGCTTCTCCCCATGATGGACCCTTTTTTTTTTCAGTTCCTTTCCGGGAAGCGCAAGCGTTCAAAGCATTCGAGCGATCCAGACCAAGCAACCAACCATTATCACTGCAATCCGGTGATCCTCACATACAACGTCATGCCCCACAGCGATCATTGACAACCCTCATTGCAAAGATCATCCTCGTCTCGGCTTCCATCACGCGACATGAGCCTCTCTCTCTCCTGTGTCTTACATTAAAACTAAGTCTGTTGATAACAATAAGCTTAGCGTGAACCACGCCCACCACCACCGCCAGTGAGGATCAGCTTCTTCTTGACACGCTTCGACTTTCCCGCCGCCTCGGAGCTCGAGACATGACCCGACCCTGCCACTGCGACGTTGGCCTCCATCGGAACCTCGGTTGTTGTGCCACTTTCACCCACGCTTGATCTGACGGATCCACCAGCTTTTGCCTGCTTGTTCAGCCCACGACTTTCGCGAACTGCACCCGTCTTGGATCCCAAAATGTAGTCCTCCTCCAACTCGTGCCACGCGTCATCCATTTGGTCATCCCAGATACCATGCGCGTCCGAACTGCGTCCTTGAATCGCACTCGCAAAGCTCGACTTGGATGCCGGTGTGCCCCACACCGTCTTCTTGACCGATCCCACCGGTCGATTCGGTGGTTGGCCTCCGGTGCCACGTTCTGCGTCGGCGTGATCGTCCGACAAGATCGAGACTCGCTCCAAACCATAGCGCGTTCCTCTAAGCGAGTCCGGAAAATCTTCCGTCCCCTCAGCACCAGGATGCAACGGGAACTCACGCTCGGCACCAAACATGGCTGCCTCACGGAAGCTCGGCGACGAGCCGGACGCAAAGCCGCCTTCGCCAGCACCGCCGCTGCGGTCAAAGCTGCGCGACAGACCATCCGAAGGGAAATTAGCTTCGCTCGTGAACGCCGCGAGCTGCTCCTGCTGTCGTCGATATGCTGCGGCAGCGGCGGGCCCGCCCTGGTTCGAGATGAGTTCCGCTTCTTCCGCACGCGTCTTGGCCCGGTCTTCTCGTCGCTCCTTGTCTCGCCTTCGATTGCGGCGTTGGCGAAGAGCTTGCTCGTACGGCCGCAAAGTGGTCTTGTCGACCAACTCCATGCCCTCCCAATCGACCTCGATGAAGATCACGTCGGCAGCCATGGGGATGTGATTGAGATACTTGCATCGCCTACGAAGCTCCTCGTTCATACTGCCTTCATCTGCTCCCGCCACTTTGACGGCGAGATTGCGTGGCAACTTGGCGTATGCACCGTAGTGTGCGAGGAGAATCTTCGTGTCGAGCGGATGTAAGAAGATGCTCTGGCCCGACGCCGCCTGGAAGAAGACGTATGAGGAAGTCTCGGGTTGAGGCGGATTGACGTTCTTCCGTGGCTTGGGCTGGCGCGAGTTGACGTTCTTGTGTGTCGACTCCGATGCTGAGTGTGGATCTTTGGTGTCACTCTGCGATGCCCCGGTGTCGGACGACGAATGGCTCACCATGCCGCCCTGGCTCTGCGCTCTCAAGGCTAGGAACTCTTCTGCACCCAAAGCGACCTCGGGTGTACCGTCGCGGGTGCTAGCATTGTCCGTCTTGGCCGTTCGCACGACTGCGGCTGTCGCATCTGGCTCTTCGTCTGTCTGCGAACGCTCCATGCGCTTGCGCTGACGTCGACTCAAATCGGTGCGCTGCAGCTGACCGCGCAGTGACGCTTGATGCTCCTTGA
The DNA here is from genome assembly GCA_928724745.1 of Anthracocystis setariae. Classification (NCBI taxonomy): domain Eukaryota; kingdom Fungi; phylum Basidiomycota; class Ustilaginomycetes; order Ustilaginales; family Ustilaginaceae; genus Anthracocystis; species Anthracocystis setariae. The sequence goes on along the minus strand of CAKMXJ010000039.1, from coordinate 546,055 downwards.
GGTCGTTCCGTGCTGCGCCGATCGTGCTACGCACTATGGGCAGATCTAGTTCGCTCTGCACTTTCTGAATCTGTTCCTTGACCTTGTTCTGCGCCAGTGCGATAAAGTGCAATCCATTTGCGTCTGTGCCGAAGCTCTTGAGCACTTGGATCTCCTGCTCCAGCTCGGCAAGGTCGTTGTTGAGCGACTCGGTGAGCAGCTCCGGTGTGGCCAGCATGAATTTGGCAAATCCCATGACATCGGGCTGGAAATGCCACGGCGCGCAATGTACGGCGATAAGCGGCTGGTCCAGCTCCGAGGCGGGCCACGTCGATGACTGAGGCAGAGCGAGCGTGGTGACGTTGGGTCGTTCGATCAGCCGCATGGCGAGCATGTCGGGATGCGAATGCGTCAAGCTGGGCGCATCGATGCCCGCAAGGTGATCAGCTGCTACATCAATGTTGTCTTCGTCCAGCTCGCTGATGCGTCGAACGCGATCCATCTCGTGCTGTTCTTGCAGCTTGACTTCATGCTCGCGCGCGGCAGCCTTGGCATCCCACCATCGAACTGCTTTGAGATCGCGCGCATACACGGCATCCCAGCAGATAGGACATCGTCTCCACTTTGGAGTCGGAGCCTGCAGTATTGTTGGCGCCGCCGACTGGCTTTTTTCTTGGTCCTTCAAGGTGAGGTAGTGAAGAATGCAAGGGTAGCAGAAGACGTGACCGCACTTGGTCATGCGTGGAGCCGTGGGTGGTGAGAGGCAAATCGGGCATGCTGCACCTTCGTGCGCAGGCTCTCTTGGCTGATCCGCGATCGGAGCAGACGATCCAACACCGGCTAGCGCTGAAGAGGTTGGGATGACTACTTGAAGAATGTCGGCCCAGTTGAGATAGATATCAGGATCGGCGAAGTAGGCGGTGTAATCGCCTGTGGGTTTGACAAGGAAGCGGTACTGCGCATTGACGTAACGCTCTTTGTTGAAGGGAGCGGAGGGGGTACTTCGACGCGATCTGCGAGTAGGACCAGCAGCAGGAGGTCGACTACGGGGAGGTAGCGTGAAGGATAGCAAATGGTTCATGCTTTGGCCGCCACGCTTGCCTTGCTGATTGGCATTGATATCAGGTCGAACATGATGGGAGTTGTTGCGTCCAGCATTACGGCGCTTGGGACCGGCATCGGCCGAATCTGTGTGGTGTGCCTTTGTGCTCCCATCGTTGGACATTGACTTGGTCGCTGGCCTCAAGGTGCTCATGGGGATGGGCAGAAGCTGTTCTACGAGAAAGCGGAATACCACACCGAGAATGAGATGACTCCCTGTCCCTCTATGCGAACACCACGCGTCGCAATAGCCTCAAAAGAGAGAGTTTGGTCCCGGAGTCAGTTCGCCGCGGTTGTTGGGCCGAATCCGGAGATAGCTTGCAGCTTCGAGGCCGCGTCCTGAAGAAATGGTACGTCGCGCCGCGCAAGATTGGTGAGGGTGAGAGTCGCGATGGAGGCTTCTCTCTTGTGCTCGGTGCTGTGGTGGAAGTGCGAGCCGGGTCTTCGCTTTGGCGACTCGGAAGCCTGGAGATAGTTGATTTCTAGCTGTAGAGCTCCGTTCGAGCCGTGTTCAGAGCAAAGTGATGGTGATGATGAGTGATTGACAGGTTGGCATGAGCCCCTCGAATGCGACCAACACGTGCCGGCAACGCTAAACATGTGCCACTGCTCAGCCACTCTCTGTCAAATGATATCGTGGCCAAAGACGGATCTCGGACCTTTTTTTTTTTTTTTTTATTATTATTATTTTTATCGCGTCAGGGCACTGAGGTCAGCACCGCTTCAGAGTGGAGGCAACCTAAAATCGGGCAGCCGGAATGGACCATTTGCCGGAAAAGAGAGAAAGCGCGCTGCAGCACCACTGTGACTTCCCCGCTGCCAAATGGTGCACGGACAACAACAAGAAGAACCCTGACCACAGCAGTCATAAACATACAGTACAGTACATTGCTGCCAACCATCAAACTACGATGGGTCTCGTTCGACTGACGCATTCAAAGGAGATGCGCAGGGAGCATCAGCAGCGATAGGTGAGAAAGTGTGAGCTGTGTACCAAGTCCGCTCGCCCCGCACAGCTTTCTCAAGCCTTGATACATCAAAAAGCCTGTGTGTCGTTCGTCAGGCTTGTTTCCCGGCATCGTGACTCGAGAGCTCTGGAAACCTTTCTTCCCGACCATTACGCACACACACACACACTTTCGACCGTGGATGGAACCAGCCATGCCCGACTCACATGAAGCCAAGACGAAGCTCAGAAACGTCGAAGTCCTTTGACGTCTTTGGTACGGTCGTAGACTATGTCGACACTGTCACGAAAGCCCTGCGTCGCGAGATCGCGGCTACCCGCATGATCAACCCTGCAGTGCTCGAAGCTCTCCAACACAACTACGACTGGCGTCACTTTACCCTCCAGTGGCGACAAGAATACAAGAACGAGACCCAACGTCTGGCTGCCATTGGTAACCCTTCCAAAATCACTGTTGACCAAATGCACCTCACTGCACTCAACAAGCTCCTAACCTCCCTTCCCATTCCCCCAACCCAACCTGACCCCCATCACATCGGCTCCGTCTCGGTGCAACTTGCATCCCAAACCCTCGATCGTGCTTGGGACACCACCTTGCGAAACCGGCTCAACTTTACCTGGCACCTACTCGAACCATGGCCCGACTCGGTCGCCGGTCTACACGCACTCAAGTCCAAAGTGAAACTGGGCACGCTCACCAATGGCAATTTGAACCTCATGGTAGATATGGCAAAACACGCACACCTTCCTTGGGACTTCCTATGCACAGCCGATCTACTGGGTAGCTTCAAACCCGACTCAGACATGTACCACAAGAGCATGAGACTGTTGGACATTCACCCGCACAAGGATGCGTACAAGGCTTGCATGGTCGCCGCCCATCTGTACGATCTACAGGCTGCAAAGGCTTGTGGAATGACAACCGTGTTTGTCTCGTCAAGGACGACCGAGGACCAGTTGCCCGCACAAGGCAAGCCGCACTATGTCGATGTCGTCGTAACCGATCTCGAGGAGCTCGGACGACTCATTGAATAACTTCAGATTCCACCGATCGGCACTGAGTAAAGATCCCACGACAACTTAGTTGATGCAATGTCATTGATATCCATGCAAGCGAAACGCACAGACAGAGGCACTCGAACCATTTAGGGCTTGTAGCCAGCCTCAGCAAGAGCCTCCTTGATACTGTCGAGGAGATACTTGAGGTCACCGCGCTCCTTGTCGTTGACAACCGTAACACCCATGTGGCCGATACGGAAGTACTCGTCCTTGCACTGCTTATGCAGACCAGCAGCAACCACAATGTTCTTGGCCACCAGCTTGGGGAGCAAATCCGTAGCCTTGAGACCCTCCGGGTATCGCACCGCAGTCATGCCGTGAGCGCCATCCTTCTTGCCATCAGCCACGAGCTGTTTCAGGCCGAGCTGCGAAACAAAGTCCTTGACGCGGTCCGAGGCAGCCACGTGCTGCGCAAAACGGTCTTCGATCGAAGGGGTCCCCTTGGTGATGGTGGTCAAGCTGGCGTGCAGAGCGTAGATCAGGTTGGTGGGCGGCGTGGCAAAGTAGGCGCCGGTGCCAGCCTCGTAAGCCTTCATGACGGGAAGCCACCTCGACCACGAAGCAAAGTAGCTGTTGGGAGGCACGGTGCGCTTTTCGAACGCAGCGATGGCCTTTTGGCTTGCGGCAAGAACCATGAGACCGGGAGGGCAGCCGAGACCTTTCTGCGTGGCGGTCAGCACCACATCGATACCCCACTCCTCCATGCGGATCTCCTCGCTGCCGACCGAGCAGACTCCGTCGAGCACAAGGATGGTCTCGGGACTGACACGCTTGACAAGCTCACCGAGACCCTTGGCGTCGCTCAGCACACCGGTCGAGGTGTCAACGTGCGTGAAAGTGAGCACCTTGTACTTCTTCTTCTTGAGCGCTTCCTCGACCTCGGCGAGCGAAGGCTTGGCACCGATCGGCGCCTTGAGCTGCTCCACCTTGGCACCGTAGGTCTCGAGGCAGTCAGCGAAGCTATCACCGAAGTAGCCCGAGTGGAGAACAAGAGCGTCCTCGCCGGGCTGCAAGATGTTGGCGGCGACGTGGTCCCATCCGAGCGTACCGGAACCAGCGGTCAAGACAGGCTGAGAGTTGGGAGCAAAGAGAAGCTCACGGAGCATGCGAATGCAGTCGCCGAATACGGGGATGAAGTCGGGAGAGACGTGCGACATGGCAGGGTGGGCATTGGCGAGGAGCACATCGTCCGAGACTTCGATGGGGCCGGGGATGACCAGCAATTTGTGCGGCGCTTGCTTGAACTCCTGGGTCGACATGTTCCTTGTTAATGTGGAAGGGAGCTTTCGTGCGATATGCTGGGTGACTTGCCGTATTCGATTCCGCGCGACTGTGGTGGCGTCGTGCGAGTAAGATGGAGGGGAAGAGGACGGGGTGGAAGGTCGCCGAGTGTTGTTTGAATCGAAATTGTCCACGACCATGGGGCCGGAAAGAGATTGTCGACGAGGAGGCATGGTGTGATTCGATGATCGCGATAGACCAAAAAGGTAGACGATGTTACCAATACGATGATGATGGTGGTGGCAAAGTGATCACCCAGCAGGGACGTAGACCGAATGGAAGGGCAGATGAGATGAAGCAAGGCGGGGTCGGTGGGCGAAGGTGTCCAGAAAGTTGGTATCAGTCACCGCGGCGAATAAGCAACAGAAAGGGGAAAGGTGAAGCGAGCCAGGAAGAAGATGTCGTTCCACACAGAGGCCCGTTCGAGTCAGTGTGCCGATTGCGGGGAACAGGGGAGAGCCGAATCGGAGGCACATCGCGGGTGGAGCGGCAGCGCAACACGAGAAGGAAGCAGCCAAGACGTTGACGGAGCGTCGACCGAGCATGTCCGAAATGGCGAAATCAGAGAGTGGCCGAATTCCCATCATCATCAGAATTCGCCGCGGGGTTGAAAGAAATGCAGAAATCGGAAAATCCAGATTTAGCCATCAAAGAAGAGCGGCAAGGCAGCGGGGGAAATTGACCCCAGCGAAACAAACCGAAACGGAAATCGAGGCGACACACACGTCAAAAGTAAGAAACGTAGCATACGGAATCGGCAATATCCGAGCAGGCGCAAGTGTCAGCCATGCCGATGTGGGGGGTCAGCGATGCGTGCAGGTGGGGATGGTGTTCCAGCAAAGCAACCGATGTGAGCCCAAATGCCCGATCGCAGATCGGCATATCGTGATTTCGATCGGATCAGAACGCAAAACCGGCCGAAGATCCGAGCGGAATGGCAGCAGCGTTCAGCGGACCGTATGAGCGGGAGCAGAAGGCAGAGCGAGAGACAGTGGTGGCATGCACAGAGAGTGGCCATAGATGTAGCGTGCAGAACAAAGCCAAGGATCCATCAGCAAGGGATCGAAAATGAACCGTGATTGGGCGATGTTGTCAGCACATGGGCATGAAAAGATGACCAAGTGCGATTTTGGAACAAGCAACAACGACGTGCAGCAGCAGCAGCACGGTGCCAAGAGATGATGCAGCAGCATGTGTCGGATCCGGATGCAAGCGACATCGCAGGGCAACGACCAAGCCGAGTTTTCAAAGGCAGGTGTGTCCGATATCGAGGAACGCACGACGACAATGCATGACACACGGATGGAGAGACGATATCGAGTATACGATCCGAGCGAGTTTTCGATCCGGGAGACGGATGCCAGTACGATGGAGAGTCATTTGGTCGATGATGAGAGTGGAAAGAGACGAGGATATCAAGAACGAGATGGATGGTCAGTGGTCGGATCCTAAAGGTGCGAGTGAATTCGACAGTATCATACAGAATACAGGAAGATTAGGATGCTGAGATGCTTACGTTTGCGAACTGAGGAAGCAAGATGATGGAGGGAGCTGGGCAAGACGTTGTTGCAAGACCAAGATGTTCTGTGTGTACGTTTCGTGTTGGTTGGCTGGTTCGACATCCAAGAAAAGAGCCGTGTGTGGAGAAGTGCGCCATCTCCACCTTTCAAATGCCTAACCGGAATCGCCGGCTGGAAGTGGCCATTCTGCCTCACGCTCAGACCAGTTGCACCGGATTACACCGAAACGCATCCGTCGTGCCACTCGATCGGAAAGAAAATCGTTTGGAAATCGGCGATTAGTTCGTATCCCAGCCCCTCACCGCATGGCAAGCAATCATTCTTCCATCATCCATCTGCCTGTATAGTGTACAGGGAGAGATACCATGCCATAAGAGACAGTCTGGATACGCTGCAACGCTGAAGGACCTTATGTTGCTGGTCAAGTGCTGCGTTTGCGCCAATCAGCGGGCTCAAGGAAATGCCAGCAGTGGGCGACAATGTGCGCCAACTTGCGTGTTGTGGATCTTCCCGATTGCACACGCTGAATTTCCAGGCACCGTGAAATGAAGCCAAAAGCAGCGCACGGCGCAACAAACGAAGTCGACAGAGTTGCGAGCGTAGTTGTGCAATTCTGAGAAGATGTGCTTCCCCGCTTTGCAAGGTGGTCGAGCACCAGCATCTTGTTGCTTCACACCATCATCTGTCTACTACCGTCTTCGTCGAGCCCTTTGGTTTTCATACAGTAGGTGGCATCCTGACTTCGTTCTGTTTAACGTAGAGTGCAAAGCTAACCCTGCGACTTGCTCCGGTTTCTTCAGAACATGCGTTTCTTCTCCTTGGCAGCTTCGGCTCTCCTCACCCTGGTCCCTCTCGTAGCAACGCAGGCGCACGATACGCCTGAGCTTGGCATCGTCACCACCTTCCCCAACAACCCTTACTCCAGTAAGTCATTGCTCACCCCGCCCGCATGATCATGACAAGCGCACATCCTGACCTGATCCCGCTCTGCGTTCTCATTTGCTGCTATTCCACAGTCGTCAAAAATGGTCAGGCCAACACCGTTGTCTTCTCAATCACCAATCCACCCAAGGAGGACCGTCTTCTCACTCTGCAATCCGTCACTGGGGCCTTCCTCAACCCGAAAAAGACTGATGGCCAAAAGGGTCGCGTGTTGCGCAACATGACCACCACTGCGTTCAAGTCTCGACCTCTGCGCACCGTCGGTGGCCGTGCTGTCCAGATCCCTTTCGACTTTGTACCCGAGTTCAAGCCCCAGGAGCTGGCCGTCGAGTTCAGCCTGGTGGTCAACGACGAACAGACCGGCAAGAAGCACCGTATTCACGCTTACAGCGGCTCCGTCCAGGTGGTCGAGCCTCCCAAGAACTGGTTCGACCTGCAGTTGCTGTCGGCGTACCTCTTCGCAGCCGCCTTCGTCGCGGGTCTCGGCTACCTGGTGTACTCGACCTACGTCAACCCCGAGGACAAGACCGCCAAGAAGTTCGAAAAGCCTGTGGTCGAGAAGCAGGCTGGCGTCCAGGACGAGTGGATCGTAAGTGTATAATAGCCTGGGCAAATAGCTCAAAGTCTGCCGTCGGGAGCGATCGAGCAAGATGAAACCTCTTGCAATCGATTTACTGACCATTGTCCATGCTTTTTCTTGTGACTCTTTTCAGCCCGAGCACCACCTCCGTGCGCGCAAGGCTAAGGGCAAGAACGCCGGTGCTCTCAGCAGCGGGGACGACGAGCCTTCCACTCCTAAGCGCAAGAGCAAGGGCCGCAAGTAAGCTCTCCCACCAGCAAAGAGTCTCTCCGTAGTTCCTGTCGCTGAATCGACCAAGAATGTCGCAAACGAGACTATGACCGCATCAAAGCATATCCACGTCCGCTCTTCCTTTGTTGGAAAGTTGCGACATTCCTTTCCTCTCTGCTCTCATCTTGATTGAGAGCAAGCCCACCTCAATGTAAATATTGTAATACGCCCCATGTATGCCAATCCATGCTAGGGTTTGATGTAACAAACAAAAAAAGGCATTGGCTATCCTAGCTGCTTTGTATTGTTGGTGGGGGGGGAAGCCGTCGTGTAGTTTGCAATCTTGTTTGAGGGCGAAGGGGCGACCAAAAAAAAAAAAAAAAAAAAAAAAAAAAAAAAAATCGGGCCGATCCAACTTTCAGTGCGGGTGATGAAATGAGGAGAATCGGCGTGGCTGCTGCTGTGTGCACACGTCAAAAAGCGCTGTCGGAACCTCCACAAAATTGCGCGCAACAGCAGCTGCACCAAGCCGCGGTGGTTACGATCTTGCGAGGTGCAGATGCTGATCAAGCATGTCAGGGTCCAAAATGCGTTCTGGCGGGTTTTTGACGGGCTGGGTTTCGCCTCTTTCCCTTGGTCTTGGGAGTATGAAGCGCTCGGTGGTTGTGTGTTGACTACCATCGCTCAACTGAGGTAACAAAGGTCAAGATGCACGATCAAGATGCGTCGCCCTATTTGACATTGACTATCTCGCAGGCACTTTCTCTGCCTGCACCGAGTGCTCCGGAGCCTCGGCAGCATGAGTCTGTTAATACGATGCTCGATGCGCGCGCGCAACATATGCCGGATACGCTGGCGGTGGGGTTCACATCGCTCAATGTAGAGACGGCTTCGTGGGTCTGTCATTGCCTGACGTATGCTCAGATTCGAACGCTGGCTGTCAACTTGGCTGGTCAGCTGAAACAGTATTTGCCGCCGAAGGCATCCAATCCGAGATCACCTAACGGCACTCCGCTCGTAGCGGTACTTTCGCCGAGCGGTGTGGATCTGTTCGCTCACCTCGTCACACTGTGGAGACTCGGATATGGTGTGCTGTGCATCGCGCCCGGCTCTCCCGCAGAATCCATCGCTAACCTTCTCCAACTCACACAAACCGAAACTATCCTCGCACATGAAACACAGCTCGATGCCGCACACCATGCTCTCCACTCCCTTCCAGCCAACAAGGACTCCCTTCGCGTCCAAGTATGCCAGATGCTTTCCCACCCTCTTGACTTGCTCAGCTCCTCAACTCCCAGCATCCCATGCCAGCACGATGCGGTGAGTGGCGAAGACGTGCTAGTGACCATGCACACCTCGGGCTCTTCCGGTCTACCCAAACCCATCTACCAATTGCATCGCTTCTGGACCTCGTCGCTCCTCTCCGCACACGGTCGCACTCTCTCCGCATTCACAACCACCCCACTCTACCACGGTGGAATGTCCGATCTCCTCCGTTCCATCCAAGCCGGCTCGAGCATCTTCTTCCACCCCACGGCCCACCCTGGAGCTCTGTCGACCTTGGCCATCTGCCACGCAGTCGAGTCTTGCCCGAGGAGCGTGCGGTATTTTCTGAGCGTTCCGTACATTTTAGATTTGCTGTTTTCGCAGGGGGAGGATGAGGGGCGCAAAATGCTCAAAAGTATGGAGATGGTCAGTACTGGTGGGGCGCCATTGCCGCAGGTGTTGGGGGATAGGATGGTGGAGCAGGGAGTGAAGCTGGTCAGTAGGCTGGGTAGTTCGGAATGCGGGTTCCTCATGTCATCCTGGCGCGACTTTGATCATGACAGGCAGTGGAATTCTCTGCGCATCGCTGATGATCTCGGTCACAAGTGGCTACGCTTCGAAGCGGTGGGAGACCTGTATGAACTCGTCGTGACCAAACACTGGCCGACCAAGCTAGTTGCAAATAGAGACGACGGCTCGTATGCCACGTCCGACCTGTATGTCAAGGTGGAAGGGAAGGCGAATACGTGGCGGTACGACTCGCGCTCGGATGACATGCTCGTGCTCGTCTCCGGTAAGAAAGCCAGCACGTCCGCAGCGGAGGCGAAGCTCAAGTCGTCCACGTTGGTGAGCGAGGCGATCGTATTCGGTGCCAATCGAGCCATCCTTGGAGCGCTCATCTTCGTTTCCCCCACCGAAGCCGGGCCAGAAGCGAAAACGTTGGATGATGGCACAAAGATGCGCATGCTGCAACAACTTCAGCCGATTCTGGCCGACATCAACGTTCGCTCGCCCCCGCACGCCCAACTCGCGACTGAGATGATCTGCCTGCTGCCGCCTAGCGAACTGGCGTCGATTCCACGCGCGAGTAAAGGCACGCTCCAACGCGCAAGAGCCTACACGCACTTTGCTACACTGATCGATTCGGTCTACCAGGATTTCGAAGAAGGTCGAACGCTGCGTCTGCCGGACTCTGACACTGCAGCTCCGAGTGGGAAGAGGGCTCTCGAGGGAGAAGCATTGGTGGATTGGCTGCAACGTAAGGTTGAAAGTATCAATGGAAACCAGGTGGATCGTGATGTGGATTTGTTTGTGGCGGGAGTTGATTCGATTCAGTCGGCACGCATCCGGGCAGCTATTCATCAGCATCTCGATCTCGGTGGAAGACTCTTGGACCGGAATGTGGTGTACCAGTATCCGACGCTCCGTCAGCTCTCGCACCATATCCAAGCGGTTCAATCCGGTACCGTCGAGGATGGAGATGGTGGTCGTTCGCAGAGGGAGATCCGACTGATGCTCGAGTTGGTGGACAAGTATTCTGGTCCTGCAACCGCACCTCCGCTGCGAGCTCACGACAAGGTTCGAAATGGGAAAGGGACGCTGTACATCCTCACGGGAGTCACCGGTGGACTCGGCGCACAGTTGCTTAATGTCATCCTATCGTCGATCACGCCGTACGATCGTGTCGTCTGTCTCGTTCGAGCTTCTTCGTCGCAACACACCACCGATACCTGGGGGAGGGAACGCGTGCTGATGTCGCTCGAGACTCGGTGTCTGTATGCGGCGCACTCGCGCGTCAAGATGGAAGCAGGACAGGTGGAGTGTCTTGCGTGCGACTTTGCTGAAGCTGGTTGTGGGGCGTTGGCCAAAGCCGGGTTACGCAGGGCGTTGCATCACGAGAATGTCGTCACGATCCACGCTGCTTGGTCGGTAAATTTCGTCGCTGGACTATCGTCGTTCGAGATGGAGAACATTGGTGGTCTCGCCCACCTGATGGACCTTCATGACGATCTGGTGCAACGATGCGACGATGCGCGCGAGAGTCGATTCGTCTTCTGCTCATCGGTAGCAAGTGTGTTGGGTCATCCGCAAGAATGCGTGCAGGAGACTTTGTCGACTGACCCGTACGATGCGGTGGGCATGGGATATGCTAGAAGCAAGTGGGTGGCCGAACAGATCGTCACTCGTCGATCTGGAAGTGTCGTCCGAATCGGTCAGCTCACCTCGGATACCGTCAATGGCGTTTGGAACGAAAACGAGGCATGGCCCATCTTGATCCGGTTAAGCCAACACGTGCAGGCATTCCCAGACTTACAACATGAAAGCCTGCACTGGCTCAGCACAGACATCGCCGCACATGCCATCCTTGACCTCACAACCACCGCCGAACCGGGCATCTACAACTTGGCCCAACCAACTACAGCCCAATCCACAAGCACAGCACCGAGATGGTCTCCCCACCTCTATACGTGGCTCCAGGCAAGCGGGTTGCAACTCGATCTGGTCTCACCGCAAAAGTGGCTCGACAAGCTCCGCAACAACGACGCATGCGATCATCGAGGTCTGCTCGCATTGTGGGAGAACAACTTTACCTCACCGCCACCAGCTACGCCGACAAGGTTTATCTGTGATAAAGCGCTGCAACACAGCCCCAGCTTCCGCCAATGGCAGAGCCAAGGCGTCACCCAAAGCTTGATCCAAAAGACGGTGGAGCGTTGGAAGCACATTCAGTTTCTCACCTAAGATTCACTGCACTCACTTTGGCGACCCTCAAACGTGCCCGTCTCCATCCCGCTTGGTGTGAACATTGATGTGTGAATGAGATTGGCACGTCGCCTCTGCGACCCAGGTGAAACAAGTGACATGGCATTGCACTATGCAGCGGAGGAAGCGGCACTTGACGCCGGCCCAGACTCATTCTGCGACGGTCTCTGCGCTGGCGGAGGAGGACCGCCGTGAGGTGGCTGACCGCCTGCAAAGTGTGGGCCGGCGCCATAGGGCATTGCTCCCGGCCCTGGTTGGCCTGGGTAGTACATTTGAGGGGGTTGCCCTGCGTGAGACGGATGCGGCTGACCTTTTTGGAGGTGAGGGGGAGGAGGACGAGGACCTCCCGCAGCACCAGGTGGCGGCATCGGCATAAATTGCTGTTGCCCGCCGGGTGGACCATTGCCCATTTGCGGACTGTACATGGTTTGGGGTGCTCCGTGCTGGTGCATGGGTGGAGAAAACTGCATCTGGCCCATAAACTGCTGCGGAACTGCGCCATAAGGCATGGGTGCACCTTGCATGCTTGGTGCCATTTGCATCGGCATACCAGGCTGTCGACCTTGAGGCATACCTTGCGGCTGTGGCTGGCCGGGGGGATATTGATACGGTGCGCCACCGTACGGCTGGTAGACCATGCCGAACGGTTGTTGCTGCGGACCGGGCCCTCCAGGTCCAGGGGCAGGCCCAGGTCCGGGAGCAGGCACTGGTCCGGGCCCTGCGGGTGCCATGGGCATCTGGCCTGGATGGAGAGGCTGAGGCCCTGGCTGCGGTGTCTGAGCACCTGGATGCATGCCGGGCTGCATCATGCCAGCGTGACCGGGGACGAACAAGCCAGATCCATCTTCCATCATAGCTCCAGGAGGGGCGACTACGAAATGCTGGCGGTAAGGTTTGCCGCTGAAAGCCCACATGGGTCCAACCGACTTTGCATCGGGCACCTTGCTCACCTTGAAAGGGTTGAAATCCTCGCGAATGTGCAAACTGCCGGGAGGGTGCTTTTTGATGACCTTGTTGCCAAAAAAGGGGTTGGCTGGTTCGGCTGAGGTGGAAGCAAGGCGAGGCGTCGAGGTGAGCGATGGTCTGGCAGACAGAGCTGCGGCTGCGGCGCTGTGCACGGGGCTACCTGCGACCGGTGCGACGGTGGCAGCGGCAGGAACAAAGGTGCTCGCCGCGCCGCCAGGGGTGAAGCTGGCTGCGTTGGGGTTAAATGGCTTGAACGAGCTTGCCTTGGCGCTAAGCTTGAATGAAGAAGTGCTGGCGGAGATTGGCAGGCCGCCTTCTGGCTTGGTTGGAGCCTTTGCTGCATCGCTGCCCTCGGCATTGTCAGTGCTGGTGCCAGCAGCTGCGGCGGCCTGGCGCGCCTTGAACTTGTCTGGATTGAAGGGAGGGATTTTGGGAATGGTCATTTTTTGCAGCATCGCCTTGCTCTCTGCTAGCTTCTGGGCATTCTTGCTGATCTGCGCAGAGCCTGAGCCACCTGCCGGGCTGGCGACGTTGGAAGCCGATACCTGAGCAGCACGCGAAGCTGCCGAGGCTCTGCTGGCGTCTGACTTGAGCAAAGCGGACGAATGCGAAGGCGAGGGGCTTAGACTCTTTTGCAAGCTCGGATCGCGAGGCTTGTCGGAGGCAGCGTCTGCCTTATCCTTCTGCACCATGTCGGCGACATCCGAAGGCATCGGCGTCTTGAGCTTAAACGAGCTCGCCCAAGATTTGAGATCGGCAAGACGAGTGTCCTTCTCCTTCTTGGCGAGAAGCGCCTTCTTTTTCTCGAGACGTTCGCGCTCGGAACTAACAAATTGGCGGAAGTCACCCATAAGCGGGTTGTCGGCGTCGACAGAAGACTTTTTGCCAGATGTATCCTTGGCCTGCGATTCTTGAGGGATGCTGGGACTAGGCACCTTGACGTTGACCGTGGGCGGGTTGATGACAGGCGGCGGGGTAGCGGTAACAGGCTCTGCAGGGGTAGGAACGGCGGTGGCGGTGGTGGGGGCGGGAGCGGGAGCGGAAGCGGAAGCGGAAGCGGAAGCGGAAGCGGAAGCGGAAGCGGCAGCAGATTGGGCAGCAGAGGCAGCAGCAGCCGGAGTAGTACCGTTGGGCTTGGTCGCGGCAGCCTGTGTCGCGGCCGATGCGGCGGCAGGCGCAACCTGAGATGCCTTCTTGGCGCTAGTAGCAGAAGCAGCGGCCATTTTGTTGCGTAGCGCGGGAGGCACGTAGGCGTTAGGGTTGCGGACAACGGCGCCATACTTGTCCTCCTCATTGACACCGGAGTCGTCTGCCTGACCTCGCTCTTCCGCCAAGTGAGGGTTGTTGGTAGCCTGACCCATGATTTCGCGGGCGATACGGTCAGCCTCGCGTTCGCGATCGCGGAAGTCCTTGCCGCTGCGGTCGAGCTTGGTGGTGTATAGGTTTTCCTCGTAATTTGACTTGATGCCGAAGCGTGCTTCGTTGGCAGCAAACTGATCCCAAGGTTTGCCGGCGTCGCTCGAGTCGAGACCACCACCAACGTCGTCGGAGTCGGCCCAGTCCGGCATCTTGCCGTTGGTGTCAAAGTCGTCAAGGTTGGCGAGACCCGGGTCGTCGGACCATTTCTGCAGAGCCCTGCCGCTGCCGAGGGGATCGAACGACTTGGAGATCTCGGTGTCGGTTCGGAAGGACTCCTTCTCGCGTGCCTCGCGCATGTCCTTGGCTTGCTCCTGCACCCTGAGCTCGGCAGCCTCAATGCTCTCGAGGTCCTTGGAGTTGATGAGGAGCGATGACTTGAACTCGCCCAGCTGAGGCTGCGCATCCTTGTCCTTTGCGGGCATGATCTGCTGCACCGACGCCAAGGCAACGCCGAGCTCGCCGCCTTCGGTGTTGGCTGCGGAGAAGATGCCAAAGAACTGGGTGCCGCCCTTGACGGTGACAACGACGGGGTTGCCGATCAGCGTGACAAGCAAGAACATGAGACGCTCGTGCATGAGCTTGTGCGAGCCATCCTGGAGAGCGCCAGCTCCGAGCGAGGGGAAAGCAGTCGACTGGTTGCTGATTGCATTGGAAGTCGCACCACCGCGCTGATTGGCTGACTTGTTATCCACAGCTGGCCTAGCTCCAGGTAGGTTGCGCTGGGTGTTGTTGTTAGAGGTAGTGCTGGAAGGCGGGCCATTGCCCCATCTAGAGATGTGCGGGGGCGCTGCTGTACCAGCACGGTTGGCTTGCGCGCCGCCTCGACCGCTGGACTGGGTGTGGGCGCCGCGAAAGCCCGTGTTAGATGCACCGCGGCCCCTCATGCTACCATTGGTGGCCATGTTGCCTCGACGCTTGGTGGAGAGGTTCGCCGATTGAAGCTGGTTACTATGCAGGATGGGTGGGAACTGAGATAGGCGTCTGCTACTGCATGCGCGAGCGTTGGAGCAAGAGGTGGGCAGGCTTGATTGCTGGAATGTGGCCTAGCAGCACAAATCTAGGCGTGCTTCTTGTAAGAAAAACACGAATGTCGAGCACGTATACACGGATTCAACTAAGAAGCCTATGTATCGTTGCTGCGAAAGCCTCTTCGCCAGCAAGAGGCTGGATGGACCCTGACCACAAAGAGTGGGGAGAGGGTGAGGTTGGTGTGCCTGAACAGGAACCGACGGTCCTTGTCGATACAGGTGGCGCCACGGGGATCGGTGAGATGATCCAGCCCGCTGTCCGAGTGGGAAGGAGGGATGTGGGAAGGAACAAGGGACAGAAGCTGGGCTGTGGACAGGATGGGACAAGGAGAAGAAAAGGAAGGCTGCGTCGCCGAGCCAACAAGTAAAGTAATGCGACTCGATTGCAGCGCGGAAGAGAGGGTGTGTGTTGCGTGGGCTGCTAAGTGTGTGTGTGTGTGTGTGTGTGTCTATGTGTCTGTCTGTGAGTGAGTGTGAGTTGACGATTGCGGCTGCACCAGCACAAGCCTTCTCCGATGCGATTTTGTCGCTCGACTCGGATTGTGGCCCATACTCACTCTACTCTACTACAGGTACTCACTACACTGGCGCTTCAGCTTTGGCTGGCTGCTTGCACCGCTCATCCGACAGGAACAAGCCAAATTTCAATAATAATAATAATAATAATAATAATAATAATAATAATAATTTCGCATTTTTTTTTTCCCTCTTCCTGAAGCCATTCCGCCGAATTTGTAGTGATTTGTGTGGAAATTGTAATCGTTGCCCTTTGTGCCCATTTCAAATCCATCTGAGCTGGGTTAGCAACCAGCAGCACAAGCTGGCCATCAACCATGCTTGGCATATACTACTATGAATACGCAAATCATCCTAGCCTAGACGATCCTCTGTTGACAGCAATGGAGATCGCAATCAAGAATACGTTCCAGTATCAAACACATTGGCTTTCATGTTGTGTTTGTGTGTCATACATCTGTATGACTTGCACGAGCCTGCAAGCGTTTGACGGTGAATGATGGAGTGGAGATTTAAAAAAAAAAAAAAAAAATGAAAAAAAAATCGCGCAGTACATTGCTATCCTGGTACAGTACAGTCCATGACTTGAAGTAGATGCATCCAAAGCGTCATTCTGATGCAGAGGTCAACATATCCGCACGAGCTTTTATCCTGATCAGAGCTCCGTGTGGACGTTGGATGCGCTTTGCCAGCGGATCCAGTCTAGCCATCCCGAAATCTTTGTGGCATCGCCAGCTGCTGCGCCGCCAACGTTGGCTCTGGATGCCCACCAGTTGGAAGAGGCGTTGCCGAATCCAAGCGTGCTTCCGATCGGCACCTTGAGAACACGTGCACAGATCCACACGGCTCCTCCGCCGCCGACCACGACCATGCCAATGTAAGCCCAAAATTGCCAGCGGCTCGTCGAAAAGCTGAGCGCGTTGCCATCATTGCCGCCTTGCACGGCGCCTTTTGGATCGACGGCGATGGCGCAGATCAATCCATAAAGATCAGCAGACTGTCCGTCGCGAATGCTGATGTTGAGCGGTCCAGCGCCCAACCCTGGAATCTTGAGACCCAATTTGCGGCAGTAAGTGTCCGGTTGCACCTCGTGCCGCTGCTGTGCCAGGTCGAGGTCCGCTTTGGTCGCGACGAACAGCGATGGCATCGACTGCAGCAAAGGATACTGCTGGCGCAGATTCGAAATGTAGCTGAACGAGTTGGTATCGCTCGAATCGTAGACAAACACGATGACGTCGGCTGCCGAAAGCTTGGCCGTGTTGCGCAGCACTTCGGCCTCGTAGCGAGAACCGAACTCCTGCAGCACAAGGTAGCGCTCCGCACCGGCCTGCTCAACTGTGCTGACTACGCTCATCATCTTCTGCGTCGGCTCGTATGTGTTGGAGAAGCGTTTGCCTACCATGTTGCGCAGAATCGCCGTCTTGCCGCTGCCGGCCGCACCGAGGACGAAGCCAAGGAAGACGCTCCTCTGGACGGCGCCCTTCTTCTTCTTGTCCGTCTTCCTCGGCCGCGTCAGCTTCAAGGCTGTGGTGGTGGTAGGTGGACATGGCGTGCGGTCGCGTGACGGTCTCGAACCGGGAGGACCTGTTGGCGTCAATGGCATGGGCGAAGGAGCAGACGAGCTGCTTGAAGAGCCTGCAAGTGGCAAGGAGGGATAGCCGAGATATGCGAGGTAGGCGAGTGTGGTGCGGTGGTCGAGCAGAGTGGTCATGCTCCACTGTGCGAGCCAGCCCTGCAGTGTCACGGCACCGTGCTCGTCCGTGATGGTGGACGCAGGGAAACCAGATCCTTGCCATGGATTTCGATTGTCTGGCGCAGTGATAAAGAGACTCTCGAGCTCCTCGTCGCTGAGAGCACCGTCGCGATCCTTGTCGTGCACCTCAAAGATGTCGGTCAAGAACTGATAGCCGTGGGGGGATAGTTCGACGGAGCACTCTGGTGGGACTGCAAAGGATGGCCTGACGAACGAATCCTCGAGGGTGAGATCAGCGCCGTAACCAAAGGTGCGGAGAACGGTCCAGGTTGTCTCTAATCGTCCACGCTGAATGAAGAGGGTGTGGAGATAGAGGAAGCCCGCCATGGTGAGACTACCTTGGCGTAGATGTGGGTGGTGAGCCGCAACGTCTCCGTTGGCGCTGGAAGAAGCGGCGATACTGGCGTTGTCGTGGCTGTAGCGCAAGCCGGCCACTGGAGCGTGAATGACGAGGTCCTTGATGCCTTCGAGTTCTGATGCTTGCAAAGGGGTGTCGAAGCACTTGCGCTGGAAATCGTTGAGTTCGGCATCGCTGAGCAAGCCGTCCTTGTCCGAGTCGCAGAGTCGAAAGATGCGCTTCAAAGCATCGACGCAAGCGGGCTTGAGGACGTGCTCACGGCTGTCGTATAGTGGAGCAGTTGGATAGAGGACGGCCTTTTGGGCAAAGTAAAAGACCTCGCTGACGTTGAGGGGGATGCGCGCCGAGCACTCTACGCAAGTTTCGACTTCCTTGAACTCGGCCATGACCGGCGCGAGCTCGTCTTCGAGCGCAGCATTGGTGACGTCTCCGGAGCGCAAGTCGATTTTGTTGCCGACGAGGATGACGGGCACATTGATACCTAATGAGCGAATGTAAGGAAGCCAATAGGTGGGTATACGATCGAACGAAGAGGGTGCCGAGATGGAGTAGACGATGCAGATGACATTGGCCCTGCGGAGCTCGGCTTCGAGGTTGGCGCGGTGTTCTGGACTAGAGCTGGTGTCGACGATCTTTGTAACGACCGCTTCTGGAGCGACTTCGGGAGGTAAGGTGATGGGTGGGACGACCTTTTGGACTTTTGCGACATAGGCCTCCTTGACGAGCGAGGTGATGAGCGTGGATTTGCCCACGTCCGGATCACCGGCGAGGACGATGCGGACGTCTTTACGCATGTGGGTTTGGGTTGGAGTTAGGCAGCCTGTAGCACGCGTAGCACGCTCGCGGAGCGGAGCGGCTAGGACTTGTGTCGAGGTGCGGCGGAGCTTATCTGCGTCGGTGACAGATTGCAAGCGTGATTGCGGGCGAGGCAAGAGGTGCAAATGAAGACGGGCGCGATGTTGAAGAAAGTTGATCAGCTACGCCTGCAAGTGGAGATGACGTTGGCAGCTGCTGTCGGAAGATGATCGGTCAAGATCAAGGCGAAAGGAGAGGTGCGAAAGATGGCGGCACCAGTATGCGGGGCGGCGTTGGCAACTTTTTTGGAAGAGGTCGGTCGGTCGGTTGGTTGGTCGGTTGGTTGGTTGGTCGATGTAGCGGATATGAGCCAAGTAGGCTGAAAGAAAGCGTGGCAGCTGCAGTAAGTACGATTTCTCGACAAATTATTTATTAATACGACTGTATTGGCTGCTACCGTCGAAAAAAGCGCACACCGAAAAATCTACAACAGAGTGTATAAAATTCAACTTGAACCGCAGCTTTCTCAGAACAAACCGAGCAAAGCCTACTCGGCACTGCTGTACTGTACTGTACTGTACTGTACTGTACATCTGAAAGGGGCAGTGCAATTGCAAGTAGGAACAATTCCGATGGTTTCGACCCAACAACATGATGGGAACAAAGGGCAGATGTTAGGTTAGCTTGTTGGCCATCGCAAGTCGAAAGCCAATAATAATCGTGATCGTGATCGGGTGCATCTAAACAGTGTTAAGCTTCTCTGCACCCTTTCTTCTTTTTTTTTTTTTTTTTTTTTTTCTTTCTCATCGCCGCAGGAAGAACTCAGCCTTTTGCAAATACTCTCGAATCAAACACACACACACATCCCATCACGCTTCAATCCAACTGGCATCCTTCTCTTCAGCCATATTGCCTAGCCCCGCTGCATCCTTCCTCTCCTTGCTTCCCTTGACCCTATGCTGTGCATATCCAGCTGTGCATTATATCCAGATGCGAGCCGCAGGTAGCCTAGGCAACAGTGGAGCTTGCTGGCCTCGACTTTTCTCTAGCTCTTTGCAAGGGCAATCTTGCCATCGTCTTTGAACGGTGCCTCCTTGATTGACGAGGAAACGCAAGCGAGATCTTGAGAACCTCGTCCCTCGCCAGCTTCACCTCTACCCCTCCCCTCGCTTCTGTTTGCGCATTCTGCTCGTCATCTGCATGCCTCCCTTCTTCAGGTAAGTTGTTTCCTTCCATGCCTTTTCTACGAACCACTTCAATACCGCTCCAATCTGCACAACCCCATTCAATCACGTAAACCAACGCAAGCAACAACGGCTTCCAGTCCGAAGGCCACCGTTACTCGCCGGCGCATCCTCGATGTTGCCTTCATCTGGTCTTTCCTCTTCAGAGGTGGACCCATGCGAGTGGGAAGGTCCGCGTACTCCTCCTACCTTTTCGGCCTATGCCGAGGTCGGTCATTGATCTCCGGAAGCACCGCCGTCGCCATCTTTGTCCATCGGTCGTCTCGGCGATGCATGCGCAAAGCGTGTCGCGCGAGTTCTTCTGCACATCTGCTCTAGCTGGGCGAGTTGTAGCTCAAAAGCGCTGGCTGTCTTTTTCCAAGATGAAAAGCGCCCACACCAGAAATGATACTCTCGTCAAGCTCGATCGTGTCGGTCACCAACCTCTTTTCCTTTGTCCGCATAACGATGCGAATGCCCGTGTCATTCGACGTCTGACAACGCCCCGCAAACTGCGTCTAGTCGTCTTGCCCACTCTCAGCCCTAGAGCATACAACCCCAAGACACCACCCTCCTCTGCAAACCTGGATGGGCAAGGAAGAGGGTCAAGCGTCTCTAGTCAGCTGTGGTTGGGTGGGCACGTTGCTTTGCGCCTGGGCACCCTGGTTTTGCTCGGAATTGGCACTTGTGCTGAGTTCGAGTGCGATCGGTGTGGTCGGTTTGTCGTTTGCATTGCTGTTCGCAATTCAATCTGGGCGGTGCAATGCAAGGCGGGTTGACGCTGCTCCATCGGGCCAAGAGAATGGAACCGGGCCGCCAAAGTAGATCAGAGTTTAGATCGCAGCTAGACTCCACGTCCGATGTATGTCGGATGCTTGGGATTCAGGCTTCGTTCCCGACTGTAGACTTTGTCAGCCTTTGTGCTCGACTCATGTTCGGGGTAAGGAGGATGCTCAGCCTCCCCTTTCGGGGCAGGCGAAGGCTTGAGTGCAATCGGTGGCGTTCCCTCCCTCCCTCTTGCCAAAGAGAGAGCGGGACCAACTCGACGCGAGACTACTCTCGGTCTGGAAGCCATCTTGTTGCGTTCTATCCGTTTGGTGGTTCGTCCTGGCTTGATTCGGTTCGTATGTAGTGTTTTTTTATTTTTTTGGCAAGATTCCAACAATCGCTTGCCCTGAAACCATCAATCGCTTTCGTCCCAACGTTGATCCCGAGATCTACCCGACCATGGGTCTTTCTCTCGTCACCAGCCCCCACCCTGCTTGCTGCAGTTTCGACGAACACATCCTCTCCCTTCCTCTGCTCATCCCATGTACAGTACCGTCACTCCTCATCTTCAGCTCGATATTATCAAACATGGAAAGATGCATTTCACAAAAAAAAGGAATCATGGTGTGGTCGAAATGAGAAACAGGCGCCTAGTGCAAGGGAAAACGAGAGCGAAAAAGACGTGGGTAGCTACTTGTTGGCCGCGAGCGGCGTTCAGCAGCTACTTGTTGGCCGCGAGCGGCGTTCAGCTTCGAATGCGGATGCCCTTATCCTGCACAACGTTGTTGCCGAACCTTCCAGCCCTACCGCTCCTGTCGGGGTGATCCAGTCCCAGCGCATCGTCCGGCTGGAACTTGTGCTCGTACAGCAGATCGTCGTCCTCCAGATACGTCGGCTGCTTGTACGTCGACGACTGCACCAGAGCGAACCTAAACTTGGCAAACTCCTTCTCTGGCACTTCCAGTCGCTCCTGTAACCTCCTCCTCGTCTCTTTAAACGGCTCGTTGCGCTTGACCACAAATCGGAACGGTACACCGTGCGTACGCGAAAGCTCCTTCGAAAAGTGGAACGCGTTGATGATCTTGTCATCCTCCGTCAACTGAAGCTCATCCAGCGCCACCTCCTCGGCGAACAGCTCGGCGTTTTCACCAATGTTGCCGATCATCTCGACACCATTCAACTCCCGCTGTTGACGACCGTTGTGGATCGCCTCGAACAGGCGAACCTTTTGGCTACCGTTCGGCGTCAACTTGACCAGCTTGGCGAGCTGATCCGTCACTTCGACAATCGTAGCCGTCTTGGGCAGAAGGAACGAGTGCACCGATTCCTCCTTGTTGTTGGCGCCGGTCCAGAAGATCTTGAGACTGCGCTTGGTTTCAAGCTCGATGATGCTGACGTCGAGCAACTCGTAGTACAGCAAAGACGCCTGACCCTGGATGTAGCTTGGCGAAACAATCTCGTTGACGGTTTGGTTGGCGGTGCGCTTCAGCACCGTCTTGGGCGAGCCGTTGGGACCGTTGCCAGTCGTGAAACGAAGCTTGAAGGGATCGTGCTTCAGACGCTCGCCTGCCTTGGCTGCCATCATATCGTACGTCATCTTCTTGCTAAGCGTCAGCTCGAACTCGGACTTGTACGCGGCATCGTCAAAGCGTGGCTTGAAGAGCACCTTGATTTGGTTTTGCAGAAAATCGTAGAACTGGATCGGGTTCGAGTAAAGCGACTGCGACTCGTAGTCGTGGGCATCCTTCTCAGAGAGCTCGATCTGGAAGCAAATGACATCGCCGTCCTGGATCTCGCTCTGTGAGAACGTCGCCTTGGGCTTCATCTGCTCGATCATGCCTGGCTTGATCTCCTCGAACAGCTTGACCTGCGTTGTAGGCGGCCATCGCATCAGCTCGTTGATCGTGAGCACCAGATCGCCAACCTTCATGTGACGCTGCACATACACGCGAGAAACGCCTAGAAGTGTCTGCCTCGACGTGTCAAAGTACTTGAGGAAGATCATCATCGAGGGGTTGGCCTCGTTGGTTGGGATGTCGTTGTTCACCACCTCGAGGAAGAGGCGCAAGTCATGTTGGCGCGAGGCCATTCGGTCGCGGACAGTCTCGAGTGTCAGGTTGGGATCGTTCTCGGGCACCACCGTATCGGGTCGCACCGTTTTGTTCTGGCGGTTGACAAGCACCCACATGCGGATGTGGTCCTCCGGCAAGTTGTACTGCGCTGCGATGCGCGCCTTGAAGTTGAGGTAGAGCTCGTTTTTCAAGACGCGGAAGGTTGGCAAGTCGGTCGCAGGAAGATTGCGCTCCTCGAATGTGGCAAGGTCGAATCCCTGGTGACCGCGGAAGGTGTCTTCGGTGATCAGCTTGACAGTGAGGTACAGGTGCTGCTCCTCACGTTCACGCTTGCGGGCCTCCAGCTGCAGTCGCTCGTCCTCCAGGCGCTGGCGCAGGTGTACAGGGGTGTCCTCGGGCGCCAAGGGCTTCAGTACCTCGTCAATATCGCGCTCGCGCACGTAGACAAGCATGTACGCGTTGGTGAAGCGCTTCATCGCGCGGACAGGAGCCCGAGCACCGATCTGGCCGGCTGGATGTCCATTGGGGATCTCGCCTCCGTAGTTATCTTCGAGGACCTCCTTCTCGGTGACGGGGGTCACGCGGTCGTCATCAAACTTGAACCAGTTGCTGTCTTTCTCGGGCTTCAGCAAGGCAAAGTAGTGGCCGCCGTGCAAGTCACCCGAGTGGACGAGGACACCATGCAGCTTGTACTTCCAGTCCTCTTTGCTGACGGGTGACTCTTTGTCCAGATAGTCGGCAAGATCGATTGCCAGGGGGAACTCGTGACGGTCGTTGATCTTGACCATCGAATCCTTTTCGATGTCGTACTCGAATCGCTTGAGCTGAAGATGCAAGACGGGTGGGAAATTTTCAAAGATGACACCCTTCTTTGCATCTTGCAAGCCGTAGCCTTCGGCGTGGTACTTGTTGTCGCCCTCGAGCATCTCGGTCTGAACGTAGTCGCGGAAAGAGTCGGCGAGGTTGTTCATGCCCTTGACGTTGAGCTGGATATCGTAGAAGTCCTCGGAACGCGAGGACTCGTAGTCGACGTTGACACACTTGAGGTAGGACTTCATCTTACCAACGAACAGACGGGTGATGGCACCGTCTGCTGCAGTGCCCTTCATCTTCGTCTCGAGCTTCTCTTGCAGCACACGGTTGAACTCCTGGACATCATGCTGGAGGAAGCTGTCGAGCGACTTCCATCCGAACGACTTGGTCAACTCGTTGGTTCCAACGGGCTGATCCGATGTCTGTAGCAGGTAGAAGACCCGTTGCAACGCCAATGCGACGCTCTCGGAGGGAATGTCGCCTTCGGTGGGTATTTGGTAGACAGCTTTGCGGAAGTAGTGTGTGCAGAAGAGCGACTGAAGAAGCGAGTTCATGTAGCAAGTCGCACCCTGATTCTTGAGACCGACGTAGCCGGTCTCCTTCTTGGAGTCGTAGTTGATGAAGTTGTGCCAGAGAACACCGGTGGGATCCTTGAGGACACGAACGTAGGCCGTGACATCGGCACAGTCGTTCTCGATGATGGGTCGGCTTCGGCCATCGGTGGGAACGGCCAGCTTGCGGAGCTCGTTGAAGCGGGTGAAGCCCCAGTCCATCTCCTCGGCAGTAAACCGATGGTGTGCTTGACTTGTCGAGAAGATGGTGGGATCTGATGGATTCGAAATGACGAGGGCGAACTGTGCACAGACATGCCATCCTTCGGGGCTGCCCTTGGGATCGGCGTAGTCGAGGTAGACCGAGACCATGTCATTTGGTTGACCGTTGGAGTTGCCGAAGGGGAAGAGGAGAATACGCCATCGATGACCACCGCACTCGAACTCTGGACCTGTGATCCTCTTGTCTAGCGAGCGCCATCCCTTGATCTTCCATGTGCACACGGCAAAGTCTTGCTCCTCTTGTCCCAGATCGGCAAGGTGCTTTTCCGCAAAGGCCTTGGCATCGTGGACGGATACAGGCTCCTCCACCTCCATTGGACCGGCGGTTTTGTCCATCTCTGGATTGACCAGCGTGGTCGAGGGATCGAGATGTGGGTCCATACTGTTGCTTTTGGTGTGAACGACACTGGATCCGAGGAGTGGACTTCTAGGGTGTAGCGAATCGAAAGCTGCGCGAACCTATCCGAATCCGAGACTGGGTCTGCTGACGATGTGATGTCCGTGCGCTGCAGTGAACTTGAATGCGGGCCAAGCGGCTGTGGTATGGAGGATTAATTCTCGCTGGTGAAAGATCTGCGAGTCTGCTCGGCCGGTGGCTGATTTACGATTGCTACGGAAAGTTGTGCAGCCCAGTGGATCGGTGTAGAGTCAAACGTGCGGTGCCCGTGTGGAGTCCGAAGAAATGGGGGTGCTTCGAACTTGGGTTGAGGAAGGAACGACTCGGTTGGTCCGGGAGGGAACAGGCCAATCAGAGACCTGATTAAAGAGACGAGTTGATGGGTCGGAAGCAGCCCGTGCGCACCAAAGATGAGAAACGAAAGTGTCGGCAGTCGTCCCAATGTTCGAGAGATGAAGTGGATATGCCAGCAAGCGTCACAAACGAGCCCGGCGAGTGCTCAGTGGCTCGTCTAGCTGCGATGAAGGGCGCGGAGGGATTGGAAGGACAGTGACAACGACGTGATGAAAATGGTATGTGGACTGGTTAGAAACAGGTGTCGACGACGACGACGACGACGGCGGCGGCGGCAGCAAACGGCACTTGCGTGGACGGACACTGGAAACTGAGAAAAGGGCCAAGGCGGCCAAGGCGTAGTTGAGCTGAAGCGTGGAGCGTGGAGCGTTGAGCGTGGAACGAGGGACGTGCGATCGGTGCGTTGTTGCTGCTGCCAGACAAATTCAGTCAGACTTGAGGCGAAGCTTATCGCCGAAAAAGGCTGGTTGCAGAAGGGCAGTGTCAGCAAAAGCTGAAGAACGCAGAAATCCGTGACTGAGCCACGAGCGTTTCGCTGGTCTGTGAGCAATTCGCTACACTAGTCCAGTCCGCTTTTAACTGGTTGGCTGCGACATGAAACACTTGAATACATACGCAGCTCTTTCAAAGACTTTTTTCCCTAAAGTCACACAAAACTCGAATACAATCCGGCGCGGGTTTGTACAGTAGTGTTCTGGAATTACAATCTCGATGTGGAGAATTCAAGTTGAGCCGAAAGATGAAATTCAAGTTCATCTTTGTGTGCAAAGAGGGACGACATCATGCCTTCCTCCCGTCCTCTTTGAACACCTGAGCACCTAATCTAACACCAAACGCATCCTTCTCCCAAGCAGATCCTTTCCGTCGATGCGCGCTCGTCGAGGATAGCGAGGCAGCGAGGCGGAGGGGTACCTTAGCATCAACAGATCGGGACGTCGCTTGCAAGCTAGCATTGTTGACTGCTGTTGCCTTGTCGAACGGAGAAGGCTCGATTGATTTTATTCGGTTAGCTGTGTTAAAGTTACAAGCTACAGCGTGTCGCGGGGTCGTGCCGGCCAGTGATCGGGTCTGTGGAGGTACCATGTTCGTCGAGTTGGCCTAACACCGTCCTTCTTTTCTTCCCTCTGGTGGCCTTTCACGCATGGTCCCGAGCGCTGGAGAGCTTGCTAAGCCTGGCAAGGTAGCTATGACGTTGTCTCTCGTAGTGCTTGCTGATCGGCAATTTGTACTTTATTATAGTTTACTACTCATCGAGGTGCCATCTCGCTAGGGGTCGGTCAAATTTCCAGCTACAGTATTGCGACCCACGATGAAAAATAAAACAAGATAGAGGATCTAAATTACGGCTGCGAAAAGCGGACATAAATCAGCACCTCGTTACCTCTGCATGGTATCAATAACAGGCGCCTATTATTGTTGGACTTTGACCGACAAGCAACCGACATAGCACGACCGTGGCCCCTTACATGGAACACGCCGCAGAGAGCGGCATTTATTGTACCGTAGCGCATAGGCAAGGCCATCGCTGCCAAGATCGACAACGGGCATGTTTGACACGGTGCGGCAACGCCAGAATGCGTGTCGTCCTACCGGATCGACACCGTGCAGCGAGGTGCCAACACGAACAGGCAGGCTACAAGACAAACTCCAACTAGCTGGACCGGCTGCGGTAAGGCAAGCTCCAGCCGCAACGAGCGCAAGAAACGAATATAGAGCCGACACACAAGTGCACGAGTGTCAACCGTACCTGTGTCTAGCATTATGGCAATGCACCTGTCAAACCTGTCAAATTGTTGTTCAGATTGCTGCCGGTAGGATATCTGCTGGCAGAGGCAACGAGGCGAAGTGACCTGGCTTGGGAAGCGGACAGGACTGGAGGCCTTCAGAGACGGATGGCGGCGGACGGGGAATCGGAGTCTTGACAGCTCAAAGAGGGGCCGCAGCACGAACGAGAGGGATACAAAAGTGTCTCCGTATGTCTGCCTTCTTGACACTGAGAGGCAAACGCCCGGACACCATCTGCAGGCTGCATTTCGAGACCAACACTACTGAAGCGCGAACGCGTGGGCACGGACGGATATTACGAGGTGCAGACAAAATCGCAAAAGTCGCCTGGTGAGGCTGTCTGTCTCAACGAGCTCCGCATTTTCCACGTCTCTTCGGTTGAAACCAGAACACCGTATAACTGGCAGTCTGCAGCGACAAGGCCGCACCTGCGTGCTCGCACAGGACTGAGAGAGGCATGTGCCCGTTCGGTTCAGGCTGGCTCAACTCCTCTTGAAAGAGGATGTGGGCTCAGCATGCCAGCCATCGAAAAGTCAAGCTAATAGGATGTGACAGCAAAATCCATCAACTGCGTGCCGCTCGAACTTGCTATGGCCGCGTCTCTGAACAAATCGTCAGGCTGTCAAACACAAAGCCATACCACACTACAGAACGAGCGATCCAATCGATGTCATCGCATCGAGGCCAGCAAGCTGGCTGTCATCGTGATGAGCAGTTCTGCATGCGAGTCGAGGGGCGAAGATATGCGTTCCGGACTTTTGATGCAAGTGACGCCGAAGGCCGAGGATTGACACTTGACTGAAATTGCGCTGCATGTCAAGCCACTCGTGCGTCCGAACTGCCTTCTTTTGCTCCGAAGCCGCCACGTTTTAGGTTTTCATTTGAGTGCTGCAAATCCACGCCAGCAGCGAACTCATCAAGGGTTGACCACTGGAGTGCCTTTTCGCCTTGTCCTCGCACGGCTGGCTCCCAAGTTGAACTGCAACGAGCCGATCATGAAAGTACAAGCGCTCGGAGCTTGGTCTGTCTTTGTGGTAAGCATTGACACCGCTAACACGATGATGGCACCTCGAGGACCTGTGCTCCGCTCGGACCTGTTCATTATACGTCAAGTTGACGTGTCCAAACGAAGCGCACCGGTCGCTATTGTAGTACTAGCTTCTGTGTATCTGGTGCCTAAGGGACCTTAGGCCGCTCGAGTGATGTGGGCCTTGACCTAGCCTCGGTCAATTCCACGCTTGTTTGTTGCAATGCAGTAGCTTTGCCTTCTTGTGTCAAAGAGTTGGCTCTGACCAGCGATAAGGTGTGACGTATTCGGGAGCGATGCAGAAGATGATGCTCTGCAACCAAGGCCAACGAGCTGGACAGATACAGTAGCCTCGGAAGCAGGACAGCACCGAGCGAATGGGTAAGTGAAGGTCTTCATTTTTTTATTTTTATTTTTATTTCTTTTGGAACGAGTAGATTGAATCACAGGCTCGGTGTTGCTAAGAAGCAAATTGAGGAAGCGCATGTCTCAGTGTCGGGGTGATTCCGATCAGAGAAGCCAGAGAAAGAGCATTGATTCAGCGCGCTTTTGAGCTTGCCTCACTTTGAGTGCATGGGTGACCTTGGCTTAAGCACCGTTCTGCCATGGTTTCAAGGTCGGCGAGCGCCAATTGTGAATGGCTCGACTTGAATCCCGTTGCTGTTGCTCAAGCAAAGAATGCGTTGCCTCGGTCTGACCGGCCTTTCGTGCATGGGTTCAAGCCTCGAGGCACAGGCACGACGCCGACCGTCTGTGAGTTGTATGCATTTCCAGTAGAGCATCTCTCTCAGCTGCCTGTGTGTCTGTCTGTCTATCTATCTATCTGTCGGTCGGTCGGTCGGTCGGTCGGCCGGCTGCAAGGCTGTCTGCTGCTCGATGTCCGAAACCATTGGCCACCGTTTCTGCCGCTGCACTTTTCGACATTTTGCCACTTCGGCCTCGGTATGCCATGAGCCTGGTTATGCCTCATCCTACGTGGACGCGCTTCCTGATTCACCTCCGCTCGTCGATCTTTGCATCTTTGCATCTGCGACACCTCTCTTTTCTCTTGGCCGCTCCGAACGAAACCCATCGTATTCAGGAGGAGCAAGACGAAAAGCACTTCGCTGCTTCCATCGCAGCGCTCATCGACGCTGCAGTACCCTCTCGCTTTGCCTCGCGTCGCTTTCAAGGCAGCGACCCTAGTCGCCTTCGCGTCTGTCCGTACCTGTCGCCTATCTCTGCTCTTTTTGGCCTCGTCACCATCTTGATTCCTTTCCACCATCTACCACTCTCGCTCCTCTCTCTACCCAGCTACCCTTTCCCAACTTCCCCTTCCCCCTCATCTAACTCGATCTAATTCTTTTCAGGATCGATTCTACAGTCTTTCACCACACCACCAACCCCAACGACGTCCTTTCAGCTCACTCGCATCTTTGATCGATCACAAGCTATCTGGCATCGAACCAACTGTCTTTTCAAGTCCCTTTTTCCACTCCAACCCCTTTCTACGATCTCCATTCGCACTCTCCGACAACAGGAGCTTTCTTTCACTTTGCTCGAGCTGCAATCGTCCATCTGGATTGCCTCGTCTTTTGGAACCTCTTTCGTAACCACCTACACAGCTCGATACAATGCGATCATCGCTAGCCATCAAGATGGCTGCCATCGCAGCACCCGCCGTGCTCCTGGCCGCTACCGCCAATGCTGCTTCCGACGCATGTATCAGCCTCAAGGGCAGCACAATGTGCCCTTCCTTCCAAACGGGCTTCGTCAAACCTAGCAACCTCTCTGCCGAGTACAACTTTTTCAGCAACGTCAACGACGTCGCTTCCTTTGACAGCCTCTTCCAATTCTACCTAACATCGTAAGTTGTTCCTCAATCCAATGTACATAAACGTACTGGACGCTTGCCTTACTAACCACCACCGCTCCATTCCTCGCTTCCAACTGTCGCAGGCAAGCTGGCTACTTCAACAGCAAGATCCAGGATGGTCTTTCGTGCAACACGACCCTTGCTCAGAACGTTACCGTCCAATGGCAACAGACCGTGTTCTGCTCTCAGTTCTCCGAGGCTTCCTACAAATCGGGTTGCACCGGCGAGGCGCCTCCCGACCTTGTCTGCCAGGAGACTTGCAACCAGTTTGCGGCCTCCGAACAGGACATTATCGACGACACGGCCTACTGCGCATCCACTGATCAGCTCAACCCCTTCCAACGCGCTGTCCGAACCAACACGCTCACAAACGACTACTACAGTTGCACCGACTACAGCTCCATCGCTACCACCAACCTCAACTCGTGTGTCATGGGCAACGAGAACGAGGGTAGCTGTGGTTTCGGTTACTCGATCGACCAGATGTGTGCCTACTGCGACCCTGCAGGCGGTGTCACTCCTCCCTCGTGCTGTTACGACGCCCGCACCAACCTGTCCCAGTGCGCCAACTGGGGTCACCCTCTGGCTGCTACTATCAGGCCTACAACCACTGTTGCCACCAACGTCCCCGGCGCTGCCCAGACTACCGGTGGCGCTGCGTCGGTGTCCGCCTCTGCTGCTTCGGCGTCTGGCCAGGCTGCCTCGGCTACTGTCACCACTGGCCCTGCCTCAAGCGCTTCTCCTAGTTCAGCCGGGGCCGGTAACATCCGCCACAACATGCCTTCTGATGGTCAAGTGCTCATCAGTGCCAACGATCACGCCTTCACGGACGCCCAGCTCGCCGGCATGATCGTCGGATGCTGTCTCGGTGCTGCGATCCTTGGTGCTCTCGCTGCTCTCCTCTGCTGCCGCAGGCGCCGCGACAGGGGCGACACCGAAAAGAACTCGGTCTACGGCAGTGCTGCTAACGACAGCCACGTCACTCGCCCCTGGACGCAGAGTGAGGATGCCATGATCAAGTCACCTGAGCTTGGCCGCCCTTCCACCGATGCCAAGTTTGCCAGTGCCGCCGGTGCAGGTGCGCTTGCTGGCGGTGCTGCCGTCGCTGCTGCCAAGGGTCGTGACTCGGCTGACGAGCGCCCCAACAGCGCTATGAGCGGCGAGACGGGCACTGACGGTCGTGGCACCACCATTCCTGCGGTCAAGGACCAGTACTCTTCGCACGATATTTGCCCAGGAGAGACCGTCGTCGCTATTTACCCATACAACGCTACACTCAACGATGAGATCACGCTTCAACCGGACGATGTCATCACGGTGCAGCGATTGTACGACGACGGCTGGGCACTTGGTCGCACCGAGTCTGGCAGCGAAGGTGCCTTCCCATTGGTCTGCGTCACTTCGACCAAGGGTGGCACATCGGCGTCTGGTGAGAACCTGTCTGGTGCTACGAGCGCTGGCGTAACAAGTGGCGTTGAGGAGAACCCTACTTCTTCAGGTGAAAATGCCGCCACCGCCGGCGAAGGTACTCGCTAAGCTGTGCTCTGTTGTACCTTTCGTCACTCCCCTTGACATGCTCGCGTCACCGGCTTCGACTCTGTTCATTGAGGAGTCGAGGCACGTCCTGGTATCTTTTGTCGTCATTTCCTAGCTTTTTCTGCCCAAAGCGCGAGCCCGGGGCCCCCTTTTCCCCGCCATCGTCTCGATGTTTGGAGGGCTCACGTTTTGCATCCTAGCCTCGCTCAGGATGCGATTTTGTTTCAAGAGACCCCAAACCTTTTCCCGGGTATCTTTCCATTCAATTCGGCTTTGCTCGGAATCTGCTAGCTGGTTCTCGTCTCTCCTCTGGTTATGGTTTTCCAAAAGTTCCCCCTTCCCCCCCGTCTGCTCGCCTGCGAAGGTTTTTTTTTTCTTTTCTGTATTGGTTCCTCGATCCTACATGTAGCTTTTTGTGTCATGTGTATCTCGTACGCCTGCATCTAGTTGCTCCTGTTTCCCCTCCTGTGCGTTTTTGTTAGAGATTTCTCCCCCCGCTCTTGCTTTTTCTATTTTCCCGATCGGAAAAAAGAATCTCACTTCCTCTTCCCCTCTCCAGGCGTGTGATGTGCGATGTGTGGGAGGCGTATCTCGTAATTGAGATGAGACTCAAGGGTGTAGTAGTGGTACAAGTGTTGAGGGAGGGGAATTTAAAAGTTGTAGATGGGGATGATGCGATTTGGAAGGATGGGTTGTCTACAGAGAGGACATTCGGATTTTTCGTTGATCCAAGCTGTGATGCAAGACCAATCGAAGCAATGACCACACTCTGTGATTGCGGAAGTGCCGACATGGGGTGTACGTTGGTCCATGCAAAGTGTGCACTGAAGCGTACTCGCCGCGTTGGTGGTGGCAGCGGTGGTGTTGAGTTTAGCTACAGCCACTTGGTCGCTTTCCCTCGCACCGCTGGTAGGGTCATCCTCGTCGGGCAGGTGGGCGTAGAGTAAATCGACGACGGGCTTCGATGAAGCGGTGTGCGGTTGGAGTGGTTGCGGAGGTTGCGAGGCGTGTGAGAATGTGGTTGAGTCGATGACGACTGTCGTCGCCGGATCCGAGGTTTGTAAGGAAGACTCTTTTTCGAAAGCGTTGCAATCGTGACTTGCCTGCTTGCGTGACCTTCGCCAAGCCCTCACTTCGAGCAGCAACTTGACACTCAGCTGTATTCCCAACAACACGCCCAAAACCTCATAACTCGGAGGTTGATACCCCTGCCTCTTAGGAATCGTACTGAGATAACCCACTCCCGCCAACCTCTGCGCAAAGCCATAAAACCTGCCACCCAAATAAAACAACATAAGATGCGCTGCGGACAGGTACGCCAACCATCCATCCTGCGACTGGAGCGTTTCGAGACTCGGCAACACGCGTGCCAGGTAGTTGACGAGCCGACGATGAAGCGACGTACTCGGAGTGTAGGGTTGATCCAACGCCCTAGCGCGCATCCTTGCCCTCGCCTCCGCCTGGTCGAGCTTCTCCTTGGTGCGCAAGGAATACCTCCTCAGCGCTGCGTACACCTTGGTCAAAGCGTACGGCCCAAGCACATGGAGGAGGATCCATCCCAACCGTTTCGACCGCTCGACAATCCGACCGGTGTCGACATCCGATGCGATGGCATTCACGTACTCCTCGCCGAGGGTTTGACCCCCTCGGCCGTCGCCTGTACCAGGAATCGAGGAGGTGGAAAGAAGGTAGTAGCCGAGTGCGCCGACGAGCGAGATGGCAGATGTGTGCGAGTGCTGCACGCGTGTCCCGAAGAGCGAGCGAACCACGTCCGACACTTGCGATGTGAACAGGTCTTTGTAGTACGTGTCCTTTTGATACGCTCGGACGATTTCAGGCTGGGCAGCCGCGGGAAAGGAAAAGCGCGACTGAGGTCGATACTCGTCCGCCCAGTTGGAAGGAGAGGTGGATGTTTCGGGGAGAGAGGATGACCCAGCGAGAGGGATCGAGGAAGCGCTCGCATCGTTTGATGGGGAAGGTGGGCCAGCAGCGGACAAGGAGCTTCCGCTTGGACCTGCGTCGTCTGCCATGCTGAAGACGTAGAGTGCTCAAAAAAAAGGGGGGGCAACGAGAAGGGAGATGCCGACAGGTAGGTTTGGATGGCCGTGCGCAATCGAGATGGAGAGGTGAGGATGCCAACGTGTGGAGAAAGTTGGTGTGCAGCCAGTTGGGCTTTCACCTGGAAATGGCTGTCGTTTGAGGTTGGACGCTGATTTGACCGGAACGGGCTGATTTGAACAGCCGGCGCGGTAATTTTCTATTGTGATTCTGAGAAATGTAACACAGTTTGACTTGTTGCTCTCATCGGCTGGTCGGTTGTCCACATTTGCTCTCTTATCATCGCCGCTGCCAGTCTCTGCAGTGTCAATCAAGCATTGACCACACATCACAGACTCCATAGGATATAAGTATATCGATGACGATGGCAACGGTCGTCGATCAACCATGTCTCGTCTCCCTACCCCATCATCATGCTGACATCTTTGGGCGGATACTTGGTCTGTGCAAACGTCATCAACCTCTTTAAGCTCTGAATGTACTTCCTGCTCACCTCGTCGTTCAGCACATGCGCAACGTTGCTGCTGAAGATCTTTTCTCTTCCTGACCTTTCGTGGATACCCACCATCGTGACTCCGATCGGCCAAGGAGCATTTCCTATCGACAGTTGCAGATAGCTGTCGTTGGCGTGGCGGTACTCTCTCTTCTGCATGTAGTGTACGATCTCGGCAATCCGCATGAGCACATCTGGCGGGAGCGATCGCTTTCGAAGCTTCTTGAACAGAGGTTTGAGATAGTCAGCCGACTGGACTTGGGTTGCGGCGGCAAGTTTGCCTTGCATGGTGTGCTTGACGTCATCCGGACGCGCGGCTAGCGAGTCGGCCCATTCGGTGAGCAGACCTTTGAGAGTATAGTAGATGATGGGATAGATTCGATCGATGTCGGTTTTGATCAGGTTCAGATCGAGAAGCGAGCTCATTCCTACACCCTCTCTTCCTGTTGCTCTGGAGGATTCCCCGTCGTCCCGAACGTCTGGCTTTTCGGTCAGATCATTTCCAGATGGAGGATCCGCGTCTGCTTTGAGAGCATCTCGCTTCGCTAGTTCCGTCTTGCCTTTGCTTGCGGCATTGCGCTTCTCTAGCAGCGCGAGTGCGGTTGCACTTTCGGCACTTTGCAAGGCGTTGCGGAAATCGTTCTGACCCAAAGCTCCACCGCCCTTCTCCTCGATGAGCTCCAATGCTCTCAATCTCAGCCTCCTCTCCTTATCCGACTCGCCAAAGAGTCTGATGGGCTCCCCCTTAGATCGTAGTCGTCGCACAGCTTCTTCATTGGATACATTGAACTTTTCCTGCTGAACTTGGCCCGCTGCTGTGTCTAAGGCCGCCTTTGTTGCTGAACTGAGGTGCGAGGATGGCGAGGGAGAGGTTGATGTTGATGACGAGCTAGTTGAGGAGGTTTTGAGCTTCTTACTGGGAGATGATGGTGCCGGGTTTGACGAGGATGGAGACCGCTCTTGCTGCTCACGAAGCTTTTCGAGATCACCTCTACGCATGTACTTGCTTGGAGGTGCAGCTGCCGCCGTGCTGCTCGAGGTCGAGGCTGAGGCTGAGGCGGAGGCGGAGGCGGTTGCAAGCTCGGCTGCCTTTCGTTTGTTGGCGATCTCCGCTTTGAGAAAGTCCATCGTAGCCAGATGTTCGCCGTTGTTGGTTCGGGTGTGCAGGAGGTCAAGAAAAATCATCCGTTGAAGCCATGCCAGAGGTTCTTCAAAGGTCAGGGTCCAAGTGGAGGATGTTGAGAAAAAGCTTGTTTGTTAGAGTTGCACTTGGCCAGTTTCCGGCTGTTACTTTTCCAAGAAGTGTTCAACTCGGAACCGATGTGAAAGTGTACAGTACAGTACTGTACCGTGCGGATTGAGAAAACCCCGAATTCGACCGCTGCTTTGGGCTGTTTGAGAAGGACGCAGCCGCAGATCAGCGTTAGCGTTAGCTACAGTAGTACACACAAGTCTCGCTTGCCTGCTGCTCAACCGCTGAAGCTCTTGCGAATTTGGTCGCCATCAGTATCATCCACTTGCTGTTCACCACCACACCATCGTCATCTTCCAACAATCCATTGTCAAAATGTCCGACTCCTCTGAACAAAAGTCCTTCACCCTTCAGACCGCCTCGTTCGACGCGCGTTTCCCCAACCAGAACCAGTCCAAGCACTGCTGGCAAAAGTACGTACCGCTCTTCGTCTCGCCCTGGCCAAAGGACGCAATATCATCATAAGCGGATCCTGCAGTGCAGTTGCTGATCGTGTCTTTTACTGCTCGGCTCATCGCAGCTACGTTGACTACTTCCGATGTGTCAACGCCAAGGGAGAGGACTTTGTTCCTTGCAAGCAGTTCTTCCGTGCTTACAACTCTTTGTGCCCTAACGAGTGGGTAAGTATCCTCTCGAGGTTTTTGTAACATTCGCATTCCAAGGAGCAACAGGGTCAAGAAGAAGGAAGCGAGCACGACCATATGCGCCGGCAGCTTGCGAATAGACACAAATGGCAACATCAATGCCAGCATTTCAACATCGACACCTCGAGCAAATCACATGCAATTCACGCCATAACGCCACCAAACAATCCGATCGCCTCGCAAAACATCGCATTGAAGGCATTTGGCAGCGCAGCCTCACGACTCTTCCGCTTCGCAGAGCTCATCAAGGGAGGCTCAAGTCAGGCTGCTGTCCAGAGGTTCGGTTGGGCTGTGCCTCCACTCGGATGCTTGAAAAGACTCGCCGGACTTTCACGACAGCAATGGGCATACATCTGTCAAACTGGATCAGGCCCAAAGTGCTGGCAGCGCCAACGTGTCTACCAGCAGCTCAAGACACAGGACGAGGCCAGTCGCAGATCGGTAGGCAGTTTCATCATTGCTGTTCAGCAACCAGTCGGCTTGGAGCATGCGCTCTTGCTCATGTCTACTTGGCCTCAACTTTCGCCTATCAGCCCTTTGGAACCCGTCCGAGGTTTCACCCTGTACTCAACACATCAGCATGCCCCAGTCTAGCCGGACTTGTGCTCACACGTGCATTCGGCAGCTTCACCAACTGGTTGCCATTGCACCCTGCTGCCCTACTCTCTTGCTCTTGCTCCGACCCTTCCAGCTAATGGTTTCATCCCGTCATGGGCTTCGTACTGACCTGTTGTCATCTTTTCCGACGTACGCTTTTCGACTCTGCAGATTGCCAAGTGGGACGAGCAGCGCGAGAACAACAACTTCCCCGCCTCGCTTGAGCCCTAAATTCACCTCGGTCAGCATCACATGTAGCTCTAACTTTGAGACAGCACCACGGTGTCCACCCCTTCCCCGCTTTCGCTCCCGCTCACAAGTTCACTAGCTGGACGAACCAGCGGCGGCGGCGGTGGTGGTTGGGGGAGTCTTCAATGTGTGCCTTCTTTTTGGGGGGAAATCTAGAAAACGTGGTTCAGTAACGAGACCCGACGCGGATGCAGGTTTGTGCGATACATAGGGAATTGATTCTATACATCTGACTAGCTTATCTTTAGAGAAGGGAGGATTATTCTAAGCACCGTAGACTTTGAGTCTCTGTTCGGTCTCGGCGTTATCGTCGTACTGTTTCTCCTTTGGTTCGGCGGTTTTGGCGCCGAAGACGAGTTCGGCTTTAAGGTTCCAGTCCTCTGGCAGCTTGAACTTGTCCTTGAGCTGGGATTCGGTGAGGTTGCCGTAGTGTTGCAGGTTGGCTCCGTAGCCTGCGGTTGTGAGTGCGACCCAGGTGTTGGTCTGGGCGATGGCCGAGGCGTGTTCGGACCAGGTCGGGAAGTGGTCAGCGTATTGAGGGACATTTTCCTGCATCCCTTTGACGACCGCTTGCGATTCGAAGAAGAGCACGGTGCCCAGGGCGGGCTTGAACATGGCGAGGCGTCCGACCGCGGCCTCAATCGCCTTTTCGTCACCTCCGTGCGATTTGATAGCAGCGGTGAGCGATGTGGGCACGAGTTCGCCCCAGTAGTGGTCGTGTTCGTCGCCGAGGAGGAGGACAAGCCGCTGCGATTTCGAGTTGAACGACGACGGCGATTCGCGAAGGACCTTGGCAAGGACGGTTTGCAGTTGGTCCGGGTTGAGGGGGGAGGGCGTCTTGGCAAGCGTGTAGGTGCTGCGACGGACGGCAAGCGCCGAGAGGAAGGTTTGCGTTGCGCTGGGGAGTGACATTATTGTGTTTGGCCTTGGACGGTGGGAGGGATATCTATTGGGACTTGGAAGAAAGCTGTCGAGCAGGAACGTTACGGCCAGGAGCGTTGTTTATATGGCTTTCTCACCGCCGAGAAAGATGTCAAGCGGAACTCTCTGGAGACAAGTGCCTAGAGAAAGGCTGCTGCGATGGAAGAATCTATTATTGCCCTTCGTCTGCATATGTGTGCGTGTGTGTGTGTGTGTCCTAATGCTGCCGCTGCTGCTGTCAAGTCCAGAAGAAGGCTCGAAATGGCGACATGGCCCTCTTTCGTGATCTGCAGCCGAAGTGGGGATTGGCATATACAAATTCCATCCTCGAGGCTCCAATTTTTAGACGGCTTGAATCGCCGGAGATTCGGAGCTAAGCTTTTGACTGTATCCCCATTATTCCACCTCACCTTCTCTCTTCAATGCCCAAAGTGTGGCTGGCTGGCTGGCTACTCGGTGATTCCACACTGAAATCTGTCCTACTCCATCGATATTGACCGGTACCTACCTCAGCATGGAAAAGGTCTTACCGTGAGCGGAACCAACCGAGAAACAAACCTTCTTTGCTGCGAGAGAGCGAGGCAGTTCAGAATAGCACAAAATCCCGCATGTCAACCAAAACCTTGCTCCAACCGCATTTGGCTCTACACATCAACTCGGAACAAAGTGAATGAAGCGTATCAAGAGCAGATTGAGCTAGAACCCATGCCAGGCCAGCATCGACCGGCGCGGTTCGAAAGACAAGGGTCGCAACCATTGGCTTGCCTCGGGGTTAGAGGCTAGGCTGCACACAACAGTACCGCTCGGTCGGTCGAGTTGAAAGCAATCCCCGCACGCCTTGCCGCGGAACGCGGAAGCCAAACCCATCCCAAATCGGCGCCATGCTCTACCGATCTCAACACGCCATTTCCTCCGACTTGTACGTGCCTTTGGCCCCATCGCAAGACACACTCCCGCAACACAACCATGCAAGAGACAAACATGAGGGGATACGCTTTTGACCATTGTGCTAGAATAGATCGACTTTGGGGGCGAACGAGAGATTGCTACCGCCCACCAAAAAGAAAGGCGGGACTCTGACCCCTCCAGTTGGCATCGGACTGATTCGCCAAGCCTCCCAGATGCTTGGGCGGGGGCAACGGCGATCCTGCACTTGCCGCCGCTGACTTTGCTGGCGTCGCCTTGCCTGCCGCTGGAGTCGAACTCGCTCCAGTTGCCGTCGGCGTTGCCGCAGGCACAGGAGACAGCGCCTTGGACGGCGTCCCCGCCTTACTGACTATCTTGTCTACCCCCTGTCCCGCAGCTGCTGCTGCTGCAGTAGCAGACGCACCGGCAGTAGGTGGGACATCCACCTTCTTCTCATAACCCCTATCCTCCCCACCATAGAAGACTGGAATACTCCACGGCCTGCCACCCATACTTAGAATCTCGCGCTTGGCCTTCAACCACCTCCTTGGCTGCCTGCCATTCCTTTCGAGCGGGATCACGGCTTGGAAGCTGGTCGGTATCCTCGCCAGCGGCTGCACCGGCGGACCCGATCTTGAAGAAGGCAACGGTGGGTACCTAAACCCGGGATTCTTTGCCGTCCCAGCCTTAGCACTGAGATCACCTGTAAATGTCTGTCCACCTGGCCCATTGACGATCTTGATGCTCGGCCCACCTCCACCTGCTGCTGCTGCTGCCGTCGCCGTCGTAGCCGCGGTCGACGCGCCTCCAGCACGATGTCCTGTTGAAGTTGCGCCGGGATTGAAAACCGAGCTTTTGATCGATTCGCCTGCTGGCGGTGGATTGAACTTGGGTTTGGGCAATGTAGGCGCCGGAGTGGGAGTTGCCTCCGATTTGACCGAGGGAGAGGCGCGAGCAGTCGAAGTGTTTCCAAACGAAGCCGGAGTGGTCTCGGCTGGAGGAAGTTCGTACACTGGCTTCTGGCCCTTGGTGAGACCTTTCCTCCAACCTCGACCGGGGCCGGCGGCACCTCGAGCTTTGGCGGTCTTTCTGCGCTTGGCGGCGGGTAGTGCGTCGAGTTCTTCGACCGTCATGGCTTGCGCTTGAGCCATCCGCGCGAGATTGGGTCGCTTGATGACGAGTTTACTGGCACCCAGATGTGGACTTGCTGAACCCTCGACGGAAGGCGAGGCGGAGGAAGACGCGCCGCCTTTGGACGAGCGTGGTTTGATTGTGATCGATCTGCGCTTGGTAGGTGTGGAAGAAGAAGGAGCTTTGGAAGCCGGGTCATCGTCTTCGTCCTCGAGCTCATCTTGTTCGTCGAGTTCGTCTGCCTCATCCACCTCGTCTTCATCGAGCTCCGAATCTTCGAGGTCTTGTTCGCCTGGACCGAGCGCAGCATCCGAGCTGGCATCGTTCATGCCTGCGCCGGGCGTGCCGTCCTCATCGTCCGAGTAGCTGGGTGCGCTGCGGAGGGGGTTTGGATTGGCGAGTGGAGAGGCGGTTTCGCGAGGTGCCGAAGAGAGAGGCACCCTCAACTTAACCTTGACCATCTTGAAAAGATGTCAGTCTGTTGAAACGAAGAACGTCTGTTGAACTGCGCTGCGAGATCGAAATTCGTGTCGTGCGGACGAGGATGCGATCTTTGATGCCAAGAAGGTCTCAATGCAATGGTGCAAGCGAAAAGATGGACGGGTGATGATGATGGTGCGGAAACGATGGCAGCGGTAAGTGGCCGAGCAAACTTGGGATTGCTGAGCCCAACCCGGCAGTTCCGATGCGATTGCTGGGAATGCAACGAGTGTGGGTTTGAAAAGGCTCCAAAATGCATCGGTCGCAAGTCGGCTCTGCTCGCCGCGGTGGCATGTGGCCAACTGGGCTCATACCAAGACGCGGAGCGTGCGTGTGTGAGCATTAAATTGCCTGGCAAACCTCGAAAAATTCAAGAAAACCGATTCGACTCAGTGTGCGCAGCAAGTAGTACACTAATGTAGTGTAGTAGCAGCTTCTCCTTGGCACGCATTGCAGTCGGACCATCGCCGATGGTGCATGATAGCTCAAGCTCACGCAGAGGCTCGCGAATTGCACAGCTGGCCAGTCATCGCTCTCTGCCTTGATGGTGTTGGTGAATTGCAAGCCAAGTACTTGCCTGGTCTCGCACCATGATCTGTGGAATCAACGGGGCCACTTGCAAAGCCGAGCTGTCCGTGCCAAGACGGAACCATGCTCGTCCACGTTTCAACACTGCGCATCAGGGAGTGCGGAAGCGTCTGTTTGGATGGATTGAGTGCGTAGTGTACAATTGTAGAGCGGTTGCAGATTGCAAAGGCCGACTGGGTATATATGTCGAGGGAGAGCATATCAAGATGATCGACTGCTGGTTTTAGTATTGCTGTCTTGTCGAGTAGTCTATCGAACCACATCAAATTTGTACATAAGGTGAGCTCATCAGTCACCGCTTGCGGCCCACTTTTG
Source organism: Anthracocystis setariae (assembly GCA_928724745.1). Classification (NCBI taxonomy): domain Eukaryota; kingdom Fungi; phylum Basidiomycota; class Ustilaginomycetes; order Ustilaginales; family Ustilaginaceae; genus Anthracocystis; species Anthracocystis setariae. The sequence goes on along the minus strand of CAKMXJ010000039.1, from coordinate 505,255 downwards.
TAGAAAACCTTGCACTTACCCTTGGGACTGATCACCAAACCTCTTCCCTTGCTCGCACCTCTATACACCACCTCGACGATATCGATCAACTCTTGTCTGTCCGTGATCGCCCAATTGCTATCGTCGCACATCAAAGTCCAAATGTCAACAACTTCATCAGCATACTGTCCTGTGCTAGTGTGCCTTACGTGTCGATAGGTGTGCACTTACATCTTGTTATTGTTACCCGTCCCGAGATCGATCATGATGTGCTTGTTGCGGTAGAAAAACATCAGCGAGCATGCATCGTACAGCTCGTACATCTTGTTAAAGTCCGGAACCTGTGTGATGTCCACCAGATAGATCACGGCGAACTTCTGGACAGCTGTCGAGATCTTGTACAGCGTCTCATCCATCTCCATGCAGACCGGATCCATGTCGTGACCGAAACGGATGATGACCACGCGGTCTTCTTCGGACAGGATGGCTTGATCCACATGCCATCCGGTGGGAAGATGCGGCAGAAAGTACGACATGTTGGGACGAACCCGGGCTACACGGCTGATCAAGCAGTGGAACGAATGCACCCAAGGAAGGAAGAAAGGAAGGCGAGCTGGTTAGGTGGTGTATCGAATAGTGAGTGGAAATGTGGAGCAATGAAGCGGGAGACAAGGTTCGGGAAACGGAACATCGAAACCGAGGATTTCGCATACGCACCGCAGCGCTACTCTGTCACTACTAAACGCGCTTGAAGCATTCAACGAGATCGGTCGTGTGCAAACTACAACATGAAACCAGCTTGCCTGTTGCTGAAGAGACACTCTAATAGTACATGTGAGACGATCGTACCTAGTCGAAGAGGATCGACCGAACTTCATCAGAAGTGAAGGTTGGGGTGACCATGCATGTCTTTACCGAAGGAGAAGAGTGACCATGACTAGGAGACCACGAAATCGACAGATCACCTTTGCGAAGGCGACCGACTGCGCTTGCGACCCTCTTCCTTGACCTGCACCTCTGGCTTTGAGCTTGACGCATCCGCATCCGCATCGACCATCTCTCCTTCTTCTTTGAGTTCGCCCTCCTCTCCACCTGTGCGCTTCGCCTCAGCATCTTGGTCGGCGGCGGCATGTTGTGCGCGGCTCTCCTTCCGTTCGCGATCGCGGCGTTCCCTTTCGCGTTCAAAGTCTCGCTCCCTCTCTCGATCCTTCTCTGAACGCGACGCTGCCACACTTGGGCTGCTCCGTGCCCCTGTTGTCGCTGATGTCGATGAAGATGTCGGCGCATGCCCGTTTGTGCTCCCGTTGCCCTTCGCCGCCAGCGGCATCCCCATCGGTGGGGCGTTGGGATTCCTCCTCCTCTCGTCAAACTCTCCAATCATCTCTCTCAACCTCAAGTAACCCAAATGCATCTTTCCACCGAAATGATCCGCCAGCCTCCTATCCGAGTCCAAAATACTCAGATACGCACCACATACATCGCACACGCGCAACTTCTGGTGTCCGCTGGCTCCCGAATTCTCTTGCGCGTTGTGCAGTTCCTTCTCCTTCTGCGCCTTTTCTTCCTTGAGCGCGTCCGCTTTGGCCAGCTCTGCGAGCGACTCTTCGATCTGACCCTGCTCTCCGAGCGCTTCCACTTCAGCCATGACCGCAGCCAGCGCGGTTTCGATTTCGGCGATCTCGCGATTCATGTTGGCAAATTTCGCCAACTCTTCCGGTGTTTGCTCGAGACGTCGCTTGTTGGCCGCGATCTTCCGATCGATATCCGAGACGAACGACATAATGTTGTGTTCGTGTTCGCTTTCAAAGTCAGCGAAGCGTTCGCCGTTGGCAAGCGCTTTACGATATTCGTCCTTGTATTTGGCCGTATGCGATTTCGGGCAGGGCCCCAGATCGACTTTCTGTAAGGTGACAAAGGATACGTAGCGCAGTTGACAGGTGCGCGATGAAGAGGGTCAGTAACTGCGAGATGTATGTCTACGAGATCCGCGACGATGGAAACGCACTGTGTTGGCAAACAGATCATGTGGGCACGTTCCGCAGAGGAAGTTGCGGCAAACCTTGGGGTCGGTGAAGTGCAAATTTGCGGTCGGTGTACCCATGGCTATCGGAAGGAAATGGTAAGTAGGCGATCAGTACATGGTCAACGATCTACATGGATGAGATGGGCGCATGAAAGACTTACCTTCGGGACCCATGAGCTTCTCGAGCAACATCCTCTGGACCTCGGCCTTGCGACCCATGTTGGCGTCGATATGTGAGCAGGCGAGTCAGCGCCTACAGCTGTAGTATCTGCTATGGTATCCTTGCAGCTGTCCGGAATGCGCCTTTTGGCTGTACGTGCTCGCAGCCGAGGCCGAATTCAATGTCCTGTGTCGAAAGTGGGTGATGGTGAAAGCAAGAGAGCTAGCTGATGGATTCTCGAGGCCGAGATGGATTTCCGACTTCCGAAGCTGTGGTCGGAATTTTTTGGCTGCCATTCCAGAAATTCCGACTGAGCACAGCAGCGCTCCACTCGGCTGCCTTTCGGGCCCACTTTTCCAATCCAGCAGCCTGTTTCTTGACTCTCTTCTTCCTCTTTTAGACTCTTGGTCCACACCTTCGTCCACATCAAACCATCATGGGTGCCTCCCAATCGTCGCACAAAGACGGTGCGGCCGGAGGCACCGACGCCAACGGCGATCCCGCCTTTGTCGACTACTACGACCTTCTCAAAGTCGAACAAACGGCTACCTCGGACGAGATTCGCAAGGCCTACCGCAAGCTCGCCCTCAAGCATCACCCCGACAAAAATCCGGATAATGTCGAGCAAGCGAATAAGATCTTCCACAAACTACAAGAGGCATACGAGATCCTCTCCGATGACACAGAGCGAGCATGGTACGATCAGAACCGAGAGCGATTGATGAACGGTGAAGGACCGGACCTGGACGACGAAGAAGTGTTCGAAGCGTTTAGATCAGGTGCCGCAGAAGCACCTCAGCCAACGAGCTCATCTAGAGGTCTCACTGCAAAGGCCCTGCTACGTTTCTTCGACCCAAGTCTAGCCAAAGATCTGTCAGATGGCGACAATGGATTCTATTCCACCTACCGTCGACTCTTCGAGCGTCTCGCACAAGAAGAGCGCGTCGCTGCCCCCTACCCCGGCGAAGAGAAGGACTACATCGTCCCGCCCGCTGATGCTTTCCCTTCCTTCGGATACAGCCACACTCCCTATTCCACTGCCAAAGGCGAGGAAGCCGCAGTGCACTCCACCCCTGTCAAAGACTTCTACAATGTGTTTATGAACTTCCAATCTCGTAAGAGCTTCGGTTGGTTCGACAAGTACGATCTTCGCGATGCGCCCGATCGAAGGGTCAAGCGACTTATGGAGAAGGAGAACAAGCGATCACGCGACGTCGCCAGACGAGAGTACAACGACGCCGTGCGCTCCCTCGCCGCGTTCGTTCGTAAACGAGATCCACGCTACAAGAAATTCCAAAGCGAACTCAACTCGACCGGGCCCGGCTCAGCTGCTGATATTGCAAGACGGAAAGCGGAAGCCGAGAAGATCAGGCTCGAGCGCGAGGCACGTGCTCAGTCGTACCAGGCACAAAGCTGGCAGCAGCCCGATTATCGATTCTCCGACGACGAAGACGATCTTGATGACGACGACGAAGATGACGAGACCGACAGCGACCAAGACGAGCAAGGAACTGATCCAAATGGTGGCGCAAAGGCTGGCGAGATGGGCGATCCAATCGACGAAGACTATTCAGGCTGGGACTGCGTTGCATGTGACAAGATCTTCCAATCCGAAGCAGCATTCCGCAACCATGAGCGCAGCGCCAAGCACAAGAAAGCCGTTCAAAAGCTGCAACGTGAGATGCAGGACGAAGAAGACGAGCTCGGTCTTGGTCTGGATGACGACGACATTGCTATCGACGCATCACTCGCTGCCATGCACCTCAACGAGAACCAAGGCAAGACACACAACAAGCAAGAATTTTCGGCCGGCTTCTCGATACCCAGCTTCACCGGAAGCGATGCTGCTGTTGCTGGAGCAAAGAGCAAGAAACAGAAGAAGCAGGACAAGAAGAGGAGGCAGATGGAGGAAGCGGCGGGGTTGACCCTCGACGAGGACGGATTCGTGGTGCAAGACTTGAACAAGAAGACCAAACCCAAGAAGAAGCCAGCGCCAGCTCCTGCTGACGAGGAAGAAGTCCGCAATGCAACGGCAGTCCATGTCATCGACGACGAACACGACCTGGATGGCCAGGCCGGTGCGGACGTGACCGACGAGATCGGAGCAGGTGACGAAGAGTCTGCACCACCACCGAATTCTGCATCTGACGCTCCTGAAGACTCATCACCAAAGGCCAACGAGGCTGCCACTAAGACCGACGAGGGAGACGATCCGTGGGGCGGCCTCATCGATCCTGTCATCCCGTCCTCGGCCTTCTCTACGCAGATTCCCCCGCCCCTTCCACCCATGTCGCGCCCTGCCGGCTCTTTCGACATCTTCGGCTATGGTTCGCTCATCTTCAAACCTCCGCCATACGTTATCGCCGCCACCCCATGCTACATCAAGGGCTTCGTGCGTCGGTTCGCTCAACACTCTGTCGACCATCGCGGCACACGCGCTCGACCCGGTCGTGTCGTCACACTCGTCAAAGCGTCGGACTGGCACGCGCTGCGAAAGACGGCGAAAGTGGATGAGCCCAAATCTCCCGAAGGTGACATCGTGTGGGGAGTCAGCTTCACCGTCGATCCCAAACACGCGGTGGTGGTTCGGCAGTATCTGGACTATCGCGAGAAGAACGGATACTCGGCGATGCATGTGCCGCTGTACACGAAGGATGCGGAGGCGGAGGAGAAGATGGTGTGGAAGAATGCTTTGGTGTACGTCGGGTTGCCGAGCAATCCTGCGTTTGTGGGTCCGCAAAGTCTCGATGCGCTTGCGCAGCGCATTTACACTTGTGCCGGTCCCTCCGGTCCGAACCCTGAGTACCTGTTGAATCTGGCCAAGGCGGTGCGCGAGTTGGCCCCGCAGTCCAAAGACCATCACCTGTTTAGCTTGGAGAAGCGACTGCTGCTGTTGCAGGAACAGAAGATCGACCCGGCCAGCTTGATCGCGCAGGAAGAAAAGCAGGCTGCGACCTCGGCGAAGAGCGAGGACAAGAAGCATAAGGGGGTTGGAGACGAGTCAGGGTCCGAAGACGAGGGTAGTGGGAAGGGGAAAAAGGGGAAGAAGCCGAAGGGCAAGAGCAGGGAGTGGTGCAATGTGTGCAAGGCGGGCTTCGAGAGCAGGAGCAAGCTGTTCAACCATATTCGTGAGACGGGGCATGCGTTGGCTGGTGAGCAGCCAAGTGGTAAGAAGGGGAAACGAAAGTAAACCTAGTTTCGAAACGCTCCTAGAATACAAGCAGAGAGACGGGTAGCAATTCTAGACGCCTGCACAGCATACGCTCGTCAAGGTGTGTGTATGCGGGGCTGTGCCAAGAGCCTCCTGCATGGCGTAGATCAGGTACGGTGTAACCGTGATGCCAAGTGCCGCGTGGGGGCGTGGGGATTCGGAGCGGAATACGCCACCAACCCGAAGAAAATCGCGTCGCCACGTGCGACCGGTTTGCCGCGATGCGTACCTTCGACTCAGCGAGGTGGCACGACATAGGGCAAAGCCTGTTGTCATCGCGACGATGGAAAGCCACCATCGTTGTTGGAGGCGAGGCTGAGGATCCTACGTGGCAAGTAGCAGATCATGTGCTTGTCCCGTGTGATCACGATGATGATTTGCATGGTTCTCGCCAGCACGAGCGGCGTTTCACTGGATGGTCCTCAAATGGAGATAGCTGAGGCGGATGCTAAGATGAGATTGACCAGCTCAGAGGAGAGTCTGCGCCTACCGAAGCTGGTCATGTAGCTGTTGTCTTTGCTTCTGAAGCACCGCTGTCACTCATCCTTCAAGGTCACTTGGATGGGAGGTCGTAGGGGGCTGAAAGGCGATATATACACCTGCTTCCTCGACCGTTTTCCTCATCCTCCGACCAAATCAACTCGATCCTTCCTCTCTCTTCTGCTCCAAGCTCAAACACCTTCGCTAACGCCTCTCGTATCCTCTAACCACTCTCCATCGCGCTCATCATGAAGACCGTCCGAACGCCTTTGTCCGGAGTGTGGTATTACCTCTTCCTCGCCGCCATCTCCATGTTCAGCACCACCTTGGTCGCTGCACTGCCCTCCCCCCGCTTCGAGGAGCGCCAAGCTCCCAATCAACTCTACATCTCGAACCCAACCCTGCAAACGGGCTCGTTGAACTTTACCACATTCATCGTCCCCATCCCAATCTCCGAGGCCTTCTCTCTGGCATCGCCCTACAATCTCCTGCTCAACCACAACCTGCCCGCCTCGGTGATCCCCTCTGGCTACTTCCCGCTGCAGATCGTGGCCAGCTACTACTTTGACATCCGCCAGAACCTGGTCCTGGGCCTGTTGCCGTTCCGGGTTCAGCAATTGAGCACTGTGGAAGTGTACTTGCCCTTCGTGGACAGGCTTGGCGGGGGACAGGATGCCAAGGCTTTCAGGAGGAGCGTCGTTACGTACCTCGATCAACTCATTCCGACTCTCGTGGGTGGGGTGACGCAGTTCCATGATGCGCAGCTTGCCTATTTTGACCCCGATCACGCTGTAAGTTGCCCGCTCGCTCGTCTCTCTTGTTTTCTGAACCGATAGCTCACTGGGGAAGGCTTTTCTTGTTCGTCTCGGTTGGCTGGGGTTGTAGGCGTACAAAGCGGCTGGAAGCAACCAACTCTCGTTCGCATCAGGTCAGGGAATTGTCAATACCGTAGATGGACCTAGCATCAACTCTCCTCTCGTCCAGGCCCTCTTTTCGCGCAAGACCAGTTCGGCTTCCGGGGTCACCGAAGCCACATTCCGAGCATTGCTCGACCAGCCCTACTACACCAGCCCCGACGTCGGTTGCAACAAGGCGACGCTCTATTTTAACTACTCGAACGCCAACCCGAGCTTGGTCCAGGGAGACGTACAGGTTTACACACCCATCGTGGATGCTAACCAGCAAGTGCTTGGTTCTACTGGATATACTGCGGCTGCGTAAGTAGAACAAAGAGAAGGCGGTTTTCTTTTTGATTACAGACGAGATACTGACGCCAGTCTCTTGGTCGGGGTTTTTGGTTCTTGGTGTGGGGGTGTAGGCAATGGGTGGAGCCGTCGACTCTGGCTGATTGCAGCACTTTCGTATAAACCTCACCACAGCAGACGGCTAGGTGATGGTTGATGCCGACCAATGGCGTGACATTCGGCCTCGAACCATGAACACAGCCTTCGGTTTGAAAGAACAAGTGTTCTCTTCAGACCGCTGCATGGATTACATTGGATATGTTTTACTTTTCGTTTCTTCGTCCTTGCGATTCAGTCTGCAGATTCGATTCCATGCGTTGGCGAACCGTGCGAGTGTGTGCCTCTATGTGGTATTAATATGATGGAGGAGCGGCGTGTGGTTGAAAATGTGGAGCTTAACAATGTCTAAAAAATCCCTCTGGAGCTGTGCACAGTCCACCGCTCAGGGTCCACGGCTTTACTGGATTTCATGCACCTTGACGGCGGCAGCGCGTTCACCATCATTGCCATCTTCCACACCGTCTGTCATCTTCCTACCTCGACACTCCATGCGGCAGGATGTCATCCACTCACGGCGAGGACGAAATCAGGGTCGAACTTCCCCTGGAAGCTCCACCATCCGCATCGTCCTTCCAAGCACTCCTACGGATCCGCCCAATCACGGTCCGATTCACCGAACCTGGCGTCCAAGACCTCACCCTTCGTCTCCACTCCCTCACCTCCCTCCGCCCAACCCACCCCCCTGCCTCCACCTCAGCGCCATCACCCAAACAAGACATCCTCTTCGACCTTGACTCCGAACAACAAGCTGCTGCGTTACGTCGTGCAGATCATGGGACAAATTCTGTCTGTGAGATCATCTCGTGCTTGAGCGAGGCGGGGTTGATGGGTGACGAGGCTGTGCGTGTTGTGAAACGGAGGATGGGGCAGAGGAGGGATGCGGTTAGGCGGAGGAGGTTAAGACTGATTCATGCCGGACGGGTTCTGCGCGATGGTGTGCGATTGGTGGGGTATTTGGAGGAGCTTGATGCCAGGCAGAGGGCTCAGGCGAGACAGACTTTGCGGCATCTGGCCCTGGATAACGACAAGGACGACGAGGGGAGCGAAGATGAGGAACAAGGGCAAAGTGATACAGAGGCGGAGGAGACGGATCACGTGGAGAAGAGGGACATGAGTGTCCGAGAGCTTGTCGACTTTCTCGCGGCGCAGGGGGACGAGGACGCCCATGGAGAGGGTAACCGCAACGAGAGCAATACCAAGGGCAAGGGCAAGTCGCGCGAGCCAGCTTTTTACGACGACCTGGTACGGGTCACCATACGCACCGCACCCAAAGTATACCTCCAGTGCTCTGTGGGCGATCTCGAAACGTACGCCGCCCCCTCTTGTGCTGTGGACGATGTCGCCACCCCGTCGCTCATCGACATGCGCGACTCGGGGCAAGCACCCGCTCTCACACCCGAACCAGGCGACGAGACTCTCAACGCATCCGAACAACGCGGCTTCAATCGGTTGCTGGAAGCAGGTCTCACGTCGGAAGAAATCGCATCGATTCGCGCCCAGTTTCGCTCCACGCATCCGGTGCACGAATCGTACGATCTGATCCGTTCGCGCGAACATGCCGCCCACCTACTGCAAATGGAAGAGTCGTGGATGGATTCCTTCACCACCACCACCGCCACCGCCGATGCGATGACTGTAGGCGATCCCGCAGCGGCGCGGGGAGGAGTGTACTTGACGGTAATGCAGGGATTGATGGTAGGCTTCTTCCTGCCCCCGCTAGTGCCCTTGTTTTGGTTCCGCGATAAACCTCATCCAAGCTCATTGCCCAGCACTGCAGCAGCAGCAGCAGCCGAAGGCGAAGACGACGAAGACGATTGGGACAGAGAACGAACCGAACAAACCAGGGAAAGTGTCTTCGGTAGCACGATGCAGATCAGCATCCTCTTCGGCATCGTAGCAAAGTAAGTCCCCCTCTTCCTCCGGATCAACCCCCATCAATAGCAGTACTAACACCTCTCTCCAATTTTCAGTCTCACAATGGGTCTATTCAGGTTCATCTGGTAAAAAAAAAAAAAAAAAAAAAAAAAAAAAACCAACCCCAAAGCTTGGAATTAACAAGACCGATTACATCGTGTTGGTGGTAGCGTTTGCAGACGAGATAAAGCTCATATCGCTAAAGAGGCTTTCGCCGAGGAAGCCATCGAGCATTCCAAAATCCCAGTCTATATCGATGCCTGCCGGAGCGTTGGAGATTGGAGTGGTGCCCATGGGTGCTGTGATCGTTGTTGTCGGTGGTTGTGCGGGCAGGGTGGATGAGTTTGCGCTTTCGCCTACGGCGATGTTGGGATTGATCAGCTCGCCGTTCGCTGCGGCAAAGTTGAGCGATGAGATGCTGTTGAGTGCCGACGATGAGGTGGGGTCCGAGAACGCCGACGAGGATTGAGCGAATGAGAGTGACGGGTGGAGGAGCGTGCCGGGCGCGTTGTTGGTGGGGACGATGGCGGTTTGCACGCCTGATGGTCCCGCTTGGAATTGCATCAGTTGTCGAAGGAAGTGATGGTCCGAATCGCTGCCGAGACCGTCCCCTCCGGCGCCTGCATCAGCACCGTTCAACGACGAGAACGCTTCATCGGCCTCACCAGCAGATGCATTTTTCCCATCTCGGGCGGCTTCTTCGTTGTTGACCGATTCATCCATGGCGGTAACGCCGTGCTTGTCTCCATTCACATAACCATTGCGAGCCGCCTTGCTCTGCCTCGCGTCACCATCCTCCGTCTCCCTCTCCCTCTTCCGGCTCGACGTTTCCTCGGCACTCCGCTTAGCGGCCAACTTGGACTGCCACGCATTTTTGGCCTTGGCCAGCACCGTGTATAGGAAGAATGCATAGCTCCCCGCTGCACCCCTTCGATGCGGCGTAGCATTTCCTGCCTCCTCGCAAACCTTGGCCACCTTTTCCACCATCTCAAACGTGTACTCCGCATCAATATCGATGCCCAGATCCTCCTCCTTCATGCCTTTCTTCCCTGCATCCTGACCCGGCTGCGATTTGACTTGAAGCGAAGAGGCGGCGCCCGCCGAAGTCGAGATGCCCCCGACGATGCGCAGCGCAAAGATGGCGCAGTACGCCGGAGTGACGACCGTGGAGTTGTGACCCCAAAACAAACCGTTGGGCACCATGGTGGCGACAAACAGACTCAAGTACGCCATGCAGCAAGCATAGGCATCTTTGTAGACGGGGCGAAGCACGTCGAGTCCCAGATGCGAACACTTGAGCGCGATCGTGTCGAGAAGCAGCCTCGTGTACCAGTAGTAGAGCTTCAAGCGCTTTTCCCTCGACAGCGGTGGAGGCAAATCGGTGTTAGGCCACAGCTTGGCTTTGGTGCCGGCACTCATCACCGAGCCCGCCTCGGAGGGCGTCTTTTGGGAAGCGGCATCATCGCGAGCGGCGACGTGGTGAGACGACGGCCCGGTCCAAGTGGCGAGCCAGGTATCGAGATCGCTGGCGCAGATGCGGCGGAAAAGCTCGACCTGCTTTCCGTTTCTCTCTGCCGGTAGATGGGTGGCCGAAACATCGACAAAGTTCTCGAAGAGGTCTGTGTTTCGCAACATGAGCAAGCGAAGCTGGACGACGGCGACGACGGATTTGTCCGACGGAAGAGCAAACTTGTCGAGATGCCAGTGGGCACATCCCATGACGACGGGATCGTTGGCGAGCGTGGGTCTGCGGCCCATCTGTTGGCTCATGCTGACTTCGTATAGCCAGAGGTTCAACCAGGTCCTTTCACGATTTCGCAACCTTCGTGCCAGACCGGCATCGTCTTGTCGGTTCGGGGGACGCACCGTGATGCGGTTGTTCATATCGAGTTCCGAGGCGATGCGAATGGCGAAGCCGATGTACGCCCATGCCCTGTCCTCGCTGAGCGTGTTCATTTGTGGATGGTACGCCGAAAGAATGATGAGCGCCTGAGGAATCTCTGCGTTTCTGAATCCCTCCATCAAGATGGTCGGCAGCAACGTGCTTCGGATGTGCATTTCGAGATCGGCCGCGATCTGACTCGCCTCGACGCGATACTTGGCTGCGATCCAACAGGTGGAACTGAGCAACAAGGCCGAGCAGCTTCGTACATAGGCAAAGGTATGCAGGTGCGGGTCGAGCAACGTGAGTGCCGGGTTGATGTACTGCATGAAGAGCGAGTAGAGGCCCTCTGCTTCGTCGAGGGTGAGATAGCCGCGATTGATAGGGTCAAAATGCGGGAGATTGTCGAATTTGGTGGTAAAGAGGCCGATGTCGAAGAAAGCCTTGCCACGACCGGGACCAAAACGGGAGACGGTATTGGTGGCGGTGCCCGGGAGGTCACCGGAGGCACGGACGCGACCTTGTCGATCGAGTGTCTCTCCCTTGGCGCCGGAAGCGGTGGCGGCATCATCGAGAGCGTTTTTATTCGCTGATCCGTTGCTTTGCTTGGAAGACGAGGCTTTGGCATGGGCGGGGTCGCCGGAAGCTGCAGCATCCTCGTCGTTCTTGTCGTCCGACGATGCCAGACCCGAATCACGGTCACGCGCCGAGTCACTGGCATGAGCGAGAAGCTTAAGTGGATTGGAGAGGGTATGGACTCCGAGGTTCTCAGGCTCATCCGGGTCGTCTTCGGTGGGCGTGGCGGATGCGATGCTTTGTGTGGTCTGCCAGGATACCGAGGTGGAACGTTGGCGGAGCTCTTGCGACGGCCGCCTCTGTGCGGTAGCTGAGGGTTGCGCGGCGCGTGGAGAAGCAGCGGGTGGCGACATGGCGGAGATGGAAGAAGAGGACGGCCCTGCAGGTCGTACAGTGGCATGAGAGTTGCAAACGTCCGGGGACGATTGTTGTTCTTCTTGGACGATCTTGGCGCGAAGGTTGGGCTTGGAGTCGAGAGCAGCGGGCTTTGAAGGTGCGGCGGCGTTTGGGCTACGGGCGACTTTGCTCTTGGAAAAGTGCTCAAGAGCACGGCTGAGCGAATCGACGGTGCGTTCAAGCTTCTGGATCTTGGAACTGTCCGACTTTCTACCGCGCTTGTGGCTCTTGTAGTAGCATTGCTTGCCTAGACGCTTGCATCGTGTGCAGAGGTCGCCTCCGGAACACTTGACCTTGGAGAGACGACATTCCATGCACGAGATCTTTTTCTCTGCGGCAGTTGCAGAAGCAGCGTTGGTGGCGGCATCGGAAGCGGCAGCGGGTGGAGAAGGAGGCAGATCTTGGCTGCGATCTGTGGACTGAGCTGCGGATGGCCTTATGGATGTGGGCTGCGGTTTGGATGGCGCAAAGTGAGTTGCTGACGAAGTAGAAGGTAGGGAGGCTGAGGCGGGCGAATAGGGTGGGTCTGGGTAACTGTACTGTCTGTGAATGGGGGGCATATTGGCGTAATGGCGACCTTGGACGGAGTGGTGGGCGTTGTCGTGCGGATAGTGGGATTGGTGATGGGGTGGGTAGTGATGCGAGTCGGGATAATGACTCGGCTGCGGAGATGGGGAGGACTCGGCAGCGGCAGCTAGATGATATAGCGCATCGTGGTACGACTCGGGTTTGGGCGAGACCATGGTGGCTGGCTAGAGGAATGGTGGACAAAAGCCAGCCAGCCTGCTTGAGGAGAGAGAGAGAGAGATGAAGGCGCAAAGTGGGTGGGGAACGATCTTGACTCGACACAATGGCGTAAGCAGACAAGGGAACAAGGCGAGCTTGAGCTTGGTCCGGTGGGTAGATCGCGAGAGAGATGATGGCTGATGGGGTAGGATGGGAGCAGATGTCGCGAGTCGAGTGTGGGGAAACGTCGAGTCGTGAGTGGTGCAACGGCGTCGTCTCGCCACGCCCAAAATGTCAGCAGCAGCGTTGGTCGACACCGTGGCGGGCGACAAGCCGACCAGAAAAGGGTTGTGGACCCTTTTCACCCTTTCAACAAGGCCAACCGGGCGCCATTCCTGCAAACGAAAAATTAAAAAAAAAAAAAAAAAGAAAAAAAGAAAAGGTCGCGCCACACACTATCAAAGGCAAGCAAAGCTCAACATGGCAACAAACGTTGTGGTTCGGCTGAATTGACAATCCCCGCAATGCCCGCTCTGGTGTCGTCGGAGCCAGCCGAGAGAGAACAGAGTTGACGAGCTTCAATTTTTGAGCCACGAGCCACGAGCCACGGGCCAATCATAAGACAAGTGCAGCCAAGCTCAGCTGCGACTGTCGGCCAATTGGATGGCCGAAGTCACAAAATAATAATTAACAATTTAATTATCAAAATGGCGCGTCAAAACTACACTACTACACTACTCTACTGTTTCTCGCGCTTCGGGGCAATCTCAAAACCTAACAGCATTACTCAGAATTTGTCCACTGTCTTGGCGCCTGATCACCGAACCGAGAGACTCGACCCTTGTTCCTCCTCCACACAATGCAGCAATGAATGCATATACAGTCACACTAGCCCTACCGCTTTCGGTTCTTGCAATCCAGTGCTCATCAGCATAGCGCATCCAACATGGCCACAGCACTAGCCTCGGGCTCGTCCTCGAGCGCACCACCACACGCTTCCTCCTCTTCTTCCTCGTCCGATGCCAACAAGATCAGTATCACACCCCAGCTCATCACGGCGTTCAAGCCCGCCAAAGTGTTTACCCAACAAGTCTTCAAAGGCACCTCGGTCACGTCCATCTCGTACGACGATGCAGGCCACAACTGCATCACTGCGGGTCAGGATGATTACATGCATGTATACGACGTTCGCAACGGCAAACACACCAACAAGATACCTTCGCTCAAGTATGGCAGCCACCTTGCACGCTTCACCCACGATCACAACTCGGTCATCTACGCTTCCACCAAGGAGAACAACGCCATTCGATACATCAACATCAAAACAAAAGCCTACATCCGCTACTTTGAGGGCCACGATAATAAGGTGGTCACACTCCAGATGAGTCCGCAGAACGATACCTTTCTCTCGGGCAGTGTAGACGAAGCAATCAAGATGTGGGATCTCAGGGCACACAATCCACAGGGGCACATGCATATTCGAGGTCATCCCGTGGTGGCCTATGACCCTACCGGAAAGGTGATTGCGGTAGCCATCAACGAACGCTCGGCTGTGCTGCTGTACGATGCGCGCAAGTTCTTTATGGGCCCATTCTTGACCATCTATCTCGACGATTCCGAGGCGCTTTCGCGCGTTTCGATGCCGCCAAGGGTGCCGATCGTCACCTCGCTCAGCTTCGGCCCCGATAGTCAGTATCTGCTCGTGGGTACCTCTGGCGATGCGCACTATGTGGTGGATACATACACCACCACAGCAGAAGTCAAGGCAAGGTTGGTGGGTCACCAAGGTCTTGAGAAAGCATCGGGCGCATCGGTAGGGATGGTGGCCGAGGCGGGTATCAGTGGACACGAAGTGTGTTGGTCGCCAGATGGCAAATGGATTTTGTCCGGTTCGGCGGATGGCTCGGTGGTCTTCTGGAATATCGATTTGGACCACGCACGGCGCACCGAGTTTTGCAATCTCAGACCACACCACAAGCAGTCAGCCCACGATGGAGTGAGCCGTGTGCTTGCGTTCAATCCACGTTATGCTCGTAAGTTGCTCCCACAGCGCTGTTGGTGCTTCGTTTCCATCCCATGCGTCGCTCACCGTCGCTTACATGCTTTCTGCTCTTTTCGCTCGTCCATCTCAGAGTTTGCCAGTGCAGGAACAGAGGTCGCCTTCTGGCTTCCAGAAGTGCTGGAGCAAGACTAGAGTCATCTTGCCATCCAAGCGAAGAAATCTGCAAACAAGTACAGTACAGTACAGCACAGTACAGCACAGTACAGTACAGTACAGTACATATACCATCAGCGAGCCCGTTGGACTGCTTTCTAGATGCGATCATGCGGGGCAATGAGCGGCAGAGTTTGTTCGAGAAGGGATGCTGTTAGACCTATTGTTGCGACAATTTAATCAGCGCGAAACACACGGCAAGACGCTTTACACACCAACGCAGAATTTGGCTCGACGCGGCGGTGGCAGATTTGAGCTTTGGCACACAGTCTTCCAACGTAAAACACAGAAACGAGATATTTTAAAGAATTCAGGTCACCGAGCTCAAGTGAAGCTCGAGCCGCGCAGCGTTGGAAATTTGGGCCGTCCGTGCATATGATTTTTTTTTTTTTTTTTTTTTTTTTTTTTTTTTCGTTGGCCGAACGGCAACTCTACACTGTCGCTGAGCGGCCCTTCCCCACTCTAAAATGGAATAGCAGGGAGGGAGGGCGTGCGTGCGTGCGTGGGTGCGTGGGACCCCTTCTTTTTGACAGAACGAGGAGCAGCCTGATTGGGCCTTCTTGCACAGCACAGCCTGATCCCTTCCCCTCATTCTTCCTATCCTCCTTCATTCCTCTCTGTACCGCCACATTCACCTTCACCTTCACCATCTCAAGATTAGACCGTAGCTCAAAGGGTTCTCCGCACCTTCATAATAAGCCAACTCGCTGGAACCACACAGTCGAGCTCAAAAGGTTCCTTCAGAGCTGCTGGCCAGCTCCCCTCTCCATTGCCACCATGTTTGCCAAACTCAAACAGACCATGAACTCGACCATCCAAGTCGATTGGTCTCTCTACGGCGGTGCCGAACAGACTGGTCCGCCAACTGCTGCTAGCACCTCTTCGTCGACGTCAGCGCAGGCTCAACGTCCCCCCTTCCGTCCACAAGCATCGGTCATGTCCTACTCGTCGTCTTCGTCCTCGCGCAACTCGCGCTCATCTTCTCCCATCTTTTCGACCCTCGGCGATTCGTCCACCTCGGTCACCAGCAGCGATGAGGATAACGACGACGCCGACGACCACGATCAGCAAAAGTGCCTCTCCAATTCCGAGCACGATGAGCTTGACGATACACCATTACCTCAAGTCTCTTGCGATGCTTCCAACAACACCATCCTGGCACCTGCCAAGACGACTCCGGCCAGATCGGCATCAGCGATCGATGGCAAAGCCTGGCTACCTCCCATCGTGCCCGTCACTCCGGAGAGTTCGTCCGACTTTCTCTGGATGCACACCGAAGAACCGCACAGATCACGTCGCATGGCCATCCTCAAAGCACACCCCGAAGTACGCCGCTTGATGGGCTACGAGCCGCTCACAAAGTACGTCTCGCTTAGCGTCACTCTTGTTCAAGTCGGGCTTGCGGTGTACCTCTCCAAATATACGTCGCTCCACCCTCTCTCGTGGCGGTTCCTATTACTCGCGTACGCCATCGGTGGCACTGCCAACCAGAATACGTTCCTTGCGATCCACGAGATCACGCACAACCTCGCCTTCCGCGGTCTCCGCGCCAATCGATTGTGGGCGATCCTGGTCAACGCTGCCATCGGCGTCCCCTACGCCATGGCTTTCAAACCGTACCATCTGGAGCATCACAAATACCTTGGCGAGGACGGTACGGATACGGATCTGCCTACCAAGTTGGAGTCGGTCGTGCTCAAGAACGTGCTGGGTAAGGCGTTTTTCGCGACGTTCCAGATCTTCTTCTATGCGTTGCGGCCTGGGTTTGTTCGGGCGCAGCGACCGACTGTGTGGCATGCGCTCAATGTGGCGTTTATTTTGGGCTTTGACGCGGTGCTGGTGTACTATGCCGGGTGGAATGCGTTGGTGTATTTGCTGTTCTCGTCGTTCTTTGCCGGGTCGTTGCATCCGTGTGCTGCGCACTTTATCGCGGAGCATTACATGTTTGGTGGGATTCAGCAGGAGACTTGGTCGTATTACGGCAGTCTCAACGTTGTAGCGTATAATGTGGGGTATCATAACGAACACCATGATTTCCCCAGTGTTCCGTGGACAAGGTTGCCACAGTTGAGGAAGTTGGCGCCAGAGTTTTACGATGTGTTGCCACAGCATACGAGCTGGCCCATGGTGACGGTTAGGTTTATTTTTGGTGGGGATAGTGGCTTGTGGGCCAGGGTTAAGAGGGTTAATAGGGAGAAGGTGAGGGACAAGGCGAGGAAGTCGAGGTGAGGAAGGGAGGTTTGGGGTTTGAAATTGTCACTTTTTCTTGGTTTGCGTTTTTTTTTTCTATTATTATTGACTCTTGTGTGTCGATGTGTGATTGGAAGCAGAGGTGTGGTTAGAGAGTGAGCGAGGGGTTTATTAACGACTTGACACAGGTCTGAAGGAGTGATTAGAAAGGCAGACATAAATTCCAAGCAAGCAAACCAACAAAGAAAGGCTTCTGGGGGGGGGGACTACAACACGCAAGCGCCACCGGCGACGACTGCAATGATGACTGCAGCGACCGAGACGACGATCGCGCCGTTTACGCCGATGTTGAGTGCGACTGCTGAATTTGAAGTGGCGAGACTTGCGCTTGAGGTGGAAGTGGATGCATAAGGCCCAGTATAGGTGGTTGCGGCGTTGGGGATGGTGGTGATGCTTCCGTCTAGGATCGAGATGGTGTTGTTTCCTGTAAAACCACCTGGAATGCCTGTGCTGATGCCTGCTGGTGGACCGGTGGTGGGTGTAGATGCGCTGAGGCCTTGCGAGTAATGCGTGAGCAGCGAAGCGAGCGTAGCCGATTCGGCGGCGTTGGTGGCAACATAGTAAGGCGAGATGTTGGTATTGGATGTGGCTGCGTTTGGAGTGAATGTAACGGTGACGCCTGTGGAGAGGCCTCCGAGTCCAGCTGGGAACGTGGCTGTGGCTTGGCCGTTACCCACTACAGGACATGAAAGAGAGAGAGAGAGAGAGAGAGAAAGAGGGAAGGTAAGCGTGAGATTCAAGGATGAAAAAGAGGCGGGGGGGGGGGTGAGGAATGAGCGACGTACCGTTGATGGTGGCGGGGACTCCGGCGGTGCTTTGCGCACTAACGCTCGATGCAACAGCCAAGACCGAAAGTGTAAGCAGAAGTGCGGATCCGTTCATATTGATCGCGCTTGGTGGTGGAGGGTATAGATGGTGGGTTGATAAGAGTGAGTCTCGAGTGGAGTGGGTCGTATTATAGGAGTTTTGATTGGTCCAGTGCTCGTCGGTGTCCAGGGTGTAGGTCGGGTATATGGAATTCAAAGTCGAGACGGGGGAGAAAGAAGCCGGGAGGTAGGAGCTTAGAGGTGCGGATGACGGTAGGATGGAAGGATGAAAGTTGCAACTGTTGATGATGATGATGATGATGATGATGATGATGATGAGCAGCAGCCTGCTGTGCTGTGTTGTGCAGTGCTGTCCAGGCTGTTGTCGAGAGTGTTGATTGGCGGCGGCTGGGTGTGTATTGGGTGCGTACAGTAGGCGTGTGACACTTGAGCCGCCTCCTCGACTTTTGAAACAAAACAGAATATTCCCCGCCCCGCAAACCGCCTTTCCTTGCGCTCCTCAGCGCTACATCAGTCTGATTTTCATCATGCATACACTCGAACCCAAATTGATTTTTCTTTCTTTTTTTTCTTTTTCGCAACGAATTGCTTTGCAACGCCCAACCTGCCAAGTTTGTACTTTACTGTAATTCAAACTCTGCAGTCCGACTCTCCTTTTTCACGCAGCAGCTCAGACCGCTCTAAGTTTTCCTTTGCTTTTCGCGCTGCCGCTGCCGCTCCTCAAGTTAGCCCCGCATCTCAAGTCGCCCGATTGCTGCGCGTTCCTGACTGAGTTCAGAGCAGAGCAGCAACACATACGCGCAGTGCAACCACGGATTTTTTTTTTATTCATTATTGTTGCCTTCCAGTCCCCAACCATAGAGCCATTCAGTCAAGTCATCGTCTTGGTCTGCAATCTCATCATGAGCGTTTGCAAGGTCAAACCTGACCCTTCTCCTGTCACTAATCACAACTCACAACCTTGCTGATCCCATCGAACAATGTTACTAATGCATTCTATCGTGACAATGGAATCTTCAACTCGCCTCAAACTCAACCCGCCGACATCAATCCGCCTGGGCCTTGAGTTCCTGCATCCACTGTTCCTTCTGCTTGGCCAACTTTTCCGCCTGCTGAGCCAGGAACTTGTCATGACTAAAGTACACATTCACCGCGAACAACGTCGCCATCACGATAAACACTGCGATCGTCGACGTCCACTGATAAAGCCCCTCATCCCCCCTCACCCGACCCAACTCAAACGCATCGTAGCACGCCTTCTCCAGACTCAATTGCATCACGTCCGTCGAGAATTTGTCCTTGACTCGCTGCTTGGCCACCTTGGAGATGGTCGTGCGATGCTCTGGCGAGAGCCGAAGCAGGGCGACAATCGAGACAGCCCAAATCGGTCCGGTTGGGTGACGCAGCAGACCCGTACCGCTTTCCAAATTGGTCGGCGTGCCATCCGAGCTGAGTGCAAGGTCGACCACCGTCTCGGTGGGTCCACCGGAATTGGTGGCAAGAACGGGCAGACCGCATGCCATAGCTTCGACGGGAACGATACCGAAATGCTCGTCGGTTGGAGTGTAGAGCAGTGCCTTTGTCGATGGGTTGCGAAGCAGCGTGTGGATCAGAGCCATGGGAAGCGAGGGCAGAAAGATGACGCATGCCTTGGCGAGCTCGTCGGCGCAAGGAGCCGTTGCGGGAGGCTCAAAAGTTTGGCGGTTGTAGCTCAGAGTGACATGCTTGAGTCCAAGTTGGTCCGATTGAGCCTGAAGCTCCTTGAGAGTGGCTACATTGTCACCAACCCGTTTGTCGTATCCGCCAACCAGCACAAGCCGCATCCGTCGATTGGCGTCCTGGCTGGACGAGGTGGCAGCGAGTTGCTTTTGGGCCAGAGCGAATGCCTCGAGAGCCAATGCGGCATTCTTCTTGGCTTCGAACCTGTTGATCGAAAGCAGCGTCGTCTTGCTTTCGTCGCCGCAGAAGCGCGCTATCGACGCTCGGATGGGATCACCGATCTCGTTGGCCTCCTTCTCGAGCTTGTCGACGTTTTGCTTGACGCTATCCTCCTCAAACTGGCGATAGTCCACGCCCGGATAGCACGTTCTGGGCTGCCTCCTTAGCCTGAAAAAGCTCTTGACGAACTGCTTGCTGGTGAACTCGGAATTGACCAGGATCTTGTCGGCATAGTCGGTGGTTGCCTCCTCGAACAGATCGAACGGCAATCGATAAAGCTTCCTAAATACCGAAGGCCCTGATTCACCGCGAGCGTGGGCTTTTTGCATGGCAATCGAGTTGCCAATGTCCTTGTCTGGGAAATGGCAGTAGTACACCACGCGCGTGGCAAGAAGAATCTTGAGCCATGGGATGGCGGCAGGAAGCTGGTCGAAGAAGAACAGATCGAATCCAGGAATGGGCGGCGAGCTGGTCAAGCGGTTTGCGACGAACTTTGGGATCGTGCCAGGATAGTTGAAGAGCACGATGGACAGGATCAGCTGAAACACGAGACTCATCTGTTGCAAGATGGCGCAGGGCAGATGGAAGGAGCCCAAGAAGGAACGAGGGATGTGGGTCTTGATGACCTGCACCTTGAGCGTGCCATCGCGAGTAGGCTCAAAGCAGTGCTTGGGATCGTGGTGCGAGGTGAAGATGAGAATCTCGTGCCCGAGTTGCTGAAGTGACAGAGCCGCATCCACCACGAGCTTCTCTGCACCACCGATGCCGAGGTCGGGATGAACAAAGCCAATGCGCAGTTTCTTTTGAGGCGAGTGCACCGAATTGGCCACGGCAGCCGACTGCCTATCCAACGTCGACATGCTTGTTCGATCGCCAGTCTGGAGTGAATGGTTGTGCGTTGGAGGCGATCGAGACAAAGCAAAGAGTAGTGGCTTGAGCAAACGACGGGAGAAAGGAGGCGCAGAGGGAAAAGCGAATAATAATGGCTGTCCTGTGCGCGCTCAGAAGGTTTCATGCAGCATCGAAGAGAAATTCGCATTATTATTATTTAAAATAATAATTCCGGCTGCTCAGCTGTCAATCGCCGCAACTGCCACACGTCCGACTCACACTATACTGCAACCTGTCTAGTGGCTTGTTCTGGTAACTGTCCCAGCCTCCCAGCGTCGTTGAATGACTTGTTCTGCTCCTTCACCTTGCTCGTTCGGTCCAGGCCTGGTCTCTTGTGCTTCGCTCATAACTATCCCGCGCCCAAGCCTGCTGTCCTGCTGTCCTGCTGTCCACCCGTTTGCAATTCCTGGACTCAGGTCTAGCCTGACCAGACAACATGATGACACTGCCCATCATCGATGTCAGGTAGCATGGCCTTGGGTCTTCCTTTGCACCAGTCGTGCCAACGACGTACATGTGCAAATCGCATACACAGATGCTACTCTCGCATTCATGCACGGCTTGACTAGTGCTTAGCTAGCCAGCTGTCGGACCTTGTCGGCACCGCGATCGTGTTGTGCGATCAGAGTCTCGAGATGCGTTTCGATCTGGACAAGCCCGCCAGTGATGGAGCCGAGCAATTGCCTGAGCCCGTCTCTAGGCCGCCTAACGCTGAAGCTGCCATCCTGGCGAGCGTGCACGAAACGGTCGAGATGCGACGGCCCTCCAGTCTCTTGTTCGTAGCCTTCCTGCTGAATCCATCATTCTCCTGCGTACAATGCTCCAGTCGTATGTCGACGGGTTGGGAGCGCGAGCTTGTATGCATCACTCTTTTCTTCCAGTCAGTTTGTTTGGATTCGATGGTTTTGCATTTCAATCTTCTAGTTTGGTTGCCGTCTGTTGCATGGCGGTGTCTATATCATGTCCCTGCGAATGCGCGGTGTGTCTGTTGAGTGTGCACTCACCCGTCGTGTGGACCTTTTGACCTTTGCGAGTAGATTGTTTGGACACACAGTCGGTGCAGTGCGTGCCTGGCCGCCAAGCTTGCGACACACACACACACACACACACACTGGTACATAGCATGTAGCGTATATCAGCGAGTTTTGGAGGGTTGGGATTGTGATCGCGGAAGGCGAGAATAATTTCGTTTCCGCGGCCTCCACAAAGAGCGACACTGCATGAGATGCATAAACTCAGCGAGCAATCAAAGTTGTGAGCTTTTCCTGCTTCCGCTCTCCACACCCTCGTTCACCTCCTCCTGTTTCCTAGACTTGGTCCGCATGCCGCCAAACAAGACATCAGGTGGTGGTGGCTCACCATCCAAAGCGAGTCATGCTGCTCGAGCCGCAGCGTTGCTTTCCAAGGCGAGGGCACAAGCTTCGTCGTCTCCCGCCGCTCACGCTCGAGCCATCTCCTCGTCCTCCTCTACTTCACCAACAAAGCCAACCACAATCAGCAATGGCATAGCTACCTCGCACGGCGAATCTTCTGGATCAGAAAAAGCGATGCCGCTTCCGGATCTTCTCAAGACGTTGTCATCCAAAGGCGGTCTAACTATGAGGGACGCCATGTCTGTGGCAGGCAAACTCATCAACGCTCGTGCCAATACTCCCTCGGCACTCTCGCACATCTCGCTCATCATGCTGCAGGATATCGGGATCGAGTCCGAAGAGCATCGTAAGCGCACCGTGCTCGCATTCAAAGGCAAGAAAGCTGCTGGTGTCATCGCCCCCTCCTCCTCCTCCTCCTCCTCCTCCTCCTCCAGCAGCAGCATTGCCTCTGGCGGTGGTCAGGTAGGCTTGGCACCGGACTTTGGCGCCTACCGCAAACGTCGACGTGGCGCAGAAGACGACGAGACACTCGGTCGAGAATACGGCAACGTCACCCTCCCATCCGACCCGCGTTCATCGCGGCGACCCAAGCTCGAAATCCACTACACATTCAACGAGATCCTCCAACCTGACCTCCTCCGTGGACGATACGCCGTAGTCAATCGTGCGCCCGTCATGACAGCGTGGGCGACCATCATCCTCGAGCGGCTCAACTTTACTCGTCCCGAAGCACTCTCGCTCGCACACTGCTATGTCAACTACACTAGCACCATGCGTGGCATCAGTCTCGGCATCATCCCCAAACACGAACGCGATCGAGCCAGCCACACTGTCGGTCCCAACCAACCGCATTTCGAACTGATGGGGGTCAAGATCGCCGTAATGCAGATGCACGATGGAACGTACCGCGGTATCAGTGCTGGCGAAGTGGTGCAACCCGAAAAGGCGTTCAATTACATGAAACGATCCATGGCGCAAACGCTCTCGAGCGTCGTAGGCGCACTAACCCTCCTCGCAGATAGCTTCATCCAACCCGAACGAGAAGCCAAAGAGTGTCGAGCCGAGTGGCTCAATGACAATGGCTACGACCTGTACGCCGAGTTCCGACCGAGTACCGCTGGAGAATGGGGTAAGAAGGGGAGACTGTGGTACGATAAAGTATTGGCACTCCGACGCGGACATGAAGCCGATCTGCTCGAATGGAGACGGAAAGAATCGAGCTTGGATCCAGCAGCACAGGAAGAGGATTGGACCCAAGATGTGGAGAGACTCGTACAGCAAGAGTTGCATAGCGAGCACAAGCAAGCGCAGGTCGAAGCTGACACACACACGGACGATGCCAAGAGTGAAGCAGCCTAAAGAAAGAGAAAGGGACTGGATGGTGGCGGGTTACTTTGTATATCCAATCGAACACTAGTCGTTGCTAATATCTTCTACACGGCCGCCATCTTCACTGCGATGACGATGACTGTGAGTGTTCTGCGAGCCTTTGACGAACACCTGATTCCAAGGCAAACATGGGCATCCAGGGTGAGTAATCGGGCCAACATGGTGAAAGCCACTGTGGCATCTTGTTGGACTACTTACGATCTTTGGCCGCATCGACGTATCCGGTAAATGCAACGTTTGCAGGCTTGCGCGATCTGGCTTCATGAGTGGCGGTATCCAACGGTGTACTGCTACCCAAACCAGCGCCAGGTTTGTATACTTTGGTCTCGACGATCTCGGTCCTGCCCGCACCGTTGGCACCGAGACCGCAACCTTGAGTCCATCCCATCATTGCCAGTAACTTGCTGCCGATATTGTCGCTCTCGATCGGCTTTTCCGGCGCAGACATTGGTAAATCGTCCACGGGCGCCTTGGGTCCTTGGAACACTCGGGGTGTGCTGCTGATCGTGGAGGATTTGACGGGCTTCTCTGTGCCAAATACAGCTCGGCGCTCCGAGGCACGGTCTCTGTACTGTACGAAAGGCGCTGGTGTCTGGGACGGTGGCACGTGGTATGTGCCAGATGCTGAAGCTGCGACGGGCTTGTGCTCAACAACAGATGCGTTAGCTGCTGCAAGAGATTCGTCAAGGGATTGGCGCTTCCTAATGACGCCTTGCCGACCAATCTCAGGGTCGGCGAGATTGTCCTTGTGCAGCTGAGACTCGTTTGTGTGCCTGTGGAGAGTATCGAGGGCTTTGAACTTGCGCTGACACAGGAGGCAGGTGATGCGTGCTTCATCCTTGTAATTGTACGAGGTTAGCTCGGCCTCGGACATTTGAGCCGGGTCGAGACCTTGATCGGCGGGTGCTCCTGCCGCGCCGACGGAAGCGTTCGATGATCCATTGGAGATATGTGCAGTAGAGCCCGTGGGGGTATCTGGAGTGTTTTCACTGGCATGAAGCTCGGCCTGCTTCTGGTTCCATGTGGAAATGTGGGTTGCTAATCGTTTGCTCGTTGCCGTTGCGCTGATCGAAGGTGTCAGGAGCTTTGATGAAGAGGATTTCGAGGCTGCCGGGGCTGACTGCTGTGGTCGTTGCTCACTGATGGGCTGCCGCAAGTCTGCCCATGGGATCTTGCGGTCGGGTGTAGAAGTGAGCTTGTCGGTCGAATAGGACGATGACGTATTATGGTGTTCCGACGACATTGACTTTCGCTTCCTGTGGTGTGGATTATACCTGGAGGGACCGGCATGATCTGATCGCCCATAGCATGGATCATCTCGATCTACATAGGCTGAGTTTGGACGCTGGCTGAATTGAGCTGCTTCATCTGGGCGGTGTCGGAAGCCATGCGGTCGGCGAGACTCGTTGGTCGAGGATGCGTCAGGTGATGTCGAATAGGGAATGGGTCGAATGTTGGATGCGGGAGAAAATGAAGCGCCACCATGCTGCTGGCGATGCAACAAAGATTCGAGGATGGTAGGAAGGGCATGATCAACACACTTGCTCTGTTCAATCACTGGGCAACGCAATACAGCCTCAGTGGCGTCGTGCGCATGGCTGGCAACATGTCCGATCGAGACCACATGGATCTGGGCAGCGCGTTCTATCATGGAGGAGTGGACTGCAGCCACAGGACGATGCTGCGGTGATCAACGCCAAGCTCCACCATGCATGCACTTACTGTTGGGATACGATGTTGGTTGAAGTTTGAGCCTTGGCCAGGGTGATGGGCAGGAGATAGCGAGCCATTGGCTTGCTGAGCCGATGTGGGTAGAACCCGCTGTGAAGGGTTGCGCGGAAGGCCTGACATCGACTGTGAGTGCTGAGATTCGGCCGATGGACCAGCAGCGGTATTCACGGCTGGTTCAAGTCGAGGTGGATATGGTGGTGCCAGAGTGGAAGCTGAAGAAGGTGACGGGAGCCAAACAAGGGTCTTGCTTCTGTACCGAGGCAGTACTACTCTGGAGATTGCGAGGATTTGAGCGTTTTAGGCGGTGCAAATGCACTGTTGCGAGACCATGCAGACACAGCAGCAGCACAGCAGCACAGCAACACCGCACAACACGCCAAGGCAGCCAACTCACCCGCACTGTCTGAAATGTTTATTTCACAGCCACTCGACATGATCATCGGCGCTCACAACATCCACCACCACCACCACCACCATCATCATCCTACACTACTTGGTCAACACTGTTCATCACCATCTTGTCGCATTACTGACACCGCATCTAACAGTTGATCCATACATAGTGCATCAATTATCAATCTGATTTACCACCATCTTGCGCCCGTTTTCGTTGGCACGCATCTGGACCACCTTCAACCGTCTACCGTACGCTGCCAGCACCCTCACACAGCGTAGCTTCAAGAACAATGTCCACATGCTAAGGCCGCATTCCTGCGCAACCCAAACCAAGCCCACCGCGCTCCATCTGCCCAAATGCATGTTGCCCAACGAGCCGGCCGCGCTCCCATCGACGCTACCTCCTCTTCGTCTTCAGAGCATGTCAACCTCGCAGGCAGAGGCGCCGGCTCCAGCGCGACCACCAACATGGCCGGCATCGGTGCTAGGAGACCAGCCATCGTGAAACCATCTTCTCGCCCCTACTATCCTCACGACGCGCGCAACTACAATGACTACAACAACGCAGCGCCTTGGTCCAACTTTGATTCGTCGCACATCCTCGATACCAACCAGATATACGCTCCCTTGTCTAGCGCGCCTTCCACCACTTCCATCGATACGCAATCGCAAGATTTCGAATCCTCCTCGTCTCTCTTCCCATCCCAATCAACACAATCCATGCACCAGCTTGCCACTTCAATACCCGACTCACTTCCCATGTCAAAGTCATTCTCAGCCAATGCTGCCTCGGCCGCTTCGTCCTCACGTCAACGAGCCATCTCCGAGGCCGATCTCCTTGCTTTCGTCAGTAAGCGCATCGAGCCGGCACGCAAAGGCCCAGATTCGCAAGCTAAGCCTTCCTCATCCCACCACGGCCGTTCCGCTTCAGCAAAAGACGCCAGCGACAGTACAGGTTCCATAGATACCCTCGACCTCTGTCATAAGCATATCGACCGCGTGCCAGAGCAGCTTGCCGACATGATCAAGCACCAGGTGGTTCGACTTGCGCTCGGTTACAACCATATCCATAAGCTTCCTGACAATTTTGTCGACCTCCAAAGGCTGAGATACCTCAACATCCGCGCCAACAATTTCTCCCACTTTCCTGATTGCGTCACCATGATGCCCAACCTCGAGATCCTCGATCTCAGTCGCAACAAGATCCGCAAGCTTCCACAAGATCCTGGCCGCCTTCTCTCGCTGCGTGTCTTGTCCATGAACTCCAACCGTATCACCGAGCTGCCTGCATGGGTCGGCAAGATGAAGCTTTTGCGCATCCTCAAGCTCGACAACAATCCAATCCAATGGCCACCACCTCATATCTCCAAAATGCCCAACGTCGCGCCACCCAAACCGCCTACTTCGTCCGCCAACTCTGCCGCAACAGACAGGGAGACAGCCAAGCGCTTCGAGGACCGTCAAATGCTCGTCTGGATTGCCAAGCTGCGATCGTGGATCAACGATCCCACCAATCTGCCTCAAATCGCAGGCGCCCCCGCGATACGCCAACTCAGCCTTGCTGTCGGCGCAGCGATGAAAACAGAAGCAACAGTGACCGATCTAGCCAGCCCGATTCGAATGAACGCTCCTGCACTGCCAGCACCCTCGTCGGATGGTCTCATGTCGCTCCAAGTACAGGTACCTCCGACCATCGCACATGTTGCCTCCCAACAGTCGGAGGAATCGCCTACATTCTCCCACGCAACAAACGAATCGGTTTCTTCAGTCCAAGCCAAGGTGGTCAACGACCAGATGGCATCTGACCCATCTCACTTGCTTCCGTCCTTGGTTCGCGATCCTTCTTTGGGTGCTGAATCCTCTGAAAGTGCCCCATGCGCCTCCGGGCAAGGTGGGCTAGACGAGCCAACTTCGAGCTTGGACGGTCTCGAACAGAGTGTCGCTGTGGCGAGCAAGCCCGTTCCTGATGCTCGAGCTCGTTCCAATCCCAAGACAGCACTCCATGGTCGTCCTGCAGCCGTCTTTGGCAGTCCGTACGCGATCGAAGATGCAGACGCAAGGCAACACGCTCGCAACAACTCGCACTCGGTCGTCCAAGACATTGCAGCGACGCATCAGCTAGAGCAGCGTCGATCGATCAAAAGCAAAAAATCGTTGCCAGATCTGCGCCAAGGGCATGACCAGATCTTGCAGGATCGCCGCGACGCTGTAGCAGAGCAAGTGCATCCGGCGCTCTCCTCCGAACCATCATCCCAGATCAGAGTCGAACCAAGTCGAGACACTTCTCAGTCTGTCTCTGGTCCTACTGCTTCTGTCGACACAGGCTCGATGCAGGCAAACGGCACCTTCGTTTACCCTCCCTCCAGGAAGCCACAATTGCAGTCTCGTCGCGCCCCTCGTCCCAGTCTGGCGAATGTGGTCGGCTCGTCAGCAAGGCCAGGCTATGAAGCGCCATCGAACGTATCCGTAGCGCCATCGGGTTCAGCATCGAGTCAAGGCGGAGGCGGAGGAGGACTACGCAAGCTCAGCTTGCCAACCGTGGGTGCCACACAAGCGGCTGCCGAAGCTGCCGCCGCAGCTTTGGCTGCTCGAGCCGGCTATAGCAACGCTCCAACCCGATTCGACGTGGGCCATAGCCGTATGGCATCGGACAAAGCCGACAACCATTGGCCCTCCCGTTCTGCTTCTCCCACCGTAAACGCATCCCGCATCGCTGCTGACGAGGAACGCAACCGTTACTTCCGACGTCTGTCGACGCTGCCGCCATCCACGATCTCGAATGCGGTGCCAACGCCGGTGCTCAAATTCGTCGATGGCACTCGCGGCGTCTTGTTCGCCTTGTCGCAGATTCACGCCGCCATAGGCCAATTCATGACGCCGGTCATTGACGAGAGGATTTCGAGCCAGTTCCACCGACTCCTCGACATTTCCAATGGTTCGGTAGCCAACCTGATCAATGCGCTCGATCGGTTCGATTCACTGTCTCGTCGAGGTACACCCGATCCCAGCGTCATTAGAGGCGTTCTTGTGACGTGCAAAGACTCGGTCATCACGTTCAGGAAGCTGGTCAGTGTGTTGCAGCTGCAGCTGCGTGCACTGCAGAGCAGCTCTGATGTGCGATATGCTAGGACGTTGCTTCTGATGCTGTATGGCAGCATGGGCGAGGTCGCCAACAGCTGGACCGAGATGGCTCCCTTGGTCGAAGCCGTGCAGCCGTATCTCACGCAGGCAGAGCACGAAGCCACCTCGTCAGCGACCCCGGACTCGACTCAATCTGTCGTCGTCCCGGACAAGCCAACGCCGCCTTCCACTCGCTCAGGTGGCCTTGTTCAGAAAAGCACGAGCAACGCAAGCACCGGCACGACATCGACGTTGCCAAGTATTGCCGAGGCCTCCACGCCACTTCGAGCAGGCAGCCGTCCGTACATCGCTCGTGGTCCCAGCCGCCGTCGTCACGCTGGCTCGTTCAGCGCCCAGGACCTGGCCGAAGGGGCCGCGATGACACCAAGTGCCATCAACCCTCCTTTCAACCTGGACGACTTGCGAGCAGGTTCGGCATATAGCACACCGGCTCGCGTCGGTCCTCTTCGTCGACGTCAGGGTAGCTGGGGGAACGGTATGAACAGTGCCGTCGTGCTTGAGCAGTCCGACCCCGCGGATCGGAATGGTGCGGTGGAGATGTTGCAATCAACATCTTCGGGTACACCAAACGGTGTCATCTCGGCCTCTGGGTCCCAGCGCACCATCCATGCTACTCCGGGTGCAATGAGCACACCAGGGTCGGCTCGACCGAAGCGCTCCGAGTCCAACGCGAGCTCAGCTATGGATGTTGCCGCGCCCGCGACAGCGACGCCACGAAGTCAGGCGGGGACGCCGGCGACGCCTGCTGCGGTTGCAGGATCGGTCAAGCGGCATGTGGTTTCGCGATCACTCGGCGGTACGGCGGCGACGACAGCTGCAGGGAGCCGGTTGCATCTGGCCGTTTCGGATGCCAAGATCACGGTGGACGACCACTTGCTTGAGATGGTGGATAATATCACCAAGCTCTCGGCTAGGGTGTGGTCGATGCTGTTTGAGCATCTTCGATCGGCCGGTGTTGGAGAGCAGGCTAAAGCGGCAGGCGAGAGTGCGGAGAATGACACGGTGGTAGTCAGTGGTGACGGTGCGGAGAAGGAGGAATCGCCTAGCGATGATAGCGATAAAGATGATGATGCGGGTGATAAGGGGGGCAATGAGGATGATGCGGCGGGGACCAATGCACGGTTGCGCGAGTTGCGCGAGCTGGCGCAAATTACGGACGATCTCACTTCGCAGTTACGATCGACGTATCTGCGCGCACGCGAAGAGGAAACCCGACGCACCTTTTCGATCGACACCATCGATGACGATGCTGCTGCTGCTGCTGCTGCTGCACCACCCGACGATGGCGAAGAAGAGACCAACCCTCCAACTCGACCAGTAAACACACCATCATCCCCCGAAAATATCTCGCAACCCACCGTAGCTCAGCTGTTCGACCAGTCTCACCAATTTGTTCGCGCCATCGTCACCACCTCGACGCTCATCAAGACCATGGCTAGCCACCACCACCTCGATTTCCCGCACGACCTTCGCCGCTTGTTGGGCCAGGTCGCCCAAGCGTGTTCCAACCTCACCGTCTACTTGCTCTGGTTGAGTCCTGCATCTGTATCCTAAGTTAAAAAATTTTCTTTTTCAATTGTTAATGTATGAGAGAGGGGGGGTAAGGGGGGGTTTAGACCATGACTATGCCGTTACCTGAACCAAAGTCGGCTGGGTTTCGGGCCGAGATTCGGATGAGTTTTTCGGCGAGGTGTTTGACGGATTCGTCTTTGTTCGTTGCGGAGGCTGCTGCTGCTGCTGCTGTTGTTGTTATTGTTGTTGTTGTTGTTGCAGTTGCTGCTTTTTTGGCGAGGTGTTTGGCGTATGCATGGACTGGATCTAGCTCGGCTTCTCCTGGACGGGCGCCCATTCCGCCCGCGATAGGTTTGGTTCGCCAGTTGAACAGGTAGAAGCGCAAAAAGCCATCGCCGGGACCGAATTTCTGTTCGGACAGGAAGAGCGCGTTGTCCATGACCGAGACGCAATTGACAACGTCGAAGCCAACGTCGCGTGCCAGGATCAGCAGGGTGTTCATGAGCGTGTTCAGACGTGCCTTGAGCGCGGTCTTGACTGTCGACGGTTCGGCATCCCAGGATGTGACGTCGATTTCATCGATGAGTTCGTTCGCGGTGAGGTTGGTCAGCGCATTGACTTGGTACGCGGGTTTACCGGCGGCCAGGGCGAGGGAGCGTTCCGACGGTGCGGGCGTCGAAGTAGACGCTTCCGAAACAGGATCCGAAGCGGAAGCGGAGGAGGAAGCGGCGAAGACAACGTCCGTAGCATAGTAGAACAGATACGCCGCATTGAGCGTCTTGTGCTTGTCATGGTCGAGGATACTCGAGGGAAGCGAGTAGAACGCAAACATGTCGGTGATCTTGCCTTGGGAGTTTTCAACAACGTAAGTCCAAGTAACTTGCTTATCGCGTTTACCATTCTTTTCGGTGCCATCGACGCCTCGACCGGAGAGGAGGATATGCTCGATCTCATGATCGCTGAATCTTGGCGCCATATCAAATCGCTTCATATACCTTCGCATGAGTTTGCCCACCTCCTTGACATCCTTGCGCTCCATCTCTCGCAGCCCGGGCAAATTGGTCGTGGCGGGGAGCTCAAAGCGTCTGACATGCTGCTCCGTCGACATGTTGTGCGGAATGGCCGAAAAGCCGATCTCTGCAAGCTTCTTGGCGTTGATGGTGCGGTGGTAGTATCTGGCGCAGGAGACGGGCGTGGGAAGGACCGAACCGACGGTGTAGATGGCATGGAAGACGCCGGTCAAGTGGCACTGGCGGGTGACTTCTTTGATGAGGACGGGGGCGAGGCGTTTAGAGCGCAGCTTTTTGTGGACGCAGAGGAAGTTGATCTCGGTGCTCTGGTACGCCTTGTCTCGGACGCGGAGCTCGTGCGGGATGCCGCTGATGAAGGCGACGAGTTTCTTGGTGGAAACGACACGGACGCCGATGTGCCAGGTCTTGTGGTAGCCGGGGTGTTTGAGCACCCAGTGCAGGAACTCGGGTGAATAGTCGAAGCGGAACGTCGCATCATCATCCTCAACATAATTGTTGCTTAGCAAATCGTACACCTCCTTGAGCTCGTCTTGGTCGTCGACGTTGACCATGACCCACTCAAAATCCGCGGGTAAAGGGTAGGGGTCCTGACGCACCTGCTCGGGCGGAACACTCGGTTCGATGCTGCCCTCCTCGTCGCCACGTAGCACAGGCGCGTCGTTGGGCTTCATCACCGGCTGCGTCTTCCAAAACTTGTGGTCGGCAATCTCCTTCTGCGCCTTTTGCTTGGATTCCTGCGACTTGAGCATGGCATCACGTTCGAGGTTCATCATGGCCATGACCTTGGCCAGGTTGGCCTTGGTGACTGCCGCTGCGGCGGAAGAGCCATGTTGAGAGGCAACAGCTTTTTGCACCTGCGAGACGACTTCGTCCGAGATCTTGCCCTCTTGCGAGGAGCCGGACGCCAACAGTTTGGCATCGTCCATCGAGGAGGTAGAGGCCAATCCGAGCTTCTTACGAAGCTTGGCGGCGGCTTTGGACTTCTTCTTCTTGCGCTGCTTTGAGTTCATGCCGTCGGTTCCGGGTGCGACGCTGTCGTCTGCGTCATCGGCGTCATCGTCAGACTCAGCATCCTCGACAGCGGCAGGGGGAGCGGTGGCAGCAGGAGCGGCAGCAGACTCTGGTCCAGCTACATGGGACAAGGTAGACGCTTCCTTGGTTGCGTCTGTAGCATGCGACATGATTGTATCGAGCCAAGCCAACTGAAGGAATCCGATGTTGTGTGGAGAGGAAAAGCAGATGCTGGTGGAGTGTTGCTACGTGATCGGTAGCCGCTCTCCACCGGTGTCTCTCGTGTGGCACGGCCCGAGTGTTGGTTCGCCATGTGTGACCGTGCCAAGTCTAGGCCGAGTTCCGAGATTTGCAGAGTGTTGGTGCAAAGGATTCCAGAATTTTGATTTTTTGATTTTTTGATTTTTTTTGGCTTTTTGGTTTAGGGCTGAGCCAAAGTGTAACGAAAGCGTGGCCATTCAGCTGCTTTCTCCACTTTGCTTTGCTGTCACTCCCTCGTCCGATCCTACCACCCGCTCCTATACTCCGCTTCACCATTCATACATACTCCACAAAGGGCCACGAAGCCACTGATCAATAGTATGACCACCGAGACCGCCCTGGTCGAGGACGTCGCCTCCTCGCATCGCATCTACATCGGCGATTCCATCGGCTGTCTTCGTGTCGCACAGTGCGCACCCCCCTCCGCTCTTCCTGACGACTATCCGGGGCCATCCGTCTTGCCGCTAGTCTTGCCAAACTTCAAGTCACACAGCGACCATGCTGTGCAGCGTCTCGCCACTGGTGTGCTTGCCGACCGAATCTATGTCGTCGCGATGGCCCGCAAGAATGCCACCATCGACATTGTGCACATTGTCAACCAGGCGTTGCCGACGTGGCATTCATCTAGCAGCAAGACCACAGCTGAGGCTTCAGAGCTCAAGGCCACCATACTATGCACCATCAAAGAGGATCGGATGAAGGCCGGCATTCAACGCTTTATCGGTCTCGCTGTGGGGACTCACGGTGTTTACAGCGTCACCAGCTCGGGCGTGTTCCGATTCACCCCCGTCACCGTCTCAGGCGACAACGAGATCAGTGCGGCGGTCGGCGAACCGAAAGTGCTGGATAACCTCCCATCCCCGCTCCAGCACGCCAGTCTTTACCCAGCCTCCAACCCTACCCACTTTTGCTATGGCGGAGAAGACGTTCCTCTTTCGCTCTGGCATATCGACACTGCGGTTTCGGAGCAGCCAGAGGCACTGGCAGACATGTCGATCGACTCGATCAAAACCAGCGAGGATCTTTCGGGGCTCAATAGCAAGCAGAGGAAACGCAAGCGTCAGCTCGAAGCCAAGAGCAAAGCGCGCGAACTGTTGTGGGGCGAAGTTTGGAGGGCCAAGAACCTCCCCAACGATCACCTGTCTCTCCCGCGAAGAGCCAACATCACGGTCACGTGCGTTCTGAATCTCACCCAAGGTGAGGGCGAAGAGTCTGGAGGTGTTGGAGAGGAGAGCTACATAGCCGTGGGGACCAAAGATGGGCTCGTGAGGATCTTCCAACCTGGTGGAGTCAGTCGAAAACACATCCGCGAGATCCGAGTCGTTCCTGCAGGTCAAGGGTCGGTGAAAACGCTTTGCGCGAGCTCAGACGCACTCGACACGCAAAAAGGTGGCCTGCTGTTCGTGGGCGATACCGGATCCAAGCTCTACGCAGTCGATTGGCAGACTGCCGCAGTGTTGTACAGCTACAAAGGAATGGGTCAGGTGGGTGCGACTCTGTCCATGGCACCTCTCCCCCGCTCTGCCAAGTCTAAGGAGGCCGAAGCACTTGCAACCGTTTCATCCGACAACCTCTTGCGCCTACACACGACCGTTCCAGCTGCCCTGGCCGTCCCCAAGCCAGGCACTTCGCCAGAGAAGGGAGAGCTCAAGTGGTCAAAGATGATCGTCTCCGCGTCGTCTCAGAGCGTATACGCTTCGCCAACTGCAGTGGTCTGGGACGGCGTGCTCTCGTCAGGCTTGGATAAGAAGAAGGTCAAGGTCGTGAATGGACGCGGCGACGAGGAGGAGGAGGAGGACGTCGTTGAAGAAGATGAGGACGACGTCTGGGCCAAGATGGAGGCGGTCGGTGCCAAGACTGCCGGCAGAAAGAATGGGAAGCAGGGGGACAAGGCAGATTCAGACGAGGACAGCGATGACGAAGAGGATGAGGAGGACGAGGTGGAGCAAGTCAAGTCTGCACACAAAACTCGAAGTGGGAAGAGAAACAACAAGCCGGCTCAATCCAAGAAAAGCCGCAAGTGAACGAAGACCACCAACGATACACCACGACTGTTCGCATCATAGATTCTCGACAACACTGTTACTTTTTTTTTTTTTTATCACATTGATTAAAATTGCATCTTATCAAGCTACAGCTGAATGGGACGTTGGCGTGCTTCTCGATCTGCGTTCGAGCGATTCGATGGCGTGTTTGAGTCTGTTGCCACTACCGCTTGTGATTCTTGCACCTGGTTCCTTTCTGATCTTCTCCCCATTTTGTGGCGAAGGTGAGTTGCTGGTCTGCTCGCCTCGCTCGGAGGAGAGTACTTTCTCCAACCTCTCTATGCGGTCGGCCTTGAGTTCCAAGGCGTCGACAGCGTCGAGGACGTGCTGGGCTAGGATGGTACGTTTGGACTTGCCCATTGCGGGCGACATGGATTTGAGCTCGTCGGCGAGTTCCGAGTAGAGCATGCGTTGATGGAGGAATTCATCCCAATGCTCCTTGAGCATCTGCTTGAGCATACGGATTTGGTCGCTGCCAATGCTCTTCGTCCCGGCATTGGGCGTTTCGAGCGCGTCGAGGAGAATCGACTCTTCCAGTTCTACCGCCTCCCTCCTCTGCTCAGCAGCAAGCAATCGCGCTCGTCGTGAGGCTTTGCGTTCCTTGGACCGCACCGACGTGCAACACACAGTGCAAACACGCACATCGTGCTCGTGCAGCCGCGAACTGACGCGCGAAGCCGCACGCGCAGCCCGAGACTCAGCAAGCTGCGAGATCTCAGCTTCTTCCGCGATTTGTTGCTGTCGTCGTCGATGTTGACGCTCGCGTTGCGTGCGAAGGTTCTCGGCCACAGCATCGAGAGTGCGATCATATTCGTCTTCTTCGGAGCAGCGGTGGTCAAAGGCGACCCGGCGATGGTAGTGGTTGTCGGAATCGACGTCGATAGGATCAGTGCGAGTGTCGACATGCTCTCGGTGCCAAGAAGTGCGCATCGGCTGACTGGGTTCCGAAGCAGGATGCGCGTCATGGTCGTGACGAGAGCGCGAGGAGTGCTTCTTCTGCTTGTGTGTGGGGACAAGGTGGTCGAGAACAAGTCCGTTGAGACCTTCGACTTCATCCGCAAGGGAGAGGACTTGTAGGCGCAGCGCTTCAATGGCTTCCCATGCATCGCGGCCAGCCGGAAAGATATCGTGGTGTCTGTATGTAGTGTGTTGTGGGCGAGTCTCGGGATGATCAACGTGAGCTTGGCTCGAAAGACCGGCAGCGCTCCTGTACTGCTCCTCCATGGCGCTCCTTAACTTGTCCAACTCGGCATACAGACGGTTGACGACCTCGACATGGCTTCGGCTGTCTTGCTGCGGTGGTTGAGCTTCGCTGAAAGCATGACGTGGCTCTCGGATCTGGTCAGTGATAGTTGAAGTCTTCTCTCGCTCTCGCTTCTGCTGATCTTGCTGACGCTGCTGGTCGTCCGAGACTGACAGCTTCTGCAAGATCATCTGGACAAGCTGCTCACTGTCTGCAGGTTTGGTGGCGCGAACATCTTTGAGTGCAGTCTGCATCTCGCTGCGCAGACCTTGGAACTCGTGACTCTGCTGCTCCTGTGCCTGCTCAAGATTGAGGATCCTCTCGCCTGCGCGGTCGAGCTCGACCTGAATGCCATCGACAAAGCAGCGCAGGTTGACGATCTCCTCGATCCTCGCCTCCTGATTGCCAACGGTACTCTCAAACGGCCGATGCTTGACCGCGTCGCGGGATCTGACCGGCGAGCCTAGCGCAGAAGTGAGACCGGTGACGTCGGGGAGGCGGACGCCCCAGGGTGACGTCGCATCGACCGCCTTGGTGTGCGAGGGGTAGCCATGGATGTTGAACTGGGGTGCATCATGCGCTTTGGCTCCGGCAGAAGGAGCGTCGACGCGGGTACGGGCACTGGAAGCCTGACTGCCAGGACCGAATCCGCTTGCACCCGAGTTGGAAGCACTGCCATCTTCGGCATCGTCAGCACGTAGGCGTGTGCGCTCCACATCGCGCTGCAGCGTACGAGCAAGATCTTCAAACACAGACACTGAGGAGGGACGAGTGGCTCGCGGCTGTTGACGTTGAGGCTTGCCTGCCTGGAGGACGCCATCGATGGAAGGTGCGGGAGTTGGACTGTCAGGGCTCTGGGATCGATCGCCGATCAAGGTTCGTAGCGCAGGCGAGGTGAGTGTGCGCGAGGCAAGATGCTGTTGGTAATCGGCTGCGTTGATTCCAAACGTATTTGTGGCGCGAGGCGATGCGAAGGGACCGGTGGGATCGGGACGTGGCTTTGTCTGCTGTGGATGGCGAGAAGGAGGCATGCTGCTGTTGGTGTATGTTGGGTTCGACGAGTTCCTTGACTTTCGGGAACGATGATCGCCATCGGCGTCAGAGTTGATGTCGAACTCGATGCGATCCAGGGTGTCCTGACCGAGGGTAGGTCGTTGGCGGAAGTTGGCCGTTATGGTGGCGGTGTGCCCAGCTGGTGTGGCAGCAAAGTTACGATGGTTTCCTGTGCTGTTCATGGTCGCTGTATGGACATGGATGGCGTCCGAGTCACCCGAGTCTGTAGCCGAGTCGGCATCAGAGTCGCTCTCGCTTTCGACACGTGCAGGTCGAGGTACTGCGCTTGTCCGAGCTGGATGTGCGGTGGGAGGTCGAAGAGATGAGGATGGCACGGGTTGCCTGGTAGATGAAGCTGCATGGGCGGACGAGTACTTGCCGGGCCTGTAGGGGCTTGAGGAGGGGGACGAGTCGAAGCGATGTTGAGCAGCGTGAAGATGGAGCGAACGCATGCGCTCCTGGTACGATGTTTGGGATGGCACCGCACTGCGGACACCTCTGCCCACGCCAGGGATCAAGCTCTCATCTGGATCGTGATGATGATCGGTTGGCGCAGGCATGACGGGGGCTCTGGATTGCCTTGGGGCGGGTGCAAAATCGGCTTCTCTTCCAATACGGTCGTAAGTGTCAAAGGTGGAGGAGACGGAGGACAGATCGGGTCTGCGCATGTCGGGAATGTGTTGTGGACCACTTGGCTGCAAGAGGCGAGACTCGATGCTGACTCGATGGAGTTCTTCTTGCGACTCTGGTATGTAAATGTCGTGCGAAAAGTCGGGATGAGCGGTGGCGATAGATGTTGGGATGTGAGCAGGAGCTGGTTGACGACGTGAAGCAGTGCGGGCTGGGTCTTGATGATAAGATGTGGATGCTATAGGATAATGGTGATGAGCTCTGGACATAGTATTCGACCGTGCTCCGAGGTGGGTGCAAAGTGAATCGAGAGTTGATGGCGTGATGCAAAGCAATGAAGTCGCTCTGGAACGCGTAGTGGATGGAGGCGAATGAAGTGCGACACAGCTGCACACCTACAGCCAAGCCAGGTGGATTGATAGGCAATGTGAATGGCAGCACGGATGGATGGGCAAAGTAAGAGACAGGATGGTGGATGGCAGACCGAGCCGCAAAGAGATGCGAATCGGACAAGTGGAGAATGGCTGATCTGGGCTTGGACAACTCGCATGTATCCACCAGAAGCTCTGTCCTGTCAAAGCAGCAGCTGACAGTCACAGTCTGTGCCATTCTATTATTATATATATATTCTTTGTTGTCGGCGCGTTGCGCGCTCAACTTTGGAAATCACGTGCCGGCTGAACCTAATTTATTAATAGCCTGGCGGTGCCAGTCCTCCAAGCTGACCGCTCAACTTGATCTCTTGATTCTGCACAGTGGTATCATACTATATATATGGTCATGACCACTGCCTGAAATTGTGTGACAACAGAAAGCTACGAGCAGAATCCCGTTTGTGCCGGACATTATTGTTTCTGTTAAAGCTGCAATGGCTGAGGCTGTGTCAAACTGAGCCATTTTTTTTTCTTTCTTTTTTTTTTGGGCGGTAATGCACGAATGTGGAGAATGCAGCCATTTCTGACAGATCTGGCAGCAACTACTGCGCCTGCGCGCTTATCTGTTCCCCTCCTGCCTGTCGGATCCTTGCTAACCTTTCCACCATCTCACCCATCCAGTGAGGTCACTCCAACATCCACTACATCATGGCCGACCAGGGCGAAACCACTGAAAAGCCAGAAGCTCTCAAAAGCACAGCAGACCGTGTGCAGACAGCTACCATCGCCCAGACTCCTCCTTCTTCTTCTTCTTCTTCTTCTCCTGCTTCCTCCTCGGCGATACGTGATCCCATTTCCGTTGCTTCTCACGGCCCAGCTTCACAACAGCATACGCTGCTCTGGTCCAAGTCCAAAGTCTACGTCCATCCCTCGCCCTATGCAAAGCACAATGTGCCTGGCTATCTCGCACTCAGCCGCGCAGGCCCGCTCCGGCCCGGCGCCAACATTCTCCTGTCCTTCCTGCCGGAAAGCCTGGTCGAGCAGCGTCAAGAGCTCGAAAAGTTTGTGCGCATCGAATATACCACCTCCGCCAAAGCTGGCGAGAACGATACCCCCCTCGATCCACGCAAGAGCCTTGATGCTGTAGAAGAAGACGATCCCGAGTCGATGCTCATCGCAGAGCCACCCACTTCGGCAACCTACGCCTTCTCGCTGCCCCTCACCAGCATCTACAGCTTCACCGTAAAGAAACCCACCATAAGCTCCTGGTACGGCACCGTCACCATCAGCCAAGTGGGTGGTGTGGCTTTGCCTACATTGCACTTCCACGATGACGAGAGCAAGAGCACCGTTCTATCCATGCACAAGGCCAAGCTTTCGGCAAGTGCGGATGCGGCGGCTGCCCAAGCACAGCCCGACCAAGCTTCAAAGCAATCAGCACCAGGCACTCCTTCTCTGTCTTTTGCGTCCTCTCATCGAGCATCGCCACGGCCAACCTCACCGTCACCCACTTGGGGAGGCGACGAGCTTGTACAACAGCTTCGCAAGTATGCCAACGTTCACCGAAGTGCCATCGAGCCCAACCTCTTTCTGGCCAACCCCTCCCGAGCTGATCTTGATATCCACACCACCCCACTCTTCGACGACGATGCCATCGACATCCCCAACCCGCACCCAGCAAATGCCGCTTGGAGCTCCGATCTCTCCGATAACGCCTATTCCATGTCTCCCCTTCATCAGTCCCTTGCCGGTACTGGCAGTCCAAGAAAAAGGAACGATCTTGCCATGGACAACCTCACTTCATGGGCAAAAAGTACGCGCATGTCGGTGCTCTCCTCCTTTGCCAACATCACCCAACAGGCAAGGCATGCCAGCCATGCCGTCTTATCCCATCCCTTGGCCAAACCCTACGTACCGCATCTGCCAGGGCCAGTTCAGAGCTTTGCTCAAGCCGGTCCCGTTCCACTCGGTCCCAATGAGGGCGAGTGGGAGTGGAGGACCTCGAGTATCGCAAACAAGAGCGGCACGGGCGAATACTATGACTCGGCCCGCGTCTACCTCGCGAGGTGGGCTAGACTGGTGGCAGAGGAGGGGGAGAGGAACCGGCGCAAGGAGGAGCGGCTCGGTGCCACGACATCGGGGCTTACCGCGTCGGAGGCAAGACCTTCGAGCTCGGCCGATCGTGCCACAGAAGGGAGCGAACTCGGCGCGTTTGAAGTGCTCGAGAAAGTAGACGACCTCCCTCGCCCCACCTCGGAACGCGAAGCAAGGTTCTCGGACCTCGCCGCAACCGGCAAGGTGGACAGCGACGCTGCAGCTGCTTGTAGCGCTGGGTTGAGCGTCCAAGAGTGGCAGTCGCTTTTCGATGGCGAAACGGGAAAGGCTTTGCACGCATTCAGCGAGATCAAGCACAGAGTGTTTGTCAATGGCTTGACGCAGGAGGCGAGGAAGCTTGCGTGGCCGTTTTTGCTAGATGCGGTCCCGGTCGACGGTACGTTCGAATCGAGGGCCAAGCTGTGGGAAGATCGTGAGGTCGAGTACCACACGTATAAGGCCAAGTGGCAGACGGATGAGGAGTTACTAGCCAGCGAGGCGTTTAGGGAGCAACAGCATCGGGTGAGGGTGGACTGTTTACGGACGGATCGTACGCAGCGTCCGTTTGCGCGCGATCCTGCTTTTGCCAACGATGCCAATGCGGACCCGATGTTGGATCCCAATCCGCACACAGCGATGCTCGGCGAGATCCTTCTCACGTATGGCGTGTGGGAGGCGGAGCAGTCCCGAAAGCAGGGAGACGGCGAGGCGGGCGAGGAAGGGTTGCTGGCGGGCTACGTTCAGGGGATGTCGGATCTGTGTTCGCCGCTGTACATCATCTGCGACGGGGATCAGGTGGCGACTTTCTGGTGCTTTGTCGGCTTGATGAACCGCACCAAGTCCAACTTCTATCGTGATCAATCGGGCATGAAGACGCAATTGCTCCTGCTGCAGAAACTCATCTCCATCATGGATCCAGCACTGTATGCGCATCTCGAAAAGACGGATTCGCTCAACCTCTTCTTCTGCTTCCGCTGGCTTTTGGTCCGATTCAAGCGCGAGTTCCAGTTCCAAGAAACCCTGGCGATTTGGGAAGCGTGTTGGGCCGCCGAACCCAACCCTGCCGTCGCCGAGGATGCATGGGCGGGTCTCAGTGCCTCCTTCCACCTCTTCTGCGCTCTAGCCCTGTTAGAGCTCCATCGGGATTACCTCATCAGGTATCTGCAAAACTTTGACGAGATCTTGCAGTACTTCAACTCGCTCACCGGCGACTTTAACGCTCAAGCCGTGCTCGAAAAGGCAGAAGTGCTCGCCAAAACATTCCGCTTCATCGTCCACCACCACACCACACAGCACAAGGAGGCGGACAAGCAGGGACCGTTGGATATGCTCACGTCTACCGAACAATCACTCTTGCTGTAGAGTCCGCCCGAAAAGAAGAAAGAAACAATTCACATGTTTTCATTCCAGACCATTCTCCACCAGTACTCTACAGTACATTCATCTGGACGTTGATTGATCCAGATCTGATTCTTGAGATTCGAGTGGACGGGCACCGGTGATTTCGACGACTTGCTCGGTGCCCGGGTAGTCTGGCAATTGGAGGTCGAACTTTGCTTCCAAGTCCTCTGGTAGGAATCGGCCGCCCAAGAAATGTCTACCTTGGAACTCTAGCGCACCGAGCTTGGGTGCGCTAAGGCTGATCAGCACGCTGGGTGTAAACGCCTTGTTGACGTTGCCCTTCTCGACGTCCCAACTCGAGGGGATGTCGACACTGACGATGGGCGGCATCTTCTTCCTCGCTTCAAACTCGATCCTGCTTTCGTACTTGAGGTTCTCCAAGGGCGCTTTGAATGGCTCCCTCACCTCGCCTTTGAAACTAAAGCCAAAAATGCTGTCGAGCACCACATCCGCCTCCTCGAGTGCGTCCTGGAAATCATCTTGCGGGATAAATGTTACGCCCAAATTTTGAAGCTGCACCTTGAGTCTTGCAAACAGCTCCGTTTTCCCCTGCTTGGGATACCATACAGTTGGTTCGTATCCGAAATGATACAGATGCCTGGCGGCCACTAGTCCGTCGCCTCCCTGATTGCCTGGCCCGCACAGCACCAGGATGTTTGGGTATTTGGTGGGAGGATAGCACTCGAACACGGCTTGCGCACAGGAGAGGCCGGCGAGCTCCATGAGTTGATCGATTGAGAATCCGCCCGAGGCGGACATGAGCGCCTCATCGATCTGGGTAGCAGTAGATGCGTCGATGTATCTCAACCGCATCGGGTGGGTAGAGCGGTTGTAGTTGTTGTGTGGCATGGAGTAAGTTTGTGCTGTCGCAAGGGATGACAATTTGGGGGGAGTGAAGAGAGATGGCGGACGTCTCCAGAATCGTGGGTTGGTGATTGGACTGGAGATCCGCCAAGGGAAGCGAGGGAAGCAGCTCAGTCTGAGATCCGCGTCAAGTGTGATCGACACGAACGAACAGCAAGCAGTCGTATCGGAGATGCCGAAGAAGATCGACTTCGGAGATAAGTGGTTCTGCGCTGGTCAATCGACGAGTGGTGCACGTTGCTTGCTTTTACGAGACTTCAAGTCGAATGCTGGAAGAGGGTTGCGTATTCCAAGATGCAAGAGTCTTGTTGGGGAGACGATGGGATGACCGATGATTTGTAGGTTGGGATCAGAGGTGTTTGATGGCGGCTGACGACGACCTTGAAAAATGGTGGTGGTTGCGGTCGTTGCGGTGGCGTGAACCAGCAACCGAAGCGAGTTTTCGAGTGCTGGAAGTGACGCCTCGCCACTCGGCCCTGTCTGTCTCGTTCGAAGAAAGCGTTTTTAGTTCTCCGCCAATTTTGGCTGCGCGAAGGTGACTGGGAGCTGCAAGGCTGACTCCATCCAGCTTGAGCTTGCATCTCTGTGGTTTCCTCTCTTCTGAAGGAGCACGTTGCGAGGCACTTGACTACTCTACTAACAAATTCGAGATACTGTGTACAATTTAATTTACGACCCGCGAAACCCTAGGGTTCTGTTGGACGGTTTCAGGTTTAACCGTTGATACAGTAAATGTACTGTACTGTACTCCATATACAGTACGGTACTGTATTTTTTTTTAATCAACCCTTCAACTATTACTTTTGGTCGAAAGGGAAAGCTAGCCGCGTCGTATTGCCCACCCTCACATAGATACAGTACAACACAGTACAGTGCTGTACTGCGTATCCTCGCCCTGGCTGGTTACGTTGGCCGCGTTTATTTGACCGAGCTCCGCCACACAGCCAGTCGGTGGAACGCTCTTGCTGAGCTTTCCGAGTCGGATGCACGCAAAGGTTTTTGACGGTGCCTGACAACCGTTCCTTCTTGCCTCACTGTGCTGTATTGCGTAGCAAATCCGTGATCACCTCGATATGGCCTAGACCTCTTCTCGGCCATTTGATCCATCGAGCCCCGTCTGCCGGAGGAGAACGGACCGCTTTGACATAGTCTCGTGCAGCCAAGGCCTCGGTATCGATGAGAACATAGACCGACGGCTCCTCTATTCATGGCGTAGCACAGAGCAGCATGCGTTGCACTCAAAAGGGGGTTTCTTTAGCTCCTCCGCAACCCTCCTCTTACCGATGCGCGACTCTGCCGTTCACTTTCAGTCGGAAAGGCCAGCTGGACCATTCGCTCTGATCTTGCCTGGTACATTTCCGTCAGAAACACACCTACGGTCCGCCTGCTTTGACCCAAGCAGAATCGGCTTGCTTCTCTCGCTTTATTCTTTCGGAGCCAGTACCGCATCAATGGAGCGCCGCATTCCAATCCCTAGCCATGCCAATTCAAAGGAACACACTAAACGCATCCTGTCACTCGAAAGGGTGGCCAGCAAGGAGAGGTTGCCGGTCCGCAGCTTTCTCGACACACAGAAAAGAGAGAGAGAGAGAGGGAGAGAGAGAGAGAAAGAGAGAGAGAGAAAAATAAATAAATAAATAAAAATGAGAGGAATAAAATTGGCGCGAGGAAGCCTGGCACTCGTGACTGGAAGGCTCCCGGTGTTGCAAGAACGCTGATGCCCTGCTAGGGCCGCCCCTTCATCGACAACGCCATCAACTCAGTTCATCCATCATATCGTCACAGGCTCATCGACGGATCACGAATGTGTCGAACAAACTACTCTAGATTCGGAATACAGATACAGCACAGTACAACGATTGAAATGTGAAGCTTACCTGCGTTCAAAGCGCTTCGACTTCCATCAACTCGCTCATACTAGCTGCACCGCGCTTGTCCTGCTTCTGCTCAGCCTTGGTGACACCGTTCCACACATACAGCAGCGAATACAAATTCTCGTCGCTGATCCTCTTCACGTTGGCTCTGAGCTCGTTCAGCGCGATTTGGACGGCTCTGAGAACGGGTGCGTACTCGGTGGCGGCCTTGCTCTTGATTTCGGTCCCACGTACCGAGAAGATGGCTGCGATCCAGCGCATGTGGAACTCGACGTGAGGACTGCCACTGCTGGGCTGCAGACGCTCTGCGATCAGGCGCAACACCGTCGCGAGGTGAACCAGCGGAAGCTGTTGCGAAACGAGCATAATGTCGGCGGCCGACACGCGTTCGTACACTTCTGCCATCAGAGGCTTCTCGCCGAGACGGCAGGCTCCCACCACCGCCAACAGATGTTCGCCGCGCTCCGAGGCTTCA
This sequence comes from Anthracocystis setariae, assembly GCA_928724745.1. Taxonomy (NCBI): domain Eukaryota; kingdom Fungi; phylum Basidiomycota; class Ustilaginomycetes; order Ustilaginales; family Ustilaginaceae; genus Anthracocystis; species Anthracocystis setariae. The sequence continues at coordinate 460,585 of CAKMXJ010000039.1, read as the reverse complement.
CGTACCGCTTGGGGCGTGAGGTCCATGTCAAGGTCGAGCGGGTCAAATGCAGCTTGTTCGTCCAAGCTGAAGATGAGAAGACCAGATGTGGATGCGGCCGCCCACGATCGCCCCGTGGGGTTGAATCGTACACATTTGGCTCGCGAAATCGCCCGGGTGGTCCTCTTGGTAGCATCGCCGCGTTGAGCACCCGGCAGTGAGCGGTCGACACGCTCGTGAGGAAGCAAGTCGGCCTCGTCCTCCTGGTCATCGACCAGATCAATCGCACCAGCTGCGGTCACGCGTCGGCTATCGAGCTTGTCCTGAGTGCCATCAAGTGCAAGATTCTTGGTCAACTCCCATCGCTTGAGCAGAACGCGCTCCCTGACGTCGTACAGGCAGACATAGTTGGCATTGCCGCCAGCCAGGATGCAAGCGCCATCGGCACTGTAGCATACGGTGGTAAAGCAAGCGCCACTGGCGGTGTTGCGACGTGCGATCTTGTCGTTGACCTTGCGTCCGCCCGAGATGTCCCGACGGCATTCGACTACACCGAGCTGCTTGCCCTCGTGCGGGTCAAAGAAGGCCAGATAGCCGTCCAAGGTGGAAGCGCAAATTTCGCGACCATCGGGTCGGAACGAGACAGCGAGACCATCCGAGTTCAGCGAGAATATCTCGACGCTCTGGGTGGTCCTAAACACCTCCCACGTTCGGACGGTCTTATCCCAGCTGACACTAGCCAGAATACCGCTGCCATCAGGGCTGAAAGAGAGTCCGGAGACAGGTCCTTCGTGACCCGACAGAATGTCGAGCAGCTTACCGGTCTGGACGGACCACATGTAGATTTCGAAAGTGTCGGCACTGCCCGCGCAGACCACTTCACCCGAAGGATCAACGGCGAGACTGGTGAATTGGACTGGCTCTGGACTCGTCAGGGTCCTGAAATTGCGGTAGCGGACGAGATCGTATGCTCGCACTGTGCCATCCAGACTGGCACTGAAGAGCACTTGGCCTTGCTTTGCAAACTCGATGCACGACACGGACGCGGAGTGCTCAGAGAAGGTGGCGGTGCAAAAACCGCTGGCGGTATTCCAGAGCTTGATCTTGCCATCGTCGCCGCCCGTTGCCGCTACCGAACCGTCCGAAGCGAAGCCTACCGTGTTCATGTCGTAGTAGTGGCCTTGTTGCTTGAGGATGTAGGATTCACTGGCCCATTCCCACACGAGGAGCTGCCCAAGGCGATGGGCTCCAAAAGCAAGCCACTCTCCACTGGCGTTGATTGCCACGCTGGTGATCTTCTCCTGGCTGATGCTGAGCGTGTGGATGGGGTTGAAGTCGGGCATCTCCCACAGACCAAAGATGCCGTTGGAGAAGCCGACGACGAGGAGGGAGCCCTGCTCGTGGAACGCAGCGCAGACCGTCTTGGCGCCGGTCTGCATGAAGTAGTGCTTGCTGGCAATCCCCCAGCGAGTGAGGCCGACTGCGTTATCAGCCTGCTTGGAAGAGCTGCCGCCCTTGGCGCCCTCGGTGTCTTGCCAAACATCCTCGTCATCTTCTCGCATGTATACCTCTTCGTTTTCCTCTTCGCTCTGCTTGCCTTGCCACGTGAAGCAGGCACCATCCCGCGAGACTGTGTAGATGGTCTTCTCGTCCTTGGAAAAATAGGCACCGATGACGGCATCGCGGTGACCGGTGAAGGTCTTGGGACGGAAGCCTTCGACCTGATCGAGCGAGTAGAGTCGAGCTGTCATGTCCTTTGATGTTGTGATGAAGAACCTATTGCATCAGCCAACCCCAACCCCATTGCCGGAGAGATAGAACAAGATTGAAAGCGTGTGTGAGTCAGCAAGGCAATTCTCGAAGTGCGGTCATGAAGACCATGAAAGCCAGCAGAGACGACAATGGTAAGACGGACAAGACTTCTGACCATCCAGCGATTCCTCAGACAGGTGCGAAGTTCTCTGCTATTGTTCAGCAGACTCATTAAATCAGTTTAGTTTTTTTGAAAACATCCTCGGAAAACACCAGGTATGGTGCATGTAGAAGTGTCCTGGTTGTGTCTCGCATCGCATCGTTCTCTGCTAGTTATTGATGCGGGGCAGACTTACCTGCTGTTCTTTGTCCATCGAATGCTGAGCACATCGTCAAAGTGTCCGGTGTAGGTGCGATGCAAGATAAAGGGGGCGAATTCGCGTGCAAGGTGAGAAGGCGTCTTCCAGACCTTGATCTGGTTGCCGTAGGTGACAGCGAGGAACTTGCCATCGTTGGAGAACTGAGCATCACGGAGTGGCTGCTTGAAGTTCATCTGCGCCAGAAGCGACCTCCTGAGCGTGTTGATCAACAGGGCGCGCCCATCTTCATCGGCTACCAAGACGATCGCCTTGTTGGCAGGAGATAGCGCAATCCTTGCAATCGGCTTCCTTGTTTCGAAGGGCAGTGTGGTAGAGGAGTTGCGAACAAGATCGAAGATCGAGAGGCGGTTGCCTACAGGTGAATAGATAGAGTCGCCATCAGCGGAGAAGACGACGTTACCGCCCTGGTAAACGGTGCCGCACAAGTTTGAAAACTTGAACGACGACTTCATGGCGACGACTGCTTTGGAAGCAATTGCTCCTTTTCAACTGACAGGTCCAGATACGATGAATCTGGAGATGCAGAGATATAGGAGCGGTTGCGCTCGAAGTGGATGCTAGTGGAAGCCTTTGCGTGGGAGGGTAGGAAGAACGTGTCTGCTTCCTTCATCTGAAGGGACGAAATTTTGCTTTGCGGTTGGCCCTCGAAAAAGTCCAAGAAGAAGAAGAAAAAAAAAAGGAGCTTCAACGCCGAATCCCGACTTTTCCAAGCACCAATTTGGAAAATGTGCAATTTGCCGCGCCGTTTCAGAGGCGAGGCGGCTCAGTGCGGTGTCAGACCAGCGCTGGTGATTGCGCACGGGGCCCAACACTCGGCGCGCCTTCTGGTGAGGTGGAGGGTTGAACACGGTTCGTGCATACAGCGTTACTGGTGTGCTTTCTTCCTCCACCAGCGTCTCCACCATCTGATCTGTACGGCATCTCTTTCCTTGCAGGACGTAGTTGGAGTCATTGCAAGATTCTTCGCTGAGGCGGGGCTGGCTCGTTCAACAACGTAACACACGCCCTTGACGGTACATGCATTTCGTTCGACCGAGCTTGTGGGAGAAGTACAGAACGCAATTCGGTTCCATCGAGAAGCTTCGACAATCTAGGGATAGCAGGATAATAACGACGCTTAAGCACTTAGAGAAAGAACTGTGACGCAGCCACAATAAGAGGTCCAGTCCCCGGACCGAGTCACCAGCATGACGACCCAGCGCTCGGGTAGTCAGCAAGATGCCATCGCAAGTCTGCGATCAATCCTTCAGAGCTCTGGCAGCTCCGTCCCAGATGAAGACGTGCTAGCGACTCTGCTCGAAGTGGAGGGCTGGGACGTCACGCGAGCTGCTAGACTAGTGGAAGAGGATAGCACTGCAGAACGCCGACGAAGTGGCGCCGACGATGAAGCCATCGCGAGGTCGTTTGCCCAGGATCCTCGCATTCGCCGTTCCATGGAAGGCGAACAACAGTCCGTATCCGGATTCAACTCGTCAAGACAAATATACGGCCGCGCTACCGCCGCACCAAGCAGTCTGCCGGGCGGGGCCGGCTTGCGGCCCTATGGTCGTCCAGCCGACAATGGCACAATGAGCGTAGCCCAGATGATTTGGACCGCTTTGACGTTTCCATTCTCGCTAGCTTCTAGCCTTTTGCTCTTCCTCGCACGTGTCCTGAGGATCCGAGCACTGTTCGGTGGGGGAGGCAGCAGTCGCGGTGCTCACCGGTCCGACCCACGCACGGCCGCAGAACGGTTTGTACGCGAACTTGAGACAGAGACGGGGGGTACCACTTCGCGCTCTGTCACCTCGTCACCAGACGGGGTCGATCCCAACACTCGAGCACCTGCCCCGAAAAGGCTACCTCCTTTCTTTGTGGGCGGCTATGCAGATGCACTTCGCGCCGCCAAGGAGCAAATCAAGATTCTGGCCATCATCTTGGTGAGCAAGGAGCACGGCGATGTGGAGCGCTTCAAACAGAACACGCTTACCGACAACGACCTGGTAGAGTTGCTTTCGAGGGATGACTTCATCGTCTGGGGTGGCGATGTGCGGGAGCGCGAGGCATACCAAGTGGCAACCACCTTACAAGCCAGCACTTATCCATTCGTGGCCTTCATTGCCTTGCAACCTCCACGGACGTCGAACCGATCTTCTGCAGCCTCCACCGCTTCAGCACGAGCAGCGGTCCTGTCCAGGCTGGAAGGATCGCCTTCGTCTGCGACGTCCGCCGGCGAGATCGTATCGCACATCTCAGACGTGCTCTTGCCGAGAACCCGCACCTACCTTGATCGCCTGCGAGCCGAAAAGCATCGTCGCGAGATGGAGCGCGAGCTCAGGGCCGAACAGGACCGGGCATACCAAGAAGCTAGCCGTAGAGATGCCGAGAGGATTCAGCAGAAGCGAGAGGAGGAACGACAGAAGGCTCTCGAAGCGCAGCGATTGCGCGAGGAGGAGGAGAGGAAGAGGCTTGAGCAGAGTGAGCAGCAAGCCTGGCAGAAGTGGGCGCTTCGCAACCTCGTGCCCAAGGAGCCTACAACGCAGGACTCGCTTCGATTCAGCTTCCGTCTGCCTAGCGGAAAGACGCTGACTCGACGCTTCTCGCTAACGGACACGGTCGAGAGCGTATTCGCTTTTCTCGAGTCGGGATCGGCTGTCGACGAGGCTGGTGATGCGGCCGGTCAGATTGTCAAGCCGAGCGTTTATGAGCACGTCTACAAGTTTAGCCTCGTGACGGGCTACCCGAGGAAACGGATCGAGTTTGCACAGTTCGGGGCTGATCAACTTCAGAACGTCGACGGGCTCTCACAGGGGGCCAATCTGATCGTCGAGGGACAGGTGATGGGTGACGCACTCGCAGTTACAGACGATGAAGACGAAGACGAGCAGGATTAGCTGGCAACCCAGGAGGATGCCTTTGTCTTTGAAACGCAATCGAGGGTTGTGTGACTGTGGCGGATGCAGTGGCGTACAACGTCGGATTGGATAGCCGAAGGTGGGGTCAAGAAGATTTCACTCCCACGCTCTTGAACCTATAAAGGTGTGTTCGGTGTTTCACAATGCGAAGCTCGATGCTCGTGATGAGAGCCCCGAGACCCGTTGCGGTGGTACGGTGTGCGGATAGAGTTTGAGTACTGTAGTACAGTTCAGTAGCACTGGAAGACGCCGAGTCGCGTTTGGGCTCTTTACGCAAGTCTCTCAGCAGTGGTTTTCGCGTTTCTGTAACACGAGATCGAATGCAAACCTTGACTTACTTTTTCTAAACCGACGCTCGGCCAGGGTCACATATGCTGTTTCGTTCAGTGACAATCGTTGAAAGAGCAGTCACTGTGTTGAAAGCGACGGGGAACCATCAAGTGGGGAAAGCCCAAATGTACAGTACTGTAGTACACCATTTTCGATGAATTGTGTACCCAGATAGAAAATTGCTGGACGCTTGGGACGCATGGGCACCCTCGTAGTATCACTGTGACAGTGGAGCGAACGGGAGCACAAGGAAAGGCGACATGATGCTTGCTCTCGGTGCTTCACTCAATCTTGAGTCCACATGTTCCGGCACCTTTGCTGATCGTGGAAGTTGGTCTATGAAGAGAGCAATTCGGTCTGCCTCTGCGAGTTGGAAGACGGGCATTATTACAAGAAAGTTGCTGCACCCTGCAAGCCAGTCGCCGGTCTTGAATACAGTCTTGTGGTTCTGGTGGCGTCATCGATTGGATCATTAGGCCGCAGCAGGGCAATGACGCTTGCTAGCCACCGAGTAAGGAGGTGCGACCGGTGCGGTGTAGTAACCCTGTAATTCGATTTCACGCACCGCAGTGTAATCGCTGAAACCAAACCCCGGCAGGCGATTGCTTCTAATTCTTGGAGTTTTTTTTTTTTTTTTTTTCCTTCTTTTTACGGACTGTGATAGTGCCAAGAAGATTTTACTGTATTGGATTTGAAGAACAAAATAGGTTCGAGGGAAGGACCCTAGGGTTCTAAACAGACCCTTTTGCACGACAGTTGTCGCTTGCGTCAGAGCCAATTCCAAGAAAAGAAGAGAACAGGGATTGTATCTGGCTTGAATTTCTTTCTCTTTTTTGCCACGAATCAGCTTCGCGGCTCGGCTGATACGGAGCGAGACGGACAAGAATTTCACTTGTCGACATACAGTATTGTCGGCTACAGCATTGGACCATTTCAAGCACGGTGCAGTCTGCATATGGAGGACGAATCCACGCTGCAACTTCCAGGCTCATTCTTGGTGTCATACCACCGCGCTGGCTTGAGGTCACGCGCTTCATAAAACTGTTCCAACAGCCCCGTAAGATAGTGCGAGCCAGCCTTGATCGACATTCGAGTTAGTTTGGTTGTACATGCAACTAATCGTAGTCTATCTTCGGCACGCTGTGACCGCTGCTATTTAATTGGTGTCGCGAACGTGCGACGAGGGACACTGCGGCTCTGATCCCGAAATGCAATCCATCCAGGAAAAAAAAAAAAAAAAAAAAAAAAGGAAAAAAAAAAATTCTCCCAAGAGAAAAAAGGAAAGAATTAAAAAACTGAAAGCGTGCCTAACGGTCAAGTGCCGCTGCCTTACTGTATTCCTGACTCGCTCGTGCCAATACAAACACGGACACGAACATGACTGGTGAAATCCACTACAGCATGGTACAGTACAATACAGTTCAGTAACGGCACATTACGTGGTCCATGCTGAGCAGTACAGTATCAAGCAAACAAAATAATAATAATTAGAATGAGAACAGCCCGCTTCAACACTGTGCGTTTGCCCTGCTCGTGTCCCTCCAACATAACCTGGATCCATGCCTTGATTGCCCTCTCAGAGGCCTCTTGTCAAATTATCCTCAGCTGCTTAGATTTACCGCCCATCCACCTCAGCCTCAACTAGGTCCGATAATTCAAAGGCTCTCCTTGTCGTCATCACCGTCGTAGCTACTACCACCTCCTTGTTTCGGCACTGTTATCCCGACGATTGAATCGTCAGTACATCTACCTCCATCCGCTCACTGCGTTCGATCACTTCGAACCGGCCGACTTGTGGTTCTCGACATTCACCACATTCGGTCTTCTCGTGTCTACGTCCAAGCTCTGCTACTCAACGCCAACACACACCGGCCTCAACACGTTTCTCCGACTCCAGACACCCACCATATGCATCTCCTCCGTCACTGAGTTGTCTCAGTGAATCCTTTCCCTTTCGATACCGCCTCAAATCGTCTTTCGACCCTCGGCCCTGTGTATCTGTGCCTGCAACTTGTCCAGTGCAATCCCTGTGATTGTGCTCCTTTTCACTTCGTCAGCCCTATCGTCCCCAGCCTAGTGGGCTTTGCGGTCGAAACTGGGGATATTCTGACTTCGACAAAGCAGAGCACCGTATCCTCGACTTGACCTACCAATTTAGGTTCATGAGCACGTCCCTCGCATCTTCTCACATCCTCCTTGACCAAACAACCTTCCAACATCCCGCTAGTGCCGTCCCAGCCATTGCAAGTCCGCTTCATACAACACTCACAAACAGTGTCTTTCCAACTACATTCTCGAGGAGCACGACCCTCGACACTCTTCTCCCGTCATGCAAGGTCAGAACTGGTCCGTCCCACCCGCGGAGCAGCAGCAGCAGCAGCAACATAGCTACAATCCTCAATTCTTCAATAATGAGGGACCGGCCATGAGTCAGGAGGCTATGCAATCCATGTTCCAGGCCAACGCACAAAACGACATGCCAAATCCCAACTTCAACGGCTTTGACCCACACGCATCCGCACAGAACTTCCCACATCCATCTCAAATGATGATGCCACAGCATGCGGGCATGGTAATGCCGCCTCGCTCTATGGATGGCGATCCATCCCAGCGTTTTGTGCCCAGCATGATGCCCAACCCTGTTGGTCTCGATCCTGCCGCTGCAGCCGCGTATGGCCATCTCGGCTTCGACACATCCGCCTCTGCCCCCGTATCCAGGCGCCAATCTCAGAAGAACGATGATCCAATCCAACTTGGACCGGCTGCCGACGCTACATGGACAACCATGCCCAACGCCATGCACGGCTACCTCCAGAATGGTACCGACGTCAATGGCGTCATGTCGATGCGAGCACCGTCCAATTCCGATTTTCGCGCCAGCATCAACGGCTATGAGCCCGATGGGCCTAGTTCCAATAGCAGCGAAGAATCGGCGCAAGGCAAACGTAGACGCATGACCTTCGGCGGTGCACCCATCAATCCGACCAACGTGCCATCCAACAAACCTCTGCTCGTCCACAATGACAGCACCAGCGGTCGGAGCATCAGCGACATCAACAGCATGGGCTCCACACCCATGACAGGCTTCGGTCCAGATGGGCAACCAAATTCGTTCGCTCGACCGCCTTTCCGCCATCGCAGATCTCGCAGCGGGTCCGAACTCGCAGGTCCGCCCGGATTCGCTCAGCGCTCCTTCAGCAGCATCGAGCTGGGTACCGCTGGCCACGAGCCTTATGGCGCAGGTCTCGGCTATCCGCAACCACCCTCCATTTACCCGGCCGGGCAACAGCATAGCCACTCGTTTGTCGGATCCCAGCCCCTTGCGTCCATGGGCGGTCATGCCGCCAGCCATCCTCCCGGTCTTGGCAGTCAGATCCTTCGCGGCGTCGATGTCAGCGCCAGCGGTTCGTCGGCTGCGACCGACTTCACCAAGCGTAAAGGTTGGACCGGCCGTGTCGTCGAGGAATTGCTCGACTTTGTCCATGTGCTCGACCCCGAGGGCATCATCCTATTCGCCAGCCCTAGTGTCCAAGGACTTACAGGCTGGAAGAGCGAGGAGCTCAAGGGTCGCAAGCTGACGGATTTCGTTCATCCTCAGGACGTCGCTTCGGTCGACCGAGAAATTGACCGAATGCGCAGCAGCAAGGGCGAGCTGCTAACCTACTACCGCTTCAAGACCAAGCCCAAAACCACTCGCACCTACAAGAAGGGCGAAAAGTCTTCCAACGACAACGACTCTTCTGCCGGTGATGGCGACGAGAAGGACCGTAGCGACAAGCGCGGCAGCGAGGTTGAGCACGCCGATGCCTTCACACGTGACGGCGATTACATTGTCTTCGAAGCCACCGGTCATCCTTACTTCCCCCCGGAACCTGCAGCTCAGGCGGGGACCAACGGGACAACCGATGGATCCAAGGATACGGACGCCTCGCAGACGGAAAGCGCTGGCAGCAATGGTGCGTCTACTGCAGCCGACGGTGACGCGCAAAAGGCCAAGGTCAAGTCCGAGAGCATGGCGCCCAATCTGTCCACCGGGTCCAAACCCGGTGCTCACCCTCTCAGGCAGGAGCAGACACTGCAGACACCGACCAGTGAAGCCACCAGTTCCGGCCGATCGCAGCTTCAGTGCTTTTTCTGCTCGGCGCGTCCCTATCCGAGCAAGAACACCAGCATGCTGGATTCGTTCCTCGAGCTCAAGCTTGAGAATGAGAAGCTTCGTCTGCTCATCGCGGATATGGATTTGACCGGTCCGGACAACGAACACGACCGCAACTCGTTTGCCGCCTCGTCGTATCATCCCGATCTCCTTAAGCAGGAGCTTGAAAACGAAGCCACGGCAGGTGCATGGGCACACCCGGTCAACCCCATGTTCGGTGCCGCTGCAATCGGACCGGACGGTCGCATCTTATCTCAACCGCGTAACTCACGACCGGGTCATGGCTCGAGGCAAAATTCGATCGGATCGCACCCGACCAGTCCGATCATACGTACCAACAGCGCCCGCGACGATGTCTTGGCTGGTCTCGGAGTTTCTGCAGGCGACGAGTCGGACGAAGAAGGTGCTGCCAGCCAGAACAATGCTGGTGCCACAGACGGTACGGGCAACGCCGTGGATGATGCGCGTCGCAAGAAGAAGCCAAAACAGGACGACGGCGATCATGTCTGCACAGACTGTGGCCGTGTCGATTCGCCTGAATGGCGTAAGGGGCCTCTGGGCCCCAAGACGCTCTGCAACGCTTGCGGTCTGCGGTGGGCCAAGAAAATCAAGCGCAAAGGTGGCGACCCAAACATAGCGGCAGGTTCCATGATGATTGGCGGTGGCGGGATACCTCCTGCGGGCGGCGTTGGCGCTGGCATGGGGATGAACCCAGTCATGGCCGGTCACATGATGCCTCCCGGTATGCCGCATGGACACCCGCATCCGTTCAATCGAGCTGACAGTGGCCAGCTGCAGGGCATCCCGATGGCACCGCCAAATTCGATGCCACATGGTATCAATATGCAGGGCATGCTCAATCAATCACCCACCAGTTTTGCCAATCGAGGCTCGTTCGACGAGAATCCGCACCAGCATCCAGCCAACGGCATGAACGGCATGGGCGGTGGCCATATGTGAAGGCGTTTCTGAGTGGCAAGCTCACAGCTCAGTTCCAGAACTGCATCTCGGCAGGTTTGACTTGGGATCTCTTATGCGGTTCTCTTTCAGAGCTGCTCTCCTCCTGTCTCGGCTCCAAGTTTCGTTTTCCCCTCTCCCTCTCCCTCTCCCTCTCCCTTTCCCTGTTCTCTCTTACTCATCTCTACTTCTCTTTTCTTCACATGTATCCTTCCTGTTCCTTCCCTTTGAATACCGCTTCTAGCACGGCATCTGTATTTCTGACACGGGGCATCTTGATATTATACACGCATCACACGGACCGGACTACTGCCAGCCCTGATATCTGGTAGGACCAGTCCAACCCTATGGACGGAACGCAACCTCACCTCTTTAATACTTTTCGATTTGACCTTGTACATTATCGCCGTCTCATATGTAGTCTCGAATGAATCTGGTCCAGGTCCTATTTTCACGACAAGGACGTTGCCAAATAGCTGCTGCTTATGATTGTGAGGCCGTGGCAGCGCTGTGGGTACAAGACGTGCTTCGTTCCAGAACATATGCAGGAGCAACGCAGGCAGATTTGGAAAACTGGACATGTGAGATTGATTAAACTACCGTAAGTCGTACGACAGCGCAAGGCTGTCCCGTCTCGCCTGGCAGGCTCAGTAGCAGTGTAGTAGTTTTCTGCACTCTGAACTGTACCTCTGCGAGAAATTAGAAAATTGTGGATCGTTTTGGAAATTCAAATCGTGCAGCGTCCAAGCCTGAAAAGATGAAATGCTGCTGCAGGCTCAATTGAGAATTCAATTCAATCATATACCCTGACTGAGCCTGAGCGTGTTTAGCAGATCTGGCGCATAGACCGAGACGTGACACGGGCTAGAGACCCCTTTTTCGATCGCCTGTTTCTGGCTCGCTCGCGCATTTTGCGCAGAAACAACGTAACAACTGAAGGCCAGATGGATGCACCGAAACGCAGACCCCAACGGCTCAGCCGTAAAGCACGCTCAGCCGTGGTGAGCTGGGCAGAGTGACAGTCAGCGTGGGTCGCAGATGGTGAGCAGATGTGCCGCCATCCTGGTTGGTTTCCGCTCTACCGTCACTACACCTAAGCTGGGCTTTCATTTTTCCTTTCTCCTGTCTCTTTTCTCTTTTCATCATCACCACCACCACCACTCCTCTTTGCTCGCAGACTCAACGTTCAGGTCCTGCTCCTGATCCACCGCCAATCGCAAATAGCTTATGAATATTCAAAACCTTTCCAGTTACGATCCCTTCGCCGATCTCGGCGACGAGTCTAAGCCAGACGCTACCTCCCAGGCTACCAAGAAGCAACAGACCCAGAACTACGTCCACATCCGTATCCAACAGAGGAACGGACGCAAGACCCTTACTACTCTTCAGGGACTACCTAAAGGTACGTCTCCTTTCCACACGTTGCATAGTTACCTACATGCCTCGCCATTTCCTACACCCTTGCCACCCTTGAACAAACACTGATTTTACTTAAATTTGCTGCTTCTCTTCCTGTCCTCTTCGAATGGCAATATCGCTATTCTGTCGCTCCTTCCCATCTTGGCCTTGTGACTTGCCACCTTGCAGAGTATGACCAGAAGAAGCTGCTGAAGGCTTTCAAGAAGGAATTCGCATGCAACGGTACCATTGTTGACGACGAGGAGCTCGGACAAGTCATCCAGCTCCAGGGCGACCAACGTCAGAAGGTCGCAACTTTCATCGTGCAGGAAGGTATCACTCCCAAGGCCGACGTCAAGGTCCACGGTTTCTAACATCGTCGCACACGCTCAAAGGCATCGCAGCCCTCGGTTCACATCGCCCCGACGCACAAAAGTTGTTGTTCGGTTGTGTCGCTCGTAATGCCTCGTGTTTGATGCTCTTGTAACAGCAGCACCATTCCTCGATTTCTCGACCCCTTGACCTCTCCGTACTTCCTCTCCTTGCACCTCGCTCTTCCCCCCTCTTATCCACCCTACGTGGCAGCTCTATTCGATTTCTCCACATCCCTGCATCGCACGCTCCCCTCCCGTCATGCGAGCGTATTCCGACCAAGCGGGGCCATCGCGCCTCTCGCTCGGGACGGCTTCGGTGGTCTCGTCGACTCGACGCAGGCGGCCAACACGTTGGCCTGCACACCTCGATGACGACAACAACTCGCATCGCGCTGGCGTCATCGACGGCGGTATCGACCACGGCGCCGATACCGCGCTATCTTTCGGTAATGATGGTGGCAATGGCGCCGTCTCGCACAGATTTGTCCCTTTGGCGTTGCGGTCCATGGCGTCAGAGATGGTTCGGCCACCAGAAGTGTCTTGAATGTCGTCAATCTTGATTGTTTGGTCCCCCAAGGCTTAGGCTTATGGCGTGCGTGTATATATATGTGTGTGTGTGTGTGTGCCCTCTGTCAGTCTAGTGCACGGCATGTTCGTTCAAGCTCTTGGAATCTCAGGATGGAACTTTGCGATTGTAAGCGGGATTGGTGGGGGGAATCTCAATCTACAAAAAAAAAAGAAAAAAAGAAAAACAGGATCTGGCTGCTTAGGCATGTGGGGTTGGATTGGGTTGGTGTACTCTAGGGATTGATGTTGGGGCCTAGAGTGAAAGGAGCGTCGGTTTTTTGCTTGACCTCGTCTAGGGATACGCCTTGTTGGAGGTCGATTAGGGTGAGGCCTTTGTCGCCTTGGCGGTCTACGTCGAAGACGCAGAGGTCGGTGACGATTCGGCTGACGCATCGGCTTCCTGTAAGAGGGAGTTTGCAGTCGGCTACGATTTTCGAGCGACCGTTTTTGTCAACGTGATCGGTGACTACGACGACTTTGGTGTTGGCCGGGTTGGAGACGAGGTCCATAGCGCCGCCGACGCCCGAGACTTTCTTGCCAGGGATCATGTAGTTGGCCAAATCGCCGTTGGCGCCCACCTGCAAAGCGCCGAGCATGGTGACGTTGATGTGGCCGCCTCGGATCATGCCGAAGCTCTCGCTCGAGTCGAATGTCGATGCGCCCGGGAGCAGAGTGACGGTTTCTTTGCCGGCATTGACAATGTCAGCGTCCATCTCGCTCGTTTTGGGGTAAGGACCCATTCCCAAGATTCCGTTCTCCGAGTGAAGTACAACGTTGACACCGGGTGGCAGGTAGTTGGGCACAAGCGACGGCATACCGATACCCAGGTTGATGTAATCGCCGTCCTTGACTTCCTTGGCAGCACGCTTGGCGATTCGGATGCGACGTTGTTTGGCTTCCTGCTTGGCGGCATCGGCGGAGGCGCCGCTGCTTTCGGACTTGGCGGGCTTGGGGGCATCTGAAACGGTTTGCACCTCGATCTCCTTTTCGTGCGTGCTCTTGCAGATGCGGTCGACGTAGATCGCGGGCAGATGGATCTCGTCTGGCCTGAGCGAGCCTACAGGGACGATCTCCTCGGCCTCGACGATGGTCACCTTGGCATTCTTTCCAAAGGGTGCCGAGAAGTTGTTGGCAGCGTATCGGAAGACCGCATTACCCGCCTCGTCCACCTTCCAGGCGTGGATGATGGCATAATCGCCGTAGATCGCCTCCTCTAGGATGTAGTTGCGTCCGTTGAAGCTCCTCTCTTCCTTAGGCTTGGCCATCTCGGCCGCCTTCAAAGGTTCGTTAGACCCTTCGTCGCGCTTCTCGTAGCGCACCACAAGATCACCCGTGTGGATCGCGGTGTTGTGACCAGTCGGCGTGTAGAATGCAGGGATACCGAACGCACCGGCACGGCACTTTTCGACCAACGTCCCTTGCGGCGTAAGCTGCAGCGACACCTGACCGGTCAGGTACTGGTTTTCAAAGTACTTGTTGCCGCCGATGAACGACGAGATCATCTTGTTGATCTGTTTGGTCTTGAGCAGCTTTCCAAGACCCTTTTGACCTGTACCGGCATTGTTGGACACGACGGTGAGGTTGTTGATGTGGGTATGACGCGAGATGGCGCTGATGAGTGTCTCGGGAGTTCCACATAGACCGAAACCGGCGGAGAGGACGGTGGAACCAGGCTTGATGTCCTTGACGGCGTCATCGGCGGAATCGTAGATCTTGCTGGCGCTCGAGCCGAGACTGCGAGTGAACGTGCGTGTGGGCAAAGTGGAGGACTGGAAGGCGGAGCGAAGGCCCGTCCTCATCGAGGAGCGAAGGGTTGCGGTCAACATCGTGGCTATCTAGCTAGCTAGCTAGCTTGCTTGCTTGCTTGCTTGCTTGCTTGTTTGCGGGAGGAGGACAGGAGGGCGATGTCAACACAAGTAGGTGAAGAAGAAAGAGAAACGACCTACACAAGCTTGGAGCGAGTATATCAATGACTCGCTCGCCGGGCTGGAGGGGGGGAGGGGGCCGGGCAACAACCAACCACCACGAGGCAGTCCGCTCGGACAGACACGGATACATGATTACTGGCACTGACACTGACACGCAACCGCACACGATCAAGCTTTCTTGGCCGAAGAAATGTGGGGGTCGTTGAACTGGACTGGACTTTTTTTTTGGTTTTTTTTTTCGGCTATTGGACGCGGCTGAATTCAATGACGGCGGGGTGGAGGATCGCTCTTACGCAAAATTGTCCGCGTATTCCGTCCGTGCCGGATAGATGTTTTGCCCCGCGATTTCCCCTTTCGCCAGTAGCAACCTTCTCGTGCTCCTTCCATCCCTAGGACAGCAGATGATCCTCCTACGCACTGCTGTAGCCCGGAACCTCACGCATTGCTGGCGGAAAAGAATACCAGCACATCTCTTCTTGAAAAGAAAACAACATCGGCGCTGGATGATCAGAGTGATTGACCCGATCAAGACTCGGCTTCATTTACTGGCACTACATCCCAGGACCCTAACCTAACCTAACCTCATCTTCTGCTCAAGGCTAGTCAGATCGGAAATGACCCGAGGTCATCCAGAGTGCACATTAATTCAAAGCCCTTCCGTCACAGAGCCACTGGACAAGGCAGCAAGGAGGGGCGATTATCCAGCGCGGTAAAATGCGTCCTCACAGGAGATGCACGGCCGACTTGGACCGCCGAAACCGCTCCGCATGAATGTTTCTCCCCTTCAGGGTCCAATCCAACACCCTCGCCTCTCCCCTCGCCGCCTTCACTCTCCAACTTCATGGCCTCCCACACACAGCACAATTGCTTCAGGATCGAGGTATATATGCTTGTTCCAAAGCCGGGTATCTAACTCTATCCCCAAACATCGTACGGTTCTAACGACAGTGAAAAACGAAGAGCATCGCACCTATCTAAAGTTCAACTTGATCAAAAACATCAACATGTCCATCAACGTGTGTATGCTGCCCCATCCGATCGTCGTCAGCAGTTCGGGAAACTCCCTCATCTCATCCAACCCTAAATTAGTCACATCCACCCTGAACGCAAAATAACAGATCTGCCTCGCGACAAAACTCGACACCAACTCACTGCCCCAGATCGCCAGCGAACCTAGCATGGTCAGCTGATAGTTGTACGGATCGTGTTTGTTGTCGTACGCGAAGAACGGGTAGAGTGGCTGATTGCCACCGAAATGCAGGATGCTCACCCAGCCGAGGAACGCCAGCATGGTGGTGTTTTGAGCGAGATTGCGCAGATAGAACGCCAGACCGACCGATTCGACGTACTCCTCCCACGAGCGTGGCGAAGGATTGAAATACTGCACGATGCGATGGCACAGAGACGACATGGATAGCGGGTACCAGATGCAAACCCAGAACGACGACAGCAGCTGCACCAACGCGAACTGATCGAACGAGCGCAGCCGCGCAAACAGGTTGCGGTAGAAGATGAAGTACACCAGAAAGTAGTAGTACTTGAAGGCAAACACCAGCGCCCGACTTCGCACTTTCGACTCGAGAATCCAATGGGACACCAGCGCCAGACCATTCACGGTCAGTGTCCAGAACGAGACGTACGCCACGCCGTCCAGACCAGTATGCGGCAAAGTGGAGAGATACACCGAAGCATACCCCTGTCCTGCAATCAACGCAAACAGCGACAGTCCGATCGTCGACATGAACCACAGGAAGCGGATGTACGACGACGGAATGCGTTGATTCAGCTGTCGTTCCAGAAACGTCTTCTGGTGATCAGTCAAACTATGCCGGTACGTCTGACGACCGCTGCGGCGCAATCCGATGAAGCACACGATCGCTGGCATAGCCATAGTCGCAAACGCTAGCCCCACCCACAGCGTTTTGCGCTGCCATTGAATGTCTGCATCGTCGATCGAAGGCTTGCCGTCCATAACGGAACTCGATAACGAGGCGGACCACTGTCTCAGTCTGGCAGCGCTGGGCAAGCTCAGCATCGACAACAAGCCCCCTTGTTGCCAAGCTTGCTCCTGTGGTAGCTTGGAGCCGGAAGAAAGCGGCCGATGTCTGGTCTCGGTCCCGAGTGGATCTAGCTCGTGCAAGACGTAGCCGGCCACCAAGCTTCCGATCCAGAAAAAGGTGTACGACGTCTTGGCGCCAAGAGCGGCTGGCCACCAATTGAGTCTGTACAGGCCGAACAGTTGAGTGATGTAGATGAGGGCGACGCCGACATAGATGCCGTAGTAAAAAATGAGGAAGAACCAAAAATTGGCATCGACCGTAAGTCTGTCTCCATCACCAATGGGATGTTGAGGCGGCATCGATGGGCCAGACTTGGACAGGAGCGTGGTTGTCAGACTCCAGGCGAGCCCTGAGAAGGTGGGTAGATTGTGCAGAGTCATCCTTGCGGATCCAGTCGAGCCTGTGGTTGTGGCGTTGGCAGGATAGCAACCTGTCGGGTGGCTGGGATTACTGGACCCGGGCTTGCAATACGGCAAATCAGGGTCATACGGATCGGTCTTGGGAAAGGGTACAGCACACCAAATCCATACGACGAGGCTGGGCAGCCCGGCCAAGGCGATCCATCGTTTCCACCAGCTATCGAGCCAGCCCTCGACGATCTCCCTCGGCGGACGAATGAGGTTGTTGAGCCAGCTGCGATTGGGTCGAAGTCGCTCTCTTTCGCGTTCTCGTTCCCAGTTGCGATCTCGTATGCTGGTGACTCTACGCCGTTGCGGTGGTGGGGAGTGGAAAGGCGATGGCCCAAGCGATGCCTGTGTCGATTGAGGGCTCTTGACAAGGCTGTCTCTCGATACTAGAGCATTCTGCCTGGCGGCGTTGGGGATGATGGCTGGGTACGCCCGAGAAGTATAGGGAGCGTTGGCGGAGATGCTCGATCGCAAGTGGTCTGATGGAGCGATTCGCCGGTCAGGCTTGGTCGCCGATGGTCGAAAGCCAAGACCGGTTGCGAGTCGCTTGCCTAGACTCGTAGAGGCTGCCCCATGTCCTGTGTCGAAGCCAGCCATGAATCGAGAATCGAGCTGCCTCGCCTTGCCTTTATCTGAAGTTGGCTTTGAGCTCCTTCGACTGCTGCCAGATGAAACGCCAGCATCTTTCGGGAACGGGATGGATCGTGAAGGAGTTGCGTGCGTTGAAGACGGTGTTGTCGATAGCTGATCTGCCAGGTAAGCACGGAAGCGACCTGGTTTGAGGGAACCGGCATCGTCTTGTTCTTGCCAGGCGTCGTCAGAGCCTCCCTTGGACATGGGTGCAAACATGATAGCAGAGATGAGGGCGATGGGCCCGGTGGATGAAGTCTAATGGACAAGAGCGTGCGCTGGTATCGCGTTCGGCCGCGCTGATGATGGACCCCTGGTTAGCGCCCCTTTACGCACCACTTATTGCATTCTGGTGCAAAAGGAGTTGAGACTTGAAGGTGTATGCTGCGAGATGGATAGGAGAGGTAGCAGAGGCCAAAAGGATAAGCTTGACAGCCTGTTTCGCTTGATGTCTGCCAACGCGAGTGGTGAGATGTACATCTGTGACAAGTGCATGCCCCCTTTCAGCGTTTCCTTTTCGCCCTTTCGATGCAGGTGGTTGTGCCTTTACTAGCTTGTTTTTTTACGCCAAAAAGAAAGTGTTGGTCTCGCTCTCCGCTTTGGTACCGCAACGTGTTTAAGGGTCCCTTTTTGGCAGCGGCACATGCACTTCCCAGAGCGCCAATTCGAACATCGGTGCGCAGATTAGAGTTGCATTCCCACTGTCATGCAGAAGAGGTCATAGTTCGGTGCCATCGGCTGTCAGACATCATTCTCATGTCCTTGTGACGAGTGTCTATCCTCGATTGATCGATTCAAAGGAGCAAGTCAGCGGATGGAGACGCATCCTTGGTCGGTAGCAGTGTTGGCGAACAGCGCGGATTGTGTAGACCGGAACCGATTGCGCAAGTAGTGAATTCGCAACCTCATCTTCTTTCGGGTCGTCGCAATCCATTCAACGAACAAACACTCGCTCTGGCCATGGCGCTGAGGTGGAATCAGGCGCTAGTGCGCATCGCCTCTGCGAAAGATCCGAGGGCACTTTCCACTACCGATCGGGTGCTGTTCTACGACGACCGCACCATCACCATTTATGATGGATTCGACAAAGCAAAGTATCATTTCCTCGTCATGCCTCGCATCCCATTCAAGTTGTCAGCGTCGCCGATCGTTCAACGCCAAACGAAAGCACCCACCTTGTCTACGGCAAATGGCAAGCTCAACTTCGGTGCCTCGTCCTCCAACAAAGTGCCCGTATCGCACATGAAGAGCATCTCGAACCTCATGGCAAGCCCCTATGCGGCCGAAGTACTTGACACGCTCCACAAGGCAAGCGATCGCGCAGTACAACACATCAAGACCGACATGATGCAACGATATGGTGCCACCTGGGATGTCGAGTGTGCCTTCCATGCGGTACCGAGCATGGAGCATCTCCATCTCCACGTCACCTCGATGGACCTCGTATCGGACCGCCTCAAGCACAAGAAGCACTATTTGTCGTTCCACCCGGAAGTAGGCTTCGCAGTCAAGCTGGATATGGTCGAGAGCTTGATCAGGGAAGGGAAAAAGGCACTGCCTAAGAGTGCTCAGGCATACGAGCAACTGCTCAAGGGGCCGCTGATCAGCCATCATACGGGCCAAACGTTCCGATGGTTTCCCGAGCTCAAGGCTCATCTCGAGGCGTACTGGCGCGAGAGCATACTTGCAGCGAGTAACGCACCAAATCATGCTCAGCTACCAGACGCTTCCGAGGCGGTCAGTAGCGTGTCCCGATCACCTCCGACGCAACGCCGCAAGATCGAGCCATCGAGCCAAAAAGCAGCAATCGGTGTTGACAGTTCAGCGCCGTCCGACTCGGAAGACGAGCCTTCTTTACCGATGAAGCAATAGCATTCAACCACGAGAGCGTCCACTGTAGCATACCGCATGCTGTTTTCGCTTGCAGCACGATTCAACGGCACTGGTCTGGGAAATGTATACGTACAAAAAAGCGACATAATGCTCTGAGAGCTTCCTCAAAGGCCTATGTGGAGGAAGAGGGAAAGTGGCGGCTACGCTATGGGTTGGCCGTTCATTCCTCTGCACGAAGCTGAGCCAAAGCTGAGCTGTGCTGTGCTGTGCTGTGCTGTAGTTGCAGTCAAGTTGCCACGACGCGTGCTGATTGCGATTCGAAGCCATATCATCGCTACTCTAAATTTTCTTTTTGCGTGCGGATGAGCCGTGGTTGGAGAAGTCAAAGTCAGAAGAGAGTGGCTCGAGGGCCGAAGCTCGATGGATCACTCAAAAGCGTGCGTGCGTGCGAGCAACCAAGCAACCAAGCAACCAAGCAAGAAAGAAAGAAAGCCAGCCAGCGCTCACCAGAGTCTCCGCGGTCACCGTCATTCAACGCGGTAGCCTTTTTCCGGGGTTTCAAACCAACTCAACACTTCCTGTAGCGCTTACATCGTGTTTCCGAATTCTACCACACTTGAGCCTCCTTGATCCGCCCACTCCAAACTTCTTGGACGTCTTGTCGTCACCACCCGTGTGGTCCAAAAGTGATTCACTCGCATATCTCCGGACGTCGGGCCGAGCAAGCACAATTCAGCATACTACCCCCGCGGCGTACACGTACCCCTATCTCCTACTTGGCACGTCACCAACTCACCCAAGTCGCCCCTCTTTGGACGCATATATACACCCACACACCATGACAGAGTTGAGACCACGAGATACACCAAAAAGGACCGTCTCGTTTGGCCCCTCGGACACCTATACTCTGCAAGCACACGACGCACCGTCATCCAACGGAGCTGGTGATCTCAACTCTTCCTCGTCAACCAACATCAACGCCCACGATCACAGCGGGCCTAGCACCCCCCGAAACGTCGATAACGCTTCCCCACCTGGCTCTGTCCTCAAGTCCGCCATGAAGCCCGGCAAAGACCACAAGCGTCTGCCTCCTCCTGAGCAGTACCAGCATCCAGACCCGCTCCTGCGACGACTGCGTCTCGTCGACGCACACGGTGTCCCGGTGGACCTCCGCAAGACCTTCCGCGACACCAAGGTCGTTGGTTTCTACTTTGCCTCCCAGTGGGCCGGCCAGCCGCTCAAAGAGTATCATCAGACCATCTCGGACTTTTGCAGACAACACCCGCATGAATTTACAGCCATCTACGTCAGCGTCGATGTGGACGAACAATGGTACAAAGCCGGGGTCAAAGAGAAGCCGTGGATCTCGATGGTCTGGAACGACGGCAGCAGCATGCCTGCTGAACGCGCCGATCGCACCGCGGCGCCAACCCACCCAGATGGAGATCTAGACGAGCTGCCCAGGCTGTATAACAACGAAGATTTCTTGCTCGCCAATGAGCAGGATATCGACGAAAGCCTCTCGCACACCGACAAATCCGGCGAGGCCTACCTGCGTCCCTTCTCGCGCGTCCACCTGGCGGCAAAGCTGAACATCATTGCAGCGCCCACGCTCTGCATCTACCATCTCGAGAGCGGCAAGATGCTCGAGTGGAATGTGAGGATGGCTCGGCTCGCCAGCCACCGGCAGAAAGAGACGTGGGACAAGTGGAAGAATGGCGAAAGCGCTTCCTCGTTCAGCTTGACCGAAGCGTTTATGGTGGCGCCCTACACATTTGTGTTGGGTCTGGCGGGATTGCTGTACTTCCTCTTTGTGACGTATGCGGGAGAAGACTACAACCTGCTCAAAAAGGGGTTGCATTCGTTGCTAGCTGGGACGATGGCCAACGAGCATCAATTGATTCCCAACACCATGGTCCCGGACGAGTTGTGATTCTCTGAAACGCTCCTCCTCATCTTGTGTCCCTCGCACGTGCGATGCAGTGCGGCTCATATGTCTTTGGCACTAATATATCCACAGTTTGATCATGTCCGTATGCACAGACGTCTGCTTTCTCTATCAAGGGAATGGGTACTATTTGTGACGAGCTAGGTGCGGTAATCGGCGTTGATATCGACGTATTCATGGCTCAAATCGCATGTCCAGTAGGTGCACTGTTCGGTGCCCTTTTTCAGATCGATGACGATCTTGACGTCTTCCTGCTGTAGCAAGGCGGTAATTTGGTCTTCGGCGACGGGGACTGGGTTTCCGTGCTGCAGCACTGTGATTGGTTCCCTGGTGGCGGTGGGGTCAACGAAGGTGACCGAGACTTTGGTTGGGTCGATGTGGGTGGTGAGGTTTGGATCGGCGCCACCGATCGAGGCGAGGATTCGACCCCAGTTGGCGTCCTGGCCGTGAATGGCGCACTTGAACAGCATCGAGGTGACCAATCGACTCAACAGGCCGTGTGCAACGGTGTAGTTGGGTGCATTGGTGCAAGTGATCTCGATGAATTTCTCGGCTCCTTCACCGTCCCGGACGATGAGTTTGGAGAGCTCCTGGCAGAAGGTGGTGAGTTCGGTGACGAACGATTCGAACTCGGGACTGGATTCGTCGAGTTCGATTTTGCTGGAAGGGTCGGATTGTCCGTTGGCGAGGAGGAGGATGGTATCGTTGGTGGACATGTCTCCGTCGACCGAGATGCAGTTGAAGGAGCGCGAGACAGCTCGGTTGAGCGCCGTCTGCAATGCACTCGGATGGACGGCAGCATCAGTTGCGATCAGTCCCAACATGGTCGCATGCAACTGACCCGAACTCGCCGCAAACGCATCAGGCGTAGGTCCAACCATAGCCGGATGAATCATACCTGCACCCTTGTCGATGCCGATCATCCTGCACTCCTTGCCACCGAGCTTGAACGTCTTGGCGCGCAGCTTGGGGAACGTATCGGTCGTCATAAACGCACGCGCGGTTTCACGCCAGGATTCAGGATCCGAGCGCAGAATCATACCGTTCGTCAAGTGAGGGATGCACTTCTTGATCGCCTGCATCGGGAGGGGGACGCCGATGACACCCGTGGAGAGCAGCAACGTTTCGCGACCCTCGCCGCTCTGCTTGAGTCCCGGGTGCGGGGCGAGGTTCTTTTTGACAAGCTCTACACATGCTTTCGCATCCGCCATGCCTTGCGTACCTGTAACCGCATTGGCACATCCCGAGTTGACCAGGATCGACTGCACACGTGTCCCCTCGGACTTGCTCGCTCCATCGAGGAACACTTGATTCGACACCACCACCGGCGCCGCTTTGAACGCATTCCGCGTAAACGTACCCGCCGCCGCAGCGGGCACCGTAGACACGATCAGCGCCAGATCTGGTTTGGGGTTGACGGGGGAGATGCTTCCATTGGCATCGACGGGCTTGGGCGAGATGGCCGCCTTGATCCCAGCGTACGTCGACGACACAACAAAGCCTTTGGGGATATCGGAGGCCGAGATGGGTTGGGCGAAGCGTGCGGGTTTGTTGAGTTTGACGGAGGCGTCGCGGGGCGCCACGGAGGTGGCAAAGCCACGAGTGCCTCGTGCGAGCAGGCGATGGATCATTTTTCAGGGTGATGGTCAGAAATGGTTCGGAAAGAAGGGAAGATAAAGCTACAAGTAGTGTGGTCCGAGCTCGACGAAGAAATACACACTTCCGAAAAGCGCCTTTTCATGCAGTGCGGTGATAAAATTTGGCACACACAGCCAAGTGGAGTCACACCGCGTCTTCGGAGAGATTCCGATATGACTGGGAAGCTCGACGAAAGAACAGCTTGCTTGCTCTCAGAGGCCCTTTCAGACCGCAAAGGACGGACGTGTCGACATCACTCAAGCCGATCATAGAGCAAACATGCATAATCAGTAATGGTATACGACAAAGCGTAAAGTACAAAGTGTCTCAATCTTACATGTCCCGACTACTGTCATCTCCAGCAGCCGGCGGCTTGACCACAACCTTGGTCCCCCTCACCTCGGTCAGCCATCCAGGCAATCCATCCAGCTTGACGGCTCCTGTACCTGCGTCGCTGCCGTCATCGTCGTCTTCGTCCGCTTCGCCCGCATCGAGCCTGTCCGTCTTCCTATCCATCCCCGCAGCTACGAGTTTCCTCAAGCCGGCCAGGACGTGCGTCCCTTCCAACCTGAGCTTGATCTTGGGCCTCTCGGGATCCGCGTTGTACGCTTCCATATCCACCAAACTTCTCGTGTTGTACCTCTGCATGGCGGGAAAAGGCAGATGCAGTTCGTATTCGATTCTTTCGACGCGAGGCAATCCATTGCCCTTGCCATCCTTGAGCGAGTCGCTTGGTTCGGGACCAAACAGCTCGTTCGCCTCGCGACTCGCTTCCATCCTGACGCAGAGGCTCTCTCGAACGGCCGCAGCGCTCGCAGCCGGCGTTTGCGACAAAGGCGTCAGCGAAGCGCGTCGTTGAACAGGACGAGCAGACGTGGAACCAGACGAGAGCGATAAGGTGTCCCATTCCGATCCGGAGGCCGGAGGCGTCGGTGGTCGCACCCCGTACGTGCTGAGGTCTTCTTCTCGTTTTCGTTTGAGAGGCGCGATCAACGGGCCATCTTCCGCACCCTCCGCCGCGCCGCCCTTAGAGTTTCGCATCTGCCTCGCTTTGCCACCGCCTGCCACTCCAACAGGCGCCGCACTCAGTTCGGACGTCGGAGAAAGCCGGCCCGATTCGTGCAGAATAAGCTCTCGCAGAGCCAAGGGGTCTTTGCCACGAAGCTCGCCGAGGGTTCGACGGTTGCCTGCCAAGTCTTCGCCTACGTCGTTGAGTTCGGCCAGGAGCTTTTTGGCAGCGGTGGAGCCAGCGGTCGGCTTTGCATAGTTGACCGTGGTCGCACCTGCTGCGGAGGCGAAAGCGGACAACGCCATTTCTCTGTTCTCGCTGCCGCGGCCCAGGTTACCAGACACGAGCAGGAACGGCGTTCGTGGAAGATGCAAGATGTGCAGACCTGTACTGCAGACGTCGCTGGGTGTGGGGGCGAGAACGATTCGGAAGTAGGAGAAGCCGCTTGTCCATGCTGGCGTTTCCGCTCCTTTGGTATCATGTGAGTCCAGACGGGATTGCAGATAGATGTGATGTTCAAAGTAGTGTCCCAGCTCGCTGCCCAGGCGTGACCTGATCTGCGCCTCACTCAGCCTTTCCCAGCCTCGACCAGCTGCGTCGACTTCGTCATCGTACTCGAGCTTGACCGTCGTCCATGTCTTGGACAACGGCCTTGATTTAATGTGGAACAGATCGAGTTCAGCCACCATCGCGTAGCTCAATCCCTCTGGCCAGTCCACATCTACGATCCTGTCGACAGCACGTGCTTTCGGCACCTTGGGATCCGCCATGGGACCCGTCCACAGCAGCCGCAACTCATCCATGGATCGACAGCGTCGCTCCTCGTTGAGATCTAAGACAGCATGGTACAGGACGAGATTCGATGCAGGATCCTCCTCGCCTGGTCGTGGTTGCCTGCGAGAGAGCATGGGCGGAATGTAGGACGGACTGGCGTTGTCGAGCCATCGTGCTACGAGCGAGATTAGCTCGGTTTTGTCGAGTCGGGTTAGCAGGCGACGGAGACTGATCGAGTGTGGAACAACATGGTGATTTTCGTGCGAGATGAGTCGGCTGCGGGAAGAGGAGGGTTGGGTGATCATGCTGCCGACGACCCTCGAACGCCAACGGATGTGGTCGATATGTGAACGTGTTGGGCGGACAACGGCCAGTGATGACTCCTATCGCAACCAGGCTGGGCGAGCTAAGAACTCTGTAGACTGCAGTCGCTTCAGGCAGTGTTGCGAAGGGTGGATGGCGAAGGGATCCTGCGATGGGGCATAGTATGGTGGAGGTAGTGGCAGTAGTACGGCATCAACATCAAGAAAGTAGGGAAATGTTTGTGTGTGTTGGTCTGCAGCATCGCGTCGCGCCGCCATTAGTGACCCGATCTCGATTCGAGACCCGATCTCACTTTCAACACGTGATATCCGTAGATCGCACATCGCTGATGATTTTGGAATGACGGCGGCTTTGGCCCATTTGTGGAATTCTTCCGAGTCGAACCGGTTGACCCCATATCACATCGGTCGCTGTGCTCCACTTGTCGATCTCCAACCCGAACCTATCGCATCTCCCGCTTCACCTAACTCGTGCAGTCCGCGTACTCATCGGAACACATAGCAAAAGAGTCGCAGTCGACCTTTGCGCATAGACTAGCCATCATGGGTGCAGCCGCTTCCAAGCAGAACGCCGCGCCAACACCAGCCTCCGAGGACAAGCAGTCGAGCCACCTTCAGGTAAGTTGATTGCATTTCGCTCTTCTTGGCTCAACAGTCTACTCACTTCTTCGAACATCGTTGTGTGCTTCGGTCTGATCTCTGCAGTTCGGCCGCTCGCTGCTCAACCAACTTGACAAGACTTCCCTGGACAAGGTGGACGGACCCGACGCCTCGCGACAGGCTACGCTCGACACATCGATCCAGCAAAAGATCAAGTCGGAACTCGACCGTCTGCGCAAGGAGGAAGCCGATGTGCGAGCCGAGATCGAAAAGGCCATCCAAAAAGAGAACCTTGCCAAAGAGTCCAAGTACAAGGGTGCATCTGAAGGCAAGAACTCCAATGTTCTGCGTCAAGAGCTCGATTCGTTGAGGTCAAAGATCGACAAGTACAACCGACAGAAGGATGTCAGCAACTATGCAGGGGTAAAGGAAGCCCAGGAGGCATTGGTCAAGTGCTACCGGGGTAACGAGGGCCGGACGCTCGATTGCTGGAAGGAGGCCGAGGAGTTCAAAAAGGCGGTCGAGGCGGCGGAAAAGAAGTTTATCGCCAACTTCAGCTAGGCGCAGATTGGAAGCAGACGATATCAACACAACCAATCCTTGTAGACCATCATCGTTCTCTGCGGTTCCTGCGAAAGCGAGAGCAAACCATTTGCAACGTCCGAAAATGCTCGTGTGATGCAATGCTGTGCAACTATTCGCATTTAATACAGCAGCTCGTCAAAATTGCTCTGAAAAGCACAACCCTGGCCTACACGAATTTGGCCTTCACAGAAGCAAGAGTAGCGCCTCGAACAGGAACATCTATGATTGCAGATACCATTACGAAGGAACCATTTCTACGCACTGACCTTACCATTACGAAGGAGCCATTTCTACGCACTGATCCACCTAGCTCTGTATACGATCGTGGGCGACTCGATTTGCTTCTTACTCTGCACCACCCTCAACTCCCTCCTCCTCATTCTATCCACTCGCTCTTGTGCCTCCGACGTCTCCTTGGACCCGTCCGATGGTGGGAGGCTCTTCTCCACCTCATCGATGATTTGACATGTATTGGCGAGGATTCCCTGGAGAGACGCAATTGCCAGCTCGCTCGCCCTTGCAATTGCGGTGAGAGGCTTCGTTTGCACCCCGTTGGTGTGTGCTGACATTGTAGAGGAAGATTCTGTTTCGGACTGGAAGCGTCCGAGTGTAAGCGCAGCGAACATATCACCCACGCCAGAAAAGTATCCTTGCACTTCGGGGAACTGGATCAACCAAATCTCCAAATCTTTTTCCTTGATATCCGGTTCTTGCCTTTCCCCTTCTGAGCTGAGCTGAATGTCACAGCTCGATCCAACTTGGAGCATGGCCGGTCGTCCGTCTGGCAAGTTCTTGTGCGCCCCAATCGTGGCGAGATCTTGATCTGGCAGCTCGACCGAGGTGATGATCACGTGGGGTACTCTGTGCTTCTTGTGGAGGGTGAGAATGACGTTATTGAGCGAGGCGAGGTCGGTGATGTCGATGCCGGTCAAAGCTTGTGCTTCGAACTGGTTCGGTGTGATGATGGTAGCATAGGGCAGCATGTCTCGGTAAATCGGAAGGACTTCTTGAGCGACGTACATTCCTCTGCCCATATCGCCCATGACTGGATCGAGGAGGTAGATCAATCCACCTTCGACTCCACCCTTTCGCTTGCGCAGCTTCTTTACCAGCCCAAGTACCGCCGAGACCACCGCTGCGCTGGGCATGTACCCTGTGAGCATTCGAGAGTATCGCAACAGCCCATTCATCTCCAACCCCTCAAACAGTTCTTGGAGATGGTCCGCATCGAAGCGCACACCACGCCAACGGCCGTAACCTGTGTGGTTGGAGAATTGGACCGTGTTGGCAACGTCGACGTCCCAGCCGAGGAGTTGGAGTGGGAAAGTGGCGGATCGATTGCCGACGTAGCCAGAGACCACGTGCGACTGAACGCTGAGAATCCGGGATGGATCTGGAACGTTGGCTGCTGCCATCGTGCGGACACGTCGGTGTGCGTAAAGGACTGACCTCCTGGCGATTGGCCTTCAAATGGTAGCGCGCTGATTCCGTGGACTGGTCTAGCGGAAAGCACAGCGAATGGTGTGCAGCGTAAAGATCAGAAGACGGAGCGATAGCAGTTCAAGGTCGAGCAAAATTAAGAAGTTCGACTTGATTATTAATAAGATTGGCGGGAATTAAGCAGTGTTGAACCGAGTCAGAGCGGCCAACTGCCACTCTCATGAGATCTTTAGCAGCTTCAAGGTTCGGGTTGCGGACTCGCGACTGCCTCCACACTCGATCCTTGCACAAGACTTGCTTGCTCCCTGCACCTTCTCGCCCTTGCAGAATGAGCGATCTAGGCTGAACTCCAACTAGATTTGAATCCCAGATCTTGCTGCTCACAAAGCGATGACCATGAATAGATTGCCGGCTTGTCTACCGATGCTCTCTAGTTGCCAAAGCCAGGACACCAAGGAAGCTGGCACCATATCGAAAAAAAAGAAAAAAAAGAAATTGCCGAATTGTGTCAGGCCGAAATTCTTCACAACTTACATCCAGCCGGCACGCTTTGCAGGCCTAACAAAATTCAACCTTTTCGGCCAATTCACAATTTGGGCTCAACTCGACGCCAAAGTGACACATTTGCATCTTCCACCGTCCCAATCCTGACGTCCATACCAACTACCACCACCAACGGGCTTCTGACGGCGCCTCTCATCACCACATACCCCATCCGTCAGACCCAGCGGCCGCACCACTTTCTTCCGCCCACCATGTCCCGTGCAGCGCCCCGCATCAAGAACCGCGCCCCCGCGCCCATCCAGATCTCTGCCGAGCAACTCCTCCGCGAAGCTCAAGAACGCCAAGAAGCCCCCGCCGTCGCACCCACGCAGAAGATCGAAGACTATGAAGAGCTCGAAGAGTACCGCGGCCGTCGCCGTGCCGAATTCGAAGACCGCCTCCGCCGCACGCGAACCAGCATGTCCACTTGGATCAAGTACGCTGTCTGGGAGGCGTCCCAGGGCCAGATGGACCGATGCAGATCCGTCTACGAGAGAGCGCTCGACGTCGATCCGCACTTTTTGCCCGTCTGGTTACGATATACAGAGCAGGAATTGAAGATGCGCAATGTACAACATGCCAGAAATCTATACGATCGGGCCGTGGCCATCTTGCCCAGGATCGATCAGCTTTGGTACAAGTACGTCCACTTGGAAGAGTTGTTGGGCAACGTCGCGGGTACCAGGCAGGTCTTCGAGAGATGGATGAAGTGGGAGCCCGAGGAGAGAGCTTGGAATGCGTACATTGATCTCGAGGTTCGCTACGGCGAGTTGGATCGCGCCAGTGCGATATGGGAGAGGGCCGTCACCTGCCATCCTACGCCAAAACAGTGGATCCGGTGGGCCAAATTCGAAGAAGACCGGGGCGACTTGGAGAAGGCACGCATCGTCTTCCAGATGGCTCTCGACTATATCGGCGAGGACGAGGAGGCGATGGAGAAGGCTCAAACTGTTTTCACGGCCTTCGCAAAGATGGAAACCAGGTTGAAAGAGTACGAGAGGGCGAGGGTCATCTACAAGTACGCTTTGGAGCGACTCCCACGATCGAAATCAGAGGGCATCTATTCGAGCTACACTCGCTTCGAGAAGCAGTTTGGCACCATGGCCAGCGTCGAGGATACCGTCATCGGCAAACGTCGAATCCAGTACGAGGAACAACTTTCGGCCGCAGCTGAAGCTGGCACCATCGACTACGACACATGGTTCGACTATTCGCGGCTCGAAGAAGATGCCTACCGTGCTCTTTCCTCCTCAGGCGGCTCGTCCGACCAACTTGACATTGCAGTCAAGCGCGTTCGCGAAGTCTACGAGCGCGCCATCGCCTGCGTCCCCTCGTCCACCGAAAAGCGAGACTGGCGGAGATACATCTTCCTCTGGCTGCGCTATGCTCTGTTTGAAGAGATCGAGGCGCGCGACTATTCCCGGGCCCGAGAGGTCTACAAAGCCGTCATCGCTCTTGTGCCTCATCGTCAATTCACCTTTGCCAAGCTCTGGGTGCAGTATGCACGCTTCGAGGTGCGTCGTCTCGACCTCGGCGCCGCGCGCAAGACCATGGGCACCGCCATCGGTCTATGTCCCAAACTCAAGCTTTTCTCGAGCTACATCGAGCTCGAGCTGACGCTCAAGGAGTTCGACCGGGCACGCAAGATCTACGAGAAGGCGCTCGAGTGGGATGCGTCGAATTCGCAGACGTGGGTCAAGTTTGCCGAGCTCGAGAAGAATCTGTTCGACACGGAGCGCGCCAGGGGATTGTTCGAGTTGGGTGTTCGGCAGGCGGAGGAGGGCGAGGGTGGGTTGGATATGCCCGAGATCGTATGGAAGGCGTATATTGATTTCGAGGTGCAGGGGAGGGAGTGGGAGAGGGTGGAGGCGTTGTATGAGCGATTGCTGGAGAGGAGCGGTCATGTCAAGGTGTGGATCAGTTATGCGTTGAGTAAAATTGACCAGGCCAACACGATGGATGAAGACGAGGACGAAGATGAGGACGACGAAGAAGACGACGAAGAAGAGGAAGAAGAGAAGGCGCCGAGGGAGTTGACGGAGGAAGAGCAAGCGTTGCGGCAGCAGCGACGGGGGTTGCTCGTCTCAGCGGCGCGGGCGATCTTTCAACGTGCATACGATTCACTCAAGGCACGCAAGCTCAACGACGAACGCGTCGTACTTCTCGGAGCATGGAAGACGTTCGAAACCCAACACGGCACAACGGTCTCACTGTCCGACGTCGAGGCCAAATTCCCGAGGGTCGTCAAGAAGAGGAGACAGCTCGACGACGACAGCGGAGCCATGGAGGAATACTACGATATGATCTTCCCAGACGATGAAGACAAGGGCAAGGGCGCGTTCAAGTTGCTGCAGATGGCTCATGCTTGGCGTGCAGCTCAAGCCGCCAAGCAACAGCAAGAACAGAACTCAGCGACCAACAAAGACCACTCACTCGACCCACCACAGCAGACGGAGGAGTAAGAAGGAAATTTTTCGTTCTGCAATGCCAAATGTATTTCTAACCTCCAACCCACAATCGTCCTATTCCCACATACCATTGCCAAAACCACACCTCCTTCCCGAATCACTGTGCTACGGCTACAAAAACCTACGACATCCAGGCGAACCGCACAAACACGGAATGGCATCTTCGTCGTCTGCGGAGCTCTGGAACTTGTAATCGTAGGTCAACTCCTCGCCTGCCCTGATCGGGCTTTTGGCGAACAGGACGATGCGCTTTTCTCCATTCAGCGTCAAGATCTTGGCGTTGCAGTTGGGCGTGCAGCAGTGGTTCATGAGTCTTGCGATGTTGCCCTTGTGCGTCGCATCCACCACCAAATCGTCGTCGACGCGGAAGAGGTAGGTCGAAAAATTGCCGCCTCGTTCGTACGCCTTTTCGCGCTCATCCGCCACCTGCTGTCGAACCACCTCGCCCACGTACTCGATCACCATATCGCCGGCGGGGATGTACTCCATCGCATACAGGCCCCAGTCGTGAATCGGCGACTTGGCAAACTTGAGCTGCTTCTTGCGCGTGCGCAGTTGGTTGAACTTGAAAATGTCCGTATCCGTCGCTGTCTCGCGCTTGTGCTGCTCGAGTCCCAGAACAAGACGACGTGAGTCGGCACGGTTGTTGCGTGCGGATTGCAGGATGTGAGCGTTGGCGGCCGAGTCGGCTTCTTCGGTGGCCTTGTTGCGATCGGGAAGGTGGAGCGCTTTGTGCTCGGGTGCGATGCGGTACATGCCTTCGGTGCGAGCGGAGCCCGTGGAATGCCTCGGCGGCGCTCCGGCTGCCAGCGCGGCTAGTTCCGCTTCTTCTTCCAGCTCAGCCTCGTCCAGCCATTCGGATTCGGTGAGAGGCTCACCCATCTTGATGCGTTCGAGCACCCTACGCAGATGGTACAAGTCTTCTTCGTCTTCCACCACGCCAGCTTCGAACGGATCGTCCGGGATCGGTCGTGGTTTCGCTGGCGTCTTGACTTGCTTCGCTTTCGCTTTGGGCGTCTTTGCCGAGACCTCGGTCCCGGGGACGGCTGTCTCGTCGCCGTCCTCCATCTCAACATCAAGATCAGCAGAGCCGATCGTGCCCTTCTTAGCGGCGCCCTTCTTCGTACCTTTGGGCTCCGCCTTCGCCTTCTTCTTGGTCTTGACATCCTCCTCTTGGCCTGAAGCAGCAGGTTCAACGGAAGCCGAGATTGACCGCGAAGCAGCATCCGGCTCTGTCGGCGTTGCATCGTCCGAGTCCATCTCTTCGTCGGAATCCAGAAGAGGGACTGCACCACGCTTCTTGGCGATAGGCTTAGACCGGATGCGACCATCGCCGCGGTGAGTCCGTGCCGAGCTCTCGTCTTCCGAGCTGGAAAAGTCCTTGGCTCTTCGGTCCTTGGTCTTGCGAGCATGTCCGCGGTCGTTGCTGCTTACTGCCGAGTCTCGTTTCGCCTTGGAAATGGCCGCATCGCTCTCCGCGACCGACTTCTTCGGCTTGGCAGGAGCCACCTTGCGGAAGGATGGCAGGCGCGCCTCCGCGTCGGCACCAGCTGCTGCCAAGCCTCGATCAGTGTGGGAGAAAGGAACGACAGCCCTCTTGATCACCGCCTTGGCGAGCATCTGCCCGCCTTCGCCGCTGGGTTTGAGAAAGGCATTCAAATGAGGAGCCACCACTCTGCTCTTGACGTCCCGAATGAAGGTGTCGGCCAGCTCCTTTTGAAGCATGCGGAACACAGCTTCCTGCAACTCGGTTGCTGTCCATGTTGTCTTCTGCTTCTCCTCCGTTGTGAGGGGACGCAGTCCCGCGTCGAAGGACGGCCGCTCTTGCCCAGCCGTCGCAGTCGAACGTGGATTCTCCGATGTCGCGAGGGCTGCCGAAGAAGCACTTTTGAAGTCCCCCTTTGCCGATGAAGCTTGGGGCGGGGCAGAGCGAACCTCGACCTGGAGCGTGTAGCCATTGATTGACAGCGTTTCGTTCACGATCTTGCAGGCGTTGGCTTCCCTGAGAGACCCATAGGCCGCGTACCAGCCAGTGTCGCCTTCTCTGACCCAACGTGGGGGCGTATTGGCCAGCTGATCCGAGATGTCGTCCGTGTCGATGTCGCACGATTTGGGCTTGGGGATAAAGATGTAGGAACTGTTGTTCTTGGCCAGCGTCGAGATGATCTCTGCCGTGGGCACCTTATCCGTTCGTTTCTTCTGCGACTCGGTGCGACTAGAAGAGGATGGGCGGTCACTTGCCCCGTCGCGACGACTCAATGACGGTCTGCTTGGGTGTGAACTATACTCATTGCCATCGCGTCGGCGATTGTACGAGTCCGACAAGCTGGACCTCTCTTTTGGTCTGGTCTCTTCGGCGTAGCGAGAGCTTGACCATCGACCGGATGAGCCTTCGTATCTCTCGGAGCCATTGCGGACGGAGGGCGATGAAGGAGTCACCTGTGGTGACGTCGCGGCAGCTAGAGATGCTCGTGGCCCACGAGGAACATTCGGCGGAGGCATGTTGGGCTTGGTGGTGCTCGGTGTGGACGGCGATGCGCCCATGGGCACTGGAGGAGCGACGATGGGTGGGCGTCGGAGTTTGGCTTCGTTGGCGGCGACGGTCTCCTTGACTTTCTCAGCTAGCACCTCTCCATTGCGATCGAGGAAGGTCGCCGTACGCGTCTGCCCTATCGGTTTGCCATTGAGAGCATCGTGTGCTGCTCTTGCTATCTTTCCACCATGCTGCAACGTTTGACCGGACGGTGCATCTGGCAGCGGCTTTCCATGTTCATCGAAGTCGTGCGCAAAGGAGACGGTGAAGATACCTAAACTTTGACCAATCTTGGGATCCATCTCGATCTTTGACGACTCGATGCGACCAAAACTTCGAATGTGGGGCAGGATATCGATGGGTTTCATCAAAGCGGAGAGGTTGGTCAGAATGAGATTGCGCGGTGCGGGTAGTGGCTTGTTGCCGACCGAGTTGGCATCCCAGGCGAACCTGACGCTGTGGAGCGAGTCGCGAGGGCGCGCTCGTCTTCCTCTTCGCGGATCGTCGACTTTGACATCGACGACATGCTTTTCGGCGGCAGTCTCACGCAGAGGCTTGACGCCCTCCTTGTACGGAGTTGCCGCCATCCAGTTCTTACCTCTCAACTCCACAGGCAGCTCGTGAGGCAAGGGGACATGCGCGAATGACGGCTTCGTTTCCGTCGGTTGGACGGCTGTTTGCCTTGGAGGGACCGCAGAGATGGGCTTGAGAGCTTGGGAGGAAGACGCACTGGTTGCTGATGTACTGCCGGAGCCAAGAGCAGAGCTTCGGCTGGAAGGCGGCGAGCGCGACCTTCTCCTTGGCCTGGAATCGTCGTGAGGACGATGCTCGGATGGAGAAGGTCGGTCTTTGTAGCCATTGACGGGCGTGGCTCTGACATCGGCGCCTGGACGGTTGGCATCTCGGGAACGAGCAGACTCGCCCGAGCGGGCCTGTGTACCGTTGATTTGGTGCGATGGTTTGGAGGCTGCTGCTAGCTTTTCGAGTCTGTCGTCGTCGTCGTCGTCGTCGTCCCAACCCTCTGGACCTATTCGCACCACGTGCCGGGGCTGCTCTCGAGGTCGTGAGGATGGCGTCGACGATGCGGCGGCGATATCCGGGTGTGCCTTGCGATTCAATGGTTTGACGTCGTTGGTAGGGACGCCAACGTCCTCGACCAATTGCCCATCCTCACTGGCAACCCTTTGCCGGTCCGTTGTCATAGAACGCGGCTCATCTCTGGATTGCACGGCGCGATCGCGCTCCCTAGACCGACTCCGGCTGCGGTCTCTGCCATGGTGTCGCAAGCCTCTGTCTTGACGGTGTCGAGGAGGTTCGTGATGAGCAAGAGGCCGACGTGTTTCTGGCTCGCGATCTGGGTGTGAATGGCGACTTCGTGCTGGGCTTCGGCTGTAGCGTCGAGCGCTAGGTGCGTGCTTGTCTTCTGTGGTACCTGAACGCCTCGAATCGCGGTGGTCGACGGAGCGCCTCTGGTCGTTCCGGCTGGCTCGTTCATCCCGTACGTCGCGACCATTGACGACGCGATCACTGCGTGGTTCTGGAGACCATGGGCGTCGATGGTGACTAGAGGTGCGATGATAATGGTCGTCGTGCTTTCTGTCGTGCTCATGATCACGGCGACCGTGCGGTGGTGGAGAGCTGTCATAATGCGGGTCACGGGAATGAGACGATGATTCTCTGTAGTGGTCGCGCTCATTCACATGCCTGGATGCGTGCGAAGGGCGATAGGAGCGCTGATCATCATCATACCTGGGCGGACGGTGATCGTGGTGGTCCTTCCCGTAGGCGTATCTAGCCGGCTCTGGGGACCTCGGTCTTCGGTGAGTATCGTCATGATAACGTTCTCCGTACGATCTAGAGTGAGACGAGCTGTGCTCAGGATACCTCGAAGATGAGGAAGCCGAGGCATGGCTACTGTCATATGTGTGGGAGGGCATCTTGGCAGCGATGCCGAAGCGGTGCACAGTCACCTAGCCCGGAGCAGTGAGAGGCCCTTTCCAAGCGCGCTATGATCTTATGCGGTCATGTCCGTCAAGGTGGAAGCTGAAGTCGGAGCTCAAGAGTGGAGCTGAATGCTATCTCGACACGGACGTGATAGATTAGATGCCGGACAAGCTTGCTATGGAGTGCAAGCTTTCGAAGTAACCCAGAAGAGGTGCCCAAGAATCTTGACGTGTGGGCTCGAGTCCCTCCGCAGCGGTTGAGTAGTGATGAAGATGGACCAGGTGGTCTGGTGCTTGATGGATGGAGAGAAGCAAGAGGAAGCTTTTGCCAAGCGTTTGCGGCTAGAGTATGGTACCGATAGAATCGGCGGCCCCGCACCTCCAACGAAAGGGTGAGTTTGGGCCGATTTTTGAGAGGTTTTCGAGTTGGGATGTGCTGCGTTGATTTGATTCCCGAAGTTCTGTCCGTCAGAGTGGGCATTTTACGCACAACGCACAACGCACAACAGAAAGACCCTCGAACGCGCTCTGCTGTGCTCTTTTTTTATTTTCTTTCAGTTCAGGGTCGCGACCTCTTCGGCTCTTCCAACATAATGACACGCTAACGCCTCACGACTATCAGTCCACTTCGCGTGAGCTTGGCTTGGCCCATTCCAGCTAAATGCAATCTGGCCGATCTACTTATTAAATATCGTGTTCCCGATGCCATAGCGGTTGAGCCGAGCCTCAAGGCGGCGCCCGTGTTGCGTTGAGGGGTTGGTTGGCCCTTGCGTGTTTGCATGCTCATGCTCCACATTATTGTGTCTACATCGTGGTAGCTTGCTTGTCTTGGCAGGCCCTTACTTACACCTTTGCAGCCTAAGCCATCCATCTCGACAAATTGCTGGACGCTGCCCGGTTTCCTCTCGCACCCAAGCTCGCAATCGATCCTTCTCGGTCCGACGACGCCTGCACGGCTCGTAGCTCGTCGAAATGCTTGTCCTCGTGATAGGAGACCTTCACATCCCGTTTCGCGCCCATGATCTACCGGCCAAGTTCAAGAAACTGCTTGTTCCCGGCAAGATCCAGCAGATCATCTGCACTGGTAACGTCTGCAACACCGACTACCTCCACTACCTACGCACCATTGCGGGAGATGTACATCTTGTCAAGGGCGATTACGATGACAACCCGCACTTTCCTTCTAGTTTGATCCTCAACCATCCCCCTCTGCGTATCGGCGTCCTACATGGTCATCAAGTGGTGCCTGCAGGCGACACCCAATCGCTGGCTGCTGTAGCCAGAGCGATGGATGTCGATATCTTGCTTACTGGACACACACATCGGTTCGAGGCATTCGAGCTGGAAGGTCGTTTCTTTGTCAACCCGGGAAGTGCAACAGGCGCGTGGCATCCCACATGGCCGCTCATAGATCCCGCTTCCGCAGCTGCCATCGCCGAAAAAGCGGCAGCTAAGGCCAAAGAACAAGCTGGCTCGGCTGAAGCCAACAAGGGTGACAAGAAGGCGGATGATGCAAAGGCAAAGAAGAGCGCCAAGGCAGATAACAAGAAGGGTCAAGACGCCGCATCCGATTCCAAACAGGCAACCAAGCAACACGAGGCAAACAACAAGGATGGGGACGACGAAGAAGAGGAAGAACCGAAGGAAGCGCCGGGTCCTACCCCCAGTTTTGCTCGTAAGTATTCAAATCCGTCCGTCAAACAGCTCGGCACAGCGTCCTGAACTGACCATCCCATTTCTGGTTCCCACGCTCGTGGTCTGACTCTCGGCTCAGTGCTCGATATCCAAGGCGCCGTCGTGGTCACGTATGTCTATCAGCTGGTCGATGGAGACGTCAAGGTGGAGAAGATTGAATATCGCAAGAACGTAGACAGCAACGCCTTGGCATCGCAACGATCTGCTTCGGGAGCTGCGGCTGCTGCTGGGGTCGCTGGAGCCGGTTACGGCCAGTATGGCGGTCGCTAGGCTCGCTGTCAGTGTGGGCATGTTCAGACAATGATACCATACGCTACTTGATCAGAAAACGGAGCTGAGTGTGAGCTTTTGAATAGAGAAGACGCTGGGTTGAGTACAAATACATTGGCATGCCGTGAAGCCAAGCGAGATTGAGGATTATGTGCAGTTGCGTACGCAAGGCATCACTTTGCTGGCTGGATAAGTGTCTGTACGGATGCAAGCAGAGGCGAAGCGTTGCGAAGAGGATGTCAGTGCTCCTTTCCTGTGCCAATGGCCATCGATGCATTCGGTAAACTTACGATATTGTCTCCTTTCAACAAGATGCGACCCAGTTCCACTCGTTTGTCCTTCTTCGTCCATACCTCCTCTGCGTCCGCCAAGGTGACATTCATGAACTCATCAAAGCCCTGCACAGAAAGAACGAAAGCCACGGTCAGTTTGAGCGCTATGTCAGACACGTACGCTGTCCACTCCGAGGCTGTCTACCGAGAATGGTACCAATACTTACGATGATCTTGCCCTCGATGCGAAAGTCGACGTTGTCGTAGAGCCACAGCGACACTCTTGTCTGCTGCTGCAAATGGCGGAAGATGACGTTGATCGGCTGAACCGACACTTTGCTTCGACCTGACATCTTTCTGTGTAAACGTTGTGCTCGGATGCGACGTTCTGGCCTGCGTCGGTATGAAGATTCCAGGACCCTGCGAACGTGAGCAAGCGATCTTCTCGGCTTGCAGTTGGTCCTTGAGCAAACTGGAAGGGCTGTCCGCGGATCTCGAGACACTGCACGAAGCTATCAAGGTCCAGGATGTGGTCGTGCGCTTCACGACTGGGTATATTCGTCGGCGAGGAAAGAGGTAGGATGGTGTCGAGAGGGCAATTGCGGATCTTCGAAAGATTCAGGTTGCAGGCTCGCGAATCTGTTCATCACGTGGATCTTTGCCATCGGGCCGACTTGGTGAAAAACAATCGAGATTCTTTCCAACCAACGACTCCACAAATTACAGCCAACAGCAACAGCAACAGCAAAAGCAAAGCAGACAGCCGAGGCTGGCCCGTCGGCGCGATGTGCGCACCAACACACCGAACTGCAGCAAATCTGGGAATCCAGACCTAAAAACGCTGACACGCCGCGAAGAGCGAGTTACAAAGTAGTACTCTGACTGTAGACATCCCGCCTAGCACCGTGCATGTTCTCAAGACGGGAACGAGCTTCCGCAGATCCTTGCCTGCTCTTCGTCCCACTCATCTTAGTCGCCCCAGTCATACGGGTCAGTTCCTCTCGCGACACCTCTCGACGAGCTCAATCGTCGCTCTCAGCTACTCAGCACCACTGCGACCGCGTCACTGCCATTCGGACCCGGGGATCGTTTGAGCGACTCACGCTTCCAAAAGTTGAGCCCTTGTTTTGCTCGTTGCCTGCAAACCCCGGTCGGCTACGGCATACCTTGCATCGTGAAACAAACATTCGCACACTCTCAGGCTTCGATATCTTCGGCGCTGGCTTCCAAGACATCGTAGCTTCTGTCTCTGACTCACAATATCGCATCGCGGGTAGAACGAGACGATACCAATCTGCTGCTTTCATCCTCGAAACAGACAATTGAACGATAGGTGCAGACTAAGCAACACATAGCCAAGATGGGTGTCACATTCTCGTCCATCTTTTCCAGGCTGGCGTTTTGGAACAAGAATGAGGAGGTCAGAATACTCATGCTCGGTCTCGATAGTGCTGGTAAGACGACCATCCTATATCGGCTTCAAATTGGTGAGGTCGTCTCGACCATCCCAACCATCGGCTTCAATGTCGAGACAGTGACATACAAGAACATCAAATTCCAAGTATGGGATCTCGGTGGACAGACATCCATTCGGTAAGTCTCGTACTCACATGCCCCGCTCCTAAGACCGCAACCCAGCACGCTGACCCTCCCGTGTCCGCCAAACCTTACCGTATCATGTCGCTCGTGCAGACCGTACTGGAGATGCTACTACGCCAATACAGCAGCCATCATCTACGTCATCGACTCGTCAGACACCGAACGTCTCGGGACAGCAAAAGCAGAGTTACTTGCCATGCTCTCGGAAGAAGAGCTCAAGGATGCCAAGCTCCTTGTCTTTGCCAACAAGCAAGATCTGCCGGGCGCGTCGGACGAAGGGCAGGTGAGCGAGAAGCTCGGTCTGAGCGAGCTCAAGGACCGTCAATGGTCGATATACAAGTGCTGTGCAACCAAAGGCGAGGGTCTCGAAGAAGGTCTTGACTGGCTCGTCGCCACGCTTCAGTCCAAGTAGTCGCATCAGGACTGCCGATACCCCTAGAACGTTGTCACGATGCAGCATCATATGTGCATTGGTTTGCGTCTGCATTACAGTCGCAAGCTCCCGTAGTGTGCGTGCTCGGTCCTCAAAGCTGACGCGAATTACGAACATCCTCCTGTCTAATCCTTGCCTCAGGGCCCTCTGCATGCATCTTGGATCCTAGAGACAACCCTTGCCTGACGTATGCGTTCGTGTGTTTACAAGCTGCGTTGACGGATTTCAGCATGACCACTTGTATGTGAGGATCTCAGAGCATATATGTGTCGAGCAACACAAAGCATCGGAACGAAGCATTCAATGCGAGACCCCGAGGGTGGGATGTGGGCCATTTTCAAGTCTGAGCGGCGATTCGCGCACTCGGGCCTTTTCTTGATTTTTTAGCTGGCCAACAGTAACAGACCGACACTTTGATCGCCTTCACCTCCATCGCCCCTCGCTGGAACTCTCGCCGCAAAGATGCAGTCAACCTCCGCCGCCATCGCCTCGGCAGCCATCTCGGGCGCTGATCTAGGAGCCAAGGCCAACAGTGCCAAAGGATCGGACGCTGCTTCTAAGAAGAGCTCGGGTGCATTGGCCAACAACGGGTTCGATGCCAACGAAGCTGAGGCATGGCTTCAAAACAGATGGAAGACGGTGGATTCAAGTAGCAGCGACAGGAAGCTGGCCGAAACTCGTAGGTAGTGAAGCATGAAACGCAGCAACAGGGAGAAAGCACCAATACTCATAGACATCTTTGGCTCGTTGTACGACTTGTTACACGTATAACAGAGCGACCCGAAGTTTACAAGGCAGCACCAGGCGCTGCTGGATCTGCATGGGGTCCCAACAAGAGTAAGTTGTTCGAGATGTGGACGAGGCAGCTCTAGAGGCCACTTCTGATCCTGAAATTCTTCGTATTGCGGTGCTTCGTCCAGAGACGATCAATGAACGCTTCACCAACGACTTGCTCAAGGCATCAACAGCGACAGCTTCCAACGCCGGTCGATGAATGTTTACGGTAGGCCATGGAGTGGCAGCAGCCACCAAACAAGGACTTGGCTGCCAAACCACTGCAGATGTTGCAAGTCTTCGAGCCCGGAGCACGGTCAGCTTGATATGATATACAAGGGTTCGAGATGCTTGGGGCAAATTTCAAGTCTGTTAGACCGGACTTGACATGCACGTTGAAAATAGATCATAGTGGTTCGCCGATGGCCAATAACCACACGACCCCGACAGCCCGAGACGAGTTGAGCCGAGCCAAAGTCTTGGCAATCAGAAGCGAGGCATCGGTAAGCTGGATTGCCGGTGGTCCTGTTTGACAAGGCATGCGACCGAACCACAGTCCAAGGCAAAAGGTGTGTTCTGTGATAGCATTCGACGGGTAACGTCATCGACGAATGGCAAAGCGGAGACAATGAACGTGTGTGTGTGACGATGTGACTTCGGCCAACGTGGGTCTCTGCGCTCTCTCTACGAGATGACGCTAAATTCGCTTGAAATCCACTAAAATTCGGGTTGCAAAATCCCGCGGAAATACCCTTGAAAGCCATATGCAAAATGGAGCACAGCACTATGCACAGCACAGTTCGACCGCCCCTCGCCAACCCTTTGCTGGCTACAATCACACAACACAGCCAAATGGACCTCGAGGAGGAAGAGAAGCGACAGCACCGTAAGTACCAACGCACAAAGCTATAGACCGTGTGGACCGCATGATCAGCCACAAAAGCGTCCAGGCTACAAGCGCATATCTGCGCCAAAGGGTGAAGGCGATGGATAGCGTGGACCCGCCAAAAGCGTCGGCGCGCATCTTTGCGGCGATTGGGCCCGCCCGCCGTTCAAGGCTTGAATGTCGAAAAGGAAAACAGCCCTCACACGCCTGCACGCTGCGGTTTCGATTGTACGCAGGCAAAGTGGCTGCTGCGCTTATCTGATGTGCACACGTCTTCAGACCGAGCAGCTGCTTTCGTTGGTGCATACATTTCTAATACTGCGCTGCCCTGCCCTGCTGCCATTTTTATCACTACAAGAGTCCAGACACTCGTCCCGCGCCTGCTCCACCTGAATTGCTGAAGGCGTAACAGCTGAGTCCAGACCCACACGAGCAAATCAGATCTGACATATATACTCGGCGCAACAGCACGTATTCGACGTACAGCCGTTCGTCTTTGGCACTTGGCCTATTGCTATCCTCTTTGTTTCTTTACATCCTCTTCCACCGAGATCGTCGCTGTTGAATCGGTGACCTACTCAGCTTCAACGACCCACCTCTTTGTTTCCGGTCGTTCTCTTGCATCGCTTCCACAACCACCACGAATGGAGTGTCCCGCAAATGATGGTCCTGACATTGATGGTTGTAGAGCCTTAACTCCCCCGTCCAATAGCAGCACCCGGTCCGCCTGCTCAAACAACCGCCACCAACCATCCCGCCGTTCTCACTCCAACCCGGGAAACACGTCGTCTCTCCATCTCATCCTTGTTCTTGTCTGCTGCGCCCTCTGTTTCGTAGCCACCTGCGCGCTCCCAGTCCAGGCCTACGTTCTCCCTACCGCTGCTGCTCAGCCTCAAGGCAGCGCTACCGCTGCTTCTGCCTTCATAGCCTACGATGATCGACTCATGAATGCGGCCTCGCAGGGTCGCGCGCTCGATGCTCGACCCTCCGATGTCCATGTTTCTTTCGACAACGCCGTCGCCTCTGGGGATATCCTGCAATGGATCCAATCCGAGACACACAAAGACCATACTGTTGAGCCTCAGAAGTTTCTTGACGAGCTCTATCAGCGCCTCACCATTCAACGACGCTCGGCTGCCTCCGACGTGGACGATGCAGTCCCTGTGCCGCAAGTGGTGCGCAGCGCGTCCCACCGTCGCTGGTGGAAACGTGCTACGTCGGCTTCCAGCGAGCAGTGCGGAGAGAAAAAGCTCTCAACGGTTCAGAAGGTGGTGTACGGCATCTTGATCCCCATCCTTGTCATTCTCTCGGGTCTCTTCGCTGGTCTCACGCTGGGTTACATGTCGCTCGACGAAACCCAGCTGCAGGTGCTTTCGCTTCAGGGAACTCCGGAGCAAAAGATGTACGCCGACAAGATCATGCCTATTCGCAAAGATGGCCATCTCTTGCTCACTACGCTTCTGATCGCCAACATGATTACCAACGAGACGCTTCCTATCATTGCTGACCCTCTTCTGGGAGGTGGAGTTCAGGCTGTCATCGTCAGTATTGTTTTGGTCGTCATCTTTGCCGAGCTGATCCCTCAGTCCGTCTGTTCGCGATACGGCCTGATGATCGGTGCCAAGCTTGCTCCTCTCACTCGTGTCGTCATGATCATCCTCTGGCCGATCGCTTTCCCTGTATCCCGTGTTCTCCACTGGACCCTGGGTCCTCACCACGGTATCGTTTACCGTCGTTCCGAGCTCAAGGAGCTGGTCAACTTGCACGCTGCTACCGCTGGTCGTGGAGATCTCAACAACGATACCGTCACCATTGTCGGCGGTGCACTCGATCTTCAGGAGAAGGTGGTCAAGCAGGCCATGACACCCATCGACAACGTCTTTATGATTTCGATCGAATCCAAGCTCGGCTATGAAACACTGCAGCAGATCGTCAGCTCCGGTCACTCGCGTATTCCCGTCTACCAGGAGATCGAGATCCCTGTCAACCGAACCCGTGGCGGCAGTGGCTCTCTTACGCCTAGCCGCGGTGGCTTTTTGAGCGCTCTCAGCCGTAAGACCAGCCTTACGCAGACCAAAGCCTCGATCGACGATCAGCGTACCGTAGAAGGCAGCGTCGCCAGCGAGAAGGAAGCTGCTGTGCAAGAGTCGAGCGCCGATAAACCGACGTCGGCTGTCACCAATATCAAGCGCAAGAAGATCATCGGTGCTCTCCTCGTCAAGCAGTGTGTCTTGCTCGACCCCGAGGACGAGACGCCGGTCAGCGATATGGTGATCAATGCCCTCCCCACGGTTCCAGCCGATGAGCCTTTGCTCAACCTGCTCAACGTCTTCCAAGAAGGTCGTTCGCATCTTGCCATCGTCTCTTCGCGCACGCGCCGTTTTTCGCCTGGCTCCTTTGTCGATCTCGGCAACGACAAAGACGCGCGCAAAGCTGTGGTTCGCGCTGGAACAGCTGCTCGCATCGAGACCCTCGGTGACATCGACGAAGAGAAGCAGCTCGATGATGGCGCCATCAAGAAGTCCAGCTTCTGGTCGCGCCATCTTCGCCGTCATCACCGCCACGCGGCCAAGTCCGCTTCGCTGGATCTGCCTCCCGAGGCTTTCGACGAAGACGTCGACGCAGGCGCCGTGGCAACCGAGATGGCCCAACGTGATGTACCTATTGGTATCATCACGCTCGAAGATGTGCTCGAGGAGCTCATCGGTGAAGAGATTCTCGATGAGTACGACTCGGAGGTGGAGCAGAACTTTGCTCAGATCAGTCCGCCTCCCAGTCCTGGCCACAAGGAGATGCTCGACAAGAGTGTCGAAATTCCCAACGACACCGAGCAGGTGCAACTGCCAGGCTCGATTCTGAAGCTACCTAACAGCCCCAAGCTTGCTCTTCCGCGCTTCAAGCTGGGTCGCAGCGCCAGTCAGAAGGACACTGAGGTGGTTGTGTCGTCTCCTACTGGCCTCGTCTCGGCTCCTCCGACGCCGATCGTTGAGAACACCGCAACGATGACCTCTTCCG
Organism: Anthracocystis setariae; assembly: GCA_928724745.1. Lineage (NCBI taxonomy): Eukaryota > Fungi > Basidiomycota > Ustilaginomycetes > Ustilaginales > Ustilaginaceae > Anthracocystis > Anthracocystis setariae. Next base: position 416,192 of record CAKMXJ010000039.1, on the reverse strand, counting down.
AAGTGGCTAATGTCAGGGGCGAAGGTGCTACGCTTCCGTCGGACGGAACGGAGGCGCGTGACCGCACCACATCGCGACCTCCATCGCGATCGGGCTCTCGACCTGTCTCGCCCGGTCCTGGTGCTTCCTTGGACAACTCGGACGAGAGTGGCCTGATCGCTCCTCGTGCCAACAAGCCTGTGGTCATCCGTCACCAGACACTGGACGGCACCATCGCAACCGCCATCGTTGGCGAAGGCTTGCTGCGTGGCCGCACCACCACGGTGACCGATCGTGTCGGTGTCAGCGGAGACGCTAGCCGCAGCAACACCCCTTCGGGCGCCCGTGGCAGTCGATTCAAGAGCACGCCGCTTTCTGGAAGTGTTCCGGGCACTCCCACCGCCGCCGCCGCCGCCGTTTCCAAGGGCCGCGCATCTGGCAAGCCTGATGTAGGCGCCCCACTCGCCGAACAACATTCTCCCTCTGCGCCTGTCGCTAGCCCTGAGGAGCTTGAGACGGATGAGAAGAAGAAGCAGCTCGGTCACGAGAGCGACGAGGATGGCACCCTCTAAGATTCCCGTCTCGTCTCAGTTTGACACCCCATCTTTCCGAAAGCAGACAGTGCAGTGTGTTCTTATTCGTCGTCGAATGATTTGATTTGTCTTTCTCGATCTTTGTCGCACTATGTGTACGACACTAGTGGAAGATTGTTGTGTGCGCGGGGTAAGACGTGAGATGAATTCGGGTAACAGTGTCAAGAAGGTGGGGCGGAGAGGAACCGCTGGAGGGACAAGGGGATGATTTCGGCCAGCGGAATTTGTAGAGCGGTAATTGCCGCCGTGGTGAAGTGTGCAATTTGAGAAAAGCCGACCGTCGTCCTGTTCAGGATGGCTTCCCCACGTCGACCAAACAACGAGTGTTGGTCTGCACATCTCACCTTGTCAAAACCCACGCGTCGAAAAAGTGGGGGAGTCGTCCGCAAGTACTCGCACCACTCTTCCTCCCTTCTTCCTCTCGACGAATCCTTGGGCTGTGCTGTACCGTATTTTGCCAAGACAAGCGCACTTCGAGTTCCGACCAAGCAAGCCTTGGAATCCAATCGCTGAAGAGCGCATTCGCTTTTAATCCAGCAGCTCCCATCAACCCACCCACCATTGCTGTCTACCTCATTCTCACCCACCATTTCGGCTACTCCACGATGCCGGTCTACCCTTCTGTCGAGCCCACGAACGAGGATTTCCCTACCCAGCCTGCGTTGGAGTCTCTCAAAGAAGACCATCTTCTGGGTGGCCTCGCTCCCTGGCGGAAAACTCCGATCAATGATGCCAACAATCTATCGCGGGGTGCGGGAGATCTTGCCTCGGACGCCTCTCCCCTCGTCTTTGGCGGCGGCGTGTTCGGCCAGGACATGTACAACAACGCCGAAACGCTGGCGTCCGATCTGCCCATTCGCACCGTCCGTCTAGCGCTGCGATACGGGATCAACGCCTTTGACACGTCGCCGTACTACTTTCCCTCCGAGTTCACGCTGGGCAACATCCTGCGCCGACTGGCTCCCGAATTTCCGAGAGAGAGCTACTACATCATCACCAAGTGCGGAAGGTATGGGCCAGACAAGCAGCACTTCAATTATACGGCGGACAAGATCGATTCCAGCATCAGGGGAAGCTGCAGGAGATTGGGAACGAGTTACCTGGACGTAGCACTTACGCATGATGCAGAGTTCGTTTGCGAGCAGGTGGGAAGAAGCCACGAGGCAGGATGGGAGAGCGGCATCATCTCCAACTTCATTCAGCCCAACGATGTGGGCGAAAGCAAGACAAGGGACGAAGTGATGGCATCGGTTGGATTGGCACCAACGCTCGAAGCCGCCAGTCGAGTCCATGGTCCAGGCGACGCCCAATTCCTCGAAGCCATCCACACGCTGTTCAAGCTCAAGGATGAAGGCGTCATCAAGCGCGTCGGTATCTCCGGCTACCCGCTTCCTGTCCTGCTCCGTCTCTCCAGGCTGGTAGCAACTACCGCTCCCTATCGTCCGTTGGATGTGGTGCTAAGCTACTCGAACCGCTGTTTGCACTCGGATGTCCTGATAGGGTGGAAAGAGCTCTTCGCGGCGGATCCACGCGGTACTTCGGGCGCCTCTTCGCTTCCGGAGCTCAACTGGCAAGCGCCCCTGTTGATGAATGGCTCGCCCTTCTCCATGGGGCTCCTGACCGACGGTACACCTCCACCCTGGCACCCAGCTTCGGATGCGCTCAAGACCGCCACCAAAGAAGCGAAAGACTTCCTTCTGGCCCGGGGGAACTCGCTTACGATGACTGCATTGACGTACGGTTTCCGTGGGTCGGAAGTGGGCCATCCGTCTGGTAAGGGCCCCTCGCTGAGGACGCTGGTTGGGTTGAGCCATCCTGATCATGTGCATGGTGCCATCGAGGCGTACAGATTGCTCTGTGCCGGAGCAACGGCAGAGGGAAAAGCATTGTTCGAGTTCAAGGCAGATCAGGCTCAGTTGCAAACCTACAGGGTGCAGACTAGGAACGAGCAAGTGGTGAGGGAGATTTTCAAGCACAGGGGCGTCCGCGAGTGGAGTTGGTCTAGCGGTCTGTAGAAATAGGTCTTGGCGCCTCTTGCTGTTCTGTTGCGGAGGATTTTAGGAAGTGTCAGAAATCACAATGGCTCATGGGTATATCGTACTTTGCTATCGCATCGCATCTCATCGCATCTGTGGGCCGTTCCAGACTATCCGGTAGCTAGCAGCGTACCATGGCGCCAAGGTGAGGACAAGGTGTGAGCTTTCGAATTCAGATGTTAGTATAGGGCAAGCAACAGAACGAGAAAATTGTCCAGTGTGGAGGGCGACGCTTTCGATCACGCTTCTGAGCAGCAGTGAAGAAATTCGTAAGTGTGTGATTGCAGACAGGCAGTGTTGGAATGGAATGCGAGAGCTGGGGCCATCTGACGCGTACCTCGAAATCACACACAACAGACATTCACTGATTCGTGGCTCAACCAACATTCGACTCCACTCCACCCATCCTATCCTCTTCTGTGACGGTCATCACCTCGCTTCACAGTCGATCGAATCATCTGCGCCGTTGGGGGGCATTGTTAGAGTTGCAACAGCCGCTATCAGCGTCCCGCGCTAAGACTTCTTCCCTACGAACGAGGCACGACCACAGCACCAAACCCGCACATCGCATAAACATCACCACAACAACATCAACACTTGATCGACTTCGTTGGCAGTATGACACAGACACAAACAGTGGCGCAGGCCGACGAGGCCATCAAGTCCGGCAACACTGCCGAGGGGGAACGCATCCTCAAATCCATCCTGGCTACGCAATCCACCTCGAGCACCGACGATGTCTTTCTGAAAGAGCAGGAATCGGCTCTGCTGCGTCTTGGTGAACTCTACCGCGACAAGGCCGATGCCGCCGCGCTGGCGGAAACTGTTCGCTCCTCGCGCAACTTCATGTCGTCCATCGCCAAAGCCAAGACCGCCAAGCTGGTTCGCACGCTGATAGACTACTTTGATGCCATCCCCGGCGCACAGCAAACACAGATCCAGGTGGCCAAGGAGAACGCCGAGTGGGCCAAGTCCGAGAAGCGCATCTTCCTCAAACAGAATCTCGAGACAAAGCTCATTGGTCTGTACTTTGAGAACAAGAACTACCGCGAGGCTTTGCCTCTGATCGACAGCCTGCTCAAGGAGCTCAAGAAGTTGGATGACAAGATGATCCTGACCGAAGTGCATCTGTTGGAGAGCAAGGTGAATCATGCGATCAGCAATCTGCCCAAGGCCAAGGCGGCGTTGACAAGTGCGAGGACTTCGGCGAATTCGATCTACTGCCCACCGACACTGCAGGCGCAGCTGGATATGCAGGCGGGTGTACTGCACGCCGAGGACAAGGACTACACCACCGCCTACTCGTATTTCTTTGAAACGCTCGAAGGGTTTGCGCTCCAGGATGATGCGAGGGCTCCGCTGGCGCTCAAGTACATGCTGTTGTGCAAGATCATGCTCAATCTGAGCGAGGACGTCAACTCGATCATCGCAGGCAAGCACGCAACCAAGTATGCAGGCAAGGACGTCGAGGCGATGAAGTCGGTGGCCAAGGCACATGAGGATCGAAGTCTCGAAGGGTTCGAACAGGCGCTTCGAACGTATAAGGAGGAACTGTCAAACGATCCCATCGTCAAGAACCATCTCTCGGCACTGTACGATACGCTGTTGGAGCAGAATCTGCTGAGGGTGATCGAGCCGTACTCGAGGGTGGAGATCGCACATATCGCAAAGGAGGTAAGGCAACCGGTGAGGGAGGTCGAGCTGAAGTTGAGTCAGATGATCCTGGATAAGGTGTTCCATGGGATCTTGGACCAGGGGGCCGGGTGTCTGGTGGTGTTCGACGACGAGGTCGAGGATAAGACGTACCAGGTTACGCTCGATACGCTCAAGCAGGTGGGAAATGTCATAGACTCGCTTTACAAGAAGGCGAATAAGCTTGCTTGAGTTTTCAATGCAGATTGTAGTTTAGTGTCGGGGGAATCTCAGCATGGTTTTGTGGCTAGAAGATCCGGGTGGTCGGAGTTGGGGGTACAATGTGCAGAGGGGATTGGTAGGATGCAAGTGAATATGTGTAATGGAAGCGGTGATGAGTGTCTGGTAAGACGAGCGGAAGGCATTGCAGACGTCGTTTACGTCTCTGGCAACAACCCAGAGAACAGGTATCAGCTCGTTACAGGTCTGAATTTAGAGTCTTGGCACCGGTGCCAGAGTGAGAGAGAGGACGACAATCCTCATCAAAGGGTTGAATCCTTCCATTCCACAGCGAAGCTATCACCAGGTGGAAAAAGGAATCAGGCGCCGGTCCTCATCTCTCACACCTTGACTCATCCCCGACCCCAGCGCAAAGCCATCGCCATTTCAGTTCAAGCTTACTTTCCATTCGCTATTCAACGCCTCTGACACTCTGCCATCTGTTGAGGCGATACTGCACCCATCATCCCTCATGCTCACCAAGACATCGCCAATCGTCACAACCATTCGCATCCAGCTCGTCCGACCGGCTGTGTGTGCAAGCCTTTTCCGATTTCACAAACAGTACAACAGTAGCAACGCCCTCAGTGGTGCTTGACATCAGCATGAACGGCAGAAGTTGGTGCAAACCCCTTGCCAAGCTTCGAGTTGTCTGCATGATTAGGATCTGCCTTGGCAATCACCCTCTCGAGCGCATCGAGACCCCGATCGATCTGGGACAGTTCTGGACCGTAAGAGATGCGGATGAACTTTTCGCAAGGACTGTGAACAATATTCCTCCTGTGCGCCGGGTTGATATCGAACGCTACACCGGGCACGCAGATGGTCTTCTCGCGAAGCAACTCTTCAAACATGACCAGGCCGGACGACAAAAAGCGGTGTCGGCTCTTCAATGGTTCGAGGCTCAGCCAGATATAGAAAGTGCCCTGCGGCTCGACTTTGACCTCGAGACCCATCTTCTTGAGACGGGCGAGAACGTGCTGGCGTTTGTAGCGGAAGAGTTTCTGGAGCGCGATGCGGTCTTGGTTGCAACGGTCCACGTCGAGCATTTTCAAGGCCATGCATTGCATGACATGCGATGTGCCGCCATCGAGGAAGGAGCCGGACTGGTTGAGCGCCGTGATGATGTCCTTGGGTCCGACTACCCAGCACACCCGCCAACCCGGCAGACGCCAGCCTTTGGTAAGACCATCAATCATCACCACGGGCGTATCGTTGATGTCGTCAATGTGCTCGGCCGCCGAGTTGGCGCGTCCAAGCGGACCTTCGTGCATGTACCACGAGTAGAATTCGTCGAGCAGGATGGTACAGCCGAGTTCCTTGGACGTGTCAACCAGTCGCTTGAGCTCTTCGCCCTCGATAACGGTACCGGTGGGGTTGCGCGGGTTGGACATGATCATGGCACTCAAGCCTCGACCTCGGATCTCGTTGCGCAAGTCTTCGGTGCTAAAGTGGTACCTGTTTTCCTCGGTGAGGACGGTGGGGATGGGGACGAGGCTCTTGAAGGCACTGAGCATGCTCTCGTAACTGGTGTACTCGGGCAACTGGTAGCCACAGTTGACGTTGCCGATGACGGCGGCAAGACGGGTCATACCAGCACGGCCACCGGGGACGATGCAGATGTTGCTGTGGTCAAACTTCTTTTCCTTGTTCTGTCGGAAAGTTTGGTTGTAGTAGTTGGCCACCGCCTTTCTCAAGGCCATGGTGCCCGTGTTGGGAGCATACTCGTGAACACCCTCTCCAAACTCGGTCAAATCGAATTTGAGGTCTCGCGGAACACCGCCCTCGATGTTGCCCACTTCGGGAGCGCCCTGACCCATGTTGGCCCACTCGGAATTACCATAGTAGAATCCGTTGGAGGCGGCACGATCGGTGACGTAGATGACACCAGTGGAACCAGGATGTTCGATACCGGGGAAAGGTTCTTTGGTCTCTTCGATAGCGCCAAGGGAAGCCTTGAAAGCAGAAACATCGTCGGTGGAGATGGTGGACGAAGCCCTGCGGTCCTTGTTGTGACCTGGGTGAGAACGGAAGATACGATGGGCTTCGGACTGATCTTCGTGCTCAATGTCGTCCACGATAGCCGAGGCAGCGGCTTTCAGCTTGGAGGCCATGGTTGCGATAGGATCCAAGATGGAATGGGTGAATGGGGATGGTGGAAGGAGGGAAGCAAAGTGCCTGTCCGACCGATGCGATCCCTTTTCCTTTCCAAGTTGCTGCCGCGAACGTGCACAGGCTTGTGCTGACACTCTTGCGTTGTGGTCGGCATGCATGAGGCTGCAGCCGGCGGATGCATTTCTGACGGTGCTTGGATGGCCCGTGCCGTTTTCAGGAACAATTGGCGCCAAGCCAAAAGTCACCAACAAGAAACGGTCGCCTCGCTCGCTTACCTCGCTGCGAAATGCACTGGCGGCGAGCTCATGCCGTCCAGAGGTGCACTCAAGCTGACCAAAATGCTTGTACAGTAGTACTGTATTGTCGAGGATCTTTTCTTTGTCGCATGCCACGCTTTGCAACAGCCTCACAGGATACGTACGTCCAGCCGCACTGGCAAGAGCATTGTCTTGGCACGATGGTCTTGATCAGCCAACATTGAGATAGTCCACATTGAGGCCAAGTGTACGCCTCGAAGCCAGGCGAGATGAGGTGCTATCCGAAGACAAAGAGGGCGATCAACGACGAGACAACGTCCGGTGGAGGCATGAAACCTAACATGCGTTGGACGAGCTGCCGTGATCCAAAATGCGGGTCCCGGAAGAGGGAAAAGGAGAGAGCAACACGCAATTAATTAATATTTTATTATAATAATAATTTCGCGGTTTGGGTCGTGTGGAGCAGACAAGGCACAAAAATGGACAACTCAGCTTGGCGCTCCTCCTCCTCTCCAGCTTTGTTCCTTTCTTCACCCTTCCTACACATCCTTGGCTTTGCTCTACGCTCACTTGCTCGCTGCGAGGCTAGATTGGATCGAACTCGGGTCGATCGCTTAGAGGGCTGGTCGACTCGATAGACTATTTCGCCATTGCCGGCCAAACTTGCCTAGCTTCTCTATCAGTCCACGAGCCTCCTTCTTTGCAATGGCGACCTCAACCTCGTTGCAAACATGGGAGATGGCACGACCCACTCCGGCTGACTACGACGCCCTCTTGACAGCGCTTCGAATTCTCCAGCCTACTGCCATACTCTTGATCGCTCTGTCCTCGGTCCTTGTGGGTCCTGCCAAGCTTTACCTCTCTCATCTCTTCCGTCCCCGCCATCCCGAGTACGATCAGCTTCGCGCCGAGGCGGAACAGGAAGATGATGACCAAGAGGTCCCTCAACCTACCCCTGTCGTTGTGCCAGTCCGATCCCGTCGCCGCCTGCTCACCCAGTACACTCAGCTAGGCTTGGCCGGTAGCTTCTTCACCTCGGGGGTCCTCATCATTCTTCGCGCCGTGATTCCGCCCAACGAGTGGCAGCCTGACCTTGTCCTCTGGGATGCCGTCGACGTTCAAGCCCTCGGTGGTCTGCTTGCATGGGGATCCATCGTCATCGCCGCATTGTGGGAGGAAAAGCAACGAGGCAGGGGAAAGTACGGTCGAGGCAAGTCTGGTTGGTCCGCCTTTGTCGGTGCAGCTACCGATATCGCCCTCCTTATCCTCTACATGCTTCCCTTGGATCGTCGAGACCTTGCCAGTTCTAGCCCGTGGACCATCTCTCAGCTCGCCCTCATCATCCTACGTCTCATGCTACTCTATCCAGTCCTCATCCTCGCCCTCTCCTGGGACCGTGTCCGCTTCGTACGCGCCGCTGATCTTGCCAACGAGGCTGCTCCGATCGCAGCACCTTCCTCTTCGCAGCCTCGCTCGGCGCCTCCCAACGCCGAAACGACCGGTCTTCTTCAAGCTCCCGCCGGCTCGGCTACACCGTCGTACGGTGCCACGTCCACCAACAAGTCCACCGTCACTTCCGGCGCTCACACCCCGAACCGCGATCCCAACGCTTCCATGGGCCTCTCGGTCGCTGCCGCGCCGCCGCCGCCCACGTTCAAGACGTTCCTGTACCGCATCCGCTTCCTCTTCCCTTACCTGTGGCCCTCCAAGTCGGCCAAGCTCCAGCTCACCGCACTCGCCTGCGTCTGCCTTCTCTTCTCGGCTCGCGTCGTCAACTTCTTCACTCCGCTGGCTCTTGGTAGGCTTGTCGATGATTTGTCCGATGGCTCCTCTCCATGGCGCGACGTAGCCATCTATGCCGGTCTCAAGATGCTCCAAGGTTCCGGGAGCTTGCTTTCCGTCGTGCAGAACATCCTTTGGGTGCCGGTCGAGCAGTACTCGGACCGCATGATGAGCATGATGGCGTTCGAGCATCTGCTCAACCTCAGCATGTCATTCCACACAAAGAAGAAGACCGGCGAGGTCCTCCGCATCCTCGATCGGGGTAGTGCCATCAACAACTTCTTCCAATACCTTCTCTTCAGCCTCTTGCCCGTCTTCATCGACATCTTTGTCGCCATGATCTACATGACTCGCACCTTCAGCCCCGCCATCGGCGTCGCTCTCTTCACCGTCATGGTCACCTACACTTGGATCAGCGTCAAGCTCACCACCTGGCGCACCGATCTTCGTCGAGCCATGAACAACAAGGACTCGATCTGCCGTGCCATCTCGGCCGATGTGCTCATGAACTGGGAGACCGTTAAGTGCTACTCGAACGAATCCTACGAGGCTGAGCGCTTCCGCGCCGCCATGCAGGATTACCAGAAGGCCGAATTTCACGTCATCGGCAGTCTCAACATGCTCAACATGGTGCAGAACCTCATCTTGGGTTTCGGCACCCTGTTCACCATCATGCTCGTGGCCGGCAGTGTGGTTCGGGGTGAGACCACCAGCTCGCAATTTGTCGTCTTCGTCACCTATCTGCAGCAAGTTTACCAGCCACTTTCGATGCTCGGCACGCTGTACCGCGTTGTGCAGCAAAATCTCGTCGACACCGACAAGCTGATGACGTTGCTCGAAGAAAAGACCGAAGTCAAGGATGCACCTGACGCCAAGGACCTCGTTGTCACCGATGGTGTCATCGAATTCCAGGATGTGCATTTCTCTTACGATGGTAAGGTGGAGGCGCTCAAGGGCCTCAGCTTCAAGATCGATCGACACTCGAGCGTCGCCCTTGTCGGCGAGTCGGGTGCCGGCAAATCGTCGATTCTTCGCCTGCTCTACCGTTTCTACGATATCCAGTCGGGTCGCATTCTTGTTGATGGACAGGACATCCGCAAAGTCACTCAGCGCTCTCTTCGCCGGGCGATCGGCGTCGTACCGCAAGAACCTTCCCTCTTCAACAATGACATCCGCACCAACATTCTTTACGGTGACACCACGGCATCCGACGAGGCAATCGAAGCGGCTGCTCTTGCCGCTCAGATCCACGACCGCATCTTGACCTTCCCTGATGGCTACAGCACCGTTGTTGGTGAGCGTGGTGTCCGTCTCTCAGGAGGTGAGAAGCAGCGAGTTGCTATCGCTCGCACCATCCTCAAGAATCCTCCCATCTTGCTTCTGGACGAGGCTACTTCGGCGCTGGACAGCCACACGGAACGTCAGCTGCAGTCGGCGCTGCAGAATCTCATGCATGGGCGATCGAGCTTGACCATCGCGCATCGGCTTTCGACCATCATCAACTGTGACAACATCATCGTCATGGACGCCGGCCGCGTCGTCGAAGTGGGCTCGCATGCCGATCTGATTGCCAAGGGTGGTGTCTACAGTCACATGTGGGAGCAACAGATCAAGACACAGAAGGAGCAAGAAGCGGCTGCAGCAGCGCAGGAAGCTTTGCACGGCGAGGACAGCAAGGCGAAGAAGGCTGTATCAGAGCAGAACGAGTCGGATCAACCTATCGAGGCTCAGCCTGGTATGCTCGGTGTCGTCCCTCCAGCCGTCAGCGGTGAAACCGAAAACCCGCTCAAGGACACCGACGCTGCCCGACAAGGCGCACAGAACGGTGAGCAGACGAATAGCCACAACGACATCGATGTCCCCTCTGCCACTGTTCAAAACGCCGACCACAAGGCAGCTGCACCCAGTCAGGCCGAAGTGCAAGCTGCGGCGGAGCTTGCCAAGAAGACGCAGCCCGACGCAAAGAATGATGCAGCCAACGGGCGAGATGCTCTTCTGAGCGCTGATCTGGGAACCGATGGCCGTCACGGTGCATCGGGCTCGCCGATGTTGCAGGATGATTCCAACTCTGGTTCCGACCTCGCCAACAGCGGCACATTGACCAAGGAAGACAAGAAGAAGCTGCAAAACCGGAAGAAAAACGCCAAGCGTCGTGAGAAGGAGAGGCAAAGGAAGTCGAGTGATTGACACTGCTCTCCCTGTATCAGCTTGCTGTGTTGTATGATCGCCTCTGCCTTGCCCTTTGTCTCTACTAGCGTGACGGACCATCCCTTACCTTGTATCCAATTTGTCAATTGCATGGGCTCTTTTCTCTTTTGCTGCTTGTCTCACAGGCGTGACTTTGGTCAGGTGCTCTCCAGGGCTTTCGTTGCGTCGCCATCGACGATGATGGCAAGCTCAGCAACAGACGGGTTGTGAAGCGCGTCTAGGGCACGTCTTCTTCGCCGCTTGCAATAACTTATGAGCTTCACTGTTGACCCGACCCCTTCCCTTGATATTTGGCCAAGAGACTTTTCCGCACACCGAGCAACAGTCTGTCGTACCTTGAACGCCACTTGACTGCAGGTTGAACACGATATGACAGGATTTTCGAAGGCAGTGCGAGAAGCAATGCTTCTTCCTTACATAGCTGACATGAGAGTGCAGCCGCTGAGAGCTGCAACCCCAGGCCCTTGACTTTAATTAAAGTGTGCTCAAGTGCTGTATGCGATTTTTGTTTTGTTTTGCTTTTTTTTTTTGGGCGTGCACCAAGAGGCGTGCGGGCGACCAAAGTGAAAGAGTGCAGACCGTTCTAGAAGCGCGGTCGGTGCGTTGGCCTCAGCACGGGCAGCTGCGCGCTTCGCAGCACATCTTCAACGTTCCGAGATCTTTTGTACACGCTTGCATTGCGCTACACCACCATCCATCACGAGCAGGACCATCGACCATCCGTGCCTTACCTTCTTCCGCTCTCGCCCTTGCTCTTCCCCGCCACTCAACATCGTCCGTCCGGTTGTTTCTGCACGTCGGACGCGCGCTCCACACTGCTCAGTTTGCCGACAGCTCCGTCCGCGGCAATAACGGAACAGCATTCCACGATCCTCCGCGGCGTCCCCCGTCGACGACATCTTGCGACGCTTCCCTGACAACTGAGAAGCCCCCGCCTTGGAAGCATCCTAGCTGTGATCTAGTCCGCATCCCACCTTCGTGTCAACGGCACAGCGGCGCACTAGACATCATGTCGAGCATGTCGAGCATCCCTCACGAGGAGCTGCCCATCCTCGAGGCGCTCATCAACATTCGCAATCGCCTCACCGCACTCAAGAAGGATAGCTCCGAGTTCATTCGATCCCACGATGTCCAACAATTATATCAACAAGTCATCAAGCAAGTGACCAAGCTCAACGCTGTCCGTGACGAACAGCAAGCCAACGCACAGGCTTCCTCCTCCGCCAGCTCCAGCTCCGAGCATCACGACCAAGGCGACCGAGCAGATACCAACGGCCCGGACGATTCGCCCATTCTGCAGCAAAACCGCGTCGACACCACCCTCAACGACGTCTTCTCGCTGCTCAGTCTCTTTTTCCTCACCATTGGACGCAGTCGCGAGAGTCCAGCCACCTTCTCTCAACTGTCCTGTATGAAGCAGCTTCTCGACCATCTCCAGGAGTCTGGAATCTACACCGAGGCCGACTTGAAGCCGTTCGGTTCACGTCTTGCAGAGTTGCGCGAGATCATTCGCAGGGACGGAGAAGGTGGACGTCACCCACCGCAACTGACCAAACTCATGACACGCAAGCTCGAAGCTTGCGAAAAATTGGTGCGAAAGCTCGAGGGCTCTCTCAAGGTGCTCTCGGTCGAGCTTGTTCCCATCCACCAGAAGATCATCTCCATTCGACGTGCACTGGCCGCAGCGGCCGCCAAGCCCAAGCCAGCTCGAGCTGAAATCAAGCAACTCCAAGAAGAGCTGCGAAAGATCGACGCCAAGCGAGTGGATGGCAAGTTCTTGGGTCCAGGCGGAAGTTCGGTTCCGGCAGGTCAGGCGATCCTGGTCGGTCTCTTGGAAGAGTGTTTCGAGATTTGCCACGACATGACCATACGCAACGACGAGGTGCCCATGACGTTGCAGCCCATCTACGATCGGCTCGTCGAGATCAAGTCCCAGCTCGAGCATCTCGTCTTGACCCACCGTTGGACGCTACGCGAAACCGATCTTTGGAACTACCAGGTGACGCTCAAGGAGATCGATCGTCTGCGCGTCAACGGCAAATTCGTCGACTCGGAAGGCAAGCAGCCGGAAGGGCAGTTGGTGCTTCTGTACTTGCTGCGAAGATGCTACGGTCTCATCTACCGTCTCGTCGCTTCTTCCGAACCCATCTCGGAAGAGCTCATGCCCATCAGTAACAAGCTCTCCACCGTGTCCAAGTGTCTCAAGGAGGTGTCCAAGTATGGCGGTCCTTTCACCATGCGTGATCTCTACCCCTACCGACTCGCGCTTCACCAGATCGATAGCATGCGAAGCAAGGTGCTCGACAAGGACGGCAACGATACGGGTGTACGAAAGTGGCTCGGACGCGATGGTAGTGTGCCCGAAGGTCAGGCGATTCTTCGCGCTCAATACGAAGAGGTGGAGCAGACCATCGAAGAGATGCTCAACCGCGAAGATGACGACGACGATGACGAGGAGGAGGACGTGTGGGACGGTGACACCGCTTCGAGTGCCAGTGCATCGGAAACCGAATCTGCTGCTTCGGACAGCGACGATGAAGGACCTGGTCCCTCTGCCGACCTTGTTCGCCAGGCATTGATGGCGCGCGGTGGACCAATGCTTGGAATGGTTTCACCAGAGACCCCAACTACACAGCCCAACTCGACGACCGGATCGCGTCACGCTAGCTCGGCTTCCAGCGTCACAGGCAGAGAAGGGCTCGGCGGCGGATTTTCACCGATGACACCACTCACACCCGCAGCAGCACCCGCCGTCGCCTCCACTGCAGCGCATGGCAGCATCGCCAGCTCGAGCGCAACCACGTTACGAGCCGTCCCATCTGGCGAAACGGGTGCCACGACCGCCGAAAGCACCGCTGGACACAGCAGTACGACACCGACAGCTCCGATTTTGTCCGCGGCTGCCTCTCCCGTTCCTGCTCCGTCGTCTCCTTCGCCGGCACTCAAGTCAGATGCCGAGTCAACGACAGCAGCATCCGCTTCGTCCTCCGTGCCATCTGCCATCACCAGCCAAGCTTCGACAGCCGCTTCGCAGACGCGTCCAAAGATCGGGCGCGATTTTCGTGACGGTGTCGGCGATCTAACTGGCCTGAGCTCGCGTTCGCCTCCCACGAATCTCGGTGACGGTAGGACGGTCTCGCTCCAGTCGATCGTCCAGGCTAGCTCGACGCCGCCCCTGTCGGCATCCAATGGCGCATCCCCGGCGCATCCACAGCCTGTGACATCCCATGATCTGCCCATGGATGCCTTGGAGTGTCTGCCCGCCGGCGCCGCGCCGCTCGCGATCCCAACGCCTGGCATTCTGGAGGAACAGAAGGGTGCCGGCCCATCGATCGGCACTCATGTCGATGCTTTGGCCCAGGGTTTCGCAGCAACTTCGATCAACGACATCTTGTCGAGCTCGGCCAACACGAATGGCAGCAGCACATAGTTTTCAGAACAGATCAACGTTTTTTAACTTGGACCTTACCTTCACCCTTCTACGGAAAATGCACCATTGCCATTTTCACCCGAGTTGGCCTGTGACCAATGCCGAGAGCTCTCTCTCGAGTCTTTCTGACATGAGTACCGCATGAGCACCAAATTTGAAGCACAGTGCTTGGGATGTTGGTCTGAGATCCGTGCGAGCGGAAATCGAAACAAATCAGGCTTTTGTGCGTGAACGATCAGCGATCTTCTCGATCGGAAGACAGGCGAGCTGCCGCGCGAAAATCCGAGCAAAAAATCAACACACACGATCTGTGCCTTGTCATCGCCAAGTCGGATCGTTGCTCTACGTCTTCTCTTGCTTCTTCCCCTTCATCCCCCCTCAAGGCCGCCCGACCAGCAAACGTTGACCTAGCGCAGACGAGACGAGGCAACCACAGGGCGTAGACCATGCTTTGATCGTCTGATCGACGCATCACCTTCACAGCTGCAGCTGTGCGTGCCGTACACTCCCACTTCATTTCGGCCGAAGCCAACTTTATCGTTGTCCGGTGGTACGGCTTCATCAACCCACAGATACAGACCACGCACAGAGGCTGATCAGGTCGCGCTGCAGGGATGGGTCCTTCGAGACACACGCGTGCGGCAGCCAGCGTCGCGGCTGGTGCAGCATCGTCGAGTCGCCTCGATGACTCCCCCTCCGCTGCTGCACGTACCACATCCGTAGCCCAATCAAGACCATCAACAAGGGCATCGCCCTATACAAGAACACCAACAAAACAGCCGTCTTCCCTCAGTGTTGTTGGCCCTAGCACGCCAACATCAAGAACCAATTCACCAATGATGTTGCGCGAGATCTTCTCCATGATCAGTCCCTTCCGCGGACACAGTCGGGCAAAGCGTTCAGCTGCGTTTGGAGGCGCCGATGAAGCAGAAGAGGAGCAACAGGTGGCTACTGCCGACCCGTCTTCGCACGAGGTCGACGTTGAGGAACCTGTCGAGGCCGAAGATCGAATGATCGAGGATGCAGAACAGGGAACTGCCAGTGTGGTGGAGCCAACATCGACAGCTGCTCGTCTCGATGTACCTACGGCATCTACCACAGCGTCTCGATCTCCAAGCCCGCGACCTCGCTCTTCACTCGCTGCACCACAGAAGTCGCTTCCGTTGGCCGACTCTGCACTCGTCACGCCAGGTCTTCGCCGCCAGCTCGCAGGCACCCAGCCTGCTCCGATGTCTTCCACACCGGCGCCTTCCACTTCCTATCTGCCGCAAGCACAGACTAGCCCCGTCTCCCGTAACTACGATCTGCTTGCCCGCTTCTTTTCCGAGAAACAGCGCGGAGGTCAAGGGGGGCTCACCGAAGTCGAAGTCGAGGGCTGCATTCGACTTATCGAGGAGAGCATGGCGACAGGTCGCAACCTCGAATCTGAGTTTGCCAGCACGGAACCCTACGGTAGGCAACATGCACCAATGCCTTCAAGCAGCTTCGCTTCTTCGTCCCGGGCCAGCAGCATCGCGCCCCCTACCATGCCGGCGAGTCAAACCATGAACCACCTTTTCCATCCAGGCACGACCAAGCTGCCCCCCTCGTCCAGCACGTTCTCCTTCCTTGCCCCACGCGCTGGCGCGCCTTCCACTGGACATTTTGGCACAGCGGCACCTCCGACTCGCCGACGACCGATCTACCTCGGTCCAGGCATGAGCGGTCTTTCGCTCAACCGAAGAAGACCGGTGGTGGCAAGTGCATCGCGTGCCTCGGCTCTCAAGACGCAGGCGCAGAGCTTTATGCCTAGGTCCATGACCGATCCCAACTTCATGAGGCACGCCGAGGAAGCGGAAGAGCAGCGGGAAGCTCGAACAGAAGAGGCGAAGCGCCGTCGCACTGCCGCCGACGCCAGCTCGCAAGCGTCTGCTTCGACATCGAGTCAGCCAGTGCCTTTCGCTCTTTCCTATGAGCAGCAAACTCGCGAGAGCAGCCTTCTCGCCAAGGACCTGGCAGCCTCTCCCACCAAGGCCGCGTCATCGAGCTCGCTCCTCAAGCGGGCGGCCCCTGAAGCTGATGCTGCAGCCATCAAGACGAGTCCGCCAAAGCCGGCTACACGTACAGCGAGCGCGCTTCAGGACATTCTCAAGACCACGCCCCCAGTGCGCCCACCTACGAAGCCTGAGCTCGTCAACCCGTACCAATCGGCTGCGCCGCTGGCACCCAAGAGCAAGAAGGCCAACGACGAGGTTTCGTCTACGCCTATCCGGCGTTCTGCCCGCACTTCGATGTTGACTCGCGCCAAGGCAAGAGAGACAGCGAAGGCAGCCGAGAAAAACAGCCCTCCCAAAGAGTCGGTCCTCGAGCTGATTGAGCGTACAGCTCCCAAGACCAGCAAGCGGAAGGCAGCTATCGAGGCCTCGGATTCTCAACGCAACGGCAAAGCCGACGCGGCACCGCAGCCAGTCGCAGCACCAGCTGCGTCCGAATCTTCGGCAGAAGAACGCAAGCTGCAGAAGACGGAAGAAGTGCAACGACGCCTCGAAGCACTCAAGCAGGCCAAGGCTCAGGAGCAACCGAAACCGGCTGCGTCCAAACCAGCAGCGAGTCTTGTACCTCCGCAGTATACCGCCACGAAACCAAAGAAGCCGTCTCCGCTCTCGGCTGCGTTCCAGGCCCCCGACTCGCCGAGCTCTGACTCGGAGGCGGCAACCTTCAAGCCATTTGGGCCACCGATCACTCAGCCCAACTTTGCGTTTGGCAACAGCACCACAGCACCAGCATCGACGGCGGTGAAGGCGGTGGCACCATCGTCTGGGTTCTCTTTTAGCGCACCGAAGCCTAACGTCGCGCCGCCTGCACCGAATGGTGGATTTTCCTTTTCCAAGCCTGTATCCGTACCGGCAACAGCGGCAGTCACGGCACCCACCGCTTCGACTGGATTCTCTTTCACTCCAGTCCCATCTGCGTCCGCCAGCGCGCCAGCCAAGCTAGCTGCTACCGTTGTTGCGCCCGTTTCTGCTTCGGGTGCATTTAGCTTCTCAAGCCCCTCCGCGACGCCCACTGCTTCTGCTTCTGCTGCCCCGTCTTCGCCGAGGGAGGAGGTCAGGAACGAGGACGCATCTACGCTGCCTCAGTTCAGCTGGCAGTGGGCGCCGATCGAACCGTCGGCCAGCGGTGGTGCGGATGGAGCGCTGAGGGAGGAATTCAAGTCTCTCGCGCAGACGGCTCTGCCCACGTTCGATTTCGTTTACAAGATCGAGACTGCTGCGGTCAAGCAGGGTGCAACGACGACGACAACTGCTGCTGCTTCAGCTGCGCCTAGTGGTAGTGGATTTAGCTTCTCAGCTTCTGCGCCTGCTCCCGCGAAAGCAAGCGGAGCTGCACCGGTGATGGGTGGGTTCAGCTTCACTCCTTCGCCCACTGCGGGTTCGGCGGCGGCTGGGTCTGGCACGGAGTCGACGCAGGACACGGCGCCTGAAGACGGTAGCGATGCGAGCACGCCGCAAGCTTCGGGTCTGTTGGGAGAGGGAGAGGGCGAGGAATCGGAAAGTACGCTGCTGACGTCGCGGGCCAAGATCTGGCGTCTGGACACGGAGACCAAGGCGTGGAAGGATCTCGGCGTTTGCATCGCCAAGCTCAAAGTCAACAAGGAGACGGGCAAGCATCGACTGCTGGCTAGGAACGAGGCCAACGGTAAGGTGACGGTCAACTTTATGACGTACAAGGGATTGAAGTGTACGCTGGATAAGACGGTCAATTCGCTGCTTGGGTTCGATGAGGGGAAGCCGGTGCAGTTGAGGGTCAAGACGAAGACCGAGGATCAGGCGAAGGAGTTTAAGCAGCATTTGGAGGAGGCGGCGGGGAAGAGTTAAGTGGGATGCGAATTCGAGTTCGGTTGTTGTGTGAGAGAGTGGTTTGTGCGTGGTGTGTGGATGGATTCTTTTACCCCCTTTCCTTTCCTTTCCCCTCCTGTGGATGCCCCTATTATTTGATTGATCATTCTTATGCTCTGCCGTGGATGGTTGATTGAAGAGGGAGGCTAGATTGATTCTCTTCGTTCGAAGGGTTCAACGAAACTTGGATTTAGGTCAACGTCTCTTGATTGCTTCTGTGGGAGTTGACCCATTGATCGTTTCATACATTTCAATTTCGAGGTGCGGTAAGTAATTTGAGCATGATTTTTCTGCCTGCTTTGATTTCGGTTTTGTGTGTGTGGGTGGGGGGGGGGGGGTTGAGAGGGGTGGCAATTGGACGGTATGAATGGCGAACTTCACTGCCTGATCTCTTGCTCTCTTCTTGTGGAGAGTAGGAGTTGGGGTTACAGTGAGGTTTGACAAGGCTCACTTTTGACGTCCTAGAGTAAAAACAAAAGAGTTTCCTTCCCCTCGCCTCGCCTCGCCTCGTCTCAACTTTCTTTCCTGTAGGGTGAGAGGTGTGCAAGTGGTTCCATGGAAACACCCACCGGAATTCCCCACCGGGGGGAAGAGAGAACGAGATGAGGTAGGGGAGGGGATCGGTGTGGAGCTTTCAAAGGCCAAGACTGCCCTCATAGAGCATACTCGAGGTTTCAGCAGTGTCCGCGTCCACTCACATTCAACTTCTTCCGCTTGCGATCCTACGATACAAAAGCCTGCTTGCAAGCTTGTCTGCAAGACGAGTGATGGACGGTGATGAGCAAGCTCACCTTTGTGTGTTCATTCGAATCATGCTGTGTGTGTCCAAAAAAGATGAACTCGAGGCAGAGCCTTGCGACGTATGGCTATCCTATTCAGATCGATCGGGACAAACAAAGGGGTCGATCTCAAACTTTCACCTTTGGTTGTGCTTGCACGCTGCCCTCTGCCATAGCTCATCCTCTTTTTGGTGAATCCTTCAACAATCGACCAAATGGCTGCCGACCCAATCGGTGTAAACTGTGAAAGGCTGCGGTTGCAGAAACCAGACGAACTGGTTCTCGCCCGAGCGACTCAGAGTGGTCATTTCGGCTGCAGAAGAGCTTTAGGGTTAAAACTTTTGGTGGAATAAAGTTAGCGTGCATACCGTGCATGCATGCATGCATGCAATGCAGAGCTCGATGAGCACAAACTCTGATGTGCAGCACCGACATCACATGGCGCCGGGGGGCGAAGAAATCATTATAAAGTGCCGTACCGGTCCATTCCTACCAAGTCGAAAGAGTCAAAATGAAAGGAAACAGGATACAGTGAGGTTGAATATTGCACTGGTTGATTTTCTCTTTTCGCGTACCAGGTATGAGGCGAAGTCACAGTTTTCGACTGGAGGGGATCCCGCAACCTGTTGCAAGCAGCTGATAGATTGAGAAACACGGCGTTGCAGGGTGCTGATCATCAACATAGTCGGAGTAGGCAAGCACGCCCGACTTCCGTAGGGATTCGAGCAGCTGTAAACGGAAGAGTACAGGATATCAAAGCGGAAAGGGAAAAAAAAAACAAGGGATGGCGGAATTCCAAGCGGATGATTTGGTCCAGACTCACCTTGCTCCTTTGATCGTTTTGTACCTTGACACGAGCCCGAGCAGTTCATCGGTAAAGACCAATGGACCTGATCGGATACCGTGATCTGGCCAAGATGGCTCATCATCACTGGTGCAGAGACGACGAGTTCGCTGTGGATCCAACAGAACTGAAGCTACGGTACTAGACCTTTGAAAACGCGCCGGGTAATCAATATAAGCCTGGAAGTCACACAGTTAGGGTCCGCCTGCCGAGTTTAAAAGTGTCCGCCACGGGGCACGGCCTGCATTTTTTTTTTTTTTTCCCGTCGTCTACCGGGTCAGGTCCCTGTACCACAAAATGGACAAACCGGATACGTTTTCAACACAGCTACTCCGCAAAGCGGGCCCTAGCCCATCCCTTTGTTCTCTCTGTCGCGATCTTAGTGACATCTACCCTGCTGTACATGCTCCGCAAAGCATGGCACAGCGTAACGAACAGCGGTTTAGCCATGTCGCTTGGTGGTCGAAGAGCGAGCAGATAGCAAAGGCTAGCATCGGTGATGATCAAGGATAAAAAAGCAATTGCCGGCATGACCACCCCGTCAGTCTTGCTCGATTCTCAGAACGACTCGGAAAAACCGTCGCAGAGTCTGCTCTGCAACCCGCTTCGGCAAAGGGACGTTGCAAAGCGATCGAGCGACAACAAATTGGACTCGGACCGAACACCAAGACAATGGGCAGTGGACTTTATAAGTAGCTTGTTTCGTTGCCGATACTGTACAGTACAGTACCGCCAAGCCGCCGAGAAAGGATGGGATGGATGCGATTTAAAGCTCGCCAACACGAACCACAGAACAGTCACGGGGTAAGCTCATTTGGAAGCAAGCACGATGACGCTCCATGCAGCGGAGGCTGGCCCAAAATAAGAACAAGCAGTTGTGTACAGTATTACAAGGCGGAGCTTCGACAAACGAGCGAACGAGCGAACAAATTAGAGCTCCTCCGATCGTGAATTGCAGCAAATGCCAACGGGCGGAGCGAAGCGGTTTGTGGGTGCCGTCGAGCGAAGCAGAGAAAGAAAAGTGTGGTAGACTTGTCTCGTGGCACCAAAGAAAGCCTTGGGTGTTGCAATTTCTAAGGCACGTTGGTTTGGAATCGAAGCGGGTTTCGATCCATTCAAGAACGCTCGCTTACTACTACGTGCTTGGCTAGACTGCCGGCGAAACCGAGCCAAGGCATGGCGTGGCGTGGCGTGGCGTGGCGTAGTGCGATGGAATGGGATGCGATGTGGACAGGGTTCGATCGACCGTGTGATTCTCTGTTGCAGTAGGGTTTTGGGCTCAATTCGGCTCGAGCGTTCCGCTGTTGCGCTCTGTCAAGCTGACGGATGGAAATGCAACTGAGTCCAATCTCGATCTTGACGTGCAGATTCTTCGTAGCCGCAGAACCGCTGCCCGTCTCGAACTGCATGAAAACATAAGGTTTTCGCTGTTGCTCTTGAACCGAGAAGCAATCCAAGCGCCGAGTCTTTTTGTTGTCTAACTCAATTTGGTTTCTGGGTCACCACTTCAGTACTTTCGGTTTGCGCTTTGCCAAGCTGTTCCCCCCCATAGCATGTCAGCTCAAAAAGCAACCGCCCGATCCGGGATTCGGTGCCTCACACAAACAGACGTGCGCCCGGAGCTTACATTTTGAGCTCGACGCGATCTATTCCCCAGTCCCTTGCCCCCCTCCCGTTTCGATCGGTGGAGGTCGTGAAAGTAGACTTAATCGGTCAACGGCTTTTGACTGGTTTAAAACCTCATCAAGACCATCGTCGCTTGTCCGAAGCACATGGCGGAGCTCCAGGAGCAATCCGTCACAGTTGCAGTTGGGTGAAGCTACTGTACTGCTTCTTTCTTTCTTTGTGTGCGTGTGTGGCACTGGCAAAGGATGCGTCGAGGTTCGATTGGCCGAAGCGGGACGACGCCAACAATGGGTGATGGAGCGCCGCAGATGATATTGGCGGGGATGATACTATGTGCACGACGAGTTGTGCCCCACTTGCAAAGTAACGCTTTGTTTGTCGTGGAGCTGCACATGCAGCACTGAGCTCTATCCCACGCACGAACGATGCGGTACAGTACAGTACAGGTCACAAAGCAGCGATTGTCTTCTGAGACCGCAAAAGTGTTCAAAGGGCTGCCTGAAATCTGAAAGAAGCTCTCCTGCACGATCCACATCAGGGATCGAATCTCTCGAGCGCCAAACGGAGCGAGGCGGCTGAATGGACGTGTGCTTGCAGTCAAGTGTCGTTTCGCTTCCAACGGAAAGTTGGTTTTTTCTTCTCTCTTTTGGTCTCTCTGCCTTTGGTCTTTGGCTGTCGGTAATACAGTATGTACATTTTGCGCTTCGAGTTTTAATTTGCGCTGGTACGCTGACTGCATGGCCGATCGAAGCTTGCATGCCACCTGAACAAGGTGCACGACACCCACACCGAGCTTTGCAGATAGCATAGCAGTTAGCCGGTTGTTTCATACGACGGCAGATGTACTGCAACAAGGTTTCACGCGATCAATGGACGCAGCCCCGCCATGAAGCGAGAACAATAAGACTGCGAACCATGATTCACCATGTATGCAACTCAAGATCTGATCTGGACACGTCCATCGCCCAACACGTTGAATGTTTGCGGCGGTCAACCTTGGTGTTGCATACCATTGGCACTGTCCGCATTTTGTCATGGTAAGCGGCGCTCTTTGTTCGTCATCCGCTGCGATCTGAAGGGTCGCCGAATACGGGAATCCAGCCGGCCAACCTAGAGGAGGATGGATGGACACGAGATTAGAGCTGTAGCTGCTACAGTATACGGACCATCGCAATTTGCTGAGCCGTTGCAGCGAAAGGGCAAGTGGGAACTGTCGTCGCGATGACGGTGGCGCGAAGACACCCGGAAGCTTGAAACTAGGGAAACTCAGCTGACGGTCGATCCGCAGAATGGTCAGGGTCTATGTGGACTCCGGCGCCGAATTTAATTCCCTTTTGACCTCTATTTCCGTCGCTTTCGCCTTCCAAGGATCAACGGGGCGCGGGAAGAATAACGCAGTAGATAAATAAAATAAAAGCAACAACAAAACAAACAATAAAATAAGAAAACGGGATACAGTGCAGGTAACCTTCTCAGCTTTGTACAGAAGCCAGCGAATGTGGTCGCTTGCTTCATAAGCAGACGCGCGACTCACATGTACGAGCCGATGATCGAAATGCTTGGATCATATTATATGGCGACCTTAACCATCCAAACCCAGTTCAATCAAGACGGTGAACGATTGCTCCGGGTTTATGCCCGTAGACAATCGTTGGGTCAGTCGGGGATTCTATTGCCCTGGTTCACCGCAATCGCAGCTATGCTACAGTACCGATTGCGACTGGGCGATGCTGTGAAGCAGGAGAAAGCAGAGGAGATACACTTCTGCATAGTTTTGTGCTTATGATCTAACGAGTGCAGTACAGAACATGGTCTTGCTCACTAGAGGCAAAAGCCGAAACAGCTGCTGCAGATCGAACAGAGTCAAGGCTGCAGCAATAGTGTGCCGTAATCACAAAATCGCTGCAACCTGTGCGCCAACTTAACATTTCGAGTCTCACCAACGCGAATTTGGTCACGACACTCTATACCCGCACTTGGCACTGGAGAGGCGCTGCGAGTGTAATTCTTATTTTTCGACCGACCTGGCTAGCTCAACAGCAGCTGCAACGCTCACTCCCTGCTGTACCTTGCTACTGTACTACAGTATACTGTGCAGTACGCAAAACCGCCGCCATTCGATTCACGCTAGGCGAGTTAACCGACGAGGTTCCATCGCAACAAAGCTCGTCCATGCATGCGTGCGATGCGCTTTGGATCCCATTCCCGAGTCTACAATCCAACCTAAATCCAAAATGTCCTTGCACCATCGTTTACGGCAGCCTTGCTCGCTTGTCTCGACTGGCTTGCACCCTTCTTCTCCTTGCTGCGTTGTGCCTTTTTAGCTTGGTTTGCCAAGCACGCCGCACGCTAGACGCCCTCATTCCAGTTCGCTATCGGCTGCTGCTCAGAGAGCTTGCGACCGCTCTTGCGATGGTTGACACACGGTTGCGGCGGTGCTTTTCCGAGAAACCATCGGAATCCGATGCTCGATCTGTCTCTGCATTCTGGTTCTGGATTCAACTCCGCTCCGCCTGTCTTGGGTTTTGGTTTTGGTTTTGGTAATGATAGGCTTGGATTTCCTTTGGCCGAATGGATAACCAATAATAATAATAAATGTCTTTCTGTCTGTCCGTCGGTCGATGTATCGCAGTGTTTCATCCACAGTGCCAGCCCAGGTAATTGATGCAGTGGTGGTACAGGTCATTAGAGCAGCTGTATTGGGAAGCTTTGAGCAACCAAGGGCCGTGCTCAAGCCGGTGGCTTCAGTACTGTGCTTGACCGTACACTAGCTGGGATTGTGTTTTAAACTTTTTATTTTATTTCTATTTTTCCTTAAGTTTTTGGCTTTTGGCTTTTGACTTTGGATGACCCTGTCAATCATGTTTTCGTCCATCGCTCGGGGCCAATATGCCTTGTGCGGTAGCTCTCGTCGCTCGAGCTCCAGACGGACATCGAAAGCCCCTTGTAAAAATCTGCATCCAGATAGGTAACGAGAGCTCATCCCCGTCCAGCCACTCACTCACTCACTCACTCACTCACTCACTCACTCACTCACTCACTCACTCACTCACTCACTCACTCACTCACTCACTCACTCACTCCATCGTCGGCTGCTGCTGAACTTTGCTTGTCACTTGGTCTTTCTGGGTCCAAGTGCCCTTCCCATTCTCGCTTCGTCTGGGTTAAGCCACAAAGCATCACAGGCGTAACCCTTCCTCACGAACCGCTGCCGCCTCCAGCACAATTGCCGACCACCAACCAGCATGATGCGTACCTACCGAAATTGCCGGCCTCGATCCTGACTCCTTTCTCTGCAGAAAAAGCCTTTTTTTTTTTTTTTTTTTTTTTTTTTTGGCTATCCCATCCAGCCCAACCCACCTTTTTTTTAAAACCTTTTTTCTTTTTGGCTGCCGTTGCACCTCCGGTACACTTACTCCTCGCACCCAGTTCAGCGAACCTGCTTAGCTTAAGCTCCTCAAGCCACACTTGCTGTTTGCTTGGGCTCCCTTCAGGTTCGCTCCCTTACCATAGCTCGGCCTTCTCCCCTTCCTCTATCTCTTCCTCCAACATCATCCCTTTTATCGCTCATTACCACCATCATCACTCTCCTTCCCATGGCGACGTTGCTTTGCTGATTCTTCTCTACCGTCGTCCAAATCCCAGTCACGACCATCTTTCGAGCTCGAACTTCTCCTGCCCTTTGTCCTCGTTCTCCACGTCGATCTCTTCAAGGTGCCTCGTCACCTCCTCAACCCAAGCCATCGCTCGTCATCCACTTCGAGCTGATCCGATCTATCTATCCAAGGCTCCATTAAGCCGACCTCTTCCCCAGGCCAACGAGGAATTTTTCGCACTCGCTTTACCTGCGCTGATCTGTTCGCAGCTCTCATCCAATATCTAGCCTGACACTCCCATCTCGCCGCTCTTTTCAGTGCAGTTGCGTCATGCCCAGTCAATACTCAAACAACGCTTATCCCCACGACCGTTTCTCTCACCACAACGAGAGCAACATGCATTCCTACTCGAGCCGTCATGCGCCTTCCAGGCCTGACTTTGCTCGTTCTCAAACCCTGCCAAGAAACCCAATGCCGGGTCCGCCTCACGGCCCCATGTATCCTGACCATGGCCCTTTCGACCGAGGCTACTCCTCTCATCACCCGTCCCATCCTACCTATTCGCGCCAGCATCACTCTTACTACGACGAGCGCGGCCCCCTGCCTCCGCCTCCTCTTCACCACCGACACAGCCATCACGAAGACCCTTACTACGCTTACGACGGTCGATCCCCCACCTCCTCCGCCCATGCTCAGCCGCATACTCCATACGCGTACGGCTACCATGCCCACCCCACCCACGCCCCGCCGCGCCAACCCCTTCACCCGCATCATGCGTCCTTCTCTTCGGCTGGCTCGTCCGCTTCGTCTTCCCTCCACAGCATGCGAGGCTCGATGGCCAACCCCGTCTCGATGCCAACAGGTTCGCAGCAGCAGCCTACCTATCGCGGCCACATCAAGACCACCAAGGATGCCATCCTGTTGCTCGCGGCTTGCGATCTCATCGAAGATGCCGGTGCCCCCGGTCTTCCTCCTCCGCGTCGCGTCACCCGACGTCTTCTCGACTCGGAACGCGCCGATCTGATCTGTTCCGGCAGCATCTTTGTTTGGGACGAGAAGGAGGCTGGCATGCGCCGTTGGACGGATGGCAAGTGTTGGTCCGCCAGTCGAGTCAGCGGATGCTTTTTGACCTACCGAGAGCTCGAAGCTCGCAAAAAGCCGTCTTCGTCCATCACCGGCGGTCCCACCTCGAACCTCTACAAGGCCGAGGGACTCATCAAGCAGTCTTTTAGCATGACCACCACCTCCGGGCGCAAGCTCCATGTCATCTCGTACTACACCAAGCGCGATGTTCGTGAAGGTCTCCTGCGCCGTGTCAGCGAAGATCCTCGCTTCGTCGGCGAGAACGGCGGCGAATGGGGTCTAGAGGTCGATGAGGCCGAATATCCTGATCCGATCAGCCGTGCTGGTGATCTGCCGCCTGGCGTCAACCCCGAAGACCTCGAAGGCTCTCCTTCGCCTCCTCCGTCGCACATGGAGCCTGCTGACTTGCGAGCATCGCGCGTCGAAAGGCCCGCTCTCCGCAACGACCCTAGCTTCCAAGACCGCAAGATCAACGCTAGTCCAAGATCGTTTGTCGACGCTCGCAGGCCCATGGAACGCAGCCGTGTCTCGCCCGACTTTGCAGATTCGCAACGTATTTCCCCTCACGAGTCTGCTTCAAGGCTTGCTGCCGGCCCTCGCTCTGCCGAGAGTCGTGTGGCTCCGTACGGCCACGTCAAGGGCGAGCCCATCGAGAGGCTGCCATACCCTGCCGAGGTCACGCCACTGCACGAAGCTCGCGGTCTGCTCCCCATTCGACCCATTCCTGTCGACTCGAAGCTATCGGGGCTTTCTTTGCGTCGCGACAGCAGAGACGGCGCGGTGGAAATGGCGCCGCAAGGCGCTGGCCACCTCTACAGCCGCAAGCGATCCTACCAAGACTTCCGCGGCACCTACGCGTCCGAAGAAGCCCGGGACGACACGGTCAAGGTGTCGCGTCCTCGCTTGCAACGCCTTCGTAGCTCGAGCATGAGCAACCCACACAGCTCTGCATCCGATGTCTTGGCACCCATCCGCCCGCTCGGTCGGGTCGGCTCCGACGACGAGGGCGTGTCGAAGATGCGTTCCACTCATGGTCCGCCTCAAGTTGTCAAAGAACACGACTCGGCCGTCGGCGCGTTGCTCAGCCTTCGATCCGGCAGTGGATCCAGCGACGATGCTTCGCCGCTCTCGAAAGTATCTCCTTCCACCACCGCGCCCAGCAGCGCTGAGGCTGACGAGCTGTCGTCGAAACCCGCCTTCTCTCGTATGGACCGTGCCGCACTCGACCGATTCAGCGTCCGAATCTGATCCTCCTGGTCTATGCCGTTATGGACGCGTATTCCCCCACCTCCCCCGCCGCTACGGAGATCGATGTCTCGCGATAGCTAGTATCTTGTAATATTTTCTTGTTAATTGTCATCCTCGTATACGAAGCCGACCAGCGTTGTGCGGCTCGCTTTGTGTACGCGCTTTGAACTGTGTCATTGTAGGTGTTGGCTATTCGATAGTGTTGTTGACTCCAGTCACGGCAGCAAGCTCACGAACCATGTAACAGTATACACGCATCTGCATGTTCATTCAAGCAATTCTGCAAACTCGTTCGAATGTTTAGGCTCGCAGTGGACATGTGCTTGTGTCTGATGAGCCTCCATGTTGTATACAGACTTTGATGGCAGGTTGGAGATGGTTGGGTGATGGTGATGGGGTTTTGCATCGACGATGGGTGAATCCCGATCTGGTGAGGGTTTTTGGTGGCAAGACGATGCACGCCTGTCCTGCCTCTACCGTCCGGCGAGCAGCCCAGGTTCGAGGTTGGGTCGGCTTGCTTCTGTTTGAGGGGCACACGACAGGGCACGTTATACTGCAACATGGATCCGAGTCTTTGAGAAGCGACGATCCAAGCTCAAGGTTCTGAAACCGACAAACAGCGAAAGCTTAGCTCAAAGGTCAAGGTAAAAAATGAAGCTCCGATTAACATACTGAACAGCAGCAACAAGAGCATGCTGCCGCTGTCGGAGAACACACCACGGGAAGCCATTGTAAAGTACTGCGGCGGTGTGAGAGAACGAGGCGAACGGTTCCTGACAATCCGAAACAAAGTGAGCCGGTTCGGATGTGCAAATTATAGCGTTGTCGGTCACCTGTGGGACCTGCATTGACATTGTGTGCCTTCTACATTACGGTTCACTAGGCTTTGCATGGGCGACTGGTAGAGATGAGAGGCCCGTGAAAAGGTGGGAATGAAGCTCCGATGCCGTTGCCGAGAGAAGCAGGATCAAAGTGCAAATGTACAACATTGTCAGCCCGCCTATTGTTTGGAATACCGACAACGCTCAGATCCATATATTGTGGCATGAGCAGAGTTTGTCGAGATCCAACCAAGGCAAGAATCAGGATCAAGCTACGGGCTTGGAGAGCCGAAAAATCAGTCCGGGGGGAACCAAGAGGGTTCGGTGCTCTTCGGCCGCATCCACGCCATGTTTCGGAATGGAGGAGCTGCGTTGCTTGTCAATGCAAGGGTCAATTGAAAGTGAGCCCACACAACAGCTGCTGTAAGACAGGCGTGCGAATGACCCACCTCGTAACCTGAAGCTGTGGGATGCAGAGCTGTCCTGCTGACTTTCACTTTCGACTTGGACGCTCACCAGCAAAGAGAGATCAGCAACAGATCGACTTGGATGATCGGGGATAGCGATGCTCTGGATGCTGGCACGATACTGTGCCGGTCAGATTGCAACGGCGACTCTCGACGGAAGAGTCGACTCCGTGGAGTTTGAGCTCGGATCGGTTGGCCGCTCGTGGAAGAAAAAATCGATCGAGGAACAGGCAAACGAAGCTCAAGCTCTGCGTTTCATGGTTCGAGTCTCGGTAGAACTTGGCTTTGACAGGTGCAGTCCCGTTCGGTCCGGTGGTCGCCAGGATTCCCACGCATCCCATTGTCAAATCCAAGGCTGAATTTTGTGGCTGCCAAGCATTGGAGCCGCAGTAGCGTCACTGCACTGCACTGCACTGCACTGTGGGCACAGACTTTAGAATGTTGCCTGGTTTGCTGCGTTCGTCATGCCAAGCACCACACGCACCACACGCAAGCACAAATGCACACTCCCATGAATTCTTTCCACGCCATCGTTTTGCCCATGCATACCGAGCACCCTACGATACAATACAGTGCAGTTGAAGTGGAACAATGCAGCCCGTCCGGCACCGCCATCATATCTTTCTAAGATGCATCTACGTCCGACGAGGATGTGCAGTATCAGTTCAACCGCCATGCAGAAGGAAATTCGTCAACCATTCATCGGCTCGAAAGTCAGCTTCATCTGAGACCTCTAGAGACAGGGTTGTGGGTGAGCATGCAAACACGACGCTGCCTCCGACATTATTGAAACGGGTGGAAGAGGAAAGTGTGATCAACACTCGACCACCACACAGGACTCGAAATTCACATCGATTTCACGCTCCGCCAATCAAGTCACCCCCTTCTCCTTACGTTGCCAAGCTGTCTGTTTGTCCCTGTCTTGTCTCTCTCTGTCTTGTCTCTCTCTCTCTCTCTCTCTCCTCTCATCTCTCCCTTTTCAGCCCACGTTTTGCAATTTCGTCGCTGTGGATTTGGTCATCGTGGGGCGTCCGAGCTGATCGTGCGAAATTTTGCCCAAGCTGGCTTTCGTCATCATCATTTTCCTTGCTCGAGGTCTGGACCTCGGGCTCAGTGCGTCACACCGTTTCAAAGTAAAGTAAAGCACATCACCGTACTGTACTGTAGCGTACCGGTGCCGTAGCCTCGAGTCGAGCTGCTGGAAACCAATTAGTCCCTTAATTGGTGCGTCTTATTCGCCTTCCGCGTCCACATGGCAACCTCGGCACCACAATTATGGAGCTCGCTTACGCTAAACCCTGCAGTGCACCGGTTGCATCCATCAACCCAAACTTCTCACACATGGCGCACCAATCTGCATGGTGTTGTCTCCTTTTCGCCTTCTGTACCATGGGGCTTGCCAGCAGTCAACAGCATCTCATCCCACCTACGACTAGCACGCATCGAATATGCGCTTCACGTTTGTTCAACAACGACGGCTGTAGCCAATTAAGTCAAGTGAAGAAGACATTGGTTGCTTCTCTCTCCGACTCGAGTCGATCGGAAGGTGAGGTGGCCGACATCGGAAAGCAATTCGGCGCCGCAAGGTTACGTACACAAGCCTATCTTACTTCAGCTCTCGCCAGCTGTCACCGCTCCCGCCTCCGCGCATCTCCTTGCCTCCCTTGAGCTTAGCTCAAGCCACAACAGCGTCCACTCGTGCCAAGTTTCGCCCCGATTCGCATTCGGCAACACAAGCCCGCGCTCATCGTCATCGCAGCCTCTCCTCGCAAAACCAGCCCCTCAAATTCCGGCCATCGTTGGTGCCACCCACTCCAGCTGCCTCTATCACCGTCATCACACGCATGCCACCTGGATAGAGTTGAGCTGCATACAGGACAGTTCAGTGCCTAATTGCTCACCCACGCTTTGGCCTCATGCACCTCGTCCTGCATCCAACACAATTCAAGGTTGCTGCCTCGGCGGTTGCACGAACAGATACCCACGATCTGCACCTCGCATGCTAGTCATTGGTGGCTTGTCCTTTCCCATCCCTCAGCTGCACTAGGCGGACTACTCATTTGTTCTTTTTGTTTGCCCTCCTTCTCCCCTCTCTGTGGATTCCATCTCTCGTCTGCAACAACACGAGGATGTTGTCTCAACTCAAATGAAGCACATTCGCTCTGCTTCTCACCTCTCTACTCCCACCTGCTTGTTCTCGGCATTGTCGTGTGCTTCACAATCCTTCTGTTGCTGGCAGCACTTGCCACGCAACTAGAGCGTTCCATTCAATCGTACTTCTAGCACTCAGCCCACCCAACCACGGTATCCTTCCTAGACCTACGACCTTCGGATCCCTCGTGCACAGTCTTCAGTCCCGCCGTCCACCTCACCTAGCCCTGGACCATTTCTCAGCTGCCACCATTGGATACGGTGTCCTTTCAACCGAAGCTGCACTGCCTCGAAGTGAATCGCCTTTAAGCTTCGCACTTTACACCAACATCACCACCCATTAGCCTACCGGTCCGACCCCCCGTTCCCTCCAACTCGACGCTGCTGTTACTTTCACCTTCATCTCATTCGACATCGTCTCAGCTTACCAACCAGAATTGTCGCTCTTCACCTTCATTTCATCAAGCAAAGCCACTCTCGACTCGCAAACGTTTCTATAACCCAGTACCATGTCTTCAGTGCAGCACGGTCGCCAGTATGTGGCGCCACAATCGCAAAAGCGTCTAGATGTCGGTCAGCCACTTTCGTACGACCACAGCTTTGACTCCATTCGCTATCCTTCCAACGCCAGTCAGCCCAGCCTGTCGCATAGCATCCTCACGCATACCGAGTCCACTCCCTCGTCGGTCTGCCGACCCGATTTTGGCGACTACGTTCCAGATATACCCGACAGCGATTGTGAGGCTGCCTCTGTTGCAGAGATGCCCGCTTCGTACAATGACGACTCGGATGTCGACCGAATGCCTCCACCGCCCATCTCCAAGCCGACGCTCAAGTTTGTTGAGCCTGTCGTTCCACGTGATCCGACCAACGGGCAACAGCGCTTGACGGGCATGAAGAAGAAGATGCATCGCAACAAGAAGACGAATCTGTCGCAGGATGGTGAGCTCGAGACGCACCACGTTCCCATACTGGGCTTCACCGATCCGCGCAACTCATGTGCTTCAGAGGAGGGCTTCGATCGAGATACGCTCAAATTCCCCAGCGTGCCGCCCAGAGAATCTTACGCGACTCCAAAGCAGCAACAGTGGAATGTCGATGCGATCGATATTGCCCTGGAAGACCTCATTCTTCACAAGGAAAAGCTCGGGCGACAGCTGGGTGGAAGTAGCTCGACTGCAAAGTCGCACATGGTGAGGCAAGCTCCTGCCGCCCCCTCTGTCCTGGACGAATTCCAACAGGATGAGAGGGATGTCATGCCTCCAGCCCGGGCTCGCACCATCAGCGAGGCAAAGAGGCTTCGTTCGCGGCCTACCTTGGATGCTCCGCTGCCACCTGTGCCATCTCTCACATCGTCATCCATGGCGGCTCAGCCGAGCTCTGTGCCGTCATCGAGCGGCGTGGCGGCTCCGCTTCAGCCAATTCCTCGCTCCACTAGGAACAGCGCCTTCGTCAACGAGCCGAGATACAGTCCAGAGGACGAAGAGGTCAACGTCTTTGCTTTCCAACCTCCCAGCATCAGCGGTCATGACAACCTGCAGCCACCAACTTCCCAGGAGGCGTGGGAGATGCGATCAGCAGGTCAACGGCTCGGCTCGATCTCTTCGTCCAATCACAGCAGCTTGCGCGAGATGGATCCACGCACCGTCATTGAGCGGGTTCGAATGCAGCCAATGACCTACGGACTGGATGCCGAGCTCTCGGAGTCGGTAGGGCTGGTTGAAGAATGCTCAAACAGTTTTGCAAGCGACAGAGAGGTGGGTGGCGTTCAGGCCGAGGATCTGCCGCCTCTGCTGTCGAATCACTATCTGCAAAGTAGAGAGTTCGCGGTCATCGACCAGGCCGAGTACGATCGACTCAATCGTATTCCCGAGAGGATCAAGGCCAACGCTGCCGCTGCTGCTGCTGCTGCCGCCGCCGCCGCTGCAAACGAAAGCCATCGCCTCTCTCACAAACATCTGTTGAAGCACAAGAAGGGCGCAGGAGCTAGCTCGGCCGCAGATCACTACGAGCCCATCAGCATCTTGCGTGCCGAAGCTGCTTTCCTGCAGATGGACACCAGGAAGGACAAGAAGGACAAGAAGAAGAGCTTGTGGCCATCCCAAAGCAGCAGTAGCAGTGTCGCCAGCAGTCGATCGCGCACGAGCTCCGCACTCGGCCACAGTGGTGCCAACACGTCCACCTCGGACATTTCCTCGGCATCGGATGGCGTTCAAAGGCTCAAGTCATTCAAGTCGTCGATCCGACTCAAGAGCTTCAAGTGAAAAAGCTTCGCAACTCACACAAACACAGCCCCTTCGTTAGCATACACAACCCAGCATGTCAGAAGCGATTTCCCAGCACTCGATAGTGCCGATGGGTTTTGGTTTCTAAGATACCCGACTACATGTTGTAGAAAATCTCTCGCATACTTTTCGCTCTCTTCATTTCTATCGCTCGAGCCAACCAACTTAGTTTCGACTTGAACTAGAGTGCATTCTCTGAAGAAGTGGCGTACATTGCGGCTTGAACCCATCCTAACCTGAGGACTTGAGCACGAATGAGGCTTCGAAGCAGCGAGATGCCGAAATTCGACTCTACAGAGAAAAGGCGTCGACAAGACCAAGCCGCTTGGCGCTTCTAATGAATATTTCTTAGCAAGGATTAATAAGCTGTTTGTCGCGACGTTGCAGCCAGGCAGGCAGACAAAAAAAAACAGGCACATTACGGCACAACGGCAATCGCTTTCCGCTGGTGCGTGCACTGCGACGAAAACCCTGTTTTAGCTTTCTCGCCTCGCCGCCCACTTCTGACACAGATAGAGCGAGAATCACACACACAGACACACACGCACACACGCACACGCAGACCCACGCACGCGCGCCTACGCACTCACTCTCTCTCTCTCTCTGCCGAATTCCAGCCTAACTTGCAACTTGCGGTTCAGTCCAGCAATATACTCGTTGGTTGCTGCTCTCCTTTGGCCCCGGCCTGCAACCAAAGTCAAGCCAGTCGACCGCATCCCGTCTGCCAATCAATTGATCGTCATCATCACCTTCGAGGGTGGAGTTCCTCTTTCTGTCGCATCCTCATCCATTGTCCATCCAAACCATCAACCTCTTCCCTTTCCTCTTTCACACTACGAAGCGGACGTTGTGGATCGCAGTTGCTTCCATCCACTCGACATCGACGGTGCTGCGAAAACCGTAGCAGCGGATCCCAGACTCGGTCCTCGCAACATCGCCTCTGCTCCCCACTACGACGGGCTCGCTTCGATCACTTCGACGGCCTCCCTCCCTGTTACCGCTCAGCCACTCCATCCACATTCCTTTTTTGCTGCTTTCCTCGACGAATTCCTGCTGGATCTGATTCCATCCTTTTCAATCTATAAATCCACCGCCTCCGCCCTGGCCCCACCAATGTGCCTCTGATTTGCCGCTCGTCTCACCTGCATCTCGTCGCCTGATCGGCTTCGCGCACCCTCGTCCGCAACAGCTGCTCCGATCCGATCCACCACTTGCAGTTGGTACACAGCAGCAGGCGCAAGCTAGATCCGTTTGCGCCCAGCATGACGGCCGGTCCCATGCGAATCACCGACGATGAGCTTCTTCGTGAGGTGGAAGCGCTCAAATCGCATCGTAGACTCTCGGTCAATCGTCCCGTTCTCGATCCCGATCTTCCGGACATGGCAGCAGCCTATGGAGGCGGTCAAGATCTTCTTTCCGTTCCGTCGCCTGAGCGCGAAAGACGCGGCTACAGCCTCGTCGATGACGGCACCGTCTCAATACGCAGCCCCACCGCTTCGTCTGCTTCATCCACATCCCCGATCCAAAGCTATACCAATGAACGAGCTCGTTTTACCGCCAGACGCCGAGGACCTGGCGCTGACCAGCCTTCTGACTCGGAGCCTGGCGTTGCGTCTCCCAGCAGGACCACCTATCGCGCATCGCCTCCGAACAACGATGCATACGACTCCAGTCACATGTCGAGCTCGCCTACCGGCTTGAGCCCCACCAGCCCTTCCTCGCCCAAGGATCCTAGTCACCTGTTTTGGGTGCCTGCCTCCGTCCATCCCGAGATCTCACCCTCCGATTTCCGCAACTTCATCAAGGAGCATGCTGCTCGTGCTGTCAGTCATCATGCAGATGTCGACGATCCAGCAGATATCGACTCCCTCTCGCCTCTTCCGGTCGGCGACTCGCCCATTGCTCAGCGACTCAACTCGGTGCGGCAACAACAGCAGCAGCGTCAGAATCAGTCGAACGATGCCAAACGTGCTCTCATCGGTCGTGCCACCTCCTTGTCCCGACGCGGCAGTACGCTGCGACGCCAGTATCGTCCCGAGAACGATGCAGATGACACCGACGAAGACAAGGCGACCCGGCCGCTTCAGCGCAACCGCAGTGGCATGAGCAGAGGCACGTATGGCCTCGCGATACCCAACCTCACCATCGATGATCTTCAAAAGCTCGAAGCCGCAGCCGAGGAGGCCAGTCAGACCCAAGATCCTGCTATGCTGCGTAGCGTGCTTCGACGCACGCTGTCTCTCAACACCGCCCCGGATCTCGACACGGTCGACGCTGTCCCGGCAGAGCCTCTCCAAGACCCCGATGCGCCCATCATTGTCCCCAAACCGGGTCAGATCTTGCGTCGAGCTGCACGCACCAAGATGCGCAAAGCCTCGGGCGATGCCACACGCGGCAGTTTGGCTTCGCGTCGACGGGTTGGTCGCGATTCCATCGATGCCGAAGGTGGAACGCCGTCCGAGGGCAGCCGAGCATGGGAGTTGCAGCGCAGCGATGCAGAGGACATGGAGAGGCGGCACAGCGGGCAATCTGAACTCTCGTCTGGCGCCGACGATGACTCGCAGTCTGGCGAAAGCTCTTCGCGCCCCATGTCGGCGGAAGCGGCGGACTCGATCGTAGACGCTTACTCGAGGGACTCGT
The DNA here is from genome assembly GCA_928724745.1 of Anthracocystis setariae. Taxonomy (NCBI): domain Eukaryota; kingdom Fungi; phylum Basidiomycota; class Ustilaginomycetes; order Ustilaginales; family Ustilaginaceae; genus Anthracocystis; species Anthracocystis setariae. Next base: position 380,463 of record CAKMXJ010000039.1, on the reverse strand, counting down.
ATCACTCGGATGGCTCGCAGCGCACCAGTGTCACCTCGGTGGTGGACAGTACAGGTTCCGAAGCGCACACTTTATCGGGGTCGATGGAACAGCCGGATTCCGAGACCACGTCACCACCGCTGACGCCAACGCAAGACTCGTATGCCACGTTGCCGCCGATCCTCGATGCGACGAAGCGAAGAGAGGAGACTGTCCAACTTGCCGATCCGCAGGAAACACCGAGAGCCGGATCCAAGGTTGCGAGCGATACTCAGATCAGGCCGGTCCCGGTCTCACATCTTCCTCCGGTGCCTGCGTTCGAGAAGGGCCGGCCTCAACAGCAGCAGTCACCGCAGGCACGGAAGCCAGACTCGCGACCTTCCTCGGCTGGTAGCCAGTCCTCTTACGATGCGGGCCCGGGTGCTCCTCCTGCACCGCAAGTACAACGTCGTGATGCTGCACCGCCGCCGCCGAAACCTCCCATCGTTCCGATCATGTCGAATCAGCAGCACCAACGACCTGCCGCCCCGACCCGACCCAGGTCGCCACCTCCGGCCGCCAGTAGCCATAAACACAAGGAGAAGGAACGCAGGGGGACCTTCGGCCTGTCTTGGTTTGGACTGGGGAAAGACGACGACGACGACCGAGCCAAGGCGGAGAAAGAGTCGCAGAAGAGGCGAGAGAAGCACGAGAAGCGGGAAAGGAAAGAGCGCGAAAGGGAGGAGAAGGACCGAGAGGAGAGCAGCTCGTCGAGCTTCCTCGGTGCCTTGTTTGGCAAGAAGAAGGGCCACGACGAGCACTCGCACCATGCAACGCACCGTCAAACCAATGGTCCGCCTCCGGCGGGGATTCTGTTGGATCGCGGCGAGATGGGTGTCAAGCCGGGTCACTACTACTGGTCGCGCTACCCGATCCACATCGAACGCGCGGTGTACCGGCTCAGTCATATTAAGCTGGCAAATCCGCGAAGACCGCTGTTCGAGCAGGTCTTGATCTCCAACCTCATGTTTTGGTACCTGAGTGTCATCAACCGATCACAACAGGGACAGCCCGCGACGCAGTCTCAGCAACAACAACAGCAGCAGCACCAGCAGCAGCAGCAGCAGGGAACCAACGCCCCACCTTCTCAAGAAGCCAATGGCAACAACACACAAAGCCAGTCAGCCACCAACGGCCCTTCCGATGCCTACGGTATGGCAGCTTCAGGTCTGCACAATCCTCACCCCGTCGATACATCGAGTGCTTACGATGGAATGGAAGTCGCCTCTGGCAGTCCCGATTCCGAGGACAGCTCGGATCAGTGGAGCCAAAGCAGCGGCGGCGGAGGCAATGGCCTACCACTGAAGAAGAAGCGGAATGGGCTGGTCAAACCCAACCGTGCACCCACCAGTGCCCACACGGGCCGCACGGCCGAAACCCCCATGAAGCAGCCCGGATATGGAATGCAGCACAGGCAGATCGATGATGATCTCAAGACCATGGGGTCGCATTCAGGGCCACTCGGCGGATCTGCTGGATTCGTGGTAGGCCAGGTCGTGGATGTCAAAGCGCTGCAAGCCAACACGCCTTACCGATTTGTACAGGATACTCGGACTGGCGATGGTCAAAATTACCCGGATGCCGTCAAATCGGCTACGACCGACTATCTTGGATTGGGAAATGCGTTTGGATCGTCCGACGCACCCTGGTTGGCGGAACACGGCGCCGATGCAGAGGACGACCAGCGTCGACCGCTCAGCCAAGCTTCTGCGGGCGAGAGGAAGCCGTATCGATCGGAAGCGGAAAAGGAAAGGGCATGGCTGGGGATGCGCAACAGTGGCCGGGCCTCTCCTACAGGCGGTAGCCAAACGTACGGGAACATAGCTCAGGAGGGAGGCGAGACGTACCCCAGGCGTTCGAGTCCCGAGGGCAGCCATCCTCAGGGACGAAGCATGTCGGTGGGCGGCATCGGGGCTATGAATCGCACAGGGGATTGGAGCGCTTCGAATCGATCGCGGAAGACGTCGATGGGTCATATCAGCCCATCGGCATCGAGTCAAGGTTTGAGCGCGTCGTCGTCAGGCTCGTCATTTGGGACGATCGACGAGGGGGGTGCGAAGGGATACAGCTTCCCGTCGTCGTCTAGCACGTCTGCGCTCGATCACCAGGCCAACCAGGCGGGAGGATACGAGCAGCGATCGGTCTACGGTCAGGAAATCCATCTTCCTATCACGCCAGGGTCGAGCGCCATGTTGGATGCAGCGAGGTCGAGTCTGTCGCGTAGGAGGTGAATGTTATCATTATCGTCGTAATTCGTGGTTGGAAGTGTGGTTTGTATTAGTCAAAAGATGGCTCTGATCTGTGGAAGCGAATTCGAACTGATTTGGTTCACTCGAGTCTTATTGGTTGTGATTGAGACGGTCGTCAGTTGGGCTTGACTGCCTGGCAGACTTGTTCGATGATGTGTTCAGCGAGCAACGAGGAGGATCTGAGACGACAACTTGACTGGAATAGGCGATCGCTGACACGATATCGTTTTGGCGATGGCGACTCTATCTGATTTGACGCCTCGCTATCTTGTCTTGAGTGCCAACGTTGAGACTGGCAGCTCAGCGTTGCCTTGCGCGTAGCAGGGAGGGAGAGGATTTTGGCGGCAGAAAACGCTCACAATCAGCGCGGTCGGATCAATTATGAGGGTTTTGCTTGGCCTTCGGGTAAGCGCGTGAGTCAGGCACTGCCGAAGCGTCCAGCGAGAGAGCACGCACACGACATCACTCTGTCATCACATTTCCGCACAGATCAGGCCGGTTCTCTGTTTTTGCCCCATCCCAAAACTTGTGGCAAAACACCACACTCTCTCTATCGGCTCAGCCCAACTCGGCCTCCACCTCCCTGGCAACATAAATAACCCACCCTCGCGCACCTCCGCCACATTTAAATATCCTATCTACTTTCCACCACACACACACACACACACACAACTGGTCTTACATCCAAGATGGTATGCTCTTGTCAATCGAACAACAACGGTCAATGCACATGTGCACCTGGCTCTTGCAAGTGCAGCTGCTGCACTAACGCCGGCAAGGACAAGGCGGGTGGAGCTCCAGCCGAAACCAAGAAGAATTGCAAGTGCGAAGCCGATGGTCAAACCTGCACCTGTTCTAAGGATTGCGCCAAGTGCGATTGCTGTTAATGCATCATCAAGACTCGAGTGATCCTCCACCGCGGGCCAGACCGAATCATACCATTTCCGCGTCACGAATAACCCCCGTCGTATGCCCACCGTAGTATTCTCCCTCGCGAGTCTACCTACACGATAATCTCATATCAAATGTCACAGCTCCACGCTTCAAGCAGGTTGCGATGCGGTTGTGGATCGTGAATAGCGAAAGTTCTTGCCAGTGAAACCTGAACCCCAAGACGCTTCGTCGTGCAATGCCTCGAATCCTAAGTCAGTCCAGCACGCTATCCTGAACCCCACCACCCGGTTGCATCTCTCGGTCGCCAACTCCTAGCTCGCCCTTCCTAGACAATGCGCTCAGCTTGCAATTTGGCGTTGGTGAAGACCTGAGAAAGAAGCTCTTTCACGCCAGGCTCTCACTGTAGCGGAGAAATGGGCTTTGATCAGCGATACTTGCACTGTGTGGATCATATTTTGGCATCGAGATAGGTGGGAGATGAGATGTTAATTACCTCGGGATGTCGCCAAGGATGATCGTAGGGTGGGGTGGGGGTAAGGAGAGGCTGGTCGGGGTTAGTACGCTCCTTGACCCGATGAATTCCACCCGATCGACGATGACAACGCCGATCCCGCTCGCCCAAAATCCCGCTCCCGCACAAGGGTAGCCAACTCGGACGGCAAGCGATGGAGGGTTTGCGCTAATGCGGTTGCCTTTTGAGCTATCCGCAGCAAGAGAGGGGGGAAGGCGGCCTGTGCTAGCGTCGCAATGGAGAGACTAAGTGCAGCCATCGGGGCACAATAGCGTGCTTGATCCTGCGTAGTCCTCCTTGAGTGTGGAAGCGAGCGAGCGTTTCGAAACCAGCGACACATTCGGGCTGCAGTGGTCCGAGATCGCCATCTCGGTGTTGAGCAGAGTTGATGCACTGCACGATGAGTCATGTCACAGAGTTGGACATTGTCATGTCTGTGGATGGCGACGCTTAGGATGGAGCGATTGCAGTAGGTAAGCGAATGTGCATCAATACGAACGAGCTATTGTATATGTTCGGATCCACATGGTTCATCGGGGCAGGGGCGACGTTGAGATGATGCTCACGATTGTTCGGGAATCCTCGTTCTGAATGGGTAACGTCGCGAGGTCCAAGCTCTCGGACGGATTGGCAAGGTGGCTGCGAGTAGACGCCACTGTGTGCAACGATGAAACCCGAGTAAGGGCATCGAACGGACTACGGCGACTTGCAAGGCAATCGAATCAGTTTGTCGCATTGCTGATGATCTCACCTGATTTGACCGAACTCGATCTCTGCTGCGGGAAGGAATCGAAAATGACCGACCAATCTTGGGTGTTCTTTGCAGGGATTCAGACGACTAGCTTGAAGCTAGCATCGCATTACCCGAGCCCAGATGCGGTTCTGTGAATTTGCAGAGCTGCGGTGGAAATCACCGAGAAACGACAGCAGCAGCAGCAGCAGCAGCAGCAGAGGACAGCCAAGCGCGACGGATGTTGTTGTCGTCGAAGCAAACGAAGCGAGGACTGTACCGCAGCTGAAACAGATCGAAACGTTGAAGTGCAGATCAGTCCAGAATGCGTTGCTGTATCGACAGAGTGTCCGAGATGGACAGATAAACTGGGATGAAAAGAAGACAAATTGCGTGAGTGCAAATACCGTATGCTTGATGCTTGATGCTGGATTTGTTTGCTGTTGTTATTGCCGACCTACCGCTTCTGAGGATTCGTCTCGATGAGCGGTAATTGCTGAGTACTGTATGGCTAGGAAATGCTTGGTCACGCCGTCAAGATGCTGTACGGTAGTCTCATTTGTGCGTGCAACGATGAGGACAACGAAATGATTGGAATGGGATGTACCACATGAGACCAAGCCACATGCAGTACCGTGCAGAAGATGCCGAAAGTGGTTCATTGAAACACAGGGGGTTTGTGACTGATACCTTGCTTGATCAATGGGTCACACTGGAACAGCTTGGGGACCTCGGTGAGTCAGGAGCACAAACGAAAAAAAATCTCCGACGGAAAACGCTCTGCGCCCGTTAGAATGATTCGAGCTAGGAGAGAACGGTATCAAGATGGCGGTAAACGGATCGTGTCAACATGCATAGCTGTTTCGTAACCTATCGCAGGATTGGAAAGTGAAAGGGATGGAATTGTGTTGTGGGGCATATCAAGAGGTCCACGTCCGAAAGTGCACCAATACAAAGTTTCCTCTTGAATGCTGCATCATACAGTGCGTTCGAAAATTGCCCACATAAAAATCGCATCACCATAAATCACCTCTTTACACCATGACTACTCAATGCAACATACCTTCATCTTATACCGTCTGAAAGGTCTGTGTCTCAGCATTGTGAAGATGGTATCAGATCTTAGCTGGTGGTAGTGTGTGAATTCCAAGAAAAATAAAACCGCTTTCTGCTCATGTGGGCAATTTGTGAACAAACCCACTTTGACCATACCTCAATGCTTTGTACGGCCTTCCACTCATTCAAATGAGCTCAAACTTTAACTACACATTGTCTGAGCATGCAAAAGCGTGTGTACAGCGTGTTGTGCCGTTAGCACAGCAGGAAAAAATCTGGTGATTTTTTTCTTCTTGTCTACATCATCAATCACTATCATGAAACCAATCAGCCCTCAGAAGCGCCGTCAGGCGCTCAAACTCCTCCAAAATGGAATATCAACTCGCCAGGTAGCACAGCAAGTGAGCATCAGCAAGTCCATGGCAGCAAAGCTCAGGAAAAGCGCGCCCAGCAAGCTTCCAGTACCAAAGAGTGGCCGGAAAAAAAAGCTCAACAATCTTCACATTGCCTGGATAAATTGGTTTGTTGAGAAGAATCCCAAGACAACCCTGCGTAGGGCTTGCCAGAAGGTACTGTCAGAGCTCAAGATCAAGCTTGCACCATCAACTTTAAGAAAAACGCTGCTGTACAGTCACTTCAAGGCACGAAAAATGGTTAACAAACCTTTAATCAGCAGCAAGAACCAAAAGGAACGCCTCGAGTTTGCACACAAGTACAAGGACTGGACTGTGGATGATTGGAAGCATGTCATATGGTCAGACGAGTGCAAAATCAACCGCCTGGGCAGCGATGGAAAGCAGCACTGCTGGATCAACAAGGCTGGGTTCCAAAGCAAGTTAGTGCGCCCTACATTGAAGTTTGGCGGTGGCAGCATCATGATATGGGGTTGCATGACACACAAGGGGCCAGGAACAATGACAGTGATAGAAGGGAAGATGACAGCAAAGATCTACATCGATATTCTGAAGGAGAACCTGCTGCCGCTTGCAAGAACCGCCGGGCACTTTGCTGATAATGAATATCCAATCTTCCAGCAAGACAATGACCCTAAACACACAGCAAAGGCAACCAAGCTATGGTTTGAAAGTTACCAGATACGTGTCCTGGACTGGCCTGCTCAATCTCCTGACCTCAATCCGATTGAGCACCTCTGGACGGAGCTAAAAAGGCGCCTTGGTCAGCATCAGATACCCCCAAAAGGAAATCTTGAATTGGAGCGCCGGGTGCGGGAGGAATGGGCTAAAATTCCGGTTAGCACTTGCCAAGCACTCATAGAAAGTATGCCCAGAAGGATAGAGGCGGTCATTAAGGCCAGAGGCCGGAACACAAAGTACTAGAGCAAAAGAATATGCTGTCCAAAAATTGCCCACAAGTGTCAAAAAGCGCAAACATAAATTGCAATTCATCAAGTTGTTCAATTCCTCAACAAGCAACACCATCAGGAAGGTGTGAATCAGGGCTTTCTAACGGTATAACACAGTCATAGGTTGCATTGAGTAGTCATGGTGTAAAGAGGTGATTTATGGTGATGCGATTTTTATGTGGGCAATTTTCGAACGCACTGTATTTGAACTCGATAGCTTGGATTTCTCAACAAGACACAGGATGCGCTTTAAAAAAAAAAGTAATTCCCGTCTGCGAGCCGGCGACAGTTGCACCACTAGCCAGCCAACCGCTGTGCAGCTCGGCTCGCTTACAGAACACTAGCTACAGGTGGCGATTGAGTTCTCCAGGCTACGGACTTCCATGACGCCAGTGAATTCGAAAAGTACAATGCACGCCTCACAATTTGGTGTGCCTCGGTGAGACTAGCGTGGTACAAGGTATCTGTTCAACGTCGTCATACTGGACTGAGCGTCGACGAGCAATGTTGGTTTGCAAACTGCGAATCCAAAGGCTCTGCCAGTCGACGTCAATCAAAGCGTTTCTTGACGCGTTCCAATCCAATCTTTGCCGAATTGGCGGCGGCGCGTGCAAAGTCCGGTGCTGATCAAACCTTCTAAAGAAGCAAAAAAAAAAAAAAAGAAAGAAAAAAAAAAAAAAAAAAAAAAAAAAAAAGGGGGGGGGGAATAAACAATGACAGACAATGCAGTTGGCCTCGGATGCTGCTCAGTCAAGGGAAAGAAAAAGGAGAAAAAGAAAAGAAAAGAAAAGAAAAGAAAAGAAAAAGAAAAAGAGGGCCAGCAGCGATCGTCGCTCGGCTAGAACAACACGCGTTTGTTGCATTGCTGGCAAACCATTGGCATCCATATCATACTCTGTACTTGTATTCACTTTCACCTCGTCGTCGTGTTTGTCATGTTCATGCATTGGCGAACCCACGGTGTCGTTGTTTCGGGCTGAGGTGCCCACCTTGTCACCGACGGGACGTCCTTGATTCCCGACCTCCCTTTCTTCTGTCGATCCTACTTGCTCTCCTCTTTGCCTCTTCGCTGCTTGACGCTTTCTTGCCCATGTTGGACGCAAACGCGTTCGAGTGTGCTTCTTGCATGCAGATCGCTCGGGACTCCTACAAGCTGCTGGTCCCCCCTCTCCCTCTCTTGCCTGCACTAGTCGCCAAACTGCCGCTGTCTCACTTACAGTCCCACACCTACACACCTACAACCGCCGGTCCCGAACCTACCGTCGCTTGACCATGTTGCCGCCGTGCCTTGCCCTGCTCAACATGCCCACCCAAACAACCCATCTCCGCTCTCTTGTGCACTGTACCCTTCTCCTGTCTTGACGCACCTCTTTTCTGCCTGTGTCGTCCGCGCCTTCTGTGCTGCCTGTGTCCCTCCTTGCCCCCCCTAGAGCTTGTGGCAAGCTCTTTATAATACCTATCCCACACATCTTGTCTCCGACCTTGTTTCCGCACGTCCATCCCTTCCCCATCTCTCCTCCTCCATCTTGGTTGTCCGTCTTTCGTTGCTCTCGAGTCTAACAGCAACAGTACAACAGCATCATCATGAAGTTCTCCTCAACAGCCATCGTGGCTGTCGCCTCGCTCGTCTCCACGGTCACCGCCAACATCGGCCGAGGTGTTCCCGACTCCAAGGCCATCCACAATCTCTACAGGCGTCATCGCGACAGTGGCGAGTATGACAGGCTCATCAACAGGCGTGCCAACCCCGCCAAGGCTGCTCTCAACCGTCGTGTTACCGAGCCCGAACAGGCCGCCATCACCAACCCCACCCAGGAATGCACCGCCTACTCTGTCCCCGAGGTGGCCGCGCTGATCCCTCAGTTCCCCACCGTCTGGGAGACCGCCGCCATCGTGGCCGGTGACACCCAGGCTCAGGCTGTATGGTCTGCCATCCAGGCCTCCGGTGTCATCCCTGCCGGCATTCAGCCCAAGGGTCAGCCCAACGGCAACTTTACCGCCTTCACTCCCACCTACCCTGCCTCGGATCCCGACTGCTGGTGGACGTACAGCGGATGCGACACACCCAAGCATCCCAACGTCCCCGCCGACCTCATCTCGTGCCCTGAACCCAACACCTGGGGTCTCACTTTCGACGACGGTCCCAACTGCACCCACAACGCGTTTTACGACTTTTTGCAGCAGAACAAGCAGAAGGCTACCATGTTCTACATCGGTTCCAACGTGCTCGACTGGCCTCTCGAGGCTCAGCGTGGTATTGTGGATGGCCACCACATTTGCGTTCATACGTGGTCGCATCAGTACATGACTGCTTTCCCTTCCGAGACCGTGTTCGCCGAGCTCTACTACACCGCCAAGGCGATCAAGGATATTGTCGGTGTCACGCCCACGTGCTGGCGTCCTCCTTTCGGTGACATTGATGACCGTGTTCGAGCGATTGCTTCGGCTCTTGGTCTCGAGTCGGTTCTTTGGACCGACGATACCGATGATTGGAAGATCGCTCCTCTTGGTACTCTTCCTACTGCTTCGATCGATGCCAACTATGCAGCCATCATCGCCAAGGAGACCAACGGCCCCACTGCTGGTCAGGGCAACATCGTCCTCACGCACGAGATCAACGGCCACACCATGGACGAGTTCATGAAGCAATACACTAACATTCAAGCTGTCTTCAAACACATTGTCCCGCTCACCGCTTGTCGCAACCAAACGCGCCCCTACCCCGAAGATATCACCTACCCGAACTTCGCCCAGTACGTCGCCGGCAACATCAACGCCACCGGCCTGCCCCAAGGCTCCCAAATCAAGGCGGGCGACAACAAGTACAACCCCAGCCTCGCCATCTCCCAGACCGCATCAGGCACTCAAACTGGTGGAGTCCCCACCGGTACCAACTCCAACTCCAACTCCGCCCCCACCTCGTCCTCCTCCTCCTCATCCGGAGGAGGCTCGTCCAAACAAGAGGCAAACCAAAAGAGTGGAGCCACCACCCAGTTCCCCTCTATCCTCATCGCCTCCTCCCTCTCCATCGCAATCCTTCTCTCGGCTATCGCCATGCTCGCTTAATCTTTCTCTCATTTTCGCACTCCTCTCGTGTTTTCTTGGTCTCGTAGATGTGGGACAATTCGATACGTATTCACAAATGCAAATCCCGCAGAGCGGATCGAAACCTTCCCCCCCCCGCGCGCGAGCGCTTGTGTCCACCCACTTGAAGTGTCGTCATCGCTGAATTCAAGGCGAGGGTATCTAAACACGATGAGCGATGCTGAAACAATATACGCCCAGCCTGAGGTGGGTAAGAAATCGAAAGAAAGAAACAAACAAACAAACCCCATCAAAGCGTAGAATTGATGGCTGCGGTAGTGACCAAAGCGGGTCTAGGACCAGCGGTCGGCTTCATCCTCGTCCTTGCAGGCAATGTTGTAAACCGATCCGCCCGCACCGTTCGAATCGTCGGTTGCTGCACTCCCTTCTCCACTTGCATCTGGACCGCAGGAATCACTGACGCGACCACTGTGCCCGGTGCGATGTTCTCTGCAGCCGCGATCCTCACCTGCTCGAGATCCGCTTGCTTCTGCTGTCGCCTCATGACCCTACGCAGATGGCGTAGCGACGACGATCTCGGTGTCAGGTTCGGTGTATGGGTCTGACCCACTCCCGCATGCACCGTCGCCGCGCGCTGGAGGATGGTTTGCAGCGGCGTAGACAGCATGGGGCTCGCTGCTGTATTGGCCACAGCGCGACTGAGACTCGCAATGGTCGGCCGCGTGACGCTCGACGAGAAGCCGACCTGACCGTCTTGACGCAAAGACGACGATGTGGTAGCACTGGCGCTGGTGGAAGAACTGACGCTACGCTGACTTGCAAACCCAGCCAAAGCCGCTTTGGTACGAGCCTTGATCTCTTGCAATCGAGTCTGCCGTGCCGCTTCCGCCTTGTCAAGCCCTTGAGCAACACTGCTGCGCATACTCGCGCCGAACTTGCTGCCAGTCACAGTGCTCACAGACGCAGCAACCGAAGGCTGACAAACACTCGAAGCCACCTTGCTTCCCACACCCACAGTAGGCTTAGCAGCTCCACCGGCAGCGGCAGGAGTGACAACGCCAGTGAACTTGTTCCTGCCACTACTCGAAGCGGACGATCCGTCGCGTCTGCTCAAGTTGGCTTTCGAACTGATACTGCGCGAAAGAGCCGCCTGTTGTTGCTGCTGCTTGGCAAACGCCGCCTCCCTCTTGCCCGTCTGTGCGGACGCAGAAGCCTTTTTCGTCGCACCACCGACAAACGTGCTCTTGGTCGCTTTGATCACCGTCTTGCGCAAGGTGGAAGCGGCACGCGTAGGACCACTGATGCCACCGGCGATCTTGTGGTCAGAGTCGGAAGCGGCGACGCTGAACTTGTACGGCATGCCCTCGCGTTCGGGTTTGGTGACGCGGATCACGACCGTTTTCTTCTCGCGAGGAATCTCGAGCACCGTGTTTTGCAGTGCGCCCTGCTCTTCGCTTACAGCAAGGCGGAGACGCTTGGTGCGCGGTGCTTCCGTATGATTCGTGCTGGGAGTTGGACGGGATGGGAAGCTCCTTGTGTTGGAAGCGGAGCTGCTGAGTGTTGTTGGAGGCTTGGGGTTGGAGACGGGTGGGACGGGTAGGGGTCGACGCTTGACGGGCATGTTGCGTGTGCTTGTGGGGCGAGCCATTGCGGCCAAACCGCGTGTCGAGGTGGATGCATCGGCTCGAGGACGCCGTTGAGAGGATATGCTTGGAACCAGCCTCGAGCTAGTGCTGGCAGTCATCCTCGTGCTGGCGCTCGTACCCGCTGAGCTCGGAGCTGCCGATCGACTGGCTGCAACAGCCTTGGTCGCGTCGGCACTGTGTCCCGTCAAGCCTCCTCCCACACGGCGAGCAGCGTAATGGTGTACGATCGAGTCCATCTTGTTAAACTGACGCTCGTGATGGATCTCGTACCTTCCTGAACGGCTGTTTGACATGCCTTGGGTGGACGCGGATGCCGCCAATGCTTGCCAAGTCGCGTTGCCCATACTGGACGAGGAGATCAGCGAGGCGCTGCCGTTGGTGGTCGACTTACCGGCTGCGGCGAGCCTTGCGTTCATCTCTGCGAGAACGGAAGCAGCGGCGGCGGAGAATTGACGCGAGGTGATGGAGGGAAGCGTCGAGGAGCTGGCGAGGCATTCGCTCGAGACGGCGTCGGGGATGGGAAGCGAGGTGAGATCTGGATATAGGCCGGAGCTGGTTTCTGTGGCGGCGGATGTGCGGCTCATCTCGAGGATGGTGGAGGTGGACAAGGGGGAAGCGATACGGTTGGAACTAGGAAGGGCCTTGATGATGCGAAGCGGCTGTGTGGTTTCCGGTGTCGCAGGATCGAGTTGGTCTTGGAGTCTCAAAGGAGGTAAGAGCGGGATGCGCTGGCGGGAGGGCTCGGGAGTTGCGATGGGAAAGGCGATGGTGTTTTTGCGCGATGGCGATAGTGGCTCTTGCTCATCGTCGGTATCCATATCATCTACCTGCGTTTTGACCTCTTGGATGGCTCTGACTAGATCCGAGACTCGTTTCTGCTTTGTACGTGGGGTGAGCGGTGGATAAGCGAGCGAGGGTGGCGGCGTCTCGTCGAGCTGCTGGTCAGAGTTGGCGGACTCGGTGCTCGAGTCGCTTTGTCGGGAGCGTTTGACATGGCGCAGCACCGCAACGTTGCCTTTTGTTGGACTGTCGGACGGAATGTTGCTTGCAGCGTAGTGCTGTAAGCTTTGGATGAGATCGGTGTTCTTGCCCACGGCCTTGATACCAAAACGCCTGCAGAGGTTGGTGAGCTGCTTGCGCTTGAGGCAGTGGAGCGCATGCGGGGAGAGAAGCACGCTGCTGTTCATGGTTGCATCCACAGCGCGATGCACAGTCAAGGCACTCTCGGCTGTGAATCTAGAGACTCGGGTCGATGAGGATGAGGATGTGGATGTGGATGAGATGGTGGAGTAGATGTGGATGACTTGCAAGCTCAGTTGTACGAGGACGAACTCAAATGAAAAGTAACTTGCCTAGTCAGGAAGGGCATGACAAGGCACCACATGTTGCGCCAAGCAGCGATCGGCAGAGGACAGACTCGGGTGCATGACGCTGCTCTTTTTGGTAGGCAAGCGACTCACAACTGTTGCTGCGGTTTGGATGCGCCAAGGTTGAAGGTGGATGGATGATATGAGAGGGTGGTTGAGAGACATTCCACACTCGGCTGCAGCGCGCTTTTCCGAGAATTTTCCTGGAAAAGTGTTGGTCTCGAGTTAATCGAATCGGCGGCATCCTCTTTCCCGATTGGGCAAGCGTCTTGAGATGAACGATCTTGTGTCGCTGCGTGATTGCGCAAAGTCAGCTGTCACGTTTAGAGCTCATTTCGAGCCGATGGGATGATGTGACTTCTGACAGCTGCTTCACAGATGGGCGCGCACTTGGCCGACTTGCTCGATGAAATGGACTGGACTGGACTGGACTGTATCTCGGCTTGATGTGACGCTGCCGTTGGATCCTGTCGAGCTGGCTTGCGTTTCGTATCGTATCGTATCGTATCGTATCGTATCGTATCGACGCAAAGTGCTTTGGCAATCTCAGCGCTCCCATCCACGCCTCGTCGAGCGCTTGGTCCCACACGCCGCTATGGTCCTCAAAGTTCCCATTGTTCACGTCTTGACGCTCTAAAGTCGGCTCCTTGGATGGCTCCAGACGTGGTCCAAGCTCCGATTCGCGCAAAACCGTTCCGGCTTCCTCACCGACTCGATCCTGCAGGTCCGCACCGGAGCTCGACCTCCACAGCTTTGTTCGGCGCCATCAAAACAGCGTCACTGCTCGAGTCCACCATCGTATCCCGCGATCGGTGCTCGAGAAAGCTGCGCAAACAAGATTGGCGAATCTCGATCTTTACTCTAGCTTCCAATGGGTTTCGTCGCGGTCCGTTCATGCAAGGAATTCAGCATCGCGCCCACGACCATCTCTTCCGCACTTCATTTCACTAGACTGCAGTATCAGCTGCGCACAGTGGATTTCTTCTTCCTGCTGCCTCTTGGCCCGACACGCAAAGCACACACCTCTTCCTGCACCATTCACTTCGATTTCTTGACATCTTTCCGCCGCATCATGAGCGCCGCCTTTCGCCTGTTGCTTTGATCAGCTTAAGAGCCGCAGTCGCACCATGGTTCCTTGATCCTGCCTTTCTGACCCCCTTCAAACTCGCTCAGCCCGACAACCTCTTTTTGTCACCACGCATCCGCACCTTTGTCAGCTCCAGCCAAGCCATCTTCCCGTGCTCCATTCTCTTTCCCATCCTTCCTCGCCAGACCATGCAGCAACACGAGCCAAGTCTTGATCGGTATGTTGGCAGTTCAAACGTTGCTATGCATCATCAAGACAAGTCATCACGCAAGAGGACCGCCATAGAAGCTTCGTTGCCCGCTTCGAAAAAGCTCGCTTGCCAAGCCACGCAGCTACAATCCTCATCTTCCAAAGACGCCATTCGCAGTGACCTCTTCGTCAACACCGTCATGCAAGCTCGCACTACTGTTCCGGATCCCACATCCTCTTCCGCATCCGACACCGACTCTTTCCTCGATGCGCCTCTGATCGAATCCTGCTTCGATTCACCCCAATCCTCCCAGGCCACCTCCAAATCACCGCCGCCATCTCGATCTTCGTCCCCCATCAGCAAGGGCAAGATCAAGTCTCCTTCTCCCACAGCTTCCTCGAACGACCCTACACTGACCACCGTCGCCGAATCGCTCCGAACACAAGCATCACGCCCAGCGTTCAGCCCTGTCAGCGGAGGCGCACATCGATCGAAGCTCAGGCCCCCGTTCGTCGTCGTCAACAGCCACATGCGCGTCAAGGTCATGCAGCCACAGAAGGATGGTCGGCAAGCTGTCCCATGGGTCACCCAGTTCTACTTGGCCTCGCTAGCTTCCCTCAGCCCCCTGTCCTTGGACAAGCTCAAGATCACAACCGGCATCAACGTGCTTCGCTCCAAGTCCCATGCAACCTCCCTATGCGCCCTTTTCGACCCTGCCAATCAGCACCTACTTTGGGAGTCCCAATCCCCCGACACCCTCGTCATCTCGAGACGCGTCACGGATCGCGAGCGCCAGATGTGTGCCGAGCTTGATCGAGAGGCACAGATGCTCGCCGAGTCGCCCATCAATGGCGTCATTGGTCCTCCAGGCGCCAAGACAAGGTCGTTTGGTGGCCGTGTTCTTTTCGAGGGCCGCATCTCGAGTGACAAGGTCGACCACGTTCCAGGATCGACCAAGCCTCGCAAGCACCGCGAATTCAGAGTGCAGCTGCTTCCACCCAAGCTCGGAGGAAGCTGCCGTTTCTCGAGACGCTTTGGCAGCCAGAGCATTTTGCGGCTCAAGATCGACCCAGCCATGGCCAAGGACGCGAGAAGGTTCGCCGTGCATCCCAAAACCCGCGAGATCCACCAAGAGATCTCCGACTTCTTCGCTCAGCCTCTGCAAATTCTAGGACGTGTCTATCGTCCTTTCATCTGCAAGGATGAAACCGTCTTCTACCTCTGGATTGGCTCGCCAATCGACTCCCCGGACCAACCCGAGTTCGACTGCGTCTGGGATTTCATCGACCACCATGCTCCTTGGGCAGAGAACATGAACGCTCCTCTTGGCAAGTTCATTCAGCGCATTCAACTCGGCTTGTCGACTTCCGTCCCGGCATCGGTCGTGGACGGCATCGATTACATTCCGGACGTGCTTGGAGAGCCAGATACGGTCACCGGCAAGCGAGAGGTCATGACCGATGGAGCCGGCATCATGTCGCTTGCTGTTGCACAGGACATTGCCCAGCACCTCGGCAGCGCATCCGTGCCGTCGGCGTTCCAAGGCCGAATTGCTGGTTCCAAAGGCGTATGGTATCTCGACCCAGCCGCCCATCGCTGGCTTCCGGGGCAAGAACCGATCCGCTCCATCGCGATTCGGGATTCGCAGAAAAAAATCTGCTATCCAGACAACAAACCTTTGGACCTCAGTCAACATGTCGTCGATCTACTCGGGCCGTCCCGGACTTTCGCGCAATCGACCTTATCCAAGCAGATCATCCTGGTGCTCCACAGCAACGGCGTTTCGATCAGCACGTTCGCCGAATTGCAGAGAGCCGAGCTGTGCGCGATCCGAGACGACATTGTCAATTGGGACGGCCCCAAAACCCAGGTCTGCCTCCGCCTCGCGACGGTGGTCGAGCGTCTGTGCAAGGTGGAGTCTTTGAAGGCGAAAAGGAGCACCGAAGCCGCCGAACATCGCGCTCAAGGGATGGACTCGCTGGTAGCAAGGGACAACACCGGCGAACACGGCTTGGGCGACGACGATCGCTCCATCTTCTTCGGCCAGGACGGAAGACATCTGTGGAACGGCAAGCCGCTGAGCAAGCACGAGTGTGCCTACGAGATGCTGCTGGTAGGCTTCCATCCCAAGTCATGCTCGTATCTTGCGGACTTGTTGATCGACATCGCATCCCAGGCGATGAAGAAGGTCATCGGTCGTTTTGCTATCCCTATCCATCGAAGTGCAGAGGCGATGGTGATTCCAGATCCCACGGGCACCCTGGAGGAGGGGGAGATTCAGTTTCGCTTCAGCAGCGGCAGCCTCTTCGATCCAGACACCAAGCTTGGCGTTGACCACGTGCCCGAAGGCGATGTGCTGGTCACGCGCCATCCCTGCTTGTTGCCGACCGATGTGCGCAAGGTCAAGGCGGTCGTGCGTCCCGAGCTGAGTCTGTACCAGGACGTGGTCGTCTTCTCTACCAAGGGTCAGACCCCGCTCGCGTCTCTGTTGAGTGGTGGTGACTACGACGGTGATCTGATCCGAGTGTTCTGGGAACCGTCTCTGGTCGAGCCATTCCGGAATGCCGATCTCCGCTATGCCAAGTCTCCATTCGAGACTGCCGACGTATTCAACCAGTCCAAGGAAACTGTCAGGGAGTTCGTGGCGGCGCAACAGGCAAAAGACAAGGCAGCGCGAGACACGGCCCTCATCGAGCGCCTCGTCGCCGGCGTCTTTGATCCAGCGGTGCGGGGCCTGTATGGTGCCATGCACCTCTACGCCGCCTGGCAGTTCGGCATCCAGTCTGACGAGGCTGTGGAGCTTGCACAAAAGTTTTGCCAGTGCATGGACTCGGCCAAGACCGGATTGGTCATCAAGCCCGAAGTTCGCATAGAGGATAGCAAAAAATACCTAGCCGAGTTGCCGGAATGGGCGCAGGATCACCAAGAGGACGGACCGCGGTACGATTGGTCGTCGATGAAGGAGCTTGCGCCGGGGTTGACGGCGGTCAAGAATGCATCGCGACCCGAGTCGGTGCTCTGCGCGCTGTGGGAGGAAGGCAAAATGGAAGTAGGTCTGCTGAAGAAGCAGATGTACGACATGGCAGCCAAGCTGCGTGGAGCGGAAGACAAGGCAATTTCGGATCTATGGAGGCATGCTCGTGAGCAAAAGAGGATCAAACCGGATCTAGAGGAAGCCATCCAGTCGCATTGCAAGGTCATGGAAGAGACGTACATTCGCACCAATGTGCGAATGTACCAGACGATCGAGACTAAAGCGCGGGAGATGCGCCGTGGCGAGTCTCCCACCAAGCCCAAAGCCAAAGGCGTGCCGTTGCGTCGGGTTCGGTCAGAGGCGACGCCGGCGCTCTTTGGCCGCGACCATAATGGGGAAGGATCGGCGCATGCGGTCGACGATCTCGACCGAGGAGACAGGCACACGAAGCTGGCGGCGTCGATCGAAGTGCCAACGATCCTGGGCTCAACAAGCGAAGTGGCGATGCGATTCTGCCAATGGCCTCGATCGATGGTGGATCAGATCGCCAAGATGGATCGGATGGAAGTTGCTAGGCTGGAGGCGCTGCGCGCCTCGTACGCGTATTCCATCACGTATTCGTCGCGTCCCAAGTTCGCTTTCGAGATGGCATGGCGTTGGATCATGTATCTGAAAGCGGAAGCAGCAGGCAACGAAGGGAGCAGCGGAGTCAAGGTGCAAGGTCTCGGTAGCCTGACCATGCCCATCTCGACGCTGGACGTGCTCGGACTGCGCAAAAGGATCATCACCCGTAACTTTGAATCGACCCAAGCCAACGGACCTGACGCATAACTTGTTGAGCCCGTCGTCACCTCCCAGCTCGATCACACACCACTCTGCCTCCACATCGAATAGACTGCACTAGATATGATGAATGTTGTCGACCTAGCGAGTCGTCACTGGGTAGAGATCAAAGTACGAACAAATCAAGAGATCGCCCCCGATTTTTCCCGATCCGCGTAACTTTGAAAAGCAAATGAGGAGCGGTGGATTGGCCATCAGCGGCTGATTTTTCGTTTGAGACGGCCTCTGCTGCCGTAGAATTTTGCAAAGTGGGTGAGTGGGTGCGTCGCTTTCGACCCTGAAAAACGAGAAGAAAGGCTTTTCTTCCGATAGCGCCGCTCAAGTCAGTCACACACTCGCACTTTGACCGTAACGCGGTTTCTGCTTCTGCTTGCTTGCTTTCCTTCCTTGCTACCTCCTTCTTGCCATTGCATCTTGCGCATTCGACGTCACACCCTACTCTCCCACCACCAGAGCTAGGCAAGACAGCGCTACATCGTACTCGGTCGCCATCCACCCCCGCCCCGGAGTGCGCCGCACGCAGCTTCTTCTCATCATGATCGCCTCGCTCGCGCGTGTACAGAGGGGTCGCAACGGCCTTTCGGCTGCTCACAAGGCCATCGGTGCCAAGCGCACCCTCGCCACGCCCGCTGTCGACGGCCGCGTTCCTACCTTCCACCCATCGCGCGTGCCTCCCTACACCGAGCTGCTCTCCAACCTCGAGATCGTTCGCCAGCAGCTCCATCGGCCTCTCACCCTTTCCGAAAAGATCCTCTACTCGCATCTTCGCAACCCAGAGCAGGACCTCGCTGGCGTAGGCGCCGATGTTTCGGCGATTCGAGGCAACAAGTACCTCAAGCTCAAGATCGACCGTCTTGCCATGCAGGATGCCTCGGCTCAGATGGCTTTGTTGCAGTTCATGACCTGCGGTCTGCCTCGTGTCGCCATCCCCTCCAGTGTTCACTGCGACCATCTGATCCAAGCCTACGAGGGTGCTCAGGCGGATCTCAAGCGTTCCATCGCCTCCAACCAAGAGGTTTTCGCCTTCCTCGAGTCCGCTTGCAAGAAGTACGGCATCGAGTTCTGGGGCCCCGGTTCCGGTATCATCCACCAGATCGTTCTCGAGAACTACGCCGCCCCCGGTCTCCTCATGCTCGGCACCGACTCCCACACGCCCAACGCTTCCGGTCTTGGATGTCTTGCGATCGGTGTCGGCGGCGCTGACGCCGTCGATGCCATGACCAACACGCCTTGGGAGCTCATGGCACCCAAGGTGCTTGGTGTCCACCTCAAGGGCGAGCTCAGCCCTTGGTGCACGCCCAAGGATGTCATCCTTCATCTCGCTGGCAAGCTCACTGTCCGAGGCGGCACCGGCAAGATCGTTGAATACTCGGGTCCCGGTCTCCAGAAGCTTCCCGCCACCGGTCTCGCCACCATGTCCAACATGGGTGCCGAGGTAGGCGCCACCACCTCGGCCTTCCCCTTCACCCCTGCCATGAGCGCCTACCTCGAGGCGACCGGCCGCGCTGAGGTGGCTCGTGCTGCCGAAAAGGCCGCGGCGCAAGGCTTCCTGGCCGCTGACGAGGGTGCCGAATACGACGAGCGAATCGAGATCAACCTGTCCGATCTGGAGCCTTGCCTCAACGGCCCCTTTACGCCCGACCTCAGCACCCCTCTCTCGCAATTCGTCAACAAGGCCAAGTCCGAGGCCCGCGACCATCCCGTCGAGCTCAGTGCTGCTCTGATCGGCAGTTGCACCAACTCGTCCTACGCCGATATGGCCCGTTGCGCTTCGCTCGCTCAGCAGGCCCGCGACCGCGGCATGAAGGTCAAGGCCAGCTTCGACGTCACCCCGGGTTCCGAGCAGGTCCGTGCCACGGTCGAGCGCGACGGGATCCAGCAGATCTTGACCGACGTAGGGGGTCGCGTTCTTGCCAACGCTTGTGGCCCTTGCATTGGTCAGTGGAACCGAAAGGAGCTTCAGGGCCAAGACAATGTCATCCTCACCTCGTTCAACCGTAACTTTCGAGGCCGTAACGACGGCAACTCCAAGACGTGGAACCTGCTCGCTTCCCCCGAGATCGTCACCGCCATGGCCTTTGCCGGCCGTCTCGACTTCAACCCCATGACCGACAGCCTCACTGCGCCGGACGGCAAGCCTTTCAAGTTCGAGCCTCCCCAGAGCGATGTGCTCCCCGCCAGCGGATTCGCCCAGGGTGATGTCAACTACCTCCCCACCCCCATGCCCGAGCCTCAGCCCGACACCGAGGTGCTGATCAGTCCCACCTCGGCCCGTCTCGAGCCTCTCCAGCCCTTCGACAGCCCCTTCGCCGCTACGGCCGCTCAGGGCAAGTACGAGCTGCCTAGCATGCGCTGCCTGTTGAGGATCAAGGGCAAGTGCACCACCGACCACATCTCGGCGGCCGGTCCCTGGCTCAAGTACAAGGGTCACCTCTCCAACCTTGCCGAGAACACGCTGATCGGTGCCACCAACGACGAGTTCGACGCCGTCAACGTCGCTCAGGACTACGAGACGGGCAAGCAGGACACCATTCCCGGCGTCGCCAAGATCTACAAGTCGCGTCAGCAGCCTTGGATGATGGTGGCCGACCACAACTACGGCGAAGGCTCCGCCCGTGAGCACGCCGCTCTGCAGCCCCGCTTCTACGGATGCAACCTCATCGTCGCCCGCTCCATCGCCCGTATCGCCGAGACCAACTTGCGCAAGCAGGGTGTCCTGACGCTCCTGTTCGAGAACGAGGACGACTATCTCAGGATCGGCTCGGGCGATGTGGTCGAGACCGTCAACCTCACCGACCTGATCCGCCCCGGCGGAGACCTCTCCACGCAGGTCAAGCTGCGCGTGACCAAGTTCGAGCAGGACGGCAAGACGATCAAGGAGACCTTCGAGCTGCCTACCAAGCACTCGCTCTCGGCCGCCCACCTGGATTGGATCCGCGCCGGCTCGGCACTCAACCTGATCCGTGAGCAAGCCACCTCTTCTGCTGCTTCTGGACTTTCCGGTGCCTTCTCCGCCGCGGCGGGTGCCGCCAAGTCCGCCGCCTCCAAGGTGCTTGGCGGTGTTCGTGGCTACGCTACGGCCGCCAAGCCCGGTGGAGGCTCGCGCAACCCGAACGATCCCAACTACGTCGCGCCCGCCGCCGACCCACGCACCGACTCGATCCGCAAGATCGTCTTCCCCCCTGCACCCATTTCAGCCAAGGATCGAGCGGCGCTTTCGGCCACGTCCGCCTCGGCCGTCCTCCCGTTCGGTGAGGCGTCGGAGGAGATCCACTCGACCATCACGCGCGCTTGGCTGCTCTTCCAGCGCACCCAGCGCGAGGAGCTCGCGGATCGTCTCGACAAGAAGCAAGCGCGTCTTCGCGAAGCGTTGGAGGATCTTCGCACCGAAGACCCACGTCTGTATGCCGCCGCCACGTACAAGGTGGCACCCAACAGGAGGTCGCCCAAGGAACACCGCAAGCTCGTCGAGTTAGGGTTGGTGACGTTGCCCGGTGCTACGCCCAAGGCCGATGCACCTACGGGCGCCGAAGCGAGGAGGTTGGTCAAGGCCGTGGCGGGTGGTGCCAGGTTGGAGGGCTTGTTCCCAAGGGAGATGCGGGTGCCTACTGCGACGCCGCCAAGGAAGGTGTGGCCTAGTCATGAGTCTTCTAGCCTCTAGATGCCGGTTCTGTTCTGTATTCATAGTTTTTCGTTCTACACTCACTCGTCAAAAGAGCAGGGTTTTGATGTGATAGGGTGATTGTGTTAGGAGGTGAGCATTTTGGTCCAATCGAATTGGTGCCACGACGTTGCGAACGTGGCTTTGGTACGTTTCTTGTCCTCTTCCGAGGTGCGTTTGGATGTACCAAATGAACGTAGGTATCCGCCTGCATGCAGCTGCTCGTTGTCGAGATCCTCCAACACACCGCGGATGATATCTCTGGCAAAATTGGGGTCGAACTTTCCCTCGTTGCCGCCGGTCGTGCCAGCCGACATCTCCTGCACATCAAACGCATCCACCTCGTTCGTGCGCCTCGCATCCGCGTCCATATTCTCGATCACATGCCCATACCCATTGGACCAACTGTAATCCCAGGTGACGGCAAAGTAGGGCAAGTTGGGCACAAGCGACTTTCTAAATGGTCTTTGAGCTGAAAACTCGATCACCTTGGCATGCGTGCTGAACTCGTCCCCCACACTACGCAGAGACTGCTTGAATACGCCCGGGAGGAGATCTAGCGCCTCAGCGGGTAGCACCACCGCTTCAATCGCACTATGCCGTTGCGGTTTTAGCGAGAGAACCGTCTCGAAGAAAACAACCCTACGACGCTGACTGGCGGCCAATTGCAAAAGACACTTTTGGAAATTCCGGATCTCTTCCCACGTATCATCGTCCGCCTCGAGCAGACTCAAGTGATGCTGCATCGGCACGATCAACACATGGTCCTTGGCCGCCGGCGTGATAGCCTCCACCTCCGGAATCGCCAGATACGCTCGATACCCGGAGCTGACCACGGTCGCGCGCGGCGACTTCGCCCCTTCCTCCTGCCAACAAAACCGACATCGGTCCAGCGCCTTTTTGGTGCGTGCAAAGTCGTTGATGGCAAATTGCCTCTTGAGCGCGTCACTCCGCATCTGCTTCTTGGCATATCGATGCGCTTCGTCATCCTGCTGTTCCAAATCGCCACTGAACCCTGCATCCGACATGATGTTGGCTGCCATCTCCGCATCCGCATCCTTCTGCCAACGTGAACCGGCGCCAAACTTTTCCTGCCGAACCAAATCGCCCAGAGACACCGTGTCGTCATCGGCCGAGTATCGCACGATCTCGCCCGTCTTCGGATCGCGCGCTTCAAACGTATCCCGACCCTTGAGCTTGCGATGGCGACTACCACCCGATGGGTTCGGCACGTCCGAGGAATCGGCAGTGAGCGAGCCGATATCGTACATCCGACCGCGCGCATCGAGCGTAGGCAGCACTTGCAGCTCTCGCTCGCCTCCCTCAACAAGCACACTTGCTGTGCTGCCGTGCTTGCCATCTTGACCGCGGTGACAAGATGCAGCAAAAGCACCACCACGATCGCCCGCAATAGAGCGATGCGCTTGGGCACGAGCGGTTTCGCGCTCGTACTCCACTTGGAGTTCAGAGACGCCCGATTCACCCATGAGTTCGGCTTTCAGGATCTTGGCTTGCAGCTTGTTGAGTTGGTCTGGAGTGAAGATGGGACGGTCCGGGTCGCAAGAGCCGTCGTCCACGATGACGCCGGCTTGAGGTGCATCCGATGCAGCAGCTGGACGCTCAAGTACGGGTGTAAAGACGCTGGGAATGGCTGTGGGCGTGCTCGGCTTGGAGGCCGAGGTCTCGAACCCGATGTTGCGCGGAGGGCGGGATGGCTGAGCTGCCATGGGAGTGGCAGGCGTGGAAGATTCGCCTGGTCTTCGGAAGCCTTGCCTGCTTGCTGGACGCGACATGCTTGGCGAGTCGGTTGCACTTCTTGATGAACCTGCACCCTCCGCTTCTTCCGCACTTCCACCAGCAAGCAGATAGCTCCGCCGGGCAACGCTTTGAAGAGTAGGCGTGCGCCTTACACCCTGATTCTCCCCCCTTTCCCCTTTCCCTTGACCCTGACCTTTGCCATCCAAAAATTTCTTCTCTGCCACGGCGTATTCGAAGTCCTCCAAGCTCGCATACCTCTCGAGCGCGACCTCCTCTACCCGCCTGCCTTCCTGTTCGGCTGCCTCCCATGTCCGCTTGAGCTTCGTCATACGCCAATCGTATCCGGGCGCACCGAACGGTGGGCGCGAAGGATGCGAAGGCGCCTCGTACTCGTCGACCGTCTTGCCTTGAACGAGCTGGGTGTTGAGCTCGCGCGAGCTGATCTTGAGTTTCTCCGGATCGGGCTTTTCCGGGCGAGGAGCTTTGATTCGAGCTTTTCCGAGCGAGGAGAAGTACGAGGCTTCATCGTCGGTGGCGCTGGGGAGACCCGCTGTCATCCAGTCATCTCTTTTCAGAACTGGTTCCGAAGTTGAAGCCGCGGTGGTGGAGTTGGAGGACAAGTTCAAAGACTCGGATGTGGGGATAAAATCTGCGGCTGGCTGTTTGTCCTCTGCTCGAGGGTTTTCTTCGCGATGGTGACGGCTGCCATCGCCGTGAGATCGATGTCTAGACGCGACATCCTCGCGCTGATGTCCATGATGGCTTCGCGATTCGCTCCTGTGACGGTGGTTATCCTCGTCTCTCCTTTTCCGCTTCCTCTCATTACGATCGTGTTCATCCTCGTCGTGATCTCTATGGCGGTGAACAGAATGACGATGACTGCGATGATGGTTTCGATGGCGATGTCGATCCTCGTCCCTCTCCCCCCTCGAACTGTGCTTCCTATCGTCCTCATGCTTGCTCTTTGATCCGCGGTGACGGTCTCGCTCCGAACGGCGTTCATCCCTGTCTCGATGACGGGAGGACGACGATCCTCCTCCACTTGTTCGTTCCTCAACCATGCTGATCTTGAGCGTGCAAAGTCCAGCACCGCAACTGTGGTGGATGTCACAAGTCGAGAATGCACAAACGTAAAGCACGGCGGAAAGCAAAAAAAAAAAAAAGTTTTGGAAATCGGATTTCTCTTTCTCTCAGAGATCTCGTGTGGAGGTAACACCTTCAAATGACGCTCCTGTCAAGACAAATCGCACTCTCAACCCGAAACACATCATTGGATTTCGTTCAGAACCCTACTCGAACACACTTCGAGCTCTACCAGATACTGCAGCGTTGCTTGGGCGTTTTGGCCATCTTGTCACGGCCCGCCTTGCAGCCGAAAGCCTCGGCGAATTCGGGCGAGTTGACAAGCACGCCATTGACTCGGTACTTTGTGGGACTGTGAGGGTCCGTCCTGAGACGTTTCACCTGCTCACTGGCCCTGATACCGCGAGCCCAGCTGACACCGTAGGAGATGAAGAAGAGTTGCTCCCGCGTATAGCCAAGACCAGGCAGCAGAGCGTTGGCCGCCTCGACTACCTCTCCTCCGGCAGCCAGCTCGTCCTTCCATGCCCGGAAGCTCTGGGCCAGACCGCCGGCATCCGCGACGTCTTCGCCCTTGGTGAAGTTGGAGCGCAGGTGCAGTTCGCCTCCCTTGCCATCCGAGACGGTGTATGAGTGGTACTGGTTGGCAAGGCAAGTCTGGCGCTCCTGGAATTCTCTCGCCGTGACCTCGGTCCACCAGTCACGCAAGTAGCCGTCCTTGTCGTACAGTCTGCCATCCGGATCGAAGGCGTGCGAAAGTTCGTGGCCAGCGACAGCTCCAAATGCACCACGCTGCAGATACGAAGGCCACGAGACGTGGAAGTAGGGTGGCTGCATGATACCAGCAGGGAAGAGAATGTAATTGCCCTGCGGCGAGTACTCGGCATTCACCTCGGCGGGGAACATGTCCCACAGCTGGCGGTCGAGCTTGCGGCCCACCTGGGCCCAGGCACGCTTCTCCATGCGAGTCGACGATGCCAATCGGTTGGCAAAGTAGTTGGTCGAGTCGACAGGGAGATCGGCGTAGAAGCGGTACACCGAGGTAGCGTCGGTGGTGTTGGGACTCATGGGATAGCCGACCATGACGCGGATGGCGTCCGCCTTCTCCTGCGCCTTTTTGCGCGTCTTTTCGTCGAGCCAGTCGAGCTCAGGTAGACGGCTCTTGAAAGCATCAATGACCGAGAAGATGATCTCCTCGACTCTCTTCTTGCTGTCCCCCTTGAAGGCCTCTTGCACAAAGTAGCGACCCGCCATGAAGCCGAGAGCAGCGTTGAGCTCACCAAGGCAGACCGTTTCACGATCCTCCTTGGCATCTGGCGCGACTCCCTTCGAGTAACGCTGGAGGCGCTCTGCTGCAGCGCGCAACTTCACATTGGGACCAAGGGCAGTGCCGAGCTCTCGCATCGCTGTCCAGATGATGTACGCCTCGAGCACTTCAGTCCTGGTACGCGAGATGAGAGCATCGAGCGCAGTGACAAACTTGGGGCTGGTGAGGATGACCCTCTCTGGCATGCGGACCGACAGGGCAGAGAAGTAGGCAGGCCAACTGATCGCAGAGAAGGTATAAGGCAGGGTAGTAGAGTTGACCGGATTGTACGAGGCGACGGGATCGTTGATCTCTTCAGAGTCGGGTGTGATGTCAGCTAGCTGGCGCTCGAACTCCACCACCTGGTCGGCAAGGGGAGCGAGAGGCGGACGTGGCTTGTCGTCGTGCTTGTGCTTTTTGTGCTCGATCTGGTTAGGAGCGCCGTGCTTGAGTTCGGCGTCGTAGGCCTTCAGACCATCGGACACAACCTTGTTGTAGAAAGCAACTTCGTCCTTGTCCTCGTAGTAGGCCTGGTCGGGCAGACCCAAGCCGGAGGGGAAGAACCATGGAGTCGCCGCCGTAGGATCCTTGACAGCATCGCCGTCGATGCTCAGCTCGAAGAAAGCGGGCAGACCTCGGCTGTGGGCCCAGGCGAGTGCCTCGGTGAGACCCTTCTGTCTCCTTCCAGTAGGAGGAGTAGGTGGAGGGCTCTCGCGGGGAGGATGAGGCTTGGGGGATCGGCCAGGAGGCTGGTTGGGAGGCACCGGCTTCCCATCCGCCTGCACGAGGAAGTGTACGTGTTCGTTGAACTCGACGCCGAATGGCTTTTCTTCGTATTTGCCGTGCTCGTGGGATCCCATGAGAGTGCGAAGGTGGTCCAGGACATCGAGAAGAGGTTGAGATCCAAGCTTGTCCTGCGCTTTGACGTCGATACACGACTCGTAGTAGCCTTTGAGTTTGGCCAGGTTGCGTCTGTCGGCATCGGCCCGTTCATCCTTGTGTTCGGTGCCGTCGATCAAGTCGAGATCCTGAAGAGAAGGAGCATCAGCGATAATTTGGCGAATGATTTTGGCGTTTTGAGCGAGGACGTATTGACCGGTACCAAAGAGACCCGCATCGCCAGGGATGGGATGGGACTTGAGCCAGTTGTTGGTGCAGAAGGCGTAGAAGTCATCGCAGGGATTGACCGTCTCGTCGATGGCGCGGAGGATCTCGCCGGCAGCGAGAACGCAGTCCTTGGTGGTACAAATGTCACCCTCGGGAGGTTCGGGGTTGGGGTTGCCTGGGCCGGGGACGGGAGCCGGCGTAGCAGGACGATGGGCAAGCTTGTGCTGCGAGCCGGCAAAGAGGCCAATGAAGATGGCGGCGAGCAAGAGCAGAGCTACCGACAAGAGGACGAGGAAGCGCTCCAAAGGACGAAGCTCTTCGGGCTTTGCAAGGGGTGCAAAGGTCGACGAGACTTGCCTCTTGAAACGAGTCCAGACGGACTGGTGAGCCGCACCATCTCCAGACGTTTCACCTTGCAGGAGAGGACGCTCTTCGCCATGGTCATCGGTCGAAGGACGACCGTAGTCGCGCGTCGCCATCGTGGGCAGAGCGGATGGATAAATGTATCACTTGGCTACGAGTCAGCCGCTGTGACACGATGCGGGTGACGCAGATGCAGTGGAGAGAAAGTCCAGAGGTGAAGGCAATGAACAATACGAATGACTGGCTGTCTTACGAACCAGAGGTCGTTGGAGAGGTCGAAAAGAGGATGAAGGCTTGTGTAGTAACAAAGACAGACGCTTTCGAGCTGCGCGCGGTGAAAAAGCGTGCGTTGGCACAGACCACTTCTGTCGGCGCTTGAGGGGCCGCTGGCGTGTGGAGGCTTCAAAACCTTGAATTTTTCAGTTGGATTTGTTGTCACACTCTGCAAGCTTGTGCTCCCTACTCACCATACTCTTTGCATCACGGCAAGATCGGATTCGGCTCGGCTTGGTGTCGAGCGGTTACGTCGTCGCCATGTATGGAAGTGCATCGTCTGCACCGAAGCTGTCGTTTGGGCTGAAGCCGGCGGCGACATCCCTCAAGACCACAACAAAGCCAAGTGCGGCTCCTAGCGCCCGTGCCTTCGACGATGCCAGCGATGAAGACGACGGTTTCAGCAGAGCTCAGGATCAGCTCGAAGAAGGCGACCGACGGAAACGATCTCGTGTCCACCTTGATGGCTTTGCTCCGGCCAAAGCTGCCACGCCAGCCACTCGTGCCGAAAAGAAGAAGCAGCAGGAGGCCGAGCAGCTAGATGCTTCGATCTTCGACTACGACGGCGTGTACGATACGATCAAGGAAGCAGAACGCAAGGTGAAACAGGCCAAGCTAATTGAAGATGCCTCCAAGAAGCCCAAGTACGTAGACGGCATCCTCGAGTCGGCAGAGCAGCGCAAGCGCGACCGTTTACGAGCCGAGGCGCGGACCATCCAGAAGCAGAGGCAAGCAGAAGGCGACGAATTTGCGGACAAAGAGTCGTTTGTCACCAATGCCTACAAGGAGCAGCAAGCAGAGTTGGCCAAAGCTGAAGAACAGCAGGACAAAGATGAGGCGCAGCAGCGAGCTTCGAGCAAGGGGATGGCCTCTTTCTATCGTGACATGCTCAACGATACAAACGCAGCCCGAGATGCGGCCATTGCTGCCTCTTTAGCAGTACAGTCCGCGAGCACTTCCTCGGCCGTTAAGCCGGCAAGTCCCGCAGAGGATTTCGAGCCCACCCGAGAACGAAGCGATGCAGACCTTGCGAGAGAAGCGAGAGACAAAGGACTCGAGGTGGAACTCAACGATGATAACCAGATCGTCGACAAACGCTCCCTTCTGAGCACCGGGCTCAATATCGTGTCGAAGCGGCGGAAGACCTTGGAGAAAGGTGGTTTGGCTTCGTCGGAAATGGATAGTAGTAGGGAAACGCGAAGGGAGCGCGATCAGAGACGTCGGGAGGAGTACGAGGCTCGAATGAATCGAGATGCGCACCGATCGCGACAGAGCGCGTTAATCGAAGAGCAGATGCTGGAGCTCGAACGCAAACGAGCAATCGAGGAAGAGGAGGAGAAGCGACGAGAGCGCAGCAAGGTGGATGCCAAGCGGAATGACAGCGAGGCCATTTCACAGGCAAAGCAGAGGTATCTGGAGCGCAAAAAGCAGCGCCTCGCAGCTGTGCAAAGTTCGTCGTAGGGACCTGTCGTTACCGTTGCATTCATTTGTACTTGTACCTTATTCCAACAAAGTTCAGTCACCTGGGATCGGTCCAGCTGCGAAAGGCAGACGTGTATGAGACCCGTGAAAAGACGAAGTTGCTAGGATGGGTTGTATATACAGAGATGCTGGACGGATGTAGTGGTGAGTGGATATGAATCGCTGACGATCGCGGTGGGAATCAGTAGTCATCGGACTCGTTGAAAAATCCGGAGTAGGTGAGGATGGTGCCATAGACGAGACCACCGCCGGCGATGGACATCCAGCATGCGGTGGGTGCAATGACACCGGCGTGCGCCAGAGACAATGGCAGCGCAAAGCCGGAAACGATCATGACACCGGTCATAAAGTTGCCAAAATCGAGGAAGCCGCTGTTGTAGTCTGCTGAAAAGTCATCTGCGCCGGCGCAGCGAGCGCATAGGCTGTTTGGTAATGGAGTCATGACATAGATGATGGCAACAAGAAGTGGCAGCCAGTTGGACCACAGAGCGCAGGAGAGGATGATGAGCAGGAAGCCCAGTGCAAGCACGAAGGATAGCAGAATGATGGCTGTGATTCCAACAAGACAAGATATTCGACATGAGGCGAGTCAGCACATCAGTACATAGTTGAGCGTATCGTCAGCCATGGGAAAGGAGATTGGATTGGGTCGACTTACTTCGGAGTTCGGCAGCCATGATGGATGGATGGATGGAGGGGGCTCGACGAGCGCCGATTGGATGGATGACGCTAGAGACGCTGAATGCAGACAGCTGGAACGGTAAACTGGCCAAAGGACTTGGACGCGGTGGGTGGAGAATAGGACAAGTGCCCTGTTCGGATGTACGGATGTAGGCGACCGCTGGTGCACTTTGAGGAGCGGTTGACGGAGAATGCTGCGGATGAGAACAAGATGTATGCAGTTGGATACACGAGAACACGATGTCCGATAGCAACGCAACCATGCACGACCCAACTTGGACTGCATCCATGTGGAGTCGACGTTGCTGTGTGGCTACCGGCCGATTCGTATTGAACAGCACCTTCCTGTGCTGGTCTGCACCTGTCGAAAATCGTGATCGAATTGGAAAGTTGAAATTGAAATAAATAACATCGGAATTGAGCTTGCTGCTCAGCCTCCACCGTTGTAGGCAGTTGACTGATGGCCAAGCGGCGAGGAAGGGTTCAAACAGCACCAAAAAAAAAATTGCTTTTTTAGAAGTACAGGCGTGCCTAAAAAAGAGCTAGCAGCGCGCGATCCTCAGCTGCGTGCGTGTCACTATGGCTAGATTCAGGACCAGAAAAAAAAAAAAAAAAAAAAAAAAAAAAAAAGGAAAGAAAAGAAAAAGAAAAAGAAAAAGAAAAGAGGAAAAGAAGACAACTCTGCAGTGCAGTATTGAAAGTGTGGTGAGAGAAAGGCACAGCAGCGCGCTTTGGTGTTTGTCACACACAATTTTGCGCTCGCGACTGAGCCCACTTTGAATAGAATAGCAGAAGCAACAGCAACAGCAACAGCAACAGCAGCAGCAGCAGTACAGTACTGCGCAACGCGACGGCGACTGCAAATCAGCCAACTGTATGGACCGCACTCAACCTCGTCGGTCTTCTTTCCATGCAACCTTGACATCGATCCTCAACCACCGCAACGCGCTTCTACCGTTTCTGCATCATCGACCTTGCCATCATTCAACTTGAGTTGCCCATCATCTTGCATTCAAGTCTCGATTGCTTTCCTGCTGATCATCGTCCCGATAGCACAAAGGCTCGTACGACACTGGAGCATCTTCAGAGCCCACCCAAGATTGCTTCTTCGTTCGCCGCTAGCGCTTCCGCTTACCTTGCTCAACATCGTTCCGCCTCCAGCAACGCTAGCTACGCTGTTTTCACCGCCTCTCCTTCCGCTGGCTTGCCTCGCTCCCTTTTGCTCCGCCCCGCTCATCTCGCTCAACCCCACCTGCATCTGCCATACCGCCTTGCGCTCCGTGTCTTCATCATTTTCGCCATCGCCAACTTCCATTCCTAAGCTGCCCGGTGCTTGAGCATACCGACTCGTCTCGAGCGGTGGCCATTGTGGTTTCTACTTTGTCATCATGGCCAAGAGAACCGCCCCCACCACCAGCACCACCGGTCCCGCCTTTCCCCCCCTCGGCCTTGTCGTCGGTCCAGGCGCCCCAGCCGCCCACTCTCTCCACCACGCCTCCCCCTCGTACGCCAACCCCAGCTCAACCCCATCCGCTCAGCTTGGCGCACCTTCCGAGCCGCCCCCTGCGAATGGCTTGCCACCAGCACCCAACAAGTTTGATGTCAGCCAGGCTCAGCAATGCCGCTTGCAGGATGCGTATTGGTCCGATGAAGAGGTACGTTTTGCATCCCATCAGCGCCGAGTATCCAGTGCCACGAATCCATGCTAATCACCCCGCTTCGTAATTACAATCCCATCCCCATCAACAGGAGGATATGGACTGCCCCTTGTGCTTGGAGGAGATCGACTTGTCCGACGCCAACTTCAAGCCATGTCCCTGTGGATATCAGATTTGCCGATTCTGCTGGCATCATATCAAACAGAATCTCAACGGTCGATGCCCAGCATGTCGTCGAAAGTATTCAGATCAGACCGTCGAGTTCAAACCTATGACCGCCGAAGAGATCAAAAGGCTGACACAGGCAAAGAAACAGAAAGAGAGGGAAAAGAAGGAGTTGGAATCCATGAACCGCAAGCATCTGGCCAATATGCGTGTGGTGCAGAAGAACCTCGTCTACGTCGTCGGTCTCAGCTCCAAACTCGCCAAGGAGGAGCTCATCCCTACACTACGCAGCAACGAGTACTTTGGTCAATACGGTCGTATCTCGAAAATCCTGATCAGCAAGCGCAACACCGCCTCCAAGCTCGTCATGGGCACTTCAGAGACTGCGCTAGGCGTCTATGTCACATACCACCGCAAGGAGGATGCTGCCAAAGCCATCGTTGCCATCGACGGCAGCAAGGGAAGCGATGGTCGCATCATCCGCGCCAGCTACGGAACCACCAAATACTGCACAACCTACTTGCGCAATCTGCCATGTACCAATCCCGGTTGCACATACTTGCATGAGCCTGGCGAGGAGGCCGACAGCTTCACCAAGGAGGATCTCTCCACATTGCGACATGCCGCCAAAGACACCGAGCACAAGATCAAGCCCGCTTCCTTGGGCATCACACAACCGCCCAAGCGCTCCGACTTCCTCGGCAGCGCAGATGTCGAATCGTCGGCGCTGCCAAAGACCGCCTCGTGGGCTTCTGGCAAACCGATGTCGACCGCACCTTCGTCTGCCTCCGTGGTCGTCGGCAGTCCCTTCCGTGATTCGGATATGCCTCCGCTCTCCGCAAGCTCAGCATCGGCCTTGGCAAGGAAAGCAAGTGCGCAGAAGCCCTCCACCCCTAAGGTACAGAAACAATCAGCGTCCAAATCCAAGCTTGCCCTTGCCAGTGATCGGCCCGACTCCCCAGCAGGCTTTGCCACAGATTCGCCAAGCACATCGCAGCCGTCCTCCCCCGTTCTCAGCCGCGCAGTCCCGGTCTCGGTGGGCGATGCCGGTCACGCTGCATCTTCGACGCCTCGCAAGGAGCAGACAGCGCTCGCAGGAGCTTCCAAGACCGCCGTCACAGACTCACCTTTGCCTCCGCCCCCGGGACTCTCCAAAGCCTCGCCTCCACCCGGCCTCGGACATTCGGCTTCGAGCACCGACTCCCGACCCGCCACGCCTCACACCGACAGTGACCACCCCAAGTCGACCTACCAGCCATCCTCGAGCGCACAGGCACTCCTCGACGACATGCTTCAGAGACGCGAGGCGCAGCCTGCCATGGTCAAGCCCAGCCCATTCCCGGACTTCGACGATGCCCTGTCCAGCTTCCAGGACGGCGATTTCTCGTTCAACTTGCCCGCCAACTCGCAGCTTCCCAGCAACGACGGTCCCTCCGAGCTCACCAGCGCTTTCACCACCTTCAGTCCCTTTGGGGCACCGCCTGGCGTTCTAGCTGCGCACGCAAGTCTCGGCACAACGGCTACGCCACCTCCCGGTATCGTGAGGGCGCCCAACCGCAGTACGACAGCATCGCCAGCTCCACTCAGCTATTCGGGCTCTTTCGATCCCTTTGCACCCGGGGCTGGCGAAACGATCAAGGAGGACGGCAGCTCTTTCGCCGACAGCGTGTATCCGACCACGTTCAACCTCGCCGACCAGACGAGGAGGATGCTTGGACAGGACAGCTTCGTCGGAGGCGGACACAGTGGAGTCGGACCGGAAGAAGCAATCGAAGGAGGAGGCGATGCATCGAAGCGGGCATCGCGCTTCGACTTTGCCAAGCGCAAGGAATCGGATTCCTTCATGACGGCATCGCCGTTGCGAACGCAAGTGATGCAGGGCTTCCGTGATGGAGACGGCTACGGCGCTGGCAAGGATGTGACCAGCCTGCTTGGCAGCGTCTTTGACCAGGATAACTCGATGAGCCGCATGAACGGACTTGGCGACGCAGGTGCCGCTGCGCCTTTCGGTCGCGATACCAACGCTTTCCCTGGCATGGGCCTCAACCGACCTCCTCCCGGCATCGGAGGCCCCGGCTTTGGAAGTCGCTTCGGCACCAACACACCTCCTCCCGGGATTTCGGCGCCAGCCAGTCGTCAGCAGCAGGCTCTGCTTGCCTCGTTGCATCAGTTGGGCGGTAGCAGCCTCGGCAATGCGTCCGATTCGCTGCAGCAACCGCAGCCGACTGCGCTCAGCAATGGTAGCGGCGCCAGTTTCCTCGCCGAACTTCAGCAGCAAGCGGCGCAGCGAGCGCAGCAACAGGCCCAATTTGCATCAGGCACCAGGGATCACGCCGAGAACCGACCCAACGGCAGCGGCAACGGCAATCCCTCGGAACCGCTGTTGGCTCAGCTGCTTGCGGGCCGTCGCCCTGGATATGGAGCTCAGCCTGGTTCGGGAGGCGCTGACATGCCGTTCAGTGATCCTGCCATCATGTCGATGACGCGTGCTCAGGTTCAGGCCGCTCAACAGCAGCAGCAGCAACAGTTTGGCGGCAACCGCTATGGTGCGGGCATGGGAGGGTTTGGCGGCTCCTTTTCGCCGTTTGACCAGCTTGCCAACGCCAATGCTGGCTTTGGATCGGGTCCGCAGTTCAACGACCACCAACGCTTCATGCAGCAACAGCAACAGCAACAGCAACAGCAGGGGCAGGGGCAGGGACAAGGTCAGGCTTCTGCGTATCCGAACATGTCGTGAGTTTGCCACCCGTCGGTCTCGTTTCCGACTTGCTCGCCGTCGTGTTGTTTGTTCCGTCTACTTGAGATAACTTTGCATGATTTTTTTTTCTCTACGCACGCAATACACAAATTCCATAGCCTCGGTCCGATTGTTGTAGCAGCGCTTTTTGAGGTTAGAGAGTGTATTTCAAGAAGATGTAGGGTAAGGGAAAAGCGGGGGGGGGGGGGGGAAAGAGAGGTTTAGCGTGGTGGAGCGGGTGGGCCGCCGCCGCCGCCGCCGCCGCCGGCCATCATTTTCATCATATTGGCGAGACCACCGCCGAGACCGCCTGCGCCGCCGATGGTTTGCATCATTTGCTGCATCTGCGCCATGCTAGGCATGCCGCCTGCGGCTGAGGCTGGACCTCCACCGCCACCGCCCATCATGTTGGCGAGACCACCTAGACCGCCAAACCCACCCAAGCCACCGCCCATGCCTGCTAAGCCTTCGGGGATGTTGCCGGACTGAATCTGCTGTAGCAACTTTTCTCGTCCGCCTGGTTGACGAAGTTGGGCCTTGATTTCGGGTGGAAGGGCATTCTGCATCTGCATGACCTGTTCGCGTGACATGCCCGGTGGTAACGTACCGGGTGCTGGCATCTTTCCTTTGCCACCAGCCCCCATACCCTGCATCTGCTGAAGCCAACCCGACTTGCCAAAGCGAGAACACATCTGTGCCACCATCCTATACTGCATGAGAAACTCCTCGACTTCTTTGACCGACGTACCGGATCCACGTGCGACCCGGCGGGCTCGTGCGGTCATGCGAACCTTGGGTTGTGGCTTTTTCTTCTTCTTGGTCTTGGCGGCGGCTGTCGAGCTCTCTGCCACGGCGACCTCCTTGGAATCGGCTGCAGGCGGCTTCTTGGATCGAACGGGGGCCGTAAAGAGGCGACCATCACTGTCGAGCTCCTCGGCAGTCATGGCATCGGTGATAAACATCATGCGCTTCATCTTGTTTCCAGCGGCTTCATCGTCGCCACCAGCGCCACTGAGCATCTGGCCCATGCCCGGAATCATACCTGCAATCTTGCTAAGCGGGCCCATGCCCATGATGTTGGAGAGCTGCTCCCTCCAATCGCGAATGCTAAAGATGCCGCCCTCTCCGATCTTTTTGAGCATCTCCTGTTGACGCTCCTGTCCACCGTTCATCTGCATTTCCTCCATCTTGTCCATGAGACCGCTGATATCACCCATGCCGAGCAGCTTGGAGATGAAGGGCTGGGCGCGGAAAGGCTCGAGATCAGCTGCGTGTTCACCGGTACCGATGAACATGATGGGGGTCTTGGTGGCAGCGACGGCCGAGATGGCACCACCACCCTTGGCATGACCGTCGAGTTTGGTGACGATGATGGCGCCGTAGCCGGCAGCCTCCTTGAAGGCACGCGACTGAGCCTCGGCAGCTTGACCGATGTTGGCATCAAGCACCATGATGGTGAGATCGGGCGTGACGGCAGCATCGATCTCCCTCATCTCGTCGAAGAGCTCTTGCTCTTGCTTGTGACGACCCGAGGTATCGACGATGATGACTTCGAAGCGGTTCTGCTTGAACTGGGCGACACCGGCAGCAGAGATGGCGACAGGGTCGGTTTCGGTGTAACTACCGTAGAAGGGGACATTGATCTTGCTTGCGTTTTGCTTGAGCTGGTCGAAGGCACCGGCACGGAAAGTGTCGGCACAGACAAGACCGGTCTTGAAGCCGCGCTTCTGGTAGTAGAGGGCGAGCTTGGTGCACGAGGTGGTCTTACCAGAACCCTGGAGACCGACAAACATGATGACGTTGGGCTTGCCTTTCTTGGGCTTGAAGATATCGCCAGGCCCGGCGTTTGCGGAGGGTACGACAGCGCCCGATTCGTCATCGGTTTTGGACTGGCCGTGGAGAGGATCGACGAGGGCTACGAGGTGATCGAAGACGGCCTTCTGGACACGCTGACGGCGTTGGGCATCGGACCAGTTGGCGTTGGCCTTGTCGTTGAGGAGGGTAGTGACCTGTGTTTTGACCTGCGAGCGGAGGTTAGCCACGAGCTTGACATTGACATCAGCCTCGATGAGAGCATTGCAGACGGATTTGAGGAGCTGGTCGATGGAGGCAGCGTCGACGGTGGGCACTTTGGAGAGATCCTGAAAGGCGGTGTTGATACGCCTGCCGAGATCCGAGAGAACCATGTTGGGCAGCTGTGAGTCCTCTTTAGGGACAATGGAAATGCTGCTTCTGGTGGTGGCGACAAGAGAAGCGCAAGCAGCTACGAGAGCATTAGCCTGTTCATTCGCCGATTCGCGCAGGCAAAGCGTGGGGTCCAATGGTGCAACAGCGTCGAGCGCCGCCGTGACTTTGGGCACAGACGGACGAATTGGCGTCACGTGGATGCACCATTTCTTCACAGTGTTGATGGTACAGTTCTAACATTTTCAGAACTTGACCTCGTCCTCCACATCCACTTTGGCTTCCGTATGCTTCTTTTTCGCCATGCCTCGTGGGCGACACAAACAGGAACGGTGCCGAAGTTGCGCTGGGCATGGACGTCATGAGTACGACCAGGCCCCATCGAGGGATGCTCTGGTTGTGGACAGGGGCACGACAGAGCCACAGTGAGCCAGCACCAAGGGTAGTAACGACAGACGATGCAAGAACAAGCCAAGCGTTGGGCTGTGCATTGCCTGAGACTGCCGAAATGGATGCCGCTCTTGCATTGCAGTGGTGCACGCGCGGCTCTTGCATCGAGGCAACCAAATGAGACAGTAGTGTAGACAATTAATGTTCATCTTGGCTCTTGTGGCATCGAGACCCCATTGTGTCATGCTACTGTATGTCTTGGCTAGCAAGTCCATGTGTTGCTCGCAGTCTGCCAAGAAATTGGTGTTGCAACATCAAGCGGTAGTTGAAGGCTGTGGGAGCGTGAGCTGCATGGAAAGGGAAAGGGTAATTCTCGACAAGCTGTGCATGTCGAGCAAAGTCTTGTCAAATGTCAATAATATAGTTAGTGTCGCACTGCCTTGCAACAAGCGATTCTGCATATGCTCTCATTTCCTCGTAGCTGCCTTCCTTGCACTTTGGCAACTGTCTGCAGATCAACTCGCTCTTCCGCAGCCATTCCGCTCATTGCCAACTGCACCTGCACCTGTCGCCCAGCCTCTCGGTTCTTCTACGCTCGCCACTCGACGCAGCTCCACAGACGTCATCCTTCTCCGACTGGCTGTCTTCGTACCTCCTCACTTTGTAACACCTACCTCTTCGTACTGTAAGTATCCGACCACCACCACAACTCCCTCGTCTCCACCATCATCACATCCACAGCTTGGCT
Organism: Anthracocystis setariae; assembly: GCA_928724745.1. Taxonomy (NCBI): domain Eukaryota; kingdom Fungi; phylum Basidiomycota; class Ustilaginomycetes; order Ustilaginales; family Ustilaginaceae; genus Anthracocystis; species Anthracocystis setariae. The sequence continues at coordinate 342,897 of CAKMXJ010000039.1, read as the reverse complement.
TCTTCAACGTCAAAGCTCTTGAGCGCAAACATCAGCAACGTCTCTGTTCGCCTATACCATCCTCCTTGTAGACATGCTCTCACTCCAACCTGCTCACCCGCTCTCCTCCTCTTCCATTCACCATCAGCACAGACCATCCCTCAAGCGTCATCACTGCTCATCTCATCCATCCCGCGCTCTTTGCCAACGTAGGAGAATGTCCACGGCGCCATCCATCCCCTCCAGCTCCGGCAGGCTCAAAGACGATCTAGCCAAGCTCGTACATCAGATCCACAAAACAGCAACCATCCACAACATCACAAATGACTCTGGCGTCTCCTTGTCGGATGATGCTACCACCTTCGCACCTCAATTCGGAACCAACACCACGCGTCAAGCGACAGGTAGCTCCGTAGCAAGCACCATCACTCCCGATTCCGCTCCAGCCCGTTCCTCTACTGTTACGCTCGACGCTGGCGCTGGCTCCCATTCCAAACCACTTTCCGACATGCCAGCCCCTCTTGTACTTCCCAGTCTCGGTGCTGGTCTTCCGCTCTCCGGTGCTACAGATGTCGTCGCTTCCCCTTCCACCCTCAAAGCCAGCGAGCCCTTCTTCCAGCCAGAGTCGTCATCCCGTCCCTCCTTCTCCCTCTCGCCTTCCACTTCTCACGACTTTGAGCTCAACGACTTGTGGGATAGTCTCGCCAGGCAGCTCAAACCCATCGCCGATATCTTGCGTTCCGGACGACACCGTACGCCTCTTGGCACCTCCCGACTTCCAGCCGACTGCGTTTCCGCACTCCAGCTCTGGCTCTGCACCCTTTCCGCCACCTCGAAACAAACCCCCAGCAATCACATCCTCGAAGCAGCCATCGAGATCTTCCGAGTGCTCGCCAACTTATGCATCGACCACGACGCCAACCGCTCCCTCCTCGACGGTCTCAATGCCGCGCCCACCATCCTAGCTGCCGTTTCGGCACTATTGCGCAAGCACGACCAATCCAGGTCCACCGCGCTCTTCTCGGTCAAATCGCTCAGCTTTCTGCGTGCCGCCATGGGTGCCGTACTCAACATGCAGCTCGAGCACATCGCCACACGCCAGTCACTCGCCAGCGTTGACTGCATCGTCACGCTCACATCCGTAGCATCCCATCCTCGCATCTACCTTCCTCATCTGTGGAGCTTGCCGCCATCTGTCGAGCTTGAAAACGACAGCAGTGCGGTAGACAAGCTCAAGATGGGCGCCACTGTCGCCAGCTGGGCTTGGCGAGTCGTCCAAGACATTTTTGACGATGCAAACGAGGACAAAGAAGCACAGCCGGGCACTCCTTCCGATGAGATGCACGACCAAGACGACCTCGTACCCTTGGACGTGCGCTCTATCCTTGCACATCGCTGCTTTGCTAGCCTCCTTCGTCCGCTCTCGCTCTATGCTCTTCCTGTCGCCAGTCTCGAAGCTTCAAGAGAAGAGCGCCGCCTCGATATGGACCAAGATGACATTGACGAATTCGTCGACTCGGATGCCGAGATCACGCAGACCGTCGCAACTCTGCTCGAGTCTTGTGCAGCCGACGACCACGAGTTCAGGCAACGCGCCGTTCGACCTTTTCAGGCCGATGTCGAATCCGTCGGCCAGCCAAACCCCTTGCTGTTCGAGACGAGCTACCGTTCGGGTCTGGATGTGCTCATGGCGTTCGTCGAGAAGGCGGAGCTACCGCACGCATGGGTCGAAGACGCTGATGCAAGCACTGCATCCGAAGAAGACGTGCAGGCAGCCGACGAGATGCGCAAAGCCTTTGCACAGGTAAAAGCTTCGGCCGCACGAGCCGTGGTGGCCGTGTCCGGAGACGACTCCAACATGGCCGAGCTCTTCGGCAGCTCCTCGGGCTTGATGGATCGTCTCAAGGCATGGATCCGCTACGATGCCAAACAACGAGACGACTTGGTCAGCTGCGGCATGCTCGCTCTCGGCAACCTAGCTCGCAGCGATGTACACTGCCTCAGCTTGGTGCAGGAGCACGGCCTGGCCCCCTTCCTCGCCTCGCTTCTCAGCCAAGCCGACGACATCAAGGTGGCGCACGGACTGGTTTCGCTCCTCAAGAACCTCTCGATCCCGGCTCCGAACAAGGCCGTGATTGGCCAGCTGGGTGTGGTCAGCGCAGTGACCCGATTCATGGGCCGGGACAAGGACATGGTGCAACCTCTCCAATTTGCGACTGTCGGTCTTCTGAAACACTTGTGCTCCGGAGTGACGGAGAATGCTGTACGACTCATCGAGGGCGAGGCGGGTGACCCATCCACACTCAATGCGCTGATGGACATGATCTCGCGGATTGACGATGTTCCCACCAAGATGGAGGCGACGCGGGTTCTGGTCAATGCAGTCAAGAGCGTTTGGACGAGCGCCCGCAGCAGCGGCGATGCCCCGGTAGCGGACGACGCGATCGCCTCTGCGCGTCGCAAAATCGTGCGCAGGGATGTGGTGCAGGCGCTGGCCGAGATGGTGCGAACCAGCCCCAAGTATCCGGTGCTCGTCAACGAGGGAATCATTGCGCTGACTTTGGTGGGAAGTGAGCGAATTGGTGCCGAGCTTGTCAGCTTGTCACTGCTCTCGGAGCCCACCAAAGCTAGCGTCCAAGCGGACGAGGATGAGGAGATGGATTCGGACAGCGAATCTCCAGCTTTACGAGCACCGCGAAGACGATCGACAGTGGACAGCACGGCATCGGCTTCGTCCGACCCGCTACCGGCTCCTGATTGTGCGCTGGACATGGTGGATCTGGTGTTGGCGCGACGAGACGCGCGCATGCCCCCTCAATTCGCATGCAATGCTTGTGCCCTCGTTCTCAGTCTCTGCCACGCTACGCAACGCAGCACGGCCGAGTCGAGTACAGGAGCGATTGGACAGGATGCTGTCAAGCGTGTTGCTCGCAAGACCAAGTCGGCGCTGGAGCGTCTCAAGGATCACGGGCCGACCGAAGCGCTTACGCCAGCCGCTGATGCGCTCGAAGCCGTCTGTGCAGTCTGCACTTGAATTACAATCTAGCGATGCCGTGACAGTACCACGTTACGCAACCGAATGCTGAGAGGCTGCAGTTTGTGTGAGGCGAGGTTGAGCTAGATCTGGTGGATGGAAGAATCGGATCGGGGCAGCCCGATCTTGAACATGCTCGGCGTGACTATACTGTAATAAAAACTCAAAATCGAAGTGAGTTTGGTTGTCAAGAAAATGCGATACGACGAAAAGGCAAATTTGGGATTTTAAGTGTACAGTTACTGTACTGTATAGTGCTGTGGCTGTACTGCCCGTGTTTCGCAATTATTTAATTGTTGGCAAATGCAGGTCGGAGCAAATTATGGAAAGAAAGGATTGACGTAGGCGTGAGAGCTGCAACGATCTGGCACAGATCGGCGCAGCAGCATCGATTTGAAACTTGAGCCACGGAAGCGGCCCTTCACGCTGTCAAGCGACGCTCGTTGTTAATGAAGCGCGCTATTTCGGCCAGCGCGGGAGGGCGATGCTGCTGCTACTCTGTAATATTTGCTGTTCCTCTCGACAACATCACGTCGCTCGCAACGTTGGCCTCCCTTCTTCTCATCACCATCATCACCCTCTCCACGGCGTACCAGCTCGTTTTCCTCCTATCACCTGGATCCTGGATCACCAGCATCCTTTCTTCACGAGGCTCAGTGGCTCAGTAACGCGACCCGTCTTCCATCATTCGACCCCACTCTTCCCCACACCAGCCTTAGACAAGCCTCATAACACGTCGAACCTCATTCTTCGGTCCACCCACCAATCCAACCATTCGCAGCTCAACATCCGCTCGCTTCTTCTGCTCATCATCTCACTGTCACCTCAACTATGTTGCCCAGATTCGCCTCGACACTCTGCGCAACGCTTGCGATTGCCTCGTGCGCGCTTCCATCCGTATCGGCCCAGTTTCAAAATGTGACCGCTCTCTTCGGCACCTGGTCCTCTGGCTCTCAAAACGTCACTACGGGCCTCGAGTTCTTCAACCCGATCAACCAAAAATTCATCCTCCCTGCCACCGCGGGCATCTCCTACTCGTTCGACGACCAGGGCCACTTTGAACAGTCCAAGTACCAGTTCACCTCGAATGCCGTCACCAATCGCTGCTTCAAGGCTTCGCTCATCTGGCAGCATGGCAACTACTCGCTCAACGCCAACGGATCCATCACGCTCTACCCGTTCCCCGCCGACGGCTACATCCAGGTCCTCGACCCTTGTGGCGCCCAAACCAGCGCCATCTACCACTACTCCGAGTTCGAGCTCATCCCAAGCTGGTACAATTACCAGGACAATCATCCTGGCTTCATGCCTGCGGGCACCAGCGCCTATGCTTTGCAACTGTCTCGCTTCGATTCATCCAAGATGCCGTTGATGTGGCTCAAATCCAGACCGCCCAACATGTTACCCACCAAAGAGCTCTTCCAACAGCCGCTCAACGCTGTCAGTCCAGATGCCTAACCAAAAGGCCATCCTCTATCTCGACACCCTCCTCTCATGGACCATTCTTTCCCCCCCCCCCCCTTCGTATACCAAATTACATCTCTCCCTAGTTCTTCTGCGCCATCTTCTTCCTCGTATCTCTCTTTTGTATGCATGTTTCGTCACAATTGCAATTGGCTGGCTTCGTTTCTGAACTCTTTGGTCATGATGCAGCGGCGCTACGGTTTGCATTTTCATTGAATGGGATGGGTGAGCATGAGGATTCGGTGTGCAGGCCGTTTGGCTATGTGGATGTCGGTGGGGTTCAATCGGTCTGCTTCCATGCATGCGTTTCCTCGGCAGACAATTGATTTGGGGTAGTTACTTCGTCGTCGCTGTCGTCGTCACTGTCGTCGTCGTCGATGGAGAAGAGATCCTCTTTATGCGCTCGAGGTTGGCTGAGCGGATCCGAGGCTGGTTTCGAGCCGGATGCTGCCGCCTTGTTGTTCGACCGAGAAGCGTAGGATTGAAAATCGACGCTGTCATCCCAAATGTCGTTGTCGAACCTAGCCTTCTTCTTGCTCGCACCAGCACCGCTGCTGGCTGTTGTGCCGTTTTGCTGCTTGAGACTCGACCTTGGTACGTTGGTTCTTGCGGCGGGTTGAGCAAAGTCGACGTCGTCGTGCTCTTGCGCATCGTCGAGATCGCCGTAGTCTTCAATGTCAAGCGGAGCATAGAGGCGTTCGAGTTCCCTCTTAGCACGATGTCGCTTCTCGACATGGTAGCTGAAGAAGAGACCCAAGCTGGAGCCGAGTAGGTTGGCGATGATGTCTCCGAGCTGGAACTCCTTGTAAGGCAGGAGGGATTGCACGATTTCGCTGCCGATGCCGCCGACCAGGAAGCAAGTGACGCCGGTGAGGATGAGCGATGCGTTACGCCAGAGGTACGAGGCACGTGCCGGCTCATCCACATCCCAGATCATGTAGAACATGGCAGTGGCTAGGAAGAAGCACACAAAGTGCAGGATCTTGTCGTTGATTCGGATCCATGTCTGGCCGCCTGGATGGAAGCCGAGGATGCCGAGGAACGTTAGGTCTAGGATATTGAGCACAACGAAAGCCGGTCGGATGCGAAGAGGAACAAGTGGAGGATGTGGAGATGAGGCAGAGGAATTCGCCAGCGTGATGCGGACAGAGCGCAGCAGGACGGTCTTCAGGATGGAAGCGCGAACCGACAACGAGCCTGTTGCTGGCGAGATGAGATCTGACAGATCTTGGCGTAGCCGTGACCAACCAGACGAAGTCTCGAGACGTGGCATGCTGAAACGTGCTTCCGGCGCCTAATGCTCGATCCAACTTGTCTGCGATTGCTCCTCCTCGCAATCTTCGGTGCCTTGGAGGTGACGCTCCGGTCGATCAGCAACAGTGGCTGGCTAGATCGATGCTGTGTGACAACTGCAAGTCGAAAGCTTGGTGGCGCAATGTTGCGCAACGGGCGGGATGTGCTGAAGCGTGCGAGATGAAAAGGCAAGATGAGATGCAAGATCAAAAGAGGGAGGCCCCTTGACAGGCTTGGCCAAAGCTTTGCTTGCAATTTTCCATAGACAGGATCAGCACCGCCGCGGTTTTGTCTAAACCCAACTCGATCCCTTCAGGGTCCAACGCTCACACCAACCAAGCTCAATTTCAGCCACTAGTGCATCTACCTCTACTGCTCTGCTGCAACAGCCGTTGCCGGGCACTCTTCCATACTTCCTATCCTTCCTTGCATTTCGATGTCAACTTTCAATCCTCCGTCTATCCAAACGCAGCATTCCCGATCGAATCAGGCATCAAGCCCGAAGACGTCGCACTTCACCGTCTTGACATCGCAGTCGAATCGACTAGCTTCTCATGTCATCGCTTAGGTTAAGGTACGCAACGATTCAATCTGAAGGTCATAGATTCAGATGACTTTTGAAAGAGAGGCTATCCGAATGTGAATGTGAAAAAGACGAGTTCTGGTCGTGATCCGCGTTCAGGGGTTGCTGAGACGAGGGTAGTGCTCCTTGAGACTGTCCCGTGCGTTGGCAGGGTGACCCGACCCATCTCCTTGCTCTTCACTGAATACTCCCACCAAGTGCTCCGGCATGGGCTCCTTCACCACCGTCCTCTCCTGTGTAATGGTGATAGCCGGCCCATGCCTCTCCGTCTGGGCCTCAACATCCTCGTTGGACCCGGTAGCAAAGCTCTTGATCTCTCCGGGTAAGTGCGAATGTTTGCCAGTTTCTGCCGAGTAGCTGAGCGAAGTGACTCTTTCGCCGGCATTGGTTGCGTCGTTCCAGCTTGAAGCACTCGTCAGCGCAAAAGTTGAGGTGGGCTGGCTCGGAGCATAGGTGGAGCGCTTGAAGAAGCGCGCGATCTTCTCTCCACTAAAGTTTGACGACATCTGAGAAGAGTTGACACCGCCTGGCTTGGGCTTTGCCTCTTCGGCAAGATTGACGTAGAGTCGCGTAGCACACATGACGCACACCGTGGCACTGGGAACAGCCGCGATGAGCGACATCATAGGGTTCACGTTGGCTAGCGTGAGTCCAGTGACGAGCGCATTGATCAGGAAGGTCAAGACGAAATACTGGATGCCTTGTTTGATCAGCACTTGACCGATACGAGAGCCACCGCTCATGCGAACCACGCCGACAATTGTCAAGATCATGACAATCAGGTCAAACGCGATGGTAACGACATACTTGATCGCGTACTTTGTCGAAATGTATTGGATGGTGCACTGTCCCTCTTGCCATTCGAAGCCTGTTGCGGGTGTCCAGACGGCGACAATGTCTGTCACACCCTCCATCCAGGCGGCAAGCAAGCCGAGTGTCATGATGCTGAGTACCGCGGACACCGCCATCCTCGCCTTGCCAGTGTAGACACAAACCGCACGAAAAGCAAGTAGAACCGAAGACGATACCGCGATCCATCCCATCTGCACCTCGATCCACTGCATAAGGCTGTGACAATTGATCGATGTGTTGGCTAAGAGCAGAACCATGCAGCAGGCCAGGTAGCTCCACATGCAGATTTTGCTGAAGAGGTAGGGGAGCTGAGGCCATCGGTGTTGACGCCTGCCAAGGATGATGGACACGTCAAAACTGAGGTATCGGAGCGTGTCGGAAGCAAAGATGCCGATGCAGAAAAACATGATGCACACCAGTGCATAGTGGGTTTGCAGCGTGACAATGGGGCTCGACCAATCGGGCATCTCGGGCAACGAGTTAGCGTCTGATCGTGCAGACGAGAATGGGAAAACGCGTAAAGGAAAGAGCTGATACGGAGGTCAAAGAGAGTTGGTTGGTTTTTGCTGAACTGGTGTTCGCTGGATGGAGCGATGATCTGGACGGGTTTATGCAGTAGTAGTCGTAGATCGTCCAAGAATTTGTACTTGTAGAGCAACGAAGCTTTTGTCAGATGACTGTACTGTACTGTACTGTACTGTACTGTACTGTACTGTACTGTACTGTACTGTACTGTACTGTACCGTACTGGAGCTGCGCGAAGGACCGTTCGGAGACGTCGAACGACTGGAGATGCTTGTGCTGTTCGAGATATCTGCGAGGCCAATCGCGGTAGTCGCTGTGTCTTATAACTGTGCAGGTCCAAACGTCGCTCAGACCCCTTCACTCACCGCATGAGTCTTCTGGAGCAGGTCGGGGTATGAACATGAAAGATAAAGTAATAGGCAGTTTGTGACAAGAATCATAAAGATTCGCCAAGGATGGCGTGGCTTCGTCAAGGAAAGAAAGAGAGAGAGGGGGGGGGGGATTGCGAGCTCAGCAACGCCACAAGCCACAGAATCTAGAGGCTAGCGGACAAGCCACACGGATCGCACTGAAGCATGGAAAGGGACTAAGGCTAACCAAATGAAATTTTAAGGCTAGAAGAGCGCGATGGGCGGGTATCAAGGTGAGGGTAACGAGGTCGCATAGAGACATGTTTCATTCCAGATCTAGCCCTGAAACGAGGGTCGTCGGACCGGCCTCTCGACCTGTCTGTCAGACATTGCCAAGTTTGAATTTTCCCGAACCAGCCATATGCGGAAAGGCTTTGTGTTGCTGATCGTGTTGCTGTGCTGAGCTTGGCTGTACTTTTGGCCATTTTGCCAACAATTCGGATTCAGACCACCGCGACTACGCATGTATCCATCCGCGTCCTTCCTATGTTCAGCTCCCAATCCGTTCGACAGACTGTGCGCGAGGGCCTTGTCGGCAAGCCGGATCGTGTGCGGTCGGTCTATGTTGGTGGCTGATGGCTTAAATGTCATTTGGTTGCGAAACCCAAAAACTCCGACATGGGACACCTGAGGCGCCGGAAACAGAGACTCTGGATCCGACCGATGCCACATGCAGAGCGCACAGATATACTATATACTGCAGCGAGACGATCAGTGAAACGCAATCGAGTACATCGTCTCAAGTACGGCATCCGTCAGCACGAGCGCATCTTGCCAACCGAGTGGGCCAAATTCAAACATGCTTGTGATCTTGTATGCGTTTGCAGTCGAGCACCCTTGTTCCTTTTCAGCCTTGTGAGGCATCGCTTGAGGATTCTGCCATGGTCGAGTATGTCTCGGAGACCAGGTGACGGCAAATTCAAGTCGCCGCTAGGTGGTTCAAGCCTGAAAGCTTGTGTCTCGCCAAGACGCGATACTGACTCTGCTCAGGCGAAAGTTGGATCACATTCCTTCCAGCCGCGCTGAAACCCAGCTCATTCAGCTCATTCCGACTGAAACCTTGAGATCTAGCCTTGTGACCTTGGAGCATCCTGGCCCCACAGTTTTGATGGTTTCGCATTTTTGCTCTTTCTTCCTCTCCTCTCCCTCCCTCTCCCTTTCTCTTCGTCATACATCCGCTTGACTTTCTTCCGGCCAATCATGCCAAAGTTCAATATGCGGAACGTGACATGGCGGACACCGATAGGATTCGCGCCGCCACAGGCCGAAAGCCGTGAATGCCAAGCTGTCGAATTGCCACGACATTCATGCCCATAAAGACCATCGAGCCATACGCGCCGGACCTGTTGCGTTCCAGAGAGGTTTCGCGGCTTCGATTAAAATCCTACCCCTAACCATAACCATCTTTGGGCGATACTTCCACCCATCCTTGCTCAACTTCATCTTCGACTGCACCAAACTTCTTCACCAATCACATTCGAGCGTTAGCGTTTTTGGTTGGTTGTTCGCAGATCGATGTTTTGCTTTGCATTTGCAAGAGTGGAAAAGAAGGCAAAAGGTATGGTGAAAATGGTAGACGGATATGCTGGAGTGGAAAAGGGGAATTCTCCAGAATGGAGCAAAGGTGGGTGGGTGGGTGGGTGTGTGTGTCCAAAGGACGATTAGTGAGTTAAAAGATTGGATGCTATCCTATGCTAAGTGATGTTGTGACGGTGACCGACATGAATGCTACAACTGCAGACAGAGAAAGAGAAAGACGTTGCTACTTATACTGATACGAGAAAGCAAAGGGGAATCTTCAGTCCGGTGATCTTTTCGGTTGTCCATCCTGACGCTCCTTCAGGCCAGGAATGTCTTGGCATCATCGGCACGCACCAGGCGCACCAACGCAGCTCAAGTCATCATCTGCCGTTCAAGGAGCAGGAATGCGACTCAACCCGGATCCCGAGGGAAAGAGGGAAGGGAGAAATGGAGCAGAGAGAGAGGGGGGAAGGGGATCTAGTACGCTGCCGAGGGCTGATTGCCGCCGAGCATTCTAGAGAGGAGATTCGAGCTGCTTCGAACGCTGCGCATCGAGTGCGAGGTAGGCAGATGTGCTTGGCTTGGCTGCTGCATGTCAATGTGCGAGGAAGAGCCCTTCTTGAGACTGGAAGGAACTGCTTGAGCGAGGTAGCGATGCATGATGGAGCCAGGCTTGTGACCATCAAGGTCCTCGCCGTTGGCGACCATTACCGGAACCGATTGACTGGAGGGCAGCCCAGATACGGAATGCTGCTGCATTCGTGCATCGAGCCCCTCATGCTCGAGGTACTCATCTTCGTAGTCATCGTAGTCTTCGGCCGATGACGAGGACGAACCATTGTCATCGGTCAGATCAGCTTCGGATGAGGTGGAGCTGGAATTAGACTCCGCAGAGTCCTGTCGCGTCATGAGCGAGGACGACTGGTGGCTGTACATCTCCTTCGGAGAGGCATCCAGCGAGTCAGGCGAGTCGTAAGCAGACGAGCGGCGATGCTGCTCGTAGCGTGTTGCCTCGCTCTTCTGGTTCCAGCAAGGCACCTCGGAAGCGGGGAGATTGCGGAGATGAACACGGCGCTCGCTAGCACGAACGTAACGCTCGCGCTCGCGGCCACAGTCGAGACCACGAAGGTGCATCTCGCGACGACCAGCCTCGGCACGCGTCTCGACCCGACGGAAGAAGGGGGCAAAGTGAAGCATGAGCTCCTCCTCCTCGATACGAAGATCGTAGTCGAGAAGGTAGAGAAGCTGCTTCTCCATGAGGTTGACCTCGGCTTGAGAGAAGAGAGCAGCGTACTTGGTCCAATGCTTGTTCTTGGGCGATGAGTCGTTGAGGTACTTGGCGGCGACGATGAGGGTGGCAAGGAAGACACGGTGACGAGTGCAGTGCATGCCCTTGGCAACGCGTGGAAGCCTGGACCTCAATCGCTCGAGGTAGACGAGGGTGCAAAGAAGGGTGGGGACCTGGACGTTGGACCTCTCTACGAGCAGAGCGATGAAGGTCTCCAAGCTGGGAAGGCCGTTGACCTCGAGCTTGCCCGCAGGATCGGCTTCGGCCGAGGCGATGGACCGGGTTGGCGTAGCAGGGGGCGAGTCGGGGGAATGTGTTGAGCCGCACTGGATCACGTGTGCAGCCTGGTTAGCAAGGTAGACAACCATTTCGCGAGTGACGGGGCTCTTGATGAGATCAGTGATGGCGGGGTTGTGAACAAGCTTGGGTATCAAGCTGGCGGGGTGTCGGCGGAGAAAGCTAGAGTTGATGCCAGAAGCCGAGGTGGAAGCTTGTGAGGAAGCCATGGTGTCTGAACGGATGTGGTGGATGGTGGAAGAAAGAGTGTCGGGTTTAAGAAGGGGAGGAATGGATGGCGTCGGCAGGCCAAAGAAGAAGGAACGCGAGATCTACTGTCGAGAATGCTACCAAAGCAGCCCTTATGAAGCGATCGGAGGATGTATGCTTCGAGAGGCGTGCACTTGAAAAGACAATCCACAGCCAAACAAGGTTGATCGAGAAGAGACAAGTCGTGAGGAAGAGCCGAGACTAGACGTCGATGTAGATGGTGATGTTGATGGGAATCGGTGCTGGGAGTGGAGTCGCAGAAAGGAAGTGACACGACCAAACAAGAAGGCGGCGGAAGTGACTAGGTAGGGAAGAATGCTAAGCGAGGCGGAATGGACGACGAAGGCGTGGATGGTGGATGAAGCAAGGGGGGAGGTTGGGATCGGAATGGCTTGGTGTACTTGGTCGAAGCGAGGGGACTTATAAGGAACGAGAAGGAGCTGATAAGTGATGCACTGTAACTGTAGGTGTTGAGTGGGCGCAGGAGGGGCGGACGCGGTAAGGGACAGGAAGAAAGATCAAGGTTGTCAGGAGAGGTGGGGACGTGAAGCGAGGCGAGGCGAAGGGGCTGTGGATGCAGAGCGCATTGGAAGGGGGGGGCTGGCTGGCTGGCTCGGGTAGCACAAAGCCACGCACCGCAACTGAACTCTCGACTCGAGTGGAAGAAGCCAAATGACAGCTTCAGCGACTTGAGCAGCGAACGCTTCCCGACTGCTGGAAGGAGGCATTCCAGCGGCGTTCAAGCGAAAGTGACGCCAAGGCCATGTCAAGAAGAACAAGGCGGAAAGAATCTTTGGACACATCGGCTTCGGCGAGGGTGGGAGTGTCGAGACAATTGTGGCAAAATACGAGTGAATGCAGGCCGAGGGAGGGAATGCACAAATGAGTGCCAACGCCGGACCAACCATAAGGTGGTCGAAACGTGTCCAGCCAAAAAAGGCTAAAGGAGGTGAGGGAGAGAAGAAACGGCGGGAGGAGCCCACCGAGGGATGTGACAGCAGATGCAGATAGCATGAAGAATTGGGGGGGGGGGAAAGTGTTGGATGCAAGGGAGCAGAGGGTTAAGGCAGCTGAAGTGCAGAAAGGCGAGACATGCACGCTGTCTTGACAGGTCCGAGATGCAGGTGCGAGGTAATGAAACGCTTTAGCCGAGCTGCAACGCGGAAACAGTGGTATGCAAGGCTGAAATCGATGGTTCGCAGTGCAGTACAGTACAGTACAGTACAGCAACTGTACTCGAAAAATTGCAGCTGCAGAAATTCAACTCCAGACGAGGTGCAAGCCGCCTGCCACGCTCGAGCACGGTGCAATGGGTGGGAAAAAAAAAGGGAGCAAGCGAGGCTACGGTACAATCCGCACGGGGTTTGACAGCAGGGTGGAAACCGTCGCTTCAGCTCAGACCCCGTTCACCACCATCCAGCCGAGCAGCTGGGCTCGCGGTGGCTTGCGCTCCAGTCGCCTTGTCCATCGCAATGTAGCAGCTGAAGCGGTTGGCAAATCTGATGCCGTCTCGTCCATCGCAACCCTGCTGCCCGCCCCTTGCCTACAGCTCGTTGCTCTCAGCTGGACACTGATCGCTCGGATCGTAGGTTGCAAGACACTTTGGCATGCAGTTTCGAATCGAACGGGAAAGATACTGGAACGCACAAATGAACGATCGATCGAAACGGTTTCGAGTGGAGAACGACGAGCCCGTGCGCTAAGACGAGTTTGTGATCCGCGACGCTGGTCTGGCTGCAAGTGAGAGCAAGATCGAGACGGGCATCGAATCGGAAGACTAAACCATAGTACAGTACGGTACGGTACGGTACAGTTCTACGCTTTTCGCACCGTTTCGGGGCGGAGGCGGGAGACAGCGAGGTGCTAGCAGATGGCAACTTAAGCTTCGAACACCGAGGCGGAGCCAAATCAAAGCCATCCCCGACCGCGTCTGACAGCTGGACAAGGTACGCCTTTTGGCTCGAGCTTTGCTATCAGGTACGCGGCAAAAAGTTACCGGTTCTGTACTTGGACTGTACAGTACAGTACTGCAAAGCAGCACACGCGGACAAGTACGATGTGGGCCAACCGGGCAGGCGCACAATCAGCAAATTGCCAACCTTGATTGCCACTAGATAGGCAAGAGAAGAATCCCACGAAGCAACGCTCGGGAACCATGAGACAATCCAACCTGAAGCTTGAGCGGAAAAGCTGCAACAGTCGATGCAATCGTGGACGCAGACGTGCCTGAGAGAAGCAGGCAAGAGCCTCGACAAGGCAGAATTCGAATTCCTCCTCCGCCTTTTCAAAGCCCAGCAGGGCGCGTTGCCCGCCCCTCTGCCGAGGCTCGAGGCCAGGCAACGCGGGTCGACGACAAAAATGAATCTTCGCAAATGAATTCAGGCCACTGCTGCACTGCACAGTGCATGAAATTCATTTGGTCCGGGTCAGGAGAAACGCGAGTCCATAAATGGAGTTATGGATTGTTGGCAGCAGCAGTAAGCAAATTTGCCTAAGTCTGCATTGATCCCAGGCCCACGCTTTCCCCGAGCGCTTCAACGGAGCTGTACAGTACAGCTTTAAACGCTGTTGGGTGACTTTTGGCTGCATTCCATCGAAAACGCAATCTCAGCCGCAGCGGCTAGACTCCGAAGCGCTCGTTTCGATGGTCGGACGAGACGCGGGCCGCTCGGATTTTCCCAAGCTTGTGCGCATTCAGCCAACTCACCATGCTGCATGCTGGGCTGCAATGGTGCAGTTCAACACCTTAGCTACTCGATCCACCGCATCGCCTCGGATGGTGCGCCTAGGCTCCGCTTGGGTTGCCCACATAGCCGCTTGGTTCTCTCTCGGGCGTTTATGCCGCTACTGCCATGGGCTTATATGGCCGCCCTCGTGCTCCACGCCCCATCACGGTCATGCAAACCCAACGTAGAATCGACTGGCGCCAATGGCGCCTCGCCGATGTACAGCTTGATGACCGGCAAAGATGACAAGAGCGCGCTGCTTCCCACGCCAAGCTCATCCACGACAGCCCGACGGAGACTGGAAGGCATCGTTTACTCACCTTAGATCAAGATCGGTCGGGATCTACGCGTCGGTTTCGAACAAAGATAACAAGAAGGTCGGAGTGGTCGCGATGCCTTTGGTGGCTACCGTGAGATCGAGTGTCGCGTAGAGTTTGATGAGCGCCTTGGCTTACTTGGACGCCACTGCACTTTCTCTCAGCTTCGCTCCTCCTGTTCTCTGCAATGCGCTGTCTTTTGTCGGTCGTTCTCAGCTCCGTTGAAGTCGTAGGTGATGGGTCCTGTGTCGGTCACGGGTCGGGCAATATAGTGGCAGCGGTTCCGGGCGGGCACGCAGAGGAGGTTTCGATGGATAAATGGGCGGAAGAAAGTTTTTGTTGTGTTAGAGCGAAGCAGTTGGAATCTGGTCGGCTAGGGTTGGCAACAGCGAGAGCAGATGTCAAACACCTTGATAGTACGCTCAGGGCTGAACCGCTGCAAGGGAACTCGAAATAAGCTCCACAAACAAAAGGATCGTGTTGCAAAGGATCCCAAGATCTTACGCCAGTGTGAGTGCTGCCTTGCTGACGCCTTTGGGCTCCGATCGCAGGGCTCTGGCGATGCAGACCTATGATTCGGTTTGTGTTCTTTGAGTGACAGTCGGTCTGTTGGCGTGGTTGGCGGGCTAACTATCAAGCTGATCTCGAGCCAGTCGAGAGCTTGAAGCTAGTAAGAGGTCGAGCAGGAGTCAGAGAAAGGCGCAGAAAGAGGAAGAGGAAGCGAGGAACGAGCTCTACGACCAAAGAGTCGAAGAGCGAAGAAATGAAGCAAAGGCTTGCAAATGTCAAAGGGCAAAACAGGACCGGGGAACAACGTTGGGGATGGTGGAAGTACAGAAGCAAGAATGGATGCCTCTTTGTCAAATACGCAGAGCTGAGGCCAAGACAGGGAGCACCCGTGTGCTTGCTTCCAAGACCATGAAACAAGCGACGGGCCACAGTCGGAAAGCAGCGAGGCACTCCAAAGACTGGCAAGGTCAGACACACCCGATTGCGAGTTTGCTAGACGATGCTCCACGAGCAGAACAGTAGAGCCTGCTAGCAAAAGTAGGACTGGCGGCTCATTCAACATGTCAGCAGCGCTGCGAGCCTTCGACACTTGCAGAAGAGTGCTTCCAGGTCGAGCTGTTGCTGAGCAGCCGCCTATGCTACGTGCTTGCATGCTGATGTGCAGCAGGGCTTCATCCTTGGCTGTGAAGGGAGAATCTTGTTCAGCTCGGCACGGGCTCGTGAGCCCTTGGCGAGCATCTTATGACGGAAGCTTCGAGTGGACGAGCCGAAGTCGCCATTGAGCATTCGAACAGGTGAGTCAGTGGCGCCTACGCGGTCCGGCTGCTATCTGGTTGATTAACTTCACATACATAGAGCAATGGACAGACCCGACCAGAAGACGTCATCATCGACATCGTGTAGCGGTCCTCGTACGTTGAGACGTGCCTCGATAACCTGCTTGAGCTATAGCGCAATCAATTGCTAGGTTTATGGCTGAATAGTCCAAGGGACAGCCTTCACGGTGCTGCGCTTAACGGACCTGTTTTAAGACCTTCAGCCTGGCGTTCAAGGATGATTGAATCGATGTCTGGGTTGCTCTTATCTGTGCATCGGTGTGTGAAATGGATTTGCATCTTGCTTTCTTACGTCTCTCTGTGAGAGCTATAGTAAGCTGGGCGGCTGGGAGCACAGATTGCATTCGGTTTCAGAAGCGGAGGAGACCAACCAACACCCGAGACATGTCAATCAGCTCAGGACCCTGAGATTTACCGTGACCTTCGGTCGGGACATGTCGAAATTAGCCTGCGATCGCCTGATGCCTGGCCGAGGAATCCCTTTTGTATGTTAAGCCAGCAAACCTCGGCACCCCGAACCGGTCTCGAGCTGCTGCTGCTGCTGCTGCTGCTGCGGGTTCCTCGTGGCACGCCGATCCTCGGTACGTGCTCTGCCTACGAGGCTCGAGGATGTCCCTCGTCGTTGATGTCGATGAAGCATGATCAGAAAGCAGGCCGTAGACACTCCTATGTTCATTGAGCTGTGCGTACTGTCTAAACCCTGACATTGGGTGCGTTGGCGTGTTTAGGTGACACGTTGTAAGAGAGAGCCACGCCGCCTCGTGTTTCTCACAGGTGGTCTCGGTTGAACCGTCTCCTTGCGGCTCTGGGCACTGTGGACCTGGCAACCACCCCAGTCGAGCGAGATAGCCCGCCGTGCAGGTGACATGTGCTAGCCTTGCGATCCGGGCTCAGTACAGCTACCTCCTCACGTAGCTACAGTTTGGCCACGCGGTGTTGCAGACGCACCTTCTGGAACCCCTGCTTCCTTGCATGCATCGCCAACCTGTGCGAGCCTTGTGACGGAGAGTCTTTGAGCCTATTCAGTGGTACAAGACCGCCGCATTTGCTGTGCCCTGATCTGAGTAAGGTCGATTTTCTTTTGTGAGGCATCGCTGTTGTCTTGCCTGGTGGGTGTGTTGTTCAGTACGCGGCCCTGCATACGATGCTCTCTCGAGCTTTGTTGGCTAGGCATCAGAGTGGTGCCGGTATATCTGCGATGCACGGCTCTCTGCCTTGGTGCGAGGATGGATCCAGCCAGGACCGCTATCATCTTCTGCTCTTCGCATTTGCAACATAACGGGCCATCTGACTCGGTGATGTCTGTGTTCTCTAAATATGATGATTGCCCAGAACCCGTTGCGAGGCTGATCCCTCACTCTGACAACGAACCCGAGCATGTCGACGTCCTCGATGTAACATTCGATCGTTCTGGATATTTAATTCAGGATTTCGGGTCCATCATTTCTAAGACGTTTTTGTTCTGTGCATTACTTTGCAGAGTCCAATGTTGACAGAGCGCATCAAGGAAGGACGGCCGTGATACGCAGCAGATGACATGCAAGTGACGGACCGGAAAACGGGGCTCGGACCGACGATACTGGGAAGTATCGGCTGGCCGAGAGGCCACTCCATCAGATTGGGTCCTTCTGGCCGGCATCGATCGAGCCTGACTAGACATATCCTATCGGTGGAGGTTGCCAAGGTCATCCGGGAACGCTTGAGATATGCCAACGGCCACGGTAGCAGGCATGCAAACCATCCATCGACGAGATCATACTGGCGTGCGAGGAATTCCAACCTGCACAGTCGTGAATCGACGAAAGAGCGTGGGGCCAGGGCGAAAGTCACGGGAGCCGCTTGATCCGGACTCGTCCGACTAGGACCAAGTCGGCTTTCAAATGGCCCGAAATACTCCACAAACCGCTGCGACTTGGAACCAGCCAGCAGACACGCTAGTGCGATGGTACAGCACAGCACAGCACAGCACAGAACACAGCACAGCACGGTGGAATTTGCACCCTTTCCCCAGCAACAAAGCGGCAATTTCGCATCATACCGTGCTGCCACCGCTCCTGCCCTCAGAAGGCTACCGCTTCGACGTGAGTCCGCTGGGTGCCAGATCAGGCGAACCCTGCGCCTTGTGTCAAGTGCGTAGTCTCGACGCTAGACCCGTGACTAATTGATTAGCCGGTCAAAGCCAACGCGCATTCACGGACACCGGCCGTCCAGTACTGGAGGGCAGCATCCAGTAACCGGACCTTTCCGCGAATGCTTCACTCCACACAAACAGGCCAAGACCTCCAGACAGGATCGGATATCGGCCGCCTCTCTCCACCGACCACCGTCTTCAGCCCACCAACTTCCTCTGCCATCCTCAACAAAACGGTGACCTGGTTGATTTTCGCGTCTTCACCATCTAGAGCCACCAGATCCACCAAAAGTGAGTCCGTTTTTGCCGTTCTGGCGCCGTTGTTCGAACGAGCCTAACTGACGACCGATACCTCCTTGCACTGCAGACTGCATAGTCGATATCGTTGAACAACATGGGCGCCGAAGACTACTCCCCTCCTTCTACCGATATCATCACCCTCACTCGTCATGTCCTGACCGAGGGCTTTAAGCGCAGGGATCAGAGCGCTGCTAGCGGTGACCTCACCATCCTGCTCAGCTCCCTCCAGACAACGTGGTGAGTACTGTCCGACCCAGATGCCCTCGAGCGGCACGCTGCTAGCTGCAGAGGAGGCCAAGCATCTGCACACGAACTCTTGTTGCTGACGACCAGCCTTCTTGCTGTGCTTTTGTGACTTCTCCCAGCAAATTCATCGAGAGCAACGTGCGAAAAGCCAGCTTGATCAACCTGTAGGTGCAACCAGAATATACGCTTCATTGAACGAGAAGCGGCCGAGAAAAGCTGCGGGTGCTGACTATGCTGCACTTTGCATCCTCATACATTGTCGAATCTTCAATAGAATCGGCGCCGCGGGCAACACCAACGTACAGGGTGAGGACCAAAAGAAGCTCGATGTCCTCTCTAACGAAATCATGATCAATGCTCTCCGAGCCTCTGGCAAGACCGCTGTGCTGGTCTCCGAGGAGGACGACGAAGCCATCTTTGTCGGCGACAAGGAGGCGGGAGGACAGGGCAAATACTGTGTTGTCTTTGACCCTCTTGACGGCTCCAGCAACATCGATGCCGGTGTCAACATCGGAACCATCTTTGGAATCTACCTTGTCAAGGACGGCTCTAAAGGTACTCTGGAAGACGTCCTGCGTCCGGGCCGCGAGATGGTTGCCGCAGGTTACTGCATGTACGGCTCGTCGGCTAACCTGGTCTTGACCACAGGTGCTGGTGTCAACGGCTACACTCTGGACAACCAGATCGGCGAGTTCATTTTGACCCACCCCAACATTCGACTTCCCAGCCGCGGTAAGATTTACTCGATCAACGAAGGCAACAGCATGTACTACCACGAGCCGGTGCTCAAGTACCTCGACAGTATCAAGTTCCCCAAGGCCGAGGGTGCCAAGCCATACTCTGCCCGATACATCGGTTCCATGGTCGCCGATGTTCACCGAACTCTCCTCTATGGCGGTATCTTCGGATACCCCGACGATAAGAAGTCCAAGTCCGGAAAGCTGAGGATGCTGTACGAGGCTTTCCCAATGGCATTCCTCACTGAACAGGCAAGTATCCATCACGTCAGAGCTCCGACAAGCTCTCGGGCCACATCACCTCTTGAAATCCATTGGCGCTCTGTTGACTGACCACCCTCAGTACATGCTTATCACCAATTGAACGAACAGGCCGGCGGCTTGGCCACCACAGGCACTGAGCGTATTCTGGACATTCAGCCTACCAGTATCCACCAACGTTGCCCCGTCTTCCTCGGTTCGAAAGAAGATGTTCAAGATCTGTAAGTCATTGGATCTCAAAGAGAAAGCGCGAGGGCCATTGCATGCTTACTGACCCTAAATCCTTTGCTTTTCGTTATTCGACACGAACCCTGTTCTACGCGATGGCAACAACCCAACCCGCAGCATGAAGTGCTACCAGTGATGACCGGCGCCCAACATGCGCTAGGCGGAGGAACGCTGCAGGGAAAGCATGGATCTTCATGCTTCCGCGTCTAGCGCAACTGCATCTCTTTGTCTGATCTAGAATGAATGTCGTTGACCATGACGAGGAGCTTTGGTGCGGACTGTGATGAGACGGCACCTTCCTTGTCAGCCATGTCCAGCAAGCCTGCACCTTCCGCTGAGTTTCGATGGAGTGCCCTTTCTGCGGACCAACAGCTACAATAAAGGAGCCGTGGCAGCCATCCTTTGCCGCGGTGTGTAGGACAAAGGGCAGTACTGCACGCGTAGGAGCCAGGAAGAAAACCTGTCCATTGGTCTAAATCGCTTTATGGCTCGCTAAGTCACCTCGCAAACGTGGCGCAGACTCGATTCGATACCCATCTGAGCCGGCATACAAGACAAAGGGCAGTCTTGGGACCAATGGGGAAAGGTCCGCTCGCGCAGCCAAGCAAAGAATGCGAGCTGGCATTGTTTGAGCATGGGAATTTTTCTGATGTGGTGGGTCGGTCGAGCTGGAAGACATCGCAGTTACAGGGCCATACCTGCCCACAGTCTCGACTCCTTGAACCGCCATCATCACACTAGTAGTCATCTTTGCCACCGAACGCATACATCTGGACATGGACCCAGTCCGTCGCACAACGGTCCCATTTTATCCGTCTTGTCTCACGCAGTCCAGCCCTTTCATCATCTCATCCCACCAATAACCTTTTATTGACGGTTTATCTTGGCACACTTTTTCCCGCGGGTAGCGTGGTGCAACTTGGCTTCAATGCTGTGTCCTGATATTCAGCTTTGTAGGTATGTGTGCCACATCTGATTTTTTGGTATCCTGGCGGTCGCTGTAGCTACCGCGGTACCGCTAGACGCCACGGCAGGTATGCAGCCATGCATGGGGTTGACCTGCATGCCGAAAAGTTGACAGCGAGGCTGATGGTGGTGGTCTACAGCATCACTGTTCGCCCCATCTGACACGTTTTTGGTCCTGGTTCCTGGTTCCGCCTCACCTCTGCTGCGATCTGACCATCAGCACACATCTTTCTGAAAGCTCCAGCTTCTTACCTGCTTCATCCCCTTCTCACAACCACTCATTCATTCCAAGTAGAGCCCTTTTTGGGCTTTAATAAAAGCAAGCTTTCGCTGCGTCTGTACATCACCAGCGGTGTGGATCAGTAGGATTGCAAGCCGCTCGAGCGTATCTCGCATTGCCATAGATCCATGCAAGACACAGCACGAGCGAGAGAGGTGCCAGGAGGCCACAGTGTGGATTTAAGCGCTGACGTTTCCCGCAAATCGCTAATCGAAAGCCTTCATAGAGTAGGAGCACGGTATTGGTATCGTCCAGATACCGCAGACTGTCTCATCAAGGTGATTTGCCTTTCCAGCTGTCAGCACCAACGGCAACGATTTCACCATCCCCCAACATGGCCAGCCGCTTCATCAACCCTACAAGAAGAGCGGATCAGACATGTGAAGCAAACCAACGGGCCGAGGACAGGCACGTCTTCAAAGTCCATCGAATCTTCACTCAACACCGCACACCAGCTCAGCCCGGAGGCTGCTCCCTCGATCGATGCCCTGCTGCAGCATAGCAATTCAGACCCTTTTGAAAGGTTAGGTATCTCCGAAGACACGATGGCACCAGCTTGCCTTTGTGGTAGGAGTATCCGCGACGGCCATGTACACGAGAGGCAACAAACGCACTGCTCCAAGGACCAAAGCAAACCTCTGAATTCTGCTTATCGGACGACAAACAGCAGCACCTTCGCAAAGAAATGGAACGGCGACGCCCGCAGAGAGAGTGCGCCACCCGAGATGTGTGGTGCTGCCGCTGATCATCCATGTCCATATTGCCCCCCAAATACCGATGAAGAGGGCTGCACCACAAAGATTTACCCACTGCATAGCGAGTTCCTTACTTGTCAATCCGATTTCTTCCGCGACTTGCTAGGATCCACGTCCGAAAGATTAGACACAAGTCAAGCGGACAAAGCGGGAGCATCTGGTGCTATCGCCAAGAAGAGAAGTGTCGAGGTTATTCTTCCGGACACTTCGAGCTTCACGGCGCTGGTCGAGTACTTTTACATGGGCAATTTCAGTCGATTGGCTTCGGCCATGGAATCTGGCAAGATTCGATGGGAGAATGTCATGCTCAATGCTCGTCATCTAAGACTGTCTCCCGAACTCAAGATGCAGCTGGGGGCTTGGTGGAAATCACACCAACCTCGAAGACAAAGCGTACGTCGAGATTCTCTTCCTTCCCTCCAGCGAGGCTTGCTCCACAGGCATCAAGCGGCAAGTGGGTCTGCAAGTCAAATTGGTGGACGACCAAGGGCAAATACTGCCGGGTTCAGGACGCCGCAAGCACACAGCGGCGCAAGGATGCTCACGAAACCCATGCGATCCTGTGTGAGAGACACGAGCGGACATTTCGATCCGTATCCTGACGATAGCATCTGCGAAAGCAGAGGACGGCGTGGACGAGATGATCCGAACGACGTCGCGCGCAATGCCAAGGACCGCCTCAGCCCAGATTTCTCGGCAGACGGCAATCGCCATGGTCAGAATCCAGGACCAAGTAGCTGGTGCGAGTCGAGCGACTGAACCAGTCATCAGTCGAAAACATCTTCCACTTTGCGTGACTCCACTGCAAATCCACGTCCAGATCGGCGAGGCGAGCCCTACCAGCAAGATCAAAAATTTCGCTCATCGAGGAGCAGTTAAGCTTCGATCCACGATTTCAAGCGAAGTCGCGTTTTTAACATGCTTATCAACGCTTGGCGAAATGTACTGCCTTGCTGGGAAATCGGGCGTCTGATATCTGGAAAGAGGTCGATGTTTCGTCGAGCTCGGATGGGGATGTATTCGTTAAGACGCCGCCAAGTGTACAGCACGGTTGGGTACGGAGTCTCACGTGGGAAAAAGTCTGACGAATTAAAGCAACTATTAACACATCGGCTGTTCCACAGGGTGTGATTAAGGTTTCGACGTTGACAGCCCAGTCCCTGCATGAGTGATTTGATCGCCATGGCCCAACATCTATAAAGGATGATAGCGTCTACGCACACCATGACACTCGACCAATGACACAGTACAAGCTTTGACCAACGGCATCCATCTATTGATTTGTACGCCCATCTCTTCAATCTCGATAGAGGGTAATTCTCCGATTTGTGTGCTGAGCTTGATTCGGGCTCAATCTTTTCGCATGCAAGGTTAACTATTTAGGTCTGGTATCATGGTTTGTCGTCCTGTGCAGGCATGGTCAATCAACATGATCGCATCAAGTAATGCTGAAGTAGACCTGAGCCGTCATCGCGAAAGCTAGACCACAACCTGTGGAACAGCCGATGTAGAACCCTCTCAACCAGCACGCCGCGTCTCCTTTGACCGACGCACACTTTCACATTGGGAACCTGGTCCTCTTGCCTTCTTCATCGTCTGCCTTCTCAACTCATTGCATTGTGCCTTTGACGTCACACAGATGGGGTTTCCTTGCGCGCAAGGTCTCGACTAGCCATCAACCGCGATTTCGAGTCCAACACCTGTGACTTCGAACCCTCTGCTGACACTCCCCCCGCCAATTTCTCATACTCTTGGATGGGGTCGGGACAGTTTATTATAGCCCTCCATGATACCGTCGTGACACTGAGCCATGACCATGTACCTTAGGTGTTCCATTGACAGCGATCCTTCTCGTGCTTGTTTGCCTGCCCTATCATTTCGAGTGCGAGGCTTGTCAAGGATGAAGACCCTCGGCACCACCAACCTGTCGTGAACACTGCTTGATCTCGAAAGGACACTTACTGTGGAGCTCAATCAGCCCTGGACCAATTGGCTGGAAGGTACGAACGAGCTCCACCAGTCCGCCAGTATGGATATCGGACATGATGAGGGGCCTTGGTGGTGCCTAAGATCGCGGTTGAGAAGCGTGGTACAGTAGCAACGCTTTCCTCCACGAAACTGCAAACTGCTTCAGGACGTGGTCTGCCCATGTTGATGCGATTATGCAAAAGAAATTAGCGTGTTAGACCACTGTTGAAATTTCCTCAAACAAATCTACATTCTCGTATTTTTTGGGCGATATGTTAATTTACGCTGATCCAAGTTCGGCCGAGGTCACGTTTTCATGACCTGGCGCGGGTCGTATCCCAATCCCCGAATCATTCCTTGCCCGGCTGAACAAGTGATCGCGCACCCAAAATTCAGAAGCCTTGCTATGCTCGCTCAGATGCAGCATAATTGAGGCTGGCAGTGTCCGATAATCGTCCTTTATCGTTCAGCCAGAAGGTCCACAGTGAAGCCACTAGACAACAGCATCTCATCCTCACTTCGACATCACTACCATCATACATCACATACTGTCAAAATGGAGAACGACCGCGTAAGTTGCTGCTACAACGACAGGCAGCATCATCGAGAACAACAGCATGGACAAGCACTGCATCGACACCAACATCAACTCGACATGATTTCAACCACCAACCTTCAGAGCACAGCATCGAGCCACATCACCTGCCTCATCGTCAAGTTTGCACTACCGTTCAGCTTTTGCTCAGCATTATCGAACAATAGCATGCTGGCATTTCCAAAAGGAGAATGGCTGACGGCTCGCTGACGATCATCGACCATGAGACCGGATAGCCAACACATACGCCTCGAATCATCTGTCTCATTCATCACTCGTCGCGACTGACCGCCCCTCAAAGTCACTCAGCACCCGTATCAGTCTTGTAACAGACGTTTGCATCGACCGGCTGCTTTGTTCGCAGCAATACTACGATTCGCTGCTGACACACAGCAATTTGTCACATCACATCGAATCCTGGCCCGTCACGCACCATACCCAGACACCTCGCCGACCCAACACAAGAAACCGACAACAGCCACCAACAGAAGTGCTTCTTCATGCTAGTTATCCGTGAATGCCGCCGTCTCTCCTTAACCTTGGGAAATCTCGCTGACATGGTGCATTTCGATCTCGACTCATTCATGAATCTCACAGGGAGACCTTGTTGACCTTTACGTTCCCCGAAAGTGCGCTGCCACTGGCCGCATTATCGAGGCCAAGGACCACGCTTCCGTCCAGATCGCCGTTGCCGACGTCGATGCCAACGGTCGCATGATCCCCGGCCAGTCCACCGTCTTCCCCTTGTCCGGCTTTGTCCGTCAGCTCGGCGAGGGTGATGACTCGCTCAACCGTCTTGCCCAGAAGGATGGTCGTAAGTATCTTGCACGCGCCATGCAGCAAACGCACAACACCAACCACCAGCAGCGGCACCTCTTGCAACCTCAGAGCATCTTGGAACTTGCCGTACGACCAGAGACGCAAAGCAGGTCGGAAAGGTTGGAAGAAGCATTAGCATAAGGGTCCTTTTCTTTCTCAGAAGAACAACAACCGACAACGCCCTTGACAGTCTGCATTAGGCGCATCTACGTCTCTCGCAGGATTCCAAACCTTTTCATAAAAGGAGCGAAGAACAACTCTCAGCATCGGATTAAGATCTCAATGCCCGGCACCTCTGTGAGGATCGCCTTCAGTGGGCCCTAGAGAGTCAGACCTTTGCTACATTTCATGTCCAAGTCTACTTGGGCTGGGTCAATAGGTTTAGGAAACAAGAGCGAACTGGAAATCGACAGGTGTTGCATGCTGGTCGTTGTGCGTTTGCAATGTTTCTCTAAATGTCCACATCATATCTAATCCGTCTTCTCGTATTTCCGCCTTGCCATCAATACAGTCCTCCGCAACGTCTGGAGCTACCAGAAGTAAACATCCCTCTTCCTATTCGAAGTGACAAGTTTCTCGGTTCGCCCTCCCCCTTCCTGCATCCTCCCGGTATCTTTTTTTTACCACGCACATCCTCTCTTTGATGGAACCCCTAAGAGAGTTTCACCTTCGGTCCTGTCTCCATCGTAGGACTTTTTTTTGTACTATCCCACAGGTAGCGCACCATCACGCCGCATCCTGTATCGTCACAACCCAAAATTTAAAATTTTCAGAGACTCTCATCCATTCCTGTTCGCTACAGTGCTTGCATCTCTCAAACTTGAAGCCTATAATACGTAGCCGGAACCGTGAATTCCTATCTCACCACAGACCATCATTTGAACATGGATAAGGAAAAAGAAACGGGAATCGCGATTCGTACAGTGCAGGAACAAGTATGGAAGAGAAGAAGAGGTCAAGACTGAAAAATACGCGGAAGGAAGGGAGCATGGATCAAGTTACTGGAAAGTCCGTTGCAAGACCCTTTACGCCTCTGAAGCCGGCTCAGTCGCAGGAGCAGCCTCAGTCGCACCGTTGGGTGCAGCAGCATCAGCACGATCCTGGTCGTTGCTGTCCTCAACACCTTCAGCAACGCCGTTAGGATTGTCGATCGCCTGTCGCCGAGCCGAGAGCCAACCGTCCCATCGCTGCACACGACGCTTGCTGACCGCAGCCGCCTTACGATCGAGCTCAGTCTTTTCCTCTTCCGGTCGGATGCGGACAAAGACATCCTCGGTGCCATGCGGAAAGAAGAGCTTGAACGTGCGCAGGCAGATGCGGATCTCAAGCCCACTGCGGGTGACGTACCGTGTCCCGCTCGTCTCGGTCTCGCTGGTGGCGTTTGCAGACAGGGACCTCTTGACGAAGGGCGCCTGTGCCTCCGCCGGCAAACCCTCGGTAGGAGTCCAGAGGCTGTAGCTCGACACATAGTGAAGCCAGTCCTGTTCAATCGTCTTGGCGTCATCCAGAGTCAGGTCATCCTTGGACAGCATTTGGATGAGCAGAGTACACGAAGATGGTACCCACTCGAGGCGGAAGAGACTCTCATCTTTACCGATCAGACCTTCAGCAGCCATGCGATCTGCGATCTGCTGACGGTAGCTGGTCAAGGTGCTTTGAGGATTGGTGCGGTTGGCCTCCATGATGGCCTGCATCTCTTGACACTTGCTGTCGGTGGTCAGGAACTGGACTACCTTGATCAGCGCACCAATCACCTTGTCCAAGGTAAAGACGATGTAGCCCTCGATACCGTACATGTAACGAACGCTTTCTTCGTACGTGCCCTGGTCAACGTCACCGTCAAACAGTTTTTCACACATGTCGAGTAGTGTATCGTAGTAACGCGACGGATGAAGCGTGAGGCCCGCCTCCTCGTTGGTAGGGGCTACAGGCCCAAGACTTGAAGCGTTGGCGGCAGCGCCGACGACGGCAGCGGGACCGCTGCCACCGTCCTGGAGACCGAGCTCGATCGCTAATGGATTGATTTTGCTGCGCTGGGGGTGCTTGTTGGTCATCTGGACTCCGAGCGCCTTGACCTTGTGCAACCGCGAGTAGAGCAGCTGCAACAGGCGGATGAAGACAAAGTATTGACTGTTGCAGAAGAAGTTGACTGGCCGGAAGGATGCTCCGTCTTCCTCGTCGACGGCTTCACGTACGTTGACGTCGTGGCCCTTTTGTGAGTCAAGGGTGGTGTTGAGGTCGGTGTTGATCCAGGTGGATGCATTTTGATTTGGTGCCTCGTCGCTGTTGACGGTTTCCTGTACCCTTGTCTCCGTGGCAGCGTCTTCAGCCTCAGCTTCCCGTGCCGCGTCTGCTTCCGCTGCAGCGTGAGTGGCAGGATCCTTGGCATCGGCTGCATCCTTGGTACCGGTGGAAACGCTTTCCGCCGTCTTAGAGGCATCCTCCATATCCACATCCTCTGTCGATGCGACAGCCGGAGCAACCGTGTTGGAGCTCTGGTTCGCCATGGCTTCGGCAGCAGTGTCTACATCGGCAACTATGGTCGGGCTTGAGGCTCGGGCGTTGGCAGAGGCAGCAGCGCCGGTGGCGTCGACAGAGTCTTCGGTGCCGTCGTGCTTGGAGGTCTCAGCTTGGTTCCTGAGGATCTTCTTCCGAAGATCACCGGACTGCTTCTTGCCACGTCGCGAGGCAGAGCCAGATGCAGTAGACAGGCCGTCGGCGTCGTCGTCGGGAGCGGTTCCCTCGCTCCTGGTGTCTTCGTCAAGCGTGCTCTTGGCTTCGTCGTCGTCCAGGTCAACATCGCCGTTGAGGAGCTCCTCGAACTCGGTCAGATCGACTGCGAGAAGTTTGGGCACAAAGGAGCGGAGGAATGTCTCAATCCTCTCCCGGTCATTCGAGCTGTAACTTCCTGCAGCGCGATCTAAATAGCTGAAGGCGAGCTTGAGGACATCGGTCAAAACATGCATGTCGTCCATGACATAAACGAGCTGGTGACGGGGCTTGGGTCTTGGCAAAGTGGGATCCAAAGTGAGTCGGCGTTGCTGCTGTTGGAGCTTTCGTGCCTCGATCTCGGCAATGAAGGCCTTGGCGGTGATCGCCTTCTTGTCGGAGGCCTTGAAGTTGACACCCTGGTGATCGAGACTCTTGTAGTAGTTTCGCGCATCGACTTCACGCCAGACCTTGTTCCACTCTCGCTGGGCACGCTTCCACTCCTCGTCCTTTTGCTTGAGTCGATGCAGAACGATGGGTACCGATACGCATGGAGTGTCGTGGAGCGCGTTGATAACTTCGAGCCCTTGCTCACGACCGTAGACCTTCTTGATGACACGCTGGTAGATGCTCTTGCTCTGACCGCCGAGGCCGGGCTTGAGGCGGAAAGCAGCTTTCTCCTCGTTGTCCATGGTCGAGATGCGGGCGGCAATCGGCTCGAGAAGCGCGATGGTTCTGAGGTTGGCCTCGATGTGGTAATCATACTCGTGCCTCTCCTCCTCGGAACGGTAGAGAGCATCTTCGTACGGGTTCTTCTTGTGTGGGTTGAAACCTTCTCCCTCGGAAGCCCAGGTAGGATGGCTCACCCAGCTATCGTTGAGCACTTCCCAGCACATGGGGTCTCGACCAGAACAAGCCAAGTTGACCTCAGATTTGGGCAGCTTACGGTAGGAAGCACCATAGACTTTGCAGGTGCTGAGGTCGACGCGCTCACGGAGAGGAGCTGGGACATTCTCGACGATGGGGTCTTCGTTGTCAAGCCAACCGTGGCGGCCCATGTCGTAGCCGCAAAGACCCTTGAAGGTAACGAAAAGCTCACGGTTGCCTCCGATAAAGAGAGCTGCGCGATCTACCAAGGTCTTGACATCGATGATGTCCTGCGTGTACAAATTCAGCAGCTTGAGGAAATCGAGGTAGGTGGTTCGATCATCAATGTGCTTTTTGACACGATCGAAGAAGGCAACTTCGTCGAGCGTGGCCAGCGGAGCTTGAGGCTGACCGAGAGCGAGGCCATTGACGACGCTACCCTGAGGCACGAGGCCGGTCGCTTCGGCTGCCACCATGCCGTCGATGCCGTAGACATGGTGCATCTGGCCGGGGTGTGCAAAGGTAGGCGAGGCAGGGAGTGGCTCTGGACGGAGCGGCGGGCTGCGCTGCTCCGTTTTGTGACCGTGTTTGGACTTCTTGGTCTTGCCAGATCCGGGCTTGCCGGATTCGTTGGCGCCGCTACGCTTCTTGCGCGAGCCGGACGAAGTGGCACCGGGCGCTCCAGGTATGGATGCGGAGCCGGCTTTGCGGCCGGCGAGAGCGTCGGGCGCCTCCCCGGGACGATAGCCGGGCTGCGCTGTCATTGCACCCGATGGTGGCGCGCCGCCGGCATTGCCGCCGAGACCGGAGGTGACCTGGCCGAGCATATTGAACAGGCCTCCGCTGGGTTGCGAGCCGGCGGTATTGTCTGGCAAAAACTGCTTGAATTCGTCCAGAAGATCTTTCGCATTGTCGAAGAGAACGGTGACTTGGGCATAGACGTCATGGATGGGGCGCTGCTCCTTCTGATACGTTTGCAAGATCTCAAGGAACTGCTTGTAGGTGTCAGGGTCTTGAGAAAAGCGCTGCTTGATCTTGTTGACGTAGTTGATGGCGTGGTTGAACTCCACAGGGGGTCGCTTAGGGTCTTGGACGGGTGTCATAGGGCCGGCGGGACCACCGTGCATTGCAGCATGACCACCAGAGCCTAAGGCACCGGGGGGAGCACCTGCTGGGCCCATAGGCATGGGGGATTGGGGTCGACCATGGCTGTGATGCGGAGGGACAGATCCCATCGCGCCAGGTCCTGGGCCGTGACTGGGATGCGAAGGACCACCGGGTCCCATTGGTTGGCCAGCACCACCGGGGAAACCGCCGCTGCCTGGACCATGGCCCATGGGATGGCCTGGAGGACCGCCCATGTAAGGCATAGCGCCGGGAGGGCCGTCGTGTCCGTGAGGAGCGTGTATGTGCGCAGGGGGCTGATCAGCATGTCGAGGCGCAGAACCGTGCATCATACCCATTCCACCAGGGCCCCTGGGCGTGGACGACGTTGCGGACGGGCCTGGAGGTGGTCCGGCACCGGCTCCGCTCATGCGGTTGATGGCACCAGCGATACCTACGCCCCCAGGGGTCTGTGTGGTGGTGCCTGTAGGGGTTGTGACGGTGATGAGGTTGCTTTCGCTGGGATCGAGACTGCATTCGATGCGATAGCCAGGGGGCAAGAAGGTGTTGAAGCCTTGGATGAGGCTGGGATGGCCGCGGAACAGAGTCGAGACTCTTTCGATAACGCCAGGCGTATCTATGGATTGGCTCTTGAACTGCAAGCAAAGCGACGGAGCACACAGTGAATGTGAGAAGATCTGTGCATCGATCGCATTGGAAACCGGGGGGGGAAGAATCGACTTACGTCTTTCATGATATCGAGGAAACGATTGTAGACATCAGGATGCTCTGCAAACTGGACCTTGACTTGGTCCAAGTAGGAGAGTGCATCCTTGACGTTGAGGGTCGCCTGTAGTAAAGAGCATCGATGATGCAAAAATCAGCAACCGAGTCTCGGAAGAGCAGGATCGGATGCGAATGGTGCGGTCACTTACCATGATGGCGAAGGAGCAGCGTGGACGCCGAGCAAGTGGATCAACGTTGTGTTGATGCGCGTGAGAAAAGACGGCGCAGCAAACGAGCGATCACAGGGAGTGGAGCGATACGAAGGCTGGAGGAAAAGTCACCGCGTCGAGCCGCAGCTTCGCAGCTTTAGCAGACAAGATACGAAAGAATGAAATGCGGGGACCGAGCAAGCTGTTGGCTGCAACGTAGCAAGTCGAAAGCGCAGCGGAATGTGTCGCCAGCGAGAAGGGAAGCGTAGTGAGACGAGCTCAAAGACGCGCGAAGGGTGAGTGAAGAGGGAAGAGGAAGGGTGCCGAGGATGGTGCGGTGCGGAGGAAAGGAGGAAACGCGGCTGAAATGATTCAAGATGCCATCGGAACCGGTCCAGAGTGCGGATGGCAGAAGAGCGATGTCGCGGGCGGAAGAGCCAACTCTCGCAGAAGATGAACTCCAGCCTCGTTGGCCGAAGCGCGAAAATCAAACCACACAGACACAGAGAGTTGTAGGTAGAGTAGTAGAGTGTGGATTTGCGCTTCGCGCCTTTTCGCACTCTTGCCTCAGACCCTGGCAGGCGATTCAACGTTGGTGCTTTCCCGATTTGGGGTATAGCCTCAGATCATCCCTCGAATTATTCGCGTGCAGTAGTGCTAGATCTTACATTCTTTCCCAAAATCGTATGCATGATTAGCCGCGGCCCCTTGCAGCCAGACCCTGTTGCTGCCCGTGCTGACTCCGTTTGCGTGTTGCATGTCGCTCCTGCTTGAGGTCTTCTCCCAACACATCCTTACATCCCGTCTCCTATTGCCACGGCTCTCTTTCAAGCACGTTGGGCTGTTGGTGGCCGCTCTTGGTCCATCTCAAGCGCAAACGACCCTACCCAGAGGAACACCAGCCGCGATGCAGCCATCCGATCAAGAAACCCGCCCGCTTCTGGGATCGTCTCGCACCACCCGAGTTGATGTCGCCTCTTCCGAACCCGAAGCGGGATCTCGAAAGCCAGAAACCCGATTCACCGTCATCGTTTCCCGAGCCCAGCGACTGTGGCCAGTATTGCGTATCCTAATCGTCGCTGTATTGTGGGGAGCAGGCAACTTCGGAGCGGCGCCTTCCTACCTCGATGGTCTCAGAGCATATACGTGCAGCTATCACTATAGCACACATCCTGAGTTGCTTCCCGTGCAGCCGCATCCCCAGCTTCCTCGCGATCGGGATCGACCGTGCGCAGTCTCTGGGGTGGAAAGCAAAGTTGGACTGGTCGTAGCCATGGCTACCATGCTCAGCTTTGTTGTGTCCAGCGGCAGCATGCTCTTTTATGGCCCTCGGCTGTCCAAGTGGGGTCGCAAACCCATGCTACTCATTGCGCTCGCATCCAACGTCATCAACTATGTTCCTTTTGCGCTGCTTCCACTCGGTTACCCTTTCGGTGACATTCCGTCCCAACTTTCCATCTCGCCGTTGGCATCCTTGGTCATCCTGCTCCTCTGCAGCTTCCTCACTGGCCTCGGAGGGTTCACGGGCCTACTCCTCTGCGTTCTACGCGTGATGATCGTCGATGTTGCCCCTCCTACCAGACGCACAGTGTATCTCAATTGGCTCATCAGCGCCACCTTGTGTGGAGCCTTCTTTGGCCCCCTTCTGGCCGCATGGGCTCTCAGAACCTCGATCAAAGCTCGCTCCCCTCGAGTGTTGCAGCTTTTCCCCGATAACCCCTTTGCTGCCTTGGAGTTGCCGTCTGACCCGACGATCCCATCCCCCATTCCTGGAGCACCCGGTATGCCGTCGAAGCACGGCAATCCTGCAGCGCTTGTTGCTTGTTGCTGGGTCTTCTTTCTTGCCATCGTCTGGTCGATGCTTCTTGTTCCCGAGACCAAGCCAGTAGCGATCGACGATGCTTCGGCCCATCCCTCCACGACAACAAACGCTTGCGATGGGACTGAAAGAGCTGAGACCATCAACGACAACGCGGCTCTCGATGGTGAGGATGATACCGATGCATCTCAGGCCACCCTCTCTTCCGCCAGGCTGCGCGCAAACAGGGTCTTGGGTCCGTTGTCGATCTACCTTCCACAGATTGCACAAGATGGTCGCAAAGATTATCGGCTGACTTGGCTCGCTCTCGCGGGCGCCTTTGCCAACATCGGCACCAATGCCCTACAGATGGTGGCCGTGTTTGCAGGATACCGGTTCGATTTTACTCCTGATGCCATCGGGCTTCTTCTCGGGTTGATAGGTGCAACACGTGCTATCTGGCTGATCTTTGCGATTCCTCTACTCGTGCTCTTCCTTGAACGCACCATCCGTAAACCCTCCACGATCGCGATGCTGTCTGCGGAAGAGCTCGAGACGCTTGCCAAAGCGGGTCTCAAGGATCGCAATCTTCGTCGAACACCGGGTCATTTGAATGAGGAGATTGGCGATCAAGGCCTTGCGCAAAATCCAGAGGCAGAACTGTCGACCTCCACTCACCAAGGCGACCATTCGAAGCAGGCGATGCGGGCGGTCGTGCTTTGGCGCACAGCCATCGATGTGGCCATTGCCAGACTATCCTACTTTGCCGACATCATCGGATACACCGTGGTATTCGTATCAGCAAGCTTCTCCAACGCTGGGGCCATGATTTTCGGAACCTTGTTTCTCTCGTTCGGAGCAGGCGCAGGCCCAGCTGTGGCCTCGGCTGCCATTGCCATCATCCAAGATATGCAGGCGGACGGTCATCCTTCACTCCACCCTACCCTTCATCCGTCCCCGACAGACGATTGGCTTGCAGCGCTCTCGGTCTCGGACAACATTGTCAACGGCGTCAGTCCGATCCTGATTAGCATAGTGTATAGCCTGACGATTGAGACCGCATTGCCTTCCACGTGCTTCCTGATTCCTACCGCCGGCTACATCCTCTCCTTCGTGCTGCTGGCCATGGTCCGAACCAAAGGTGCTTTACAGTAGAGTCTAGATCGAAGTCCCACACAAACGTCCGGTGACAATCTTCAGCGATCAATACGACACCAGTTGCGCTCCAATACAAGCTTGTTCATCTTACAGTACAAATGTCGTGCAGCATCCAAGGGTCTGAAGCCATGGTGGAAGCAAGTTCGGGTGAGCACCGAAACGTCAGAGGCACAGCAGGAGAGAGTTCATCCTCCAAGATGGCGATACAAGCGAACTCAATCCCAGCAGAACGTGGCTCGGCGGATCCCATCCCATCAAGATGACGCTGTCGAGACCCTTGTCGCAGAAGTTGAGCGGGCGTCATTCAAGGTTTGATAGCCATGCTGTAGACCTCGTCATTGCTTGTGTGACCTTGCTCGGAGGTGCATGTCATTGTCGCTGAAAGGAAAGTGTGGCTGCCGAGGATAAGCTAGCCAACCTGCATTGCTGCTATAAAAAGGCGTCTGAACGTGCCGTAGCCGGTAGGAACTTTCTCGTTAGCTAACCTTGGGCGACCTTGTTGGCGATGCAACTGAGCCGGCCGCTAAATGCATCACGTCGCGTCGGACGATTCGAAGGTCGGAGGCGCCTGAGCAGTCGAATGACGGTAGACAAACGAAGAAATGATCTGCACGGATGACGAAATCCGACAGAAAATCCGTAGCTCTGAATTCTGCAGACCTCCACCCGCTGCAAAGCGAGCTTGGCGAGTAACGGATAGAGAACCTTCGTTACCCTGGACCCCCGGCCTCTCTCTATGCCTCAGGACGACTCAGTGCAAAGCGAGCCAACTGCCGAAGGACCTCGTGATGAAAGCCTCTGCAGTTGTCGATACGTCCCATGTAGAAACCAATATATGGACTCAGTTGGCATCATAGGCGGCGACGACGCAAGCGGCGACGCAAGCGGTTGCACGACTCCAAGTGAACCTTTTGGAAGCTTAGGATGATTTTTGGACCCTAGCCCAGGTGATGCAACCCGACCATTGATTTGTTCGGGCAATGACATCGTCAGCGGTCCCAACTCACTTTTACCTCAAAGAAGCTGGTCTGCTGGGCCGCCTCTAACGGCCAACTGAAATTGCGGTGCACGGTAAGAAGGCAGCACACTGATGTAGCTGTAATCTAGCAGTACTGTAGACGGAACAAAGGTCCGATGACGAAGTGGGCTGTGTTCGGGCGGCGGCAGGCACGCTAAGGCCGTCTACAGATCTGCTGAGTGGACTGATGGTTGAGTCGACGACATGATCTCGGCATCCGTGAGCCATTCACGTCTAAATTCGTCACAAGCCCAAACTTAGGCGAATTAGGTGCCAAAGTCAGGTCATCTTACTGCATTGTACCCAAGTAATTGGCTTCTGGTGACGTTTGGGATGCCCGCCTCAAGCCACCGAGCGGAGTTTTATGGGGCTTTCCGCAAGGAGAAAAAAAAAAGAAAAAGAAAAGAAAGCTCAGTGACGACAGGCGGCGTCCGCTTTGTTCCTGTGGACACAGGCTGAGCAGATGAAATATATACGCCCGCTTCCCAAGACGTGCCAACTTGACACCACCCATCTTTCCCTCCGCCTCTCTCACAGTTGGCAAAGCTCTAACCCTACTCAAGACAACCTCCATCGCACCGACGCATCTGTAGCCAAGACCTTCACCTCCTCGAACCATCTTTCTTATCATGGTTGACACTTCCGCTGCCATCCGCCGGGGCCACCCCATCACCTTCCTCATCTTCACCTTTGTTGCTTTCATTGTTGCTGTCATCGCTTCGGTGCTCGTATCGGACTACAACAGCAACAACAATGCTCCTACCAGAGGGATCAACAACGCTACTCGATTCCTCCTCTTTGCCGGCTGGTGGGGCTTCCTCGTCGGCATCGCATACACGGGTCTCTTCCTCGCTAGCGTTGGTGGTGTGATCACTTCGATCGCCGGGCACGGTATCGCTCTTTTCTTGACTTGGGTCTTCTGGCTGTCTGGTGCCGCCGCTCTGACCGACCGAACTGGTGGCTCGAGTTGCAGTCACAAGGACTTCGCCTTCCCTTACTGCCACTCGACTAAAGCCCTCATTGCGTTTGCCTGGATCGGCTGGATCATCCTCACCTTGATGCTTGCTGTCGTCATTGCTATCGGTGCTGGTGCCTTCCGTGGTGGCCGCTCCGTCAAGGAGTCGCTCGCATAAGCGCACCTCACCCAGCTCGACAATCGCGCCAAAATTCATTCTCCTCTTTCGCATCTTCCATCCATGCAATCGCTTCGATGATACCACTTTCCAATCGCAGTGCCATCCGAGAAGATTCTCAGCTTGATCGTTTTGCTTTCTAACGGTATTATCCCTCGTAGGGCGATACCTCCTTCGCTGTCAAACCTGAGTTGGAACGATGGACTTTCGCGTCGTTCTTTCCCAATCCGTGCTGATGCGATTCACTGTATACTCTACCTTTGCTCTCTGCTTTCGCTAATCAAAACATACTCGATCCATTGACGGTGTTGTCATGTCGTATGCATAGTCTGTGATAGTCGCTCAGAAACGGCGTGTAAGTGCCCTCCCTGCACGGAGCCAAATGGGGTCGAGACAGTTGTTGGATCGGGTAGCCTGACAAGGTAGGCAAAGCTACATTTCTTCGGCACCGGATGATACAAATTGCTGTTGTGGAGGACGAGCGTCTCACAGGTCTCGGCCAGTACGAGCATCCCACCATGCTTGTCGTAGGAGCTACACGGGCACCGGAACGGCCTTGGCATGGTAGTGGCACACTCTGGCAAGCGGAAGCTCTTCAAGGAGGTGTTGAGACATTGTCGGAACGGCCGATTTTGCGTGCCCGATGCGATCGCTTTGGGTACAAATCCGGCCGTGATTAATTGGGGCAGGCCGGAAAGCTTCGGATCGGGTGGGTTTCGAAAATTTCAAGCGGCGCGAGGACGATGACGCACGTCGGTGTAGATCGCCAACTGCAGGCTTTCAAATTTTTCGGAATCTCAACCATGGATGAGACGGGAAGAAGAAAATTCCGAAATGGTTGCAGAACGCGATGTTTTTTTTTTTTTGAAAAAGTTTCGATCTTCTGCTCAAATTGCTGCGAGGCCATTGGCTGTTTGAGCTGCCCAAACACCTAGCGTGCCACTGCCAAGCGGTCAAGTAGACCTGCCGACCAAGCTGAAATTTGTCAGCTGGCTGACCCGATGGCACTGCCAGGGTCAGAGCAAGGGTTCCACAAGCGCTCTACCGCTGGAGGCTTAGCGAAGAATTCACAGCGCCCTCCCGAAAACCTCCTGTCACTATAGTGATACCATCCACCTCTGACACCTTCTTCCTCGCCACCACGATCTCAAATCACTAATTGCTCCCCGCCCCTCCTCCCCTCGTCCATATCAACGTTCAACATGGGTTTCAAGGAAGGTGATGCTAAGAAGGGCGCCGGTCTCTTCAAGACCCGATGCGCTCAGTGCCACACTCTCGGCGCTGGTGAGCCCAACAAGGGTATGTATTTCGATCCTCTTCCTGCCTGCTAGCTGGCTCTCTTTCTCATCGACTGACATGCCTCGCTTCCACTTCCTCTGCTTTGCCTTTTCCACTTTACTCCTCGTCAGTTGGCCCTAACCTCCACGGTCTCTTCGGTCGCAAGTCCGGAACCGTCGACGGCTTCTCCTACACGCAGGCCAACATCAACAAGGGCGTCACCTGGGATAACGAGACTCTCTTCGAGTACCTCGAGAACCCGTAAGTCGTCCCCATTCTGTACATCGTCCTTCTTTGTTGACATACTAACACTGCCCCCATCGCGTCTCGTTGCTCATCGCATCAACAGTAAGAAGTACATCCCCGGAACCAAGATGGCGTTCGCTGGCTTGAAGAAGGAGAAGGATCGCAACGATCTCATCACCTACCTGGCCGAAGAAACCAAGTAGGTCGACGCACGACTCTTTCCTCCCCGACGATAGGTTGAACCCATTCGTTTCAATACGCCATCCATGCGATACGTACGTTGTTTGATTTTAGACGTTCCCAAAATGCAAGCCACTTCTCAATAAACGTGAGCATGTTGTCGTACCTGAGCCCTGTGCACGCTTGAGAAGTTGTGATTTTCATTGCAGACGACGGAGTACCGTATCTGAATGCAGTCATCATTTTGTTCTTTCTTGCTGCATCTTTTGTTGTATAGTCCGATCAACCTTTAGGTTGGCTAGGCCTACAATTCAGTTGAGATAGAGTAACGATGTGACCATTGTGGGATTGATAGCGTGTGTGCTGAGGTTCTTTGGCAGCGCCCAACAATCGCTAGTAGTCGGGTCACGGTATGCAAGATGGCATATGGATGGCGTTGCTAGGTGGCGTTGGACGATACCATCCAACTCTGTATCGATATCTTGCTATGCCGCAATCTATCTCAAAGGGGAGTAACCACCGGTCGTAAGTCAGGTCAGCTTGACCACATGCCTTGATAAAGATGACGCAAACACTTATCGCCCACGCATGCAAGTCCCCGCGAGAATTTTCAAGTGCAAACACACCAGCCATCGACTACTAACACAAGTGAGTCTTATGGACCCACAAGAATATTCTCATCCTTGCAGACTTCGACCGCAAAAAAAAGTGATGAATGCAGGACGTAGTGGATTTGCGTCACTGACGATGACGAGGAGTTGATAACGCAGGCATGCTACTCGTTCCGGAAACGACGACACCGTCTCGTATCTCGATACGATCCACCTCATCTCGACTGTTGCAATCCTGAATTCCGTACCATCGTCACTCCAAATGGCCTATCAATGTATCTTTTCTACCCGCGATGGATTCGCTTGTCGCGATCGCGCCCAACCTGACCCCTCTACCGCGCAATGAATCCATGCATCTGGTTAACTCACCGTGCTCGCCGCAATCTATCATCCTGTGACCCTATTGTAGGCGTGGGATGCGCCGCAGAGCCCTGAAAAAGAACGCCAAAGAACCAAGACGACACTATTCCGCCAAGACCTGTTCCGCTCCAAAACGTTCCCGACACAACCTCACCTCTGAAAGCCTGAAAACGCCAACGCCATCGCTCGCTGCCTTCCAGTTCGACGAGACCACAATCGCGACCACAACAGTTACAGTTGAGAGAAGAATACAAGTTTTTTTGGCATTGAAGCGACATGTACGCGGTGATGAAATGAGAAAGCGCAACAACAGTGGGAAAGGCTTTTTTTGTATGAGAAGAAGGATGGGCGCCAAGCGCCCTATGGAATGCCGGAATCACCAACGACCGAATGCTAGCACATGCAAGCCATCATCGGAGCGAGTGAGTCGCCTGAAGACGTAGAGCAAACATCTCACAGACTAATTTTGGGGGGAATGACAACGGGACGAGGATGGCAGGAGACAGTAAAGGAATGCAAGGAATGCGATGCAATTACTGGCCACGGGCCTCCTTCTGGCGTCGGCGCTGGTCACGCTCCTCGGTGATGGTGAGCTTAACACCACCGCCACGGGGCATCGAGATCATGGGCTTGCCCTCGGAGCCAATGACGAAAACGTTGGAGAGTCGGGTGGAGAAGTCACGGCCAAGAACATCGCGGATGTGGACGATGTCGAAGCCACCGAGGTGACGCTCCTTACCGGTGATGACACCGGCACGACCCTGGTTACGACCACCGGTGACCATGACGGTGGCGCCAGTGTCGAAGGTGACAAAGTCGAGGATCTTCTGCGACTCAATGTCGAATCGGACCGTGTCGTTGACCTTGATGGCCGGGTCAGGGTATCGGATGGTGCGGCCGTCGTGGGTGACGATGTGGGGAACACCACGAGCACCGAGCTGCACCTTCTTCACCTTGAGCAGCTTGTAGGTGGCCTCCTCGGCAGTGATGCGGTGGACGATGAAACGACCCTTGACGTCGTAAAGGATACGGAAGTGCTCGCCGGACTTCTCGATCGAGACAACATCCTGGAAACCGGTAGGGTAGGTGGGGTCGGTGCGGACCTTGCCGTCAATCTTGATGAGACGCTGGGCAGTGATGGCGTTGACCTCACGACCGGTAAGGGCGTACTTCAAACGGTTGCGGAGGAGGATCTGTTGGGGAGGAAAGGGAACATGGGTGAGCAAATTGTCCCGAGACACAGCAGATGTGGCAAGTCGGGTTGGGAGGTAGCTTGTCGATGATCCTTAGCGGAGAGTGGACATCCAAGATACCGCCAAGATATCCTGTTTACACCTCATCCCCCATGTGAGAACGACCTGGCGTCTCCGATCTTCCTGCAATCCTGATCTCGTGCCTGCCTCCGATTTCCTTGCAACACCGTACTCTCTGTTGCTGAAGCTGGCCCGCCAATTTGATCATGATCCAGCCTCGTTGAAAGCATCACCGAGAAAGTCCTGTGCCTTGTGCAATCCATGCCATTCTAGTGCTTTTATGTTTCCAAATCCTGTACAAGTGCTGCTGCTGCTGATGTCCATCCTACTGCGATTGCCCTGCATGATGCGCCATTCGAACCCGACTGCCTGCAGAGTGCCAAGATACTTACGACCAGAGGAAGGGCCTCACGAAGCTTGTGGGGACCGTTGGAAGGTCGAGGGGCGTAGGTACCGGACAGCTTGTCCAGCATCCACGAGGAGGGAGCGTTCAGGCGCTTAAGGTGGTGTTTGGGGCCGCGAACCACTGTAAGTCATGAAGATGCGTTGAACGAGACAGATTGGTGATAGGGGTGATCGTCGAATTCGAGATGCAGGTTGTTGTTGTCGAGAGAAACGTTTCAAGGATGGTTAGTGTCATGTTGCGGCAATACTGGTGTCGTTCCATCGATCATCATCGTATCACGACCACGGCATCGTTAGGCTGGTCGTGCTGTGTCGCCATCTGGTTTCGAATTCGATGCGATCGTGTTCAATCCTCCTCTTTCCAACGATGATGCTGTTGTGACTATGCTGCAATGCCGATGCCGTGATGCCGTGTCGAGACTGCCGATGATGCTATGCTGAGTGGCTACTACTTACTCTTGAGGGATATGCGATATGATCT
This sequence comes from Anthracocystis setariae, assembly GCA_928724745.1. Lineage (NCBI taxonomy): Eukaryota > Fungi > Basidiomycota > Ustilaginomycetes > Ustilaginales > Ustilaginaceae > Anthracocystis > Anthracocystis setariae. The sequence continues at coordinate 302,191 of CAKMXJ010000039.1, read as the reverse complement.
TGATGGATGTCGGTGTCAAGGTGGATCGCGAGAGGATGAACACTGGGTGCGGCTCCAACTGTCTCCGGCACACGGAGTCGAGTGTCTGCTATGTCGAATGGATGCCTACCCACCTCTGCCTTCTCTGCCTGCTCTGACCGCGTTGATTCGACAGGGCGTTGGCTCGGCTTGGCTGCGATTCGAAATTCTCGACCACGCATTCGATTTGGCTCTGTTTCGGTCAATGATCTTTTTTTTACAGTTTTAAATCACTTGCACGTGATCTGCTGACAGCCCCGCCTGCTCTCATGCGGTCTAACATACTGGCCCAAAGGAAAAAGATCCTTTCAACGTAACACTCAATTTAAAATTCTTGACACCTGTCAAGAACTCAAAAGTCCTGCAGCTCAAAGCTCGGTGTGAGCCTTAGTTGCACAAGCGTCAAACCATGACCAGCGAGAACGGTCTTGAACCCTGATACCTGGCTGGACATTCAAACAGCAAACCAAATCGTTGCTGGCCCATCGACGAGCCCATTCAATGAAGCTTCGCATCTGCATCTGCTGGCACAATCCGTTGGCCGCCAAAGACGGGCTTAGACAGCTCTTGGAAAGCTTTGTAAGAAACCACAAAGATTAAAACGACGTAAATAAAGAAAATTAGAGAGACATCGATGACTGTGATGGTGAAGGAAAGAGGCTTTCTATGGTGTACTATCTAACTGCAATGCTGGGACGAAGGGTAGTGGTGGGGATAGAAATCGGAGGGCATATCACGATGATTCGACAGGACGAGCTGCAGCGGCGAAGGCAAAGGTTTGAGACCCTTGTGTCCGTCCGTAGCGACATGGAACTGCGATGTAGACGCGTATGGCGCGCGCAGCGCTCCCTTACGATGGGACTCGCCTCTCGGTGATGGAGCTTTGCTCTTGAAACGCTCGCCTCCCCTTGAGAACGACACTCTCCGAGGCTCGCTATAGCCGTGAGGAGTTGTTTCTGCTTCTTGCGCATCGCTATACGTGGGTCGATGCGGTAAGAGATCCGCGCTCAACGACGACAGGATCTGCTGCACAATCGCATTGCGCTCTGCATCGGCGCCGGACCCATCCTCTTTTCCAAGCGCCAGCGTCACCGCTCGTTCGACCGATTCTTGAAGCGTGGACAGCATCGGCTTGTCCGTGTCATGCTGAGACGCCTCGCTCTTCGATTCTGAACAGTGGACCGCATTCTGCGACCACGCCTCGGTCGATTCGTCCACCGCTTCGATCCCGCTTCGAGCCTCGTGCCTGCCTCGACGCCTCTTGATGCTGGCCCAATCCCGCGCGGCGGCTGCAAGCGTGCTGCCCGAGAACGACGGACGAGGGCTGATGTTGTGGTGGCTCTGCCAAGCCGAAGGGGGCGGAAGCGTCTGGGATGCCGACTGCACTTCGTGGCCCGAGGAAGGGATCGGCCCTCCTCCCTCGCCCTCGAGGGCCGGATCGAACGCAAAGACGGGAGCCTCGTCGAGATGGCTGGTGGGTCCATCCGCTTCCAGACTCATCTCGGCAGCTCGAGCCGCTTGCTCGAACAGCGGATCCTCATGCGCAGCTGTGGCGCCCATCGGAACAAGAGATCCGTCCACAGCCATGTCCCTGGTAGCAGCATGGCTGGCTGACTCCGGAGCGGTGGATGCATGATGACGGCTAGCGACCAGACCGGAACGGGCGAGAGAGCTGCGCCTTCGGATATCGAGGAACGAGGCGGTCATCGGCGAGACGAGCATGGTCTCGTTGGCGTGCTCGTAGGCCCATGGATGGAAGAAGCCTCGGAAAGAACCCGAGCTGGGCGTCGAGGGCATGGCGGTACGAGGACGCACCATGGCTTGCTTGGCGAGCCCGAAAGGGTCGAAAGAACGAGGCGAAGGCAGCGATTGATCGTCATACGAGCATGGCTCCCAGGAATGCGAGAGCGGAAGCGGTTGCGGCCGTCTGGCCCTCCAGGTCGGGGCTGGCATGACGGCGTCCTCCGAACTGCCGGTGGGAATGCCCGAAGAGAAGCCGACGGGTCCAGACGAAGCAAGCGATCCACCATCGGATTCGCCGATCATCGGCTGTTCCGACGCCATTTCGAAAGGCGGCGGAGGCGAGCAAGCTCGCAACACAGGGGCCGAAGAAGCTCTGCGTTCCCCTGAGACTGGGCTGGGTGCGTTGGAAGCAAAAGCCCTGGCATCCTCCGCCGGAGGAGTTCGGGATTCCAGTCGCAAAGGCTCTGGCGAAGGCGTATGATTGCCTCGGTGACCATCGCCGCCTGGCGAGGACGAAGGCGAGGGATGCAGGAAGACGGCGGGGAGCGATGGCTCGGCACCAGGAGACGCGGAATTGGCTGGCTTCTTGGTGCGCTTTCGAGGTCGAGGCTGAGCATCTTCTCTGGCTCGCTTGCTGGGCGGAGAAGCTTCGCGTCGGAGCACTACGCCTTGCTTTCCTTGGGCCTTGAGGATGATGTCGGCGATCTCTTGGCACTCTTCCTCTCCGTTTTCGAGCTTCTTGACGTTGCGTTTGCAGACATTGGTCCGACGCGTGGTAGGTTGATAGCGGTAATCGGGATAGAGCGCCTTGTGCTGCTCTTTCTCGTCCTTTGCGATCTGCTCGTAGTGGGCGCGGTCTTCCGAGGACAGACTCTTCCACATGTGGGCGATGATACGACTGATGTTGCGATGATCGTGCTCGATCTCCTTGGGGATCAGCTTTTGTGACACAGTGTGAGACCGGAAGATGATGTAGGCGTTGCGCGGTCGCTTGATGTGATTGGGTGGCGTCTTTTTGGCATGCGAAACGCCTGGCCGCTTAGAAGGAGGGACGCGCTTGCCGTTCTTGAGATAGACTTGGCCATCGTCCTTGACAGCCTGGTCGAGTGAGACGGCCGACGCCGTGTCTCGCTTTGGGAAGGCGATGGATTGAAATCGAGGTGGTACGTCGCAATCGAATGCCTCTTGGGAACAGGATCGCTTGATGGGAGTGGCGAAGGCGCTGTCTTCTTCTGAAGCCACAGCCGTAGAGGAGGCTGGTGTCCAGCCATGGAAGAGGTCCATGGCACCACGCTCCTGAGTGGCCTTCGAGGTGATCGTGTTGCCCGCCATCCTCTGAGACGTTGCACCGGCCTGCCTAGGGTGGCTGCGCATGGTGACGGCGTTGATTTTGATCGAAAAGAAAGCAAGTAACTGCTGCTACGTTTCTTTGAAAGCAGCGAAAGGGGAGACGCTGGCAGGAAAGACGAAGAGATGGACATTGGGGCTACGCCTGGACCATGGAGCTGTCAATAAGTACACAAAGCGGTTGGTATTCGAGACAATCAGCCAAGACAAAGGGGAGAAGGGGTCAGAGCGCTTGACACATGCCCAAGCTTTGCTCGACATTCAAGGCACAAATGAAGTGGAAAGGGTGCCTTGGGACCATGTTCGAGTCAAAAGTGGGCGCAACCATAACCTTGAGACGACGCATGGAGGCACAACTCTTTTCGATGCATACGAGCATGAATTCGAAGTACAAACAATGCGATCGAGTTGCAAGGTCAATGCATCAATGAAGATAGATGGGCGTTGAGAGAGAAAGCGGATCTCTCTTTACAAGCAATGACGATGCGCCTCCCGACGATGGAGCGAAAGCGGATGGCAGGAGACGCTCTCCACTCGCCTTGGCTCGAGCTGCCTGCAGAGATAGCCCCGCAGCCCCGCAACCACAACCATTGGATCTGCAGGAGCTAGTTGCAAACTTAGGAATCCGCGCCACACCGTCGTCGAAACAATGGAACGAACCAATGCGCTCGAGCAAGCCGGCAGACAAAGGGGCAACCGAGACAAAGGGACCCAATTCCAATGCAGCCATGCGACGAAAGGCAAACGATTCGGCACTTGACCGGCCTGAACAATAAGAAGCCAAAAGATGCTGCAGGTCCAAATTGGACGTAGAATTCATGCTGCCATGCGCACTCAGGTCGCCATGAAACCGCCTTGGTAGGGTAGACTTTCGGTGGCGCGCTCTCAATCGGCTCGAACGGGTCGGAACGTCGATGGGGACCGAAAGCGCCACGGCAAGATGTGAGAACCCAACTTATGAAGGTGGGGAGACGACAAGCCCGTTTGTGCCGTTGAATGCTTTGTGCGCACAAAGGGGGCGTGATTTCAGCAAGGTGGGTCAAGGAAAACGACAAGAATGGAACGTCCCTACATGGTGACGAACTGCACTCCTTAGCGTCAAGGGGTTCTGCGCAAGACCGAACCGATTTTCAGGTCACAGAACAATGGTCCGATTCCGAGACAAGTCGGATCGATAAGTTGCGAAACGGGAGCGATTTCACTCGGTGCACCCCATGCAGGTGGTATTGCACAGTCTGCCCAGGAAATAGATGGAAAAAAAAAGAAAAAGAAAAAACAATTTTATTGCAAAAATGGCCAGAGTTGACGTGTTTGGCAGGGATAGGAGGGTTATTCTATGAAATCAAAATCTGAGGGGCAGTCTGTGAAATCAGAAGCATGACGGGTGCACTGAGTGAAATCGCTCTGCGAAACGGTGTTTCAGTTGCAGCAAAAGAACAATGGACACGGGGAGTCGACAATGCAGAAGCGCGACAGATTGACCGGTGGACTGACATTGCCGGATGCCATCGCTACAAATACAATGGAACAAGAGCAGCGCAAACGGCACCTGCAGCAGCAGCAGCAGCAGGTTCGGTTCGGCAATTTTTTTTTTTTTTTTTTTTTTCGATACTAGCGCCCCGCTGCATGACCGTTCCCACTCCGATGCTACGAGCTCCAGTCGACCCAATCAGAGAAGGCGGGTCGACAAGGACAGGCTGCAGCCGTCAGTAGGCTTGCCGAGCGTTTGGCATCGTCCGAGCCACGGATCGGTCCATCCACCGTGTCGAACTCTGCAACGCGGCAGCTCCAAAGTTTTCCGTTGTTCTGGAAGAGGCGAAAGTACGGTACAGCGCTGAACGGTACCCGACTTGGGGAGATGGTTTGTACCAGCCGTCGGGGTCTTGGCAAGTCAACGTGCACGATTACTACGATGTACTGACATGATCTTTGGCTTCCGAGTGGCACCGGGAGCGTGGTTCCGGTTTGGAAGACGATCCGTGGTGATGGCGAGCGATTGTGAATTCGGCGTTCTCGACGTCTCGGACACCGACCAGCCAAGAGACAAGAACGGACGAGCGTATGGACAGAGCAGCAGTCTGTTGACAAGTGCATTTATTTATACATTCGGTTCCAAAACATTGTTTTATTTTATTTTTATTTTTCCCCTTTTTTTCTCTCTTTGTTCTTATCTGCTTGCAGGACCCGATCAACACCGTTGGGCAGCCGTTTTCAACAGCAGCGGCTCACACTGTGACGATGTTGGAAGTGGCACAATAGCGTGGGAACGATGACTGCGTCGGTGCATCCCCAATATGCGGAATCCATTGTGTGTTCCCGCCGTGCGCACTCCAGGGACCACGTTCAAGCGCATCCAAACAAATCCCATCGCCAAAAGACGATCCTGCCTCTGACGCTATCTTCCGACCGTCTTACCCTTATCTTGCGCAGCACTTCCTTTGAAATCGAACAAGCAGAAGGCACACACACATCCCAACCTGCGCCAGTAGCCCCCACCCCCGCGATTCGCGTTCTGCCTCGACCCTCGCAACGTACTGCTACCAGAGACGGGCCGGCTCCGCTAGGATGCTCAACCGCGTGAATCCTCATCCCTTGCACAAAGATACGGTTCAATTGGCGTAGTTGCTAAAATGCAGAAATACAAAGTGAGACGAATCCAGAGCCAGGTAGGTCTGGGATGAGTGTGCTACAATCAGCTCAGCACGCACCGACGGGACTGTACTATGAATGGCAGCATGTGATGGGAGGGTATCGATAAATAGTGATCTTCTCCATGGGTATCGAGTGCGTAGTGGGTGGGCCGCAGCAATCACTGTGTGTCCGACATGTTGACATCGCCTTGGGCATCGGTCTGCGCACGATCGGCACCGTTGGAGCTCGTCGAAGGCATGGTTGAGGCACCATCCGCCTTGGCTTCGCCTGTGGCAGCTCGGTGGTCTGCCCCACTGCTCGAGGCGGCGACGACAGGCGACAGACTTTTGGTCATCTTGACCATCTCCGGTCGGCCGCTTCCGTACATGAGCAACTGGTCAGCATACCGCTGCATCTCTTCGAGCGCGATGGTCAGGCGAAAGTCGTTGAGCAGCAGAAACTGCAGCTCGAGCTGGTTGAGCTCGTGCGGAGGCAAACCTCCCACTTTGGCGTACCGACTGTTGGTGTAAAAGACATCGCTGAAAAACTTGCTGGCTACGGTCACGCCTGCGATCACGAGTCGATGGACATTGTAGCTATCGATGGCGAAACCACGAATGCCTGGATGCGTATGCGTCTGCTCTTGCTTGGCCGACAAAGAGGAAGCACCCGGGTCAGCTTGTCTGGTAGCTGCATCGTGTCCGGCGTCCGAATGACCAGTGGCTCTCTCCACGGCGCGAGGCAAACCTGCCGCTTCGCCGGCAACTTGTCCTCCCTCTCCGTTGGCGCCAGGCTTGGCTCCGGTGCCCATCCTGCTCATGCGGTCAAAGTAGACGAGCAAGCTCAAGAAGACTTCGTTGGTAGTCGGGCAGTACTTGAGAATACGCAAAAGGTACGACTCGATGCTGATGCTCGGCACATTGCGGGCATGAAAGCACAAGGTACTCGAAGGGGTCGCGAGCGCGCCCAAAGCTGCTGTGGTCACAGAAGGTCGTCGCGCGTCACTGAAGGAGAGATGCGACCCTGGAGGAGCTGCGTAGTTATGCATGGAAACGTCGCTCGATTCGGCGGGAGTGGTCTGACCGGAACGGTCTCGGCTGCGGGCTCCCTTTCTGCTTCGCGAAGCATCGTGGCTTCCATCTGGCTGAAAGTCATCGTTGGCGGTGGCGATCTCGGAAAGCAGAGCGGCGAGGATTTTGAGCAGGTCCTGGGACGGAAAGGTGGCAAGATCCATCTTGGGCAGCGATGATGGCGGCTTGGATTTGCTGAATGCGCTGTGGTCCTTGGAAGAGCTCGACGACACCGCAGGAGAGGGGATCGAAGGGCGTCGGATAGCAACAGCAGAGCCAAGATGGCTACCATCGCCTCTCGTGCGCGGCGAAAGCATGTTGGAAGAAGAGGATGTGGCTGCGACCGGCTCGTGCGGATGCCGGGCACTCTGCCAGCCACTAGGTCCGCCAGCGGAGTGATCTGTGGATCGGAAGGAGCCAGTATCGATGGCTGTGTTCTCTGAGCGCCATTCGCCTGCCGCGTGCATGGCTGGCTGCGACATGGTGGCTGTATCGGAGGAAGAAGTGTGCGTGCTCGAGGGAACGCTGGTGCTCGAGTAGGGCGACCTCGAAGCCGACGGCAGGGGATGGGATGCAGCGGTATGGTGTTGCGACGAATGACTTTCTTTGCGGGTAGTCGACGTGGGTGTCGGGTACAGATTGCCAGAGGCGCGCGAACCACCGGGGCTGGTACGTCGCGCTTTGGGCGCAGGTCCACGGTTGTTGTCTGGACTTCCGCCGGGCTGGTAGAGATGGGGTGACTGAGACAGGTAGCTGATCGCTGTGGTGTGCGATGGACCGACCCGGTTAAAGTCACGAGAATCGTAGGACGAGTAGGTGGCGTTGGAAGGAGAGGTCATTGGGGTGGGGCGTGTGTAAGGGTCGCGAGGAGAGGTGGTCCAAGCAAACGAAGCTGGGTTGTTGGAAAAAGCTGTATGAGGGCTGCTTGCTGATGTATTGGCTTGGAGAGGGCGAGCAGATCTAGCTTCAGCCGAGTGTGGAAGTCGCTTGGCGAGGTCAGCGGCGTGAGGGTGGTTGGACGATCGGTCGTAGGCGCTGGCTGGACTAGTTGCGTTGGAGGAAGGGTCGGAGAGGGCTGATCGGGCGTGGAGGGCAGCTTGGGAAGAGGTGGAGGTGTAGCAAGACCCCACAGAAGAGGACTGTGAAGATGCTGGTGGTGAGGCAGCGGAAGAACACTCTGGACTAGCCTCGAGCATGGTTCTGTGCACAGTGACGCTGCAAATGCCGAAGTGGGGGTTGCAGTGACGGCGAGCTGGTCGTAGAGATAAATGCGGAGGGGTCTTGGCCTTATGCTAGAAATGGAACGAGATGATGCTTCCGAGAAACGGTGCCGAGCGTAGAGTACGGGCAGGACGAGGATGCACGATGGAAATACGCGACGCGCAACAGAGCTGTGCTTCTGTTTAGAAAGCACACGAGACCAGATGATGCAGTGTATCGCGCGCGAATGCACGGTCGACGGCGGGGAAAGCGGAAGAGTCGACCGGCAAGGATGCGATGGTGTAGGGGGTGGTGGAAAGTGATGAAGAAGGCCGTCGCTCAGTCTGCACACAAAGGTAGGTGACAAATCGACTGAGGTGGACAAAGCAAATGAGCAACGGCACGAGTGCTGCCATTGGGGGTTTTTTTTTTTTTTTTCGCAATTTCACCGAGACCAGCGCTGAATCGCTGTGCTGCTGTGCTGAGCTTTAACGCCAAAAAAAGAGGAAAAAAGAAAAAGAAAAATGAGTCCGTGCTTGCATAGCAATTGTGCATTTTGAATTGACGGGCAGAACGTGCTCACCCTTGCAATCCAGCAGAGGGTGTAACGTGCTCAATCCACTCCTGCAGCCTTCCCAAGTTTTCATGCACATCTCGTCTGGCACCCATTCTCAATGTTAGATTCAAATCTCACCTTGTCAAGCATGGCGGAGAGTATTATATACAGAGGATCTACACTCTTTCAACTACCGCTAGCAAAGGTCTGCAGACTGGCGTAGTCGCCGTTCCAGACGTCCTGGTCACCGGGGAAGGTGCCTGAGTCGGCGTACTGCCAGAACGAGTAGTACTGGAAGCCCGATGGGATGCGGGGGCTGCTGACGCCATAGTTGGCCACCACGAGCGGGTAGTTGGCGGCAAAAGCGCTGCTGGCAACGCACTGGTTCCACCAACCTGCATTGGTGTAGATCATCGGGTATCGTCCTGTGCTGGCCTGGTACGTGTTACCGAAATCCTGAATCCAGCTCACCAGATCGTCGCTCGAGAGACCATAGCATGTGGGGCTACCGCTGACACTCTCGAGATCGATCATCCCTGGCAGCGTGATCCCGTCGTTGGTCCAACCTCCGCCATTCGACAGGAAGAAGTTGGCCTGATCTGCGCCCGACGAACTGTCGGGATGAGCAAAGTGGTAGGCGCCGCGGATCAGGCCCGCGTTGGTGGCTCCCTCGTACTGCGAAGAGAAGGAGGAAGACGTGTACGAGGTCCCTTCGGTCGCCTTGATGATGACAAACTGCGCTCCGTTGGCGACAGCCGACGAGAAGTCAGGGTTGGGTTGATAGCCGGAAATATCAAATCCCTGCACGCCCGACTGGCGCTTCTCGACAGGCGCCGAGTGCGCCAGCCCGGCAACAGTGGCGATCGTCGTTGCAAAGGCGGTCAGCTTCATTTTGTCTACAAGCGTTGTGAGGGTTTGGACTGTTCGGGATAGTGGGAGGCCCTTTCTATTTATGCTTTCCGGGCGATCAAGTTTTCCCATGAACTCTAGCTTAGTTCTGTCTTTGGCAGCGACCAACGACGCTGTGTCTGCCTAGCATATTGGCATGCTCAACTCGTCGGAACACGGGCACCGCCGCTAGCCGAGAACTAAAACCACGAAGCGACTGCTGCCGAACTTCTCGTTTCAACGATGGTCATACTCTGAAGCCGAAGCGAGCCATTCGGTTGACTCTGTTTGTCAAGGCTATTCAAGCCGTCTCTCATTCCATTGAAGCAGACAATACCAAGTCAGTAGGCAAGCTTTTGTCACGTTCTCACGAATCTAGTTTTCGCTTCTTCGCAATGTGGATTCTGTTGCTCGATGAAATAAGGAAGCTTGTTGATGCTCTCGCCATGTCAATCAGGGTGGCAAGAACGAAAACCACGTAATGAAGTATCGATCCGATCGTAGCTTGTTCCGGCTGAGATGGGTCCGTATCAGAAGCGAAGTACGCGTGCCGCTATCACGACTCGGTCGAACGAGATTCGGAAGAGCGTCTTCCATCTGTCCATGCAAGCTTCGCGGTAGTTTCAACGAATCGGCGTGGGGGGTGGGGGCCAAGCGAGCCAGCACGTTGCAGCTAGTCCACGTCGAGCAGCTCGAAAACCAGAATCCTCACTTGGACTGTATCGACTAGATGCAACCACCACGTTTCTGCATTTGACATCAGCTTGCAACAAAACATTCACGCTCGGATGGCGGAAACCTCAGCTTACTAGGCGACAGCGTCGCCCACTTCAGTAATGTACGTTCATCTTCCAGTCTAGCGACCAGCGATGACCCAGCTCTACCGGCTGGGGAGTAGGAGTTTACTTCGACACTAGTCCTAAAGAGTAGGGCCGCCCGCTAGTGAGAGAACCCAATCGCCTGTCCCATTCGACTGCTCTCCACGGTATGGCAACTGTCCAGCTAGCCGTTGCTGAGCCACAGGCTTCGGATGTGACTCTGGTGTACGCTATTCGTGAGCACATACACGCGGCTTCATGTTAGAAAGTTGTGATGCAATTGTCCATCTGAAATACTGTACAAAGTGGCAAAACGCCTAGCCTCCCCATTCGAAACACTCACTCACCACGTTGACCACTCCGCGGTGATCCCCCTTCCTCACTTTGACTGGATCGATCTGTTTGCTGACAATGCTGCGCAGCACGATATCCAGCGACTTCGGTCCACAGCCGGCCACCAGTGTCCTTCCTTGACTGTTCTCCACTTCGGAACGGATGATCCGATCGAGCTTGGGATGGCCCGGTTGAGCCAACTCGGCTACTACACGAAGATCCCGATCCTCTTCCCCATCCAAGTCGATCGGAGCATTGTCGAGCGGCGACTTGAGCGATTCAGCTGGAGTCACCGCGGTGTTGAGCAAGTGGAGGGTGGAGGAAGTGCGTCCGCTCGATTCAAACGGAAGGAGGTAGCTCGAGCCAGAAGGAGTGAGGTCCCCGCCATACGCCTTGCCGAGGGGCGACGGGGCAAAACGAGGCGTGCTGGCGCCAGACACGCTACCGAAGGCAGGCGGAGGACCAAGCTCGTTGTGCGATGAGCCCGGACGCGAAGGACTGGGTGAGACGAAGGCAGCCAAGGGAGCTACAGCTGAGTCTGTGGTGTTGTACCAAGTCCGCTGACCAACTGTGCTCGAGGCCGAGGAAGGATCGTTCAACATGCTTGTGCGATCCACCGGCGAAGCGTGCCATGCATCCTCGTCGGAACCATCACTACGGCGCATCCTGCCTTGTTGCTCGCCCCATCCTTGCATCTCAACCGAGTGCGGCAGCGAGGGCCTGTGTGCGTGCGGTCCGGAAGACGCGCTGGCAAAGGATGACAGGCCACCAGACGGTCGCCGTCCCGACCCAAATGGCTGTGGCCTACGCATGCCGTGGCTCTCTTCATACATGGCTCGCTGCGCTTCTCGCACCTCCTCCTCTCGATCAACCAGTGGCGCTTGGCCTCGACCGCCTTTGCGTTTGATGGTGACGCGTCGGGTGTTGGCTCGTCGCAACTTGCCCTCGGAGCGAATGCGCTTGTTCATCTCTTCCTCCAGTGCGGTGGGTGCGCTCTGATCTTCGCCGTCAAAGTGGGTCAGATCGTAGGCGGTGAGGTCCAATTCGTCTTGCTCGGGCCCGTCAGTAAAGCGAGCGGCCATGGAGTAAGAAGCTGCGCTCGAAACAGTACCGAGTCGGCCGTCGTTATTGGACCCTCCGTAGCTACTCTGCGACCGTACGTTGCTGCCGCTGCGAGGGCCCGGGTGCAAGGCGGACTGATGATTGAAATGCGTCACGTAGAGATCCACCTGAAGATACTCGGGTGGCACCATTTCAATACACCTTCGCAGTGCCGATGCGACCCATTGCAGATGGGAGAATTCGCGCATGATCCACACGAAGCGAACCCTCCTCGTCAAGAAGTTCTTGCCGCCCTTTCCTTCTTTGCCCAGCTTCATGGCACCCACCATACAGGCACAAAGGTGTTCCAGCACCGACATACCGAAGGTGACACCAGATCCACCACAGACGATGACGACGGACGAGTGGATCTTCCATTGAGTCCGATCGGCAGAGCCGTACGGTCCATCAACGATGGCTCGGAGATGGACGCCGGTCGTATCTTTGCCGATGGCAGGCACCATGGCCGTGCCAGGCATGCCATACATGGATGCACCGTGCTGTGCATCGGCGGCGGCTTGAATCTGCAACTGCCGCTTGTCCTTGACATGGTTCCAGAGGTGACGTGTGAAGCCTTGTCGGCACCTGACAAGAAGCACCATGGTGCGCTCCTCGCCGTTTGCCCTCTGGGCATGCGCCAACCCCTTCTCTTCGTCGGCATCGACAAACTCGGTGGCGACGGGGAAGTCGGCGTCGTGGGCGGATGCGATCGTAAAGGGATGGGACTCCCAGAAGCGAACGCTGGGAATGTTGAGATAGACCCACTGACCGGGCTTCCAGGACATCTTGTTCGGTGTTCGCAACGTCAGACGCAACGTCTTGCCGGGCAAAAGTTGAACGAAAGCAAAGCCCGGGCGAATGACGGCAGCCACGTCGGCGGGCATGGCGGGACGGGGCCGAAGCTGGCGTGGAAACACACTCGACGACGTACTGTGAGCGGTGGCTGGTCTGGCAGATGACGCTGAGACCGCAGAGTGGCTCCGAGCTCGGTCGTTGTGTGGCGGAAACGGATGGAAAGGGGCGCCAGGAGGCGACAAAGATCGAGTCGCCTCTGAATCCTGAGGAGAAAACGTGGAGTATGGGTTACCGTTGTGCTTCGCCGCGTATTGGTGAGGCAGCGATGGCAGCGAGTCGATGGAGGATGGTGGGTAAATGTCCGCATTCGAATGGCGTGACGGAATGTACCCCTCGATCAGATCGTTGACCGGATCGTATCGCGCACTGTGGCGAGTGGCTCTTCGTTCTACTTCTCGTCGCTCCGGACCGGAGTCGGCCAGAGGGTGAGACGGCTCGCGCGCCTTCTCGATCATGGATGGGCTGCCCAGTTTGCGTGCCTCTCCATCTCGTACGGACCCCACCAGTGTTTGCTCGTATTCGCTTTCGACCTTGTGCGACGAGGAAGAGCTAGCGACGGTCCCGTGACTGCGCATGGATGCGTCGATGGATGGGAAAGGGGCATGGGCGACGGAGTCGTAAGACTCTGCAAGTCTGCCTGGCTCCATGCGATGACGTTGAAGGCTGTTGTAAGACTGTGTGGCGTAGGATGGCCTCGGGTCATGCGGGGACGGCCCGGGTCGCTGGTGATGATATTGCGGCCCATCGTGCCAGGATCGACTTTGAAGTAGCGGCCCAGGAGGCTTGGGTGCCAGAGCGAACTGGGGCTTGCGTCCAGCGAAACCGAGACCGTTGATCCAAGCCACCTTGAGTGCTCTCGTTAGTCGCTCGGCGATCCACCAAGCAAGCGGAATGTACATCCATTGCGCGAGGGGAGGATGGTGAAGCATGGCAGTGATGATGAAGCCGGCGACGGTGACGACGTGGGCAACGTAGAAGCACTCGTAGAATCGATTGCGGATGGGTCCTATGGAGAGAACGGTCATGGCTGTGAGGAAGCCGTACGAGGCCCACCCCCACCTAAACTTGGTCCACATGAAGGCGAAGCTGAAGACGGATTCGCCGATGCGAGTATCGTTGTTAAGCTGGATGCACCAGGTGACGAGATGGGCGGTACCAAAGAGCCAGATGATACGACCACCCCATTTGTGAAGAAAGGAGAGTCGGTCAAAGGCATAAGCGCCAAAGAAGCGCGTCGAGAGGAGCGCAAAAGGAACCTGCTTGAGGGCCATGATGAGCACGATAGGGACGAGGCCCATGGTGATGTCACCTGTACGATCGCCGGTGGTCCACCAGGTGCGATACGGTAATGTGCGGGTGGGTGGATAGGTGGTCACGGACGGATAGGAGCCCTGGCCCCACTGTATACTCCTCGGAAACAAGCGGACTGCACGTCTGGAGAGACCGACGGTGTTGGTGGTTTGCTGTGGCCAACTCTGAGAGAAATCGAATACACCGACGTTGGGACCGATAAAGTCGGCGCCGACGAGCGTCAGAACGATGGGGACGGCGAGCAGAAAGAAAGCGAGCACGAGTCGACCGAAGCTAGGAAAGGTGAGGATCTTGCGTGGGCGGAGTGGCGCGGTGGTGAAGCCCTTTGTATCCTTGTGAGCTGGGTTTCCGTGGATATCAAGACGTTTGCCGAGCTTGTAGACGCGATTCTTGGTGGCCCATCGCTTCCATTTGGCACCGATGTAGGAGCTGTCGCCTACGCCGAGCATGTGGAATGCGCCAAGCACCAGACAGACAACGATGGTGATGAACCACAGCAGGTAGACGTAGCGGTAGGAGGGTGCGGGAAGCATGTGAGCGCCAAAGTAGCCTTGCAGATATTGATACTTGAGCTGTGTAGGGTCGAAGCAAGAGCCAGAGCAGCTGCCTCCCGAGCCTGAGTCCGAATTGCCTGCTACACCTGGGGAATAGGCGCCTCCAGCTGGTGACGAGCCCACTCCCGGAGAGTAGGCTCCCGCTGACGACATGTTGAAGAAGGCCTGAGTCGGTCAGAGCGGATCGGTGAGGTGGAAAGGGACGACGTTGCCGCTACGAAGAGATCTGCCGAGGAATGGGTCGAGCTGAGCTGACGTCGGCATCCAAGAAGGGTCGAATCTCGGGCTGGGTTGGCAGGCTGGGTCGAGGAGATCACTTCATTGCTCCGTTGGACAGGGGCGTGTCACGAAACACTGCGAGCTTATCGGTGCAAGCCGAGCCTTGACAATGCCGCAATGGTGACGGGCAGATCCGATGCCGAGAGATGGTACGAGCCGTACAGCGAAATGGGTATGGATGCTGCAATCCAGCGAGACACTTTCGGTTGCGGCCCGTGAGGCAGTGAAAAGGGGTGTAGGGAGAGTTCCAACAGAAGCTTGAAGGATGCTGAGGATCGGAGGTGGTGGTCAAGAATCCGAAGCGGAGCGTAGCGCATCCAGCGAGGACGTCGAAGATGGCGAGGGGGATCGACTGGGGATGGAACTATGGCCAAGGAGGTGCGTCTATATGTTCCAAGTCGTCGAGGAAGCAACGGCCGCCTAAGTGGAAGCGCTTTTGAGGGCAGTGGTCGAGAAGAGAAGTGCGATGATGGCCAAGCCCAATGCTGTATGCAAGGCCGAAGGGTAGCTGTGTCACCTCGACGGCCTAATGTCCGAGCGGGGGACTCGGTCCCTAGTACAGCGCAGCGAAGCACAGTCTGTCGAGTTGCAACAGGCTTAGCGCGAGGCACACGGGTTTTTAATCGGGACTTCAAAAATTGGATGCCGCGGTGCAGCTTCGCTGAAACCCGAGTGCCAAGAATTTCACTTAGAGTAGTCTTGACTACTCATGGCTTCCCACAATTTGGTCATGCCGTGCTATGCCACCGTTTGGATTTCTCAACGCGCGTCCGCGCAGCTCAGGACCCCCTTTTTTTGGGGCCGAAACGTATGGTCACCCTGTTGTAGCACAGCATTCCTACCCGGACCATACCGATGACAGGAAGGGAACCGTTTCTTTCATATCATTTGTACGGGTTGCTCGCAAGGATCGAAGAACACAGTCCATTTGGCGACGGCTTGTGCCGTAACAGTATGCAGAGGAACCGGAGATGCGCCAACACCGTCGAACTCGCTTCTGCGCTCAAAATCAGGGCTGCCTGCATATCCGAATCGATGTGCTATATGGGACGGTAAGACGTTGACTCGAGTGCGTGCTCTCAACCTTCTGAGCCGGATCAGGAAGACAGATTGCAGAATGACTTCACACTCGCATATACTCGCATTTGGGGTCCCTTATGTTGGTTGGGCGGAAGCATCGTCGGCAAGCCGCTGAAAAGCTGTTCGACACGATCACATCCGATCGTGCCACTCTTTTGAAAATGACCGATCGAAACGCCTGCAGTGTATTTTGATTCAGTCATTCAAAGGTGACGGTCGACATGAGAACAGGTTCAATCTTTCTTAGCGCTCGACTTGCGAGTGGAGCGCCTGGTGGCAGGTTTGGCAGCTTTCGCATCGTCTTTGTCGTCTGCCTCCTTCTTCTTCTTTTCATCGTCCTCGCCGTCGGTCCAGGACCATACCTGTTTGAATTCGCCGCGCAGTGCTGCAGTGAGAAAGACGGCGCCAGTACATGCGGGGCTCAGGTACAGCAGAGCAGGCTGTGCCGCCTTGAAAAAGTGCATGACGCCCATTGTGGTGGCGAGACCAGCTACGTAGGCAGCCAGCGTGGCGGTAAAGTAGGGCTTAGCGAAGCGCGTATACGACTTGGTGAAGCCGATGGATGGCTTGGCTTGGCTCGCGACCAGCTGATCGTATCTCAACGCGAGCGCCACAAAGATACCGGGAATCACAATGTCGCCCAGACCCAGCATGGTGAACTGAAGCTTGGGCACAGGTTGACGCGCTTGAAGCGCGACGATCGCCTCGAGGATGTTCTTAGGCCACACAATCTTGATGGGTGCGTCAAAGTTGCGTGCGACCGAGACCATGACAGGCGTGGCAAATACCCAGAAGATGTCGTAGAAGAACAGCCCTCCCAGCATGATGGCACCGGTGCGGAAAGAATCGAGCGACATGAGAGCGATGGCGTTCAACGAAAGGGAAAGAGCGAGCATGTTGCTGACGATCCAGTTTTTGGTGACGAGATAGACGCCGACCAACACCATCGAGACACCGACGAGGGCTATATCGACCGTGGTAAACGACATTTTGAAGAGGCGACCCTGTCCGCGTTGATCGAGCTGAAGACAGAATCGAGGAAGCTTGCTCCAGATTTGGCGACCCACGATGCCACGAGAGGTGGAGCCGAGGGCTTGTGCAAGAGCGAGGCAGCCGACAAAGCCAAAATAGAAGCTGAGGAGCAGGTTGACGTACTTCTTGTCCAGGTATTTGAAGACCAAAAAGAGACCGAACAAGACCGCCGAGCCCATGATGGGGAACCACATAGCGTCAGCGGAGGTGACCTTGTCCAAGGCCTCGTCGTCATCGGAATCCGAGTCGGACTCGGAATCGGAGGTGTCCGAGTCATCGCCCTTGCGCGAACGTTTCTTCTTCTTGATGAGCTCGCGCGTGGTTTTGGGTGTCTTGAGCGACGAGAACGATCCAAAGTAGATGGGTGTAACGGCACCGGCCATCAACACGCCATAGGCGAGGAAGAGGTCCCTGTCGTTCGACATGATTGCTGGGCGAGAAGAAAGAAGCAGAGGAGGAGAGACAGAACGGTACGTCGCCAAATGCAATCTTGAAGTGCGGCGATGGCTGACGTGTCCAAATGAAATCGAGGCTCGAACCGGATGTTGTCACACCCAGTCTGTGCAAGATACTTGACGTTGTTCTGGGACTGAACCTGACTTTACGTCCCTGAGAGCAAGACAAAAAGACAGCCGAATGCAGAGTTAGGTATCTGACCGAGAGGTAGGAAGATGCGTGCAAAGGGATGCTGTCAAGCATGCATAGCGATCGATCCGGGCTTGTGTTGTTCTTCTTGAATGCGAGAAGAATCGCGGCGTGACATGCATTTAGCACGTAGAGCTGCATGCGGGTGTGGAGTGCAAGAAGCGAGGACGTGGCAGCCGTGCCGATTCATCTACTCCTATGTTTGATTTCAGATCTGATCCTTGGTACGCACCATCTTCCTTATCGGGATCGGGCGAAGAACGGAAGAAATTCTTGGAAGTTTCAACAAATTTCGCATGGAACAGGATGGAACATGTCCAAAGTCCGGATCCCGGATGTGGCGGCTGCACTGTCAAGCAAGCCGAGGTGGTAGCGCAGTCAAGTATTCAGGAGCAGCTCTTTCGACATGTGACTAGAAGGCTGCATCGAAACTGCAATCAGGCAGCTAGAGCCTTCAGTGCAAAGCAAAGCAAAGCACACTGGCACAAAGGCTAAGAAGGCGTCGCTCTTTGGATGAACCAACAGGCTGAGCAGCTTTCGGAAGGTCCGCTTGAAATGTCGGGTAATTGAGAAATTTCTTGACGTGCAGACTCAGAGGCGTGAGAGCGCAGCGATGTGTAGCGCACGACACTCGAACTGCTGCCTTTGAATTTTTTGGATTTCTTGGTTGGTTGAGTTAGGATCAATCGACGCAGCAGAGTGTCTGTCGCTCGACTGTTTGCGCTTCGTTCCATTGACTTCATACTTGAGCTCTTTGCACCCGCTCTTCACCTACTACTCCTACCATCACAACGGACAACGAGCTTGCTTCTCGCTATTGGACACCTCCGTCATACACAGATCAGCAGTGCCATCATCAAGCCATTACATCCGACTCGCATACCACGCTCAAATCCAACCGTGGCGTCGTGCACATCCCGCAACTTCGATCCACGACAGACACCTTCTGCCCGCAAGCTACCTCTTCTGGCCCCTTTTCCCGTCTACGCTGGCTAGTCATTTCGACAAGGCTACTCGACTCGATCGCATCATAACACATCCATCATGGTCAAGGAGACAAAGTTCTACGATCTCCTCGAGATCCAACCCAATGCCTCCGAGGCAGAGCTCAAAAAGTAAGTGCACTCCGCATTCACTTCCTGTATCTTTGACTTGACATGCGGACGATGTATGCTGACATCGCAAAACCCCCTCCCATATTTTCTATCGACTCGCATCAGAGCCTATCGTAAGAAGGCGTTGAAGGAGCATCCGGACAAGGGCGGTGACCCCGAAAAGTTCAAGGCGATCACTGCAGCGTACGAGATCCTTTCCGACCCAGAAAAACGTGACCTCTACGACCGATTCGGCGAGCAAGGCCTCGAAGGTGGAGGAATGGGTGGCGGTATGGACCCACAGGATCTCTTCTCCCAACTCTTCGGTGGCGGAGGAGGAGGCTTCTTCGGTGGCTCTGGCGGACGTCCTCGCGGTCCTCGCAAGGGCAAGGACCTCGTTCACCGCGTCAAAGTCTCGCTCGAAGAGCTTTACATCGGCAAGGTCACCAAGCTCGCTCTGCAGAAGCACGTGCTCTGCAGCAAGTGCGACGGTCGCGGTGGTAAGGAGGGAGCGGTCAAGACATGTGGTGGATGCAATGGTCAGGGTATCAAGGTGGTTCTGCGTCAACTCGGACCCATGGTGCAGCAAATGCAACAGACGTGTCCCGAATGTCAGGGTCTCGGTGAGATCATCAACCCCAAGGATCGCTGCAAGGAGTGCAACGGTAAGAAGATCAACCAGGAGCGCAAGGTGCTCGAAGTGCGCATCGACAAGGGTATGGAAGATGGACAGCAGATCACGTTTAAGGAGGAGGCGGATCAGGCACCCAACACGATTCCTGGAGATGTGATCATTGTGATTGACGAGAAGCCACACCCGCGTTTCAAGCGCAGGAAGAACGACCTGTTCATCGATGTCGAGGTGGATCTTCTCACTGCGCTTGCCGGTGGTAAGATTCTGATCGAGCATCTTGACGATCATGCTCTGTCGGTGGAGATCCCGGCGGGTGAGGTGATCAAGCCGGGCGATGTCAAGGTGTTGCGTGGTCAGGGTATGCCCAGCTACCGTCACCATGAATTGGGGGATCTGTATGTCAACCTCACCGTTGCGTTCCCTGAGTCTATCGACGTGGCTCACATTCCTCTGCTCGAAAAGGCACTTCCACCACGTAGGGCGCTGCCCAAGACCAAGAAGGAAATCGATGTCGAGGATGTTCAGATGGACGAACTCGATGAGCGCGAGACTCGTAACGCCAAGCCCAACGGCGCTGGTCAGCACAATGGTATGGACGATGACGATGAAGAGGGCGGTCAGCCCGGCGTCCAGTGTGCAAATGCATAAACATGCTTCGATCTCGTCCACCGCCGATAGCTCTCCCTACACTTTTTTCTGCGTCTGATTCGAGTCTCTCCACTAGTCTACGTCCCGTTGTTGTCGTCATTTCTGTTCTGCAATGTAGAAAGGCTTTGCTTCGATAGTTGCGTGTAACAGTGTATGTTGAGATACAAGCATCAAACTTCTTTCTGGCACCAGAAAGGCCAGAGAATATCAGACATCCTCTTAAGTTAGTCCATGGCGCCTTCAAGCCGACCCGTTTGGTGCTCTCTCCTGCTACCACCATCTCCCGCCTCCCGGGACAAATGTAACTTCCAACGTGACTTGGATGACGATGTTCTCCATCGCTCAATCCCCTCCTCCCGCTTCCAGTCTGCACACGCAGACAAACCTTCCGCCTCAACCCAATACCAGTGTTTCTCACACCAAACCACACCCATTCTCTCACCTGAAAACTTCTGATAAAATACAATGCAATCATTTCTCGTACAGAGACGATCTAGGCAAAACAAAAAGGGACAGATGTGCGAGAAAGCACAAGTAACCAAGGTCCGTGCTAAAAAAGGGAAAAAATGGGTCGCATTTACCTTCGGTTCGGCCCGTTATATGCTGTTGGGTCTACCCAGTTCGAGGTGCGCGAGGCGCGATACGATTCGTGCGCAGGTGGCGGAGGAATCGGAGCATTGCTACTCTGCGGCGTCCCTGGTGGCTTGGGCACGGCAAAGGCGGATCCGTTGACCCGCCTGCCACCTGGACCGGCGTGGGTTGCTCCCCTACTGCGCCGCGAGAAGCAGCATCGACGAACCATGGCATATAGAATCACGAGCACGATGATGCCCACGATGATCGTCACTGGGATGGCAATCCGCAGATTATCCAGGTACAGGTTTCGGAAGGTGGTCTGCCATGAGCCGGATTGACACGAACCGTTGCGACATCGGCCTCCATAGCCGCAGCTGGTTCCATCGATGAAGGGCTGCTGGAGGATGAGACACTGGTTGCTCGAAGTAGGACTCTGGCAAGTAAGCTGGCAAGAGTTGGCGTTGGAAGCCGAGCAGGCGGATCGGAACGACACCGAACCCGTCGAGGCTTGCCGGCATTGCAAATCGCGCGAGGTGCAGTAGCCATTGGCGCAGGAAAGGCCGTCTCCGCACGACTGGCCGTCCTGCTTGACGACATTGTTGGGACATGTGGCAGAAGTGCCGGAGCAGTACTCTGCGGTATCGCAACGAACATCCACCGCCGGGCGACAGACCTGCGATGACGGTGCAAAGCTACACGAGCTCGTGCAACATGGGCTTGTGCTAGGGTCGCATTGCGCCCCTGTAGTGAGCTTGCACTGGGATGTGCAACACTGCGAGCCGTTAGGCCCAGCATCGCACTCCTCACCGGGCTCGAGGATGCCGTTTCCGCACTGATTGGTGCTGAGCGTGCTGCGGGTGCCAGGCGTTTGGATGCAGGAAGAGTTGAGGCCCCGACCGATCATGGAACAGATGTTGCCGACGGTGCACTGGCTGAAACTTTGGATGTTGGCGCGTGAGGATGGATTCATGATGTAGGCTGCATTGGCGTCGCATGTCGAAGTGGACAGCGGGCAGCATGGGGCGCCGCCTGCCTGGACAGCATAGTTGGAGTTGCTGGAGCATCCTGTGGTGCAGTCGTGAATGGCGCCAAAGTTGTGACCGATCTCGTGGGCCATGACTTGCCACTGTTGCTGCGTAATGGAGCTGACACCCGTACCACTGACCGACTGTCCACCGCTCGTGGCAGCGGTGGTGGTACACACTGTTCCTAACCAAGCGACACCGATCTCACTGCCGGAATTGCATGCGGTCATCAGATGCCACAGACCAATGCCGTTGGCAGGCTGCTGCGATCGCCATTGTGAAAAGGCGCTTAGACGCTCGTCGATGCTCAAGGTGCCGCAACCAATGTTCCAGGGCGCATCGCTCGAGGCGGTGGTGGGGCAGTCGCCTGCGCGAACATCGAGCTCCACGACACCGATCGAGATGTTGAACGTGGAACGATACAGGTTCGAGACGGAATTCATGTTGTTGAGGATCTGTGTACGTGCGTCGTCCCGGTTGCCCCAACGCTGGGTGTAGGCACAGTCGGAGGCGATGCCGGCGTAGACGACGCGCGCACTGTTGGGACAGCCGGCGGTGGAACCGATGACGTTGCTGAAGCTGTTGTTCTGATTGCCACCGTTACCGACATCGTTGCCGGTGGCCTGCCTTTTGCGGAAGGTGGGTGCAAGATAGTCGTCGAGTTCGTCGTGGTAAACGAAGCCATCGGGGGAGGCCAAAGGACCCTCAACGACGTCGTGTGGCTCGGATCGGACGAAGAGGTCGTTCCAGCCCGAGAAGAGATCTCTGCGAGTCAAGCGAGCCGGGGTGGGTAGCTGAAAGAACGAGTAGACCGACTGACTGCTGGCAACGTTGTTGTCCTGGCTAAGCACGAGTGGATTGTGGGAATTGTAGGAAAGCGCGTCGGAGGAGCATGCAGTAGCGGCGGACGATGGCTGAGCAAGGGTGACGTTGGAAAAGGAAGGCTCGTCTCTAGGCTGCAGGGTGATGTCCGAGTCTCGGTGAACCACCATGGAGCCGACTTGCTGGGAGCGTGGCTCAAGCGTGGGATCGCCGACTTGGCGCTTGGCCATGTAACTGCGGGGTGTGTCGATGTGGTGCACGTTGCCGAACCAATCAAAGCTTCCTTCGAAGGACGGCGTTCCGGATAGGGAGCCATCGTCGTGAAGAAGGATGGAGGCTCGGCCGACGATGCCAACGTCGCGGTCCTGGTAGATGTTTCGGAACACGCCGACGCGGTCCTCTTCGAATCTGCGAGACGAGTGGGACGGATGGACAACGACGCCATGATAAGCAGATACGTCGCCCGGGAAGAGGGTCTCTGTGGTGCGCAGGTAGGTTTGGCCGGAAGTTTGGTTGTAGTCATAGTAGTTGACGCGGGTGCCGTCGGGATGTAAGAGGTGATCGTTTGGCAAAAGATGCAAGTAAAAATCTTGGTGGAAAGCACGGAAGCTTAGGCGGATAGGCGGCTGGTCGGCGACATCTGAGCGTGATTGCAGATGAGCATGATGCAAAGATGAGGTGGTTGGAGGCAATAAGTCGACCTTGACATTGGTTGTCCTGGCGACTCGCTGGAGCGGACCATTCTGACGACTTCGAGCTGTGATAGGTTTTGCTGTGAAAAGGAGGGCGAGCAGCCATGCTGCCAACCATGTGGACGCTACGATCGAGCGCATGGCCTTGACTCGAGTTCGGAGACGTATGGACGGTCTTGAGTTGGACCAGGAGCGAGATCGCCTTGTAAGATCGAGCTCTTAAGTGGATTTGAATGGGATCAAGACGGTGGCGGGAAGGTGTGGAGGGCGTGGACGCAA
Organism: Anthracocystis setariae; assembly: GCA_928724745.1. Lineage (NCBI taxonomy): Eukaryota > Fungi > Basidiomycota > Ustilaginomycetes > Ustilaginales > Ustilaginaceae > Anthracocystis > Anthracocystis setariae. Next base: position 278,960 of record CAKMXJ010000039.1, on the reverse strand, counting down.
GGCTTGAGCTCGACCAATGGGTCGGCGATACCAAGACGAAAGATGGCACTGCCCGTTACGTCAGCTGGAGGCTGGGGCTGCTGAAGTGAAGCAGGGCTGACTCGGTAGGATGTTGGCAATGGAATGGCAGAGCTAGGTTGTAGCGTTAAGACGGAAGCGAGATGGGCCATGACATGACATTGTGGAAGGAGAGGAAGGTCGGAAGAAGGAGCGGAACAGGATCGAGTCGAGAGAAGTTGAGCAGAGGCGGGGTGAAGCGGTGACAAAGCCAAGGCGAAATGGTTGTGGAGCAGGTTCTTGGCAAGAAGGCGATGTCGATGAAGCGAAAGCGAACGGTGCGATGCTTGCGGTTTGCGGTGGTGGCCGCGGAGATGGAAAGTGGTCAAGGAACGATTCAGTTGGGCAATGAGCCACGGTACCGCAAATTCACACCCAACTCGCTGACATTTTCTCCGCTTGCGGTCACTCTTGCACCGTACTGTACTGTACTGTACTGTACAGGCGTAATGCTGCAGGGGCATTGAACTCGCGAGGCAGTACTCAAAGTGACACCAGGTCTTGGCTTTTTTTTATTTTATTTTTTTCTTACATAGGATCCCGCTTCAGCAGCCATCCGCATTTTCCTGCTTGCTCCATTCAGGGTCCTGTTCCGGCTCGTCTGTGCGCGGCGCTGCTGCTGCTGCTGCTGCGTCTGCGTCCGAGACAACAACGCTGGGCAATCACAACGATCAACGACAAGCACGGCATCAAGACCACGCTGCCAAGTCGATGCCAGCTGGTGTTGTTGGTGTTGTGGGAATGCTGCGAGCGGGTGCCTTGGACAGGTCAAATGGTGTATTCTGTGCATTTCTGTGCATGTTGTGCAATTTGGGTATTTTGAGTGTTCGGGTGGTGGAATTTACCTGATCGAACGACAGACTGAATTCAGTGTATTATAATATATAATTATATGTGTAAATTCGATGCGGCGTACGCTGAGACGCTGCAGATCAGGTCGATTGCGGGGGACAAATTTGCACCGTCCAGGCATCGATGGGCGTAGTAACACACCATTCAGTTTCAGTTTCATCCTTCGATCCTGGCAGAACACAGCATGATTTCAAGTGTGACTGGCAAAGCATAGCTGCCACCTCTTGGCCGCCGTCCCAGCTGCCACACACTACAGCAAACGCACACGCATGGCAACCTCTGTCGACGTTTCGAAAACCTCAGCTCGACTGCGCAAATGAGCCAACCGGAGGCTTCCGACAATTTTTTGCCAAGAAGTGCGCGACAAACCCTCAGCACCGCCCCTCTTACAGTAATAGCAGTGAGTGATGCATCCTTGGATCCACAGGTGTATTGCACGCATCGCACGCCGCCGATCGTCGCACCCGATCATGCAACATTATCGTCATACTCAATCCCAACCGTCTGTGAACCACAAGCCCGATGACAACGCCAACAAGTCCACTCGAGTCTAGCCAGAGTTGCGTCGTCGGATAGAACGTCGTTGCACGTCATGGTGGTCGCCTTGTCTCGATTGCGTTTGCCAGTCTGAGTTTCTCGCCATCGCGTTGACCTGCCTCTACCGACGGTAATTCTGCCATTCACTTCGTCCCAATTCTCCTCCTCCAGTTGCATCACTCAATATCTACCTACCAGCGAATTCAGATTCCAGCTGCCACTCTTGCATCCTTCGTGAGATTGTTGAGTTGACGAGTCCTGTCCATCCCTAAATTGATATCCGTGTGATCTGCTCGACAGGTGCTAATCTCGCTGTACAGGCCCATGACGTCGCTATCGTAATAGGGCTGATGGATTCTCACCGACATGGATGGAAGTTCCTTCGCACAAATGAGAGAGCACTTCTTCTGCTCATCCATCGTTGACCCCAAGTCGTCCACCACATCCCCTGGGGCTCGAAGCGACAAGGGCACTAGATTCGACATGCCATCCATGACCAACACTCGTGCGTGAATATCATTCGCCTTGCTCCGTCTCCGCTTCCTTCTCTCAATATCCCACATGCAGCCACTTGCTGACCGTTACCATAGCACGGATAGCGTTGAGAGGTTCCAAGGTCTAGGTTAGCGTCGCGACCACCATTTCCACCCCTAAAGATCATCTTCGGACGGACTGACATACACGACCCCTTTCTTGACTGAACCGAGCGACGCAACCTATCAGTGTGGCAAAGGGCCGAGTCACCAGAAATGCTACACCAAGGAGACGCAGCCCGTATTCAAGTGGCAAACACTAACCAAACCAGTGCAAACTTGAGCACACAAACTCGCAACTGAGCATGTACAGGGTGTAAAAAATCGAAATTACCATGGACTGGCTGGGCGTCAAATAGAGGGACAGCCACAACGACAGAGGCACATCGGAAATGCTAGAAGTACAAGAGGCAACGCCAGGGACAAGACAATAGTGGGGAATAGATGGGACTGCTTCTATGCAGTTTAGGCACCGAAACCGTAAAGGGTACGGCCCTGGCGCTTGAGAGCGTAGACAACGTCGAGCGAGGTGACGGTCTTGCGCTTGGCGTGCTCAGTGTAGGTGACAGAGTCGCGGATGACCGACTCAAGGAAAAGCTTGAGGACACCACGGGTCTCGTCGTAGATAAGACCAGAGATACGCTTGACACCACCACGACGCGCGAGACGGCGGATAGCGGGCTTAGTGATACCCTGGATGTTGTCTCGCAAGATCTATCGAGCAAGAAGGGAAGTAAGAAAGTAAGGATCGTGGTCGTCAGCGGCCTGATTCAAATGACCAAGTAGTGAACGTGCTCTTTGGCTCGTTGGCCGAGAGTCTGGAATTGGAAACTTACCTTGCGGTGACGCTTAGCACCACCCTTGCCGAGACCCTTGCCGCCCTTTCCTCGTCCGGACATATTGATAGAGTGTTGTGTTGGTGGTGGGGGGTGGGGAAAAAAGTGTTGTGTAGAAGGCTCTTGAAGAGATGGGTGATGAGAAGAGAAAAGAGGAAATACGCCAGTCGAGTGGTCGGTATTTGTATCAAAACTCGCATTGCGCTGATGAGATCGGCAAAGCGCTCGTGGAACAAGCCATGACAAGCTGCTTCGGTGACTCTAACTCAGCTTCATCCAAGGGGGCAGGCAAACATGCGCACGCCCCGAGACGCGGGCCAGACCGCTGCCCAGATAGGCGACTACTTTGGCACCTGTTGCCGCTGAGTCCGCTGTCTAACCGAAAAAAAGGGAAAAAAAATGACGGCGCGCACCGCTCGGTGTGCAAAAATGCACTGAATTGAGTGCAGGACGCAGTCCTCGATGCAACATTTGGCGGGCCCTGCACGGAAAATCTGGTGCGGATGCTACGTTGGGTCATGCTGGGTCCATTATTGTGGCGGCACGGCTGAAAAATGGGCTTGCTTATCCAGCTGCCTGCGTGCCTAGCTGCAGTTACTAGGGCGAGCTGCAGGTGGGCTCTAACAATTTCACTCCGCTGAACCCCATCCTGGCTCTCAATGCCGTGCGTCGTGCCTCTTTCCCTGGATCATCGGCCCGGAGAACAACAAATCAACAAAACCAATCTCCACTGCTCAAGTCCAAATCCAAACACCAAGACCTCTTTCTATTCAAAGTCTCCACCTTTTTTTTTTTCAAACCGTATACAAACGCCGATTTTGCCATATAGAAGCTGTTCTTTCAATTTGAATTGATGTCAAGGCTGGCCAAAAAAAAGGGCCTACTTGTGTCATTTTCTCCTACACGAGCGAAGCACGACAATACCGCGTCCCATTCACCGTCTTGGCGGGGACAGAATAATTCCGTGCCAGATCAAGCACCTCAGAGAGGCAAGTCACAAAACCCCGTTCCTCACGACATCTGTGCCCCCACCACACACACCTTTTGGCTCCGAGTTTTTGCTAGAAATGATTCGGACCATGCCAACGCTACGTCGTGCTACATGTTGGCGTGTCAGTCAGGCCAGTAAACTCCATTTCAGTCCAGCAAACTGGGAGTGCAACAGCGAAATAGCATCGCGATTCGACTTGGAATCCACCAGGGTCAAATGTTGTGCCTCTCTGAAATGGTGCACGGAGAGGAGGGGATTGAAAGCAGGAGCTGTCAAGTCTTACCAGGTGCGTTGCAACACAGTCTGAGCAGAACGACCGGCATAAGCACTTGGCGAAATGGGCGCGTCTGATCTGCACCCGTCGTTACGGTATCGTCGTGACGCGCCACCGTTCACAGATTGGAGGACGGAATGCGTGCAAAATAAAAATAAATAAAAAAAATGCTTTTTCAATCTTTAGCCACGCGAGCTCACGTCACAAGTGGCAATACGCCTTGAAATGTCTTTTCCAGATTGCTGATAACTTTGTTTTGGAAAAGAAAAGAAAAAAAAATTACAATTGTGCAGTTGTGCAGCGTTCATGTTGTAGGCTTTTGGCCCTTGAAATTCAGATGCAAGCCATGGCAACAGCAGAATCGTGGACCCCATCCTGGCTCCAAATTCTCAAAGGAGCGAACGGTCACGCTGTTGATCTCTGAGCCCACCGCTCGTCGAAGCACGGCTTTGCAGAATATCCTCCGAGTATTGAGCTACATCTCCGCCGCACCTGAATTGCAGTAGCTGTGGTGCCCGTGTCGTATCTCGGTCTGCCCTTGCTTAGCGGCTTCTTTCTCGTTGCTTGGCTTGGACAGCCCTGGCCCCGACCGTCTTTTGCCTGCCGACCTGCAGTGCGCTTCCATGGCTCAGCTTACCGCACACAGGCCAGACTGCACATCTGTCCGCTTCGACCTCATTCAAATATAAGCATCCACCTTGCCGATCCATCTCTCAGACTTTTCTCCCCATCCAACACTATATCCACACCGTACTTCCGTACTACACACATCCTACATTTTCACAATGGCTCGTACTAAGCAGACTGCCCGAAAGTCCACCGGTGGTAAGGTAAGTTGACTGACCCCTGTCTTCTATGTTTGATCCGCAGCATCAATCAGTAGCTGACCATCTTTGCATCTTTGTTTGCTGTTTCATCATGTCAGGCTCCCCGTAAGCAGCTCGCCACCAAGGCCGCACGCAAGTCGGCTCCCTCCGCCGGTGGTGTTAAGAAGCCCCACCGTTACCGTCCCGGTACCGTTGCTCTGCGTGAGATTCGTCGTTACCAGAAGTCCACTGAGCTTCTGATCCGCAAGCTCCCCTTCCAGCGTCTTGTTCGTGAGATCGCTCAGGACTTCAAGACCGACCTCCGTTTCCAGTCGAGCGCCGTTATGGCCCTGCAGGAGTCCGCCGAGGCCTACCTTGTCTCGCTCTTCGAGGACACCAACCTTGCTGCTATCCACGCCAAGCGTGTCACCATCCAGCCCAAGGACATTGCCCTTGCCCGCCGACTCCGTGGTGAGCGCACCTAAACGGTCGCGCTTTCTTGACCTCCATCCTCCTCAACCTCATCCCCCCTTTGATCGCCGATATGCGCTTTCATGTTGCTGGTAGCTAGCCCTGGTTCATTCCCCCTTCACCCTTTTATTGTTGTGGCTTTTTCTTCCTTTCCCTTGTACTTCTAGTGTCCATACTGGTTCCTATAGTCGAATGCTATCTGGTTAACCGATCCACAGCGTGTTGTCTCCATATCGAGTGAATCGCATCTTTTCGGTGGAGACAACCTCAGAAAGGCAAAGCGATGCGCTTTTGTTCAGGCATCAGCAGCCTGATCAGGGGGCTGTTCCGTTGCGCAGGGACGCCAAGCTCCTTGTACCTCCAGATCGTAAGCATACAACTCTAGTTCAGACAAAAAGGTGGTGTGGTCAACAGCATGACTGCTTGTTGCGTGTCGTGTTGTTGAATCGATCGGCGATCTTGGTACAATTGTGGACTACAACTCAGATTTAAATCGGGTTGACTCAATTCGGTCGGGCCAATTTTCCCCTGACTTGGACCGGGCGAGTTGGGCATAGCCGGGCTTTCACGCAACATTCGGTCTCGATCGAGAGACACACACGCTGCGTCAGAGGTGTATTCGGCTGAAATTCCGGCTGAAACTCCACCTCAGCCAGCAACGCTGTATGCGTCCTGCAGAGGCCTGTGCCACACAAACTTCGCTCGGTACCGGTGCAGTGCAGCATTCAGCCAGGTTGACACTATTACCGAGCCTGCCTGGAGAGCGCGCAACTGTCCCAGGTTGAGTTGCTGGGTTGCCAGAAGAGTGAACCTCGCCGAATTCAGGCGACTGAGCCGGTCGTAGCTTTGAAACTTGAGCCGGCCCCCACTCAGGCTCGCCTTCCCCCGCAGATACGCCAACCTTCTTAAGTGCTGTGAGAGGCTCGATCGCTCCTTATCCGTTCACCATCACTCCCAATTCCCTTGTGCACGCCTCCCTTCCAAGGAAAACATATTCATCGCCCACAATGTCCGCCTTCCAGCTGCGTAACGGAAAGAAGAACATCCTCGCCGAGCACGACGACGATGGTGAGTCCACATCATGGCATTCGAGCCTCACGAGGCTACATTCCCGTAAATGCGTATAGAGGCTGACCGCTTTTTTGATGTTATCTCTGCTGCTCCCACAGTCGTCATTGTCTCGGCCCTCCGAACGCCCATCACCAAGGCCAAGAAGGGCGGTCTGGCGCAGTGCGCTCCCGAAGAGATGCTCGGCTGGACGCTCAAGGGTGTCATCGCCGAGTCCAAGATCGACCCCAAACTGATCGAAGATGTGGCTGTGGGTACCGTCCTTGCCCCCGGTGGTGGTTCGACCCAGGCCCGTATGGGTTCCCTGTGGGCCGGCATCCCCAACACGGCTGGATGCAACAGCTTGAACCGACAGTGCTCGTCGGGTCTGGCTGCGGTCAACCAGATCGCCAACCAGATCGCCCTCGGCCAGATTGACATCGGTATTGGCTCGGGTGTTGAGTCGATGACCCTCAACTACGGTGCCGGTGTCATGCCCGCCAAGATGTCGGATGCTGTCATGGAGAACGAAGAGGCGGCCGACTGCCTCATGCCCATGGGTATCACTTCGGAGAATGTCGCCAAGAAGTACAACATCGACCGAACCAAGCAGGACACCTTTGCTGCCGAGTCGTTCGCCCGTGCTGCCGCTGCCCAGAAGGCTGGCAAGTTCAAGAGCGAGATCGTCACCGTCAAGTACGTGGATGATGACGGCAACGAGCGCACCGTGGACGCCGATGATGGAATCCGTGAGGGCGTCACTGTCGAGTCGCTCGCTAAGCTCAAGCCCGCGTTCGCCAAGGACGGTTTCACTCACGCCGGTAACGCCTCGCAAGTCAGTGACGGCGCCGCCTCGGTTCTGCTCGCTCGTCGCAGCGCCGCCAAGAAGCACGGCTTGCCCATCCTCGGCAAGTTTGTCACTTGCGCCGTCGTCGGTGTTCCTCCCAACATCATGGGTGTCGGTCCCGCCTACGCCATCCCCCGTCTGTTTGAGCTCACCGGTCTCTCCAAGGATGACATTGACATCTACGAGATCAACGAGGCGTTCGCCTCGCAGGCTCTCTTCTCCGTCGAGCACCTCGGCATCGACAAGAAGAAGGTCAACCCTGTCGGCGGTGCCATTGCTATGGGTCACCCCCTCGGTGCCACCGGTGCCCGACAGATCGCCACCGCTCTCGCCGAGGCGAAGCGCCAGGGCGGCAAGAAGCTTATTGTCACCTCCATGTGCGTCGGCACTGGTATGGGCTGCGCCTCTCTCATTGTTTCGGCCTGATCGTGTGGACTGCAGGAGGAACAGCCCTTGCATGCTGCCCCTTTCATGTTTGTAATTTAGATTCTCGCTCAATGCTGTAGCAAGCTTCATCAAGCTTTCCATCTTGTCCCAGACCTGTGCAGGCTGTCTCCGTCAAACCTGTCGATATGTTGGATACCAGCTTCTCTGCAAGAAGAACGAGAAGCTAGGACAAGGTACCGGAAGCGAAGCAGCACGCCCAGCGCCACGCGCTCTCAACAAACTGCGTGTGCCAAGCCTACATTTCTGAGGAGGCAATTCTGATTTTGAGCGCGTTGGCTGAGCAGCAAAGGCAAATTGCCAAGTTGCGTGGTGGCTGGACCAACCCACTTTCTTCCTCTCTATGCTACCACCCTCCCGTCTGTACTGCCTCTCGGCCTCCATCCGACCCGTTGCATTCGATCATCCTTCGACCTTCTCGACACTTCGACCCTCTCGAGACTCTTATCGACTCTGTACTGCACTTCGCCATTACCGCGTTCAAAATCGGAGCTGGGGCAAGACTGATACCGTGTCCTTAGAGACCGGGTATTCGACCATGGACGAGGACGCCAGCTTTGATTATGAGATGGACCCTTCAGCTGCATATGCTGAATTGCATGGAAGCGCCGAGGAGATGATGGACGATGTACGCAGCGACGGCATGGTCATGTCTGATGCTGTCGCGCCCATGGGTCCCAATGACAAGGTTGGGATCGATGTGGACTTCCAGGACTCCGCAAGCGCTCACGACGAGAGCATCACACATCCTTCGATGCTGCAAGCTTCAGAACCGATGATGGCATATGTCGAGGAGGGACACGTCAATGGACATTCCGCACACGATGAATACGAACTTGAAGCAATTGATGAGGCTAGCGACAGACCTGGGCCAGCAACATATCAGGCCGAGAATTACGAGAGTCATGGAGGAGCGCCGTCCTACCTCGATGATACAGCCACAAAGCACGATCCGCCATCCATGATTATGGGCAAGGAGGGACTCGGTGTGGCGGAGGTCCAGGATGACCATCAGAAGATCTTCGAGCAGGGAGATGCTCCCGAGTTCAACGCTTACGGGCAGGAGGCGGAAACGGAAGAGTACGAACCGACCGAGGAGGAATACGCTGCCGAACGGCAGAGGATCGCATCGGCGACCGCGTTTACGCCCGAAGAAGATCAGCTTGAAGGTGAACCAATCGAATCATCTCATGAGAATGCGGAAGACCAGGGTACGCAAGACCATGCCTACTATGGCTCGGAAGTTCACGAAGTTCCGACCGTTCGTGTGTCGTTCAACGAACAAGAATTTGTGATGTGGTCTCGATCGGACATTCCGACTTACCTTGCACTTCCCGATACAGGCGCAGAGAGTGGAGACGCCAACGGCGGAACCGAGGCGATGGAGGTGGAGGCGCCAGCCCTTGATGTCCAGCACGACGTACTCTGGCAACCCCTTGACAGCTTCTTCTCCAGTCTTAGGGAGAAGAAAGCGCTGGGCGAATTCCTCGAAGAGTCGTACGAGCTCCATCTCGTATTCCCAGATCTGGAACTGGATGTGTCCGAAGACAATCTCTACTGTCGAGACATCACTCTCGAGGACCTCTACCAACTTCACCACGGCCTTGGACTTTCCTCGAGCTTGCACGTTCAAGTGCTTGAACGTCCCAGATTCATCACAAAGTACAATGAACTTGCTCAACACGTCGCTGGGCTCCTCGGAAATCATCTGCAGCACAGCAGCGAGGACTCCGAAGAGGAGGAGCAGGCTTGGAACGAAACACGTCGGAACGGATCGCCTCCGAGCACACAGGCACCCCACGAACCGAACGGGGCGCCATCCTTCGAGCAAGCTTCGGGCTCGTCGACACAGCATGATGCGCGAACTGAGCTTACAAAGCATCATGGCGACCAGCCACTCGCCTCGCAAGACTCGGGAGTCAATGAACAGACCGACAAAGCGTCTCCTCAAAATGTCGCACAGAACGAAGAAGACGAGGTCTCAGACACTCAGTACGACGTTGAAAAAGAAGGCATTGCTAGGGAAACAGAGGGCGGTGAGGAAGGACATGATGCCGAGCTCGATCGACAACAGGGTCAGCCTCAGCTGGATGAGAGCAATGCAGAGTCGGATGGTGCACGAGCCTTCACGGCTGATGCTGACGACGAAGTGCACCCTTCAGAAGGCGAGGAGCAAGCGGGCGAGGACGAAGGGTATGAGCTCGGCGGTGGCGATGCAGACGATTGGGAAGAAGAGGAAGTAAAAGCAGAGCCAGAGGAAGATGCAGATGCCAAACCGGACGTGGAAACAATCGCAGAAGTGAAGGAGAGAAAGGCTGCGGACGCCAAGGAGGGAGAAGGCCAAGACGAAGTGGACGAACTTGGCGAGGAAGGAATGCACAAGGTTGCTGAAGGTGGTGATGCAGACTCGGGTGCGGTGGAAGAAGAATACGAAGAAGAAACGGGTGGTTTCGAAGAGGACGGTGAGCAAACTTTCTACACCACTGTCAACGAAGGATACGATGGCGAAGTGGACGAATTGGAGGAGCCAGGAGAAGATTGGATCGGAGCCGAAGGCGAGGCAGATGGGCCTCCCGTTGACCACCACGAAGAAACGTACGAGGCCACGTACGAGTACGATGTCGATGCAAACGACGAGCTGGATTGGCAAGGTATGTTCACATCACAAGACGCAACTGACTTGACATGGATGTATACTGACGACCTTGCCCCCACCTTTGATACGAACGTACCCCCCGTGCCATCAGATGGAGCAGACGAGCAGGTCATCGAGTACACTGAGGAGCCTGAAGACAGCATTGACCACGAGTCACCATCTTTAGCGGCCTCTGCAACGCTTCAGTCGGGCATTCAGCGCAAGCGCGGTCTTGTCGAAGACGAACATGTCGCACAGGATGGGGAAGAAGACCAGGAAGCGGAAAGCAAGCGCGCTAAAGTCGATTGATGCGACCGCCCACGCATCCTTGCGCAGTCTCGCCTCGCAGCAGCAATCCCTTTTCCGGTCACCCATCTGATACGGCCCGACATTGAAAGCCCCCAACCGTAACTCCTCATCCGAGAGAAAGTATCGAGATGGAGCTCAATAGTGGATATGACTCCAGATTTGCAGGGCGACAGACGTGTCAGATCCGGTTCCTTTTCCAAGAGCTACCCATCAAAAACGGTGCAAGTACAACGTCCATGGGAGCAAGAACGTTGTCGCATTCTCAGCGGTGAGTCAAGATCCAACAGTCGTGCTCGTTTACTGACGCTTTTGAGAACCTGCCGCGGTCGATCGATGAGAATCAGTGCGTCGATACGATCAACTCGGTTTGATGATCACAAAATCGATAGCCAATTCTTTGCATTTCCTCACACTGGTGACCACTGAGTCTCGACTTGTATCTGGCTTTTGCAATGTCATGTCTGTTCTGGTTTTGGGCAGCGAGTTGGTCGTTGGGTACGATGGAGCTGTTGTGATGGGGTGGCATCGGGTGTGGGCGACAGGGTTGGGTTTCTGCGATCCGGCATTCAGGGTGTGGCTTCATCTTGGATGCGCGCAGGGTCTGGTTGTGCATTAGTGTGGGTTAAGAACATCATCATCTGCCGGAGGGGTTAGGGGGGGGTAGGGGGGCTGGACTCGGGGTCGGTTGAGTTGAGTTTGGAATGCCAAGAAGTGGTCTCGGCACTGTTGGACAAACTAGCGAGCTCAGATGGGATGGCGTTACGTACACTTGAGATCCACGGCATCGTCGCGTACGGCCTTGGATTCGTTCCACTTGGAGCGATAAGTCAATCTATAGGAATCAACTCCACCTAACGAACGAATTTATAGGGTTGTGTGATTCGGACACCGAGACTGACTCTACCGTGGAGCAGTTCGAGACAAAGTCTCGGTGGGCTAATGATGGCCTATCGGTAGCCTATTGCAGCCGGCGGTCGGTGGCAAGGTGGATCTGATGTTTTGGTGATTTAGAATGCGATGGCGCAATTCGAAATGTCAAAAAGCTCCCGACGAGTCTTTTGACGCTGCAGCAAGCTTTTCTTTCCCCGCAAAAGTCACAACCCTGTCGGCGACGACGGACGCAGTTGACGACTGGCACAATACACCCCAATCCCCGACAGTCGGTCTCGCTCTGTAGCAAGATGCACGAATCTGTTGAAAGCCCGCGGAGCCGCCAATCAATGCCGTAATGACAATGCTTATCATCTGACTCGGATAGCCGTTCGGCTACAGTCGCAGCACCGATAAAAACAGAGAGTCGATGTGCAATTTTGTTGGAGAAAGGGCAAAATCGAGAGCTATTCCTGAGTCGGAGCCTTTTTTTCTAACACATTAACGGTTCGCGTCGGAGGTAGAACCAACCCGACTGTTCTTTCGAGTTGATGACCACGACAAGAGATCGAGATCTATCGACTAATTGAGATCAGTCTAGAATACCCACGCAAGAGTTTGACGACCGTACTGTGCGAACAAGTCGAGATCGCAAGAGGCTTGACAGGAGCTCTTCGCTGCTCGCGTAGGAAAATCCAGGGTTCTCTTTCTGAATTCGCCGAGTTATTTGGAGAAAGGACGAATCTAATCAAGGAGCGCAAGTCTTCATACCATGTTGCTAGTTCATAGTATCCCTCTTGTACCAACCAGCCCCGGTGTGAGATTTCAGATGCATCTGGGCACCGAAGCCCCCGAACGACGTGGATGCTGTGGCGGCTATGAATTAGCGTTCGAGTCCCGTCTCGCAAGTGATTTGGGTTTAGACGGAGCGTCCAAACAATAAGCATCGTCTGCTGCGTACATTTTGTCATTCTACATTGATGGCCAAAGAAAGGGTTCAGTCAACCAAAGGCGGAAGCCGATGGGCAGTTTGGTGGTGTTTCGAGATGAGATATCACCTGGTGATGAGCCGGCATCCTGAATGTCTCGGGAGTGTAGGTCTGAAGCAGTACGGAAGTGACGGCCGATAGCAGAGACTGGAATGAATTCCGCCTCATGAACAGAAAGCACAACTTTGTGAGCGCGTATCCCGCTGCTGCTTGCTGGCTTTCATCAACAGCCAAAGTCACCACGCTCAGGCAAATGCAGAACGAGATCAGCTGTGCCAAAATGGCAAGAGAGCCGAGACCGAAAGCATTGATTTATGCGCGTCGGTCTGTGCTGAAAGAGAGGCAAGGTCAGCGAGTTTGGATGATCTCCACGCCAGACCAGACCCAGCATACTGAGTCTCATGACAAGCGTATGCTGAATCGTCTCGTTGCGCCTCACCGGTTGAACGATTTGGTTCAACCTCTTGAGATCGGCATCAAAGAAAGGGATGCTGGCATGGTGGGAAAATCGAGGTGTCCCTTTCAAGTACTGCATTGTACTGTACTGTATGGTACACTGTGATGGAGAGCGTAGCAAACGTTATTTAATTGGTAGTTGGCTGTCCATTATGCAGCCCAGCCAATCAAGCTCCGCTTGAATTGTGTCTGTCTCAAAGAGTGATCATCTGATAGTCTGGAACTCGAGCGATTCCCGTCATTTTTGGAGAAAATGGAATGAAATATGATCGTAGCCAGCAATCTGCAATCCATGCAGCCGAGCTTCGAGAGGATCAAGAGCGAGCAGAACAATACCAGTACATCGACAGAAAAGACATCCACCGTATCATTCAAGAGTGAGTGCCAAAAAAAAAAAAAAAAAAAAAAAAAAAAACAAGTCAGCCCGACCAAGATGCGATCGCAAGCACGCCTTTTCCCTTTTGGCATTGAAATCGAGCGTGAGCGTATCCATCAGCGACTCGCCATGAACCGGTAGGGTGATTTCGGGTTGAAAGTGCTGAGCTACTTACCGTCCGCACGTTCGAGACCTTTGGTATGCCGTAGATGCACCACATTGCTTCGCCTCGATTAAGCGAGCCTGCGGAGGTTCAGCTGAGCAGTTATTGGAATCATGCGTACCAGAGCCGTGTAGCCGCCGCCCAAATTCAACCAAGCTCAAGACACCCGCGCCGCGAATCTATCCTGTACTGTACTGTCGCTGCTAGGGGGTGCTTATGACTTGTCGTGCTTGCGCGTATTATACTATGGTGCAGTACTTGCGTGAGGGGTTGGATGCTGTTTGGTTTCTCGGCATCACTCTGTTGAGATAAGCGTCGGCGTCGATGTTCCCCTTACCATTGCATTGCTTTGAATGCGCCTTTGCAAGCTCGTCGAGCCTCAATCCCTAGACAGAACCAAGTCAGTCGACCCTCATCCGCTGATTGCCTGCCGGATATGGCTTGAACGTGCCACCGATTGGACCAAGCAGAATTGAAGAGTTCTTCGACGGGGCATGTTGCCCGTCGCAATTGATCTGACAGTATCTTGGGCTCAGGCAGAGAGAGTATCCCAGTTGATAGAGGCAATTGAGCTTCGACGATGGCATCCTTGGGCGCGTTCCTTGGGTAGGCTAGGTTTGGTAGATCCAATCAGCGATTGCCTCAACTCCTCTCAGCTACATACTGTATTATACTGTGTTGTACAGTTCTGCTACATGCCAACCCGCACATTCATAGTCTAATTTGACCAAGCCCGCAGAAGAAAGTGAGGCAGAGAACGCAATGCAGCCGCACTGAGCACCAAGGAAGTCCTAAACAAATAAAACATAAAAAATAAAAAAGGGAACAGGACAGCTAAAGTACACGCTGCTCCAGCAGTATCGTTAGAACTCATCGAATCATCGATGCCAGCAGCAAGCGAATTCGGCTCAATCGACCGGACTTGGACGCCCCACCTCACAAAAGAGCGCACTCGACCAGTGTCCGGCCTCATCGCGACCCAAGCACTGCATCCGACAAAGATGGTCCAAGGTCTGCAAAGGATCGCTTGTTGCTTTCTTTTGCTTTGCTTTGCTACCGGGGCTGACCATGATTATTGACCATCTGCATGAGCAGCAGCTGCTGTTGTTGCTGCCTTTCCCTTTTCTAGAAACAGAGCGGTTCCCGTGTTCCGCCCATCGAAAAAAAAAAAAAAAAAACCCCCCGAGAAATAAATACAATTATTTTATATATTTTAAAACTTGTCTGATACATTGCTCCATAACAGTCCAAGTGCCTCCGACCCTCGCTGCGGCTTTCAGCAAGGCGGGCTTTCTCAGGAGTAGTATTGAAGTGCTATGGACTGCGGATCAGACAATCGCCACCGTCCTGTGAGAATGATCATCGGCCTGTCGAGGGAATTACGGTACATGAACGCATCGTCGCCAGCGTGACCAAACAACGCCTCACCAGACTTCTGAATTCGTTGCCAAAGGATGCCTCTCCTGTAGGAACGTTCGACATGCTTCATTGTTCCCATCGATGGTTTCACGACGACAAGCTGCCGCGTTGGTGGCTCGGGCGCTTCGGTGACGCACTTTCTGTGCCAGCTTCGAAGGCATCTTCTCATGCCGGTAGGGCCGTCACGCACGAGCTAAGGCATCACAGACCTCACGGAAAGGAGGACCCACTTCATGGCTGTTCTGGTACTGTACTTGGCAATCTCTTGCATTGTCTACCGCTACCGGTACTGCATCCAAGTTGGCACGCCAGGCATTGTTCGCAGATTTCTGCATCAGGGTTATTATTCCGTTGCGAGTAACTCGAGTTGATGAATTGGCAATAGACGTCGCCCGACCATCTCGCTTCCTGCTCATCTTTCCTGCACTGTACTGTGGAACAGCCCATCGACACAGTGTCCAGTTGAGCTTGGGATCTGGTCGTAACGCGCTTTGCCTTGTCACAATCATCGATCCTTTTCGACACTTGCTCTGCACGCAGATACTCTGTAGCCTTGCGCTGATACCCCACTGGTCTCGATGATCCACCATGGATCTTCACTGCCCAGCATTTGCATAGTGCTGCCGATAGGAAACCTTTGCAATGCGCACGCGATGTCTGGCAATCGCAGATGCACACACAGTGTGTAATACGTTATACGCCGAGGCGACCTGCAATGACGCGCTCTACCGAGGTAAAGGACAGACAATACAGTATCACAGTTCATTCAGTACAGCACACTCTTTCCTAAACTAACCCGACTGCCTCCTTTTTTTTCTTTTTTTTTTCTCTTTTTTTTTTTCTTCTTTTATCTTTTTATTGGTGAAAACGAGAGCGATGGTGAACTGCTGCTGTCGAGTAATTGCACCCGCGCTGTTTGACTTGCAAGCTTGGTGCTGCAAGCTCTGCGTTCGTGTATGCATTATCGTCTCGGCAACGTCTAGTCTTTGCCTTCGACCTCTCTTCTCGCTTGGGATCTGTGCTCCTACCTTACCCGTCTCACTTCGGCTTGTGACCCCTTTTGACCCTTCTTGTGCGGCTTCGTCTCTGTGCCAGTCTTTGGATTGTCTGATTCAGTGTCTGCTTCGATGCCGCACCTTGGCCGCAGGTTGCCAAGCCAGTCTGAGTTGCGATGCGGTTCCAGTTGATTCGCTTCATGCGCAACTCTATCTCGACCAAGCGCTTGCTCATTCAATCCGACATCCCCGCGGCTCACAAACCCATCCCATGATTGTACAGAGTACAGATGCGCAGCTCGCTTCCGGTCATGCTGTCATGCTTCGGGGTGCTGTCTCTGTTCACCCCAAACCTCAACCCCGGCTGCTCTCATCCATAAAGTCAAGTGTCTTTCCCTTTTGGTCCCCCCTTGTACTCATGTCTTGACAAGCCTTCCATCATATAACTTTCACCACCTAGATCCTAACCGCTTCTTCCCTACACGTCTGACCCCGGCTCACGCTTTTTCTACACCTAACGTCTTCACCGGTGATATCGACGCCACCACTCGGACCCCTTCCATTCGGCAATCAGTACGCCCTGCTCGCCCCTGCTCGATCCTCAGCTTGGATACATATCGGCGCTCGGATCGCTTCCGTTGCATGCCCACTAACGGCATCTCGTGCAGCTTGAATCTTCATCAACGCTCTGTTGCATTCTCGCACCCACTGGATCCGCCTCGACGACACTAGCGCTTGGATCGCAGCCCTGGCTTCTCCTCGAACAGCGGCTCAAGACCCAGGTCAAGCCACAAACAAACGTGAAACTCTACAAACGAAGTCTTGTCAGCCGCAAACGCCTTGCTCCTTTGCTTTTCAGCGCCACTAGCTTGCCTCCCATTGTCTCCACGAGCCTCGTGAGATCTTGTTTGTTGTTGCACGTCTGCTCCTAATACTCTCCGCTAGCTGCCTTGGGTGTTGACAGGTTCGCTCATTCTGCAGCATTGTCGAGCCGATCTATAGTCTTCGACGGTCAAGATTCCTTTCCCTTCGTCGCCCCCCCTGAAGCAGCTTTGGTTGGCTGTCCAGCTGCCTCGTTCGCACGCATGCTTCGGTCTCAGCAAGGACCCGCGCAGGCACACACTTGGCTCCAGCGCGTTAACGAGCAAACCCACGTCCCTTCAGGGATCGACTTGAACGCTTATCACTCGGACCATTCGATATTCTGGAACTCTTGCGTTACAACAGACACGAGCCCTGAACATCTTACCTCCAAAAGTTCGATCTCCTCGTTCGAGTTCGACTCCACCCCCAAAACCTTCTCCCAGCTCTTCCTCGACCACGTCCAAGCAAACTCGTCGGCCGACCTCGTCCAAGCAGGTCTCTCGTCCAATCTCGATTCCGAACCCGGCCCCGCTACTGCTGCGTCGCAATCTGCTCTTACCCTGTCTGCAAGCGGCTCGGACAGCAACACTTTGGAAACATCCGTTGGTTCCGGTGGCGGATCTTCACCAGAAATGAGCGCAGGAAGCAGCTACAACTTCGGCACACCGTCTCTGCATCAGGTGTCGGCACTGTCCCAACCGTTTTCGACATCTTCGCCCACCGTCGCCAGCGTTGGCACGGTCGAGGCGGATAGTGGACAGACGTCCCCATCGCATCACGAGCCGAGCTGGAACCACAGCACACACCATCGAAAGTCAGCAGCAATGGTGGAAAGCCCAAACGAATATCCGTCGCACGAATCGGCCGCCACCACTGGGTCTCACCAGCAGTCGCACCATGCTCATCCGGCCAGCGGCGGCTACTTCCACGAGCCCGACTATCAGGCCCATCCCACCGGCATGGCGCAATACTTCCAACAACACCGTGCTTCGATCTCGGGTCCGCTGTTGGAGTCGGCAGCGTATTCGGAGCGTACTGCTGGCACGCCGGCGCCGCCTCGCGTGCATGGTTTGGCGGCGTGGGAGAACTCGTCCGGTTCTGCGCGACCACATACGGCCGATGGGATGTTCAGTCAGTTTGGTGTTGGTTTGGCTGCGCACGAGGGATCTGCCGAGGGGTCCGAGGTGGGTCATTCGGCTGGTTCAAGTTCGCGTGCCTACACGCCTGCGGCTGGCGGCGCGGGTGCGGGTGCGGGTGCGGGTGGACATGCTGCTGGTGTCGATCCGTTCTACCAGCATCGACGCATGTCGATGCCCGATCCCACCGCTACCGGTACGGGCAAGGTGTTTTCGTACATGGCGTCAGGCAATGATGGCAACCCTCTGTCGTCCGGGATGGGGATGCCATCGCACAGCTACGGTGGTCATTACTTTGGTGGCAACTACGCCGGCAGTGCGAGCAAGAAACGTCCGCGTCGACGATACGATGAGATCGAACGACTCTACCCTTGCAGCTGGCCAGGTTGCACCAAGAGTTACGGGACACTGAATCATCTCAATGCGCATGTGGCGATGCAGAAGCATGGACCCAAACGATCGCCCGGTGAGTTCAAGGATATGCGCAAGGCGTGGCGCAAGCAGAAGAAGGAGGAGGAACAGAGGAGGCAAGCGAGACAGTCGAGCATGAGTGAACAGCAAACACATCGTGCCAACTTCAGTGGTGCTGGTTATGCCGATGCCACCGTCGGTCATGGTGAAGGTGCAGGTCCATCGACACTGCCCATCGGCCCACCGGCCGCAATGGGTGGGTTTGGCTCCACTCTCCCTGGTCTCGCTCACCTCCCTACACCCATGGCGACCCTGGGAAGGTACAGCATGTCGTCCGTCTCGTCTGCTCCTGGCGTTTCTCACGGATTTTACCTCAACAGCGCGTCCGCAGATCCATCATCCCAGGCTCATCACGACCACTCCCATACCAATCCCTCGCTTCAATATACGAACGATAATAATAGACTTCCCTACCCAACCTCATCCACAACCCCCAACGCGCACTACAACAGTATCAACGCTTACCTCTCCGCCCATCGCGGAAGCGTCTAATTCCCCCTCTCCCCCGTTCTCCATTAATTTCCCCCTCATTTGGTCGGTCCTACTTTCCAGCGCAACCATATAGTAAACATTGGGCTCCTTCTCTCTCGCTTCGGTTTCGTAATCTCACTCATCTTGTACTACCAGTAGGCAACGACGCTTTGCTTTATCTTAATCATATTCGTTACGAGTTTTCTCCCGGCTGCGAGTGAAAATCGCGTCGTTGTCACTCCAGACCTGCTATCTTCGTACAGGCAAGCTTCGAACCCGATCGACTAACATGGACTTGATGTACACATTCTATGCGCTCTATCTACTGCAGCTGGCCGTTCTTCTCCCTTGCGAGGACCTCGTGGAAAGCTGCTCTGAGATCGGCCCTGAGATCCTCAAACTCCTCTAGACCGACCGAGATGCGGATGATCCTAGGATCCTCAGTGGCGTCGCTCTTGACTCTGTGCTCGAGCAGACTCTCGACTCCACCGAGCGAGGTGGCTGGGGTGAAGTAGGTGGTGACGTGTGGAACAAACGTGGCGTATTCCGGCTTGGTGGTGCGGAAGGCAAACGTGGGGGCGTGTCCACCTGGCATCTGGGCCGATGGATCAAAAGTCGGATCTTCGGGTGTAGCCCCCTTGGTCACCACGTCATCGAGGTCAGATCGAGGCTGAAGAGAAGAGTGATACGTCCGAGCGACGACCTTTCCTCCGGCCAGTTCTGCGTCTTCCTTAGCGACGCCTGAAGTAGAGGTGGTGAGCGAGTGCAACCACTTGGCCAGCAGCGTTGCGGTCTCGGACTGCTTCTTCACCCTCACGGTGAGTGTACGCAAGGACCTCAACAACAAGTAGGCCTCCATACTGCCGAGGTTGGCCCCAAGATAGGTGCGGTCGCTCCACAGACTGTCCCATTGCTTCTTGTCCTTGACAGCAAGGACGCCGCAGAGGAGGTCGGAGTGACCGCCAAAGTACTTGGTTCCGGAATGCATGACCATATCTACGCCCTGGACGAAAGGGTCTTGAAGAGGCGGCGGTGCAAAAGTGGAGTCGACCACAACGTGCGCGTCGGCGACGGCTTTGGCTTTCTGGACGTACTTGACCAGGTCGCGGGCTTCGCCAGAGGGGTTGAGCGGGGTCTCGACCCAGACGAGAAGACCGCCTCGCTGGACGGCGTCGACGTGGTCAGCGCTGCTAGCGGTGGAAGATCGCATGGCGGCTTGGTAGTCGTCGTCCAAATCGATGATCTTGACGTTGCGTCCGCGAGAATAGAGCTTGATGGACATGTGAACACCATGGTAGCCACGTTTGATCGCAATGACGCTAGGGGCATAGTGGAGTATCGCAGCATACGCAGCTGTCAGGCCCGAACTGTACGTCAAAGCATTTGCACCCAGAACTTGACTCAACACCTTTTCGGCGCGGATGTTGGTTTCTTGCGAGTATCGCGAGTAGATGTGGAAGGAGGGATCCTGCATGTCAAACACTGCTTCACCCTTGCCGACATCGTCGAGCAACTTGGAGTGGGCCGAAGAGGGATGAGGCGCGCGGAAGGTGGTAGAAAGCGAGATCGAGGGGGCGACGGCGTAGTTGGCATTGACGGTGGGGTCAGGATGATCAGCGTGGAGGGCTCGGGTCGAGAGCGAGGGCGTGGGGAGCCCTGCGTTGGAAGACATGATGGACAAGGCACTCTGTTTCGCAAGGATGCTACACGCGATAGGACAAGAAAGGATGGGAGGTTGAGCAGATGGAGCTACTTAAATTCGGATGAGCCTTCGGGAAGAACTGAGCCTGCGCGGCTATGTATCCGTCTGGGCTCGCACGCCGCCGTTTGCGATTGGATTTTTGAAAAGGTTGCAGCCTTCATATAAGTAAATTATATTCTTGGTTCGGGTTGACTTCCGAGTCACACTCTGCAACGGCTAATTTCACGGTTTCTATCACTTCATGCGGACGGATTTCTTGGCTCTCATTTCATAAAGCACCTTCTTTCGTCGCCAACCCAAGTCTACTCAGGACTGCTTCAGTCGTGTGCTGATGGTTTGCTATGCATTGCATTTGCTCCTATGAGCATAAATGGTATGATAAAGACACCTTGACCGCCGATCGCAGAACCTAATTGCTCAAGGCCATCAACGACCGACTCCACTGAATCACCCGCGGATGGGCCATCACCTTGTCCGCTCTAAACCCAATCACTTGCAAACCTTCTAAGGACGTCGCTCGGGACAAGGCGACGTATGCTTGGCCTTTCTCAAAGACGCGATTCAGATTGATCTTGCAGCAGGGCAGCGTCTGCCCCTGCGATTTGTGAATCGACATGGCCCACGCCAAAATGAGGGGAACTTGCGTCCTCGATGCCTGGACCTCTCCATCTGGAAGCTCAGTCTTCCAGGTCTCAGGTCGAGCATAGTAGTCCCTCGTGCCGCCGTTGGGCAAATGCAAGCGGACCAGAGGGAATTTGCGTGTCGAGATTGCGGCGGTCTTCTCTCGCTCCTTGTCTCGAGGCTCTGCCATGTCCATAAGGCTGACGGACTTCTCGTACTCGTTCTCATCCACAAAGTCGATCACCTTTCCAATGGAGCCGTTGACGAGCATGTCGTCGATGTTCTTGATCAGCATGACCTGCGCACCTTTCTTGAGGTGCAAGACAGGCAAGGCGATCGAGTTCTGCAACACCCGCTCGCGCGCCTCGCCCACGAGCGTTCCCCCATCCTGTGCACGGTAGCTCTGGCTCTCGGTTTGAAGCGCGTTGAGGCGCTCCATGTTGGCTTGATCCACCTGCGTACGAATGGGAAAGAGCTCGGTTGGAACGATGTCCGCGTCGTACTGTGGCGCGCGTTCGAGTCTCTTGAATGCTTCAATGGTCTTTTGCGAGATGGTGCCGAAGCGCATCTCGTTGAGCATGGTCACAAACGACTCGTCCTTTTGTCGGAAGACTTGGGTCAGGTTGACTTTGTGCTGCACAACCCTGTTCCAACATTGGGCATCGAATGCGAAGGTGACGCTTCCGCCTGGATTGACGGGAGGCAGCTGGAAAAAGTCGCCGGTGATCACAATTTGGATGCCACCAAAGGGCTTGTCGGGCTTTTTGCGCAACAGCCTCGCAATCTCTTCCAACTTGTCCAGCAGCGCAGGATCGACCATGGAGATCTCATCGATGATCAGCACCTGGGTACGTTGCCAGCGGGCCACTGCCTTGCGGTTCTTACGGACCTTGTTGACGAGCTGAGCAGCCGTCTCTTTGCCTAGTCCGATGCCGGCAAAGCTGTGGATGGTGACACCTCCGATGTTGCATGCTGCAATACCGGTGGATGCGGTGACGGCAACCGACTCTGGCCTCTTTGCATGCTTTCGACGCAGCTCGCGAATGATCTCCCTCAGTAGCACGGATTTACCTGTACCAGCCGAACCTGTGAAAAAGACACTCTTGCTGTCCTCGACCACCATTTCGAGCACCTTGCGCTGCTCCGCAGAGAGGAAGATCTTGTTGACATTCTTTTTGTTGGCTGGATCCAGGGCTGAAGGCGAGTTTCGGCCGCTGCTTGACTCGCTTGGAGACACAAGCGCACTGGCTCGGAACGCGGTGGGGTCTTGACGCCGCTCGTTCTTAAGCTGGGTCGCCGTCTTCATCCATGGCATGGCCGGTGCGGATGAGGTGCGTGCGGACAGTCTAGACGACGAAGGCGCCGATGTGGATGGCGTGCTAGTACTCTGCTGCTGCTTGGAAGCTCTGTGGCTCGCGCTGGTCGCCGCTTGGGCGTTGTGACCGTGTTTGGCTTGAGCTCGATCGTAGGAGAACTGAGTGGCAAGGTCGAAACTGTTGGAGGGATGGGAGGATGTGCGGTGTGACATGGTGGATGTGCTGGCTCGATGAATACTCGAAGCGGGGACAAAGCCACTGCTAGACTGGATCTTGGTGATCGACGACTTTGACGCGACAGGCACCGTATCTATTCTGGCCTTCTTGTCTGATGGTCCGGAGCCAGCATTCTCCTTGTCAGAATCGGCCCGAGTGTCGCTGAGCTTGGCTCGAGTCGGTGGCGGCGAGGGCGAGTCAGACCACTCGTAGAAGACCTCTTGGCTAGACTGCGGAAGGGTGCTGCTTCGAGCTGCTTTGCTGTCCGGCGCCGTGGAAGTAGATCCGAGGTCATGCTGGTTTCCGGACCACGATCGCTTGAGAGAACCTAGCGCCGATCGCACCTGAGGGCGTTCGCTCGACCCGCTGTATGTGTTGCTTTTCGCATACATCGTTGCGTTTATCCGGACAGAACAGACGTTCGGATGTTCCGATGGGATGGTGGTGTCGGTGAGCGTTGATGAGGACGTGAAGTTTGCTGCGAAGCTGCAAAAAGAGCGCGGACCATGGCTGGCTTGAGAAAGTCTTCAAAGTGTAACATTTGGCTGCGCGAGGAATTTGGCTCAACGCGAAAGGCGCAAATCGCGTGCGGTGTGTGTGTTTGTTTCGTGGAGTCGGATTGCCTCTAAAACAAAGTCCGACCGACAGTCCGATCTGCTCTTCCAGGCTCAGTTGGCGCGATTTTGAGACCACGCCGGCGTCCCTGGACCAGTTTGTTTGGCCATCAGGGGACTGGATGTCGATTCACAATGACGCTTGCGTCTGTTGAAGTCATGTTGGGCAGTTGCTACAAATGAGCTAGCATGTGGGTCGCAAGCTTACGCGCCACTACTTTGATACATGTCCGCGTGCCTGGTGAAATTTTTGGTCTTCGTTTTGTGGCCATCATTTCTAGCCAATTTCAACACAATTCACGAAAAAGTAGCCACCCAAATCGACTCGCAAAACAAGAATGCGCAGCTTCCAGGATTACACGAATCATATGATTACACACGATTACATAACCAAGCGAATTGAAAAAAAGAGAACGGCGGACGTCCCAAGGCGGAAGTGTAGGGCCAAGGACATCCTCGAGGTCCCGAGATGCAAGCACCTGAGCGGTGACCCCCCGCAAGGAAAAAGTGTATGACAATAGATTCCTCGCCGGAGCGAGGAGAAATAGATGTCAATCTATTTAGAACAGATACTACACATGATCTAAGCCCTGTATGATTGAGAATCGCGGCAGTGAAAGAGAGGAATGCGAATACAGTCAGAAGCCAATTTCTTCGAAGGGAAAGCGTTGTCGCAGAGCTATGGGGCAGACTTACAATAGGCCAGAAGAGTGACGTTTCGGCCCAAGGGAGGCGTGCGGACCTTGGGAATATATACTCAGGCGACGACTGCGCTTCTGGAAGCTGTTTTTGCGCACATTCATGGACATCCGACCTTCATTTGCGATTTTCCTGCGAAGACCTCGAAGGGAGTCGACTTTGCTATTTTTTCGACTTTGAAGGGCTGCAAAAAAAAACTCGGGCCGCTTGCGAACCAACACGGCAGCCGACTTCCGAGGCAGATTTGCATGCGGTGCTCAGCTGTGATTTCATCGTACAGTACAGTACAGTGCTGCCAGAGTAATGATGCACAGCCCGATTGGAACACGCAACCCAGACAAATTCAGTGTAGCCCAAAGATAGCTCGTTGGTTTGGACTAGACTTGCCAAGACAGGCTACAGTATTCTGTCGACCTTACCCGACTTTCGCCTGTTTCTTCACGACCACACATCCCATCCACAATCCAACCAGCCTCTGCAGCGCTCCAGAGAGTAGATCGTATCCAACACAAACACCCACAGATCCATCGCTGCCCTGGACCAGCCATTTAGCAACCGAGCAACACCAAGACCAGATCGAGCAATCATGGCGGACGAAGCTTCAACATCGATGCCGACACCGTCGCATGCCGCCAGCGCCGAGCCAGCCAAAAACGAGCCAACCACCCCTCGGGAAATCTCACGAGATGGCGCCAAAATCGTCGATATGGAGTACTACGATCTCCTCGGCGTTCGCGGCGACGCTACCGACCTTGAACTGAAAAAGGCGTACCGCAAAGCTGCGATCAAGAACCACCCCGACAAGGGCGGCGACGAGGAGACGTTCAAGATGATCGGCGAGGCTTACCGCGTTCTCAGCGATAACCATCTGCGAGCGGAGTACGACAAGTATGGCAAAAAGAAGCCCACAGACGAAGTCGGTCTGAAGGAGGCGACCGACATGTTCGGCAGTCTCTTTGGCGGCGAGCGCTTTATGGATCTCATCGGCGAGATCAGCCTCATCAAGGACTTTGGAAAGGCATCCGAGATCATGATGACGGAAGAGGAGAAGGAGGAGCTCGAGGCTCAGATGAAGGCCGAGCACAAGAAGGCGAATGCCAATGCCGACGATCCCGCTCCTGTGTACTCCGAGTCCGATCCACACTATGAAGCCGCTGCAGCCGGCAAAGCTGCCGCACAGAAGGCAGAGGAAGCCGGTGCCACTCCCGAAGAAGCTGCGGAAGCAAAACGCAAGGAGGACGCAAAGCAGAAGCAGAAATTGACGCCGGAGCAGAAGGCGAAGCTGGAGGAGCTCGAGAAGGAGAAGGAGGAAAACGAGCGCAAACGGGTCGAAGAGCTTTCACAGAAGCTCAAGGACCGCATCCGACCCTTTGTCGAAGCTCGCAAGCCCGGCGACAAGGACGACTCGGAAACGCAAATCTTCGAGCGCAAGATGAAGGAAGAAGCCGAAGATCTCAAGCTCGAATCTTTCGGCGTAGAGCTTCTGCATGCCATTGGCAACATCTACGTCATGAAGGCGACCACCTGGATCAAGACGAAGAAACACAGCCTTCTCGGCTTTGGTGGGTTCATGAGCCGCATGAAGGAGCGAGGAGCCGTGGTCAAGGAGACGTGGGGTATGCTTGGCTCGGCTCTCAACGTCAAAGCCTCCATGGACGAGCTGGCGCGCCGCCAGGAGAAGGGCGAAATCCCCGAGGACGAGCTGCGCGCGCTCGAGCAGGACATGAGTGGCAAGATGCTGCTCGCCACATGGAGAGGAACTCGATTCGAGATCTCGGGCATCCTGCGTCAGGTATGCGATAAGGTGCTCAACGAGAAAGGCGTACCGGACAAGGTGCTCTTCAACCGAGCTCAAGCCATCTTGTTCCTCGGTATGATCTACAAGGCCGTCCAGCCCGACGAAGGCGACGATGAGCGACGCGAGCTCGAGCGTCTTGTTGCCGAAGCTGCGGGCAAGAACAAGAAGAAGGGCAAGAAGGCGCAGAAGGCCGGCGGTTCGACTACGCCAAGCTCAGGCGCTGCCCCTGCTCCAAATGCGACTTCGTCGACCTAAGCACCCTTTTTGCACAAACCATTCCCACCTGTCATCGACAGTCGGTTTGCGGTGCTCACTATTCTCCTGCGTTTCCGGCTTTTGGACGTTTCAATCACCCCATCACGCTGACTGTGCGTGACCTCATACCATCCTCAGCCCGATACCTGGCCAGTCCGACTGTGCCGAACCTAGGCTTCTCCCTCTCAACTTTGACTGTCCCATGTGATCGACTTTGTCAACCTTCCTCGTAAGCGCTTTTGAATAGATGGATTCGAGCAAATTCCCGAGTGTCTCAAGCGTGCATTATTCGTGACTGTATGCTGATTACTGGATGTTGATCATGGCCTCTCCCGTTTCGGTGCGGGCTGGTTCGACGCCGAGCATGGCTAGGATGGCACGGCCGAGTTTGAGACCATCGTGGGGTTTCTTTGCGTTTTCCAGCGATCTCTCCCTGAGTTCGCCCGTGACGATGCCTTTCACCGAGCGGACCTCGATGATGCCCTCGACGATTTCGCGGTCGAATTCTGGATGGCCTTGGAAGGTGAGGACGTGGAGAGATCGGAGCGGGTTGGGTCCGGACGAGGCTGTGCCGGAGTCTTCGATGTCGAAGGCCATGTAGGCTGAAGTTTGGGCGGTGGAGGGGAGGGGGGGTGCTTCGGTTGGGTATCGGAGGATGAGCGATTGGATGGGCGAGATGTCGGTCGAGGCGAGGTTTTCAAACGATTCACCGTTGAAGTCGGGAGGCAGGTCGAGGACGTGGTCTCGGTGGACTTGTTGGATAGCCATCTGATCGCCATCTTCCGGTTCATCGTATCCGAGCAGTTCTCTTCCCTGGTCAGTGAGCTTGCAGGAGGTAGTACCCAGTTCCCAACCCTTGGGATTGGCCTGAACGATACCGTCGAAAGCCCGCGACAGGATCTGATGTCCATAGCAGATTCCAATCAACCTCACCAGAGGATGGTTCTCGGCTGTCTGCCTCAGGAAAGCGGCAAGCTTCTCAGTCCACTCCAAATCAAGATACGCCGAAGACGCCGAACCCGTGATCATCACCGCATCCCAAAGCCCATCTCCAAGCTGTCCCTCGTCCGGATACTCCATCTTGTCGACCACATCATAGCATCGAACGTGCAGCTCCACGTGAGGCTGCCATGGATGACGTTTGATCGTATTGAGCGACTCCTGCAGAAAGCGCGGGTAGATCTTGGTGTAGTCTCCCTTGGTCGCAACCACATTGTCTGGCGGTGTACCACAGACGAGCACTGCGATCGAAACAATCTTCTTCTTGGGTTGTTGCACCATGTTGCCAGATGATCGGAAAGGATGCTGATGGTGAGAGAGGTGGAGCCTTGGCGTAGCACGCAACAGCAACTCGGATCCTTATCTTGAAACGAGCGACGCCAGAGTAATATTAAACGTTCTTAGCGTGGACTCTTGCACCTCAGGTGACGAGTCACTTGTGGACGTGACTACCGCTTAGTCAGCGTCTGCCAAGCTTATTCCGTGGCCTCTGTCTCATCGTACACTCGTCGCTTCGCTCCTCATGTATATAGTCAAGGTCATCGCCGGATCTCTCTCTTCCCTGGAATCCACTGCCTTTACACACATTGCATACAAGCTGTGATCGTGTGACATGACGGCTGCCGGGTAAGACCCCGAACAAGTTGAGAAAAATAAAACAAAAGAATCAAATTAGGCTGAAATCCGTACTACTGGTAGGAATCGCAGGCTCGAGCTCAGTGCAGTCCGCCAACCTCGTGTCCATGTTGGGTTGATACCTAGCCGCTGTCCGATGTCGGGCGGCGTGCACATTGCAAGTTCGTCGCCGGACGATGTTGAGCCGCGAGATTCAGCGGAGGATCCAACAGCTCCCGCAATACAGACACCGAGTTGCATCTTCCAGCATCCATGTCTGCCACGGGCTCTGTCCAGACGGGTGGGGCGCTAAAGACTTGGCCCAGCAGGCAGTGCACACGCGCACTTCGCGGTCCGACACTGTCGCCAGAGTCACCGAGCAGCGGGCTGCAGAGTCAAGAACAGAAAATGATGAGGTCAGTAAGAGGTTGAGATGACTCCGCCGGCGCCCGATCGCGCTGGATGGAAAGGGGAACGATCATCGACGGCAGGCTACACAGCGCTTCGAAGATGAAAGCACTGCGAAGCATCAACGCTGGTCACGATGATTTGAAGGGTCAAAGGGTGATACTTACGCCAAACATGACCAGTTTGACACTTGGCCCATCCAAAGTTTTGCTGATCGTCATCCCATGAAATGCTCAGCTGGGTCTCACAGGCTACACAAGTTTCTTCGGTCAGCACAGAGATGCTTCCGTTACCTACTCCTGCTTCCGAATCGTGTGGAGGCAAGTCGAGCGCTGATGAGGCCTTTCTGCATGCTTCGGATAGCTCACGGCTATGGTTTGGTATGATCAGGCCAGCGGTCATCAAGCGTCGAAGCAGCTTTCGATCTTCGGACGAAGTTTGCGACCCGGCGATGTCCTTTGTGAGCTCTCGAAGCCAAAGGTGAAGCCAATCGCAGAGAACGCTTGCCTTGTACTGTCTCATGAGCGTCTCGGATGATGAGAGTTGCTGATCCTGATCTTGTAGTCGACGTGCGAGGATGTACAGCAAGCGCTGCTGCGAACGATGTGTAGCTGCGGTCTCTGGTGTCTGGTTCCTTGAATTGGACGAGGCATCGAGCAGGGAGCGCCAGCGATGCTCGACTGCAGACGCAAGCTGGGATCTAAATTCGACCGGCTCGTCAGATGCAGAACGGAGGGCAAGAACGAGGCGAGCGACGAGGTAGGGAGATGTGCGGACACCATCGTCATGGCGCAGACGACCGAGTGCCTCATCGAG
The DNA here is from genome assembly GCA_928724745.1 of Anthracocystis setariae. Taxonomy (NCBI): domain Eukaryota; kingdom Fungi; phylum Basidiomycota; class Ustilaginomycetes; order Ustilaginales; family Ustilaginaceae; genus Anthracocystis; species Anthracocystis setariae. Next base: position 250,052 of record CAKMXJ010000039.1, on the reverse strand, counting down.
TATCGTTGCAGGTGCCGCACGGGGCTTTCTGATCAACTCCATCTGGTAGCGCAGCGTCTCCGAGACATTGTAGCCCAGGAAGGCAAGTCTTTCATCTGTAAGAACCGCACCCACGAGGCTCGCGGACGTGATGTCTGAGCTGGGATCGGTTTGATAAGCCAAGAAATTCTGGTGCTGATCGTGTCTTTGCTGCAGTTTCTCGGTCAGTGGCGGATAGCCGCTGAGAGCAGCCGGATAGGTCGCGGATTGGGAATGACGTTCCAAAGCTGCCTTGGTCTCTGTATGTTGCTGTAAGGGTATACGGTACTGGCGCAGATCCTGAAGGACTACATCGACGCTCGCATGGGGATCAGAGCATTCACCGATACAGATCGCTAGCGAGTAGGGATCGTAGGCGCTGGTTGGGTCCGTGACCAGCTCAGAGATGGTTCGGCGACCAGACCAGGTATCGCAGACGTGGACTTGGCCGACGGTGGCAAGGATGAGCTGTTGGCGATACCAATGCCACGCAGACACCAAGCAGGACCGCTCCAGAATGGGTGGGCTTGCCGAAAGCTGGATGTAAGCTTGATCCTTGAGGCGGTAGAAATCGCACGTTCGGATGCCGTTTGCATCTTGGAAGGCGATTCGAGCGTGTGCGTCCTTGGCTCGAGCTTCAATTTGGGTGGTCAAGGAGAGCTTCTCGATGGCTGTACTACTGACCGAAGAGGCTGTCACGAAAACGCAGCGATTTAGCCTGATGTCACAATCCCAAATGGCAATGTGACCGGATCGTGTGCCGGCAACAATGTACGTGGAAGTGGTGCGAGGAGGAGAGGCCGACCTTTTGGAAGATCCGACTTGATCGCTCGTTGCTGGAGGGTCCATGAAAGCAGCGCAAAGGACTTCCGTTGCCATTTGCTTCTTCCGCAGCAGGGCACGTGCGCGACTGAAGCCCTCCTTGTCTCCACTGTGACCAGATGAAAACTCGTCGAGTTCGGTGAGATCGACGACAGGCCCCGGATCGACCGATTGCAGCAGCTTCCACTCACCCGTCCACGCATTTCGAGGTGCTCCAAGGACGAAGAGGTCGAATTCCGAGGTGGTAGCGAGGATCAGACAGCTTCCGTGGGGTCCCAAGCCAGCTTTTGACCAGCTGGCCGAAGTCCACTGAACGTTGGCGAACCTCGGATCCACAGCCGAGTGATCAGATTCGAGCAGCATTCTGCGTCGTATGCAGTGCTCGTCCTCGAGAAAGGTCTTGACATTGATCTGGATGACCGTATGTGGGAAGTGGCCCTGCCAGTCGGGATGCGATTCAACATCTTGAGCACGGCTCTGATCAGCTAACGTTGGATGTAACCCAGCGAGCGGGGATAGGATGACGACAGCTTCATCCGTAACCACCAGAGCCTGACCTAGCTCTGACCATTGGAGATTTCCAAGAAGCTGCGAGCCAGACGAGAGGGCGATCGAGCAAGCCCTAATCCTCTCGTGGCCTGGGAGCGGCTGTGTTGGGTCGTGCATTGTAGCTGCCTCGACTCGATGCTTGAAGATACGACGATTAGACGGCACTATGAGCCATCGATGCAGCTGTCGAGTAGCATTCTCGCAATATCCTTGCGAGCTTCGTGGCTAGTAGTGGTGATCGGTCAAAAGGGTGGTGGGTTCATCCGAAAGAAGGCTACGCCAGGAAAAAGCTGCCAGACCCTGCTTCTGTCGGATGGATCCGACCTTCTTGTGTTGGTCTGCAGAACGCGGCGCGTCGGAACTGCAGCTACTCCACCTTTTCAGGAGGCGTTTTTTTTTTTTTTTTTTTTTTTCGGTGACGAGCGAGGAGCACGGACTTTTTTCATGCTGAATTGCTCTGCTAACATTGCTCGGACCCATTTACTACATCGCCATCGTGCTGCTGTCCTCTGATCCACTCACATCTTTCCCACGGTCAAGTTGCGCATCAGGCTGGATAGCTCAAGCCACAGCGGAGTGAATTGGCTCGGTCGACTGGAAACGCCATGAGCGACCCCTTGGCTGCCTTCTCTTCGGCCCCTCCGAGACGCCAGAACCAGTCGGTTACCTCGACAGCTCCAGCCACTGGCACCGACACAAGCTTGAGGTGAGTATGTGCTGCTTTCGACGACATCAAGCTGCTCGTGACTGATCGGATGGGTTCTTTCGATTTTGCTGCGCATCGCTTCCTCTCCATCGAACAGTGGGCGGTGGTCTTCCCTTTTCCGAGGCAGCATCTCTCCGTCGATTGACGCCCTGAAGGCCCGCGCTATCGAAGGATTCGTTGCCAGGGAAGACGGTCCATCCCTTCGTTGGATCCAATGGAAGCTCCTCCTCACCGAGCACATATCTAGCATTCCATCCTCGTGGTCTGCCGTCCTTGAGCGTGATCGCGATGCATACAATGAACTGCGATGCCGGCTTCTTCGCGCGCCAGATGGCAACTATCCGCCCGAGGTGGGCTTCGATGGCACACACACCACCCTCGATTCCTCTACCGTATCCTCCTCGCGTACAAACTCACAGCAAGCCAGACCGGAGGTCGTAAACGATCTCTCGGTCAACAATCCACTCAGTCTCGACGACTCGAATCCTTGGAAGACATACTATACAACCCTAGAAACAAGAAGGATCATCCTGCAGGATGTCGAAAGAACTTTTCCGGAACTTGCTATCTTCCGCCAGACCAGCGTACAGCAATCTTTGACCAACATCCTCTTCCTCTGGACCCTGCAGAACGAAGACGTAGGCTACCGACAAGGAATGCACGAGCTTGCGGCTGTGCTGTGGAAGGTACGAAGCGATGGCTCTATCAACTATCAGCGTGCTTCTGCCTCGAACACAGCCTCCGTTGACGCCTCTTTCCATCAAGCCCTTGCTACTGTCTTCATCGAGCATGACGTCTATACTCTCTTTTGCGTCTTGATGCAAAGCGCCAAAGACTGGTTTGCATGGCAGACGCCTTCGAAGGCAACTGCTCCAAGTACCCCTGCATCCTCCTCCCCCATGCTTGCCAGAACATCGCCGAGTGCGAGGAAGTCAGAAGATACAACGCCGCTCAAGCTTCCCATCGTAGTCAAGTGCGAACACATCATGGGGCTGCTGAGGTTCATCGACCCTGCCCTGGCGCAGCACCTCGAGAGCTTGGGCATCGAACCTCAGATCTACTGTCTTCGATGGATTCGCATGATTTTCACGCGCGAATTCGCCCTCGACGGTGCACTTGCTATCTGGGATGGCCTGTTCGCCACTGGAGGCTCCCTCAGCCTCATCGATGACGTCTGCATCGCTATGCTGCTCCGTATTCGCAACCAACTGCTTTCCGGTGACCATACCTCTGCTCTTCAATGCCTGCTGAGATATCCGCAGGAGGCCCAAGCACAACCGAGCCTCTTGATCAAGCAAGCCATCTATCTACGAGATAATGGCCGTCAGCCAAGGACAGGCGTGGCGGTGGTCATGCAAAATCGCGATCTCTTGGGTATTGCGGTGCGATCGATAAATGATGCCTCTCCAGATGCGTCTAACAGCCGGCCCAGTCCCGCTTCCCCGTCGCATCGACAGAGCACGCAGAAATTTGCAACGGTCGGGAGAACAGTTTCGGGCGCAGCGGCCAGGCCATCACCCTGGGACCGCCTCCGTGACGAATCCCTTGCGAGGAACGCCGGACCGCAGCCGACGAGGTCGGAAATCAGGCGGCCACGACCAGCTGCTGCTGTTGCTGGCGATCCTCTTGGCGCGCTGCAAGGACCTGCCTCGAGCGCCGATGGACCTCGTGCGTTTGGCATCAATCCATCTGCATATCTGCCCGAAGGCATCAGCGATATGGCCAAAGGATGGTATGAGCGAGCCGAGCTGCCGCAGACCTTGAACAGCGCCCTGGCGAACGTCTCAAAAACGGTGGCAGCCGCCGCCAGTGCATATGCTGCTACCAAACCCGAAACATCAGGATTTCCATCGGGTTTTGAACAAGCATTCACCAGCCAGACTGGTTCGCGCATCGCCGGAGCGGCTGCTTCCACCGTAGGTCCTGCAGCATCCACTGGCAAAGCTCGGCCAAGCCTCTCAGGCTCTGCAGCAGCCGAAGCTACGGATGCTTCTCAGCCCACACCGCCGTCGATGGCATCGTCTCCAAAATCGTACGATGAGCTGACTGACCAGCTTGCCAAGTTGACGGCAGCCAACAAGGCGGTTGGCTCGGCTCTGTCGGTATGCATTGGCGTGTTGGAACAGAGCTGGCTCGATCGGACGAAAGACAGCGACGCACCAATCACCGAAGAGCGGGAACAAAGCAGTCTCAACACGCTGATGAGCTTTACAGCGCTCAAACATATTCGCGATGTTCTCGATGGCACGGCGACGGAATTCGACCCTGCTACCCTGCCAACCCCAGCCTCCGGTGTACCGAAATCGAAAGCCCAAGGGGAGGACACCATCGTGAAGAAAGACGCGCGCGCTACCACGTCACAGCCCATCTCGAAATCTGAGACGACAGTGACAGAAACGGCACAGCAGAACAGAGCAACTTCGACGCCGTTGTCCTTGCCAATGTCATTAGCCGAGTATGCCCGATATGGACGCCAGATGATCCTGCCAGATTTCGGGCTTCCTGGGCAGCTTCGTCTGCGTCGCGCCAAGGTCCTTGTGGTCGGCGCCGGTGGTCTCGGCTGTCCCGCTGTGCAGTACCTCGCTGCTGCCGGTGTTGGCCAGATTTCCATCTTGGATCACGACGTAGTGGAGCCTTCAAATCTGGCACGGCAGATCCTTCACAGCGATGCCACCGTCGGTGTCCACAAAGCGGTGTCGGCAGCGAACGCGGCCAAGCAGATCAACCCGTACATCAAGGCTGTGCCGATCTCGGAAGCAATCAGCGCTGCCAATGCACGGGAGATGATGCGAGGTCAAGATCTCGTACTCGACTGCACCGATAATCCGCTTACGCGGTATCTGATCTCGGATGCTGCGGTGCTCGAGGGTGTTCAGGTGGTTTCAGGTGCAGCACAGGGGTACGATGGACAGCTGGTGGTGTTGCACAAACGCATCAAGCCGGAGTTTGCCGGACCCAAGGGGTCCACGATGGCGTCCGACGGATCGGTGAGGGGTCCGTGCTATCGGTGTCTCTTCCCAAAGGCTCCTCGGCCGGACGAGGTGACGAATTGCGAAGACGGTGGTGTACTCGGTGGCATCACTGGTTTGGTGGGCACGATGCAGGCGTTGGAATCGGTCAAGATCCTCGCTGGCATTGGCGAGGAAACGCCACCCATGTTGACGCTCGTCTCGCCTTTGACGTCCTCCCCCTTCCGGAGCGTCAAGATCCGTCCTCGTCGCATTGCAACTTGCCGATCGTGTGGCGACCCTGCCCAAGTCGCAGAGCCCATGATCACCGACCTGGAACAAGAGGACTACATGTCCTTCTGTGGTCTCGACACCCCACGGAGCAGCGGAGGAAGTTTGCCGCGCACAGCCGTGCAAGCTATGGATCCTAACGCATTGATCGTCGACGTTCGCCCCACCATCGAGTACGACATCACCCATCTCAACGGCTCACTCAACCTCCCCATTCACACCCTCCTCAAAAACCCACCCTCAGCTTGGAACACCATCACACAAGCTGCCAACACAACCAATAGCGCCTCAATCCTACTCGTATGCAAAAAGGGAAACGACTCCCGACTCGCCCTCAACTCTCTCCTCCTCCAACAACAAAAGGAGGAGGAGGAGGAGGACGAGCCAACGCCACATCCTCTGAACCCTTCGATAGCACACACAGAGAAAAAGCCGCCACGACCCATCACAGACCTCATCGGAGGACTTCGCGCGTACGCCACCGACAAAGACCCCTCCTTCCCAATCTACTAGCAAAGACAGAAATGTTAGGAACACTTTTGCAGCAGCATTTGACAACCCAATGCGATAAAACGATACAAGCGGGAAGGGGAGGAGTTCAGAGTGCGGACGGAGCGAGGCCTGCGATTTGAGCTGCTGCGACTGCGTCCGTCGTGTTGTTGTCGTTGTTGAGCTGCTGAGCTACTGATGGCAAAGAATTATGATTGTTGTTGGAGCGGGGAGTACCGGGAGCCAACCCAAGCGCGGACCTCTGTGGCGTCGCGGCAAGCTGTTGCGACCTCCTAGTGGCGACATTTGGCGTTCTTGCAATCAACGCGATCTCCGGACTGGTAGGATACACTGCCAACACTGGACTCGCTCCGCCCTTTGGCTGAGGACTAATCCTCGACTGCAACGCGATCGCCGGACTCGCCTGCACCCTAGCCTGCATCTCGTAAAACGCGAAATCCTGCAACAAGCTCGTCCTAGGCTCCCACTCTGCCATGATCTTCAACACCTCGCTACCTGCTTCGGACGTCAACTCCTGCGTATCCCTACTCTGCGTCACCGGCCGACACTCGGCGGTATTCGTGAGCTTGATATGCCTCAACTGACCATTGGGCAGATCCTTAACATAGATCCAACGCACCTTGAACGTGCCCTTCCACTTGCCATCCTGCGCCCAAACGTTGCTCGACGTGGTATAGTCGAGCGGCGTCAGCATCTGCGCCATGCCGCAAAAATGCCCCGAAGCATTCACCGAGAAGAACAGATAGATGGGCCCCGCCGATGCCGATTCGCGAAACGCACGGTCCAGCCGTGCATTCCCCTTATCCGTCGACGCCCAGATCTCGTACTTGAGCGACTTGTGCACGTCTTCCTCGGTGTACGACTTGATCACAAAGTAGCGCGCCACCGCAGGCGGCGGAACAAACGTACTCGCAGGAGGATTGTAGCCCTTGCTGACGGCTAGCGAATTGGCATCCACCGTGGGGGGTGGCATGGAGTTGGGCTCGAGCTGCTGGGCGGAAAGCGGCATCGGCGGTCGGAATTGAGACTGCATCGGCGCGGGGAAAGGCGGCGCTCGAGCAGGGAGACTCGTCATGCCGCCGATGGGAGGCGAACTGGTGAAGGGCGCCCCTCGCAGCTGCTGGCCGAGCGAAGCCATGGCCCCGTTCAGGTCCATTGGCTGCATGCCAAACATGCTCGGCTCCATACTGCGTGCTCCGAGCTGAGCCTGCAAAATGGCATTCCGCTGCTGTTCCTGCGCCAGGGCCATGCTGAGAGCCACAACGTTGGGGTCCATGCCTGGCACACTCCCGTAGGTCGCGGATGGAGTCGGTTGCGGCCATGACGACTGTGCTTCGCCAGTCCTACCCGCAATGGTATCCTTGTCAAGCCAGTTGCCTGCAGGCGCCGCGGTAAACGGTCCGACCCTTTGCATCGGGTCCGCGTCGAACGTCGATGCGCCCGTTGTAGAGGGGTCGCTGGACTGATGGCGCGAGTGAGCATGTCCGATGGGAGGCACAAAAGCGGCTGCCGACATTGGGCCCGCTCCGTTGCGCCCACCGCTGCGCTGGAGCGCATCTCGGTTGGTCACGAGCTGAGGCAGCTTCCTGGTGCGCGAGTCGGATGAGCCACCGACGGACAGGCTCGAATGCATCGCCTGGCTCTGCGGGTTAGCTGCGGTGGGCGTGATGGAATCGCTCGTGTCTTCATCTGCACCCAAGGCAGAAGATCCCGAGATGTCGAGGTTGGACAAGTTGTTGCTCACCTCGAGCAGCGAAGAGCTCGTTGGCTCGATGCCCGAGTTCAAGCGACTGTGTAAACTGTCGATGTTCTGGGAAGGAAAATTGCCAGCGAAGCGGGAAGGGGAGCCGATGGGGTCTTGAGCAGGTTGATTCCAAGGCGCTTTGGAAAAGCTGGTAGTCATGACGGGGCTGCTGGCGGCTGACAGGCTGGTGGTGTGGCGCACTGGACTGAAGGCGGCATCTGCAAGGCCCGGGTAGGCCGACACGGTGAGATCGGCTGCATCGCCGGCGTAATGGCTCAAGAGGTCGTTGGAGCGTGCAGCGAGGCGGTGGGCGGCTGCACGTCCAGTGTTATGGTTGAGTGACTGGTGACGGCGCACGAAGCCGGCGGATCCGGTCAACGCTGGCGCATCTGCAAGGCTGGAGTGCTCGAACAAGTCGGTGGCGCTTGCGTTGGCGCTGCGTCGATGCGCATCCATGAACAAATCGTTCTGAAGCATGGGCGAGCCCAGTTGCGAAGATTCTGTCGGAGGGCTGAGCTGTTGAGAAAAGAGCGAAGACGACCATGGAAGATTGGAATGGGAGGCTGTGGGATCCTGTTGATGCTCCTCTCCCAATGCATCGCTGGAGTGGATCAGCTTCTCCCAATCGTGCTCGTCGAGATCGGAGCCACCGGTGATGGCGGAGAGGCTGTTGAAGGCACTTGTTCGGCCTTGGGTTGCGCTGTGAGGGACGCCCGAGGCGAGTTTGGAGGAATGCCGGCTTGGGAGCGAAAGGTTGCGTGAGACGGCGGATTTGGAGTAGAGCGAGGCGACAAAGTCGTCGGCATCCGACGTATTGGAAGGAGAGGGATGCTCGAGCAAAGAGTAGGCATGGTTGGACGGCGAACTGTGGGACGCCGACAAACGACCGTCACTAGTGCGATGTGCATCGTGCTGTGGAGTGGAAGCAGCATCGTTTGCGTTGATGAGGTAGTCCTCGGGCTGCTCAAAGTGCTTCTCGAGCCTAGGCTTGCCATGATGGCGCGCGCCATGGATGGTGTGGCTGCGACGCACACCTGCTCCAGAGGATGGAGCGGGTGGTGGACTGCGAAGGCCGCCAGACACGGTGCCCCATCTGCTTGCTGTCGCCGATTGAGATGTCAGCTCAGCATCGGAGGATGGATTGGTCTGGCTTCCAGGTGGAACGGGGCTGTTGGACATGCTGATTTTCCGTAGCGAGGCGGCGTGGTGATATTGTAAGGGTCTGAGCGAGAGCGTGGTCGAAAATGGCAGTCCAACTTCAGAAACGATGGTTCGAGAGCTGATGCAGGAGATGGGCGGCGTGGATGGGCTCAGGATTGAAAAGCATGCCGATGAGTAATGAACGATTGCTATATGCCAGAGTTGGCGCGATGCGCGATAAACAGTCGAGCCTCGATCACTTGTCGCAATGTCGGATCAGGGCAGAGTCGGCAGGACCGGCTTGCGATGCGGTCAAAGCAAATGAAGGCGAAGCAGGCGGGTGGGGATAAGAGGCGTTGGAGTGGAGAGCCAACAGATCAGAGTTAGCGAGATCCGATGATGGATGTGCTGAGCTCGAGCAATTGACAATGTGTGCTGATTGGTCAGCAGGCGTTTGCGGATGGACCGAGCAAGCGTGTTGCCGACAATGTAGTACCTCGACGATGGACAACGTTGAATGTTTCGCGCTTCGATTCGGGCCAGAGGTGGCAGCTTGTGCAAAATGGGCGGAGAGATTTGCAGCTTGGACCAAGGCAGCCAATGGATCCAGAGGACGGCGATAAGTTAAGGTAAAGTGTCGGATGGATAGTGATGGTGACGAGGTGGATCTCTCAGGAGCCGAATATTATAAAAGGATGAGTGAGGTTCGTCACTGCGCCAATTCACCTTCTTGGCAATCCCGCGTAGCAACAGTCACGAGTGCCTCACAAAATTATGCTCCTCTTGTCTCATCTCGACCTGACCTGACCTGACCTCACCTGGCCCGACTCAGGCGCTCCGCCGAAGCAGAGGCGACAGACAGGGTCCAAGCGTGAGCAGCCCGTCTTGGACACTCATCAAAGGCACACAGCTCACAGCCTCACAGTGTTCTAATACTGTGATGTAACAATATCCGTGGTAGTGAAGAAAATGAAAATTCAATTTTTGTTGAATCTTCAAGAGGGCTATGCCACTCTATCACTCGTTTCATCATGTGTCTTGCTCCTACTGCATCTGAACGAGTGTTTGGCCGGAAGCGTCGTCTATTTTCTTCGAATGGTACAGTACAATGCAGTACAATAGGGTATGGTCTTGAGCATCACTTAGACAGCTCATGTGAAGCCAGAGGGTGAGAAGCATCGGAGGAACTGCAAATCGCTCCGCCGCTACGTGTTGTAGCTCCGCACGAACCTCTTGTCCATTTACTGCTGCTGAGCATGCTGCTTTTCCGGATCGTGCTTGGCTGCTGCCTCCTTCTTGGCTGCTTTCAACCCATTGCGATCAAAGGCACTCATCGTGTTGAGGCTATCCTCGGGAAGCTTGCCCTCCTCCTCGAGCTCTTTTCGAACCTTGAGATCCCAAGCCGGCGCGAACTTGCTCCTCTGTCGAATCTTGCTTCCATACATGTAGAAGATGTACGGGAACGGCGTCAGCACCAACGCTACAAAGCCCAGCAACGAACCAGCCCAGTTCACGCCGAGTCCAGTAAACATTTTGTTTGTAAACAGCGGGAAAGCCGCACCTACTGCGGAACGAATGATGGTGTTGGCAGCCAGAGCCGAAGCCGCATACACCGTGTAGCAATCGACAATGTACGAGAGCAGGGAGATGAAGACGAGCGTGAAGCTGATGCCGATAGGAATCAGCGACAATGCAGGCACGTACCATGGCACTGCTACGTAGTTTCCACTCCATCCAAGCCAGAAGGCGCCCAGCACCAGGATGGGGCCAGCGACCATCGATCCGATCAGTCGTTCCTCGGGCGGTGGCATTCCGTGCCAGAACGGAGTGAGCTGTCGATATCGCAACGAAAAACCGATGTTGATCAGACCGCCGATCGTCGTTCCCAGACCAACAGCGACAAAGATCAATCCCGACTCGCCCAGGTTGAAACCTCGCAGCATCTCAAAGATGATGGGTATCGCCTCGAACAGACCGTACAGGATACCGTATACGATCGAGAGGTAGACGGTGATGAGCACCAAGATGGGTTCCTGCACCAGGATCTGAAAGGGTCGAAGCAGCGTCCTATGTGCCACGCCACTCAACGACCAGTCGCTCTTTTCGTGAGGAGCATACAGCTCGGCGTTGGCTTGCGGATCGAGCTTGCGCAGACGCTTGGCCTTGCGCACCAACAGCACGGGTGCAAACGTCTCCGGAAGGAAGAGCACCGTGGCGATCCAACAGACACCGGCGAAGATGAGCATGATCCAGAACACCCAACGCCACCCCAGGTAGGATTGCGTGATGAATCCACCCACAATAGGCCCCATCACAGGGCCGATAAAGACGGAGCACGAAAAGATGCTCATGGCATAGCCTCGTCCGATGGGGTCCCACATATCTGCGATCACACCACCGGCGTTGGTCAGAGGAGCGGCAGCGCACACCCCGCTGATGAAACGAGTGACGAACAGCGTCTGAGGATTGTGTGCGAGCGCCTGACCGAGGATAAAGACGAGGTAGAGCAGCATCGAGATGCTGAAGATGAGCTTTCGACCCACGAGCTCCGATGTAGTGGACCAGATGATGGGCCCAAGACAGTAGCCAGCGAGGAAGAGCGACGTGATGAGCGTGGCCGTGACGGTTCCAATGTTGAATTCTTGCGCCAATTGCTGTGTCGCTGAAGACGGCGCTGAGGATGCAAACGTGACGTTGACGGTGAGGAACGAGACGAGCAGGGTGAGTGCCCACTTCTTCCTTTGTGACCAGTTTTGTGGATTCTCAGGATCGTCTGGACCGTCCCAGTCGACTTGGTTGGGATCGTCGGACTCGTCAGGGTTGCCTCGTGGCCGGCCTTGATCCGAGTCATTGTCATTGTCGTTGCTACCATGTCCCGAGGATGGCTGACCATGGCCTTGCTCTTGCTTTGACTTGGATCCATCGGGATGCGTGGGCGACGATGGGACGCGCGTGGACGATTCGCTTGCATCTGAACCTTGATGCGCAGGTGTTGGTTCAAATGCGCGGTCTGATGGGTCTCGAGGGTCATCACCGCCATAGCGAGCGGTCCTGCGGAAGATGGTCTCTACTTCGCGATCCAACTCGGCCGAGGTGGGTGTATGCTGCGCCTCTACTCTGGACTGCCTAGGTGTAGCTGGCGGCGTGCCTTTTGGCGTTTGACCCACAATACGTTTTTGAACCTCATGGAGGAAGCCATGCTTGGGTTTGTGGAGACGAGATCGAGATGCTGGTTCCATGTCGTGTGAGCCAGCGGCCGTTTGTGGATTTTGGGACATGTCGAGAGGAATGCCAGCCGTCAGATGGCAAGTGAATGTCTTTCTGGTCGCGAGGGAAGATTGACAAAGTATGGAAAAGAGGAAGGGAAGCTTCTCTTAAGCAAAGTTGGCAAGTCACCTTACCGTGGCAAGAATCAGGTGGCAGATGCAGATTGAGCTACTGTAGCTGTCTACTACGTCAGAGCGGGAAGAACCCTGCATGGATAGCTTGTTGCGCGCCAGAGGTGGAGAGAAACAATCCGCTAACCGGCGAATTCTACGGGTGGATAGAGCTCAGGTGAGGACTAGAAGCCGGAAAAGCCACCAAGTCGGTGTTACGCACCGAAGACGCACAAGCACATAGAGTTAGATATACAGTCATGGACCATGTGCACACAAAAGCAGGACCATGACGACGGAACGCAGGAGTGCATTGCATTGCCGCTATACTTCCGTCGGATGCCGAGGCTTCCACATGGTGAGGGCTGTCAGCTTTGTTTGTGGTTAGGAAAGCAGCATCATCATCATCATCATCATCGGAAGCAGTAGCAGTGTGCGGCAATGCGCAGAGAAAGCGGAAAAAAAATCAACTCTACCAAGATTGCGGCACTCGGCAAATCGAGAGTGAACCCAGTACAGGAGGGCACGGCATGGCGAGCAAAATGATGATGAAGAAAAAAGTATCAAGTAAGCTACTTGTCTGCAACTGGTAACGGTACGGGATGTTGGATAGCCGCGAATGAGCGCAGTGCGCTGCATGACAGCTTGTTGACTTGTTGCATGGAATCGGATCTGGCTCGAACCTGCGTCATTGCGGTGAAACTCGAATTTTCCTGAGACGCCGTTGTTGGCGATCTCGTTTGTGGTTGAATCGGATTTCAATTTCGAGTCGATATACCCCGATTCGAAAGTCGGCGGCGGGGGCGAGGATGGCCAAAAATAAAAATAAAAAAATAAAGCGCTTACAGTAAGGGAAGGCGGGTGTCGATGCTATTGGCCGTGCACGCGTGCGCATCAAGATCAAGTGGAGGCTTGCCTTGGAGATCGACGCGTTAATCGGCTGCAGCCCTTGCCTCATGCTGTGAGCGTCGGCCTAAGAACGCAGCAAACGAGTTCTCGGCCTCGGCTCCACTTTGGCATCGCACTTCAAGGGCTCCATTTTGTTACAGACTGAGTGACACCGGCCAGCAGGCTCATGTCATACAGTACAGACCTATTGTACAATCAACAAGATGTTAGGATATCAGGTAGAAATTCATCTCAGCTGCGGAAGGATATGAGTTATCAACCCACCCCTGCAGATCAATCCAAGGGTAGCAGTGGGAGCGAGTCGAGCAGGCATTATACGCCTCGTGCTGTCCAGATAAGGTGGACAGATTCGTGTACAGTGCTGTCGGAACTCGACCAACCGATGTCGCCATTCAGCTACGAGTCGATAGACAAAGCACAAAACACGAGGCTCGCTCCATCCGCGTCAATCTGGATTGAGCGTCTCAAAAAAAAAAAAAAAAAAAAAGCAAAAAAAACAAAAACAAATTCAAAAGAAAACTTCCCGATGTTGCATGGTGGAGGACAAGGTGTGCAGTCAATCAGTTAGGCTGTGCTGCTGTTCCTGCTGTCTGACGCAAGCAAAGCGTTCAGGGCCGCTGCAACTGATCTGTTCCTCCGATAACGCGCCAATCTTCCGACGTTGCGTCCGACTCTGGAAGATTTCACGCTTGCAGGACCCTTGATTCTCACCTAATCCGGCCTGCCTGCCTGCCTTCCTTAGAGCTGGCTGATACTGTAACTGGACAAAGCCATGATTCGACGCACTTTTGATCCGCGGCTTCTGCGTATCGACTGTAACTTGGTCGTTGGCTCGCTGTCTGGGTTGCACCAGATTGTATCCGTGGAGCAAAAAGCCATCTCCCTCCCTCCCTCCGCCCGAGAGGTCTCGAGATATGTTGAGTTGAGAGACTGCTGCGCTTCCACATTACTTGATCAGTTCCATTCGTCCTTGCTTCCATCACTTCGATACATGTATATTGGCTCCATCCTGATCGTTGTATATAGCTTCTTACCATCTCTGCCCTCTAATCAGCTCCGAGCCTAATCGTGGACAAGCTCTTCCTCTTCCAGTATTGGTAAAGACCCGCACTACGATCGACACCATCCACATCGATCTCTCACACTTGCGTATACTCGTTCGGGTCAAGACCCCCCCCCCCCCTCCGACGCGGCTCATCAAGACAGCGTTCCATCGCAACCTACTCCCGCAAGCAACCCCCCGCCATATCCAGCGTTTGACCAGCCATGTCGCAAGAAAAGCACCAGTACTTTGGCTCCGAGTCGCCTCTCAGCGCTCCGTCCAGCGGTGGAGCCAGTCCATCCGCTTCCGCCTTCCTGAGTTCCGGTTGTAGTTCTGATGCGACGTCGCAACTGTCTCTGCTCGCGCTCGACTCTGCGTCCTCCTCGGCGTGTACTTCGGTCAGCGACTTCTCCCCACACGAAGACGAGAAACTCTCGCTTGCCGATGACGCTGCCAAACCGTTTCAAGAGAGCGACGCGCTGATCGCGGCTGAACAGCGTCGATTCGAATCGGACCTCGATTGCGCACTCGCCTTTGGAACCGGCATCGTTCAACGCGAAGCGCGTGCACTCGCGCTTGCCGCTGACCGCCTCGCGCACCACTCCCCGCAACAGAACGGCTTCCGCAATGCCGTCAAGCTCGTCCTACGTGCCACCACCGGCGAACGAGGCGGTAAGGTCGTCCTCACCGGCGTAGGTAAGAGCGGCATCATCGCTAAAAAGCTTTCGGCTACCTTCTTATCGCTGGGGACGTCGTCGATGTTCCTGCACCCGACCGAGGCGTTGCATGGCGATCTGGGCATGCTAACGCCTCATCGCGATGTGGTGATCGCATTGTCGCATTCGGGTTCGTCGGCGGAATTGATGGCGTTGGTTCCGCATTTGCTTTCAAGAAAGTGTCCCGTGATTGCGTTTGCGGGCAAGCAGGATAGTCCGCTCGTCAAGGCCGCAGATGCTTGGATCGATTGTGCAGCTGAGGAGGCGTGGGATGAAGTTCCCGCGCCGAGTAGTAGTACCACGGTGTCACTCGCCATGGGCGATGCTCTGGCGTTTGCGGTTACACGGACCAAAGGGTTAGGCAGGGATACATTCGCTCACTGCCATCCGGCGGGGATTGGTTCCAGACTAAAACTCGACACCACGACCGTACTAGCGTCAACATGATCCCCTTCCCCTCCGCTTCTTTCCCACCCTCTTCGCTTCCAGTGCCATATCAAGATCAGCATGGGATGACGCAGTTCAATTTATCGCCCACCAACCCCAACCCCCCCCTCCCAGGACGAATCATACGAGAAAGTACCTTTAAAATCCTACACTACGACTGACAATGGAACACGCCCAACTCAATGCGCATCGGACCCGATCCTACCGACAACACAGACTCGATCTCTCCCATACCACCATGGCTTGGCTTGGCTTGACTGGTACGAGCTGCTAAAGTACAAAATCGGTAAATCTCCTGAGCAACGTATTGAGCGTTGACCCGAAGAACAGCGCCACGACGGTCGAGGTGAAGATGATGTTGGTGTAGACAAAGCTAAAATCCGGCGTGGCTAGCTCGACCAATCGCGGGAGCGTGTAAATTCTCGTCTGGGTCTTGGACAATCTGATCGCACCTCTATCCATATTTCCTTGTGCCACTTGTGCGTTTGAATGCAGCCATTGTAGCACTTGATCCTTGAGCGAAGAAGAAGAAGAAGAAGAAGGAGGAGGAGGGGGGATGCGTTTGGTGCGAGAGAGGAGTGCTTCTCTCGGGTCGACGGCGGCGAGGGGGAAGACGATGCTGGGAGCGAGATCGAAGCCTCTATGCGCGTCGGGCGGATGCTGCGAGTAGGGTACGAAAGTTTTTCTCACCTCCATGCGTAATACGATCTGGCTGTTTGCAGGGAGGCGAAGGATGCCCTCAAGTGCGAAAGGCTTCTTGCCTCCACCTCCGAGCTTGTCTCCCGTCGTCGGATGGTAGCTGAGCGTCTCGATGGGCGATTCGAAATCCGCCACCGTCCTCAGCAGCTCGTCCTCGCCCGTCGACGATGTATCGAGAAAGGTTGTCGTGTGGCTGAGCGTGTGAAGGTAAGGCTTGACGAAATAGCCGAGCGTTTCGAACCACAGCACGCGTTGAGCGAGGCGTGGCTCCGTGTTGGTGAGCGTGACTTGCAGCATGGCTTTCTCCTGTCCTGAGCCGAGGAGGGTGCGCTCGACCGAGATGGTGGAGCTCGAGTTGGTGGCCGGGTAGCTGAAGCGCGTTTCGTGGGGCCATTTCATAGCTACGTCCAACGACTTTGTTGCTTCCTGCGTAGAAACCGCTTTGCAACCGCTGGCCGGTGTAGTGCCCAAAAGCGCACTTGCGACGTCGTAGATATATTCGCCATCCGAATGCTCCAAGTAGTGGCTCCAGCGCCTCTGCAAGCGCTCCTCGTATTCGTTTTCCTCGGCTTCCGTCTCCCAAGCTAATAGGCCGGCGGAAGCGAGCTCGTCGGTCACCTCATCTTCTTCGCCGAGAGCAGGGAAGAAGTCTTTCCTCCACCTCTCCTCGCCCGGCCTCGTGCAATCCGGGATCGACGGCAATGGCGAGATCTGGTATTGAGAAGTCCCCTCGGGATCGTTCGGCTTGAGGATCCTGACGACGCTCTTGTCCGCCAACGGGCAGGCCTTTTCCACGCGTCGTCGGAAGAGCGAGGTGATGCTCCAGTCGCGGATGCTGATATCCCTCGTGACGGCGGGAGCGAAAACACTGGTAAAGCTAAACTTGACGTTCCATCCATCCGCCTCTGTCTTCATCACATGGATGGCCAAGCCTTGGAAGTTGGCCGAGAACAGTGCGAGAGGATTGAGCAGCGTGGCGAGGCCGGCGCTGTTCTTGCACGGTAGCAGTTTGAGGAAGGGCGTGAGGTTTTCGGTGCAGACGGCTTCGGTCGGTAGCAGCGCGTGGAGCGTTGTCGAGTTGGGCCAGGGAGAGTATGCGAGATGCGGCTGTACGGTGTGCTTTTCATCGAGAGCGTCGAGCGAGGCGCAAAACAGACCTGCCAGCGACGACGTAAGCCCTTTCCACTTGTCGTCCGTCGCTTCCTGCCCTTGGAACACAGCGACGAGCTCCGCTCCGGTGCCGACCATTTCCTCTCCCACATGGAGCTTCGCTTGCCTCCTTGAAGGAGCGTGTTGGGAGTCGTAGGTGTGCCTGCTCTTGAGGGTAGTGATGGGGGAGCCCCAGGAGTTGTACCTCCATCGGCCACCGTTGAGACTGAGATGCACCTCCTGAACGCCGAATCGTTGGATGGGCTGCATCAGCGCTCGTGGTAAGAGACGGAACGATGCATCGGACGACGAGCTTGAGGAGAGGCTGAAATCGAAATTGGCGAGCACGCGCCCGTCCGGGAGGGGTTTGAGCAGTAGCGACTCGGACAAGTGCTCGTCTGGCGAAAAGGGCGTGGTATGGGGCGTTGCAAATGCGCAAGTGGAGGCCAAGAGGAGCGCCGAAAGGAGAAAGAGTAGCGAACGTCTTGACCGCCGTAATGGGCTCGCTGGCTGCGATCCGGCCATCTCGATTCTGCCGGGCAATGGTGCGGGAAGGATGGCGGAAAGGTGACAAGAAGAACGACCCAATGTGAATGCAAACTGCAGACCAACACTTGCGAGAAAAACAACACCTTTATTTGTTCGTGACCTCGATGTAACAAAGCTGCGGTCAAAATCCATAATTATTATTTTGTGTGTGGATTCGATTTTGGGTTTCAGGGTCTCTTTCACTTTCTTTTTTTTAGCCCAAAACGTGATGCCGCTGCTGCTGCTGCTGCTGCTGCTGATTATGTCGCTGTTTGTTGCTTCTGAAATCTTCCAATGCCACACGACACACTTTTATCCATCACGCATCCACCTGTTCGACGACAATTCATCATGGGTAACGGTGCCAAGTGCGTTTCCATCCTTTTGCCTCTTCCCCCTTCCCTCTTCCCTCTTTCCTCCACCTAACCCTTCTTGACGACTGACCGCAACTCTTTTCTCCCACGTTTTTTTTTGGCTGGATCGCAGGGCTCAGCAGAAGCGCGAACGCAATGCCAAGGCGGCGGGCGGCGAAGCAAAGTCGCAGAAAAAGGTCAACGAGGCTGCCAAGAACGTCATGTGCATGACATGTCGTCAGACCTTCCTCTTGACCGTCCGAGAACCAGCACTGATCCAGCACGCTCAGGACAGACACGGCAAGGTAAGTTGCGCCCCCCCTCTCCCTCCCCACAATGTTCAGCCAAACACTCCCCCACCCCATTCAGCCGATACCGTTGTACAGAGGCAAGAACACGAACCAGACAACCCAAAAAGTAGCCAACAAACCAGCGCGCAAGCAACCAACACAATGTCCACTGGCTGCTCTTCCATCCTAGTCTCATCGTTCTAACTCATGTCTCCCCCTCTCTTGCCGCACACAGACCCTCGCCGAATGCTTCCCCAACCACGGCAAGTGATATCTTGTTAGCCACCCAACCTGCCTTGTAGTATACTCTGTCTTTCCCGCTTCTCTCAAGGCGACACTTAAGCACATTGACACACACACACACACACACACACAAACACAGCCAAAAGAAAGCAGTGCAAATTGTGGAAAGGGTGAATTGATTGTTCGCGGACAGCAATGCTCGTCCAGTCGACGTGCCTTAAGCAAGCGCAGCCGACACCTCGGCCTCACCAAGTCTTGCATCCGACTTGACCACCGGTGAATTCGGCACAGACTGATCCATCAACGACGGCATCTCGCTCACCTTCATCCCACCAAGTGCCTTGGCTGCTCCGTCTACGTCGACGTCTCCGCCTGCTTCCAGCCCCAATCCACGCGCTCGGCCTCGCTGTCCTACAATGTAGCTACCCGCGCCCCGGTTCTCCACACTGTTTCTGGTTTCCAATTCTACCGATTCTTGTCTTGTTGCTTGACGCTTAGGCGATCCCAGCACACCGCTTCCGTTGGGAGCGATTCTACCGGCGAGGTCGCGGAATCCCAGATTGCCAAACGAGCTCCTGCCCTGCGATCCGTCAAATTGAACACTGTGCGATCTTCCGTCGTCGGCTAGAACAGCGGCTTGAATCGCTTTGACGTCCTCGATCGTAGGCAGATCTAGCATTGGTGCTGGCGCCGGAGCTGGTCGCACAGATCGACGAGCCTGTCCCATCTTGGAAGTGGATTCGGCCACCGGCGATCCCCATCCTTCCTCCCTCTGCTTTTGCTTGCGCAACGACGCCTTGGTCTCGGCAACCGGAGGTGAAAGCATACCCGAACTCACGCGACGAGTGCTGTTGGTCGGAGTCAGGTCAACATCGACGTCGATGGCGGTATCTGCGCCTCTTTGCGGTGAAGCAACGCCGGCGGTCCCTGTTGGCAGCATGTCATCGGCCGGACCAATGAGCACTTCGACACTGGTGTCGGCAGCATGCGTCGAGTCGCCAAGCGGATGCGCAGGTCCGTCCACCGAAACCTCTTCCGAGTATTCCTTGCCTACAGCTACAGGCGTGCGATTGGATCCGCTCGCTTCCGCATCGATCGGCTGGCTGTTCTCGTCAACGGCTAGCAGAATCGGCGGCAGGCCCGTTTCGCCTCCGAGCATGGAGAGGTGTTGCGATTGCCTTGTCACGACATTGTGAGGCTGAGGTTGCTCCTGCTGAGCTGGATTGCCCGCTGGCTTGCCAGAAGTGAGGCCGACGGATTCCCACAATCGCACCGAGCGATCGGCCCACGCCTCCAACACGGGCCAGCCCTTGTATTCGCCCGTCAGCTTGAAGCCAGCTGCACCTTCGCCTGCTCGATCTCCTCCGCCCTGACTGGCACCGGCGCCTCCACCGCTGAAGTAGCTCTCGTACCCGATCATGTCCTCATCATCCTCACTGCCTACGCTCGGCTCCTCGAGCGTCCAGAACTCGCCTGCTTCGAGCTCATCGGCAAAAGTCTGCATGAATCGACCCCAACCGCCGGCGCCTTCTCCGTTCCAGCAAACCACCTTGGTGTCGAAATCGCGTCCAAAGATGATGACCTGTCCCGGTGAACCTCCACCGGCCGGATGGGGGCTGAGATCGACGCCAATGTAGTTACCGGCGTGGTCGGTGATCAGAGGGATCCAACCACGGCACGAGTACTCTGCACGAATCCACTTGTGGGGGCAGCTAGCCATGAGGTTTCGCACTTGCGGATTGGCGGCGGTCTCGGGATCTTGATCGACGGCTCGCCAGAAATGCCACTCTTGAGCGATCTGATCGAGGCTGAGCAAGGCAGCGCCAAAAAAGATGCCATCTTGGCACGATTGGTTGGATTCGAGCTCCTGGCCATCGTGGATCAGATAGGATTCGCGCACGCATTGAGGCAGAGCGTATCCAATCGTCATTTCGAGTTCGTCGAGCGCTTCCTGGGTAGCTGGCCAGTTGAGCGTGTCCGAGATTTCAGGATAGTTTTTGCGACACCACTTGCGGATGCGGTTCCAGGTGTGCTTGACGGGAGGATATGCGATGGTGGGGACCGAACCTCCTGCGGACACGGAAACAGAGCGAGAGGCGCTACCGGGGACGAGGGTGGAGCTCGAGGCGGCAGGATACATGTTACTGAATTCAGCGACGGAGCTGGTGGAGACAGCATTGGCGTGGTCATGCGAATAGGGCGAAGAGGCGCGCTGGATGCCCGATACAGGCGGGTAGTGGCTGTCGGCAGGGGAGGGCATGCCGCTGCCACCGAAAGCGGGGGAAGCTGGGATGTTGCTACGGCTGTTGTAAGGCAGAGCCCAGGAAAGTGGATCGAGTGCATCCGGAGCTTGGCGGCGTGAAGACGAGGAAAAGCTGGAGGAGAAGGGACTGTCGCGCCGCGTGGCTGTGCGCGGATTGGGGCCGGAGCTGCCACCGAAGAACGACGAAATTTGGGAAAAGAACGAAGTTCCTGACATTGGCGGTGTTGGTCGTTGCTGTTTTGTGTCCAAAGTAATCACGGATCAAGAGTCGGAGACGCCGAAACGAGCAGAGGGCAAACAGAAAAATGAGTCAATTGAGACGATCTTTTTGCGCATCTATGCAGATTGGGACGGCTTGCTACACTTACCTGAGCAATCATGGGCAGCTGCAAAGGATACAGAACCGAGCGATAATGGTAGAGGAGTAGCGACTAGCCCTTGAGAAAGTACCGTGCTTGAGATGAAGCCAGACGAGGCTATTGACAATGTCGGTGACCGAACAGATGTACAAGCCGAAAGCGTAGATGGAACGATTATATGGGTTTTCTAAGATCCAGTTCGGATCGTCAGAGGGTGTACAGGGCTGTGATGTAGATACGTTGCTTTGCTGTACGAGGGTGTAGGTGAGCGTGCACTTGATCGAGGGGCAATGGGCAATGCAGGGGAATCACGGGTGGTCACAAGGAAGAAGGGGTCGAGGGGAGGTGGCGATCAAGGAAGCTGTTGATGATGATCAGCGCTCGCGTCGAGCCACTGCAAGAAAGAAAAGAGTGTGGTGGATGGCGTTCGAGGTGCGAGCAGGAATGGAGGTATGAACTCAGTCAGGTGAAGAGGAGAAACATGCGCAGGCCTGACGACGACGACGACGACGACGACGATGACGATGACGACGATAGCAGCTAGGAGCAGCGGACGATAATGAAGGAGCGAGTGGATGGGGTGTTGGTTGACGACGAGACGCTGGACAGGCAGGCAGGCAGGTTGGTTGACTGGGTGGTTGGATGGTTGGCTGCTTGGTTAGTGTAGTTGGTTGGGTTACTAGCCAGCTGGCCTCGGGCAAATGGAGAAATTGGCAGGGTCAAGGCGCAGCGCAGATGGAAGGGGCCACCGACACGCAAAACACAAAAAAAAAGGGTTTGCGGCGCTCTGTGACTGCGCAAAGTGCATCTCTCTGGTGAGACCGAGCGAGCGAGCGAGCGAGTGAGTGTGAGTGTGAGTGTGAGTGTTGTTGTTGACTTTAGTTCACTTGAACTGAATTCCAAACAAAAGGTTGCAGTGCAGTACAGTAGTCTGTGTGAGGTGGGATTTTTCGACTTGTCAAAATGGGCCAGCCAGCCAGCCAGCCAGCCAGCCAGCCAGCCAGCCAGCACTTAGCAAGCATTAGCCAGCTACAGTACACTCTAGCCAGAATGCGTGCATCTAGTCACAGTATCGTGCTGTTGTACAGTTAGTACAGTTGAGTGTGATTTTTTGGTTGGGCCATGAAATGTGCATAAAGCAGAGCAGGCGTTGTCGAGGCACGAGAGCAGCATAAGGATTTCCAATTTATTATGATTTATTATTTTACTTATTATTTTATTTTAGGGGAATTCAAGGCTCCATTTCTCTAGCAGTTAACCACCCTCGCCCGTCCCCTGCTGATAATTGCGCGGTGCAGTTGACTGTATGCAAACACCATGCGTTCCGGCAAACGATATCCCAGCTGGTGCAATATC
Source organism: Anthracocystis setariae (assembly GCA_928724745.1). NCBI lineage: Eukaryota > Fungi > Basidiomycota > Ustilaginomycetes > Ustilaginales > Ustilaginaceae > Anthracocystis > Anthracocystis setariae. The sequence continues at coordinate 227,593 of CAKMXJ010000039.1, read as the reverse complement.
TCGGCATGCTTCTTGACATCGCAGCAAATCAAACACACAAATGGATCCAATCCATACTTGAGCCAGTGTGTGTCAACGAGGAGAAGTATCAGATGACGTAGGAGCAGAGCAACAGGCAACAAGCAATCGTTGTGGTCACGAGCTACGAGCTACATTACGAGCAACGAACCAGCTGATATTCGATCGCAGCATGAAACCTAAGCGCTTGCAAGGGAGGATCGGTGGCATTTTGCCAACGCGATTCTGCGGCAGCTCGTATGTCTCATGTTCCCAGTCCTTTGATTCCGCCTGATGTCGATCACGCTCACACCAAGCAAGCATCCTTCAGTACTGTATATGCGCACAAGGCACAGCAGGGCAGCTTCTTTCGTGCACCTACACGTCGTCTGTTGCGAATCGAAAGCGATCAAACCCAAAGACGAAACACTGTAGAACCCTCACTGGTCGTGGGTTCGTTCGCATAGTGTAGCAATTACCTAGGAGCCCTCGGAGATTTGTAACTCTGGGATATCGACTTGGTCTGCGTTCAATCTGTCTTCCTGCCGTCATCGCCTCGTTGCTCATCATCATCATCTTCGACCTGAATCCTCGAATCATCCGAGCCAATCCAACGACATGCGCGCGCTTCTAAAGCCCTGCGCACTCCCAACATGGCGCGCAGAAACCGGCCATGCACTAGCTGCAGCACCGTCGATCTGCGCCAAACTCATGCAACGTGTGTCTCACAATTGGTCCCCTCGCTGTAATTTTCTGATTTCTACTGTATCTGTTTCAGAGACCTAACAACATAGAATAAAGTCTTTCATATCCAGATCTAACAAGATGGTTTGCGCACAGGCCAACTAAAGAAGAACGCAGTCCAACAGCTTCAGTTAGGACACGTAGCGAATAATGCAAACGGGAACAAAGCTTGTCATGCTGCTTCAAAAACTGCCTCAAGAAGCCTGGCCAAGCGGCAAAATCTTCTGCCTAGCCGCCTGTCATTTGCAGATTGCAGTTCTCTTTCGTCGGAGACTTGCCATCTTGTCATCTGACATACCATCTTTGCCCAGGCGAATGATACGCCCATAGGATCGGAGCTGTGCCACTATCCAGCATGAGGCTTGTCTTGGCTTCGCGGCGACAGGGGCGTCTTCACACCCTCTTCACGCTCCTGGTCGTGTCCTTTATCCTCCTACTCGTCCTCGCTCCCACTCGTGCCGGTGCATCCAACAATGATGATGATGATGTCGACGACGATGTCGATGATAACGTCGATGATGACTACGACAGAGAGACACACGAAAGCAACCCGCAGCCCGAACCCACCTTCATCAAGTCACCGGAAGCGATAGAGGTGCAAAAGCTCTCGGAGGCATCCCTCCTATGGGGCAGCTACCGACCTCAGGTCTACTTCGGTCTCCGTCCTCGCCTTCCCGACTCGATTTTCACCGGTCTGACCTTTTTCGGCCTACAGGATTACCAAGGCTTCCAAAAGCTCCGAAACAAGTGCAGCGATCAGCAGGGCATGAGGGGCTACCCTTGGAAGTATCACGATGGCCGCACTTTCGGCATTCAGGAGATCAACGATGTCGAAAACAACTACCGTCTTGAGACCAGCTTCCTCAAGGTCGACACCGAGAACAGCAACGGCGGCAGCTGGGCGGTTCGTATTTCGGGCACCGTCATGGACTCCGCCAAGCCAGCCGCTCTGTCGACCATCTGGTATACGGCCATCGAGAGCCTCGAAAACTCGCTTGGTCTTGAATCTCAAACCTCTCCAGGTCAGTCTTTTGAGCGTCATGAGCCTGTGCGTCTGGTTGGCTCCGTAAAGGGTCTCGGTGATTTCACCATGCGCATTGAAGAGCCGGGCGCTGCCCACGGCAACGCCAACGTCGCCGGCAACACTTTTGGCGACACTTCCCAGAGCAACCTCTTCGCCGAAACTGCGGACAAAACCCACGTATATGGCATGCAGATTCCCGTCCAGAACGTATGGAAGGTCGATGAAATCATGCCACGCGAGCTCATGGCACTCGTCCAGGAATCAATCAAAAGCACAGGCTCGGAGAATATGCGCCCACCCGCCGAGGTACTTCAGCTCAAGGACCACATCACCCCTGGATCTACCTTCTACGCCGTTCAAAAGTCTTTCACTGGCAACTTTACCTTTGACGTATTCTACGACAGCGCTACGACTCCCAAGGGGGCGCTCCTCTCATCAGCTGGTCTCTCACAGGCACTCAAGGCGGCCACTCAAGCATATGAACGACGCTTCAACGACAAGCTTCGACTCAGCTCCCGCAACTACACGCGCGAGCAGATCGCCTTTGCTCGCGACTTGACTGCCTCTGTGGTGGGCGGCATCGGCTTCTTTCACGGTAGCGCCATCGTGGACCGCTCCTACCAGCTTCCGCACGATGCCGGCGCCGGCTCCGGCATCTACGATCCTGATCTCCACGGCAAGGCCGATCCGCAGTTGACCGAGCCTCAGCAGCTGTTTTCGGCTACGCCGAGTCGAAGCGTGTTCCCGCGTGGCTTTTACTGGGACGAGGGCTTCCATCTTGCTCACATTGCCGCGTGGGACAACGATCTAGCTCTTGACATCCTGCGCAGCTGGATCCAGCTCACCGATCAGGATGGTTGGATCGCTCGTGAGCAGATTCTGGGAGCCGAAGCTCGCTCTCGCGTTCCCGACGGTTTCCAGACCCAGTATCCGCAGTACGGCAACCCTCCTACGCTGATCCTGGCCGTGGGTGCCTACGCTGACCGTCTGGTCCGCCGTGTCGAGAAGCTTGGCCTGGATGGCTCGGCGGTCTGGCAACGGGATGCGCTCAATGACTTGGCCGCCGTTAGTGACGCACCGATCTCTGAAAAGATGCTCTCGTCCGCCGCGCTTGGGCAAGAATTCCTACGCGAGCTGTACCCCAAGCTGCGCCGTCACTATCGCTGGTTCCGTCGTACGCAACGCGGTGAGATCCGCGAATGGGATCGTGATGCCATCAGCAAAGACGAAGCGTATCGATGGCGCGGCAGGAGCAAGGAGCATGTATTGGCGAGTGGTCTGGATGACTATCCGCGCGCGCCTGTGCCGCATACGGGAGAGCTGCATGTCGATCTGCATTCGTGGATGGGCAGTTTCGCCGACACCATGACCAAGGTGGCGCGTGTGCTCGGTCACGAGGATCACGCCGCCGAGTACGAGCGACACTACATCGACATTGTGGCCAATTTGGATGACCTGCACTGGAGCGACGAGGACAAGATGTACTGCGATGCCAGCGTCGATGAAGACGGTCAGTCGTTCCACGTTTGCCACGCCGGTTACATCTCGCTGTTCCCCTTTATGCTGGAGCTTCTTGCGCCCGATTCGCCTCACTTGGGACACGTCTTGGATCTGCTTTCGGACCCGGAACAGCTGTGGTCGTCCTACGGCATTCGCAGTCTCAGCCCCAAGGACGAATACTTCGGCCAGGGAGATAACTACTGGCGTGGACCGATCTGGGTGCACATGAGCTACCTCACTCTGCGTGCGCTTCGCAACAAGTATGCAACCACATCCGGTCCGTTCCAGCAAAAGGCACAGCAGATCTACCAAGCTCTGCGCAACAACGTCGTGGAAAACACGTTCAAAGAATACCAGAGCACCAACTATGTGTTCGAGCAGTATAATCCTGTCAACGGACAGGGTCAGCGCAGCCATCCCTTCACCGGCTGGACAAGCACCGTCGCCCTGATGATGGCCGAGATCTTCCCTTAGTCCCTCATCGCAAGGAATTCGTCAGAGAAATACATTATCGTACAAGATGCTAAGCTATCGATACAGTGAAGATGTGGTGGCGGGAGAATGCGATTTAGAAGACCTCAACCTCTACCGCATACCCGCACTGCGTGCAGCGTTGTACGGCCTTCCCCCTCTCCTGCGCCTCCTCCCACTCGTGCACATGCTCCTCATCCTTTCTCCTCTGCCACACATTATCCCGAGTCCTCTTCCTGAGATCGGCCAATCCCTTTTGGAACTTTTTGCCTCTCTTTCTCGCCTTTTCTTCCTCTCTGCGTTCGAACTCGGCGTCCAAGCCTGCTTCCGAGCCCCACTTGCCCGGTCCGAAGGCGAACTCCTCGACCTGTTTGCGGCAGAAGAGCATCATGTTGGAGTACGTCGCCTTGTGCGGGTTGGCTTTGAGGAGGTGCGGCAACAGCTCTTCGTCCTTGAGTTCGGCGTCGGTGAGTAGGTAGTCCTCCTTAACTTCGGTCTTGGTGAGCAGCGAATACACTTCGGGCTTTTCGCGTTCGCACTTTTTGCACACGTGGATGCCAAACACACGCTTGAACGGATGGTCGATGATCTCGGGGCTGGCGCAATTCTCGCAGGTGGGTCGTGACTGACGATCGAGCGAAATGCCGGGCTCAGCGTATTCGCGCATGCGTTGACGCTCGCGCTCCTTCTCCTTGCGCAGATCGTCCATCGTCTTGCCATGAGCCGCGGGATCTTCATCATCGATCAGGAAACCACCTTTGCTGTTGTGGAGTTTCGACAGATCAAATTCGATGTAGTCCCCCAGCGATTTGTCCCTCTGCAGCGGGATCTCTCCATTATCGGTTGGACGTGTGCGTGCCACGTTGCCCTTACTGCCGACCACCTTGAGCTGGGCCGCGTCGAGCCGCGCATTTCGACTTGTCGATGGCACGGAACCAAGGTTGGCGTTGGGTCCGATGGACGGTACGTCGATTCCCGCTCCTTGTGGCTGCGATTGTGAAGCGCTGGAAGATGTGCCCGGGGTGTTGTTGCTGCTGCTGGGGACAACGGTCCGAGGCTTGCGTGCTCTGGCTTGAAGGCGGAGTCTTGCTTTGGCTCTGAAACGATTCTCTTGGATCGCCCAAGCACGGTCCACTGCGTCCATATCGTCGCCCATCGTAGATGAAACGGAAGCGACGCTGGTCATGATGAAGTTCTATGGTTGCATGGTAAGCAAAGGGTCGCCGAAGATGATGATGGTGTTGTCGGAGGGAAAGGGAAAGGAAGGCTGGCTGGCTGGCTGGCTGGCTGGTTGGTCTAAAAAGGAAGGGTTCGAATGTGGAGGCTGAGTGAAATCTTGGCCACATCCTATCGGTGTCAGATCCTATTGTCAAACAAGTACAATTCTGACAATCCGCAATCTGCTCAGGGCCCGTTCGCCAGGCGCGTTTGGTTGATCTCTGTTTGGGAGACCTCTACGGCCCGGATTTCTGAAACCTCAGCATGGAGCAACGTTTAGATACGCTTATACGACAAACCGAGAAATAGGCTGCTCCCATCTGGTGATAGCAAGTTCTATATGCAGGACTTTGTGTGAAAGTAGAAAGAAAGAGCACTCTGAAATGACTCAGTTGACTCGCCAGACGTGATGCGGTCGAGAGTCGGCACTGCCGTGGTGGACTGGCAAAGTCGCCTCAAATTGAAAGCGGAGAATTGGGATCCGATTTCGAGCTTCGACCGCGCGCACTACACCGTGAGTGCCGTGGAATCATCGAATTGCCTGACGCCAAATTCTCCTCGACGTGGCCCGAGAGTTACCCAGACGGCTCCATCGCAGCTTGCAATCAGGTTCATTCTACGACCTGCACCCTCGTCCCTGTTGCCGTCTTCATCGCCACCATCGGCGCTTGCATCTACGTGATATCCAACACGCTCGCAGCCACGTCTGTGACTGTCTCATCGGAAGTGATCCGACCAACGCGCCTACCGAGGCATCCCTTGGCGTCTTCCGCTTCGGACACCACCCGCTCATGACTTTGGTCTCAAAGCTGCTCCCGTTCCCTTCGTAACCATCCACTGCATTTCGACTGTAATCAGCAGCCAGAACGCAACAGGCTCGACCTATTACCTGTCCAAGTTCACTGACACGAGCTACTCACCTGCGTCGGCGGATATCCTCACATCATGAGCGACGCTTCCCCCGTAACGAGCGATAAGAATGTCGCTGCAGAGACGACCAAGACAGACGCCGCCCCCGCCGCTGTAGAGACAACCGCAACAGCATCTCCATCTACAGCCCCATTGACTGCGACACCACACAAGCGAGGCCATGCACCCAAACCTAGTGTGGGCATTGCTGCTTCCCTTTTTGGCTCGGCGGGCGACGACGATCCCTTCTCCAGCATCGCCGCTTCCAATGCTGCTTCCTCCCTCTCTCAACTGACCGAAGCCGAGGAGGAGCCAGACCTCTTTGGATCCACAAATACTCACAACCACACTTCGTCTGATTCCGCGCCTGACCCCGTCACGTCGCTGTTTGGTGCCGGGCCAGAAAAGACGCAATCAACTCGATCAACATCGGCTATCGACACTCCTGCTATTGTGTCTACACACGAGGCGCTCAAGGTGCCTGCTGATGATGGCAGGGCGAGTGGGGCTTCTTCCGGTCCAGCATCGCCAGGCGGGCTATTTACCGACTCGAGCTACCAGGATGACTGGCTCGGATCCACAACCGATCAAACTCAACACCACTCTACTTCAGTGCCTCATGACAATACCACCACCGACCCATCAGCGGATCCGTTCGGGACATCCGCCGGCGGGGAAGGCTCGCTCTCGTGGCTGGACGGTGCAGGCGAGCCTCATGCCTCCTTAACCACCGAGCCTCAGTACGATGCTTATGGGCGACCCATTGGCCATCCGGACTCGGACATTGCAGGTTACGACCAGGACATTTACGACCAGCAGCAACAGCAGGGATATGGCTATGATCCACAACAAGGGTATGGCTACGATCAGCACCAAGCTTATGACTATCAACAGCAGCAAGGCTACGACCAGCAACAAGGCTACGACCAGCAGCAAGGTTATGACTATCAGCAGCAGCAAAGCTATGATCAGCAAAGCTACGACCAGCAGAATTACGACCAGCAGAACTACGACCAGCAGAACTACGATTCGCAGGGATACGACCAGAACGGCTATGCTCAACAAGATCACACTCAGCAAGATCACTATCAGCAGCAAGGGTACGGTCCTGCCGATCACACACAACAGACCTATGATCAGTCCGGCCACGACCAGCAGTCGTACGCTCATTACAGTGCGCAGGACTCTTACGCCCCTGCTGCGGCTGCGACTGGTGCCGAAGCAGTTGCCAGCTATTCTCACGATGCCAATGCATACTCGGCTGACCCCACCTATCTAGACGGCGTGCAGCACGATGCAAGTGGGCAGCACACCAACGCCACCGAGGGAACCGCGGACCACGTAGGCTACAATCACGGTCAAGCTTACGAATATGGTGCTCAACAAGGTCAACCAGCGTACGGTGACACCGCAGAGTATGTCGCAGCTTTGCAAGATGTGTACGGCTCGACCGCTGACGGTCAAGATCCTGCTCCGTACGGCGCCTACGATCCTAATTCGTACGCGCCTGACGCCAATACCGATCCTTACGCCCACGCCCCGCAGCAAAACACAACGTTGGATCCATACGCGTCTTCGCAGCCGCAGCTGGCCCAGCACCAATCATGGTCGGAGCAAAACGATGGCTACGACGCACAACAAGCAGAGTCGCTCCATTCTGGCTACAATGCAAGTGCATACGACAACGCTCTTGCTCCATCCGACGATGTCAACGGGCAAGTTTACGGCCGTGCTCCCAGCCCCTACGACCCGCCGCCTGCCGTTGCTCCACCAAGATCTTCATCTGCTGCTCCCGCGGCAGAGGCTGCGAACAATTACGCGGCGCCTTCATCAGCTGCTCCTCCGCCTCCTCCTAAGGGTCCTCCCATGGGTCCGCCAAAAGGTCCTCCCCGGGGCCCTTCTCGATCCGCCTCGCGCAACGCTCAGAACAGCAGTGTATCGTCAGCCTCGGCGTTGGGCTCTTCTAAGCGATCAGCCGCCGTTTCGCTTGAGCAGGAAAGCCACCATGGTCCTCCATCAAGATCGTCGGATGGTCCGCAGACTCCTCAGAAGGACCAGCCGACGGGCGCCACGGATACTCCTCCAACCACGTACAAGCGTCCTTCTTCCGCATGGGTTCACTCGCTCGAGCAAGCAGCTGCTACGCCTCCCTCTTCTCACCACCCTGGCGACGACTCACTTCCAACGCTGACTGTGACAGACGAGTCCGGCAACGGGTACGACGATGGAGCTTCGCACACGACAGACTCGGTCAGGTCCGCAATGCAGGAGGGCTCTCACGGTGAGCCTCTGTCACATAGCTCTGTTGACGATGCCGCCGATGCCTTTGACCAGCTCGACTTGGGCCAGGTCCAGGATGCTCCGGCTGGACATAGCTACAACTACGACAACGGCTACAACGGCTACTCGCAAGGGGAGGATTTCCATGCTTACGGCAGCGACGCCGAAAGCAAAGCTGTTCAACAAAGTCATGGCTACGCCGAACACGGCACTGCTCCGCAGAGCGGCGATTGGAACGGCTATGGTGAAGCAGACGAGCAAGGTGGCCCAACGACCAGCTATGATCCATACGCTCCGTCCGACTCACAGCATCCATATGGCGAGTCGAGCGAACCTGCTCGAAACTACGACCCTTACAGCGCTGAATCACATGTTCCCGGTCTTACCTCGGGCTACGATGCTAACACTCCAAGTGTTGACGCCAATGTCGCGGAGGAGGATGGCCAGCAGATTGATTCAGCGCAAGGATCTGGCGCTGAGGATCCCGAGGCGAGGACGCCCTTGGCCTCCCATCGCGAGCAAGGCGACTGGCTCCAAGCAGGGTCGTCTGCTTACAATCCGGCTGGCCAAAGCCTGCACAGCCCGGCTACAGCTGCAGACAGTCCTTACGCTGCCCCATCTGCTCCTTCCTACGGGACTTACGATCCCTACGGTCCGCCCTCTACCAGCGATCCCTACGTTGCAGAAGATCCTCACCGTCAGCTCTCCAGCGCTGATGACATTTATGGTGCGGAGGGGGGCCAGTCCCGCGAGATCGAGGATCAGGACGACTACTTTGACCCGAACAGACGTTTCGGCTCACCCCAGCACAATGGCTATGGCAGCAACTACGGCATGCCTGCCTCGCCATATGAGCCGATCGATCAGTATGCATCTAGCATCGCTGGTGCTGGACCGTATCCGCAAAGCGCCTCCAGCGAGACGCGTTCGCAAGCCGCTTCAGAGGCGAGCACCGACATGCTGCAGACAATGCGCAACGCCACAATCCCGGTCGCCAGCTTCGGCATTGGTGGCAAGCTTGTCAGCTACTTCCCCACTTCTCGCGGCGCAACCGGCAACATGGACGGCAACGCCTACTCGTACAACGCCTCGAGCTATCCTACGACCGTCAACGTCCGGGCGCTCTCCTCGCTCGTCCCATCGTCGGCGTTTGCAACGGCTTTCGACCCGTTGACCTTCCCTGGCCCCGTCTTTGAGGGCGCCGCTGGTACCAACGCCCTGTCTCGAGCAACGGGCGCAGTCTCGGCGAACAAGAACAAGAAGGCTGCCCTCATCAAGCACCTCGACGAACGAGTCCAGGAGCTCTCCGCCGGCATCGGCTATCTTCGCAGGCGGCCTTCTGCCACAGGTTCTGCAACCGAGTCCGGGAAAGGGGCATTTGAGCAGGATGGCGTGCTCGAAGCCCGCAGAACCGAAGATAAGGTGCTTCTGCTGCGACTCCTCAAGTTGCTTGTCGAGAACGATGGCCAGACCGGCTCCACTGCTTTTGAGCAAGGCGTGCGGTCCTTGATCGTACCGTCCGAGTCCCAAGATGCTGTGGCTGCGAGTCCGTTCGCGATGTCGGTGTCCTCTACGACCCAGAGCGACGACGCAGAGGGCGAAGTGGTTACCACGCACGAGCTGCGAACTGGTTTCCTGCACAAGATACAAGGGATGCTCCTGCGCGGTGAGCGTCGTCAAGCTGTCGAATACGCTGTTACACAACGCATGTGGGCGCACGCTATGACCATCGCCAGCTGCGTCGACAAGGAGTGCTGGAAGCAAGTGGTGAGCGAGTTCATCGAACATGAAGTTGATGCAGCCGAGCCTTCGCTCAGCGGCCAAGGTCAAGGCGACCTGCAGGGACTCAAGGTCGCCTACAACGTCTTCTCTGGCCAAGATCCCGTGTCGATCTTTGACCTCTTCCGCACCAAGACGCAGCTTGCTCCTGGAGGCCTGCAGGCTTCGTCGGCAGAGTCGACTGCTGGCTCGAATGCATTGCCCAGTTGGAAGGAGTCGGCTGCCATCGTAGCGAGCAACAAGAGTGCAAGTGATTCCGCTGCTCTCACTGCGATCGGTGATGGTCTCTGCACCCGAGGCCTGCTCGAGGCTGCGCACTTCTGCTACTTGCTCTCGCCAACGACCTCGCCCCTGGGTGGCGCAGACACCACTGGCGCTCGGTTCACGTTGCTGGGCATATCCAATCCCATGGCATCTGCGGCTTTTGTCCAGGATCTCGATGCCATCCTGATGACCGAAGTACTCGAATTTGCACAAGGTCTCGTTCCCACTGTCAAGGGCCAAGAGCCGTTCGCCGGTATTCCGCATTTGCAAGCCTACAAGCTCGTTCACGCCCACCAGCTCGCTGATCTCGGTGAAGTCGGCAAGGCCCAACGCTACTGCGAGGCCATCGCACAGTGCCTCAAGCAGTGCAAGCACTCTCCGTACCTGCATGCTACGTTACTTGCACAATCGAAGCAGCTGTCAGATCGCCTTGTCGGGGCGCCTCAGGCAGGGCCGGGCGGCAACTGGGTGACACGCAAGATGCAGAGGCCGACGCTCGATGGTGTCTGGGGCGCACTCGAGGGCAGGTTCACCAAGTTCATCGCCGGCGAGGACGGGGCCGCAGAAGCTGATTCGCCAAACAAGGCCAGCAAAGGCTCCAGCTCGTCCAGCATTGGACCGTTCTCACACTACAGTGCCATCACGCCGGATGCTGCCTCCGGTGGATTGACGAGGCAGCAGTCGTTTGTCGAGTTGAATGCAAGCTCGCCGAGTGTGCCTACCTCGCGATCTGGATCTGCTATGGACTTCCGCAACGCCACCAGACGTGCAGCGTCGCCCAAGCATCGTGCAGCGTCGGCGCTGTCCATTCGTCCGCTCAGCTCGGGTCCGCCCAGCGACTGGTCCCAACAGCGAGGCAGTAGCTACGCCAACGATTCGGCAAGCAACTATGAGCGAGAGAGCGTGCGATCTAGCCTCGAAGCGCCGCGAAACACCTATGGGTACGGCGCTAGCCAAGGTTACGGCGGGGCTCACGGCAACCAGATCTCCGAGTTCTCGACCGTGTCATCGACTTACGGCGGCGGTGAGGCAAGCTTCACTTCCGAGAACGTTCCTTGGCGAAGCAACGCTGGACCGGCTGGACATGACGCCGAGAGCTCGGGCCGGCCCAGCACTGACGCACTGCGTCCAGCTGCCGGTTCGGAGGGCGGATACGGTGGCTACGGCGATTATGGGAGCTATGGCGGCTACAATAGCTACGGAGGATACGGAGCGGAAGGCTCTCAAGCTGAAGAGGCTGGCAACGAGGATCAAGGCAATAGCAGTGGCTACTCGGGTCCTGGTCAGACGCCCTTCTACGGCTATGAACCGCATGGCGCTCAGAAGCCTCAGTTCGTCAGCAACGTCGAGGCTGCCGATGCGCTCGAAGGTGCTGGAGAAGGCGGCTTCGTCTCACCGTTCGACGCACTGTCCTCGCAAAGCCGAACACCTCAGCCGCAGTCGCAGGGTAACCAGTATTCTTCGTACAGCCGCAACCACGCGGAAGAAGAGGAAGAAGATGACGATGACCTTGGGCTCGGCAACTCGAGCGCGCGCAAGAAAGACAGCAATGCAGGTGGTGCAAGTTCCGATGCCAATGCGGATGCTGGCGATGTGTCGCGACGAGACAGCATGACTAGCTCCGGGAGCAAGCAGGCAGCAGGCGACGTATCGAAGGACGATGCCGGCAGCAATGCAGGCGAGGACAAGAAGCAAGAGCTCAAGTCGTCTGCCTCGTGGTTCGGCCGCCTGTGGGGACGAAGCTCGTCGACGGATCCTGCTTCGCAGGCTGCTCAGGCCAAAGCGAAGAAGGCGCATCTCGGTGAGGAGACGAGCTTCGTCTACGACAAGGACCTCAAGCGTTGGGTCAACAAGAAGGCTGGCGACTCGAGCAGCACCGCTTCCACGCCGCCTCCGCCGCCTCCTCCCGCGCGCACACAGTCGGCAAGTCCCGCCTCGCAGCCCGATCGCAGTGCTGGTGCAGCGAGCGCCCCTCCCATGCGTGGTCCTGCGTCGGGAAGCTTCACCATGGGTCGAGCGACGCCGCCGATCAGCGAGGGTCAAGATGAGGGCAGTTCAGGCCTTGCACCAACGAGGGGCCCGCCTAGCATGGGCAGTTTGACGCGGGCCAGGAGTAACTTGGCGGATCACTCGATGCCACCTGCTGCGCAACCTCCTATGGGCAGTCGATCTGGCACCTCGACGCCAGGCGGAGTGGGCGCTCCTCGCGCTCCGCCTCCCGGAGGATCGCGAACGGGTACAGTCAAGAAGCGGCCGATCAAGAATCGATACGTGGTAGTCGACTAAGCATGCTTGTCGCCAAACTTGTCACCACACTGATCTCGACTTTGGTTTATGGAAACAATGTTCTTTTTTTCTGCAGAGGAGAGTGTGTCAAGCGATAACGAGATGATACAAATGAGCGTTGCGTTGTGAGTGAAGGCTTTGAGGGGCGATTTCTCCCCACGAGCGGTGCGGATCAGAGGGCGATCCGAGGAGTTCGAGTCGATGAGCGTATGCGGGTGGAGAGCAACAGTGTGAGTGCAGAGGATGAGTGTGAAATTATAATATGCACGCGTGCAGCTCAGCTCGCACCAACGCTATGAAATCCAGCATTTCAGCACAGAAGCGCCCAGCTGAGCTGCCTGTCCAGCTCTCACCATCGCCTTATCGTACCGAAGAGGAGCAATCATCCACCAACAGCTTCCATCTCGGCCAAGGAACGCATACAGAGCCTTGAAACTCGTCAGTGTTCCTTGCTGCCATCGACAGGAAGCCCTTTTGCATCCACTTCAGCATAGCAGACATCTTGTTCATCTCGTCGACAGGACACGGTATCTCGCCATCTTGACAAAGCCGCCTCACCCCCTAGGATTGTCTGGCGATGGAGGCAATACAGAAGTCGCTCGAACAACTCTCGAAGCGAGCTCCAGGTCTACATTCGACCTCGTCCTCAGCCAAAGCAGCAGCGACTACGCCGACTGTCCATGACTCGCTCGATAAGCTGATCGCCCAAGTCGAAGCTGCCAAAGCGTCACTCGCCTCGACCTCTTCATCTGCTCCGAATCCAGCCATTATCGTTGCTGAGCTCAAATCATGCGTAGAAACGACGCAGAAGAACATCCTGGATCGACAGAAGGAGTTCCATGCCGCGCTGTCGAAATCGTCGAAAGCGCTCGACAAAAAGTTCCCCATCTCGATCGACGGCGTTGCCGATCCGTCGCTTTTCTCTTCCGCTGAAGCCCAAGCCGCTCTCGAACGTGTAGTCCTCACCCATCTGCAGAGGAACGGCGACTGGGATGCAGCATACAAGTTCGCACAAGAAGCCGGACTTTCCGTGGCGCAGGAGACAGCTGCACTGTATGGCAAGCTGCACGAAGTTACGGGAGCGATGGCGAGGGGCGATTTGCGGCCGGCGATCGAGTGGGCGGCGGGCGAGCGTCAGTGGCTGTTGAACCGCAATCACGGCTTGGAATTCGCCTTGCATCGCAGTCAATTCATCCGCATTGCGTCCGGGGCGATGCTGCCTGGACTGGAGGAGGGCGGCAAGGCCGATCCGGATGGCGAAAACGTCGATATGATGAGTGCCAGTGTGAACCTCGCTGCATCTACGTCGAGCGCCACGACGGCACCCGTGGCGAGAACCAATGTCGAAAGAGCGCTAGCGTACGGGAGGGAGCACTTCCAGCCCTTCCGCAGTGCGCACTGGCCAGAGATTCAGAGACTGTTCACGCTGCTAGCGTTCCTACCGGCATTCCTGCCGACGCCTCCGTATGGATCCCAGGGGCACGAGAGTATACCTGTGGAGCATCTGCTGCCGAGCGTACCAGCAGTATATAGGCCGATGTTGGATGCGAGCTTGGTGCATGCGCCATATTTGGAGCCGCTGTTCAAACTCGAATTTTGCGCGAGAAATGGGATTGCCAAGGAGGCTCCTTTGGCGATCGGCGTCGAGGTCGGCGCAGGCGGAGCGTTGAACAAGATCATCAAAGTCAAGGCGGTCATGAAGGAGAGGGGAAACGAGTGGTCGCAGGCCGACGAACTTCCGGTAGGTTTCAAAGCAACAGCTACACATCTCAGACTGGCAAAGATGACGGTTTGGACTAACACTGACATTGGCATGGGTTGTGTGGTTTGGAACGACAGATCGAAATCCCATTGCCGCAGAAGCTGCGGTTCCATTCGATCTTTGCTTGTCCGGTCAGCAAGGAGCAGGGTACGGAAGAGAATCCACCCATGATGCTGGCGTGCGGGCACGTATTGTGCCTCGAGACGCTCAACAGGCTTGCCAAGGGCAACATGTATGTATGGACAGGTTCGGATCATGATGAGAAAGATACGATTACTGACTTGACGAGACTCTTGCGTAATGGATTGTTTTGACTACAGGAGGTTCAAATGCCCCTACTGCCCGACGGAAAGCTACCTCGACCAGGCGATACGAGTCTACTTCTAACGCTTTCCCTTTCCTCTTCCCCTTTCCCGCCTACCCCTTGTCGCTTTTCTTCTTGTTTGCATCGTCGTCGTTGTGCCTCCCGCATGTACTTGTAACTTTCTAGCTCTTCCGCACGCAGAATGCATTCTCTCTCGATCTCGTTTGAAACTCTGTTTGTTTGATAGGGCATGGCCGAGTCACGGATCTGTGCATCCATGGTTGCGTGACTCGACTGTGGCGAAATTTCCAAGGCGTCGGACGCAGGAGCGCAAAAAGCACCGGTTTAAAAATGCGGGGAGGTAGGTTGTCGCTTGCACCTAACGATTCCTTTCATCATTTATCGCAAGAAGAGCAAGGATGACGGGTTTGGAGATCGACTCGAAGCGAGGAACGAGGGTGTATACCAAGTACGACGCCGAGCATCCTCCTGCGACGCCGGGGCCGGAGTGGGTGAGGTTCGTGTTGCTCTCGGACTCGCATTCGCAAACCACACGTGTGCCGGATGGAGATGTACTCCTCCATGCGGGCGACTTGACCACGTTGGGTCAACCGGACGATCTCAAAACTCAAGTGGAGTGGATCAAGTGAGTACAATCACCATCCATCCACCACCCTCATCCTATGAGTACGATTGGGGTTTACTGACGAGCGGTTGGGTTTGGTAGGAGCATGCCGCATGGTGTTAAGGTGTTCGTGTGCGGTAACCATGATTTCGCGGCGTCGTCCGAGCCAGGATGGTATGAGAAGAGGGGTAGAGAGCTGAACAGGAAATACAGAGTGCAGGATGCTACCGATGATCTCGAGCAAGCCAAACAGATCCTCAGCCAAGCAAACCTCGGCGAGCGTACCAAGTACCTCGACAATGAATCTTGGAGCTTCACCGTCGATCGAAACGAGACCAAACACCATCGTTGGAGCGTCTGGGGCTCGCCTGTAAGTCACTCCAATCCCCATTTCACTGTGCGTGTATCGTCGTCAACTGACGTGATTTGGCATCCCCACAGTGGTCGCCCGAGTTCGAAGACTGGGCGTGGAACTACACGCGTGGAGACCAAGCCAAACGTACGTTACCCCCTCCTCTGCTCTTGTTGCCTGTGAATACTCACCATTGACCTTTCATCTTGGATGGCATGCAGAGATCCATTCGGGGATTCCGAAAGATACACAGCTGCTGATCACGCATACGCCGCCGTACGGGCTCGGCAAGCTCGATGCCATCCACGACGGCACACCTGTGGGGTGTGAGGAGCTAACGCGTCGTCTCACTGCGCCCGCTTCGTCGCAAGATGCACTGCGTCCATTGCTGCATGTGTTCGGACACATCCACGAGGCGCGTGGCGTGCATCTGCTCACTCAGCAAGGGCAGAGGAGCGACGACGAAACGGTGCTGGTGAATGCAGCGCTGGTCGAGTACGACCAGGATAAATGGAACAACCACAGGATCTGTAAGTGCAGTCAACTAGGTGCCAGCGATGGGTGAAAGCAAGAGTGGTACTGATGCTATATTCGTTGTTCCTCATCATATAGTCTCGTACGATGTGGTTTGCCAGCCAGTGATTGTCGACTTGCGAGTTGCGGCTGATAGCTCGCTGTAAGCACTAAGCAGCTACGATGGAATCGCATTGTCTATGTCAGCATGATCATGGTGTAAGCTAGAGTGTTCGCCAATCTTGAACCATCTTAGAAGGCAGATGGCCTGATCCCAGAGTTGCCCGCCCCAACAAAGTGAACGCTGGCTTGGGTTTGGTGTGTGCGGCCAGCGAGTAAAATCTCGGAATACGGACATCCAAACCAAAGCCCAATTAATTTTTTTTTTGTACGCTTCAGAAGAAGAAGAAAACTTGGCCGAATTCGCGTTGGGCCCATCGTGGAGGTCTCGACACCATCTTGCTCCCTTCGCCAACCACCGTCATCAGTCTTATCCGAGCATATCGCGCAGCATGGCTTCCATTACCGATTACGACCAACCACTCTCGGCCACGGGTGCCGCCGTCGCCGCCCCTGTGGGTGCCACCGAACCCACCGTTCCCATCACGCTCACCACCTCACTCTCGCAGTATGCCATCCCTTCTGGGCCGTACATGGTACCCGTCTCATGGCGTCGCACACACCTCTCGACGCTCGTCAACAAGCTCGTCTCATCCTCCTCCTCTGAATTTGGTGCCGGTTCCGTACCGTTTGATTTCATCGTCGACTCGTCGCTCCTCCGAACCACACTCGGCGAGTACCTCGAGACGCACGGGTTGACGTCGGAATCCACCTTGGCGATCGAGTACGTTCGCAGCACGCTCCCGCCCACACGGCTTGCGGCGTTCGAGCACGACGACTGGGTCAGCAGCGTCGACTGCTCGCATCCGTCCGCCAAAGTTTACCTCACCGGCTCGTACGACGGCAGCGTCAGGCTGTTTGCCAAGTCGCAGCCCGACGACGCCGTGTATACGTTTTCCACGATCAACAAGGCGACAGCGCAAGCGGGGCGGGCAACTGGGATCTCAAGTGCCGTGTGGACGCAGGATGGACAGAGCGTCGTAACGGGTGGACAGGATGGGAGGGTACAGATGTGGACGGTGACTGAGGGAGAACAGGGCTGGACGGCGGTGAGGAAGTGGGTGGGGGAGGCGCACAACGCTCCCGTGTCAGCGGTGGATACAGCACAGGGTCCTGCCGGTGCAACAGTACTGTCCGGTGGCTGGGACGGTGTCGTAGCCGTCTGGGATGACGTTGCTTCATCGCTCCCCACCCATGCCGATCCTGACTCCGAATCCTCCGCAGAAGAAGACGAGTCCTCGGCCAAGCGACGCAAAACCGCCAACGGCAAAACCAAACGTACCACCTCAAAACCCTCTACTGCAGGCAAGCTCGAACCCACCGTGACACTCTGGCATGCCTCACCCACTGCGCACTCGGTCACTGGCGCCAAGAACGTCATCACCGCCAACTCTCGCGTCACCACCCTCGTCTTCGAACGCACCTTCTCCACCCGCTCCAAGGATCCCAACCGGGCATGGACAGCGGGTATGAATGGCATCCTCAAAGGCTGGGACCTCTCCTCCGGCGGTTCCGTACACACCTCGCTCTCACTCCCCTCCTCGACCTCGGAATCACGTCCCATCCTCTCGCTCACGCACCTCTCCACCCACACCCTCGTCGCAGGCGCCGCAGACCGAGGCATCCACATCTTTGACACACGTCACTCCACCACCAACCTCGGAATCGCCATCCCCAACGCTCACCGTGGCCCCATCACCACGCTCAAAGCCAATCGGGCTAGCAACTTGCTCTTCGCAAGCGCCAGCGTCGCCGAACCCACTCTCAAGGTTTGGGACGTCAGGAGCACCAAGAAGGCGCTGTTCGCTCTCAATGCCACCCCGGCGCGACACGGGGCGGGTATGTTGGCGTTGGATTGGAGTCAAGATGGTCAGGAGGTGGTTGCAGGTGGCAAGGATAAGCGTATCACTGTGTATCGCGGCACGGATATCGGTATTGATGAGTAGACCCCAATGCAATGCAATGCAATTCGAACAAGCTTGCCTTCTTATTGCACATCACATTGAAGGAAAGTGTGTGGGGGGGGGGGGGGGGGGGATTACCATGCGTTGACTTTGCCGAGGTTGACGGCCTCCATGATGGATTTGCCTTCTTTGTACTTTTGGCTTTGTTCCCACGCTTTGTGGTAGTACCAGCCTAAGATTTTGTGGCAGCCTTTGCAGGTTAGGTCGCAGACGGTGTGCATTCCTGTGAGTAAATGACGATCTTGTTTTGCGCCTAGCGTGGTGTTGAGGGTGCTGGAGAAGAGGTACGCTTTGCCATCGCGTCCTGAGAATGACTTGGAGATCAATTCGTCCTAAGTCAACGAGGTAGGTGTTAGCACAAAGTGTGTGGTGCGCGAGGAAATGGGGGCGGGATCGGGGGGGAGGGTTTGTTGACTTACTTGGAGAGCGACATGTGCGCCACAGTCTGCACAAATGTAGCGAGCAGAGGATGACGGTAGCCAATCCAGTGTTGGCGGCGGCGGTGGTGGTGGTGGTGGTGGTGGTGGTGGTGATGTGGATGTGGATGTGGATGAGGAGGGAGAGGAAGCGGTGTCCATGATGGTGCTACTTGTTTATGTGTTTCAATGCTTGTTGGTCCTTGTTGGAGGGTGGTGTGATGTGAGTGTGGTATTGCCCGATAATGATGATGATCAAGAGCGAAAGGGATAGGTACTACTGTATCTCTCGATATCGAAGAGCCACATTCAGCATGGCTTGCCTGACTCAAATTCTGCCTGCGACCCGCAACTCAAATCCTCTTTTTGGGCTGGACCCTGCATTATTATTGGCAGCATTTTCCTCGCTGGACTCCGACACACACACACACATCTCGGCTACTTCCGCCCCGCGCCTTGCGAAAATTTCACACACCCAACTTGCCCACTCGCACTCCCACTCGCACTCGCACTCCCAGGCTGTCAATCTCACACCAAGCTTGCATTATCACCATACCTTGTTATCATCCCAATGCATCCTGCTGCTCGTCAATCGCACTGGATACAGGTGTTGTGATCAGAATTGCATCGTGAGAGAGACTTGCACCTGGAACGGTTGTTTCCAATGCATCCAACAACGCTGGAACCGGCTTGCGTTTTAGCGATTTGCCTCTCGACGGCGTTCCACTCAGTCGTTTTTGAGAAGAGCTCGTCGAATGGCTTTCGGAAGCCGTCAGAGGTTGCGACGACTGTGCGTCTCCTTGCTCCCGCAGTTGTACTGGCTCAATTGGCACTGTCACGTGTGACATGTCCGTTGCATCCTCTGACTCGCTTGGTTTCTCATCTGCTTCTCGATCTTCGTGTTGAGCTCCCGATAACCTTTGACCTGAGCTAGGACTAGAGTGATCGTGCTGAGAGACATCCACATTGGCCATTTCGACATCCTTTTTGCCCTCAACGGGCAATCCCGTCTGCGGCCGTCGTCGTCTCTGTCGCTGCTTCTGTAGCACGAACCATGCTACAAGACCCAACGCAATAATGCCAACTGGAACAGTGACACCGATGGCGATGGATCGTGTTTTGTCGGATGAGCCGGAGCTCGCCTCCGTGGCGACGCTGGCTTCGTTTCCATCAGGGACCGTAGCGGCAGGGTTGTCGCTGTTCTGATCAGAACCACCAGGGTTCGCATTACCATAGTTGATGCTCGGCAGACTCGACGATACTGGAGCGGAGGCAAGATCCAAATTTGAAGAATCGGAAGGCGGAGAAGAGTACCAGGATGAGGAAGACGTGGCTGCAGAAATGCTGTTGCTCGTCGATGGCGAAGAGGAAGACATCGTGCTATTGTCCGAAGCGGTGTCAATATGGCTACCGTCACTATCGTTGCTGTCGAAACCAGAGCTGGCCAATTCGGAAGTGGATGCCGAGGAAAAGTCGCTGGAAGCTCTCCTCGAGCGATCCAATGGCGTGGAAGAGGAAGCTGCACCAGTTTCAAGATGATGAGCCTTTGAGCTTGAGGCGATTGTAGCTCGATCAACTGGCTGCTCCTGCTTCGGGCAGTCGACCTCAATCTGTCCTGGTCCTTTGAGCGAGCGCTTCGAAATGGAACGACACTCTGATATCGAGTTCAACGACCTCTTTACCCCTGCTGCTCCTCCAACATCTCGTCCCGAGTCCATGCCTTCTTGACCAATGGAGCCAGGCTGGGGGCTATCCAACGTATCAACGGTCCATTTCTGCGTCTGTGGCGCAATACGCGGCTGTTCATGCATCACTCGTGGCGACAATGACAAGAACAAACGCTGGCCAAGTGCGCAGCTGGATCGTTGAACGATGCTCGATACGAGTCGAAGCCCTGTGAGAAGGCAAAAGACAAGCTGCATCACTATGCATCCACCCCCGACCCAGGTTCTGAATTTGACCATCTTGCTACCAAGCCTTTGAGGTTGCTGGAATCCTCAAGCTGAAAGCCGAGATCGTCATGAGTCTCGGAGACGAGTACCGAGGAGGCTCTTAGGATACTTACAAAGGGAGGACAGATCCATCGAAGGAGAGTCCCACATTGTATCGAGCTTGTTCTTATACAGCGTGAGGGAAGGCGAGCATCCGAGGCGACTGTTGCACGCCCTGCACGGCTTTGTGCGAATCCTTCAACGGTGTACGCAACACAATGAGAGCTACTGTATGCTGGGAACGGTGCTTGGTCCCCACTGATGAAGCTGCATGCTACCAAACGCCCACCGTGGACGCATCTCGCTCTGACCCCAACCGGTCAAATTTGGAAGAATGACACACTGGCTTCCTGCCTTGTGCGTGTCAACCATACAGTACGACAAAGTGCTCGTCGGCAAATGAAAGCATTGCAGGTGAAGACGAAAAGGTCCCAGCTTTGCACACAAGCCACCGTCGAGAATGACGACCAGTGGGTCTCTTCTGACCGGGAAGCAAGGTCGCGAGAGGCGCTTGCAGTAAAGAGGTTCCCACGCTCAATGATCGAGACGTCTGAACCACAGCAAATCTTTGTGTAGAGCTCTCTTCGTGCATCCGGCAACGGTGTGGAGAGCAATGATTAGATGAGGAACAAGATCGACAAGGTAATGAGGGCAGACAACGTTGCTCGACCTCCTCTACTGTGCAAGACTGTACCATGATGTACAAGACAGGACAGGACATTGCGCGCGAGGGACTCACCAAAGTTCACGGTCTAGTTCTGGCTTCATCGTTGTACCCATCGTGTCACTACTCAACAACAATGACTGAATCGGCGTATAGAGTCGGGAGATGGTCCGGGATCCGATGAGATCAACGCAGCCATCATTGCAGAGCTGGATGCCCCGGACATTGCTCGTCGTCGTGATCGGAACACACATCGTGGCGCTTGTTGATGGACGAGCCTCTCTATATGTCCGGCTGTGAACTAGCGAGACACGATGATTGGCACGTTCGGCAAGGTAAACAAACCGTGGGCGCTACTCGAACGATCATATCGTTTCTGCGCTGCATGCACGATAGTACCCATTCTGTGTGGCTGTATTGAAACTAGGGCTAATTTTTGATTTTTGATTTTTTTTTTTCCTTTTTTTTCTTCTTTTTTCTCTCATTTTAGTGTATTTTCTTATCATTTGCTGTATTTGCTGGCGTGGTGAGGCTACGAGACCCGCTCGTATCTGCCATTGGAACAAGGATGGCAACAAATGCACCAAATAGTGCTACCTCACAGTACAGTACTGTATGTATCATTGCACTCGCCACTCCGAGATGACGGCAGTACCGTGCTGCACCGCATTCTGGCGCAGAAATCGGGCAAAGACGCCGTTAGTTTGATTTACTGGTCGTGTTTGCGATCACTTGGAGCCGAGTGAGCAAGCAGCAGCCCCAGTTTGCGTGCTGCCCTGTCGTCTTGTTCAAAATCAACAGACGATCCGCCAAAGGAAAACTTCACACTGAGCCGAGGTGAATGCTACATGCTACATGCTACATGCTACATGCTACACAAGGCTACCCGCCTTCCCGGGCACGCGCGCAAGCAAAGA
Source organism: Anthracocystis setariae (assembly GCA_928724745.1). NCBI lineage: Eukaryota > Fungi > Basidiomycota > Ustilaginomycetes > Ustilaginales > Ustilaginaceae > Anthracocystis > Anthracocystis setariae. Next base: position 205,493 of record CAKMXJ010000039.1, on the reverse strand, counting down.
AGAGGTACTGTACACATGCACGCACCCAATTTGTAACTTTGTTTTCTGGCTGGTCCCGTTTTGGGTCCCGTTTCCCTAAAATCAATCCCTTCCAGACATCTGCCTCTCTTTTTTTTTTTTTTTTTTTTTTTTTTTTTTTTTTTTTTTTTTTTTCTGCTGTGTTTTGAGCGTTGACTGAGCTGATGCTGCAAACAGTTGGTCTCACTCGTCCTCAAAGGTACTGTTCTGTACAGTTACTACTCTGTGCGCCCATCGATTTTGCTTTTCTCTGCTTTGGTCTTTGCTCTCACACCGAGACACATTATCATCAGCTGAACGGATGCCATTCATATTGCTTCTGCTTGGCAAGAAAGAATCACTGCTGCGAAAGGGCAAGCGTCTTGTTTGCTCGATACAAGGAACCGCCTTTACTCTGCGGATGGCCCGAAATCCATACACTATGCAGGATGTAATGTGTAGTGGTTAGAAGTAATACAGTGTAGCAGCGGTTTATTAATACTGTAATTAGGTCGGCTTCTGCAGACGAGACCCTCTCCGTTCTCAAGCAAAACCCTGGCGCGCGCATTGACCTTTTTTTGTTTTTTTTTTGCTTTTTTTTTTTTTTTTTTGCCTCTCTGACGCTCTCTCTCTCTTCTCTCTCTCTCTCTCTCTCTCTCTCTGTGTAGGGAGCATGGAGCATTGTCCGCCTGCCCGTGACTTGTTCTCAGGTTTTTAAGATTTTTAGGTTGGCTTGTCTTGTCAATCGGATGTACACCTTTTGCTCCTTCTTCTCCTCCTCCTCCTCCTCCTCCTTCTTCCGTCAGTGGTTCCTTTTGGCACCGAGCCATTCCATCCCGTCACTCTGCAGTCGCCTCCTCCTTCATCTCACTTGTCCCGATCGAGTCCTCCGCTTCTTCCTCTCTCTCGTCTTGTGTGGGGGTCGACGACTCGCGACTGTCCCAATCAACCGCATCTGCATCCCGCAAGGCCTTCCGACGCATTACAGCAGCCACCTCTTCTACGAATCCTCCGAATCTATCGCTTCTCGCTCTTGCTGCTTTTCCGTCATACTCACATCGGCGGATATCAGCTCTTGAACCACGCTCTTCCCCCGACTTGATCCGTACGCCATCGTTCAACTTTCGCTCTCGCTCGGCCCTTCATCCACTTGAACCTTGTTGTGGTGGCGCGTATCCAATTTCTTTCTCGGTTCCAGCCTCTTGCCCCGCTTCTGTATCCCATCTTTGTCGCCAACTTCGCCCAGGAAAAGCATGGCCATCTTGAAGATCTGTTAACACCCGCCCCGTCCCAGTGCCTCATTGTCAGATCCCGCCTTGCTTCTTGTAGATATCTAGACTCGCACGCTCGCAACTGCTGCTCAGTCTATTCCTGGTCAAATTCCCATCTCGACCCACCTTGCATTTGCGACAACTTGACTAGGCTGCCCATCACTCAAACAGGCATCCCCTGATTCCATCTCACGACCATGGCGGCTACTCTCAATGTCGCCTCGGCGTTGCCCGAACAAGGCGCCTTCATGTCGCGCACCACCTCCTCTCCCCTGCCGGATCTCGCTTCGCTTCCTACCGACTTCCTCGATCACCTCCTTCTCATCACACAGACTTTGGTCAACTCCAGGCCACCTCCCGCTGTGCGTCGTGCCATGTCCAGTGATCCCACTCGACATGCAAACGGAACAGCCGGTACCAACGTCAACGACGTTGCAGACGATGTCGCCTCCATCCATCTTGATCACCCCAAGTCGCATAGCGAAGCCACCGTCACCTTGCCTTTGCCTCAATTCTCCCTTCACGCCGACGAGCGCACAAGAGCCATCGAAGCCAACATCGCCAAGCTGGCTGAGAGGCTCTGGCATGCAGAAGATCATCTCGAGGTTGTCGCTCGCACTCAGGAACTCGTTCGTACCCCCGGTACCGAACAAGACCCCAACGCTCAGGCTCACAACGACGGCCGCAATCTCTTCTTTGGCAAGCCTTTCCCCTACCCGCTCTCGCACGCTCAACCTCAGAGCTCCACCTATCCGCTCAGCTATCCGCTTGGCATGGGTCTCAACGGCCCAGTTTTGCTAGGCGGGCAGACTTGGCGCTCCGACGATCCCATCGCTTCCTTTGAACGTTACAACGACGAAAGTGGCCTGACCGCACAGGAGGAGCTGCGCTTGCTCAAGGCTCAGGTTCAGGATATCGCACGCGTCTGCAAGGCGGTCGCCTTTGGAGATCTCTCTCAACACATCACCGTCCCCGTTCAGGGTCACGTCATGGTCGAACTCAAGGATATTATCAATCAGATGGTGGATCGTCTCTCGCATTTCGCCGCCGAAGTCACTCGTGTCTCGCTCGAAGTAGGTACCCAGGGTAAGCTCGGTGGTCAGGCCGAGGTGCACGGTGTCGAAGGTACCTGGAAGGAGCTCAAGGATGTCGTCAACCGTCTCGCTGCTAACCTCACCAACCAAGTCAGAGGTGTAGCGCTCGTTACAAAGGCCGTCGCCCGCGGTGATCTTTCGCAAAAGATCGAAGTCGAAGCTGACGGCGAGATCCTCGAGCTCAAGGTCACCATCAACGTCATGGTGGATCAACTTCGTCACTTCTCCACCGAAGTCACGCGTGTCTCGCGCGAAGTAGGCAGTAAGGGTCAACTTGGCGGTCAAGCCAATGTGCCCGGTGTCCAAGGTGTTTGGAAGGAGTTGACCGACAATGTCAACCGCATGTGTTCCAACCTCACGGGTCAGGTGCGATCCATCGGCATGGTCACCACTGCCGTCGCCAAGGGCGATCTCACCAAAACCATCGACATCGATGCCGAAGGAGAAATGGCCCAACTCAAAGACACCGTCAACTCGATGGTCGGTCAGCTTCGCATCTTTGCCTCCGAAGTCATCCGTATGTCCATGGAAGTAGGAACCTACGGAAAGCTCGGCGGTCAAGCCCACGTTCCCAACGTCGAAGGCACCTGGAAAGATCTCACCGAAAATGTCAACAAGATGGCCGACAACCTCACCTCGCAGGTTCGAGAGATCGCCCGTGTCACCAAATGTGTAGCCGAAGGTGTCCTCACCGAATTTATCAATGTCGATGTCAAGGGTGAGATACTCGATCTCAAACTGACGGTCAACAACATGGTCAGGCAACTCAAGACGCTTTCCGACGAGATCATCCGTGTGTCTGTCGAAGTCGGTACCGAAGGTCGACTCGGTGGACAGGCCAAAGTCAACGATGTCAAGGGTCAGTGGCAAGTGCTGACCGAGAGGGTCAACATGATGGCTAGTAACTTGACCAACCAGGTCCGATCCATCGCCACCGTCACTACCGCTGTAGCACGCGGTGATCTTAGCAAGACGATCAATGTCGAGGTGCGCGGCGAGTTTTTGGATCTCAAGTTGACCGTCAACAACATGGTCGAGTCTCTGCGTACCTTCTCGTTCGAGGTAACACGAGTCGCCAAGGAGGTCGGTACCGAAGGCAAACTCGGTGGTCGCGCCACTGTGCTCGGCGTTGGTGGTACCTGGAAGGACCTGACCGACTCGGTCAACACCATGGCTGCCAATCTGACCCTGCAGGTGCGAGCCATTGCCCACGCCACCACTGCCGTAGCCCGCGGTGATCTTACCCAAAAGGTGACGATCCCGGTGTCCGGAGAGATGCTCGACCTCGTCAACACCATCAACAACATGATTGACCAACTCAGCTTCTTCGCCTCCGAGGTCACGCGTGTCGCCCGCGAAGTAGGAACCGAAGGCAAGCTCGGTGTCCAAGCTCAAAAGAAGGACATCGAAGGAACGTGGGGTGAGATCACGGACAACGTCAACATCATGGCCAACAACCTTACTTCACAAGTGCGTGCCTTTGCGCAAATCACCGCGGCTGCGACCGACGGAGATTTTACTCGATTTGTCACCGTCGAGGCATCGGGAGAGATGGACTCGCTCAAGACCAAGATCAATCAGATGGTGTACAGTTTGCGCGACTCGATCCAGAAGAACACGGCAGCGAGGGAAGCCGCCGAGTTGGCCAACAGGAGTAAATCCGAATTCCTCGCCAACATGTCGCACGAGATCAGAACACCTATGAATGGTATCATCGGTATGACAGCGCTCACTCTCGAGACCGAGTTGAGCAGGTCGCAGAGGGAGAACCTCGTGACCGTCTCCACGCTTGCAGGCAACCTTTTGGCCATCATCGATGACATTTTGGATATCAGCAAGATCGAAGCCGGTAGGATGAACGTGGAAGAGATTCCTTTCTCGTTGCGCGGTATCGTGTTCAGTGTACTCAAGACGCTCTCGGTCCGAGCCACGCAGAAGAAGCTCAATCTCATGTACGAGGTGGCTCCGGACTGTCCCGACCCGCTCATCGGCGATGCGCTTCGTCTCAAGCAGATCATCACCAACCTCATCGGAAACGCGGTCAAGTTCACGGATGCAGGCGGACGCGTTGCGCTCAAGTGCAAGCTCAGCAAGATGGTGAATTCGGACGAGGCCATGCTGGAATTCTGCGCCTCGGACTCGGGAATCGGCATCAAGCAAGACAAGCTGGATGTGATTTTCGACACTTTCTGTCAAGCCGACGGTTCGACCACTCGCAAGTACGGAGGCACCGGTCTGGGCCTGTCGATTTCGCGTCGACTGGTCAACCTCATGGGCGGTGATCTGTGGGTCAGGAGCAATTACGGTAAGGGATCCGACTTCTTCTTCACCATGGTGGTGAAGCTCGACCAGATCACCGATGACCAAGTCAAGGAGAAGATTCGTCCGTATGCGGGTCGAAACATCTTCTACCTCGACACCTTGCATGACCAGACGGGAGTGCAGTCGATGATCGAAGATCTCGGGCTGAAGCCGTTCACGGTGCACAGTGTGGATGAAGCGTCGCACAGGAAGAGGGGCATGCCTAGGATCGATGCCATCATCGCGGATAGTTTAACGGTGGTGGAGGATCTGAGAAACGTGGAACATCTTCGGTACATCCCGATCAACCTGGTTTCTCCGGCGCAACTCACTCTCAACTTGACCTACTGTTTGGATCATGGCATCAGCTCGTATATCAACACACCCACGAGCCTAGCCGATCTGTACTACGCGCTGCTACCGTCGCTCGAGAGTTCGGCAGCTACGCCAACGGAAGGATCGAACGAGGTGACGTACGATATCCTGCTGGCCGAAGACAATGTGGTCAACCAGAAGCTCGCGTGCAAGATCCTCACCAACCAGGGTCACAAGGTGGACGTGGTGGACAATGGCAAATTGGCGGTCGAGGCAGTTACCAAACGACAGTACGATGTCATTCTGATGGATGTCAGCATGCCTGTCATGGGTGGTATAGAAGCGACGATGGCGATTAGGGAATTTGAGAAAAACGCGGGAGAACAACAGGTTCCCATCGTCGCATTGACCGCGCATGCAATGTTGGGCGATAAAGAAAAATGTCTCCAGGCGGGCATGAGCGCATATGTCAGCAAGCCGATCAGGAGGGTCGAGTTGATAAGCACGTTGCATTCGTTGTTGAGTCAGAAAAAGTCGGCGGCAGGTGGAAGGGCGTAGTCTATCTAAGTTAGTTTCCCCCCCCCTTTAGTTTCGCTTTGGTTTTGTCGTATGGTAGTTAGTCAGTGTTAGTATAAACGGTTCGCTTGTTTTCACACCAATTTCGGGGCAGAGGAAGAGATGGTTCAAATGCGAGAATTTGGATTTGAGAGTTACAGGATCGAAGATGGGATGGCGTTAGGACCAGGTGATGGACCACTGATTATTGAGATTCGTATTGAGATTGGACACATTGAGCAGCTGGATTGTTTGATCGTAAGTGAAGTTGACCTTTTTGCCATCTGCCCAAACATTTTGGGGCTTTTGGGTTACATCGAGAACGATGACATAAGTCAGACTTCGGTGGACCTTGTACTCTCCTCCGGTTAGCCAGACGTGAACTTGATTGTTGCAAGCCTTGACTGCGAGGGTGGAATTGGCGGTGGGTGGAGGGGAGATGCCGTTATCGAGGTAGAAAGTTTGGTAGGCGGTTGCGTTGTTGTCGAGGTTGACTATCAGGCCGAAGGCGCTTTGTGCGGTTTCGTACACTGTGTAGCTGGGTTGTGAATGCGTAAGGAGTACTTTACCGGGACGAAGGTGGACGTTGATGGTCGAGAGAGGCGCTGACACTGTAACGTTTGTATTATACTCGACATCGAGCGAATCGTACGTGAAAATATTGCGCCACTTTCCACCTGCATCCGGGAACACTGCCTGGATCTCGCTAACATTTGGTTGCAGCACCGGCGAAACCAAAAGATCGTCTCCAAACAAAAATTGTTTGGCATGATCCTTGGTCTGTTCAAACACCTCGTCGAACTCGTACCACACGGCGCGAATCGCCGGCTCGCCCGATTGAGCCGACTGAGCCATATGCGAGTACAACGACGGCAAGATCTCGTACCGCTTGTTGATGGCAATCCTGGAAGCATTGGCGACCGAATCCCATCGGAACGGCTCCTGCGCAATCGCTCCGATCGTATTATGATTTCGCATAAACGGCAAAAACGCTCCAAGCATCATCCAACGATTGCAAAGCTCCTCATCCGTATTACGATTAAACCCGCAAATATCAGCTCCAATCAAATGAATCCCAAAAATCTGGAATTGCAGCACACCGTCGATCGACTGCGCCATCCCCGCTCCAGCGATGTACGCCTCGTCACCGGCAAGAATGTCCCACAGCGCATAATTGTCGCCAAGCCAGTGTCCAGTGAACTTGCCTGCACCGGGAAACGTCGAACGCGAGATCAGCAACGGTCTTTCGTCTGGACGGATCGACTTGATGGCGTTGAAAAAGTGCTTCTCCTCCAGCGTACCATCCAGGTTATGCACATCGTAGAAAGCACGCTGACCATCCACACCCACCGCTTCCATCGCCACCGTCTTCTTGTCCAGATTGACGTTGAGATCCATCTCGCTGATGTGGATCCCGTTGTGAATCGCGTACGGTGGGTTGGAAAGGTACCTCTGCGTGTCATTCATATACTGATAATCGGGATCGTTGGGACCGTACTTGCTGCTGCCATCATCGCCACTCTGACGCTTCGCCGGCCCATCCTGATCATGCCACAGCGAGCGTCGCTGCATCCCGTCATTGTTCTGAACGGGACCAGCCTGGTAAGTGTAAGTCCCATTGATGCTGATATTGCCCGAGGTACCCCAAGTGAGATTGTTATAGCCTTGAGGCCAACCGGCGACGCTGGTTGCAGCCGTGTACGCAGGAGTATCGGACAGGTTCGTCTCGGGCCCAGCGGCGTTGCCAATGACGAAACTCGAAGGCTCGTTCATGTCGAGCCAGATCCCGGAAAAGTCGACGATCTCACTAAAGTTGCGGATGGCCTCAGTCCACCACTGCTGAGCATTATCCGCCTGCTGGTCGACAAAGTTGGTGTAACCTGGCCAAACCTCACCAATGTACTGGGTCCCGTTGCGGTTCTTGAGAAAAACATCGAGCTCATCTCCTCGAGTACCCGGAGAATAGACATCGCTGGCGTTGGTAGGTGCCTTCGGGATAGCCATATCGATGATGGGAATGTAGTGCTGATGATTGTCCTTAAGACCCTGGATCATAGCGGCGAGCTCCTTTTGGGGGAAGCGCTGCGGATCGGTGGTAAAGTCGCGGAAATCCTGGAGGTAGTCGATATCGTTCCACTGCACTTCGAGCGGGATGTTGTTCTGGCGCATGGCGTCGATGATCGCCTGGGTGTCCGAGACATTGTGGTATCCCCATCGACAGAGGTGGAAACCGAACGACCAGTATGGGTGCAAGACTGGGTTGCCAATAAAGTTGGTATACTGCTGAATAGCCGTGTTGGGACTGTTCTTGACCTCACCCGAGGACGACGAGTCACCGGAGAAGAAGCGCAAGTCGAGCGTACCACCGATAGCACGGTACTGGATCACGCCCGTACGCAGCAATACATCCATACCGGCAGTGTTCTGCAGGTATACGGCGTGCGTCCTGAGCTTGCCATCACTACCGCGCCTGGCCTCGATGTAGATGGGGTGATAGCCGTACATGTTGGAATTGACCGGAGTGCCTGCATCCAGAGTGAAGAACGGCTGCAGCGTTTCGTCTGGATCCCTGCGGAAGCTACTGGTAACGTACTCGCCGAGACCATAGATGTTGGCTCCCTTGGGCAGAGCGGACGAGAGCTGGAGGTACTGGTTCTCAAAGATCATCTCGTGCTTAGGCATGGCAGTCGAGTTCCTCTTGGTGTCAGCCGAGACGCCGCTAATCCCCTGCTGGTAGGTGGGGATGTTGCTGGGACGGGTATCGAAGATGACATCGCCGTTATCCTTGCGAGCGATCCAGAAGGCCCAGCTGCTGTTGCTGGCCTGAGTACCATTTTCAGCAGTATGGTGGAAGACGAGATCGCTGTCGTCGGCGGTGGAACCGTGCTGGATATCGTTGGGGTCGTCCCCGGGACGATCAAAGATGAGTCCGTTGGGCAGCTGGTACTGGTTCTTGGCGGTGTCGTAGATGTGAACGTGTAGCTGGTGCTTTTTCTCGTAGACGACCGCCAGAGTCAGATTGGCGACGTCCACACCATACGCATGGCACGCCTCACCGGCGAGAGCGAGCTGAGCGGTGAACCCATGCTGAGCGTAACTGGGCTCTCCAACGAGCTGGTAGCCGGAACACTTTGTGACGTCGAAGCTGGGAGTGATGGCTGTGGACGAAGAAGAGTTGCTGTTGGCCTGCCTGGCTAGGAGGCTAATCTCTGACGCTGGAGCAGCAAGAGAGGAGGAGAGAGTGGAGAAGAATGCGAAGAGGGGCGTCAATGAAGCCGCCGTGAAGCCACGCATTTTGTAAAGGAGAGCCTTGCTCGGACTTGCGAAAGGGCTTTTTTTGGTCGACAGTGCGAGGAGGGGGATAAACTTTCAAGGTGGCCAAATATATAAACGACTTGCTGTCTGGCAGGAGCAAGCTCGGAGCATCTGTAACGGGAGGCTGTACTTGAAGAAGGACAAAAGAAAGTGGGGAAGGTCGGGGTCACGAGCGGAGCTGCAAAGCCTGTGTCATGTGTCTGAATGCATAGCCTTACTTGACAGAAAGGTTCGTCGTCGGCGAAATTTTTGTTTCTTTTTCCTTTTTCCCTCCCCTTTTTGCGAGCCTTTTTCCGGAACAACGCAAGGGCAGTTGACAACTTGGTTGAGGGTAACAAGTTGTATGAGTGGGGGGGAAGGAAGCGAGATCTTCCGAAGCTCGAGATGCTGTAGCCGATTGCCGAAGCGGAAGAAATGCTGAGCAGGACTCTGTAGCCGGAGCGCAAAGAACCGCGCTGCACAATGTTGGAAGGGTGCAGATCTCGGATCGGCTCGAGATGATGTTATAATTTCCAGACCAAACTGGACCCGCCCGCACTTGGCCGACAAAACTGTCCGATTGCTGTCCTGTGCTGTGCCGGTGTTCTTGATTTGGTAGCCGAGAGCAAGTTTGCAAAACCAAGCGAGACCGCTCCTCATTGCGGTTCGGGTCAGAACCATATCGTTGCTTGTGTTTGTGGCTGCCTCGACTGGATTGCCAATATAGTATAGTTTCTGGCATGACTCTGCCTTACCATTCGACGCTTGGACGCGGGGGTAAACAGAGGTGTACCTTACACCCGGAAGTGTCGGAATTTGCACGGCAATTCGAGTATTTGTCCAAGCAACCTTGATCGATGCGGGTGTTTGAGACACTTTAAGCGATGGTCACAATGGTTTTCAAAGCAGGATGCGTGCCGGCGTCATTGAGGATACCGCGGAAGGGCAATTCTCCGAATCTGGGGTTGCGGGCGAGACCCCACATGTTTTTTTTTTCTTTTTCGCAAAGCCGCCGGGTCTGAAGATATTCAGAATCCATGGGCAAGCTGAGCAGAGGCTGATCACTGCGAGCGACCATCATTGATCGTGGCAACAGGAGCTATTTCGGAGGATTAGACAAGAAAAGGAGGATGGCTCACGGAAGGATTTCGGAAAGATTAGTTTGGCCGGGCGAAAGGTACAGTACAGTACATTACAGTAGCAGGAGGATTTCTTCCGCTGAACGCAGCCTTGCACCACACGGGGCCCCAAAGTATCGTCGTAGCGGGACACTCTGAGCTCGACTAATGGCAGGTTTTTGTCGGGTCTGGTCGTTGCCATTGATCGATTAGATTTGGAAGGGAAGCTTCTCCTGTTGTGCTGCCAACTGTTACCGTCTTTTGTGATGCGTTGCAGGATGAGTTACGCTTCGGATCGAGAATGCTCCTAGCGAGCTCGAGTGAGTTGAGGGGGGGTAAGCGAGGCGAATTCCATGAGGTTGCTGCGGATTTCGTTCGTCGTCGCTATGCAACTTGCCACCAAAGAGCCGAGTTAGTTGCCGTTGCTATCTTATGTGTAGAGCTTCAGCGTAACAGTGTCTTTTCAAAAAAACAAAAGAAACAAAATATCTAATTTCGTGCGAATTAACACCGCAATTCTGTCCACCGCATCGGTCACAGGAGGTGGGAAAAAGGCAAGTCGTGTCAGTCGAGTGAGTCGAGAACGCGCGTCAAACGCTTCTGTAGGTGTTGGTCTCAGCGTACTATACAGTGTACAATTACCGTTACTGCATGTGACAAGCGCCGATTAGATGCATGCGAAACCACCAAAAAAAAAAAAAAAGAAAAAAAAGGGGCAACTGTATTCAGCGTTCTCTTTGCGGCTCGAGTTGTATTGTAACGTAGAAAAATGCGGTCGAGTTGACATGCCATGGTGCAGCAATTTATATTCAAACATGCATGTGGAGCTGCACGTTCAGCGTCCGACGTCTCCTATTTTCCAACACCTCTTTCTCCTTCTCCTCCTCCTCCTCCTCCTCGTCCCACCAGAAGCCCACTTTGTCGCTGTTGAGCCCCTTTGCTTCATTAAACAATACCTTTTTTCTCTTTTGTTCTCCAGCTCGCAACGCTTTCCTTGGCCACCATCTTGCCCTACCCTACCCTACCCTTGCTTTACCTTTTCCTTCTTCCATATCGATCCTCCTCCTCTTATCCTATCCTTTCTATTCACGGACTCTATCAGAAGAACGTTGGTGCAAACTTTTCACGTACAATACCATCCGCAGTCAATCGTTTCTTTGGTACATAGCTCAGCTCATTTCAGCTGCTACACCATGGCGGCTGCAACCGCGCGTCCTATGGGTGCAAGGCCTATGCCTTCCTCGTCCTCCTCAGCCGGTAGCGGCGGCGGCGGTGGCATCGGTGGCTATGCACCAGCGGGCACTTTCGTTCCCTTGACCAACGAAGCTTCCTGGTACGAGCATGAGGAGCGCATGCGTCCTTCCTACATCCAGCAGCCCGATGCTCAGCCTCTTGGCTATCCCACTTCATACAATCATCCCTATGCTGGCAGAGCCCAGCCGCCTGTCAGCCCCTCTGCCTATGCTCAGAACGCATACGTAGCATCGCAGCAGCCTGTCTATACCAATCCTCGCTCCTTCCCGCAAAAGGTTGCATACCCTCAAGCTCCTCAACTCCAAACTTCTCCACCCTACCCACCGTACGCACCTATCCACCAAGCCCCACCTCAGCCCCAATATACCCCGCAACAGTCTCACTACCAGCAGCAAAGGCTTCCGCAGCGATACGCTCAAGCTGCCCAGCCCCACTCGTCTAGACCCCCTCCCGCACCTTCCGCCAAGTACGCCAATCCGCATCTCAACAGCGCTCCTTCTCGTTTCATGTCCAACCCCAACCATCGCGAGTCGCAAGAGCTCCCGCGCTCCACCATCAAGGGCAGCGCCTTTATGCATAAGGGTTTCTGGGACATCCTCTCCCTCGTCAATAACCAAGGCCCCTCTGCCAGTGATCGTTTGGCTCCTCCATCGACTGCTGGCCAGCGTCCTTCGTCTCCTGGAAAGCTCCGCTCCACGCTGAGCAGGGCGACCGGTGCACTTCGCAAGAACACTCAGGACAACTTCCAGGCTGGTCCCGAGTACGGTGCTATCCCTGCCATGCCTGCTTCGCCACAGAAAGAGATCTCGTCGTCGGCCGTGCCCGGTGCTTACCCTCGTCCGTCGTTCGCCCAGCCCTCGACGCACACTGCCAACGCGTCGGCGATCAGCAATGCCATCAACTTCTTTGCCCCCGCCGTCATGGGTCCCAAAGCGCAGAAGAAGCGCATCAGCGTCGACATGATCGGTTCGCCCCAGACGCAAACCTTCGTCCACGCCGCCCATGCCAGCGACGCCGAGCAGGCCGAGGTCATCCTCAACCGGTGGAGTCGCGATGGTGTCGGCAAAGTGGCGGATCCTACTTGGGTCGAGCCGCTCAAGGAAGCCATGAGGCTGCAGGCGGCAAGGAACCAGGCCGAGGCCATCGCGCAGGTCCAGGCGGCCATGCACCAGGATAGCCTCATCCACGACAACCCGAGGCAGTTGCAGGTCGTCAATGGCGTGCCAAGTCAGATGTCGCTTGTGTCGACTGTCACAAGCGGCGCCACCGTTGGACACAGTACGCTTTCCAACGCTACGGTGACTGCTGGTAGGATCTCGCCGGTGAGGGAGAAAAAGGCGTTTGCCGGTATTGCTGAGGAGCCAGGCGTAGGTGCCGATGTTCAGCTGGAAGCTGCCATGCGCACGCAGCTTCAGTTCAAGCCTCCGACGGTGCGTACCAACACGGCTGGGACGCTGCTCGTCAACCCGACTCCCCCCGTCCCAAGCGATGGCAAGGCTTTTGCACCCGACTACCTCATGTATCGTCCTCCTTCGCCTGGCGGTGGGGCTACTCCCGACCGCAACAGTCGCAACATCGACGGCCTCCCCGCGGGTGGTCAGACGATCAATGCGCTGTTCGAAGTGCCAGCTGCGGAGCGACCTAGCTCGATGGTGATTATGGATAGTCTTCGATCGATCGATTCGGCGGGCATGTCGGCCCTGGCGGAATTCCACAAGCCCATGGGGATGGGCGGGGGAGCTGTTCGGCCCTCGCTCGAGACGGTCGAGAAGAGCGTGGCCGCCAAGATCTACTTTGAAAACCTGTACTACGGCATCCTGAAGAAGCCCAAGGCGCGCGATACGCGTCGTGCAGGGTTGGAAGCCGAGCTGGCTGGGTTGCGCATTGCCGAGAGCGCAAAGGATGAGATCCGCGAGGCGTGGATGCAGAACGAAACGCAGTATCTGCGCGATCTGCGTGCGCGCGTCAACGTCAATTCGTTCCTCAAGCTCAAGACCATCGGTCATGGCGCGTTTGGGGTGGTGGCATTGTGCAAGGAGCGTCAGTCGGGTCAGCTGTATGCGATGAAGCAGTTGCGCAAAGCGGATATGCTGCGCAAGGGTCAGGAGGGGCATGTGCGTGCCGAGAGGGATCTGATGACCAGTGCCAGTGCAAGTGCAAGCGCAAAGTGGATCGTCAAGCTCGTTTACTCGTTCCAGGATGTGGACCATCTGTACCTTATCATGGAGTTCATGGGTGGAGGCGATTTGTTGAACTTGCTGATCGAGAAGGATATCTTTGAAGAGGACTTTGCAAGGTTCTATGTGGCCGAGATGATTCTGGCGATTCACGAGGCGCATTCGTTCGGGTATATCCATCGCGACATCAAGCCGGATAACTTTTTGTATACATCGGATGGACATATCAAGTTGGCGGACTTTGGACTGTGTCAGTCGTTCCATTGGGCGCACGATGGGGCGTACTATGATCAGCAGCGCAAGAATCTGTTGCGGAAGCATGGGATTGATCTGGATGATTCGCATGCGGCGGCGGGGATGCGACGTCGTGCGCAGGCGACAGGGAGAGGTGGTGGGTTGCCCGGACAGGCTGGGGCGAATCTGACGGATAGGGAGTTGGTCGAGGTGATGGCGGATAGGAATGCGGATGGTACGCCGATGACGCATGTGCTGACGTGGCGCGAGAAGAACAAGAAGAAGATCGCGTACTCGGTGGTGGGCACCAACAATTACATGGCACCCGAAGTGTTGAGGGGGTTGGGATACGATCAGGCTTGCGATTGGTGGAGTTTGGGCGTGATCGTGTTCGAGATGCTGTATGGCTATCCGCCGTTCGTGTCCAAGTCGCGTCATTTGACGAGGCAGAAGATTTTGAATTGGCGTCAGACGTTGAGGTTTCCACAGAAGCCGAGGGTATCGCGCGATGCGCAGGACTTTATCGAGCGGCTGGTGTGCGAGAAGGAGGATCGACTGGGTAGTCAGGCGAGTGCGTCGGTTAGTAGGCCCAACAGTCATATGATGAGTGCGCGTCGTAGCGGGTTCATCGGCCAAAGTGGTAGTGGTGGTGCTGCGGCGGCTGGGTTGCAGGATGGAGTCGACGAGTTGATGTCGCATCCGTGGTTTAGAGGCATTGATTGGGATCATCTGCACCGGGCCAAGGCGCCGTTTAGACCGGCATTGAGCCATCCAGGTGACACCAAGCATTTCGAGGACGATATCGAGGATGCACCTCTCGCGGCGCCGGGGGCTGCCGAAAATCCCAATGCCGACCAACCACGCGATCCCATGCTCAGGGATAAGGAGCAGGGCGGCAAACTGCTCGAGATGAGGAAGCAATTGGCGTTCGTTGGATATACGTTCAAGAGTCCCAAGGCTTTCGATGCGAGAGGTCAGATCAACGAGTGGAACAATGCGGTGCATAAGTCGAGGCCAGAACAGGAGAGGGGAAGAGGAAGGGAGAGAGAACCGACAGACTTGGGCAGCAGGATCAGGAGCATGTCCATGTAGTGTTTTCTTGTTTTTTTTCAATATGCTTTTATTGTCGTTTTACCCAGATTTCCTCCCACATCGTTGTTGATTACATTGGCATTTCGAGAATGAGTTTGGATTGAAGTATTACTTTGAGTGAGAAGAGGGGTACAGACTGACGAAAGCGTGGTCCTGGGTGGGTTGAAGCCAATTCTTGTCATCGTATTTCGCCTTTGCTTCGTCGCCTTCGATCATGTGAAAGGTGTAGATGAAGCGACTCTTGTCGCTTTGATTCTTCTCGGATTTGTGAAGCACGGAGCCGTGGATGAGGACGAGAGTGCCCGCCTTGCATTCCGCCATGACGGCGTCCTTGTCGGACCAGGTGGCTTCTTCGTTTTCGGCGAGGTGGAGGAAGGTTGTACCTGCGTCCGGGTTTTGTGGGTGTTTTCGGACGAAGCGTTTGTTGACGCCTCTCGCAACGCCGAGGGTGTCGTTGTGTGCGTCGAGGGGACGAGCCGTTTCGGATGCTGGTGTAGGCGGTGTGGACGATTTCGGGAATCGATGCGATCCAGGGAGGAAGGAGAGACAGCCGTTCGAAGGCGTACAGTCTTCGAGAGCAAACCAGAACCCAATCGCACTCGGTGGATCGGTATACAAAAACGTCGAATCGTTGTGACTCGGCACAGCTCCACCAATACTGGGCTGCTTGCAGATGACCATACTCTGCAAAACCTTCGGATCGCTATGCACGTTCAAAGATTTGGCTACGTTTTGAAGATCCTGGCTGAACGAAAAACGCTTGAACTCGTCATCGAGGATGTGCAAACCATGACCGACTTTGTTGATCGCCCTCTCTTTAGGGACCAAGAGCTTCTTGGTGGATGGATCGAGCGCACCTTCCTCGAAAAAGTAATGGATGCGATCGCCAGAGTCGAGGAAGTAGCGATCTCCGACGTGCGCTTCTTCGCCTTGTTCGTCGGAGGAGGTGGTGAAGGCGGTGAGCGGATGGTTGTCGAGCGAGAAGGACGAGACGAGATGCTTCGAGTGCGCCAACAGCGTAACTGGGTCGAAGAAGGACGGCAGCACCAGGTAGCCGTCACGGTGAAATTGATCCACTTGGGCGGGAGAGAGCGTTCCTTTGGTGTTTGACATGGTGAGCAAGACGGGGACTATGGATGAGGAGAAGGAAAGGAGGAGGTGATTGGCGAGGTGGAAATCAAGCACGAGCCACAGTCGCTGCGGCTTGTCCGAATCTTTTTTTTGGTTATCATCATCGGTGCTTCCGAACATCCGTGGCAAATTCTGGAGGTTGTGGGGAATGACAATGTAACATTGTAAGATAAAAGACGCCGTTTGGCCCTTTTTTATGTCGGAGAAAGCGAGGAAAAATCTGGATTGCCGCGTCGAAAAGTCACAGTGCTATGGTGCAGCATCACCGTCCAAAGATGCACAGCCGAGAAAAGAGCCGTTCAACATGTCATCCACAGTCCATCCATGCCACGGCTACCATTTCCACCACTTCCAACCATATCATTGATGCGGAAGATACCCACCCTCTCAGGACTTTAGATAAAGGATAGAAGCATCACGCCAAGGTGCCAGGCTGCACTTGCACCATCTCCCGGTGTGCTATACATCTCTGCCGCTACTTGCAATCATGGCGTCAGCATCGAGACAGCCGTCCTCTGTGCCATCCGGTGCCACCTCATCGCCTGGTACTTCGTCGTCGTCCGACGAATCCACTCCGATCCTGCTCGGCAGTGCATCCATGGACGACGACTTTACCCTGCGTGCCATCCTTGCAGGTCTCCTCATCGGTTCGCTGCTGTGCTTCACCAACCTCTACCTTGGCCTCCAATCCGGATGGATCTCGATCATGTCGCTCCAATCCTCTCTGCTCGGTTTCGCCCTCTTCCGCATCATTCCCAAACACATCAACCTCTCCGGCCGCCGATTCGTGCTCATGTCTACACCTTTCACGCCGCAGGAAAACGTTCTCGTACAAACCACCGCCGCCGCTGTGGGTGTGATGCCCCTCTCTGCTGGACTGGTCGGAGTCATCCCGGCGTTGAAGAAGCTCACGCTCGAAAACGACGGTAGCGAGCCGATAGAGCTGGGATGGTGGGAGCTGATCGGATGGTGTTGTGCGCTGGCGTACTTTGGCGTCTTCTTTGCGAGTCCATTGAGAGAGCCTATGATTGTTCGCGAAAAGTTGGCTTTTCCCAGCGGCACTGCAACCGCACAGTTGATCGGAGTGCTGCATGGTAAACCTTTGCTACACCAGCCGGTTCCTTCCGCCTCCAAAACATCTCATACCGATGGGAGCCAAGCCAGAGATGAGGCCGTCCAAGACGAGCAGACCGCCTTGTTGAGAGACCACGATCGCCAAGATGAGCCAGAGGGAGAGCAGACCAACGACGAGATCGACTCCAGAAAAGGTTGGAAAGCACTCGCATGGTCGTTCTCAGGCTCAGCGGCATTCACCCTGTTGTCGTATTACATTCCGGTGCTGTATGCTATGCCTGTGTTCGACTTGATTCCGCCGCACAATCTCGCCGGTATGTGGGGCTGGTGGTTCACCCCTTCTCTCAACTACATTGGTCAAGGCATCATCATGGGTCTGCCCACCACCGTCAGTATGACGGCAGGAGCGATCTTTGGCTGGGCGGTGCTCAGTCCACTCGCTTACTACCAAGGCTGGGCACCCGGGCATCCACTCGACTCGGAAAGTGGGAGCAAAGCCTGGATCCTCTGGGTCAGTTTGGCGATCATGTGCTCCGAAAGCATTGTAGGTCTTGTAGCACTGGTAGCCAGCAACGGCATCCACGACCTGCAAAGCCTCATGCGCCGAGACTCTACCTCGTATCACGCAAACAAGCCATTGGATCAAGACCACGAACCACCACACCGCCAGACACCCAAGACTTGGGTCATCTCGGGCCTCACCATCTCGACTATTCTCGCCGTAGTTCTGATCCATGTCGCGTTTGGCTATCAAGCCATCTCGCCATATGCCACGTTTATCGGCATCGCGCTCGCCTCGCTCTTTGCCATCCTCGGCGTCCGCGCTCTGGGCGAAACCGACCTCAATCCGGTTTCAGGTATCGGTAAGATCTCGCAACTCCTGTTCGCGCTCATTCAGCCCAACAATGTGGTCGCCAATCTTATCGCCGGCGGGATCTCGGAAGCCGGTGCCATGCAGGCTGGAGACCTCATGCAGGATTACAAGACTGGTCACCTCGTCGGCGCGTCGCCTCGTTCGCAATTCAAAGGCCAATTGATCGGAAGCACGCTGGGCATCTTGGTCAGTGCCGGTGCCTACCGAGCCTATACGCGAGCCTACGAGATTCCGGGACCGCAATTCCCGGCACCCACCGCAGCGGTCTGGCTCAATCTGGCGCGGCTCGTCAACCACGGCCACCTACCTGCCAAGGTCAAGGAGTTCATGATCGTGTTTGGTGCCATCTTTGGCGTTACGGGTATGGTCAAGACCCTGGCGCGGAGTAAGGCACTTGGACAGGAGGGACAGGTGGGGTCAACCGTTTCGGCACGGATGGCAAAGCTCGTGCCCAGCGGCATTGCGTTCGCGGTGGGAATGTTGAACACGCCCAACTTTTCGTTAGCGAGGCTCGTCGGCGGATTGATCGCACACTGGTACTACTCGCGGCAGAATGCCAAGACGATGAGGCAAGCGAGACGCGGTCGGGTAGCAGCGTTGGCGGGGATTGGCATCATCATTGTGGCAAGTGGGTTTGTGCTTGGAGAGGGCGCAGCGAGTATAGTGACGTTGCTGTTGAAGCAGAATGGAGCTCAGGCGTGGACGTGTGCAGGGTGCAGGGGTGGATGCGCCGGTGGATGCGCATAATTGAATTAGCATCGCAATGGAACCTTCTTCTTTGCTTGTTTCATGGTGATGCACTGTGATTAGCAGCCATACATGTGAGAGGTAAGCATGGCTTAGCAATCCACTTGTGCACATGATGGGCATGGTGGATTTTTGGATGAGAGCTGAGTCGAATCCAAGTGTTGGTCTCTCGACACGCGTCAAAAAGGCACAAAATTTCGTGCTGCATTGACAGACAGCAGCATTCGCCGAAACGAGGAGGCTCTTGTTCCACCCCACCCACCACCACCATCATCATCATCATCATCATCATCATCATCCACATAGATCGCTCCACAGACACTTCTTCATCCGTTTTATCGATTGGATGGATCAGAACATGCACGCCGTTCTAGGCTGAAACATTTCGATAGCGCAATGCAAGAGTTGCATTATCTATGGCCTCAACGCTGCTTTCCAGAGGATATGGGTTGGGCTGTTCTCGACTCTTGCTCTGCTGCTCTCGCTCGACACGGCTTGACCATCACCCGGACCTGGTCTCGGCTTCAGTGATTCGACGTGGCGGGCATCTCCTCTCAGCGGCGAAGCCAAGCGCTGTCTTTGCGACAAGGACGATCGCATCGCTCACATCCACGCCTGCCTCCAGCGTCTCCATCGAAGAGCCACTATTTCCCGGGATGAAGATCCTTTGCGTGGCTGAAAAGCCCTCCATCGCCAAATCCATCGCCTCGATCCTCGCTTCCGGTCATCCCACCAACCGTCCCGGTAAGGATAAATACTGCCGCAACTATGACTTCCAATATCGACTACCCGGCGTCGCCGGCATGGTCGACATGACCATGACCTCGGTCCGCGGCCACCTTACCAACACCGACTTTGGACCCGACCACAAAAATTGGCGCTCCTGCGATCCCTCGTCGCTTTTCGAAGCACCCGTGATCACCGACCTCTCCCCGGACGCCAAAGCCATCGGCCAGAATCTGCGCCTCGAAGCCAGGGGCGCAGATGCACTGATGATCTGGACCGACTGCGATCGCGAGGGCGAGCACATCGGTTCCGAGATCGTCAGCGAGGTGAGGAAGGTGAGGCGCAATATCAGGGTGATGAGGGCCCATTTCTCCGCCATCATCGATTCGCAGATCCACAGAGCCGCGCAGAATACGGTCGAGCTCGATTGGAGGGCGGCCGATGCGGTGGCATCGAGGATCGAGCTCGATCTTCGAATTGGCGCGGCGTTCACACGTCTTCAAACCATGTCGTTGCAAAATCGAATTCCAGCTCTCGGCGAGGAGAAGCAGGTCATCAGTTATGGGCCGTGTCAGTTCCCCACACTGGGGTTTGTCGTGGATAGGTACAACAAGGTGCTCAACTTTGTTTCCGAGCCGTTTTGGCTTTTGCAGGTTCACAAATCGCGCAGTATGGCGGGCGGTGATCCAAGTGCGGATGATGCACCCGATGATGTCAAGAAGGTGATCTTCAATTGGGACCGCATCCACTTGTTCGACAAAAACGCGGTGCAAGTTTTCCGCGACCTCTGCCGAGCCAACCTGGTAGCGACCGTCGAAACGGTGACCAACAAGCAGACGAAAAAGTTCAAGCCCTATCCCTTGACGACAGTCGAGTTGCAAAAGAGCGGCTCTCGTCTGTTGCGATTGGCGCCGAAGAAGGTGTTGGACATTGCCGAATCGTTGTACCAGAAGGGGTTTCTGTCGTATCCGAGAACTGAAACGGACCAGTACGACAAGGAGTTTGACTTTCATGCGCTGATCGCCAAGCAGACGGCCGACGGAGCGTGGGGTGGCATCGCGCAGCGCTTGCTCGACGGCGACTTTGAACGGCCTCGGAATGGCAAGAACAACGATAAGGCGCATCCGCCCATCCACCCGACTTCGCATGCCAATGGACTGACCGGAGACGACAAGCGCGTGTACGACTATGTTGTGCGGCGCTTCCTCGCCAGCTGCTGGCGCGACGCCATCGGTTCCCAGACCACCGTTCGCATCGATGTCGCCGGCGAAAAGTTCCACGCATCGGGCCTCGTCATCCTCCAGCGCAACTACCTCGAAGTGTTTACATACGACAAATGGGAAGGCACGCTGCTGCCACCTTTCGTACAGGGCGAAAGTTTCGTGCCGACCAAGCTCGAGATGAAATCTGGCTCGACGAGTCCACCCAAGCTGCTCACCGAGGCGGACCTCGTCAACCTCATGGACAAGAATGGCATTGGGACCGACGCTACCATCGCCGAGCATATTGCCAAGGTCATCGAGCGTCGGTACGTGATGCAGGTCAAGGAGGGGAAAACGACGTATCTGGTGCCGTCAACGCTGGGGATTGGGCTGGTGGAGGGGTATAATGAGTTGAATCTGGAAAAGTCGCTGAGCAAGCCGCTGTTGAGGAGGGAGACCGAGTTTAGGATGGCGCTCATCTGTGCCGGTGAGAGGGGAAGGCTGGAGACGGTGCAGGAGAGTGTGGAAGAGTATAGGGAGGTGTTTGCGGTGACGAGTAGGGAGTTTGAGCGGATAGCGCAGACGGTGCTGAGGTATTTGACCGATCCGAGGGCGGGGCAGGAGGCAAGGGCGGTTGAGTTGCTCGACAGAGATGACGAGGATGATGGTGGGGGAGAGAGCGATGGAGATAGTGGCGATGACGATGATTTTGGGGCTGGGGGAGGTGGTGGTGGGACAGGCAGGGCAACGACGACAACAGCTACGCGTGGGCGAGGGAGGGGGAGAGGCGCAGCCAGTGCGAGCACACGCACGAGAGGTGCTCGAGGCGGAAGAAACGCTGGACCGACAACAACGCACATGGATAAGCCAGACGAGGATGTCCAGCGGCCTCGTGGTGGAGCGCTTGCGTCTCGCACTGCAACAACGAATGGCAGCTCGGACGCTCCTCGTTGCTTATGTGGCGACACGGCGGTGGAACGCACGACGAACAAAGCGGGTGTCAACCAGGGACGAAAGTTCTACGCGTGTCCCAAGCCGATGGGCGACTCGGACAGGTGCGGCTTCTTTCAATGGGCTGATGACGCTAGCGGTGCCGCTCCCGGTCGTACGATCCCTGCCAAACGCAGCGGTGGAGACGACTGGGCTTCCAACATGCGTAGCGACCACACCAATATCAACAGCGATAGGGGATCGGGCTCGGGGTTACGGCGGTGTGACTGCGACCTGACAGCGGAGCGCAAGAGCGTGACCAAGGCAGGACCGAACCAGGGAAGGTGGTTCTGGGCGTGCGGTAGGGAGAGCGTTCGACTGCGGTGCAAGTATTTCGAGTGGGAAGAGGAGGGGGTAGGGACGGCGGGTGGGGGTGAGGGTCAGAATGCGATGGCGGCGAACGGGGGAGGGTCGTGCTTTAATTGTGGTCAGCAGGGTCATTGGTCTGCGAATTGCAACAGTGCTCAGTCTCATACCGGTAGAGGAGGATCGGCAGCGAGCAAGCGAGGTAGAGGCAGTGGTGGCAAGAAGGGGTCAGGGAGGGGAGGAAAAGGAGGTGCAAACGGGAAGGAGGGCGGTTGTTACCGGTGTGGCCAGCAGGGTCATTGGTCTAGCGAGTGTCCGAATGCATAAAGTGAACAGGTCTTTGTATTTGTATCCACGTCAACGTTGTATTGGTATTGGTGTGATAGCGAGGTGTATGCAGTGATTGTGTCTGGGACGATGGGTAGCGAGGTGTGATGGGAGCAAGTCGTGGGATCAGATCGGGATCGGGATCGGGGGCGGGGGAGAAGAGGAGCTGGACTGGACTTCTTCCGGATGTAGCGAGGGATGATTCTGCATGAGCGACTCTGCGCGCGCGTCTCTCTGTCTCCGGCAGGAAAAAGGCCCGCTCTGGTCGGCGCCGACAAAGCGAACCTCTCACCAACTGAAAATTTAAGCTTGCAGTATAGTGTGTGTGTGTGTGTGTGTTGGTGAGGTCGCAGGCGAGGTTGGAACCCTTTGCAGCACTGGTCTCGTCGCGTTGCGAGGATATGCCGGTCAACAGTAAACAAGCTTTCCACGGTTGCTAAGCTTGCGAGGATTGGAATGCAGCTAGAGGGCGAAAAGCTCGTTCGATAGGTATGTTCCTTGTTCGCCCCACCCCACCCAGCATTCTGACACAAACCACAAACCATGTTTACGACGCTATGGGCGAAGTGCTGGTACCATACAACATGGCAGAGTGGTCGCCTGAGCAATGCAATGCAATCGAGTGAGACATATATATATATCAACTCTGCACTAGCTAAGACTGTGTGGTCCAAGTGAGGATGTAAGGAACAGCAGCCAAGTGGCAGGCAGCAGGTACAGTGTGTAGAGAAAGTTGAATCTCATTTGTCCTGTTGTGCGTCGTTTTCTGAAGAAGACCGAACAGCACTGTATGAGTTCATCTTCTTCTTCTTGGCTTTTTCCTGGCCAAAAATGCAGCATTCTGGCACAGAGACATGTCTCACGCTAAATGTGAATCAATCGAACAATCACAAAAACTCTTAAAAAAAGAAAGGGGGGGGGAAAGAACGGAATCTTGCAGCAGCGAGGCGATGATGAGGCACCAGCGCGGAGAAGCCGGACGAGGCGGGGGTCCAAATTTCCACCTCGAATTGGTTTTGCTGAGACGCGACACAGTTCTGTGTTTTACACTGCAGTGCGGAAAGATTTTCAAAGATTATTCGACGAATCAGGATTGGGTGAAAGCGTTGAGTTGAGTTGAGTTGAATTGGTTCGGGTGACTGGTCAGCCGCAGAAATTGGGCGCTTGGGCGCATTTTCGAGAGCAGGTGCCGTCAAAGTGCCTTGTTTGGCTCGCTTATGAATTTCACGCCGCTCAACGCACCGCTTCAACTCACCCGACTCTTTCTCGACTTTCTCGATACTACTCTGTACTTTTCTTTTTCTTTTTCTTTCTTTTTTTTTTTTTTTTTTTTTTTTTTTGGCTGATTTGGGATCGGCCATCTTGATTTTGATTTCGCCGCCATCCCGTCTCTCATCAAGATTCCCTGTATCCTCCCGTCGCCATTCTTCACGCCAACAGCCATCCCTACGCTTTCATTTTCATCTCATCTCATCCTTCTTTCATTCACTCACTATCTGAGTGGAACATCCATCCGCTGTGGGATAGCTTCTTTTTGGCGCGACGGCCACACTCGTTTCGAACGCAGAAAGCGGAACAGCATACTGGTTCTTCTCCCTCAAGCGGCTGCATCTCTTCCTTGCTGCATCTCGATCCTTCCTACGCTTCGCCTTCTTCACATCAACCTCAAACGGAGCTGCACCAACAAGTACGAGCGATTCGAGCCAAACAACGCTCCATATCGATCCAGGACGATTTGAGCAAACACCACCGACATCTGCCCTATCGAGACGTTCATTATCATCTGCATTCAATCTCTTGCCAGGCTCCCGCCATCCCAAGGCAAATTCACCCATCAACTCCTCTTTGACTCCATCAGACAGCCTACAAATCATGCTCAACAGCCCCTCCGCGTTACATACTCCCAACTCCTTCATGGATACCTTTGACTTTGGTAACCCGGATTTCTCGACGTCCAACTCGGGCATCGACGACATCAACAACATCCTCCCTGCCAACGGTGCTTCCTCCAGCCACAACCCACAGTCCGACGCTGGCTCGGCTCCCGTGAGTCATCACCCCAGCCCTTCCGCTTCTTTCAACCACGCAGTCGGCACTTCCGACTCCAACTCGAACCACAACGCTGGTGGCCTATACCTCAACACCTCTACGCACGTCAGCTCCCCCTTGGCATTCCCAAGGAATCGTTTCGATGGCCACCCATCTGCCAGCCCTCAAGGCGGCTCGAGTAATCCGGCTGGCAGCGACCAAGGCCACAACGCTCATCCATCCTCTTTGACCGGCGACAGCTACGGCGCTCCCGCTATGCAATCGTCGCAATCGGCCCAGTCGCAGCAGAATGACCAGATCAGTCAAATGCCCCAGCTTTCCATTCAAGATCTTCAACAGATGTTGATCGAAAGGGAAAGGACCGAGCGGATCCAGAACATGCAAACCGAACTTCTCAAACAGCAGCTCGATCAATTGGCGCGCGTACAACAACAACAACAACAACAACAACAACAACAACAACAACAACAACAACAACAACAACAGCAGCAGCAGCAGCAACACATGCACCAACAACAGCAACAGTCACAGCAACAACATCAGCAGCAGCAGCACATGCACCAACAACAGCAACAGTCACAGCAGATGCAGAGCTCTGGTTCGTCTCCCAACCTTCAATTGAATCTTGGCGGCTCTGCTGGGCAGCTCTCGCCGAGTCAGCAGCAGAGTTTGTTGATGGCGTTGCAAAATGCTTTTGCTCAGGGCAACAATCCCAGTGCGCACAACAATGTTCTTCAACAAGCTGCCCAGTACCAGCAGCAGCAACAGCCACAGCAGCGAACCGGCCAAAACGCTTGGCAGCAGCAGCAGCAGCAGCAGCAACAACAACAACAGCAGCATCACCAACAGAACGGTGGTCCAGGTCCGGTCGGCAATGGTGGCGATCAGTCCAATGTTCTTGCCCAATACGGTCTCATCACACCCATGGGTTCCGGTCCTTTCAACAGTGCTGCCTGCCCTCCAGGTCAAGCCAGCTTCATGTCGCCACTGGCCATCCAGCCCAACTCGCAGCCTGGAAGCGTCGGTGTCGAGCAGCGACCCGGCCACGACTACCTTGGCAACTACACGCCGCTTGAGTCCCCGGCTGTTACCCCGGCCAGCGTCTTCAGCACCGGTAGCACGGGCATCGTCATGTCGGAACTCTTCTCTCCGCTCACATCCCCTGCGCTGGGTCCCCAATCTCATAGCTTGGCCGAGATCATGTTGCCGCCTGCATCGATGCAGCAGCATCACCAGCAGTCGCAAGCCGGTATGCTCGGTTCTCCTGCGATTCAAGCCGTTCAGAACTATACACCCACCGCTTCGCCTGTTGCTCTGATCGCCAAGGGTTCCTCCAAGATCCGCAAGAACCGAAGCACGACTGCTGAGGCGAGGGCGAACAAGGTGCGACCTTCGCCTTTGATCAAGCCTGTCTCGGGTCCTGGCATCAAGAAGAAGAAGGACGCGGCGGCAGCAGCTGCACTTGCTTCACCTGGTACGGCGACGCCGGTGGCGAACGGTGGGTCGTCGGCACCTAACTCGAGGAGGGCGTCCATCATTGCTGCGCCTGCAGCCGCTGCTGACAATAAGAACAATAACAACCACAACAACGATACGCAATCGAGGCATCAGAGTACAGAGGTAGCGCAGAGCGAGGGGACGAGTTCGACGCCAAGTCCGATCGATCTGAGCGGTGGGGGTTGCATGCCTCCTCCTTCGGGTGTGCCGAGTAAGATTCTCACGCCGAGCTCAATCATGGGGATGCGTTCGAGTCCCGGTAGCAATGCACAGAGTGAGCAGAGGCCAGGCACTTCGCCCAGTTCTCGAGCTCCACCTTCGAGTGCCGTCGTCAAAGGCAAGGCGAGAGAAGACTTGCAACAACAGCAACAGCAGATGCTGATGCAGCAGCAGCAGCAGCAGGGTATGGGTATGGGTATGGGTATGGGTATGGGGTATGCTGCTATCGCACCGTTCCCAGGCGCGAATGCAAACGGTGGGCCCAAGGTGACGTTCAACCTGCCGCCGCAGATGGGAGGCATGTCATCGATCCAGCCTGGTGGGTTGTCTCAGGTGGATCGCGATGCGTGGATGACGTACAAGTCGGCGGGAGGATTGGAGTCACGGAGGACATCGCACAAAGCGGCGGAACAGAAGAGGCGAGACTCGCTCAAGTTCTGCTTTGATGAGCTGAGAGGATTGTTGCCGGCGATCACGCTGGATGAGGATGCACCTAACGGGTCGCTGCTCGGACCGGATGGGTTGGAGGAGGATAAGGATGCGGAGCAGTTTGAGCCGGACGAGGTGGGCGATCCGGAGCAGGCAAGGCAGGCGAATCGAGCGATTAGCAAGGTGGCATTGCTCAGGCATTCAAACGAGTATTTGGTCAGGTTGAAGAAGAGGTTGGAGAGGAGAGATCGTGCGCTCGAGGTGTGTAGGAGGCAAGTGGTTGAGTTGCGCAGTAAGTTGGGGTTGGAGTGTAGTGAAGATCCAAGTGTCACCGGGAAGGGTGCGCCGTTGGGGTGGACCGATGATGATGCAAAGTATGAGTATAGTGGTGAGGTTGAGGGTCAAGAGGAGGGTGCGGCCAAGGTGGAGATGGATCAATCCGTTTGAACTTAGCTAAACTATCTTTTGAGGGTGTTGGAATATAACTTTTAGGGTTGTTGTTGATAAGATTCTAGAGCGTTATCGCTGTTTGTGGTGTTGGTTCGTAAAATGGTCACACGACCGGGGGGGGGGTTTGGGTCAAAGAATCTCTTGCATGCGCTGCGGCGCGCGTCTCACTTTTTGAGTTGACAAGAACTCACTCGTTGGACAATTGGACAGAGTTACAGTGCTTTGTGGATTGCGGATTGTAGATACGATTTTTATCTAGTGTAGTAACCTTTGGGGTCAAGAAAGGAGGGGGGAGTTTCGACGTTTTTAAGGGTCCCATTCGTCGATGCATTGGTAGAACTGGGTGAGGATAAGTTTCTGTTGGGTAATATTTAAGTTTGGATCGTTATCGATTTTTCGGATGACGGTGTATTTTCTCCCTGTTAGGATGTGGGGGTTGATAGAGTTGAATTGTTGTGAGTTTTGGTTGGGGGAGCAGACGGTGTTGGCGTGGGTTTTGGAGCCTACGATGGCTGCGCCTGCTTGTTGTGCTATGACGATGCCTGCACATACGTCCCAAGCCCAGCAGCCGATTTCCCAGTAGAGATCCAAATTGCCCGAAGCGACGTGACAGAAATTCAAAGCTGCTGAACCGAGGCTTCGGACGGCTTGAACCATTTTGGCACCCTCGATACCAGAGGTAGGATCGCCGGTGATTTTTCGAAAGCTATTAAGTTTCTTCTCCAGTACGGCGGGAGATCGATCGGAACCCCATTCCAACGCGATTGCAGCCTGGTTGAGTTGCGTCAACGGAGCCGGAGGATCTACCAATGGCAATTTGCGAGGGGTTGGATGGTGTGGGCTCGAGATCCATGCACCTTGACCATGCAACGCGTGGTAGAGCGTATCCATGAAGGGAGCGTAGACTACACCAATAACGGGCAAGCCATCCACCACAACACCAATGCTGATACACGTGTAGGGGAAACCATGAACAAAGTTGGTCGTACCATCAATTGGGTCAACAATCCAAACCACACCTCGGTCCGGAATCGAATTCTCCTCCCCAGCCGCCCACGATTCCTCCCCAATGAATACGTGTCTGGGGTACTTGCAAGAGATGCTGTCTTTAACAAGCTTTTCCACCGCCTGATCCGTCTCCGTCACCAAATCCGCCGTATTCTTCTTCTGCTCAAACCCCGCCTGCGCACTCTGTCGTCGAGACGATCCATCCACAATCGCCCGTCCCGCCTTGCGCGCCAAATCCAGCGCGAACGTATAGATCTCCTGCAAATCGCCTTCCGACATCGAGCAAGTCATCCTGGTGTATCCGAGATTTTCTTGGTGAAGATCGTAGGTTGAAAGCAACCCTCGAAAATGACACGTGCCATCCTTCTCAGTCTGTGCGTTCCCTTCCAATTAATCGATGGTCATGATAATGCTTTCTTTTCTCATATTTCTATATACGCTATCCATGCCCGAGCTCGTATCTCCTCTTCTCCTTGTTCGTCTAATGGTTAAGATAAGGCTCTCTCAGACTAAACACCTGATTGACAAATATTCAGCCTAGATCGGGGTTCGATTCCCCGGCAGGGAATTTTCTTTTTGTCTCTACCTTTTTCGTCTCATTTGGACCTTTCTCTCACACATTTTCCACACATTGACATGCTCGAAGTATCGAAAATGCCGGGGGGGTATATCATTAAACGAAAGACTTTAAACCTTCTCCTCTCCCTCTTCTCGTGAAGCTCCTGCCTGAACCAAAACCCTCTGCTGCGGCTTATTGTTGTTGCTTCTGCTGCTGTTGCTGCTATGAGCTTGATTCGCATCCCACGGCTGCTCATCCCTGTACGCCTCCAACGCTGCCACGGCGGCCTCTGCGGTAGCCCAAGCGACTCTGACCGCCTTGACATGCAACTCGTGCCTCCTTACAAACCGCATTGCCCTCCTGGTCTGCCTAACTGCAATTTGGGTTCCCTTCTGGGTGATCGAGTACTTGGCATCGATGGCACCCAGGATGGTCACTACTTGAGCTAGTAGCGACGAAACCTGTCCGGGGAGTGGCGAGCGTTTCAGCGCGCGTGCGAGCTCGGCACTTAGCAAAATCAATCGATCTTCGGCAGCACACACTTTGTCATCGCCAATATCGCTGCTGTGGACGACGCCACCCAGACTGCTCGCAAGCGCCGAGGCAGCTGCATATGCAAACGCTGTTCCCATCTCCCACTGCTTGTTACTCACCACGCCGCTAATGGGGGCGGGAGTGGGCTGCCATACAGCAGTGCGCGATTCGTCCATGGGGAGCTCGGTGATCTTAGCATCCCGCGCGCCCTCACCCTCACCCTCGCCTTGGCCTTGAGCTGGACTCTCCCCATCCCACCCACGCCTCAAAGTGATCGCAGCCAGATTGGAACTCACCACACCCAACGCACCTGCACCCAAATGCAATCCAACCTCCACCATAGTCGAACCAATCTTACCCGCCAATCCACTATTTTGCTTCCTCCTTCCACTCGCTCTCGCCGCCGCATGCGCTCGATCGAAATACGCGCCGCCTCCACCTCCAGCTTGATGATAGTGATGATGTACAACCGTGGTCGTTCCCTCCGCCTTGGCGTGCGCAACTTGGAGCTGGCTCTTTTCCAGCTCAAGTTGGCGCTTCATCTCCTGCGCCTGGGCGAGTTCGGTTTTGGGATCCAAGCCGAGCTTGCACAATCCTTCCTCCAGACGTTGTTGGATATCCGCACGTTGCTTGCCGCCCAAATTGGCGGCATCCTTGTCCGATAGTGCCGAAATGAGGTAGCCCAATGACGAAATGTAGAGGTCCAACGAAAAGCCCGCATCGTCATCGTCATCGTCGTCGTCATCGTCGTCGTCGTTGTCGGAGGCGAACGAATCGCCTCCGTAGGAAGGGAATTTCGACGATCGCACGAGTTGGCGCGAATCCGCCTCGTCGCCACTCGAACGCGCAGAGCGAGACGACTTGATGCTACGCCTATCCTCCCACACGCGCTCGTCCTCTTCGGCAGCTTGGGCGGCTTCGACCGCCAGACTCACCGCTTTATCGAGACGTCGACGGTCGAGCTTGACCGGCCGTCTGGCATCTCTGGCTACTTGGTTGGGTACAAGCAACCGCCCCTCCTTGAGCCACGAATCCGTGCCATGGGTGGAAATTTTGTCCTCGTTGGACGAACACGATGAAGCGGCTGAGCTGGCGGGCTGGGATGAGGGTGCAAACCTGGTAGGCACCCACGCTGCGGCCAGACCACGGATCGAGTTGATGGATCTGGCGCGCAATCCGGCTTGGCGCTGCACCGTCTTTTCTTGGCTCGACAGTGCGGCGTCGAGTCTACTGGCTGCACTCAGCGAGGTGGTGCGGTTCTTTGCATCGTCGATGTGTGCGCGGGGAGTGAGCGTGCTGGCTGATGATCGTGATGTGGAAGCTTCCCTCACCATTGGCGAGGTTGAGGGGGAGGGAGGAGCGAGGGAGTGGATAGACATTTGCTTGGGAGCCCAAGCTGGTGAATTGCCCACTGAAGAGGCTGGTGTCTCGGTCGTAACTGACGATGAGGAAGAAGAGGCTGATGAAGGGGATGCGTGGCTACTATCCGAGGCGGGAGGGAAAGCGATGAACGATCGAGTTGGTTGACCACGGAACCTGACTTCCTGGTTGAGATCGTTCGAGTCGATTGCAAAGTTGCGAGACGAGGATGATGGACTCACTTCATCGGCCCATTCGGTTGGTGTTGGATGCGAGATCATGAGCTCAGCATCGGTGGTGTTCAAACCGCCATTGAGACCTCCAGCGGTAGCGAGAAACGAGCCCAGCGAGTTGAAACTCGGAAGCAGTGATGATGTGCGCCTATGATGGTCACTTTTCGACATGTTGGATGACTCCCGATGCTGCTGCTGGTGGTGGTGGTGGTGGTGGTGTTGGTTTTGGATGCAAGGTGAGGCGGGAGGTTTTTGATGTCGCCAAAATTTCATTATCTACCGATTTCACACGAAAGATTCCTCAGCCACGAGCCACGTCTGCTGCTGCTGCTGCTGTAGTTGTTATCTTTGATAAAAATGAAATTATTCAGACACTCTTGATTTTCAGGGCCGTTGGCTCGCCTGTCAAAGAAAACTTTTTTTTTCTTTAAAAAAAAAAGAAAAGAAATCTTACCTCCTGAACTTTCACATGTCGGTGACAGAGGTGTGGAGTTCTTCGTCGCGTTGGGGCTCCAAGCTTGCGGCTCAATAATAATAATCACGCCTGTTGCCGTGACAAATTATTTTGCCACTCTGTGACTCTTGCCGGCTAAGAGCCGTGCGTCTTGGCTCGCTATCATCGCTCTTAATAGATGCACCGGCTCGCTCCGCTCTCCATCCATGCAGCACGACACTTGCACACATGTTTAAGCTCACCTCGCATCGCCATGACAGCATCACATCGTCATCATCACATGCATCTAGCGCGAATCAATTCAATTGCAGAATCATCGTCAGGGTATAGAGTGTGTGTGCCCAGATGCTTGTATCTACAGTCTAGGTAAAATGGATGCTGTGCGATCAACAAAAGTTGCAGAAATGCTAGACTGTGACTTTACTGTATATGCTTTTTACAAAGTCGTACTCCACGTCAACAGACGCTTCAGCAACGGCTTCGATGGTGATCCCTCCGATCCCGACTTGTCGCCCATCCGCCGGTTCAAACTGCCTCTGCCGTGTCCAACGTTAGATGATGTTGGTTTCAGACCGCCGCGGGCTGCCGTCCCTGGCGTCATGCGCACCGCATCATCTCCAACAAATGCATCACCCATCCTCGTGCTTCCAACCTGTGCACCGCTTGGCCATCCATGTGCCTCGCTCTCGCCTTCTCCGTGTCCAGCAACGTATCGAGACCGATGCGTTGGGCTCAATCCACTGACGGCCTCGCCTCTGGCTGGCTCAGCTCGGCCGCTCCCACCGCTTCCCCGCATGCTCATCAGCCTTCTCGAGCTCTGCTTCAGACGCACTTGCTTCTCCTTCAGCGTCGCCATCAAGCTCGTATGCCTGCCACTCTTTCCCTCACAAACCGAGTGCTGACGCTGCCCAGCAGCATGCCCTTCATCAACACCGTCTCTGCTGCCACGCGGCGCCAGTGATACGCTCGCATTCCCAACTTGACCGTACCCATCCCGTGTCTCCAATGCCATCGAAGTTCCTCGCGCATGCACAATGCCACTCGTAGCTGCATTCCATTCCTCTTCTCCAACCTCCTCTGAAGCACCGCTCAGCTCAAGATTCCGCATTCCATCCAGCGGCCAACTGATTCCCAATCCACCACCAGTCCTGCAACACGGCGGCGAGTGAGCGCTGACAGGGCTCTCGGTAAAGTTGGCTGAACTGGCCAGAACGCCGCTAACGCGGCTCGGGCCGCGGTACAGCGTGCTTTCTTCAACTTGACGCAGAGGTGTCTCCTTGGACCCAACAGGTATCTCCTTGGCCATGGCTTGCGGACTCGTCCTTGGCCTCAACTTTGACAAGTCTCGACCCGAGCTGGTAGGCGTAGACGGGTGCGATCTGGACGTTTGACCAGTGCCAGCAAAGCATGCCCGCGACACTGGCACCGTCACCGACGGTGCCCCAAAGTTGGCAAGGCTGGCGCTGGCAGTGGCTGGTCGTGCTCCGTCGCCCAACGTCTTCGATTGCGTCTTTGGTGTGTGGCTCGGACCCACCAACTCAAATCCCTGCGGCACGGGGTCCTGCAGCTGAAGGCTAGCCTCGGCGTTCAGCTGACCTTCTGGTGACGGTGCAGGAAAAAAAGCAGAGTCAGTTGAGCTGGCTTCAAATCGCACTTTGCTCTTCCGATCGCGATCAGCGGTGCTACACAGTGTGCTCTTGCTTCCGTTCTCGCAGCTAGGCGGCGCAGTGCTCACACTCGAAGCGCCGCGCGACAACGTGGGCGTTGTGTATCTCGAGCCTTCCAAATCCGAGCCGCTCAACTGCGGAGACGCCGGCGTACCGAGCAGAGACTGACGTTGATGCTCAACACAATTTGGCCGCGAAACGTTTGCCGTGTGACTACGAGGCGAGCTCCTGTTCGGACGAGGTGGCGCCAGTCCCGATGCCTGAAGGGATTGAAGAAGCTCGTCAGCGATCGGACGAAGATCTTGGTGGCGCAGTGAGGCCTTGAGTGCAGAACGCAGAGCAGCCGAGCAGCCATCCGCCTGCGCGATGAGTGGCACTGGCTCCAGCGCGACGCGTACAATGAGCAGCGGAAGAACTCTACACCACTGATGGAACCGTGGCACGTCATCCTCTCCACAAGCCTTTTCGTACAGAGGATCGATCATCTCGTCTCGGTGGCGAGAGAAGGAAAAGTCGTAGGGTGAAATGGTGCTACTGCTCGGTCGCTTATCCTCCTCCACCGTCTTGAGCAGCAAGGCTTGCACCGTGCAAGCCCAGCTCCAGATGTCGGCACGGATGCCCCAACCCCTTCGCAGATCACTCAGGCCAATCTGGTACATCGGCCATTGCTCTCTCGCCAGAAACGAGGGATAGTCGTACTCGTAGTCTTCCAGCACGGACCTGGCTCGACCCGAAGCATCAACGTACCGCGTAGCTTGGAGAAGGATTTCGGGCGCCATGTAGTAGGGCGAGCCAGTGAGCGAGCCGAGCCCTTCACACAACTCTGGCCTGAGCCTTTCTACAGCGCGGCCACGCGACAATGCTCGTCGGTCTTGCTCCTCGACGGCGCTGCGATTGTTGCGTTCTCTGTTCGACAGGTAAACAAATCGACGGCTAGCTCCCAAGTCGATGATCTTGACGACGCCCGTGCGCGGATCTAGCATCAGGTTGGACGGCTTCAAATCGCCATGAGTCACGTTGTGCTCGTGCAAGAACTAACAAATTGAGGCATAAGAATAGCAACCGTTAGTAAAAGAGCAGCGGCGAACAGGTTCATACCGAAGAAGCTACGTACCTGAAGGCCCTGCATGACTTCAAGGGCTACCTTTTCGACTCTCTCGTGGGACCAGGTCTTCTTGGACTTGATCCAACCCCGAGGCGTGTGCTCGGCATCGAGCTCGATCAGCTTTTCGAACACTAGCAAGCGGGTAGGAGGTCCGTCCTCTTCGTCCATCGAGCCATCAACGTCATCAAAATGATTGAGATCGCCTTGGGCGCCTTTGGGTGAGAGATTGGCAAGGAGCTTGACGAGAGGAGGGTCGGCGGAACGATTGGAAACTTGTCGAGCGGCTTGAAGGTATTGAAAGATGCGTCCTTCACCCCTTACGATGCGGACGTGCATCTTTCGGTCGTCTTGCATCTCTGCGCGCCTGGTCTTTTTGTCGACCAAGCTTGTTTTTTGCAGCTCGTCGAACGAACCCGAGCAAGGCGTACGACAGAGCTTGACAGCTACCAACGGAGGTGGTTTGTCGAGCTTCTGTGTCCATTGTTGCGGCTCACTGTTTTTGTGCGAGCCCATCGAAGGCGACGACTCGGGTCCAGACGCATGGTGACGCGTTGTGGCGGAGCGCAAGCGAAGCGAGAGGTCCATAGACGATGGCGGTGTGAACGATGCATCGATAGCATAGCGATATACACAGCCGAAGCCTCCTTTTCCCAAGACAGCGGCGTCAGCATCTCCGCTACGAGCCAGGCAATGGTAACGGACCAGCCGTTGACAGTTCGAGACAAACTCAATGGTGGACGGTGGACCCTGCTGAGCGCCGCTAGAGGTTTCCGCCTCGGTGGCATCGCTTGCTGCTGCCGGCATGTCGATCTGTTTGATAGGCGTGGGAGAGCAGGTGGTGAGATGCGAGTCGGGAGCCGATAGAGAAGACGAGACTGTGCGAAGATAAATGGATAAGAGCTGATGATTGGGATGGTACGTAGTTGCACTGTGCCTAGATATCTCGCAACGGTTGGGATGGATGTTGCGACTTGTGAACAAGCTGTGTTGTTGGTGTTCTCGTCTTTACGTTGGGAGAAGCGAGAGGCACACGGCGGTGAGTAACGGAGGAGATGAAGTCGTGGGTTTAAACGAGGGCAGCCGACCTTGACTGAGGCCCTCAAGGCAAAGAGCTTAATGAGGAAAGGCGAAAGCTGTGGCTATGAGGCTGACTTTGTTCCACCCGTTGCTGAGCTGTTGGATTGAGTGGGGACTCGAGGCATCGGTGGGCGTCTGGATGATGCAGTTGTAGTCACTTGCTACCGTAGCTGCAACAACAGCGGTCGCAAACAAATGAGCTTTTGTGGCTACTACTTGGTGTATGAACGTGATAGGAGCCTGAATGGGCCCAGCCACGGCCGGCTGAGCGGTGCCGACTGAGCGGTGCCAAAGGCAGCTTACACCAGCAGCAGAGAGAATCGAGGCTAGCCGTACAGGCGAAGTTGAATGTGATGCTATGTGTGAGGGTGTATGTAGGATGAGAGCTGGGACAGGGGCTGTTCCAGGCGAGAAGGACCGTGGTGGGCGAGGATAGATAGGCAGGTGAGCCGGGCGGATCGAGTGTGGTGAAAGGGTTATAGTCTCTTCCAGCTATGACGGCAAATGGATCTTTCAGCAAGTAACCAGCGACATGGATCCAATGAAGCAAGGAGGTTGGCTAGATTTAGTGCTTGTACAGCAAGTTTGGTGTTTGGCTGCTCGCCATTGCAAGCCAATTCTGCTGTTCCACGAAGACGAGATGAGCTTAGCCGAAGTGGGTTGGAAGGGCTGTGGTTTGCGGTGAGCGAGGGGCGCTGCGACCAATAGAAACAGTGGCCACCGCCGTGTGTGGTTGGCTAGACGAGAGTCAAACGTTTATGCAGATGGAGGAGCGTGCACACGAAAGCGAACCAACCTCGTGATTGCTGGAGAGAAGCGGTCTAAGCGTAGCCGGACCGCTGAGAGAACAGTGGCATCAAGAAGCACAAAGTGAGAGTCAGCGTGGCAAGTTTGCGGCTAAGCAGTCGCTAGCGAGCAAATCCCATGAGCCACGGAATCGTTGTGTAGGAATAGTACCGGGAGTGGATGAACAGGAAATGAAATATCAGGGAGAAGCGCAGATGCAGATCAACTTTGCAAACCCATTGCGGACTCGAGGAAGTCAGGAATGACGAGAGTACACGTTTAGAGTCAAGGTTGGTGGGGGAGAAAGGCGGTTCGGGGTTGAGCTGGATCGAAGCAATGTTCTCGACTGCCGCATACAAGATTGTCGCGAGGGCACATTGTCATCTCGACCACTGGACGCCTGATCAGCCGAATCGGATGCGCGAAGGCGTCTACTACAAAGAAGCGGTTCGGAACCATGGCAAGTGCATCTACAGAGAAGGGGCAGTCGCTTCTAGGCGTCGGACCAGGTTTGCACTTGGGTGACCATGCTCGGGTCTGCTCAGTGGCGTGAAAGTTGCGGCGTCGAACCGAGCACTTGAACACCGTGGCTGCCAACAAGCTAGGGCCAGAAGAGAAGCCACACTGTACAAGGAAGAAGAGGTTGCACTGGACAACCGTTGGCTGGCGTGACCAAGCGTGTGTATCCTGCTCAGCTGCAGCCTGTGGTTGAATCGATCGCCGTTTGCCTTACAGCGCTGCGCTGCGCTGTTTTAGATTACGCACTGATGCTAATCCGTGTGAGAAGACAATAATGTGCGCAGAGTCGTAAGCGCAAACGTGAACAATGCAGTTGCGATCCGCACAATGAGCTTAAAGAGTGGTTCGAAA
Source organism: Anthracocystis setariae (assembly GCA_928724745.1). Lineage (NCBI taxonomy): Eukaryota > Fungi > Basidiomycota > Ustilaginomycetes > Ustilaginales > Ustilaginaceae > Anthracocystis > Anthracocystis setariae. The sequence continues at coordinate 169,118 of CAKMXJ010000039.1, read as the reverse complement.
TCTTGGTTGCAGAGCGACAAAAGTGGCCAAGCACCAACGACTGCTGCTGCTGCTGAATGGACGGCACCAGAATCACGAACCTTGAGTGACAGCAGTGATTCAAAGAAGCAAATGGGCATTCGGTGCAGGGCGCGCAAAGGGCGCATAAAGGGCAGCTAGCTGTATGTGACAGGAGGGAGGTGCATGGCGAGGTTCAGTTGACTCGACAATTCAACGTGTCTTTCGAGAACAACATCAAAAAGAAAGGCTACAACAGCAGCAAGCCACGGGCGCAGGCGAGAACGGCTGTTGGCACGTCACACAGTCACACCCCACAAGCAAGCGATTGTGGTGACTTGTCGGAACTTGACGTTTCATCCGTCGTCGTCGTCTTCGATTCTCCACACCATGGCCTACCTGTACCTGTCTGTACGTGGACGCACATCCACGCACACCGCTTCAACTCAACAGCCTCTTTGACGGCGTCTGTTCTAATCGGATACGCTCCTATCGCGCTTCGACCGCCCGGCAACGCATCTCTTCCCATCAAAAATGAAAAATGTCGTGGATCGAGACCGCTTGTGATATCGTACTGTACTCTCAACCCTTGATCTTGACCCACGCTCTGGTTCGTGAAAGAGCGCTAAGCAACGTTGGCACATAAGCGCTTCTCCGAGACTCACATCGAGCTAGTGCAAGATCTCATTTCCGCTAACGCAACGAGTGCATGGCTGCTCGTGGTCATGAGCGTGATTGCATGGTACCAGATCAAACTGAAGAATTCAACAGATTTGCGGAAGCTCTGATATGGACAAAATACGATGTAGTTTCTCAAGCCGTCTTGGCCTTGAAAGCGCCACCTCCTTGCCCACTCTTGTGACGGTGCGCCAACACTACAAAGATAGAGCCGTCAAAGACGCCCAAGATGTCGTCCTTACGCATGTAACCTGGAGAGGACAACGCCAATCAGTGTGTCAGCTACTGCACGTGCACGTGTACATCTTGACTGCAACAATCATGAAGACTTACCATCGGCAGGCCATAGAAGCATGTAAGTACTGCCCCATTCAAACATAAAGGCGAACCAACCGAACAGGTCCATGAGATCCCTTCTACCGCGAATCATGGCCGCTACGTCCGAGAAAGACAGCGAATCCCTGTTGTGACGAGTCGAGTAGTCCTCCAAAATGCTCTCGAACTGGCTCTTGCGGAAGTGACCTCGTCGATCGTACGACTCGGAATCGGAGCCATGCTTGCAGCGGTGGATGTTGGCAATGTAGATGCGCATGAACGGATCAGGCAGCCAGTTTCGTAACTTGCCCCGGTTCCGTGGCAGCGTAGGATAGGAGAAAGGGCCATGGATGATACCCACGGCCAATGCCGAAAGGATCAGGCCGAAGCCCAACGACAGGAATGCAAACAGCGTATCAGTTGGCCAGATGATGCCGTCGCAATCTCCATCGAAGAATGCAATATGCTGTCGTTCAAGATCAATCACAAAATATGATGAGGCGTCAATAAGAGACGACCATGGTCGAATCAATCAGCAGCTGAGAGCGGTGACACAAACCTTTTGCATAGTGGTGAGGCCTTTGGTCTTGTCGAGGTAGTCTTGACGATCGCCGTTAGGATCTTTCCATGTGTTTTGAGGCGTGTACGGCACCTGGGTTCCTGCTTCTCCATACACGAGCTTGGTGTTGTCGAAGAGAGGGTCGACATCGACCTTGCGAGAAACTTCTGCTTTTTCCTTTACCAACATACTGTTGGACGTGATACTTGAGACCTGATTATCTTGGAAACAAGCTGAGCTGGAGACAACGATCGATTTGCAATTGTGAGGATGAGCGGTGTGCCTTTTGGAGTTTAGCGGAGTGGTTGTGGACAGGAGGGGGGGCTTAAGATATCAAGCCAAGCATAGATATAGTCAAAGATCAGCGACGACTCAGGTGCCAGCCAGAACATCTTTCTCACTGATTCACATACCATCGCCCAGCCGGAAGTGCCGAGGGTGGCTTCGCTGAAGTCAAGGCAAGAGAGCAATATGGGGATCGCTGCAGCCTCGACTCAGCCTTTCACGGCGTGATGCAGTGGCTTTCCCGAACGTTGGTCGCTCACCCATCGTCACGTTTCTGTGTGATTCACAAGCAACAGGCTGATGACGATGTTGAAGAGCTTATCTTCAAGTTTGCTCGGAGCTTTGGTAGAACGAGCGTCGGAAGGGAATCCCTTGAACAGTCCGTTCATGCAGGTATGAATCATCTCTTGACACGTTCGACGTTTGACATCGATGCTCAGGCGCGTCGAAATGGCCGCTCTTATATTTAAAAAGGACGGCTGCGGAAAGCCATCTCGGGTCGAAGAGCAAACCCACCGAATATCAATCGGCTTTCTCGCTAGGCTACAGCAGGCTTCATCGTCGGTCATGGGTCAACAGTCGGTTCAGCACACCATCAATTGTTGATGTTGCTTATCTACTCTACCGGAAAGCGAAAGCGCATAGCTTCTCGATATGGGGTTCACTTCGACGCAAAAGATCTTAAGCAAGTATTCCGTCGGAAGATAACTGCTCTGTTCCCGAGGACAGGAGCCGAGGCTACCGCCACACTTCAACTGTAGGAAGAGATTGATGTACTGTATCTCTAGCATTGATGGGATAATTTAGCTCTACTGTCTATGTGTTCGAAGGATGACCTAGTTGGAAGCCTTCTCGTACTCGCTGTAAAGCTTTTCCAGCTGCTCCTCGTCAATCTTTTGGTAAAAACAAAACAAGGAAGAGACTCGGTCAGCTCTCGTCCGGCAGAATCGAATCGAAAAGTCGAGTGCACGACAGCTTGAAAACTCACCTTGTCAATGGAAGCCTTCTCGAGGTCCACCTCGGCAGTGAGCTGAACAGAGTCGCCGAGCAAAGCCTTGCAAACGTCGAGGAGCAGCTCCTTGACGCCGTAGCTGCGTCGCACATGGAACAAAAGAGGAAGAAAGAGGAGGGCAGAGAGTCAGTGAAGCTGCATTGGTTTGCGATCTTGTCTCTTCGATTCCAGATATTTACTTGGCCTGAGCCGAGATTTCGCGGTATGAGTGCTCCTTTTTGCGGGGGAACTCGATGTTTTCTGGCTTGAGTTCTCGGCCCTTGATATCGTCCGCTTTGGTACCAACAACGACGACAGGAAGTGGCTCGCTTCCCTTGCGGCCGTTTGCCTTGATGACAGCATCGTACCACTCCTCCATGGCGGTGTAGCTGCCTTCACTGGTGAGGTCGAAGAAAACGATGGCAGCGTCAGCCGTACGGAAAAAGCCGTCCTGTGGAAGACCACCCTTGGCGTGAAGTTGAGTATCAAACAGGTTGAGAGTGACCTGACCTGCCGAAGTTTGGAGGGTGACGGGATATTCTGTGGTCTTGAGAGCCTTGATCTCCTTCTTGTCAGCCTTGGCCGACTTGACACGGGTGGCGAACGAGGTCTTGCCGGTACCAAATTGACCGGCGAGAACCACCTTGAATTCCTTGCCAGCTGCCATAGCCATCTTGAGAGGGGGTCGAGTGAGATGTGTAAGGTTGGGAGAGTGGGATGATCAGTGGAACCTGAGATGGGATGGGAAAGACAAGGAGGAGGATATGGCGAAGGGTCCAGTTCAAGGAGAAGAAAGAGGTTTCAGTCTTGTTCGAGTTCTGCACCGGCCGGCGAGTCAGTGCTTTGTTGCAAAATCCTCACCGTGGGAAGTTGTGCCGACGAATTGATGTGGAGGTGGTGATTGGCTTTTGGGTCACCAGTCGGCGATTTCTAAAGATAGAAACAACCAGATACAGACATCTTTTCTTCTGATGCACTCTACTAACGGCACGCGGCGTTGAAAACGAGACTCCAGTTACTGCACTTTATCAGGCATGTTTGGGCATGCGATTGGCTCTCCTGAGTACAGTAGAGCACAGTACGCTAGCAGGCATGCATGCGTGCATGCAGAGCCATTTTCCAGTCGTAGCGATGCAGCACCAGCTCGAGGCCACTCGGTTGACGCCGAGCGTTTCAGCGAAGCTCGTATCGGGCAAGTGGCATTTCAGGGTCTCTGTCGTGACGAACGCAATGCGGAATGAAGTTCGAAAGAAAGCATGATCGGGGCTTGGCTTTTGCCGATCGAGCCTCGATTTGGGACAAGCAGTTCATATGAAAGTGAGGAAGATTATACTACTTTCACTTGCACCTTGTCTGTCACTCTGATGCCTCTAGCCTCTACAGCTTTTGCTGCCTTCAAAGAATCATGTGCAGAGAAAGGTCTGATCTGCCTTGCGGGAAAACGCCGAGCTGACCGCTGCGTTCATTCAGAGAGTGATATAAAGCTGATCGCTCCTTCAAGCCTTTTCCAGCTGTGTCAGCCATTACGTGTGGCGAAGGCGACTTGCACAGTAGCAAGTCAATTCCCATTCACGTACCGCGCATGCCGGTTACAGAGATTTGCACGGCTTGAGCCGAACCCTTCCTGTCCAAATTGTGAAATCGTTTGTGTGTGGTGTGATTGTGCGTGATTGAAATGCCGAAGTAGCACGGACCCTGAATAATGCGTTTCTCCCACGCTTCATCGACACACCATCGGCCCCTCCGCCTTCTCGTCGATGATTTCCGCCCGACTCTACCCAAGTCAGTAGGTCGTAGCGTAGCCTAGCCAAGTCAAGCCAGATCACTTCGGCCTCCAAGATCCAGCCAAGCTGTCGAAATGGGCTACGGTTCTTGTAACTACAACTGAAGCAGCTGGCTACAGCATTACCCAACACGGAAAGCTTTCATATTTGACTCTCGACAAGACGACCTTAGTCCGCTGGACGGTGGCCTCGAACTCTGCGCATTCAATCAAATTGCTCTGGGCACTTTGATTATCACGACTTCCACATCGGCATCGCCCGGCGCCGAATCGAATCATTCCACCGCATCACAACGTTTTTGCCTTCAGTGAACCGTTCGTAAGGGCAACGAGCATCAATACATCGACTTGAAACGCACGACTCAGTCGCCTCTAACCATGTCTTTGAATCGCCTCCTCGTGACGCTGGTCCGTCATGGCGAGTCGCAAGACAACCAGCAGGGTATCTGGGCTGGGTTTAGAGATACTCCATTGACCGCCAACGGCATCAGCCAAGCACGCGCTCTCGGTCAATCTTTCGCCAATGTTCCACTCACAGCCATCTATTGCAGCGACTTGAAACGAGCTGCCATGACAGCAGACGAGATCTTCAAATACAACCGGTCCATCCCGCCACCAATATTGGTCCAGTCCAAAACACTCCGAGAGATCAGTTTCGGCGAAGCCGAAGGTCAAAGCTACGCCAGCTCCGAATGGATGGCGGGCTCGACCGGTGACGATGCTCGCAACTTTCGCTTCCCAGGCGGCGAATCGCTTCAAGACGTCAACGCTAGGATAGCAAGGGCGGTCCGTCAGTTCATCCTCCCTCGAGTCGAGACTTTGCGCAACAAGCCGTCGACGGGCCAAGTCGTCCATATCTGCATCGTAGCCCACGGCATCGCGATAGCAGAGCTTCTGAGATTCTTCATGTCTCTGCATCTTGACTCGGTCGCCAGTCCTTGGCCCGATCCCAAGGCAACTTACCACCGCGTTCGACTCGAAAACACTGGCTGGTCGCGACTCGAGCTGGCGGTACCTGGCCAAGCGGAAGACGGCCATCTGAGTGACTCGCACGACGCTAGCCGCACTGTGGGCGTCGGCGCGACAGCCGGCACCCGAGCCAATCTTACCGACTTTGGCGAAGTCCAAGCTGAACTTGTCGAAGGGCCGTCCGATGCGCTGAGGAAAGATGTACCGCCCACCTCTACCGAAGCTGCAACTCGACCGATCTATGTCCGCATCCTCTGTCAGAACCAGGTTGACCATCTGCGTGGCTTCACCTTGCCGTCGTCTTCGGCAAGCTCCGCTGCCAAGGCTGTGGCCCATCTCGCTGGAGGCGGCGCAGCCATGACTGCATCTGCCAACAGTCCCGCTCCGGGCCCCACAAATTCTTCAGCTGCAGTAGGTCTGCCGCCTTCATCCACACTTGCCTCGATCGCATCAAATGCTACGAGCTCCAATTCTCACTCCACCTCCGCCATGGCTCCTACAACTCCGGCGGCGGGGGCTTTGTCGTCGGCAAACGGAAATTCAAAGGGCTCGACAACAGCCCCAGCTTCTGCTCGGAGCCTGCTGTCCTACGATTCCCGGTTGATGGCGCGCGAGCTGGAGCGTGCGGGTGCTGCTTCCATGCTTGCTGGATCGGAAGCCGGTCAAACTGGCACGGGTCCCTCGTCTCATCCCACGTCCAGTTCCGTCGCGGCACTGGCAGGCGACCGATCGGGATCTACGGCAGGTCTTGGCGCCAACTCGAGCAGCACAAACGCGAATATCCTAGACAGATCGCCAGCGGTCGGCAGCGCACTCAATGCCTCTGGCACTCAGTCCAGTTCATCGACAAGCTTTGGGACCTACTCTCAACCCGCCACCCCTTGCACGCTAGCCGGTGCCACGTCGCCGAATCCAGCTGCACTGACGTTTCCAATCGCTCCCGGCAGTTCCTCGGACACATGGCAGATGATCTGCATCCGCGTTCTCCCGCTCTTCAATGGTGAAGCTCTGCGAACCAGCATCGAGGAACTCAACGAAATGGTCAGCTTGCACGTCCGCAAGACGCTCGACCGCAGTCAGGCTCACGCGATCGAGTCGCTCACGCTGGATCTCATGTCGTTGACCGCTACAGGCACGCTCACGCTCAACGCAAAGCTTCAGGGCTTGGACGACGCAAAGCTTCTGCTAAGGCTGGTGGAGATCTGGACCTTTTTCCTCGGCCAAGTACTGCCGTACTGTGAGGCATGCTTTTTGCCCTTCCAGACCGACTCGACCCTGCGCAGTCTCATCGCAGCATCGTCCAAGTCCGGCGGTGGAAGCGCGGGTCCGTTTGGAGGCAGTGCCAATGTGACCTCGTCCGGTGCGGCTTTGATCTTGTCCGGTGCAGCGAATGGCATGGATTTGCAACGCATCGATGTACGCAAGATCCTTCTGCTCTTATTCAGGGATCAGGTGCTAGTGCCGATCTACGAAAGACTGTTTCATCTCTTTGCCCATCTGTCGGAGCTCGATCCGGCGTTCTCGGCGGCACAGGACGCGTCGTCATCCGGTGGCGGAGACGATGGAATAAAGCAGGTCTCGCTCAGGTTGTTGCAGATGATCAGCGTGCTTGCAAGTCTTCTCGGTGACGATGAGGCTCAGGAGGCGATGGATAACCTGCTACGTGCTTTGCGATTGGGGACCAAGAGCACTGCTGCCGGACGCAATCGTGGGGCTGGCGAGCGACAGGCTCGTGCGACCTCGCCGACGCAGCGCATCAATCGGCGCGGGTGGATGGCGCAGAAGGTCCGCAAGCAGGGGACGCCGCTCGGAGGCGATTCGGATGCCAGCAAGGCTCAAGCGGCTGTAGTTGGATCTAACAACGGTCTAGGTGGAGCTAATCCAATTCTGGCGTTCACGGACGGGGTCGGTTCGAATGGTCAAAGAGCGTTCTTGGCACGTCCGACGCCTCTGATTAGCGGCCGGTACGGTGCGAATATGACGGAGGATGAGTATCTGACTTCGTTGCGATCTCCTGCTGGATCGTCGGCCGTGTCAACACCAGCAAACCAGGAGGGATTCACGAGTGCTGCGGTTGAACAAGGTGACAAGTTGGTTGTGGTGGTGGACGACGAGGGCGGTGGAAAGCAAGGCGAAGGAGAAGACGAGGAGGGGCGATCGACGATGACACCAGTTGCCAGTCAGAGGACTAACCTGGCTTTCAGTCACACGAATCAAGATGGGGAGCAAGGCGTGGTGGCCGCACAAGGTTGACTTGCTTGATCTGGTGAAGATCTAGACCATCGGAGTAGAAGCAAGATCGATATCGATGGAAGATTCCGGGATTCGATGTAGAATGCAATCGGTGCGATAGAGTGCATGAACAACATCGGGCCGGGTATCGGATGTGTGCAGGCGGTGTCTGGAATACTGTACCTGCAAAGTCGGGTGGTGGTGGATGAGGCGTGAGCGATGTGCGATTCGGAGCACACCCAAGTTGCGGTCCGAGCATTGAGTGCGACTCTGACAGTTTCGGTCCGGTGCTTGGGAGTGAGCATAGACCAATTTAGGCCCGATGTTGACACGTCTTTGGGTGGTTGGGTGCTTACTGTAGGAAGTAATCAAGGCTCAGGGGGAGGCGGAGAGGGAGTTTGAAGGTCCGCAGAGGTGTTTTCCTTGTTTGTGTTGGAAGAATGCAAGTACGGGTGGGGGGGTCTGGTGCGGTGACTGCTTTGGTGGGTTAGGGTTCGGAGAGTTTGCTTGCTGACCCGCCAGAAGGCCGAAGCAGGGCAATGCAGAGCAAGAGCAAATCCCGGAGGACATGGTTCCTATTCCCGACAACGAAATACAGTACACAGCCTTGTCAGCGCTCCAAGAATGGCAGCCATCCAGGAAGGAGCAACGAGAACTGCATCGCAACGAGCCACTTGACCGACGATGGGAGCTCTAAGTTGTGGTGTTGACCGTTGGGAGACGGAGTCCGAACTGCGTTCGGGATACGGTCTATCGAGAGCTCATTGTCCGATCCGATGTGACAATAGTTCGATGCCCGTTCCCCCTTTATTGCCCTTTGTCTTCTTGGCGTCCGAGATGTGAGAGGGGGGGGGGGGACCCTTTCTTTTTGGATTTCTCATCGCTCGTCGGCGATATCGACGCCGAGCTGGACCGAGACATTTGGCTTGACACGCGCCCAACGTTGGCGCGCTTTCAGTCGACGGAAAGCCACCAAATCATCTCACCTCAAAGCCATGCGAACCCTTTTGGAAGAGGAAGCTACATCCCTCCCGGTTGGAAGATGCGATGGGTCCGCTCCGCACCGAGCATAGCCCGCGTCGAGACTGCCCTCCGAAAGAATTCCATTGGATAGCCCCAAGGGTGGTCTGTCTGCACCCACATCGGTCGCAATGCAGTACTTGCAGCCAAAAATTGGTGGTCAGATTGTGACCTGGGCGTCTGATCTTTCGTCGTCCACGACAACCCAGATCCAGGCACTGTCAGCTCTCAACGGCCTGAATGTCATGGCTAATTTCGTTTTCTAGTCCAACAAGAACCAGCGCAGGAACGGAACGGAAGCTTTCCTCTCTTGGTCCCCCTGGCGGACATTTAGGTAAGCTTGAAGTCTTTCTGTGAACATCTTCAATCATTACTGGTGCTATTTTCGACGATATAAGATTGGAGGAAAACGTGCATCAGAACGTCCCAGATTGAGAGTGTTGCACTTGTCCTGTACTCCTTTGTGAATGCTTTCGAAAGGTAGAACCAAAAGAGATAGGGTCAATACAGTGTAGCCGCAATAGCTGTATATCGTATGGTGCTCCCGACGTGCAGTAGACCCGCATGAAAGATGTTTCCGGGGCCTGGGCTTTGAGCAGACGATCTATAGGAAAACCATCTCTGACGGTGTGCTGATGATGATGGCTAGCTCATATGCTCGCTGTAATGAGACACAGCGAGGAATGTTTCTGCTTAGATCTGGCGTGAAGCGAGATGTTCAACAAGCGCAATGGCCTCTCGCTGTAATGTTTTTGTTGTGCTAGAGCTTCCAAAAGCCTGGCATCGCGACAAGCATCGTCGTCTGGAGAAGGTGTGAACCGGAGCCTTTGTGCATGTTGAGCCCACGAGGTTGAGCAGCGTCCGATGAATTTATGCACAGCCCTGTGCCCTCGATGAGGACGACGCATGACGTGGACGAAAATCAGGGTGTGCAAGGTGTTCGGGAGGAGGTCTCCCGATATCTCTACTGTTGTACTGCACATCGGAGTACTGAACAGCGCAGTAGAATCAAGACGCTCCTTCGCTGAGCACGGAGAATAAAAGCAGTGTGCAAGCGAGGCTGTCGAGGCCCGCGGCAGCATGCACATCCTCGCAAGATTTTCAACTCGCACCAAACAAGAACAAGGAAAAAAAAAAGAGGACATCGACCAAGCCCCCCAGAGCCAATGAGACTTTTCACTGCCCAGCTCAACCAAGATCTGCTTTGATGTATGCCAATCACCACGGAGGCTAAAAAGTACCCGCCGCACTCATCAGCTTCCAGTGTCAATTCCGCTGAGCGGAGTTGGGCTTGTGCCCTCTGGAAGCGGGTCGGTTGTGCGAATTTGCAAGCATCGGCCGACAACGGTCCGCGCAGCGACTCGTGATGACCCAACCCGATTTTTTTTTTTACAACGTTGCATCAATCAAGTGCAAATCCTTGCTGCTGTACTATTGTGCTACACTCTTCTGCTGCATGTCAACGAGTTTGCTCTGTTCCTGGATGCGGCATGAGCCCGCCCAATCTCATCAGCAGAGAAGCACTGTACTGTCGCTTAATGTGATGTGTACCACCGTGTGCACATCTACAGACGTGAGCCACATTGCGAGTGATATCATCGGCTTATGCAGAGCACCATATGCGACCTCGAGACCATTCTGTTTGTGGCCACCATGTTGGCATCACTAGCACTCGACTTTCGCCGCAGGCTGTACCGATTAGACTGTGCAGCAGCCGTGGTTGGCGAGGAGGCCAATCGGGATCAAAATGCTGGCAAAGCACCGACCTCGATCTAGTTGATGGTTTACTCCACCACGTTCTCAGAGACCGAATGGTTCCATCTCCTATCTCAGCTAGGGTGCGTCGCAGTGTTTCTGGTCAACACGAGATTTCCTTGTTGCTGACGGTTGGGGGTCGAGTGAATTGTGAGCCAAGGGTCTCGGTGGCGATTCGGTGGATCTAGTGGTGGGAATTGGTCACATTTGATGCGCTGGTTCGCTTACTTTCATGCATCCCATCACTTGGTTCATGGTCCATGGCTTGCTCGCCTCGCCCGCTGACGATAATTCCGCGCCATCGGCTATGTTTGAACTTCCGCCAAAGAAACACCTCCAACAATCTACGGAAAATGCTCACCTTGCCCTGACACCGCCATGACCTTTTATGTAGACCTCTGAAATATCTCGTTCTCACCATATCCTGCCCCCGCTGATTTAGGACTAAAGTTCGTTCGGGTCAGAGCATGTGCATGTGTTGCGAGACACTACAACAAGACTGCTCGGAAGGTGGTTCGGGAAGCGCACGTTGCGGCTCGTACAAACCTGGCGGAATCGGAGTCTGAAAGGGATACGGCCAATTAATCCCCGATCGGGCCGACACCCCGTGGCGAGCTACCGTTTTTTTTTTGGTGTCTTGTTTCTGACAGACGAATGCTTCCGAGCACACTGCCATCCAGCCATTCAGCCATTCAGCCAGCACCGCTCTGGCAGTTGAACCTCCACGACCCATGCTCTTCGTCTGCTTCCGCTCTGCCGCCGTTTGTCGTTGGCCAAATGGTTGCCAGCGGGATCTTCTGCTACAGAAGAGGCTGTGAATGCGATTCATGGAGACGCTGAATCAAGTCGCGCTCCAAGACAATCATTGTCGAGTCGTAAGCTAAGCTGAGACGAGACGAGACGAGACGAGACGAGACGAAGCGGCGTAGAACGTCATGACAAGACTGAGGCGACACAAATGCTGCAAGCTGTCATGCCAATTCAACGCCCAATCTGAGAATTGCAACGCATCGATGCTTTCAACGTCTCACGGGCCGAACGTACCTTCTTGCCATTTCTCGTTCCATCCTTCGTCCCTTCTGCAGGAACTGTGCCTACTCCGATTCCGAAGTCCAGCCATACCATGCTCTTCTTCCCCGCTCGTGTTGTTTGTCTAGCCATGTCGCAACCGTCGGTGCGTTCGTGCATGAGTCCGGGCCCTGATCCACCCTTCCGCCTACCTGGATGTCATTGTCTATCTATCACGTCCTCTTTCTCGCATCCCGGTATATGCCCCTTTAAACTCTTTGTGCAGCAAACCGTTGCGACCACATTGCATCTCCGCTTCTTTTCCGCAGACCCAGTCTGACCACACTTTCCAAAGCGCTCTCGCCCTCGCTCATGTAAGAAGAATCCTCATGCATGATGCTGGTGCTCGGACTTGAAGCCTAGCGAACAGACCTGGCATGTTTAGCGCGCTACCCTGGTGGATCAGCATCCCTGAGAACTGCTTCCGCTACCATCACCTGGCTCGCCCAGATCGGTGGAGCTCAGGCGACTAGGCACACACTCTACCTTTCCGAAACTTGTCGGGACATTCCTGAAACATGCTCCTCTTGTCTTCCTTTGCACTTGATGCAAGATCAAGCTTTTTCTCTCCTGGTATCGATTGCCTCATCGGACGAGCCTAGCACCTCCTCGTCTTGACTCTCTTCCCCATCCTTCAAAACCCTCGGGCCCGAACACATAATCTAACCGCCGTAACCCCCTCCACCATCATTCTTCTCTACCAAATCCGTATTGACCATCTCGCATCATCTCACGCACCATCGCCGATGGTCTCTGAGTAAGCAGCATACGTTTCTGATCATCTAACTCGGAACTCGACTTGTTGTACTGTTTTCATGGGCATTTCGGTCTTGCCGTCTTACAGTATGAGCATGGACGACTTTGGCTTCTTCTCAGAAGCGCCTGAATCGTCGGCCCACGCAGGCTCGTCCTACTCCTACTCGAACTCGAGCAGCTCTAGGGCGCAGCCTTCATCGCATCACAATCCCAAGTACCAAGAATACTCGCAGTACAATGACCAGCACCAGTCGCAGCAGCAGTCGCTGCCTCAAGTTCACCCTTCCTACCAAACCTACCACGCACAGCACCAGCAACAGCACCAGCAACAGCAACAGCATCCTCATCGTCTCAACACCAAGCAAGGTCGCACTGATGCTTCCGCTTCGGTCAGTTCGGTGGCTAGCGCTTCAACGCCGGCCAAGCGAGGCTCGAACCTCGCGTGTCTCAAGTGCCGCGCCATCAAGGTCAAGTGCTGGAAGAGCAACCCCAACGATCCACGCTGCGCTCGTTGCAATCGATTGGATCTGTTCTGCGAGTTCCGCGAACACCACCGTGGCAAGAAGCTAGAGAAAGTCATTGCCGACGAAAATCGCAACGTCGTCTTCTCTTCTGAGATGCTCCGTCGAGCACGTCAGCACATTCTCAAATGTAGCAGCTATCCGCTCAATGTGGACTTGGCAACCATGATCCCTTCCGAAACCGGACTAGACATATCACGTCCCTACTCCAACTCTTTCACTTTCCAAGAGTATGGCGGCATGGCTGCGACGCAGTCCTCTTCCAGCATGGCTTCAAGTGTCTATGACGACGTGGTGCGCATCAACGGCTGCAGCTGGACAGACGCTTGCTACCTGTACAACCTCTTCTTGACGCAGCTGAACCCCATCGTTGCGCTGCTAGACGCAAGTCTCCACACCGTACAGTATACGCGAGAGCAAAGTCCGATCCTCTTCTCCGCCATTCTCGACATCACCAGTCGCTTCTTTCGCCCCGACCTCCATCCACAGTGCCAACAAGCAGCAGCAGGTGTGCTCAAGTTGGCATCCGCCAGCAATCTGTGCAGCATCGACCATATCCAGGCGCTCATCGTGTCGGCCGTTTGGGCCATCCCCGGTGATGCAGCAAGGGCCAAGATGCTTACAACTGCGACTGCGCATGCGTACGAGCTTGGATTGCCATTCTGCTTCGAGGCCGGTGTGGCGGTGAGCTCGGCGACAAAGCCATACACTCCGCCGATCCCGATCCATCTGCTTCACAGTGCACACCAGAGTACGATTTTGAGGATGCAGCAGCGTACGTGGATTCAGCTGTGTCTGCTCGTGCTCTGCGCCGGTAGCGATGCCAAGAACACGTCGGCGCATCAGCGTACGGCAGAGCCCATTGCACCGGCCGATTTGCCCAACGTGAGATCGTGGTATCAGCGCAATGCCGCCACCATGTCTGCGTACGACACTCGCATCGCGTACCTCTTCGACCTTGCGTTGACACAGAGGAGCTTCAACAGGTTCGTCGACTCGATGCCATCGGCCAGTAGCCAGCAACAAGCCAACGCACCCATGTGGATGGACGAGAGCGAACTCGTCCGCCAGATCGATGCGCTGCAGTTGCAGGAGCAAGAAAGTGTTGCGGCGTGGTTCAACATGTACGGCGAAGAGTTTGTCGCTCGCTACGCTATGGATCGATACAGCAATGCCGAAGCTGGGTTCTTGCTGTTGGCGTATCGGTTCGCTAGGGCCATGCAGCTGTATTCGGTTGCAAATCGATCGCTGTCCCAGCAAAGTACGCAGTTCGCTCATGAGCGTGGATATGGCCACAACTTTGATGCCACACCCGCTTCACAGCTCGAGGAGCGATGGTCGATAGCAGCAACGGAAATGGCATTCAAGGTGTTGGAAGCATTCACCAACAAGGTGCTCGAGACGGACAGCACCTCTACGTCGATGTTACGATTCAGCCCACAGTACATGGCTTCGGCGTGTCTGTCGGCTGCCCGTTGGCTACTGCGAGACCAAGACGCAAGCGCAGCACAGCAACGAACGGCGACGGTGGAACGGGCACGAGAGCGCGTGAGCGAAATCATCCGACTACTTGCGCAACCGCATTTTTATCCGGACGGCAATCGTGTGCAGACGGCTGGTGAGATCACTGGACAACTGGACTATGCGCTTCGATCGCTTGTGGGTGATGCTGCGATGCTGGTGCCGTCTCAGGGCAGCACGAGTCCCAAGCGAGCACGTTCAGCAAAGGACTATGCGATGGGTGCGCCGTACCAAAGCCTACGCGACAGTAACGGCGCACAGGAACGTAGCAGCGAGAATCGGAGGCAACGACGACGCACTTCGAGCGGGTCTCTGGTGCGTATTGAGCTTGGCAGCGTTGGTAGTCGAAGTGCAGGCGGTATGTCGGAATCGGCAGGTTCGGATCGAGGCGCTGGTCAATGGTCTCCTTACCTGACGGGCCAGAAGTGGAATGGCGGCACGAATTCGGGCTATGTGTCTGGATCGGACGAAACAACGAGTTTGAGCGTCGAGGCGAATTTGGGAGAACCACACTGGCCTCCATCGCTGCTGGGTGTATCTGCCACCGCCACACCTGCAACCCAGGGTGGACGAGGGACGTGGACTCCAACTTCCCAAGGCGCCATGTCGAATACGGCGCTCACCTCGATCTCTCCGCCAGCGTCGGGCTCGCCAGCCATGTTCTCGGTTCCGTCCTCAGCGGCACTACCCGAACATTTGGATCTGGGTCTTGGCGTAGGCGGGCCGTATGGCTACGGTAATGCACAGGCGAGTTCGATCTCGACGCCGTCGCTACCGCTTACAATCACCACGGGGGGGATCATTGCGGCTCAATCCGACCAGGGGTACAGCAGTCAGGCGAGAAGTTACGAAACTGCTTACCAGTCTTCGCACTTTGCATCGCCTGCATATGCGCAGAGTGCTTCGGCGGGCGCAGCTTCGCTCCAAAGACTGTTCAATACCAGCAGCTCGGATCTGTCCAACTCAGCTGTCACCGCATCGCTCGCTTCGCCTGCCCATCACGGTCAACAGCAGCAGCAGCAGCAGCAGCAGGCGTACAATCCAGCGAACATGTCGTCGCATACCATGCAGTTCCATGCCAATACGGGTGGCAGTCAGACCCAGTCGGCTTTGCCTTTCGACGCAGCATCAGTAGCGGCGTTGGATGCATCGTTGACGGTTGGATTGTCGTCGTCGAGTTACGATGCCCATTCGATCAACGAGGCTCGTCAGTAACGTTAAGAATAGAGTTATACAGATCAGTGTGCATTGACAGTTCCTTGGATTGTGCGATTGTGTGTGAAAGCTTGTGATGAGAGGTGGCGGAGGATTGCCCGATGGAGAATCACCGATAAAAGGTAATATCCGTCCCGATGTGGTTGGAGTGGCGCTTTTTTTCGGCGATAATGGACAGGAGGCAACGTGGAAGATCCATCAACACACGTCCAAATATGGCAAGTCCAACGTGCCGAACCAACGTCGAAATACGCCGCGCTATCCCTTTGAACTCGGCGCACTGCATCGACTCAAGACGGCACTGCACTCAAGCTTGGGATTGGAGTGGGTTCGTTGCGCATATAGACTTAGTTACACTTGCACGCTAAAGGTTGCAAGCTTTGACGATGCGATAAAAATTTCCATCTCCGCGCCGGCAAATTTTTTGGTACGCGGTCCATGCAAATTCGGCTGGTGCAAGATCTACACTGCGTTGAACAACGTCCGGTGTCTTGCTTTCTTGCTACTCCGCTGTGTTCCTTGTCACACACCGCTGCAATGCGACCTTACGTTGGCGCCGTCGTTCAACTTCCAAGCGTCGCATGGCGTCGATGAACCCTGATTTCAACATCTCGGTCGGCGGAAACTAAAAATTCGCCGTAAGCGCAAATGTCAGCATCGGTGCAAAGACACCGCCACCCGCAACCCAAATGCAACTTGTCCACGCTATCGAGGTTAAAGCTACTCATACATTGCATACTGTGCTTTGTGATTTCAAGACTGATCGTAGGCCATGTGCGTTGCTTCGAGTTGGAGGCGGATCAGGCGTGGGTTGTGGCTTGTTTGGGGAGGGGAAGGACATTCGATCGCTCGGGAAGATGCAGTTCAACATGGCACGGCGTCGTGGACCCGATGGCTTGGTATCTACATTTTCAGCGGGCGGAGCGGCAAGCCATGCTTCCAATTCAACATCCCCCGCATGCCACCCTCCCCCACTCGTGCTCCTTACTTGCCAATCCTCTACTGTGCGATGACCAGTCGGACCAACGCCGTTCGCACTCCGCACACAAGTTCTACCTGCCAAACCTCGCCTTGATCGGTCGCCTCTTTCTCGTTTGGATCTCGGCACAGCCATTGACAGGCTGTCAGGATGCGCAGTGGAGTTGAACCATGTCGCCGTGATGCCGCTCGTCAATGGCGTTGGGGTCAACTCTAACTCTCTCACCCTCGCGCGCACGAGTCTGAATCATTCCGAGACGTAAGGTTCTTCCAGGGGGTGCCGGCATGCTTTCAGGGCGTTGCAATTGCCTGAATGACCGAGACAGCGTTGACTCAGCGACAGCGAACCAACTGAATTGAGCTCAGCTGTCTAACCAGGCAAGAAGTTGAATCGTTCACATCGAACCTCGTCCTTTCCAACCTTGGCTCCAGTGCCATCTTGTGCTATACGTAGGTTCAAGCCATCGTAACTTTCTATAAGAGAAGTCCAATTCGAGACGAGCTTCCAAACCCATCCTTCTTTCTTCCTTTCCTCATCCGAGCCTTGCTCTCTCAGTCCACTCCACTCCACTCCACTCGAAACGCTACTCCCTCCCCCTTCCCTTTGCCCTCCCCCTGCTCCCAAAACCCTTCCAAACCAAACTCATTCGTTGCCTACCACCAACCTAAACAAACAATTCAACATGCGCGTTGGAACTTCTGCCCCCGTCGTCGCTGTCGCTGCTGCAGCTGCTGCGATCGCCAACCTCCCGTCTGCCTCTGGCTTCCCTCACCAGCAGAGCCTGTACAACGGGTTCAATGGTCTCAAGGGCCCTTCTGCCGAGTTCTACGATGACAGCATCCCTGCTCGCGTCTCGCACTCGGTGTGGTCGAGTCTCACCTCGCTCTTCGGCCAATCGCATTCGCCTGCACAGATCATCAAGACCACCCCGGGCGTCAAGATGCTCGACTCGGGCTACCCTACTGCGGACATCGACAGCGTTGCCGCGCCGCGCTTCGTGCTGTACGGAGACCAGGACGTCGGTTCGCAATCGTACGGCGCGCCGCCGTTCTGGAACATCACCGGCTTCAACGTGTTCAACCTGGCGTTCTGGACGGTCAAGTTCGGCGTCGCTGACAACGCCGCCAAGTTCGCCGCCAAGAGCAGAGGCGATAAGGCGTGGTTCAAGTCGCGCTATGCCGGTGCGGGCATGAAGCTGATGGTGTCCGTGTTTGGTGCGACCGATACCCCGCAGAGTATGGGTCGGGACCCGACTCAGTTGGGTCAGGAGATCGCCAGGTTCGTCAAGGACAATGGACTGGATGGTGTGGATGTGGATTATGAGGAGATGGATTTGTTCGGCAATGGTCAGTCGGCAGATTGGCTGATTGCATTGACGAGGAGTTTGAGGAACGAACTGCCTAGTCCCGATTACCTGATCACCCACGCTCCAGTGGCACCCTGGTTCAACGCCCAGATGTACCCTGAGGGCTACACAAAGATCCACGCCCAGGTCGGAAACCTCATCGACTGGTACAACGTTCAAGTAAGTCCCCCCCCCTCCCCCTACATCCGCCACAGTATTGATTGCAGGAGACGCCAACAAAAAACTAACCCTGAAAAACTTTGTGTTTGGCTCGGAATCACAGTTCTACAACCAAGGTAGCACGTACGATAGCTGCGACAACCTGATTTGGAACTCGGGCAACGACTTCCCTTTGACTTCGGTGTTTGAGATCAACAAGTACTCCGGTGTTCCGCTGGACAAGATCGTGGTGGGTAAGCCTGCGATTGCTAGTGATGCTGACAATGGGTTTGTTAGGCCTTCCGTGTTGGGCGCTTGTCTCAATGTTGGTGTTCAGAATGGTTGGCACGCCGGTGTCATGTTCTGGGAGTACCCTCACATGACTCCTCACCGTCTGAGCGTCATCACCGACGCAGCAGGTCTTCACTAAACAACCCCTCCCCCTCCACCTTCCGACCTAATTCGCCTCCGTTTTTTATACCCAATCTCGACCATCTTCCCCTCCTTTGCCACTGGACATTCAAGTTACACACACGCCTAGCCCGCCCGCCTTTTCTGCTTGCATCAATCGAATCCTCCATTTCTATTCTTATTCCGATAGAGTGTGTGATTTGAAACTTAGTTTAGAGCAAGTTCACTGTGTGTGTGTGCGTGTATGATGTGTAGGGGCGTTAGTGCATGTTGCTTTGTTGTTGGTTGGTGAGGGTGGGGGGTTGGAGACTTACCTTGGTTCTGTACGTCGTGTTGCAGGGTAGTATGTGGACCAAGCGAACACATCACCCTTTCTAAACGACCCTGGATTCACCACATGACAACCCTCGTACGTCAACTCGTACCGCTCATACGCATCCGCCAGCACCAACTACCATTGAGAAAGAAAGAAAGAAAGAAAGAAAGAAAGAAAGAAAGAAAGAAAGAAAGAAAGAAAGAAGAAGAAGAAGAAAAACCAAGGTCAGTAAATTTCTGCTTGCACGTCGTCGCGCTCGATTTCGATACTTACCGCCGTGGGCATGGGATATAAACTCAACGCATGGTCATGGTCCCACATGACCGGCCTGACCCTCTGAGCCAATGGCACGAGATGCGCCTGATCCAACACGGTGGAGACGAGAAACTTTTTCAAATCCCTTTCGTCACTCTCCCTCTGGTCGCTCGCCATCTCGTCGTCCTTGATGCGCACGGTATTCCTCAACATCCGCGTCATGGTGTCATCCCTATACACGACGATCTGCTGGGAGAAGTACGAGATGCGGCATGGATTCGAAGCCAAATGCACTGTCCCCTGCAGACCCTTGAGTTTTCCCAACAACCCCTCCACCAGAATCTGCGGGAGCGGAGGACGCGGACTGAGCGAAGTCGCGAACGGATCGTTGGCGCTGGGAACCAGCACGATATGACTATTCCTCACAATAACCGGGAACGACGCGAGCAGCTCGCCGAGCGCGGTAAACCCGGCCTTATACCTATCCACCGTCTCGGCGGCGGAATACTGTTGGCTTGCGAAATCGCCGCACAGCACCAGCGCGAACGGGATGAAGTCGGCATCCACATACCCCTGCAGCACGGTGGAGAGTGCGGCCATGGATTTGGCATGGTCCACATGCACGTCGGAGAAGATGGCCAGGCATAGATCAGCGTGGTTCTGTTCGTGGATTTGCAGCGCGCTTTCGTCCTTGACCGAGATCGCGCCCCTCCACGCTGCGCCCGCCGCTGTGGTTCGGCTGGTGAGCGTGGGTGGTTGGGGCGGTCCGAGGAAATCGGTGTGCGCATGGATCGATCTCGCCTGCGCGCGAGTCTCACTGGGTGGATGCCCGATCGCAAACACCCGAATCCGTTCTTCCACCGTATACTCGCCTTCAACCAGGATCAGACTGCCCTCCGTAAAGATGCCTTCACCAGGGATCGCATACTGCAGGTCCAAGCCTACCGTCCCATCCGCATCCTCCAACTCATACCGTCCATCCGACGAGGTACTGAGCATACCAAACAGCAGAAACCGCTGCCCCTGCCGCCCCAGCAGGTTCTTGGTCGATGTCAGCTTCATAAACCCATCCGGTTCCATCTTAGGTCCGGAGGCTGCCCCCGTGGTGATGGCTAGTGGCGGACAGAAGTTTTCGTTCCTGGAAATCACGCTTTTCAAAATATGATACCGTTGGCGCGGGAAGTGCGAGCGCGACGACGCCGTCGGCAATACCGTCGAAGCTAGCGAGGCGGGCTCGAACACTTTGCGGATGGGATCAAAGACGAGTTTGGGCTGCGAGAAGGCCGAGTGGATGCCAAAGTAGCGGTGCGGGTCCGGCAGTTCGCCGTCTGTGAGCTCGTGTGCATGTCGATTCGAGCCGGCAGCCGATGTCGAAGAGGCGATTGCGCCGTTGTGCGAAGCGTGCATCGCCGAGTCGGCCACGACGAGACGCGAGTAGACCTTTTCAAGCGCCGCTGCCGTGACGACGTCTGACTCGGTCTGAACTGCCTGACGAGCCGAGATGCCTACTCTGGATGTGGAGGGCGCGTGATGATCGACATGGGACGAATGTCCATCGACGACGCCTTGGGCGAGCGCATCGATCGCTTCTTCCCATTCAAGCGGTTGGTCGAGCAGTCCATGGGAGGCAAGCGTGGAAGTGATAAAGTCGATCGCAGACGAGTGCAGCTGCAGCGAGTGTTTGGTGGTGAACACTCGAAGGATTGTCCTTCGCAATTCTGGTGGAGGCACGATCGTGGACTTCGGCATGGTTGGCGGTCGCTTGTCGATGGTGGTACGAGGATGAGGAAGATGAAGGACCTCTGGCCGAGAAGTGGGATGAGAGGGAGGAGGACAAGTGTTGGTCTTTGCCAAAAACATTCCAAAGACCGCGCCACGCGCCTCGGTTGGGTGCGCACGTCAATTTACGCGACTGCGCTTAATCGCAAAATTGATCTCACAAATCAATCGGGTTCCATTCCATCATCGGGCAGATACTGAACCAAAAATAAACGCACACACTCCCATGTGGAGGCCGAACAACGTCGCTAACGGTCACCAAACGTGCAGCCTTGTGTGTGTCTGTGTGTCCGACGACATCGGCTCTTTGGCACTTGGGAGGTCACGCCTCGAGCTACAATGGGAACAGCGTCATGGCTCCCAACCTTGACCTTCGTTGGAGAAACCGTCTCAATCTAGAGTAGATTACATCTGTATAGCCGCGTTCCTATCTTCACTACCATCCTCCCAACCTCGCACAGCCAAAACCTTTATCACCGTCGCCAACACCTACAAGACGCTCAAGATGTCGGACTCGAGCACCTCCGTTCCCGACCTACCGACACACATGAAGGCGTTGCGGATCGAAACCTTCAATGCCGACCCGCCCTACGTGCTCTCCGACTCGGTTCGCGTCCCTTCCGTCGGTGCCAACGACGTGCTCATCCGCATCGCCACTGCGGGCTACTGTCACACCGAGATGATGGTAGCTCGGGGCGACTTTGCTTCGAAATCGCACAACCCACTCCCGCTCATCCCCTCGCACGAACCCACCGGCATCGTCGTCGCGCTCGGCACCAACGCTGCCACGTCGCCCGCTGGCAACCTTGCTCACCACCCGCCGCTCAAACTCGGCGATCGCGTGGGCTGCATCACGTTCAGCAACCCCTGCGGCCGATGCGCCGAATGCCAGCGCGGAACCCCCAAGTACTGTGCGGACCAGGACATGGTGGGTGTAACCGCCGACGGTGCGTTTGCCGAGTACATGCGAGCCGACTACCGCTCCTGCGTCGTCCTCCCTGACTCTCTCGATTTCGATCGTGCGGCTCCGCTCTTCTGTGCTGGTGCGACGATCTACACCGCCATCTCGAAATGCGCGCTTGCACGCGGGAAAACGATCGCCATCATCGGTGCCGGCGCACTAGGACATCTCGGCGTCCAATTCGCAAAGTGTTTAGGCTACAACGTTTGGCTCTTCGACGCGCGCGATGCCCCGCTAACCATGTGTGCCTCGCTCCCCTACCCTCCCGATAAAGCCATCAATTCAGCCACCATCACCACCGCCGACGCGATCGATAAGCTCGTCAGGGACGAGTTGGACGGGGAGAAGGCAGATGCGGTGATCATGGCAACCGATGTGATCGCCGCGTACGAGTTCGGCTTGGCGATAACAAAGAATCATGGCGTGTTTATGGTCGTAGGTCAACCGAACGAGTCGATTCCGGTTCAGTATAATGATCTGATTTTTAGAGATATCACCGTGAGGGGGAGTTTGTTG
This sequence comes from Anthracocystis setariae, assembly GCA_928724745.1. NCBI lineage: Eukaryota > Fungi > Basidiomycota > Ustilaginomycetes > Ustilaginales > Ustilaginaceae > Anthracocystis > Anthracocystis setariae. The sequence goes on along the minus strand of CAKMXJ010000039.1, from coordinate 146,732 downwards.
GGTGATACGGCCACAACGAACGAGATGTGCGAGTTGGTCGCAGAGCATGCGATCCAGGTCAAGACGAATAGGTATCAGTTGGAAGAGGTGGAGCAGATGATGAAAGATTATGCAATGCCAGGCCATCACGGAAAGATGGTCGTTAGAGTGAATGCCGAGCTCAAGTAAGCGTATTTACGGAGGTTGAGATGGGATGTAGAGCGGGTGTGGAATGTGGATGTTCACAGACGTCAGTCACTCAAGACGATATTGGAAGACCGGGGGGGGGGGGGGTATGATAAAGAATTCATCCATCAGCATGGAAAGATGCAGCAATACAAAAAAAAAAAAAAAAGAATGCCCATAACTGACAGTAACTATGCATCTTTTTAACGAAATGCCAAGCGGGGGTTTGTGGGTTTTAAGGCCAAGGAGGGATGGCGACCTGAGTGCCGTAGATACCTCCGTCTACGCCTACGATGGTCAGGATCGCATTGAAGACACCGGCCATACCTTCACCTGCGATCAGACCGGCAGCGATAGCGTACGCGAGCAAATCGAACGACTGAGGTCTCTTGTTTTTCCACACGAGACTCGCGGTAGCACCCATGCACATGGCGATCGGATAGTACGTCTGCGGTACGACAAAGCCGAGACCGATGGCGTTCCAGTTAGGCACGTAGACGTGGTACTTGTCGGGGATGATGGTGTACTTGGCCACGACGGTGGCGATGGCGATGATGGCGAACCCGATCGCGGTCATTCCGGACGACAGACTAACGGGGAGCTTGGGAGCGATCACGGCGGTGGCGACCGCTTTCCAGGCGGATACCGAGGGGGCTGCGAAGGGACATGTTTCGGCACTGGCATCGATGATGCATGGGTACGCCTTGGTGAACAGCACGAACAAACCGGTCGAGACGAAGATCGAGAAGAACGAGCCGAAGATCTGCGCCCAGAACTGAGTGATCGGTTTAGCACGAAGGAGGTGACCGGTCTTGAGATCGCCGACCATGTCGACCGAATGCGCGGCGGCGGACGAGGCGATCGAGCCGGCGATCAGGTTCTCCAGCATGGCCGTGGGACCGGTCTTGCCTTGACCACGCAGAGCACCACCGACGACGAGCTGCGATGCCTTGGCGATGGTGCCGAGCGGGTTGGTATCCGTAGCACCGGACGCCTGCACACCGACGAACGAGAAGATAAACGCCAGGATGATGGCGAGCAACACATTGCCGAGGTTCATGTGGAACTGCAGCGTGCACACGAGACACGTGAAGATGATCGACAGCACCAATCCACCCGCCCAAGCCCACCCTGGCACCTGATTCTTCTTCTCCACAGGATCCGGGATCGCATCCTCATAACTTGGCGCCTGCTTACGTGCGATCTTGCAGTACGCCTCCATAACGCCGGCCCTAACCCCCCTGTACAACGTGGGCCCGTTCATGGCGAGCTCGGCAAACGAATAGGCAAACATCATCAACACACCCGGCCACAAACCCCAGTAACGCGGCGACGCTGCATGTAGCGGCTGCTTGAGCGGGTTGAAGCCCATCGAGTAGTAATTCCATCGGAGTGGCTCGTTGGGTTCGACGGAGAGACCGGTGTGACGACCGGTGGCTTGACCGGTGGCGATGATGGCCGGCCCAATCATGGCCCACATGAGGAACGACCCTCCAAGGAACGAGAACGACGCGTTCATACCGGAAAGCATGCCAGCACCCAGGAAAGCGGGAGTCCATTCGATGATCCAACCCCAATTGTCAACCACGAGGGCGTGCTTCCAACCCCACTTGTACAGCCAGTAGAAGATGTGCCAGTCCATCAGGATGCCCGGTGCGTACTGGTTGACGACGACGAACACGAACGCACCGACGAACGAGTAGAGGAGCGCGCGCGATTGCTTCTTGGCGCTCAGCTCTCCGCCGGGAGCGTGAAGCGAACGCACAGTGTAGGCGGTGGCGGTGGGTGACGGAAAGACGAGCCTCTGCTTGAGGATGTAGAACTTCCTCAAGGGGATTGCGAAGAACACACCGTAGTAAGCCGAGACCGCCGAGAACGTCAGCAGACGCCCAAAGTCCTTGAGCGGGTCGTGCAGCAGGTTGAGCTGGTACATGGCGGGTACGGCAGCTACAAACATTCCAGTCAACGAACCAGCCGAGGTAGCAGCGGTCTGGACAGTGCAATTCTCCCTAGGCCCAAAGAAGCTACCGCCAAATTTGTCGGGAAGCACTTTTTGCATCAGCTTGATGATCGAGTAGCCGAGGATGGCGCCGAAGAGCGAGGCACCAAAAGTGAAACCGGTCTTTAGACCAAGGTAGACGTTGGAAGCAGCGATGACGCATCCGAGTGCGGTACCGATGACGAGCGAACGGATGGTGAGCTGCGAAGTCTCTTCAGGGAAGTACTTGAGATCAAACTGCTTGCCCGAATGAGGATCCTCGGCAACAAAGTCCTCGTCGGCGGTGACAGCCTTTTTCTCGGAATCATAGTACTCGGTCACGGGTACCTGCAGGTCAAGTCCAACCTGCGAAGATACGGGCGACTTTTTTTCATCGTCCGACGAAGCAGAGTACGCTTGCAAGCCGTGCTGTTGCTGATAGTGTGGTGTGTGTTGTTCCGAGATCTCGTTGGTCTCGTTGTGAATCTGACCCCAGGTGGGCGTGGGTGCAGCCATGGTGAAGACAAAAGGTTTTTTCTCCTCAGTAGCACGTGCGGCGAGGATGGAGGAGGAGGAGAAGAAGGAGGAGGAGGGAGGGAGGGAAGGGAAATGCTTGGGTGGGAAGAGGAGGAGGAGAGAAAGAGAGAGGGAGGGGGAGGGGGGTATTAATATGGAAGCTGAGATAGAGAAGAGGGGTGGGTTAGGCTGCAGCGAACCGGAGAAAGAGAATCAAGGTCCGAGTCAGCGCGGTGCGATTGGATTGGAACGAGAGCGCGTGAGCATCCCACCGGTCAACGTCGTCGACAAATGAGGAAAGCAAGAACGCCAGTGCAGATGCGGATGCGGAGGCGAGATGAACAAGTGCAAACAGATGCAGGGACGATGCGGACATGAGCGAGCGAGCAGACGACAAGACCAACGCGGATTGCGATTGGCCAGAGATGGTCTCATGAGCAACCAAGATGGTGAGTGGCTCACATACGGTTACGGGCCGAGGAATGGCGAAGGCAAGTCGAGGTGAGGTGAGGTGAGGCTGCGATTAGGAGATACCAGGCTTATCAGAGTTTGAATCGGTTTGATGAATCGCGGGGTGGGGGGTGAGAGGGTATGATTGCAAAGGTTGCGCCCAAATGTGAGAGAGTATGGGTGCCAAGCTTCCGACGCTCGAGGTGGTGTTGACCTTGCATGTACGATACGATACAGTAGAGTACTGTAGAGCAAACCATCATCATGTCGAGAAGCGCTGTGCAACGCTTGTGTGCGTGAAATTTTTTCGAGATGCCAAGCTGTCAATCAAGGCAGTGGGAACGGTGAAAATGTGCTGCATCAAACCAAATAGAAAAGAAAAAAAAAAAAAAAAAAAAAAAAAAAGAAATCATAGCAGCGAAACTTTGGTTCTAAGCGACCCAGAAACAGGAGCTAAAAAGTGCACCATCCACCCACCAACAGCAACAGCAACAGCAACAGCAACGGCGGCGACCGTCGGTTTCTCGCTTTGGTGCGTCTGTGGTGACGGTCCAACTGCTAAGCCTCGCTCGTTCAAGTGTAGAAAAGAGAAAGACAGAGATAGCAACCGCTTGCCATCCGCTCGGATCGTGCCACGGGTTCTTTTATCGTTTCAGACAAGAAAAGAAAGTGGGTGCTCATGTCGATGCTAATCTCATATTAGTGGGTAGATCATGTTTCTGTGCAGAAGGCCAGGTGGAAAGGTGGCAATGAAGCGGTCTCTGCGCGCTTGCACCCGCGACCGGGCAACCTTGGGGGACATCGTTGACTTCCAGGATTCCAGTAAAATCTCGGTTGCTCGGGCAATTATTCAACGACGAGATGACCGCTTGCTCCTCACCCGTCCGTGCTATCGCCAGCCAAGACCACACCACACAATGTCAAGCGAGCGATACAGTTACTGCATCGATGCATGAATCGCGAGCTGGGAGTTTTTCTTGGATATCGCTGCGCCAGTGATGCTTAGCAAGGCCTCTAAGCGAGAGAGGCTAATCAGTGCGGGGTACAGGAGCAGAAGTAGAAGCGCAATCCAAGCAACGCCTTTTCTTTACCGTTTTGTGAATGGTGGATAGATAGACTGCCGTGATATGATTCGATAGGCTCGCATGGCATCAGCTCGTGGATCGTGACACGGTGGTTGGTTGATTGATTGATCGGTCAGCTGGTCTGTCTTACCACCAGTCAACGTTCCTGCATGAGCGTTCAACTGTTGGGACGATGAGAGAAGTGTTTGGTTGGTTGGTTAAATCGACCAACGACGATACGTTGATGGACCTCCCACTCTACCATATTACCCATTACTCGAATACGATTGATAGTATCGGAAGACGTGCTTCCGTAGAAGCAAACATGGGTGGCTTTTCCATGCTACGAGCCTTGGATTCGAACATCAGCCACTCATGCATTCATCAGTTTGGCTCCAACCACGTCCAGTCGCACATACTGTACTGTACTGTACTGTACTGTACTGTACTGTACTGTACTGTACTGTACTGTACTGTACTGTACTGTACTGTACTTGAGTCTGGAGCACTTCTGCTGCCACCCTTTTCAACTGCGCCAAGAATTTTTAGGCTGGTCTGCGTGCATATTTTATGCATGCATGCATGCATCGTTTTCTGTTTCACTCTCCTCCCTCTCTGTCTTGCTCCATTCCACTTGCCCTTTTTCCGTTCTTGCTGGGCTGGACGGAAACACAGAGAGGCAAGCAACAAGGCAGCATCGGACATATCATAAGTTGCCAACTCCCTAAGAGATGAGCCTTCGGCAGAGACTGAGCCGATGGTTGGCTTTCAATCCATTTGAATATCCCCAACTTTTCTTTTTCTCCGCTATCGCCAAAATGCACATTCCTTGGCTTCTATTATTGTGTCTCATTCTTCTCATTTGCTCACCATCGTCACTGTCCAAAACAATCTGACTCGTCTGCATCTTGTCGTCCAATGGAAATGCTGACTAGGGGTGGATAGCGAGTCGTTGTGGTGGTGCAGTTTGGGCCAAGCAAGAGCATTATAATAATTACCATCTGCTTCGGAGCGCTCTGTTCCGCACTGCCATGTGCACCGAGAATATACCTTGTCATCTGCATCACTTGCAGCTCGAAAACTCTTGGCATTTTCTTTCGCTTGACACTATCCAAGTAGTAGAATATCGTCCCTTGGTTCCATCCAAGACCAAAATGCCAAGCTCTCGGTCAAATGTGTTCCGAGATCTTTGCTCGCTTTCAGATGGGCTCAACGGATCGAGTGTCATTCTCCATCGGGCGGGTGTCGACCGATCTCATGGTCCGTTGCCGTGGAATCCGTAGTGTCCGACGAATCCGAATCGCTTCCACCCCCGAATAGCCATCTGATATCGCTGACGCTTGCCAAGCATGCTATCGACACTACAGGGCAGTGCATTCTTGGCACTCGATCAGGTTGCGGGGAAGATAACCCCAAACTCCCCATCCTCTCTTCAGCAACAATCATTCTTCCAGATAAGCATCACAGACGTCGTCATCTGATTTGTCCCTGCCCTACTTCTCGCATCGCCTTCTCCCGCTCGTCCATCACCTACCCCACCTCATAGTACCTCACCATCATACTCTGGAATTCGAATGTGAGATCACTCATATACCACAATCATCAGCCACATGTATCACGTCCACTCTGAGCTACCCCTCCAACTGCCTTCATAACCATTCCTCCGCTCAGTCCCCTGAGCATAGACCATGACAGTATACGTTTCTGCCATTCAAACTACCGCATACACACCCCTTCTCCCCTATCCTAGAAGAAAGCCACAGCATGATCACCCGTAGCCACCAGATCCGTCCAGAAGCACGGCACACCTGTAATATCCGACCTCCTCCACACCTCTCTAATCAAAGCCCTCCCATTTGCCGGTCCCGCCTCCTCATGCCCCACGATCTGCATCGCCTGTTCACAGACCTTCCTATCCTCCTCATTCACTGCCACCGAAGCCGCCACGAACATGGGCAGATTGAAATTGCTGCATCCCACCGAACGACAATAAGCCTCGCCTGCACTTGTCCACAGATCCAACACGCCGCGTAGCAACCCACGCACCACCGGATGCAGCGCCCCTACGCGGTAGATCATGGTACGAATCAGAATCGTACAGACACTTTTAGCCATCATGGCGCACACCGCAGATCCCGTCGCGATGGAGCCTTCGATCTTGCACGCCTCCACCCTCGCCTGGATCCGCTTAGCACGCTCATGAACCCATTGAGGCACCGGCGTCCCAGGCGCCCTACGCGCCGTAGCGCTAAACCCGCCACCATCATACTCGTACCGCAACCTCGCAATGTCCGACAACGCCGATAGGATCGTATCGTGCAGGCTGAACATCAGATCCACGCTCCCATCCGAACGCGTGGGATCGTTGGCATCCGTATCACTGGCGTAGGTCGAGAGCGCAAGTTGCAGATGCGGTCGCGTACCGCACGCGATCGCCGTACACACATCTGACCATACATAGATTCGGAATCCAAGGTGTTCGTGCGAATCCAACTTGGACAGATCCACAGGCGGGAACGATCCCAACAGCGTCTCGATGATGCTACGCATCCTGGCCGCTTCCTCGTAGTAACTCTCGATGCCTTCCTCGGCAAACGCATAGATGGCAATGTTCATCGACGCCAGCAGCACCGGATTGACCCGCGTGAGCTCCTGCAGAAACCCCTTCTCTGTGAAGCTGACACCCAGCGCACGCACCGGCTTGGATTGGTAGTCGGACACCGCCTGTTCGAGCGATCGTAGAGCCAGCTGTTTGAGTGTCTGTGCTTGCCCCACCAGAAGATCGTCGAGGGTCGCATGGGTTGACGAAGCGCGCCGGAGCCTCTCTGCGTTGGCGGGCGAGAGCGCTGTGGTATTGACAGCTGCGTGAGGCTCCGAAGCGAGACTGCCGCTCGGAGAAGCGGACCAGATCGTGTCAGGCGTCGAGGGGAATGGGAAGCTGAGGTTCGCCTTGACGCAGTCAGAGATGGATGTGCGATCGGCTCGCAACGTGTTGGCCCACTGGTGGATGGCAACGACATCTTTGGGCCAATTAAGCCGCGCTCCACCCACATAACCTGCTGTGACAGCCGCGATCGAGAGACGCAGCGGAGGATACTTGTCAACGCTATCCAGAAGGTAAGGAACCAGGTTGCGAAACAGTTCGGAAGCTTCCAGACCGCGTACATCGCAGCCCTGCGTCCAGCACGTGATGAGGGTACTGTAGTAACCGATGAGACTCTCCATGACGATTCTGCTTTTGGCATGGGCTTGGTGCGAAGCCCAAGTGTCGGTCTGCGGTGCTGGTGAGTGTTGACGAGATCCCATGGGTGTTGATAGGCTCGGCATGGGCTGGACTTGGACGAGATCCTGGTTGAGAGCGGCGAGCTGTTGTGCGTCCGGCTGCATGAGACGGTTCGCGACGGCACTGCATGATGCGCACAGATGGTGGCCCGAGAAGAGGCAGTCTCCGACGATCTCGCACGGCACAACCGGTTCTTGCAGTGCGAAAGAAGCCGACTCATGCGAGGCGCTCGGTGTAGGCGGTTGAAACCCATTGTGTGGTTGGGTCCGATCGGGGCGCTGTTTCGGAGGCGACGGAGGCGGTAACATGGATGCAAACGACATGGACTGCGGCGTTGATGGGTTGGCTTGACTCTTGCTGGAACTGGCGTGTGAATTGGTCGACATCATCTGCCATCCAGCTGAACTTGTGGCGAGTCCAGCAAATTCGGCGAGGCTGTTGGCCATGGCGAGGCTCTCCTGATCGATTGCGCCTTGTGTCGCTGCATTCGAATGTGGGCTGTTGTTTGGTTTCAGCCCAACCGAAGTGAATGAAGACTGACCCAACGCGATGGACTGGGCGTCGGCGAACCCACTTCCATCATGGCCAGCATCCGCTTCCGTCTTGACTCGCTTCGGCTGGGCAGACTCGGCACCAGGGGAACTCTTTGCACGCTTGTTCTTGGGCCCCGACGCTGCTCCCGGTTCAAACACCACCGGCGGCCTTCGGAAGCCTTCGCACTGGTAGCCTGCATTTCGACATCTCCAGCATCCACCGGTCTCTTCGCACAGCGTTTCGTCGCACTTTTTCTTGCGTTTTCGACAAGTCAAGCAGCCAGAGCGAGACCTTTTGCCTGCGAGTGGTGCAGGTGGTGCGGTGGCGGTGTTGGAGGATGCTTGCGGAGATCCAGGTTGACGACGACCCTTTTCGGTTGCGTTGTTGGATGCAGATGCAGATGCAGATGCAGATGTAGACGTTGGGGAAGATGGCGTGTGTGGATGCGAAGGCGAGACGCCGTCGATGGAAGTGGACGTGGAAACGGCTCCTCGGGAGTTCACTGGAGAGGTGGCGGATGTAGCAGGTCTGTTACCATCTGCGGATGGACTTGTCGCATTGGAGTGCACCATGACAGCAGGTGGCTGGGCTGAGTCAGAGGTGACGATGGATATCTATTGGTTGAGGGTTGTAACAAGTGAGGATCAGGATAGTGGACAAGTCACGCCATGGCTCTTGTGACATCGGCTCGACACGATCGATGACGGAGAGGTCTGAGAGTTGTTACAATCCAAGGCTGAGTCGTGTATCGCAACAGTATGTCTGGTTTGGTTATGGTTCGGGATGTATGCGACGGTCGAGGATTGCAAAGGGATGACCGTTGTCGGAAGATCTGCAGACTGCTGTCAAACGATGCAGTCTCTTGGGCGCGATGCAGACTGCTGCAGCTGGAATGAGCGCGGAATGGCTGTGCCGAGCAGATGAGGAGTGGTGAGTCGAACGTCGATTTGCTAGATGCGAATTGCAGGTTGGCAAGTTGCTAATCAGCACACTTGGTTGGTTGGTTGGTTGGTTCGTTCGTTCGTTCGTTTATGGATCAAATGCTGAGTCGGCTGAACGGCAAAGACGGAGGTGTGTGATGTCCCAAAATTGAATCGGGTCGGAATCGCCCTAGCAGTTTCGATGTGAGCCAGTAGGGGTTGCTGGATGAGCAGCTTTCGAGGTGGAATGCAGTGGGAGCGTCGAGTTCGGATTGGGGCGACGAATGAATGCGCTTGAGAGGTAAAGTGTGAGTTGTGGAGACGCAAAACTCAAAAGATGGAGGGAGGCTAAACGAGCGCTCTCGTCGTCGGTCGGACTGATCCGAATTCCCAATGCAAAGGGTCTTGTGATTGAGCGGGTACTGTAACCTTTCACTTGGCAATATGACCAACGCGAACTGTGCTCATGCCGCCTTCCTATCCTTGACATCCCGACGCTTTCTCACGCAGGTGGCACATGAACCTCTTGCATCACATTTCGGTGGATGAAACGCAGTTGATTAGGCTCAGCGTGGCTACTACCTAAAGAGGATTCCCGCGGATATCGGCGTCTCCGCTGTGCCGGTTGGACTCCCATTCTGTGATCTTCAAATGGCAGCAAGGATTGGCAACCGGTAAGCGACGGACAAAGCGTCCTTCCAATCAACACTCTACGCAAGCACGACACACGGTCTACCGATTCATAAAGATAGCGGATGGATACCAAACAAGCACGAATGCAACACACACACACACACACACACACACACACACAGTCGACCGCGCGATTGAGCAGTTCAACGTTGAGGTTTCAGGGTCGTTGTGCAGCGCTGTGGCCCTTGAACTCTTTGGCTGTCGAGCGTCCCTGCCAGTCTACGGTATCTTCTGATTCGAAGGGGTTCCAGTGCGGTTGGCGCGGTTGGCGCGGCTAGCGCGGCGATTTTTTTCCTGCCCCACACGGACCACTTTGCGCTGAAAGAATAGGCCTCCAGCGGCAAACAAGGAAGGCAACCTATGGGTCCTACGACTAGACAGTACCGCACTACTGTGCAAAGCTGAGATTGACCCGCACAAGCTCCAACACCGCAGCCCATTATCTGTCTGCATCTACCGCCGGCGTAGCGTATCGGTGAGGGCCAAAATGTGTGGCAACTAGGATAGCCGGACTGCGATAACTAATTGATCGAGTGCGAACGACCCGCTGGAAGAGCTCGTGGACCCCATAAATACTGATTCGGCGTCTCCCCCCATCATCTTCTACACGCTCCACCTTGATCAGCCTCAACATCACCCCATCCAAACACATCAAAATGGCGATCTCTGAAACCCTCAAGATCGCTTCGCCTTCGGGCAAGACGATCTCTGTCCCCACCGGTCTGTTCATCAACAACGAATTTGTTCCCGCCATCGATGGTGGTGAGCTCGAGACCATCAACCCTGCTACTGGCAAGTCGCTCGGCAGTGTCTCTGCCGCTTCCGAAAAGGATGTAGACCGTGCTGTCCAAGCTGCGCGAGAGGCCTTCAACACCACGTGGGGTCGCAACAGCTCGCCCGGACAGCGTGCTGCGATCCTCTTCAAGATCGCCGACCTCATGGAGCAACACGCCGAAGAGCTGAGTGAGATCGAATCGCTCGACAACGGAAAGCCGCGATGGATCGCCGAGACCATGGATATCGCCGACACTGCTGGCTGCTTCCGTTACTACGGTGGCATTGCCGACAAGATCGAGGGCAAGACGATCGAGCAGAAGGAAGGTGAGAAGATCGCATTCACTCGCGTCGAGCCGCTTGGTGTTTGCGGACAGATCATTCCATGGAACTATCCGATCGGTATGCTGGGATGGAAAGTGGCGCCGGCGCTTGCGGCAGGTAACTGCATCGTGCTCAAGCCGGCTGAACAGACTCCTCTGAGTGCGTTGCGCATTGCTCAGTTTGCCGCCGAGGCTGGTCTGCCCGCCGGCGTGTTGAACGTCGTCAACGGTCTCGGCCCCATCGTGGGTGACGCCATCACGGGCCATATGGACATTGACAAAGTCGCCTTCACCGGCTCCACCGCCATCGGCAAGCGCGTCATGGAACGAGCCGCCCGATCCAACCTCAAGAAGGTCACACTCGAGCTTGGGGGCAAGTCGCCCGTCGTTGTCTTCGATGACGCCGACCTCGAGCAAGCCGTCAACTGGGCCGCCCTTGGCATCCTGTTCAACCAAGGTCAGGACTGCACTGCGGGCTCGCGTCTGTTCGTGCAAGAAAGCGTCTACGACAAGTTCGTGCCCAAACTGGTGGAAGCATTCCGAAAGCACCAAATCGGCGACCCGTTCTCGTCCCAGACGTTCCAAGGCCCCCAGATCACCGAGCGTCACCAGCAGCGCATCCTCGACTACATCGAGTCCGGCAAGCAGCAGGGTGCCAAGGTGGAGATCGGAGGAGGCAAGTGGACCGAAGGCGCCGGCGACTTTGCCAAGGGCTACTATGTGCAGCCCACCATCTTTTCCGGATGCAAGAAGGGGATGAAGATCGTGGACGAGGAGATCTTTGGTCCCGTGCTGGCGGTGGCGAGTTTCAAGGATGAGGCCGAAGCGATCAAGTTGGCCAACGATACGTCGTACGGATTGGGCGCTGGGGTTTTCTCGCAGAACGCATCCAGGTGCATGCGCGTGTCCGGTGCCATCCAGGCAGGTACCGTTTGGGTGAACAACTATGTCGTCGTCAGCAACGCCGTGCCCTTTGGCGGATTTAAAGCGTCCGGTATCGGAAGGGAGTTGGGCGTGGATGCTATCAAGGAATACACCCAGATCAAGTCGATACATTGGAACTACGGCGAGTCGCTCGACTGGCCCATCACTGGATGACCACCTTCCCTCGGCAGAAGGATAGCACATGTAGTCTTGACAGAACAGATACTTTGGCAACTCATCGCATCCATGCGAGTGACAGCATTCAAAATTTCAGTTGTGAGTTCGTGCGCAAGAGTTACAGTCTTGACCAATCGATCATACCCTGCTCGCCGTACCTAGATTTCAACCACTCGTTCGCCTTCTTAAAGTGGCCATTTCCTAGGAACCCTCTATGAGCCGATAAAGGAGACGGATGGGGACTCTTGAGGATCAACACGTTGGGGCTTTTCTCCGTCACGCCTGCCTCTGTGAGCGTCTTTGCCGCTGGTGCACCCCAAACCAGAAAAACCACACCTTTGCACTCCACTTTCGCCTCCTTCCCTGAATCGGACTCCTTCCTTCCATCGCCCACTGCCTTTGCACTTGTTGCTACCACCGGCTTGCCCTGCGCCTTTGCGAACATGGTCGCGATCTTGGAACTCGCCACCGCACTTGCATCCGGCCTACTCGCGGCAGCCTCATCCGCAATCTTCCTGAGCACCACCTTGGTCAACCCCTCCCACCCTTTACCATGGTGACTCGCCGCGGCACCGGCGGACACGGTCAAACACGCATTGAGCATCAACACCCCCTGCTGCGCCCATCCATCCAAACACCCATGCGTCGGCGCCTTGAATCCGCCCGGATACTCGGTAGCCAACTCCTTGTAGATGTTCCGTAGCGATGGCGGGATGGCGACACCGTGGTTGACCGAGAACGACAGACCACACGCTTGGTTGGCGCCGTGGTAGGGGTCCTGGCCGACCACGACGACGCGCACGTGGCGTGGGGAGGGGACGAGACGCGACCACGAGTAGATGAGTGCGGGTGGCGGATAGGTTTTCTTTCCCGCGCGATCTTCTGCCGCGAGGAAGGTTTTGAGGGTGCAAGAGAAGTAGGGCTTTTGCATTTCGGGGAGGAGGAGTTGGTACCAGGCGGGGGACATGGTTTGACGTTCCAGCCAGAGTGGCTCAGCCAATGGGTCGGTGGGAGGGTCGAGTTTGGGCACGGGTGGGGTAGAAGGCGAAGGGATGGAGGAGGACTGTGAGAGCTTCATAGGAGACGCTTTGGAGGAGGAAAAGAGAGTGGCTTGTCTCAAAGAGGAGCGAGGCGTGGAAGTGGCCGATGTCGCTGCTCTGGGTTCGGTGGTGGGAGTGGATGTGGATGACGAGGAGGTTGGCGCGGCATCTCCGGGCTGTGATGAAGACGGTGTGGTTGAGGAGGATGTCTGTGTAGGGATGGCAGCCTCGATCTCTTCTGCTGCAGCCACGAGAGCTTGATCGTCGAACTCTTGATCCGAGTTGTCGAATTCATCTTGTTTGGCGGCAGCGTGCTTCCTTTGCCGTTTGACAGCGCTTTCCTGCACTGTATCGGAACTTCCTGCAGAGAGGGTGTTGGCGTCTCGCTTTGCAAGCGTTGTTCGAGCCGTCATGGTGACGAAAGCCAATCGTTGCGGACGTCCGAGCCTTGAGGTATGTCGACCGAGCGAGGCGCGAAACGAGCGCGTGATCGTTGCGAAAGGTATGGTGTCGGTAGATGACGGTATCTCCGTGAGTGTGTGAATGGTCCGTCGGAAGTTCCGGATCGTTGGCTTGCAGCTGGTCGGACGAAGGATGAATATAAAGTGGAAACAAGTGAAGAAGAAGACGAGGTCGGCTCAGCACCTTTTCATCAGCGCCAATGCTTTCTTCGGCACCTCCACACAGCAAGAAGAAACAAAGGCGCCCACGACACGCTCAGAGTCGCGACTCTGCTTAGCCGCGGATACTGTAACTCAGACCAACACCGCCAAAACGATGCACTCTCCAACTGTGCACTGTGCACTGTGCGCATTCGATTCGATTCGATTTGCCGGCCAACTCTAATTTCGTGTCCAGCTTTTCCGTGACTTTTTCTAACCTTCATCGTCACATGTCTTGCTTCTTGACCATCACCGACCGCATTCGCTTACCTCCTTTATAAGCATGACACTCACGAGCTCAAACGACGTGCCCGAGGGAGCGCAGTTCCTCATCTTCTTCAGTTCCGGTACCCCTCCCTGGTGCCCCGACTGCGTGGATGCGCAGCCAGCCGTGCAAAAAGTGTTCGGTGGCAGTGACGCCGATGCGCACATCGTGTTGGTCGGAGACAAGCCAGAGTAAGTGGTCTACATCCAGCAACGCATTAAACAGCCTCGCTGACCACATTGCGTACACCGATGGAAAATAGATGGAAGACGCCAGAGAACCAATTCCGAAAGCAGTATGCGATCAAGTGCATCCCCACCATCACCAAGGTCGTCAATGTGAGTATCACTTCTCAGCAGGCTTGCAGCTGTGCCTTTTCCATCTTGCTGATGATTGGTTTTCGTGCTTCTTGGTCGGAACAGGGTAAAGAGGTAGCTCGACTCGAGGACAGCGAGTGCAAGGATGCCGCCACCGTCGCCGCTTTCGTCCAGGCATGATCATCATCAACTCATCGAACCCAACTTCCACAAGTCCAACTTGGTGCGCAATTCAAAGATTACAATTCGGAAACGCAAGCTGGATGGACTAGACACGACTATGGACACTATATACGAAAGGAGGAGAACTAGGGATGCAACTACTTGAAGAAGCTTCCGAATCCACCGCTGGAACCGTGATGGTGATGGTTATGATGACCACCCTGAGGAGGGCCGTACGAGTTGCCACCGTAACCTCCATTCTGGTTGTTTTGGTGCTTGTGATCTTCATACTTTTCAAACACTTTCTTGCCGACCTGTGCCAAGATCGCACCGCTTGCCATGGAACCGAACGTACCCATGTGATGCCCCGTCATTTTGTTTCCGGCCCAACCAGCGGCTGCACCGGCGGCCATGGTGCCGAGTCCTCGCTCGCCCTCGACGGGGTTGCCGTTCTGATCGTATTGCTGCTGCTGGGGAGAATTCGGTGCTTGCGAGGGAGAGTTGTAGGAGGGTGTATGTGCGGGTGCACCGTAATTTGAAGACGAGTTGTAGGATTGCGAGGGTCCGCCAGGGTAGGATGATTGTGCGTTGTAGCCGCCGGATTGAGAGGCAAGCGGGTCACCAGGGTATGAGGATTGAGGACCGCCCGGGTAGGAGGATTGAGGACCACCAGGGTAGGAGGATTGAGGACCACCGGGGTAGGAGGATTGGGGGCCGCCCGGGTATGAGGACTGTTCGGGATAGTACGACATTGCTTGCGGTCTAGACGTGTTGCAGGATGTGTGAGGTGATGGTAGTTGCAATGATGGGACAGAATGGACGATGAAAAAAAGTGGTGTTGTGGTGGGAGGCTTCTTAAATGAGCAAAATGGGTGGCGAGGTGGAGGCGGGCGCCGGCTATACGATGCAGCCCAGGAGAAATGAAAGGCGGGGCTCATTCCCCCACGCAAGTGAGACCTGTCAGGCTGTTGATTGACCCTGTCTACAGTCGATTGGCAACGTCGATTGTTGACAGCACATAGACGCATGTCAAGGCTCTTTCCTGTGCGGCACCTGACAAGATCGATTGAATCACTTCCGCACACACCCGGCCATGCGCTCCAACTGACAGGCGGTGCTGTGGTGCCAGTCTCCGAGCAAAGTGCCGACCTGGAATCCGAACAACTCATCAGCACGGCCGTGCACTGCATCTGGACCCTTGACCCTTTTGATCCGAGTCCAGTCTAGCTTCTTCGGTTTGCGGCTTCCTACTTCTTTTCTTTCGTTCCTTTGTTTTTCCCCCGTTCGACACAGCCGAGGACGCTATGTGCATTGCAAGTACCATCTCACCCACGCAGACCCTTGGCAGGACGAGATGCAGTAGGGGCGGTGCTCGGACGGGACAGTGAAACGAGTGGCGAACAACAACCGAGCCGGCTGTGTGTGCGCCACTCACGCCAAAATAAGGCCCTCCGAAAGAAAATTCGCCGGGGCAGTGCTTTTATTTAGCTGCAGCCAAGCCGCATCGATGACGACGATATGATGTCTTTTACCCTGTGTGTGCCTTTCAGCTCTCACGCTCTGCAGTGTCATGGAAATCTTATGCCCGAAGCCCAGGCAATAATAACATCGACGTAACATGGTTTTTGAAAAAAGGCATCAGATGGCAGCTGCACCACATTGCCTACAGTAGTACTGTTCTGGATCTCCAACCTTGTGCTTTCCTTTCGCATGTTGCCCAGTTGCGTCTACAGTTTCTGCCTTTGCCTCGAGAACAACACACATTTGGCCTGCATGAACACACTCATGTCCTTGCTTTGCGCCATTCTCCTCGCCATATGGGTCACTCTGCACAGCCCATCAGCTTGCGTCTCCGGCTCACATGCTCTGTATACGGAAGTGTTTCGATCCCTTGGTTCGGTTCCATATCGGTTTGCTCCTGGAGGTCTAGCGTGGAGGCCAAGGCTTACATCGCAAAAGGTGGTGACAAAATCTGCCTTTACCTTGCAGCTGCGACGCGCTAACCGACACTTGCCACATTTTCTACTGTAATTGCACTGGACTGTTAAAGCTTTCCTAATTCGACTCTCGATAGGCTCAGCGTCGACTAACATCATCTCGACCACGGCAGCCGGCGTGACGAGCCTCAATCTTGGTTGCATCGATTGCAACTGTACGAAGCTCGTCTTTAGCCCAAGCCACCCTTTACAAGCTTCTTAAAGCAGATGAGCATACAGTGTCAGCAAGTATGAGTCAAGCTGGCAATCCAGCCAAATGGGGTGGCACCCGGTCGCGGCGGTTGTCATGAACATCCGAGAGTGGGGGACCACTGAATTCCTAAACTGCGATCTCCTTTCCCCACTCACCCCCCATTTCCCTTTCCTCTTCCAACTTCGACCGACGACCAGCTCATCTCATTTGCCCCCCCCCCTTCCTTTTCCTCCGTTGATGGTGGCGACATGCAGAACGACGCTTGGGCAGATGAAGTCATCAAACCTCGACGTAATTCAGGATGTGTCACGCCGTGACGCACAAAGGTGTCCTTGACAACCAATCCAACGCCACTCTCACGTATCGAAGCAGCTGTCTTTGTCTGCCGAACGCAAAACGCCAGGTTTCCTTTGCCAAGCCTCGATTCGGCACGCACCTCATTTGGCCAAATGGCCGCCCTCCTTGGTAGCCCCAACCCGCACACTTTGGAACAAATCGATCCAGGTTGCGTCTAAACCACAGCGTCTGTTCAGCTGGTCTTGACGCTGTCGAAGCGCTTTCACCATCCTTCTAAAGCCCAGGCGGCTGCTTTCGCCTTTCCCACCTTGGCCCCTTGTCATTCTGAAACCGTCGGCAGGTCCGACCTCCGAAGTGCAGCATGAGATCGCCGACGATGCAGGTGCGATTGTTGGTGTGCCTACACATGTTCAGCGCCATGTGTCTGTATTCTGGCTCGGTCTTGAACCTAGTCACCCACCCACTCAATGTGCGCAATGCGACGATCTCGACCATCCTATTCTGCCTCGCCAGCTCGATCTTGATCCAAGAGCTCGCCAATCTCTCCTGCAACCAACCAACGCGCAAGACGACGACGACGTTTCTCGACTCGTACGCCGGACGCGCCATCTGTTTCCTGCTCGCAGCTGCCATGGTTTTCGATCGACTTCTGGGTCTTCCATGCAATACCGAGACCACCCTTGCGCCGTTGGCAGCATCGTCTACTAGGATGACGATCGCGTCGGGCCGAAGCGACGCTCACAATGCCACCACGAGCTCGTTGACTGATCGAGAAGCACGAGTGTTCGGGACTGCGTTCTACCTATTCACCTCGCTCGCCCCCGTCTGCGTGCGAATGACGGCGGTACCGCACCAGGACATCGACAGCATCGCGTGGGTGTCGGTGTCGGTGAACGCCGCAAGTCGCTCGCTCGTCCTCGCCACCTCCTCCTCGCTCGCATCGATGGCGCTCGTCTACCTTGTGCTCTCCATCCTGTACAAAGCGGGCAAGCTGCGCTTATCGCCAAGCATGGAAGCGGACGAGCAAGTGGATGGGTTTCGAAATTCGCACGATCTCGAGGCGGCCAGCTCGACTACGCTGCACGAAGCGGTCAAGGAGCGAGACGTCTTGCCGTCCGTGTACGCTCTGCAGCCGTATGTCGAGGATCGCGCGAGGTCCGTGGATCTTTTCCAAGAGAATGCGCTCGAGATCGCGCAAGAGATCCAAAGCGAGCGCGTCGTCAGTCCACTATCGGAAGCGGTGGGTGGCAAGACGCCCAGTCTCGCTTCGGTTCACCAGCTGTGTAGGCCCAGCACAAACTTGGCGCTCGAGTGCCTGCTGACGCCAATGCGTGCGACGGTAAGCACGCCAGAACCGGCCCGACGCGATCAGACCTCGCTCGAGCTAGCTCAACCCAGCGGGTCGCATTGCTCAGTGGGGACCGGTGCGGGTGCGGGTGCGGGAGGGTCTCGATACGGGTATGGGTATGATTACGGGTACAATCGAACGGTTGATTTTGCGTCCGGTTGCATTATGCATTATCCGTTGTTTCCGCAGAAGAGGAGGAGGAGGCCAATGTCTCCGCTGGCGAGGTTTGCGACGCTTTCGCCGCCGGATTTTGCCAGGTCGACAACATCCGGGTTGTCGGATTTGATGCCCAGGCGGAGGGGGAAGGCTCGCGCGAGGGATTCGGTCAAGTCGACTATTGCTGCGGGTCAGAAGCAGACGGTTGGGTCGAAACCAGACGTGGATCAAGATCATGACAGACGGGACGATACTCTGCCTATCAGCGAGGTGGATGACGTTGTGACGACGGCGAGTGTCGTAAGTATCAGCAACATTCAGACGGGACTTGCTTCCGCTAGCAAACTCGATGATTCGGTTCAGACACCAAGGGAGGATTCATCGCAGGGCGATGCCGCCAATCTCAATCTGGATCAACACCACCTGATTCCACCACATCGTGGGGGTAGGCCCGAATCGACCACCTCGGCGGCGCTCTCGATGCTCACGGCCAGTCGGCGCGGTAGCACTACGTCGACACACTCGATCCGCCAGCGTCGTGGGCTGTTGGCGCCACTCGAGCTGCCCCATCTGCACTCGCGCGTCGGGGCAACTAGTCTCGACGTCTCATGGCGGCCTAGTTCGCTGAGCTCGTGCGACGCGCACAGCTCGTGCAGCGCAGGTACGTTCGGAGATGCAGCAGCCACGCCAAACGAACCCGGCTCTTAAGTGACAGTAGTAGTCGTGCGCTCACTTGATTGTTATTGAAAAGAAGTGTTTCCACTTTACGTCGTTGTAGTGAGGGTGGGAGAGGGGGGGGGTTGAAATGAATCCGGTGTTATGTTTGATGGTGAATGCCGCAGGAGTCGGGAAATCTGACGTGAGCTAGAATTGCGACTGTGTGTTGTGGAGAACACTGTTGCGCACGGGGGAAATGTCATTGCCACTACCATACACTCACTCACGATCTACAAGACACCATGGACGATGTAGAGCAGCAGTTTGAAGTGCTTCCTCCCACCTCCACCTCAAATCCGATTGCTGGGGGGAGGAATGGCAAGGAAGCAACACGTTTGGGACCGATCCCGATGAGCATGCCTTCGATCCTGCGACCCAACGCAGGCACTTCTCAATCCAACCACCTCTCGTACCTCCTTAACCGTTCCACCGCCTCCTCCTCCTCCTCCTCCTTCTCGTATCCGCCCGCATCTACTCGGAGTCAACCTCGTTCAGGTGGGAACACCCGCGAAGTGGGACGGCGCAAACAACGACGATCCGAAAACGCGCGTCTGCTTTCCAACCCCCATGCAGTGCGTCCAACGATCAAAGACTACCGGCTGCACTCAAACGAGATCCGCTCCACCTTCCCCACCACCACCACCACCTCCTCCTCCTCCTTCACCGGGGGTGGGAAGAAGACGACCAGTATCCCTGTGCCGGATAGTAGTCGTGTGGGGTATTCTTCGCCGGCGTACGATGCGGAGTCGGCGAATGCGGGGCAGTTTGGGAAGAGTCTCAAAGACGCACAACGTGTGCTTAAGCGGCTGGAAGTGGGTGCGATCAGCGACGAGATGATCCGTGCGGGCAAGGCTGGCGATTTGGAACGCTTCATCTGGTTAGTCGATCGCGAACTTCGCACCTGGTCCACCGACGATATCCACGTCTTCCCCGCCTCCCACCAAGCCGCCGCCGCTGCCGATCGAAAGACGGGGAAAGTGCTGCTCGATGAGGAATTCAACTTTACCGAGGCGGGAAGTGGTGTGCATCTGGATACGTTGCGGGTGGGCGAGGGGGGCCAATTGATCGAGTTCCAGAGGAGTCCGAATGCGTTGGTGTGGTTGGTGCATGATGCGTTTTTGCGCTTGGTAGTGCATTGTCTGGCGAGGGTGTACAGATGTCCTTCGTTTTCCAAGGATGATGCGTCGCGACCGGGGTTGCGGTTTACTTGGGTGCTTAATAAGAATCCGATGGCGCGCAGAGAGAGGCGCGGGAGGAGGGTGTCGGTTTCCAGCTCGACCATGTCCATCGTAGGGGTCGAGCGTGGGGTGGCAAGGGTGGGCTGGTTGGAAACGCCGCCGACGACGGATTTCGACTCGCATACCGAGACAGAGAGCGATCTGGAGACCGAAACCGACACAGACGCGGACAGTCTAGCCGCAAGTATGGTCATCGTCCCTCCGATCGGGACGAGAGAAGGGGAAGACGAGAGGGAGGAGGGGGAGGAGGGGGAGTTGGCTGATGCCGAAGAGCTGGCGGACACGGATGAGGAGGAGGCAGAGATTCTTAGAAGGGTGAGGAGGTGGGCGATTGATAGTCATCGTCAACGTAAGGCGGAGGAAGGGGCGACGCAGTCTAGTAGAGGAAGGGAGACGGGACAGACCAAGACGCAGGATCCCGATGCGACTCTGACGACCACCTCGATTGCAGAGGAAGACGACGAGCTAGACGAAGAAGAGGAGGAGGAAGAAGAGGAAGGAGGTGCTCGGTCCTACAACAGCGATGCGTAGCTCCCCGCCCGTCATCCTTGTTCAGTTGAAATGCAACCCTTTTGCCGCCTCACGTGGTTGATGTGTGTACCTCGAAACGGTGAGTAAGGATGTTTGATGATGTTCTGGGTGTTAATACAAGTTTGAAACTAAACAGGCGATGAAGCTGAGATGGAGTAAGTCCATGTGTGTGTGTGTGTGTGTGTGTGTGAGAGAGAGAGAGAGAGAGGATTACTTCTTCTTAGCTTGCTTGAGCCTGATCATCTCACCGTCGACAAAGATGCCTTTACCCTTGTATGGTTCAGGTTTTCTCCACGCCCTGATTGAGGCTGCGAATGAACCGAGCTGTTCCTTATTCGCGCCCGAAAGCACGATATGAGTGGGTTGGAGGACCTGGACACTGATGCCATACGGTACGGGGACCAAGATTGGATGCGAATAACCCAGACGAAGATGCAACCTCTGAAGGGGCCCAGCGTTGAGTGCAGCCTCCTTTAATTTGATTTCCCTGTCGATCTCTGCGAGCTTGGCTTCCCTGGTCATGAAGAACGACCTGGTTTCGAGAGCAAGGTCGATCTTGGTCTTTCGTGGCAGCGGGTCGTTTTCCAGCGAGGCACGGTAACCGACACCGACGAGTTTGATCGAGACCGTGTGGCCTTCGGTGACGCCTACAACGGCGTTGTGGAGGAGGGTGCGCGTGAGACCCCAAGTGCCGCGTGAGCTTTTATGCAGGTTACTTTTGAGCGAGAGGGTGATGACTGAAGGGTTATCTTGTCCGCGGTTGAGCTGGATGCAGTCGTGGAGGGGGAGAACGACTTGGCCTTTGGGACCGTTGACTAGGATGGTTTTAGCCTTGCGGACCTTTTGCGATAGCGGTTTGCACGGGTTTGGGTGCGGTGGGAAGGGAAGGATCTCGAGCGATGTTTGTGGTGGAAGTTCGAGAGGTTCAGAGCCGACGTGCGAGTGTCGAACGGTCAACAGCGAGGTGGAGGCCAGTGCTGAACGAGGAAGGACAGTGCGAGAGGTGGAGGAAAGTAGCAGGCCCGAGAATGACCTGGCGAGGGACGAGGTCGATGCGAAGGCGGACGGTGCCAACATGGTGTTATGCGCAAGTGGCAGCGAAAGCAGCGAAATGATGGTGATGGTGATGGTGATGGTGATGGTGATGATGATGATGATGCGATCGATAGGTGGAGACCCTCATTTCTCCTATATCTTCTCGTTCGTCCCTCTTTCGCACTTTTGCCTCTCTGCCTTTCTTTGTCGCCCGCCCGCCCGATCCAAACCGTACTTTGGGGATCGCTCGATCGCATGCCGATCTTGTTCACAGGCCCGATTGTCTGACTAGATGTGTTAGACCGATTCGAATGTTTGCCAGAATCTTCTCGTCTTGAAACTCGGAGCCGTAAAAGTATAGTTTCAAAAAAGCTCTCACGTGACTCAAACCCCTCCCTCTCGAAGCTGGGCATTTTGTCAGTCTCGCATTCTGCGGTCGAAATTCTCAATCGGACGGGCATAGGCAGCAAAGCAGCAGTCCTACTCAACAGCAGCCGTGGCAATTAAACCCAATTCACTTTGACTGTGACTGCAACCGCCAATTTGGAAATTCTCATCAGTCAGGTTGGAGCGACAGTGTGCCAACCGTTTCGAGCCTCTCAAACCTCGTCGTCGCCATCCACAAGTGCTTCTCACCACCACCCATTCTCCACCTAATACACTATTCATCAAGGTTGGTATCCCTCGACTCTTTTCTGCAACACAAGTAACAGCAGGTACAGCAGCATGCATCCGACCTACTGGACATTACAGCCACACACACACACACACACACACATCGAAACTCAACTATTCAGCTAGCAGTTCACCCGAAGCGCAAGTGTAAAGTGATGACAACAAATCGGAGGACGACGACGGATATTCTGGACGACAAAGGGCTCGTACAGCATTGCCAGAGCCAAGCATAGGATGCTTGTAAGACATTGACATTGTGGTGATTCGGGGCGGTGGATCCATTACAGCAAGTTTTGCATCCGGATTAGGCAGTCAGGCAAAATATAGATGGATCATGATCACCTCATGCTGCATCAGTGATGGGCACCGCTCACGATCACGGATGACGTGGATTGTTGTTGATCGTCATGCTGCAAGCACATTCGTCAAGATGGGGTGGAGGGAAGCGTCGGCTCCAGCACATATAACACTATCAACTTGCTCGACCTTTTCAGCACTGAAAGCAACAAGTCAGCCGTAAAATATTGCGGTGCACTCTATAAAGGTGCTCTGTACTTGGTTGGCATTCTGTTCGAGCTAGCATCGCTTGGTCTGGTGTTGTAGGGCAGTCGGTGATTCGGGCGCAGATGGTGCAATCATTTTGATTGCTTCGGGGTCATCACGATTGTGATCTTGTCTTGCTCGTGGCGGGTTGGCGCGGATCGTGGTTCAACTTTGTGCACTTGCGTATGATCATGCCTCGTCTCGTTACAACGATACCTCGTTGTTGCGCTCTCCTGCTCAGATGCCGCATCCACAACCCTTGTCCCGCTGCCTCGCACTGCTCCAGCCCTGTCACCCTGGCAAAGCTTCCAATCCCCCTTCGACTGTCGTTTCGGTCCGCCCTTCGTAGACTTCTCAACTGTCTTGTCTTCAACCATTTTCCTCACCACCGACGACATGCCACCATTGACGATGCATGCTGCTTTTCCCTCGACTGCCTTTTGTTGTGCCACCTTTTTTGGGATATTGTGACTAACTCCTCATGCATCTATCTATCTCTCTCTCTCTCTCTTGCTCGCACACACAGATGGCTGAGCGTGTGACTCTGCGCAAGCGCAACCCTTACAACACCAAGTCGGCTCGCCGACAGGTGATCAAGACGCCTGGTGGACACCTTCGTTACCTTCACATCAAGAAGCGAGGCACTGTGCCCAAGTGCGGTGACTGCCACACCGACCTTTCCGGTATCAAGGCACACCGACCTCGCGAGTACGGTACCATCTCGAAGCGTCAGAAGACCGTGTCGCGTGCCTACGGTGGTTCGCGATGCTCCGGCTGTGTTCGTACCAGGATCATCCGCGCTTTCCTTGTCGAGGAGGCCAAGATCGTCAAGAACGTGCTCAAGGCTCAGGCTAAGGCCCAGAAGTAAACTCCTCCATTCGCATGGCTTGCATTTTGTGTGAACGAAACACACACACACACACACACACACACACACACATACTACACACTCCCAAAATTCTATATAGCATTCAAATCGCACACCTTGTCTCAATGTTGATTGCTCTTGTACCATTTCCATTCTTACCATGATGACGGATTGTGTGTTTGGGGTACAAGTGTGGTTGTGAAAACGTCAAGCAAGCAGAACGCAACCTCTGGGGATCGAGGTTAACTTGAGTTCGATTTGTGAGGGGAATCGGGAGAGTTGGATCGCCGATTGAGTGAGAATTGACAGCCACAAGATATTGACGCCATTATTTAAGTGCTCATTCATTTGCTCACTTTGCATTTCCTCTCTGCATAAAACACTCCAGAGTAGTAGTAGTGGTCGTATGGGTAGATTCGGCTGGGTCCTTACCACATTTAACCAATCAACCCACCGATCAAATGCGGGAGCGGGCTGGAATAAGAAAAGCAATCTAAGAAATAATGTGTGGATGACGATATCCAACCAAACAACTCGCTGCTTGTTGCAGAAAGCGCACAGTTTGACGCGGCTTGGTCGCGCATCCGAAACACTCCGAAGACGAAAATTACCCGGAAGACCCACCAACACCCACGCGTCTGGCTCGACGTCAGACTCTCCTCGCCGCCAAGCAAGGGAATCGTAACAAGTTCGTGTCAATCTCGCTACATTCCGCACCTGAAGGCTGCGAAGGAGCCACAGCGTACAACATACGCGCGAGAGGGAGTGAGTCGTATGACCACACATTCTTTGTCAAGCACAGATCGGAAGGGAGAAGAAGAGGAAAACAAAAAAGTAGCCGACTCCGATCCGAAACCTCGGCATCAAACGGCGCACCCTCCTGCTCACCCTCAACCTTCCCAGTCTTGCAAATGACTCGAATCCCTCGAGCCTGATCATGAGAATGATTCGCTCGCTCAGATCTTCTAGAGGACGGCCACCCTTGCAACAGGCCAGATCGAATCGAAACAAGTGCAATCCTGTCAGTTCCGCAAAACTCTATTTTCCAACGGGAATCAACAAAAAAAAAAAAAAAAAAAAAAAAAAAAGACAAATGACATGATGCAGGGTCTAAACAAGTCGGTTCGGTCAGGGTCGGTCAAAGTGGCGCGCTGCGAAATTTGTAACACCGCACTGCACTTACAGTATGCCGCCACTTGTTGGTTCTGACTTCATGCAGCTGGCTGGCTTGTGCTCCTCTTCCGACTCAGCGAGCAAGGCGGTCCGACCCTCACCGATCCTTGCACAGATTGCAAGGTATATCTACTCAACCACCCTCCTCCTCTTCCTCTCCCAGTGTACCAAGCTGACAACAACAGCACAACCCAACATACAAGCCATCGCTTACGACCACAACACCACCACTACCACGACCACCACCACCACCAACACTTCTACTCAACCTCACTCAAGCTTCACCGCATGATGGTGGGTGCACCTCTCATCTACGCTAGGCCGACGAGCATCACTATGCTGTCAGTCATGGCCAGAAGCCAGCCCATGGCTTTTGCAGGTTCATCTCGTTGGACTGCAGCCCCATCCCGCGGGTTTGCATCCAGCTCGTTGGCCGCGTCGCAGGTTTCGGCGCCAGCACGCAAACCCGTCCAAGCAAAGGACCGAGAGGGCTCTCCCGGTCTCAAACATCCCGACGGCTCCTACCTCCTCTTCCACCCCATCTACTCGGAGCACGACCTCGACTCGGTCAAAGTCGTCCATCGCCAAAGCAAGACCTTCGGCGACAAAGTGGCTAGAGCCATGTGCACCGCTGCACGAACCATCTTCGACCTCGCCACCCGCTACCCGGATCACAACGGAGTCAAGTTTCCCCCGCTCAAACAGGATGTGGAAAAGACCGTCGAACTCCCCTCGCATCTCGCCAAACAAATCGATAAGATGAACGAGCGCAAAGAGCACGGTTCTTCCGATACCGTCGTCAATCACACCAAAGCGGACTTGACCGAGCTCGAGGGCGCAATGACGCTGCAGGAAATGCGTCAGAAGGGACTCTGCTTTGGTCCCGACGGCTGGCTCAACCGAATCATCTTCCTCGAAACCGTCGCCGGTGTGCCAGGAATGGTGGCTGCCACGTGCCGCCACCTCCAGAGCCTGCGTCTCATGAAACGCGACAAGGGCTGGATCCATACCATGCTCGAAGACGCCGAGAACGAGCGTATGCATCTTCTGACCTTTATGGAACTTGCCAAGCCTGGTTGGATCGCACGCACCTTTGCACTGCTCGCACAAGGCGTGTTCTACAACTTCTTCTTCATTTTCTACCTCATGGCGCCGCGCGTTGCCCACCGCTTCGTGGGTGTGCTCGAGGAAGAGGCAGTCTTGACTTACTCGTTCATCCTCGAAGACCTCAAGCAGGGAAGATTGCCCGAGTGGGAGAATGTGCCAGCGCCCGAAATCGCAAAGCAGTACTGGCAGCTGGGAGATGAAGCCATGCTGGTCGACGTCATCAGGGCTGTCAGGGCGGACGAAGCAACCCACCGTCACATCAACCATACCTTTGCCTCGCTCGAGGCCACCGACCCAAACCCATTCGCATTGAGGGAGCCACCAGCAAAGATGCGCGCAGAGACCTATGGATTGGAGCGAGACGAGGCGCTCGAATGGGCCAAAGGAAAGGATTTCAAGGATGGACAGAGTGCCGCTTCGGCTGCTGAAAAGACCGCCTAAGCCAGGCGCTATGGATACGTTTGGATACCCTGTATATTAGACTCGTCATTGCCACCACTGTTCTTCGTATCCTAGCGTGGTTGTGTGATTCTGTGGCCGATCCAGTGTCGTGAACTCAAGGAAGGATCGGCTGAGGCCGAGTTCGATCGTCTCCTTCGAAAGTCACAGTGATGAAGATGTAGATCGGTGAAATCATCGGCTGCGACATGTCATCGGCAAGGTATGCAGCAATAGCGTTGGCGCAAGGAGAAGATAACTGGCCGGTTCGATTTGTACCGAGCGACCGGATCCGAACCTAGGAGCATGTGGGTTGATGCTTGACGAGTTTATCTGCATCGAGGTGGGCTGCGGTGGTAACTTGAGCAAACAATTTTCGCTCCGATGCGCGACGGAGATTGATCAGCGATCTGACAAGTGACCCACCCGGTTGTGTGGATAGGGTCCTATTTTAGCGTTAAACGTCGAGGTTATCTTCCGAAAAGTTGGACCCCGCATTCGGGTGTTGTCGACCGACAACATGGAGTCGGCACTGGAGGAGGAATGCGTCCATCACAGCGGTCTCGTTACGCTGAGCTTGTCTGGTTCTTCCGTAAGGAATTAGCTCGAGGTTTGCGGTTGGCAGCAAACAGAATCTCTCTGCATGACATGGCGCGGAATAGGGTAAGACTCTTGCTCACTTCCACACGAGACGCTCTTCAAGATTAGCCTTCAGCAAGATGTTGGAAGAACGTCTCGTCTCACAAGCGTTGACCATCGCCAAAAGACAGGGAGAGAAGGGATCGAAGGCGCAGCAACGTCACGTCGTCTCTGACCACAAGACATCGCCCAGATGCGCTCCATTCCAGCAGGTGTCACCTGGCTGATCCTGACAGCGACCGTCAGATTGGTGGATTAGGGTTTCCCGATCGTATGCTCAACTTGCCACTGCGTACCGAAAGTTTTGAGTGGCTTCAAGCAAGGAGTGATCCGGTCGACAATCTCTTCTGATCCTAGTTTGGTGCCTTCCAGAACACAGGACAGGTATCGAGCTTTCAAAAACGTCTACGGTTGACGATGCCTCTGCACCAAACTCGAGCATGATACCTGGCGGAATCCAAAGCAAAGCGCACGGCGAGCGAGATCGAGACAAGCAAACGCAATCCAGCAGAGCCTACCGTGCCAAGTTACCCGCTTGTCCATGTGAACGGAATGTCGCCAATATGCCACAGAGGCAAGAGAACCAACGAAAATCTGGCATACTTTTCGGCATCAAACTGTCTGTATGCCCGCTGTCCGTTGGCCAGAATCCCCCCAACGATCTCATTGCATCTGGCTTCCCACGCTGGACTGCATGTAGCTGCCCCTTAAAGCTAGCTAGATTTGGGAACCACTTGGTCATCTGTCACTCATCTATCGATCGAGTCCTTTCCCCCCCCGGCGAACATTGGTCCGCGAGAAACTCCTTCCGGCCATTCTTTTCCCAGTCAACGTCTCAAGCCAGAGCCGGTGCAACTCTCCGTCCTTCTTCGGTGCCAACGTTGATCGTACCTAAGCGACGAAGCAAGCTCCAACAACGTCGTCCTTGGGAAAAACGGGTCGAGTGTACCCAAGAAGCCCGTAGTCGAGCCGCGCGAACCTTGAGCATTGTGTTGGCGTCGGTCAGGGTCATCGGTACAACACCTTCGGGTAACTTCCCCTCCAACACGGTCTGACCGTCGCATGCATGCGCAAGGAGGCCTTTGGCAAAGTATCGACGATCTCGAGGAAGACAGGGGGGGCTTGGAATTGATTGACCTCAAACGCCGCGCCTTTGCGTTCTGGCAGAAGCGTTTGAGGGTGGCGCAACTTTCTCGTTTCGACTCGACCCATTTTGTGGAGACCACACCGGTATCTCTTGTACACTCGGCTTGGAACCAACCGGTGTTTACGATTACTCCCGCCTATCCCCCGTTCAGTTCGTGGCTGGCGAGCAATAGCCGTAGCGCCACGCACATCTTCAACAGCCATCCTTGCAACCGGAGATAAGCAAAGTTTGAGAACGACTTGCTTCGCTTTAACCCAATCAATCAAGAAGGAGGAGAAGAAGAAGAAGAAGATCGCCATCACCAATCTCTTGCAACGAAGGCTCTGTCTTGACCAAAGGGACGCTCGCGGATAGACAAGGTTTTCTCCAAGTCGCGCTACAGCGATCGCGCACGAGCAGGCTTTCGAGCTTACGTCAGGATATAATTTCGCAGCAAGCCTCTCGGTTGATCTGACGTCGTTGGCCGTGCTCGGTTGGACCCTTGCGCAAAGTTGGTGTCTTTGTCTTTCCTCGCTTGGTGAGACCCAGCAGTTGCCGTACAGGTCTCGGGCCATCGAGTTCTAGTTTGGTGTGCAGCCGTCTCCAAACTGATTTGCAGCGACCGCATTCACCGGTCATTGTCGCTGGTGTTGCCGCGGGCTACGGACGTCTCTTTGGAGCTTGCTGCTCGTAAAATCAGAACAAGAACACTTTGCACCTCGAAATCGTCGTTGTGCTTTCGGAAGCATTGGCTGGCGACCAGTTCAGCTTTCCTCGCCACTCTGTTTGATCGTTGTCAGAGTTTATCTAGTTCGAAAGAGACAGACGTCCCACAGCCTTTGGATCCAGTACAGCACAGCAGACACGGAATTTCGGCACAGCCTCTCTGTCTTTGCTCTCTGTGTAGCCATCCGTCGCGTCGAAAAAAAAGAAACCCCCTCCCCGAAATCGTCAAAAAAAAAAAAAAAAAAAAAAAAAAGTTCCATTACAGCGCAGCACGCTGACCAGATCAGACTGGGGGTCTGTCTGGCTAAGCCGTTCACGTCCACAGAAGTATACCGATCTTCCTTGGTGCTCGGTAACGGAATCCTTTGGGCGCCTGTGCTGTGCTGCACTGTACGTCAGCGTAGCGTCGTATTCGCCTCTTCTCTCAGTTGTTCGCCAAAGCCCAGATCGAGGCTGCTCTCTTTCCTTCTCGGTCCCTCCGGCCAGCCTGGCAGGCGTGGAAATTGGCGCAAAGGGGTCCATTTCAACGAGCATCGGAACCTTTTCTTTTCGGCTGTCTTCCGACTCTTCTTTTGGCGCCAAAGGCTAGGAAAAGCAGAAAGCCAAAGTCGACCTTGCTTCCTCAAGCTTGTACCTTTCTCTTGCCTGCCCTGCAGAGCTGAGCTGAGCTTCTGGATTGGCCACAAACGACATAGTGCACCCCTTCTTCCTAGCCCGTGTTTGGCCTATCTCACGACTTGACTCGGATTGCGATCGATCGAAAAAGTGCTCGAACCCTATTTTCACCATTCACCTTCCACCTATTGACAAAAGTGTTGGGAGGAAACAAGCGTCGAAATCAAGGTTGCTCGTGCCTTTCTACACACTCTACCCGCACTCTACACACAGGAAGCCCAAACCGCGGAGTCGCGCATTTATTTGCCGAAGATCCTTCGGATCTGCCGAATCGTGCCCTTTTTTGTGGTAAAGTCAGGGCACCGGCGAGGTCTCAGTCAGCACTTCAGATCAGATCAGATCAGAGCGGACGAAAGAGGGGCATTTCTCCCGTTATAACTTTCTCCTTTCTCACGAAGTCAAACCGCCAAGCTGGACCGGAAGCAGCTCAAGCTTAAGCCTGAGTTTGCGTCCTACTTTAGGCATCTTGGCTTTGCTTCCCTCGGAATCTCTCACAGGGACCCTTTGAGTTGCCCAGTTTGCCCAGCAGCGAAGGCAGTGTGCTCGAGACACATTTGCTTCTCACGGCCAACTTTGCGGACACTCAATCCTGATATCCTAGCTTCTGGGAGTTTGGCCTTGACATCCACATCCTTTGGCAAGCCACAGAGACGACCTCTTGGAAATCTTCTCAAACCTTCGACCTCTCCTGGTGAGTTTTTTTACTTTTTCTTTTCTTTTCTCTTTCTTGTCGTTCGTCGTGGAAGCAAACAAGCGCATGGCTTCTTCTGCCCTCGGTCGCCCTTCTCTCGTCTCGGAGGAAGCATAGAGCACGGTCGGCGTTGTCCCGACAGGATGAGGGTATTGGCACGCGCAACTTTTGTGGTACTGCCTTGCTGCCTGCCCCACGCGAATTTCCGTGCCATCCCGTCGGGCCTGTCCTTGCTACACTGCGCTCGAAGCTTGCAGAGAAAGCATACATCCATCCATACGTGCACCTCTGCACTTTCTGCACTTCTACGCATGACCTCGATACGCGCTGGTCTCGACTCGGCTAGAAATTGTCTCCCGAGTATCGCGTCTGGGCCCTGCATCGACAACAACGGTCTGATGAGTAGCTTTTTGACATCTGCCGGATAGGCTGTTGCTGTTGCTGTCGCTGCAGCTGCAGCTGCATCGTTCCACGTCCTCCTCGATCTTGTGATTGTGGCTGCGCTTGGCAACCATTGCTTCAGGTCCGAAGGAAGGTGTGTCGATTTGACCTCGAACGTGATGCCAACGCTTCAAGCTGGAGCTGGACGAGACGGTACACATGTAATTCATGCAGTTCATCTGCTAGGGTCGGAGCAGACGTGACTGATCCACTTCGAACTAGTCGGAGATAAGGTCATTCTCGGCTGCTATTCTGCCGTAACGATCCCGCTGACTTGCTGCACCCTTCTTCCTTGCCACCTGCGCCACCTCACTGTTTTCCTCCCGAACTCAACCTTTCAATTTGCGCATCGCGGATACTTTTGATTCCGCTGTCTGATTTGTTGCCGCATTCTTCGGATGACATTGACCTCTCTGTCTCTCTCTCTCTCTCTCTCGTTCTCGCTCTTCCTCTCTTGCTCGTCCTCGCACGTCAGAACTTTGTGTCACTATCAATATCCGTGTCAGTGTCATTGCTCACGCACACGCACACGTTCGTGTCCGTGCCCCGTGCTACACTCTTAGTGATCCCGTACATACCTTTCCGAACCACTTGGAGACCAGTCAAGTCAAGTCAAGTCCGATCCGAGCGACTCCTCGGGTTCCAGCCATCTCGGTTTTGGTTCTTTCAAGTGGCGCCGACGGAGGCACCCGAGAGGTGTGAGATAGAGAATCTCGAGACGTCGGACTGCATCCGTTCTACTTGAAAGAGTGGAACCAAGCTTTCCGAACGGCCCTGCCGGACTGCTCGAATTTGACCCTCCGCTTGCCTTTCTCAATTCACTAGGCGTTGGGTCGAAACATTTGCCTCACAGTGCTGACACAGCCTCGCATGTCTGCCATGTCCATCTTCGGCTCGGCTTATAAGGAGAAGCCTTTGGGCGGTGCATCCTCGTCCCCCCTTCCATCTTCGTCGCCATCCATCACCGCAAAGGGATTCTCTCCATCCTCTCGACAGTCACACTCCCCACGACACCACCCAATCCCTACCCTTGCACAAGCACCTCTAAGCTGTACAGCCCCACCTTCCTCCCTCGCTCCACACTCTCGTTCGAGCAACCTGGAGCTTCCATTCTCTCTTCCATCGACCACAGCCTCCGCAGGTAGCGTATGGACCTCACCGTCACTGAGCCATCACTCCATTTCCGACCATCTCTACCTATACAGAAACGACGTCTGGCGTGAATCGCCAACGCTGTCCACTCGACGGGCTCGGAAACTTTGCAGGACAGCCTCCATCTCTGCACCGACTCGTCCTTCTCACAGTTCAACCCTGGACCCAACTTCGCAAAACATCATGTCTTCTGATGATTGGCATGGCTCTCATGGTTACGCTCTGGGAGATGTCAGGACCACAAAGATGCAGAGCGAGACACAGTTGCCCGTCTCGAGCAAGATGCTACCGCCATTCAAGCCACGGGCTTTGACTCTAGATTTCGCGGATCGACCCAGATTGCCGCCCGTACTCGGTCACAGTTCGGAGGGTCAGATCGGTCCCGTTCGCACGTCTCTGTCTCGCAGCTTCTCTTCCGCTCGCCAAGGTAGCGACTGCAAAAGCAAGCCGTACTCCCTTTCGACTCCAAAGCGGAGATCGCTGGACTACTGCCGCAACCCTCCCTCCTCGTCTCCAGCTTCTTCTCGATGTACGAGTGAATCTTACCCGTGGTCCCCTTCGCAGTAAGTGGTCCAGGTCGGAACTGAACTTGCGACGATATGTGGGTAGGCTCAACTGACATGACCTTTCCTCCGACTCCCCCTCATCAGCGCTCCTTGGACTCCCACCAGCTCGGTGCGAACCACTTCGACCGCACGGTCTCATGAGGACGTCTTCGCTTCGAGTGGCGGTGTCAGTCGCACTTGTCCCACCACTCCTTTCAATCTAGACCACTCATCTCTCGGTACGAGTCACCGTGCTTCTTTGAGCCAAATGTCCAAAGCGCACAAGGAGATTGCCCAGTTGAACCAGCTTCCGTCTTCACACGGGGCTGTCCCTGACAACGCGCTCGGAATCTTCATGGAGCCTATGGCCTTTCCGTCTTCGCTTCTGGATCTCGAAATGAACCGCACATCTTCCAGAAGTTCTTCGTCTTGGACCGAGGCCGACTTTGCGCTGCATCGAAGCGGCAGTGCCAACCATGTCACGAGCTTTGGCCAAGGCTCCTTCACTCGATCTCCCATCAGCATGCTGGCCACATCCTCTCGAACGCCTTCGCCATCGACGCCCCCCGATGACTCCCTCCCCAAGTTGTGCCTCGCGCACCGCCATGTCCTCGAAGTGCCTCGAGGATTGCCCGCTCTCTCTCCCGGAGGCTCGTCGCCGTCTCCTACAGGCACGTCTAAGGATCCGCAAGAAGGTGCTCGAAACGGTGTTGACGAGTTCCTGTACAAGATGCCCGTCCTTCGAGGAATGTCGCCCCTTGCAGACATGAGCAGCGATAGCGACGAAGATGACAAGGACAGTGTCTCGGCTGCGACGTCGACACGGTCTGACTCTCAAGTGTCGTGGCTGTCACATTGTACTGGAATCGACAGCATGCCGGCAAAGCTGCCCGAAGAGGGATCGACAGGGGAGATCTTTGCCAAGTCCAAGTCGCCAGTTGGCCTGACTGTCCGGTACGACAAGGACGAGAGGCAGGAGCAGGTCTACTGCAAGTTGCAGTCAACCACGCACCAGTGCTTCAGCGTCGTGGATGGCAAATGGGCTTGCTACCGTCGCAACTATCTCAAGATCGATGTCTGCTTCCATCTCGAAGATGGTCAAGGTCAACGGCACGACAAGGTGCAAGGCGATTTGGTGTGTCATGCAGTTGGTCGGGACCCCTTTGTCGTCGAGCGTTTTGCAGTCCACATGAGCGCTCATGTCATCACGAGCGAAGGGAAGCTGCAAAAGGGCAAGCAGGGTCAGGTACCTTTGATCCAGTTTGGCCCCGCTCGAGAGCGCGGTCCTCGGGAGGCGGTCAAGCCCGTGGAGCTTTGCAGTGGGGGCAACATTACGAACGATGCTTCTTGCAATGAGCAGTTGGCCAATCGCTCTGGCAACGTCGCCGCGTTCCGTCGCATCCAGATTCGGTCTGCCACGATGAACAACGGTCAGAGAGGATCTGCGGGCCAGCAATTTTATGCGCTCAAGCTGACTTTGCTTGGATTCGCGAGCACTGGACCTTTGAACCCCTCGGCTGGGGTGGAAGTTGCCAGCCTGACGTCGCATCCGATTACCGTACGTGGACGATCCAAGGTGCATTACGCGCCGTCGCCATTGGCGTCACTCAAGCAGCACCAAGAGTATGTTGGTTCTCGTTCAGCCTCTGAAGGTTCATCAAAGCGCACGGCGATGCGGAATGGGCATGCTCGTGCTAGACAGGACAGAGAGCAGGATGTGGTGGAGCAGAGTAGCTCTCGACGAAGCCCGCGTTTGGCATTAGCGCATAGGAGGCCGATGTTGAAGCATTCAAGCCGGGTCACGCCAGATGAAGGCCATGGGGATGCAAGCGTCGAACAGTGTGCGAACAGAGCTAACAAGGTCATGGATATAAGGA
The DNA here is from genome assembly GCA_928724745.1 of Anthracocystis setariae. Classification (NCBI taxonomy): domain Eukaryota; kingdom Fungi; phylum Basidiomycota; class Ustilaginomycetes; order Ustilaginales; family Ustilaginaceae; genus Anthracocystis; species Anthracocystis setariae. The sequence continues at coordinate 112,297 of CAKMXJ010000039.1, read as the reverse complement.
GCATCATTTAGGCTCGTTATCGTTTTCGTTTTGGCACACATGCCACTTTCAGCTGCACATTTCATTACTCTGTGCCCACACACACACACACACACACACACACACACACACACGCGCGCGCGCATATCAAGAACCGAAACTGTACTGTACCACCAAGCAAATCAGGTGATGCGACGAATCGATCGACGCCATACAAACCACGATATGAATGTTGCCACACGTGCTTGGATCGCATGTCGGATGTGGTGGCGGCTGTGCACGCGCGAGGATCTGCTTTGGTGTCTCAGGAGTGGGGTGTTGTGTGCGGTGACGGATGTTTTGTTGATGGAATGCGAGGGACACGGACGTGATAGTTGCCAAGGATGGGGGGTTTAGGCTTTTGGATTAGATTTCTTTGGGGGAGGATTGGCTAGATGATTGAGCTATGTAGATTGGGTAAGGGGTAGGGGGGGGGGAAATTTACTCGTAGATCCAAGAGTCGACGGCACGAGTGTATTGGATGGTTGGGTTTTGTTCGCCGAACCAGAGTTGGATTTCCTTTTTAGCGTTTTCGACCGAGTCGGAGCCGTGGCAGACGTTGCGGCCTACGTCGATGGCGAAGTCGCCACGGATGGTGCCTGGGGCGGAGTCGAGCGGGTTGGTGGCGCCGAGGAGGACGCGACCGGTGCGAACGGCGTCCTTGCCTTCGAAGACGATGCAGACGACAGGGCCGGATGCCATGTACTTGATGAGACCGGGGAAGAATTTCTTGCCCTTGAGATCGGCGTAGTGCTTCTCCAGATGTTCTTCCGACGCGTGGACGGCTTTGAGAGCAGCGATCTTGTAACCTTTGTTCTCGAAGCGCTTGATGATCTCGCCGACGATGCCGCGTTGCACGCCATCGGGCTTGATCATGATGTAGGTCTGTTCGGTGGCCATTTTGAAAGGGTTGAGTGTGGCGATTGGGTCAAGTGGTGGTGGTGGTGGTGGTAGTAAGGAGGGTGCGGGGTGGTGGTGGGTGTAGAGGTTGTATAGGCACGACAAGGCGAGGAGCGTGGCCAGAATCAACTCGCTCGTTCGAAGCTGCCGCATACCAGCGGTCCGTCTGGTCTGTCGTCTGGTCAAGCCAACAAGCCACACGGAAGCCAGAGTGAGGAGCGCAAACAACTCTCTCTCTCTCTCTCAACTCACTACAAACCACACGCAGGTGGCTGCAGGGGGATACACACAAAAGGAGCACACCAAAAAAAAAAAAAAAAAAAAAAAAAAAAAAAAAAAAGGCAGGTGATCAATGCGAAAAGGGAAAAGGAAAAGGAAATAAAAGAAGAAGAAGGAGAAGAAAAATGCATCTGTGCATCTTCGACGTTCTTCCTGATTCTCATCTCGCACGGAAAACCAAGATCGTAAAATCCGCACGTGACGAAATCGGGCGCTTGTTAAAAGGTGGAGGTGGTGGGTTGAACCCTTGGCTCAGCCTCCTCGTGCCAACCCCCAACCCCACCGAACCTAATCCATCCCCCCCAACTCGCACTACACCATCTTGGCAATTTCAAGGCGAGCGCATCATCGTCGTGTTGCGTTCGGGCAGCACACAAATATCGTGGGTTCTTTTACCATGTCGCTTTCACTATACCCCGCCAATCCGGCGTCGACCTCCCAACCGTCGCGCATCGTCACCTCGCTTCGAGAACGCGGCATTAACCTGCCCAACTTTGGCACTCTCAAGACGAAAGAGCTTCGGTCCGGTCACCGGCTACCCGTACGTGGGCTCGGCTGGTCGATTGACGGTCGAAAGCTTGCCACCTCTGGAGCGGATCGTACCATCCGCATCTGGGTGCCCGAGCGATCTATCGACCACCGCGCGTCCACCGAACTGTGCGGTCATACGGAATCCGTCGACCAACTCGTCTGGCATCCAACCGATCCAGAACTCCTCGCCACCGCTTCGGCGGACAAGACGGTTCGCATCTGGGATAGTCGCACCAAAACCGAAGCGGGCAAGATCGTCACCCCGGGGAGCAACATCAATGTTGCCTACCATCCGAGCGGTGCGTATATCGCGGTGGGCGATAAGCAGGATACCGTTTCCATCCTCGATACACGTCAATTACGAATCGTACATACCGTCTGCACTCGAAAATCCACCGATCCCTCATTCTCACCCACAACCGTGACGAATAGTAATGACGAAATCAACGAACTCACCTACTCGCCCGACGGTTCCCTGCTCCTCCTCTCCTCCGGCTCCGGCTCCATCCACCTCCACTCCACCCACACCATCAATAAAGAGGCGGCGAGTGGAGATGCATATCAACGCATCCACTCGCATCCAACCCACTTGGCCAACGTGTTTTGTCTCCAATGGGATCCGCTTTCGCGCTTCGTAGCTACCGCCTCCAGCGACGCCATGATCGCCCTCTGGCACACCAAAGAGTGGTTCGCCACCAAAATGTTCACATCCCTCTCGTTCCCAGCAAGGAGCATCGGCTTCTCCCACGATGGAGAACTCCTCGCCGCAGGTGGCGAGGATAGTTTCATCTCAATCACACCAACCACAGCACGCGATAGCGATGATACCAATGATCAGCTTCATACCATTCAATTGGGCCCAGCCGCCATGATCAACACTCTCGCTTGGCATCCAGCTAAATACGTCCTCGCTTACGCAGGCGACGAGCCGCAGAAAGATATAGGCACCGTCCGCATCTTGAACCTTTAAAAAAGAAAAAAAAAAACCCCCCTTCTGGACTTTGCATTGTATCTGGCTGGCCAACATGTTTGTTTATTACTACGATGGAATCTCGAGGGTCCAAGTTTAGTAGGTGAGAGATTTGACGAGGGCGTCGGCGATTCGGATCGCTTCTGGTTTGTAAAACAGTTCTCCGACGTGAGGGAATGGAGTATCCCAACCACCTACACGATGGACGGGGGCTTCGAGTTTGAGGAAGCAATTCTTCTGGACATGTGCAGCGATCTCGGCACCTACGCCTGCCGTGACTGGGGCTTCGTGAACAATCACGCACCTGCCCGTCCTCGCGACCGACTGAGTGATCGTCTGTCTATCCCACGGCAAGATGGTGCGCAGATCGATCACCTCAACATTGGCCGACCTTACGGCTTGCGGGAAATGCTTGGCAATCGCTGCGGGCGGGTTGCGCAAAACGTCAAGCGCCTGGATGCACGAATACAACGGTGCCCCCCACGAAATCAGCGTCAAATCCGTCCCCGTCTTAACCACCTCGGCACTCGACAAGGGAATCATAAAATCATCCACGGGCACCACCTCGACTGAACTGCGATACAGGATCTTGGGCTCCAAGAACACCACCGGATTGGGATCGCGGATACTGCTCAACAACAGGCCTTTGGCCTGGATCGGACTTCTGGGCACGACCACCTTGATGCCGGGCACGGGCATGAAGAATTGCTCCACCGATTGCGAGTGGTACAATGCTCCATGTCCCACTCCCTGACAGGGGGCACGGATGGTCAGCTTTCCCGCCGAAAACTGCCCGTTGGATCGGTAATTGTATTTGGCCGCCTCGTTAACGATCTGGTCAAACGCCGGAAAGATGTAGTCGCCAAATTGAACCTCGGCGATAGCAGTATGCCCCATATCCGCCATCCCAATCCCAAACCCGACAATCCCCTGTTCTGTGAGAGGCGTGTTAAACACGCGATCGCGTCCAAATTCTTGAGCTAATCCCATAGTCGACCGAAACACCCCACCAAACGCAACATCCTCGCCAAACACACACGCCGTCGAATCCGCCGAAAGCACATGCGCCTGCGCATCCCGAATCGCCTGCATACCCCCCCACAACGTCAAACAAAGCCACGATTAAGAAAAATAATAAAAGAAAAAGTGTCAGTACCGTCAGAACCCAACCCCTCACGATCGAACCGGGAAAGAGATCAACCAGCCTCGAAACCCCACAACCCCCCGCTGGCGCGAACCAGTCTGCGTGCAGATCTATACCAAGCCAAGTGAGAATGAACAAGGAAAAAAAAAAAGAGTCGTGATACAGCGCTACATGAATTAATGCGAAGGGAGGAGGGATGGGAGGGAAAAGAGGTTTGCAAGTCACTACGACTGCTGCTTCGCCTCGAGATCGCGTTTCCTGCCCTCGAGCGTAAGAGCAAGCGACTGACCGGCAGCCTGGCTAAGCACACCAGCGAGCTGCTGTCCTGGCGCACTAAGCAGACCGACGATCTGCGCCCGAAGCTGATCGAGGCTTCCCATCCTACCTACATCCCTAGTCTGAGGAACGTGGAGCAACCTGTTGCCCTCCAAGAGCGCTGCGAGCGGCACGAGTCTCGGGTTGGCAACTGCCACCTCGGGGAACGGCTGCCCTGCCGCAGGCGCACGCGGAGGCACATGACCCAATGCGCGATCAACCACGTTGAACAGCGCACTAAGATAAGCGGGCGTAAAATGTTGGCACGTCAGCAAAGCGATCGGACCCCTGAAAACGGGCTCGAGCCTAGTTAGCGTCGCATTCCTCTGCCTCCGCGCAAGCTGTCGCGCAGCAGCCTTGATAAGCCCGGCGCGAACCACCGTCAGAACAGCCCGCTCGGACTGTCCGTCCGGAAGCTTGATCGCCGCAATATTGGCGCGCACCTTGGTAAGCTCGGCGACCGTGAGGTTGTTGTGCTGCAGCACAAGCACCATCTGCGAATGGGCGAGCAGGCGCAGGTATTTTTCATACAGGAACGACTTTTTGGCCGGATATTTACGAGCCGACGACTTGGTGGACGACTTGGTGGAAGAAGGGGAGGAGGCAAGCGGGGAAGCGGAAGAGGTGGTCGAGGTACTGAAGCTACGCACCGTGTACATGTTCATCTTTCGTGTTTCTCTCTCGATGCTCTGTTCGCCGTCGGTGAATCGAAGTCCGGGGGTGGCGACGGCCGCCTTGGTGGTGTGACGAAGAAGTGGGCTCTCGCTGACGGCAGGTGCCTCGGACGCGCTAGGGGGCTGCACCTCGGCTACGGCAGTGGAGCGAGCCGAGCTGGCAAAGCTGCGAAAGAACGACGCCGACTTGCGAGACTGAAGCGCAGTGGGTCGGCGAGGGGACGAGCCGGAAGCCAGAGGGTGCGCCGAGGTGTGGAAGAGGCGCGAGGGAGTGTCGGGGTCGTTGCGGGGCTCGAGACGGTGCTCGGCGGGCGACTCGTGAGCGGGAGGGGGAACGTAAGCACCGCCCTTGAGCTCCATTTCGCGGGTCTGATCAACACCGTCCTCAAAGATGGCATCCTCGACGGCCCAGGCCTCGGTGGGGTCGACGGTCCTCTCGATAGGTCGACTCAAGGCCTCATCGGTGAGGTGCTTGATGTCTTGCTGGGGAAGATCGAGTTCCAACACCTTGAAGTTCTCCTCGATGCGCGAGGGAGTGACACTCTTGGTGATGGGGATGATGTCACGGCCAAGCGTCCAGGCAAGAAGGACCTGAGCAGGCGTCATGTTGTTGCGCTGAGCGATATCGACAACGACGGGGTCCTCAAAGTACTTGGCAACGTTCTGGTTGGAGCCAAAAGGCGAGTAAGCCTGAAGGGTGACGCCGTGGGCGTGTGCATAGTTGCGAAGCTCGTCGTTGTGGCAGCCGAGGTTGACTTCGACCTGGTTGACGACAGGCTTGATGGTGGACTCGTCGACGACGTGACTGGTGCGACGAATGTTGAAGTTGCTAACACCAATGTTGCGGACTTTGCCCTTCTTGACCATCTGTTCCATGACGCGGTAAGTGGCCATAAAATCGCGCGAGAGCTCGGGCTGCTCGACGGGGTGGCCACCGGTGCTACGAATGGAGCTGACCTTGGCGCCGTTGGCGTTGAGGAAGGCTACGGGCCAGTGCATGAGGTACAAGTCGAGGTAGTCGGTGCCGAGGTCGTTGAGAGTGTCATCGAGGGCCTGTTCGACGTGTGCAGGGTCGTGGAAGCTGTTCCAAAGCTTGCTGGTGATCCAAAGCTGGTTGCGGTTGATGCCAGACTTTTTGATACCAGCAGCCACGGCATCCTCGTTCCTGTAAGCCCAAGCGCAGTCAATGTGGCGGTAACCGGTCTTGATAGCATGAGCGACGGCAGCAGGAGCGTGCTCCTTGGGGATCTTCCAGGTACCGAAACCCAGTTTGGGAATCTCGGCACCGTTGGCCAAGGTGAAGTTGGCGGACCTTCGGATGGCAGAAGCGTACATGTTTTGCAAACAATGTCAAACGACTGCGGAAGGTGTATGGGATAGTGGGGATGACGACGCTGGCAGTGAAAGCGCGCGATATGTCGATGGGTACGAGGAGACGTAAGAAGCGTGCGCTTATGAACAGTGCACTAGCTTGCTAGCTAGGTAGGCAAAGCTAGCAAGTTGAAACGTCGGCGAGGGGATGGGGATGAGACCAACAGAGATCGGATGATGGCGACGGATAGGATCTTGAAAGGGAGGGAGGAGAGATGATGTGGACGGGAGAGAGAGCAACTGAAAGAGAGAAAACAAGAAAGAAAGAGAGAAACAAGAGATGAACAGGTACAACGGCGGCGGTGAGCAGTCGATGCGGTTATGCCGATAAGCAGAGAGGCTGAGGTCAGTAACGGGCAAGTAGAATGCGGAGGACGAGGTTGAGTGAGGAGAGGAGAGGTGAGGTGAGGTGACGAGGTGGCAGCAACAGCGTGCGATTTTTCGGGCTTCAAGGTTGGAGCGGCTGATGTGACAAGAAGACAACTGCGGTGACCGAGGGCAGCCAAATGGTGGTAGCTACAGTCAGTGCCGGACAGCAGCCGAAGTGGTGAGAAAAGAGACAAAAACAAGCTCTACAGCGCAGTGGGCTTGATCATACATATCCAGGTCTTGGCTTGGATTTGTGCGGCTCGAGCTCAAGCTAATTGCGCCGTCTGCTGACCTCGCCTTTCTTTGCTCCGTGATGCTGTAAAGAAAAAGAAGAGAGAAAAAAAAATTGTTTCTCTGTTCTCTCTGTTGTCCACATTTTCCGGGAGAAGCTTGAAAATTGAAAGTCAAAGTCAACCCTTACGTGAAGCGGAGCAGAGCAGACAGAGCTCACGCGCCTCTTGCCCGCCTGCTGCCCTGCCGTGTCCATTTTCCTGAAATGGCGAAAATGTGCAACTGGAGATCGCAGTACTGTAGTCTCAATATGCCGCACTGACGACCAACAAGAGCCTGGCTCGCTTCCACACTTTGACTCCGACCAAGCAAGTCGCAATCACAATCGCAATCGCAATCGCAATCGAGCCGAGCGTATACACAGCATCCTATAATATACCGTGGCAAATGCATGGCTGATTTCACTCGTAATTGCTCCTCACACCAGTCTGTCGTTTTGACCAACGTACCGCTCTATGCTATCGTAATTGGTAGTTGGTCTAGTCACCTTCAAAGAATTTAGGTCTGGGCAGCTTGCGCTCCTAGACTCCTAAGTGAGAGCTTGCAATTTGATTGCCCAGGTCTTGATATACGGCGACCTTCCCCAGCTTTGAGTTGCCGAGGCTATACACGTACAGTACAGTACTCTCATACACAAGTGCGTTCCAGCGCATACACGTCACTGCTCGCTGGCCTGCCTCTTGTGCTTTGGAAGTAATATTGACCGGCATCGAGAGACAAGATTATAAGCGAGAGAGAAAAGGTGCGCGGCAGACACCAACTTGGCGCCGAGAGCTCTCCTGGCAGTCGGCTCGACAATGAGACGATGCACGCATCTTGCGATAAGCTCAATGCATTGTCAATGCTGCACCTGCCATCACGTCGTGTTGAACAAAGCAAGGCTAAGCGCTTACGACAGTTGGGATCGGTCACACACGCAGGATCGATTGGATGAAATGCACATACAACGCAAGGACCAAGTTGATGGTCTCGTGCGCTTCCTCGCGTGTAATACAGAATTGTAGTGTCCGCTCGCCCTCTTCACCTCGCAAGACGCCGAACGCCAACTCTACAAAGTCGCCGACCCGCGTGCATCCTCTTGTTCCACCAGAGTTGCAAGTGCTCAAGATTGATCAGCCCTGCAACCCAAAGTGTGGGCATCGTTGTGCCACCTCAGCGTCACGCACCAGTCAGAGTGTTGCTTCTCAAAGTTAGTCTAGTGCCCAAACACATTCGGCTTTGCGAATACGTCCTTTCTTCGGTCTAAAGCCAAGCAAGCAAGCAAGCAAAGTCATCTTACACACACAAATTGCGCAGAGTGCGGGCAGGCGCCGCGCCGCGCCCAACTCCACCACCACCGCCCACCACAACCCGTCAAATCCGATTAAATCACGTCTGTCACCGTATACTGTATACTGTAATGTACTCTACCGTCGTCTCCGCAGATAGCCGTATCCGATCGTATGGCTTTTACGGTCTACAATGCGCAACATGACTGCCGCACCCATGTTTGGATCGACTGAGTCGCTGGCAAGACCCTGTTCTCGTGGGATGACCCCTTTGGACCCCTTATCACTCGTCCCATGTTTATATGGCATCGTAAGCCGTATTTACCGTCATATCCGACTTTCGACATGGAATGGCGCCCGATGGAGTGAGGCTTCATCATCCGCAGACTGCCCCGATCAAGGTCGATCACCATTGCAGCAACGGCGGAGCCAGCGTGGTTATCGCCCACCTTGCTGGCTCATACATGGCCATGTCGAACACCCAAATCGAGCACCAAAGTGGCAAGAATCGTGATAATCGCGGGGGCCTCTTCAACTTGATCGTCAACTCATCTTTTCAGTCTGCTCTCGATGCTTGTCGTTGATCGAATTCATGGTCTATCAAAGGTGGCAAAGATACCGTCTTGCCGACAGAGACGGATTGACACTGTGCGGTAAGGGAGTTAGAGCTCTCCAACAGCAGCAACTATCAGGCTGGAGTACCCAACTTGAGCGAGCTACTTCTGTCCACTCGATCCCATATCGCACACTCAACGCTCGATCCACAATTTTGTAATCGTTCAGGTGGCTGGCAGCCACATGACAACCGAATCGCATTCTCTCCATCCAGTCATTAGCTTAGCTTGAGAGTCTAGATGATCGTACAGTATCGCACTGCTCTCGAACAAGGTGGAATCGGCAGAGGTGCAAGCCGCCTAAACTCGCCACACTCATTGGCGTCTCATCACTTTAAAGTTTGCCCATCGCATCACCAAGCATCCATCCCAGTATCGCTTTTCTCGACCTGGCGCGATCAAAGCAAGCTCAACCTCATCGTCGCCATCCGGACTGAACGCAACGAGTACCGAGACTTTCATCCCCTCCTCGTTCCGATGTTATATAAAATCCCGACGCTGCTCGAGCCGCGGATAGCCAGTCAGTCTCACACATCCGCCTCCTTGGGTCTGCTTGAACACTACCATGAAGTTGATCTACCTTACACCTCTACTTGCGCACGTTGTTTTCTGTGTAAGTCTTTCGCCCACTTGGCTTGATTTCCCAACAGTGTCTGAAACCGTTGCGATTTGCTTTATATAGAGCGTGATCACACCTTCTGCCCGGGTGCTGCGTCGGAACAGCCTGGAACAATGCACCCAACAACTCGCGCTCAACACATGGACCAAAGAAAACCCACTTCTCACATCCGCCGCCGTCTGCTACCACGGTCACTTTGACCTCACCTCCTGGGATGACAAACATTACAAATCTAATAACGACGACTCAGGCTGTCCCATCGTCAAATGGTTCTCCTGGTCCGGTTGGGATATCAAGCAGTAAGTCCCCCCCCCCCTCGCCTTCGCATCGCTATGGGTGTTAGTTAGATCATTGACCCCCTTCCACCGCATTGTGTTGCAGTTTCAAATGCTTCTACCTGATGGGTCAGAATTCGTTTCGGGCGAAAAACGATGGCGGCTATGAAAATTTGGCCATGGTCTACAATCCTGATTGGTGCAGTTGGGATCATGAGCAGCGCAACCTGACGTGTGGAGGGAGCAGTGTGTAAGCCAACTCGTTCGTGTTGCCGTCAATCGTGAAGAAGGAAAACGTGCAATCTCGAGCCGTCGTCAAAGGATGTCAATCACATTGGCCAACACCACTAGTACCTCAGCCTCCAGATGTCAGGTTGGCTCGCAATCATTCCGCATCGCCCAACAGTGCGAAGCTCCAAGGCGTGTGAATGAGGTTCCGCGCGCGAGAGGTTAACGCATCGGGCGTAACACTTCCCCCACAGTCCCTTAGAACCCCAAATCCCGCGCTCTCTATCAAATCTATCACAACGCCATCAACACTCCACACTCCTCGACCTAATCTTTCTGAATCCAGTCACGACCACTTCCAGCTCACTGTGTTCCAACAAACAACCATGTCTCGTCAAACCGGGTGACGGTATGTACATCAACAACGTCATTGGCAGCCAATGTTAAATCTCCCTTCACACCAAAAAAAAAAATCTAACTAACAAATTCCACCGCAAAGGAATGTGTAATGTACGAGGAGGACATGGTATGAGACTAGTTGGTATCCTTCTCGTTGGACATCTCCTCATCGTCCTTGTCGTTGCTGGCATCGGCATCCTTGACCTTACCCAAGGCGGTCTGGGCATCGGTGATACCCTCGGTTCCATCGCCGATCTCGCCCTGCCAGCCGTTCTCGACAAGGTACGCCAGCCAGGCGCGATCCTCCTCGGCGAGATCGAACTTGGTCGTCTCGGGGATGAAGAAATACACAAGCACGATGCCGAACAATCCGAGGATGGCTGAGATGATAAAAACCCAGCGCTTACCCAGGTGAATTTGGATAGGATTGAACACTTGCACACCCACCGCGGCACCTGTCTTGCCAATAGCCGCAGAAAGACCATAGAACGTTCCTCGAAGGGCAGAGGGGTAGACCTCGGCGCTCGTAAGCCCACACAGATTTCCTGGGCCCGCGTTGCCACTTGCGCCAATGAGCCCGTACATGATAACGAAGAGAGGAGTGATCTTTTGAAGTTTGTCGAGAGTGCAACCGATGATGAGGCCGAGGACGATGAAGCCGCCGAGACCGATCATAAAGGTGACTCTGGAGCCGAGACGTGGGAGCATCAGGACGCCAATGAACACACCAGGCAGGCCAATGGTGGAGAGAAGCAGTTGCCATTCGGCCACCTTGAGCAGCGTAGGGTTCTTGACCACGGTGCTGATGATGGTGCCGGAGAAGACGCCGAGAGGGAAGACGACAAAGTCGTAAATGAACCAGACACCGGCGGTACCGAGTAGACGTTTCCAGTACCTCTTGAGTGCGAGCTTGTAGGGCACTTTCTTGCGCATGGCGGTCTTACGGTAGAGACTTGAGTTAAGAACCAACATGCGGAAGTAGAAGATGATGAGGGGAAACAACGCGCCGAAACCAAAGACGACACGCCAAATAATGCCGAGATTGTGATAACCCTCGGCATCTGTCTGGTTGTGATAGCCAGTGATCTTGAGTACGATCAGGAAGAACGAGAGCGAGACAATGGTACCCAGTGCGAGAACGAGGTTGGTGACCAGGATGAACACCTGCGAGCGGTGTTTCTTGCCGAGACGTTCGTTGGCGGCCTCGGAAGCCGAGGTGGACGAGGCTGGGTATTCTCCTCCTACACCAATACCGACGGCACCACGCGCGACAGTGAGCCACCAGAACATGTTTTCAGGCTTACCATTAACGGGGTACGCAGCGGTGGCAAAGATGGCACCCAAAACAAGCATGGCAGTGGTGACACCAACACCGGCCTTACGGCCGACACGGTCGCAGATCAGACCGACAGCAATCTGACCAATGATGGCACCCACGAGCGAGGCGTTCGAGATACGTGTCGAAACAGCCGAGTTGTAGACCTTGGAACCGTAACGGGTTTTGAAGACGACGTTGGTCATGGTCATGAGCGAGTTCTGGTATCCATCCGAAAGCAGAGCACAACCAGCGGCGAGGATCAAGAGAACCGAATTGTTGGCACGCGGCTTGACCAGGCCTGTAGTGGAGCCGTTGTCGACCTGGACGTTGTCCTGCTCGACAATGACGGACTTGTCCATCTCGTCAGAGGTGTTGGACACCTGGCGTCCGGTCTCGGTAAGGGTAGGAGCCACCATGTTTTCGACTCAACCGAAGGCTCGCTGGCTACTAGGCTGTTGAGGATGAAGGAAGGTGGAAGGACAAGTAGTGGTGGGAGACGAAGAAGAAGGATAGGATTATTGGGGAGAAAAGGTCTTGGTACTTATACTCATGCTCCACCCGGTTGCTCGCTTCTGCTCGCTAGCGTTAAGCGACTCAACCCTCCACTGCAGTACAGTGCAGTTAAAACGGTCCAGTAAGGAATAGTAGTACACAGCACAGAACAGAAAAGTGCACACTTGGCAGTTCGCCATCGCTGGAAGTGGTAGGAACGTGTCACGAGATGCTGCGTTACTCGGTGCAGGAACGGATGCGAGGGAGAGGTTGTTGCGTTTTTCAGCATGGCTACGCCGCAGAACTCGTGCCACTTACCCGACTCCCTGCACGTTATGGTGCTTTCGGCTCATGCGCGTCCGACGGTAGTACGATACAGTATAGTGCGGCACAGTGGCGACAGGGAGACGAGTAGTTAGTGCGATGTGGTGCGTGTCGCGTGTGTGGCAGGGGGGGCTGAGGAGGGGGAGGATTCCCTTGGTTTCCGGTGTGCGAAAAGTTTGGCACTCGCGGCAGAGCGCGCAGCTGAACCTGCGGCACTCGTCTGTCCACTTCCGCCGAAGGCATTTTTGTAAAAAAAAAAAAAACGTCAAAATTTAGCACTCCGTTTCGCCTTTTGGCCACTAAGCGAGCGCTGCAATAAGTACAATACAATACAGTCCAGTCCAGTATATATAAAAATTTGCCGTTGCTGCGCTTCATGCAGTACTGTAAGTAGTGTACAAAAATCAAATTCGCCCTCCGCACGTGTACTTTATTCTATACTCCCGTCGGGGCCTGCTTCCACCAACAGCATATGGGGGCCACTTTGCACGTTCTTGTCATCATATCAGCAGCGCCAGCGCCAACCCATCCATCAGCTTTCGGAGGCTTTGTGACCACCACGCCTGCTTGCCGCTGGCGATTCGATTGGCCTATGTCGTCCTCATCCACGTACCCTCCACAACGTGCCGCCGGCACAGATTCCCAACCACCTCCTTCCATCATCACCTCCCTCCCTCGCTACATCTCCAACACCAACCACAACAACTTACACGTGCACTAAGCCTACCAACCACCCCCCCCCACCACCGATCCTCGCCCGTCCTTGCATAACCCTCCCTTCCCCCCCTCCCACTCACATCCCCCCACCTCCTCTACAACGTGCCCCCCTCCACCGGTCATACTCACACTTTACCGACCCAACCAACCCATCACTCTCGAACATCCAACCCAGCACAATCATCCCACTCTTGGCTTTACCTGCAGATTGGTTAGATGCAATTCATTGTTCATGCGAGAGTTGAGCAGAGAAAAAAAAACAGAGCAAGACGGTACAAGTACATTACAAAACGGCGACCATGACAAACGATGCAATGCGGCAGCAATCAGGGCAAGCGAGAACAACCCGATCCCATTCCATCCGATCCGATCCGATCCTGGAGATCACTTGGTAGCAGCAATCCTAGCCCTCAACCTCGCTTCCAACTTCTCCATCATCTGCGCCAATCCCTCGTCTTCGCTCGCCACACCACCTCCCACACCTCCCGACGCAGTCATCGGTTTCCTCTCCGGCAGGTTGAGGTCCTCGTAGTACACAGCCTTACGAGTGTGACCCATTCGCCAAAGCTTGAACGTCTTGAGCATCTCGTTCATCTCCACCAGCACTGGCGAAACGGCCGAAGTGGATGCAAGCGTACGCAGCCGCGCCTCACGCACCGCTCGGATCCAGTTGACTTGACCACGAGGCAGGTACTCGTTCGAGTAAGGAACTTCGCTGAATCGGATCTCCTTCATCTGCTTGGCTCCGACACATGGAACCGTGGCGAGCTTGGTGCCTGCTGCGTTGGACGCAGGCGTCGCAGACGGCCACATCCAATTGTAGAGTCGGCTCAAGATGCCGCGCGGCGGTGCTGGTGCGGATGCGCTTGTGCTTGCGCTGGCACCGCTAACAGGGCAGACAGCGTCCCAAGACTTGACGGCAACCTGAGCAGTAGCAAAGGGGCATCCGGGTTGAGTGCGAAGCGGAATATCGAGCAACGCATCCAGCGTTCTGATGAGAAGCGAGTGATCGCCCGAGACACCGTCAAAATCATCCACCCCCCAACCGTGGAAGCCCTGCGCATGTGACATCCACACCTCCTTCTGGATCTTTTCCTCCTTGAGCGTGTCAAAGAAGTGGCGGAACGCAGCCTTGAGAGCGACGTGACCTTGCTTGAGTACGTTTGCTGCTTGCTCCTCGTCACCTTGTGCCAGAAGAGTCTGGCATTGGGCGATGGCTTGATACAACTTGAGCGAGTGCCTCTCCATCTCGTAGAAGACAAAGGCATTGTATCGCTCGGCGTCGACAACCGACTGCTGAGGCATGTGACGCATGTTGGCATATGTCAACTCGAGGTCATCGCCCTTGGGTGCAACATTGACCATGGTCATGGAGAAGAGGCAACCACCGCTGGACTCGATGCCGTAAAAGTCGTTGAGCCAACGGAAGGGAGCGTTGATGGTGTCGGGGAAGTCGACAGTCTTTTCGTCCTGAGCCATGGCTACCACAGGGAGGGTTCCCCATCGATAGAGGTGGATGAGGTAGGCCATGCACGCCATAAAGCCAAGCCGAGCATTGACGTCAAGTTGCGGAAACGTGGACATGATCTGCTGAACGTCGACAGATGCCAAGGACTGCTTCAGCCAGAGGCGGTTGTCGTCGATTCTTTGCCTCAGCTCAGAATCGGTATAGTTGGGACGGAGCTCGGGGGTGACGAAACGGGGTGGTGCTTGCCTGGCAACGTCGTCGTAGATGTGAAGGCAGCGAGGCCAAGAGTCACGATATGATGCCGTGGGTGGCCAGCTTCCTCCTCCTTCTGTGCGGATCATGTCGTCGAGAGCAGAGGTGAGACATGTCGAGAGTGCCGACTGAAGCTTGGGTGCAATGTCTGTGGAGGTGAAGGGCTCATCGTGAACCGAGGTTGCTGACGATGAGATGTGTGAGCCAGTGTGGTGCAGGTAATCAGGTGTTCGGAGCGCCTCCAAGGACGACGTAGACGAGCTGCGGCTGCTGGAGCCGAGTTTGTGCGACATGATTGACAGTGAGATCTATAGCAGGCGGGCAGATGTGCTGGCCAGCGTTGTTGAATGTAGCGTGTTTATAGCTTGGTTGAGACAAGACCGACAATGGGTGGTGGAAAGGTGCGGTGCTGAATGCTGAAAGCTAGAAGCTGTGTGCTGGGCTAGGAACCTTTTGAGTGATAGCGGGAGGTGAAAATGAAAGCAACGCTAGAAACGATCAAAGTGAAGATGGTGGTAGTCCGTGATTGAGGAGATCGAGAATGAAGCTACCAAGCCAGGTCGACAAGGGAAGGGAGTTGGGGAATGTACTTGTAGATGATAGATGGTGATGATGCATGCGGGAGTGGAAAGGGCTGACAGGTCAATTCATTATTATAAGAGGCGAGCGCAAACTGACGGGAACAGGGGAAAAAAACGAGAGCTGAGCTTTGTTCGGTCGTTCCGTCCAAATGACAGTGCAGTGCAGGGCAGAGGGCGAGGGCGGATCGGCAGACTGAGTCCGACAGATGATTGATCGCTGGCTGTGGTTTGAGTGGGATAACCGAAACGTCGCAGTCCAGTGACCGCCGTGGGTATCCAGCTTCGACCACATGCGATTTATTTGTCACAAAATAATGAGACATTTTGGCGAAAACGCTGAAGTCGCCCTGCATTACAGTAGTATTGCTCACTTGTGATACACACTCAATCCTGACCGCATCGCAACAGCGTGAGAGCCTCACGTCCACCGTATCACAGAGATACCGTCCACGTCGCAGAGCAAGATGGCAGAGACCAAGAGTGGTTGTTTAGCGTTCGCGACGGTCAATCCGAAACAAATGTGTGCATGCGGACACCGTTATCAAACTCGGTAACAATGATAGCAAAATGGGAGTCATCCTGAGCTTGGAAAAGTACAACGTCGATGGCCTCACTCTTGCCGGTGTCTCCTTACACATTCACTATTTGTAGAGAGGGAGAGAGAGAGAGAGAGAGAGAGAGAGAGAGAGAGAGAGAGAAAGGAGCAGCGAAAAAAAAAAAAAAAAAAAAAAAAAAAAAAAAAAAAAAAAAAAAAAACTAGGGGGGGACCCTTGTGTAAGAGATGCAAGCAAACGGCAACTTGAGCGGAAGAGACGATGCCGATGGATCAAATGGGGCCGTCAGCTTTCGGTCACATAGGAATGCAGCTAAAGTGCACAAATATCCGAGTTCTGATCGGTGTTGGTCAACTCAGGCACCGTCAAACCCGAATTGGGATGCAGCGTTCTGCAGGAGAGGAAAAAAAATAAAATAAAATAAAATAAACTGGCAGGTTTCAACGTCTCATCGGCCACCGTAAGCGGAATCGCGTCCAGAGAAATTTCACTCTACTATACGCCTGTTCCCGTGGTTCTCGGTTTGGCTCTGATGAACTCGAGTCGGGAAATTTGATTTCCACACGCAGCAACACCTGATCAAAAAGATCGTCATGGAGTGCTCTTAAATAGAAAACAAAACAAAAGAAAAAGAATCACGAGAAAGGTCAACTTTCACAGTTTTGATGCTTGCAGCTCGCACAAGCTGCTCGACACGGCTATCGACGCTCCACATGCCTCTCAGCCCCATATCCCCCCTTTTTTTTTTTTTTTATTCCTCTGCCCTGCTCAACGCGGCTATTTGCAATGCGAGAGTGCAAACAACCGAAATCGTAGAGATCTCGAAAGGACTGGACGAGATTGATCGGGCAAAGAGGACTTGTTGTAGCAAAGACAGTTGTTATTAATAAGTAGACGAATGCTCTGCGGATTGGAAGCGATACGACTGCAGGTGGTCCCATCATACTTGACGTTCAGGACTCCGCTTAGCACTCCCGTGTTTCAGGGTTGGTCTAGTCGCCGTTGACAGTTCTAAAGACCAGGTCGACTCGAGGTTGCTGGCAAGTCGCCTTTTGTTTCAGTAGCATCCACGCACCAATCTTGATTTGCTTATCGTTCGAGGCGAGCACAGACCCCTGGGTAAGCTTGTGCGGGCACGGTTTCAGACAAACGGGGTTCGACAGGCTGGAGTTCCGATGGATTGTGCGGTCATTATCATTGTGTTTGCGACATTTACTGTTTTAATAGATCTCGTTATCACCAACAACAGCAGCGGCTCTGTACCAGATACACAGTTGAGAGAACCCGCAGCTTTGGATGCGCGTGAGTCGATGTCGATCTGTGTTTGTTGTCGTGTGGTTTTTCTGGGCTTGCAGCAGGCACAGCGCAGTACGGTAGGGTACGGTAGAGTTGAGTCGAATTCCCTGACCCTAATTTCTTGTGTGTTTTTTTTCTTTTCTTCTCTTCTACAGTAGTATTTGTTTCAGTGTTTTGCGCGGGATTCCATTCTAAATTGCACTGAAACATTTTCTGGACCCTGGCTGCGAGCGTCAGGGATGCGACGCTTCCCGTTTGATGGTCGTCTGAAGGCATGAGATTCCGACGGCATCATCAGCACAGTGGATGCGACGTGCACGGTGAATATGTTAAGCGAGCGGTAATTGACCCAAAGTGATGGCTGTTGAGCTCAACTCTAAAGCGAGTCGGACGTCGTTGGTGCGGTCGGTCACTTGCAATGTGAGTACTGCAGGCAAGGCTGCTGTTGGCACGTCGCTGTCTTGTTGTTCTTTACCTCGTAAGCGTAAGGCTGCTTCCGGTGCAATTGTGGCTTGTTGTTGTCGAAAATGTAACAACATTGCATTCAGGATCAACAGATGAATTTTCGAGTTCCGTGCCGATGCGACGATGGGCTGCTTTTAGTGACACTGAACCGCATCCAGCTGTAGCGGAGCTTGCCTGTCATGCACTCGATGACGCACACAACTCGGAACTGCGAGGCTCTTCTCAGAACTCACATTTCTTTTTATTTTTCGGCAGCACAGTATCGTATTGGATTGCAATGCTGAATGCGGGGCAGTCTCAGTCTTTAAGGAATGTGTCGAGATGGGATGGGAGCTGTCATCGGGCAATATGGCTGAGGTTGGTCAAATGGTGCAGCTGGATGGTATGCATGTAGGGTCTACTGTAAGCAGTTGCCATGCAACAGCGTGGCGTTCTTTGGAGAATGTGGAGCAAGGTCGAAGTAGTATCTGCTCATCATCATTTCGTACGGGTGGTGGATGGACACCAACATCGAAGGGTCCTTGTCGATTCTCACTCGCTAGCGAAGCTTGGCGTGAACATGACGAGAGCAGAAGAACAAGCGTACGAGTATGAGCTTGTAGCTTTCAACCCAGGGAGGTCTCGACCTGGTGCCAATGACCTACAAACAACAAAGTGGTCCAGTGGTTTGACAGCGACCTTGCTCCTGGATGTTCTGCCTTCCCACCTGTCCGGCTGAGCTGTTGCAACGTTGCTCTTGAGGAGAGCATTGAACAAGTAGACTTTGATCTATCAGAGCCGTACTGCATCAAAAGCCCACTCGGAGCGGACCACCGCCAGACGTCAGATTTAACATCGTGTTAGTTTGATGTCGAATGCTGGCCCTTTTTAATCCTAACATGACAGATGAGAGAAAAACACTGCGTCGCGTCATAGGCTTGGCTCAAGTGGAGTGAGAGTGTGACAGACGCGTAAATGACAGGAGGGCACTTACTTCATACACAGTATTGTAGTTGGGTTACGTGACAACGATTTTGGTGTTGGACCTCGTCATTTTGGATAATTCCCCTTGCCGAGCAAGCTGTGAGCTGCAGTTGCGATTTTTTTTTTTAAAAAAAATATATCCATTTGAAAATTTAGTGCCCTCGCACACAAACAGGGCCAAAAAAGAATGCCAAGAAGATAATTTCAACCAGTCACCTGAACGCAGTCTGTGGTCGTGGCTTTGCAAAATTTAACTGCGGCGAGGCAGTCAAGTGTAGTGATTCTTGAGTAACACCAAAAGCATTCATCGGAAGGGCCTATCTCTATCCGATCCTCAGTCACATCGCTGAGTCGGTCTCTCATCGTCCGCTTTCTCTCATATTGGTGCTCATCACCACAACCGCCACCACCATCAGCAAGCTTTTCGGCTGTCTGCATCTCATCCTTTCCGAATAGCGAATCGCGAACACGGTTCAGCGGGGCCCGTGCTGACTTGTTACTTTGCCGCTTCCGCACGGAAACAGTTCTTCATTCCGCCTCCGTCCCTTCTCCACACTGGTACGGCTCAACTACATCGAACAGCCCTCGCATACTGCGGTATCACTCGTTTCCGCTCCTCAATTTCAACTTTGTCCTGGCTTCGCTCAAGCAAGGGTATTTCTCACACTTTGTCCCAGCCGCGACTTGGCCTTCGCCTGCTCCAAACCGTCTTGGACCCACTGTATAAGAGCCCGATGATCCTACTCTTTACATAGTCGCTTTTCTCCGCCCCTCTTTGGCAACTATCGCTTCACCATTCGCCTCACGAACATCTCGGCCGCCATGTCTGATCGAGCCTGATATGATTTCTTCTGCATCTACGCCATCTGCTTCCGGATCGGTGGCTCGATCCGAGCCACCACTGCTTCCCGAAAAAGTGCAGAGCCTTCTTGATCGGGTTCGTATCCACCAATTGGACGTCAACCTCTTCTCCGACCTTCTTCAAGCCGCCTGCGACTATCTCGACTCTGGCAAAGCAAAGCAATCCCACATCTATTGTTCGATAGGCAGGCCATGCGACTTTGAGCTCGAAAGCTGCATGCTCCGCATCTTCAGCTTCCGCTGCAAGGACCAGATCGAGCGATGGAGGAATCGTCTGACCGGCGCCATCTACTCAGGTTGCATCGATTGCTACAAAGGCTTTCTTCGAGCCAAAGACCATCTTCGGTCCGTGTACCTTACCTCCTTTCCGCTCGACAAGATCGATACCTTCTTCGCTTACTTAGACTCGGTCGAGGAACAGCTTGCAATAGATACAATCCAGAAAGCCGACAGCACCCCTGGTGATGCGCTGCGGAAGCTGTCGCGAGCCGAGATCTACGCCATCCTCACATTGATAGCGTCACCTAACGCTAGCAAGCTCAACGCAGCGTTCAAATCAGTCATCAAACTCGAACAATTCTCCAACATTCAAGAGCTGCCAGCTGGTCTATTGACCCTTGCCATCGACGATGATTCCTTCGCTCGTTCCTTTGCTGCCAAGCAGATGCTCCTGCTCAAGCCTGTCCCGCCAGAGACTGCGGCGCTCACCATTTACCGCCAAGCCATCGGCCGCATCAAACTGCGTTACTCGGAGCAAGGCTCTGCAGCCGATTGGTCTCTCCTCTCCATCATCCTCAACGCCGCTCCTACTTCGGCAGCGCCACTCACCACCGCCGTCCTCAGCCACGTCCACGATCGAGATGATCGCTTTCGCGACGTCCTCAAAGCCTATTCTGTCCTCCTCAAACTCCGAGGTCCTTCAATTTGGTCCGGCAGCACAGCTCAGCTGCTCTCTACCAGCGTGGATGACGACTTCCCCACCGTCGTTTTGTCAGGCATCCTCGACAACTCCTACTTCACCAAGCCCCTGTTCGAATCTCAGGGCACTGTGTCGACTCCTCGCGAGAAAGGCCTCTTCTTCGGCTGGATGCGTCTTCACCTCGACACTCTTCGGTCACAAGGGGGCAAGCCCTTTAGCGAGGCCATCAAACGCATCGCTAACTTTCTCTTTGAGCGAATGCAGCAAGGGCATGTCCCCAACGAGTGCCGATCCGTCGCTTTCACCGAAGCCATCGATCTTGTGCTGAATCACGCTGACGACGCCAACAGTCGTGCGGTAGTCGACCTATATGCTGTGCCAATCTCCCGAATCGCCTTGTCGGAAGATTCAAAGGCCGATGAGCCAACTAGACGTGCGGCTCGCGAACTCATCGTCCAGGCTTTCGAGCGAGATGCAACCAACCTTGTCGCATCTCTCGAAATGCTTTCTTCTCTTTCGTCACGCAACATTGCCAAATCGAAGGAGAGGGCACGCTCGCAGCGCGACAGCAAGTCTTCAACGCACACTCCGATACCGTCCATTGAGACATTCTACGACAACTTGGCCAGCAAGCACTACCCCATGATCGAAATCTGCAGCCTGCTTTGGAAGGAGGTTTACAACATCACCGCCATCGGTTCTTCAAAGGAGGGCATCAGCATTTTATTGGGAGCCCTGGCCCGGATCGCTCATTGTACTCCACCATCCTTACAAACGCATACCCTCAAGCCGCCGTCCGCAGGAACCGGCGCTGCTTATGATGCATATGTCACCCGCGTTCGCCAGTCAGTTGCCAGCGTGCTGAGTGCGTTCCGTGCCATGCGACGTTCCGACTTTGCCGAGCGTTTGGCCGACTTTGGCGAGCTCACCCGTGAAGAACAGGTCCAGCAGCTCTGCACCGCCGATGCTTACAGCCTTCTGCTACTCAACCTTTGCCCTGATCCGGACATCTATCGCCCCGCGCAGAACCTGCTCCGTCAAGCCTTCAGCACTGTGGAAAGCCGTGCCGACTGCTTCCGCATCCTCTTTCAGATCAATTACACCTCGTCACTTCGCGCCTTGGCCGACTATCTCGACCGCTTCGTTCAAGCTACCACCAATCTTATCGAAGCTAACGAGCTCGCCAAGTGGATGGTTCGCAGCTTCGCAGACATTGTCAACGTGCTTGCAGGTAGCACCGACGGTATCTTCCGACCGGGAACGTCGTGGACGCTGGTCGAAGACCGTAACTCTCTGCAAGCGGTCGCTTTGAAAGCACCAACCATCTGGCGCCTGATGTGCGAGAGCGTTGCTGCCATCTTCAAGCGCACGCCTGCCTGGTCAAACTTGCTCGCCCGAGAAGAGATGGTTGCTTGGTTCCGCGATGTCACCATCTTTGCATCCGAGATGGTGGACGCCCTCGCCGTCTTTCGCCACGTAGTTCGCCTCGCCGCCGAAGCTCCCGGTCGATGGACAGGCAAGGCGCAAGCTGACGAAGAAGAGGAACTCCAGTCAGCCGAAGAAGAGATGATGGTACGTGCGCTTGCGTCGCCCCTCGAATCCGCCATCAGCTGGCTGCGCATGAACGATGAAGACATCCTACGCGAAACGCAGTCCTTCATCCTCAAGGCAATCGACGAGTTTGGGGGTGAGTTCGAGCTCCCTTCGCGGTCCAAGACCAGAATGCTTAGCTTCATCGATGAACAGATGGGCATCAAGGAAGCCTCGGCAAGACACACGTTGCTGTCCATTGACGAGCTCGCCGATCTGAGAGTGCGTCTAGACCCCAAAGCCGACATCATCGAAATCAGTGACGAGGACGACGACAACGCCGCAAGGGATCTCAAGGCTGCACCGTCACCAGACGCACTAGCTGCTGGTGCCTCGACGTCGAAACGCGAAGACGCGTCCTCGGCCTCAAAGACAGCATATGTGCCAAGTGCTTCGTCGCACTCCCAACGCCCCAAGAGCGAGGTCGAGAACGCGCATTGGTGGGCTGGTGTCGGCAACCTCGGCATGTTGAGCAAAAGCCAAGAACAACGCAGAAAGAACAAGCTCAAGCAAACCAAGCTCAGCTTTGCCACGGTCGACCCGAAGGACATCATTGACGTTGACAGAGATGACCGCGTTGACGGAACCGCGAAGAAGCCCATCACGCTCGACTTTACCCGCCCTAAAGCAGCGCCGGCATCTACCCCCTCTGCGCCGATCAACGCCTATCGTGGAGCAGCTGCTCGTGGAATCTACACCGCAGGCACATCTATGAGTTCGCGACCAAGCACTTCGAAAGCCGGCACGGGCAAAATGGCGCAGCTGCGTCAGGAACTGGGAAGCTCTAGCCGGTCGTACAGGCCGAGCAACGTCAATGTGCGCTCTGGTGAGAATCGCTGGGGACGCAACCACGAGGACGACGTGACTGTTAAAGCTCCTGCTGCCGTCAGCTCGGTGACAGGCGCACTCATCAACAAAATGCCGGGTCCGACCACGGCAGCAGGCAAAGCTGCAGCGGGCAAGAAAGCAGGCGGAAAGGAAAGCGATGCCACCACGTCTTCGTCCTCCGACTCCGACTCCAGCGATGACGAGGCCGAAGCTAAGGGTTTGGCAGCACTCAATGCGAAGAGGGACGGACCGCGTATCCCTAAGATTGCACAGCCACAGCGGCGTCAAATGATCGTCAAGGAGGACCTTCATCTCGAACGAGCTCGTCGCGAGCGTGCCGACGCTGAGCGCAAGCGAATCCTTCGCAGTCCACCAGACTATGCGGCTTTGCATCGGAGCATTCTGTCATGGGACTACTCCTACAAGGGCGACCGCCCGCCTGCGCAGTCGGGAAGCGAACCCAACTACCGACGCATGCAGCCATTCTTCACAAACGCCCCCGATTATGGAAACGTTCTCGGCCCACTTCTTTTGCTCGAATGCTGGGCCCAATTTCAGCAGGCTAAGGAGGAAGCCGAGACCAACAAGGAGCCAAGCATCCCGCTCGAAGTCGCCGGTCGGTCCAAAGTCGATCTGTTCGTTGACGTCAACGTCACCATCTCTCCGGACCTGCTTCCCCCAACAGTCAATTACAATGACACCGAGATCGTCCTCCTCAGGGAGAGGACCCCAGCCATCTCGGGCAAGGAGCCCAAATGCGTTTTGGCCAAGGTCGAAGCGTTCAAGCGCCATCCCCAGGGTCATCAGCTGACGTTGCGTTGCTGCCTGTGCGACGACCGTCAAGGGATCAACACTGCTCTCGTCAACAGGTCCAAGTGGGACATCAAGAGGCTGTTCTCGCTGGTGACAATGCATCGTGAGTTTGCGGCGCTGATGGCGGCCCCCTACTTCGACCTTTTCAGCGACGTGATCAAGGCGCGTGTCGCTCCCAAACCGACGCTCACCAACGATGAGGTCAAGAAAGCGATGCAGGGCTATCAGGTCAACGAGCCGCAAGCAAGAGCCATCCTGGGATCACTATCCACGGAAGGCTTCTCACTGATCCAAGGTCCCCCCGGTACCGGTAAGACAAAGACGATCTGCGCGCTGATCGGAGCCTTCGTCTCGAATCGCAAAGGCCCGTCGACATCGGTGCAGGCTGGACAAGTGCAGGGCAAGGTCGGGGCAACCAAGAAGATTCTGCTGTGTGCGCCCAGTAACGCCGCCATCGATGAAGTGGCTAAGCGAGCTCGAGCAGGCATCCGCCTCGCTGATGGCAGGGTGATTCATCCCAAGGTCGTCCGTGTTGGACGCGAAGAGACCATGAATATCAGCGTCAAAGACATCTCGCTTGATCATCTCATCGAGCAGCGACTGGAAGGCGGCACTGCGTTCGATGCCAACCGCAACGGTGGCACAGTCGATCCCGGTGCCTTGCGCGGCGAGATCCACAACCTCAAGATGCAGCGTGAGCAGAAGCAGACTGAGCTCTCCCAGGCTCGTGGATCGGGGAATCAGGCGCTGATTACGCAGCTTGAGGCCGAGATCCGTAACCTGTCCGCCAAGCGTCTTGGAGTCATGTCTAGGCTGGACGAGGCTAGGGATAAGCAGCAGAGCCAGCATCGACAGCGCGAAGCGGATCGTCGACGCGCTCGGCAGGACATTCTCAGCGATGCTGATGTGATCTGCACAACCCTGTCCGGAGCAGGTCACGAGATGCTCAGCGGCGTCGCATTCGACTTCGAGACGGTCGTCATCGACGAAGCCGCCCAGGCGGTGGAGCTGAGCACGATCATTCCTTTGCGCTACGGTTGCAAGCAGTGCATCATGGTCGGTGATCCCAACCAATTGCCACCGACAGTGATCTCGCAACAGGCCGAGAAGCTCGGGTACTCGCAGTCGCTCTTCGTGAGGATGTTCGAGAGATCGCCTTCGGCCGTGCACTTGCTCAGCATCCAGTACCGTATGCATCCTGAAATCTCGGTGTTCCCGTCCAAAGCCTTCTACGATTCGAAGCTGCAGGATGGACCAGACATGGCCGAACTGACACGCCAACCGTGGCACAAGTACGACCTGACTCGGCCGTTCAAGTTCCTGTCCATCAAAGCACCAGAGTCTCCTGGAAGAATGCACTCAATCATCAACAAGGAGGAGGCCAATGTCGCGTTGGCACTCTACGAGCGGTTACGAATCGATTACCCGAGGGAAAACTTTGATTATCGCATCGGCGTGGTTACCATGTACAAAGCCCAGGTGTTCGAGCTCAAGCGGACGTTCCAACAGCGATATGGCGACGAGATTGTGGACCGCATCGACTTCAACACGGTTGACGGCTTCCAAGGACAGGAGAAAGACATCATCATCCTGAGCTGCGTCCGTTCAGCGAACGACAAACGCGGCATCGGTTTCTTGAGCGATCGTCGACGTCTCAACGTAGCGGTGACTCGTGCCAAGAGCAACCTGTTCATCGTCGGGAACGCCGAACATTTGCGACGCGGTGATCCGATTTGGGAACTCTTGGTATCCACGGCAGAGCAACGTGAAGCTCTGCAGCCCATCAGCGTAGCCATGCTACAGAAGGGAGACCGCACGCTTGCCAAGAACATCACCAACATCGAGCCTAAGAAGCCGGCAACGAGTTCCCCAGCGGTTGCGGCTGGTGCCAATGCAACGCAGCCAAAGGTGGCACGGCCTCCTGGACCTCCGCCCGTAAGACCACCTTCAGTCTCGACAAGCACTTCGTTCGCGCCTCCGCCGGTCAACACAAGCAACGGACATGCCAAGAGGCCCATGCCGAGCCCGAATGGGGTTGCGCCGCCAGTCAGACCAAACAGCGAAGATAAGAAGCGCAAAGCCATCGTTGTGCAGGATCCCAAGATGGCCCCGAAGAGACCGCGCGTATCAACGGATGGCATCAACGGTGTGGTTGAAAGCTATGGCAAACCGCGAACTCCATCCGAGGCCGCGTCGCCCTCTTCGCGAGCGCCCGTCCGCCCAGGCGCAATGAACGGTCGACCTGGTGCCAGCCCCAGTAACAGCGTACCCATGCGGCCGCCTCGAACAGGAGCCCCAGCCAATGATCTCCCTGTGGGCAAGCCTCGTGCTCCGCCCCGGCAGAGTCCGCCGGGCGTTGCCGCTGGTGTTACAAGGAAACCGGTGACGCCGACCGGGGTAAGCCCACGAGAGCGTGTCCCAAACGGTGCAAGCAGTCGGAACGGTACTAGCGATGGAAGCTCACGAGGCCTTGCGGCTCTGCCCAGGCGACCGGCTAGTCCACCGAAACCCTCGAACGCTGCACTCAATGCACTGTTTGTCAAGAAGCGGAAGTGATTTGGATCCGTCCACCCTTTCTGGTGTCTCCCCTAGTCAACGTTTGAGACACCACACGCCAGCAGCATGACCCCAAACTACATTTGTACAGTACGCATCCCAACCAATTCATCGCACTCGATCAGCATCATTCTGAGTTTCTCCGGGCGATGCATCACACCAGAGCATGGAAATCCTTGCGAATGTCGGTGTGTTGGAGCAGGAGCTTTTGTTGCGGGCAAGAACGTGATTCGGTGGGTGTAAAAGTGCAAGGCGCGAAGACCAAATGCAAGCACCGCGGGAAAGGCGCGGATGGAATTGGTTGAGGCGTGGCTCGCAACTCGACTTTCTTCTCGTCCTCCACTTTGCGTGCTTTACAACCAACTCAGCCATCCACTGTGACTCGATCACACCACCATCTCACGGTATTCTGCTCCCTGTAGTGGTCTACTTGTGGAACCATGTCAGAGCTGGCTGCCCAAGGCAAACCACGTGCGCTGCAGGTAGCCGCGTATCGGTACAACTGCCAGCCATGCAAGCAGCGCAAGACAAAGTGCGATCGCGTCAAACCGTGCGCAAGTTGCCAGCTGAGGGGAACGCAGGATCGATGCTATGTAGAAGCAGGCGATGCAGCAGCCGAATCTCGTGGAGCCAGTCCTGGTGCATCAGCTGCTTCAGAGTCGAGGCCACCGAAGCGCGCGAGAGTATCGCAAGTGATAGAGGTCGCACCAGCCTCGACATCATCTCAAGCAAACAACGATGCGATTCGACACCACATTGCAATACTCCGTCGGAATATCGATCAGCTCGAGTCTGCTATCGAGCCATCCGCTAGCAGGACGCGATCGCCATCATATACCCCGACTCGCGATGGCGAACCCGCAGTCCTCACGCGCAGCTTGCGCCTGACGTGGCCAGACGTTGCACACCTCTTCCCACCTCAACACGATGTGGAGAAGATCCTGACCTACTTCATGCAAGATATGGTATACATCATGATCCCGATTCAAGAGAAGCAATTCTGGCGAGCTTGGATGCGACTCATTCACTCCACTGCTTCCACTAGCTCATCGCCCGCTTCCGACGACAACGACACGGGAGCGGGCATCTCTCGCTGCATGGTGGGCAGTCTGCTCATGTGCCTCGCATCCACCTCTTTCCTGATCCCGCAACGATGTGAAGATATGCTCAACCTCACCCGACCTATGGCCGAGCAACGAGATGGCTGGATCACCGCAGCATTTGCCCTGGTGAAGGGCGGGACCATCCTCTCGTCTCCCTCTCCTGCTCGGCGTGGAGAGTGGTTGCACTACATGGAAACCGTGACCGACTACTCGCTGGACCGGTTCGGGTTCGACACCTTGTGTGTGCGCATCTTTTCGCTCCTCGGTAGGACTGACTTCGGCTTTATCCTCAACGGCGAGTGCCTTCGTCGCGCCATCGGGCTCAATCTGTATGACGAAACGCGTCCGTTGCGCCCTCTGGCGCTTGCTCACGACGACCCAGAGATCTCGCCCAAGGAGCTGGTCAACATGAGGCGCAGGATCGGAAAGATGCTTGTGGTGACCGAGAGGTGGATGTGTCTGTACTCTGGAGCTCCACCGATGCTCGATGACGATGCCGAAGCACTGCCTCCGCCAGACAAGGGCATGTGGTCCGAGGCGGAGGAGTTGACGTACCTGTTCAGTCAGTACGTTAGTAAATTGCGACTTTTGCCGGTCCAGCTGAGCGCATTGACGGCCAAACGCAGTAAGGGAGATTGGGCGACGCAGAGGGCAAGGGACCAGGATGCGGTGGAGAAGATCATGGAGTTCGATCGTGGCATCTGCCAACTGTACGATCCCAGTACACCGCGCGAGTCGTTGGGGGGTAGGAGTCATGCTCAGCTGTTGGCCGAACTTCCTGAGCTTCTGGACAGGGGTGATCATCTGAGGATGCCGGAAAAGGATGTCAGGGAGCTGTTTAGGGAGTTTGTCGGTGCACTCATTATGACGTCGTCTTGGTACTCGGTAAGGTGCTTGGCGACGAGTAACTTCATGTTCTTGCCTTGGGTGCCCGAGTCAGGGATGCGGTACTATGCGTTGAATCTGGCGAGAAAGGTGATCGAGTTGCTGCCGAGCATCTGGATGTTGGTTCGCGATCCATACGTTCCCTTCTCGTCGTCTTGGATCTCGAGACACGTCTTCTTGGCGTGTACGGTGCTATGCATCCCCATCCTCGGGCAGGATGCAACGTCACAGCCGGGTCCGGGCGTTCAAGGTGCTACTTCTGGCATCAGACCCGGGGCCGAGATCAGGAGCGACTTTGCGCCTTCAAACGCGCACAAATCGTTCAAGCTTCCGCCGACGACGTCGAGATTGCTGGACTCGCCACGCGTTCCGGCTTCGTCGTCGGTGGATCTCGACTGGTTCTCCGGCAAGCTTGTCGAAATCTCATCGTTGTTCGACAAGCTCGCGGAACGCGGGGATCAGACGGCGCTGATCAACTCCAAGTTGGTGTATGCGCTGCTCAATGCGAGAAGCGAGTTGAGGGATAAGGTGATGGACAAGATTGGAGAGAAACGAGGTGGGTTGGAGAATCGGGGAGAGGAAGGTGGGGACGATGGTTTGGGCAAGATCGAGAGTCAGCGGGATTTGACTTCGTTTGTTATGGCTCATGATATTGGGCGACCGAGTCCGACGAGTGCGAGTGGAGCTAGTCCTTCTTCGGTCGGTGCGGGGTCGCCGAGGGATGGGGCGTATCGAGTCAAGGCGCGGGTCTCGGGTCTCGCAAGAGGCGTGAGGAAGGACTTGGCTGCTGGTGGTGAGGGGAGAGTGCGAAGTCCGTCTCTGCATGATCTGGCCAATGCTGTCGATACTCACTCTTCTCACGCTTCGGCGAGTCGAGAAGGTCATGCGAACACCTCGCATTCCATGCCACCACCACCATCATCCAGCCCCTCGCAACCTACCTACGCCTCCTCCTCTTCTGCGGCTTATCAACAGCAACAGTATTCGCACCTGCCTCCCATCTACCCAAACAACACGCCCGATGAAACCGCCTGGATTTACCAAACCTCACACCTCCAAACGCCCGCATCGTTCTTCCCTCCAGACAACCCCTCGGCTGGATCTACAGTCGCAACAGCAACAGCAACCACAGCAACGGCAGGAAGCGATGTATTGGCAAACGTCCCGCTCCTCTTGGATACCCACGACTGGCTGGCTATCTTGGACGGCGTCGAAATCCCCTTGTAGGAGCGCCACATGCCGCCTGTTCGAGTGTGTCAAGTTCAAGCAAAGCTGCACTCCAAACCCCACCCACTTGCAATCAGCCATTTCAGATTTCACTCCCTAACCTCCCCAATCGACGCAAGACCAGTGATCACAACAGAACGAAGCCTTGTGAATGCAAATTTCGGAAACGATGGAGACAGAAAGGGGAGACCGGACGTTATCGTCAGTGATAGGGTATTGAAGTGAATCAAACTTTAAGTTAAATGGGAGGGATGAAATCAGCGATTCGATCTCTCGCGTTCTGGGCAATGCACTCTGCAATCCACGTAATGCTACGAATCTCCTGCTCCTTAAGCTTGAGCCACGCATAAAAGATGCCGAACTGGAACTGGGTGATTGTCAAGATGCGATTGAGCTGAACCTCGAGTTTGAACATCTTATCCTCCAACATGTCTGCGTTGGCCTCACCACTGGCGGCTGCGACGCCCGCTCCGTTCGCGGCTGAGGACGAGGAGGAATCGAAGAACGAGCGATACTCGGGGATCGCATCGCACACCTGCTTGACTTGATCCAGCTCGTCGGCTTTAGCGAGCACGTTGTTGCCCGCAGGGAAGAGCTTGCCGATGTTGGGGAAGAGGCGCGCGCGGTCTTCTTTGGAGAGCGAAGTGCCAAACGAGTTGATGGTGATGTTGATGGTGCGACGGTCGGCTTCGAACGAGAGCAGCTCGCACATGGTCTCGGCCGTGGTGCCGCCGAGTGACTGGCAGAATTGGTAAAAATCTTCAAGATAGGCCTTGTACAGCGTGTTGCGGATGATTTCGATGTTCAAGTCGTCGAGGTCCGAGGCAGAGATGCAGTCGCGGAAGTAGGGCGCGAGCGGGGTCTCGACTAGGACCGAGTTGTAAAGCTCCTCAACGGTGGAAGCAACACACAGGGCGGGCATGGTGTCAAAGACGCCAAGTGGGTGGCAGCGTTCCAACAACTCGTGAGTATCCCTTTCATGTAGTGTACCGGTGATGAGGAGGATGACATTGTCGATCATATACGCGTAGGTCATGTAGTCCAAGAACTTGCTCAATGGCTGAGTGGCGTTGGTCCTCAGGTACTCGAACTCTGCTACAAGTTTGCGCGTTGCCTTCTCGGCAATGGTCGAGGTCGAGATCGGGCTGGGCTCGTTCTGAAGAAAGTTACCATAGTCGGTGGCTTGGAGCTGCATCTTGAAGTCGTCCAGGGTTTCGCACTGGGTGAGAGATTGGTAGTGGTTGGCGTTGAGAAGCGAGGTGCGGTAACCACGCACGACTCCTTCAAGGAAGCCGTGGTCAACGTTGAACGAGATCATCTCCATCTCGGGCGAGTTGGGCTCTCACGCGAGAGGTGTGGTCGGGTAGAGACTGATTGATAATGCCAAGATGAGACAGTGACCGTATACAGATGCCTCGGATCGTGCCGATGGACGAGCAGAGGATGTCCAAAGCGATAATGCTCGGAAGTGCCGATTCGTTCTGCTGTCGTTACTAATGTCAGCGACTTGGGTTGTGTGCTGATTCAATGCCGGATGGTCCGCGTTGTGTCTGACGGTGTGATCTACAGCGATACTTGTGCCTTAATCAGGATCGGGAGAGAAGCGATATCTAGTAGACAGTGGGATGATGAGTCAAAAGGTTAAAATCAAGGTGTTGTTGGTGTGACTGCCGACACCCAACTGCGAATTTCTCAAGTGGTCAAGGCGCAGTTTCCAGCTTCAGTTTCCAACGTTGGTTGGTCGTGTCCCACAGCCAACGAGTGAGCGACTGAGAGAGACGCAGGGGCAGTTGCGCTAATCCAAAATCCCATTCGGGCTCCTCTGCGTCACGTGCATCCTCAAAAGACCTAACACGATCAACAATTTCATCATGCATTCTCAATAATGCAATCAATCATTGTACAAGTCAACTCTAACCACATCCGTTTCAGTCCAAGTAGATTCAGTGTTACATGCTTGCTTTCAAAGATTTTTCCGTTGCCAACAATTGTTCTCCAACAGGGCAAGTGACATGCAAGTTTAAGGGTTGGCATCCTCTGCAACGATACCCTCGGCTGGCCAGAGCCAGCCAAACTTGTCGGGCTGGTCGCCACACTGGTAGCTTGTAAGCTCATCGAAGAGTCTCTGCGCGCACTCGCCAGCAGTCTCGCCATCGCCGAACGCGATTCTCTCCACCTTGTTCTCGGCGGGGAAGGTGTATTTGGGTCCGTCAGGCGAGAGCTTCTCGTGCACTTGCTGTGGCTTGTGGGTGTTGTACGACATGGATCGAACAGGCGTGATTCCGGCGGCAGTACCGGCAGCCATAAATTCGACAAACTTGTTCTGTTTGAGCTCGTCGAAAGCCACCTGGCGAAGGTCGACGTTCCAGCCGCAGAGCTTCTCAGCAATCTCGACAACGCTGAGCTTGGTGACCGAACGCAAGATAGAAGTGCTCTCGGGTACCACGAGCGTGATCTGATCGCCCTGCTTCTGGATAGCAAGAGCGTTGGATGTAGAGAATTCGTCGACGTAGGTGTGAGTGGCCGAGTCGAGGTGGAGTGTGATAGGATAGCCCTGCTTCTTGGCGGCAGCGGTAGGAGCGAACACAGGAGCGTAGTTGCCACCGAGCTTAGTGTGGCCGGTGCCCATGGGTGCGGTACGGTCGAAAGTATCAAGAACGAACCCATCGACGGCAGGGATGTCGGCGCCGCTTCCGTAGAGCGAGCCGACAGGAGTGACCCAAACGATGAACTGGAATTCGTCAGGGCTTCCAAGGATCAGGCTAGGTCCAGTACCAAGCAAAAGAGGTCGGATGTAGAGTGCGCCGTTCGAGGCATTCTTCTTGTAAGGAGGAACGTATTCAAGGTTGAGTGCAACTGCCTTCTTGATGGCTTCCAGGAAGATCTCTTGGGGAAGCTCTGGCATGGAAGCCATGCGAGCCGACAAGTTCATACGCTTCCAGTTCTCCTGAGGGCGGAACACACGGACCGAACCAGAGGCGGATCGGAACGCCTTGATTCCCTCGAATGCCTGCTGGCCATAATTGAGGCATGGCGCAGCAGCGTGGATGGTGAGCTGGCTATCTTTGTGGATCTCCATGTTGCCCCACTTGCCATCCTTCCAGGTAACACGAACAGTGCCGTTGACTTCGCGCTCCTTGAAGCCGAGCTTGGACCAGTCAACCGACTGACTGGGGTTGGTTGCAATGCGTCCGTTCGTAGAAGTCATGATGGTGATCGAGTAGTTCAGGTGTTCAAGGGAAGAAGAGGATGATGATGATGATGATGATGATGTGGGTGATGGTAGTAGACAGGATGCGGTGCAACCAAGTTGAGCAACGACTTGATCCGGCTGATTCCCGGCACAAGTACTATGAAATATGAATAGCGACGCTGCCAACTCTTCATGACTCGGACGTGCATGAATTGTCTTTCTTGCTTTCGGTTATTCACGCTTTCATGGTCCGCCTCATCCAATCCAGCCAAATTTGCTTGGCGTTTCGCACAGCTGACGTCGACTTCACCCATGTTGATGCATGCGAGTTAACACTCTTAATTTTATCTGGAATATCTGGTCCGCTCAGGCCAACACTTTCACCATATTGAATTTGGTCCAACATCATCCTCCACCATCATCTCTCTCTCCTTCTGTCACGGCAAGACGATCGCTCGGCCCTGTTCGCCGATGCTCGCACCGTTGCAGCCATGCCTCACACTGCAGCGGCGCTATCCGATCTCTTCTCGAAAGCGCGATTGTCACTGCGCATTCCTTCCACGCCATCCACTTCTAGGTCGGTCGTCTTCTTCGATGAAGTTCTGAATGTCGAGGCGGTCTTAACTCTTCCATCGGATTCTCTTCCGCGTATCGCCTCAACCTCGGCACAAATTTCGCAGCTTTCGTATCCTCTGCCTCTGCCTTCCCTACCGACCAAAGCCCAACTCGATCAGGACAACATTCCCACTCTTCTGTATGCTCTCTTGGCTTGCCTGCACGTGAACCTCTACACCGACTACGTGCCAGAGCAACCGGCGTCCTCATGGCCACGATCCAAGTCCACAAATCCTTACGAACCCCTTTCGACTGTACAGCTGTCTTATAAACATCTTCAACTCCTACCCTCTCACCATCCTCACTCGGACCCGACGCAAGCACAGCACGTAGCCGTTCGCGCTTTCTCCAACTCTTGGGCCGGCAATCAGCCCCCACGAGCTCATCGGACCCTCAAAGACACCAGCGACACTCCGTCACATGCGAAAACATCCTCGCATCATGCATGTCTGACGCATGACATCCAACATTGGAGCGTACACTGGACCTGCCGCATTCCCATCAACTTCATCGCTACACCTTTTCAGCCATTGCTCTCCATCACGGCTGCGCTAACGTTGCGGCTGGAGAACGCCTTCTTGGATCAGTGTCTTCCCAGCCCAGCTTCCGATGAGGCTGTTCGCTCTGGATTCGCTCACTCGCTCCTGACACCTTTGCACGAGGGCCCCGTGTATCCCGATGAGTCGCCCTTACAAAGTCAAGCAAGAGCAAACGCAACTTTGGCACTCGGACTGGACGGTCCCAATGGTCTTGGATCGTATCTAGCCCATCTGCCCAAGGAAATTGTCGGCGGTAATCACACCATCGTCACTCCCACGTCCGGTGCCAATGGGCTCAAGGCGATACAGCAGCGCAGGATCGACGCTTTCACTGCCGAGCCTGCCTCGCTCAAGACCAAGCCCGACAATAATGGTGATCTCGCAGCACTCTCGACTGGCTCGGTGCCTAATTCCACCTCTTCATCCCAGGGAACCTCCCACCTCCAGTCCGAGACAGATGTCTCGGCCGGGCTACAAATCTACAAACGCAGCACACGCGAGATCCTGCCCCTCAAGATTGGCCTCAATGTTCGCATGCGTACCCTTATCAACCAGCATAAACCCACTCTCCATCGGCGGCAATCTGCTCACCACCATGCCACCGCAGATGTCGAATCCAGTAGACTCGTTCTCAGCGTCGAATTGGAGAACCCATTCGAATCTCAGTCTTCCTTTATCGTCAACAGCATCGACATAGACATCGACAAAGCTCAGCCTAATGCACAGCATCCCGACACAGTAGCGGCCCAGCCCTTGCACCCTCTCAGCGCAACTCTTCCAATCGAATTGACCAGAGGAAGCCAGCACAACCTGCTTTTCTACGTCAGTGTCGATCCTGCCCTCCAGACTTCACACCACAATGCAAGTGGTGTTGGCGACATGGCCGTTAGGGCTAGAAATGTCACGATCACCGTCTCAGGCCGACCATCAGGAGCGGAACAGGAGGAAATGATGTCAGACTTTGATTCCCAGTGGAGTTGCTCCCTCGACCTTGCACCCGTACTCGCTGATGCCAGGAAGAAAGCATTTATCACCCAAAATACATCCAGCAGCCTTCAAGTTGGCCGACAGAAAGGTATGACAGGAGTGGTGGCAGGAAACACGCAGTACTCGGCCTCCGCTCTGCGCGCTGCTCAAGCTGTTGATGGCACAGCGTATCTCAATGTCCAGCATTCCGCAGGTTCACAGTTGGCCGAGAACATCCAGACACCCAGACCGGGGCACTCAGCAGCTGGCTTCCCCACGTCGACACGTACGGCCTCTGCGAGACACATCTCAAACGTGCTCGAAGTCGCACAATCTGCAGAGGCAGGGGACGTAGGAAATTTCTGGGCGAAAGCCAAAGCGAGAGCTGCGAGCCGTCAATCGCAAGCACCTTTGCTCCCGAACCGTGCAAGCTACATCTGTATCGAACCGTGGATGTCGTCTTCTTCCTCCCCACCAAGCTTTCAAGCACGAGGCCTGGTGGTAATCTCAACTCTCCGTTGCGCAGGAACTGCTACTAGCGTTGGAGAAGTTAAGTTCGAATCGAGTCTCGGCGACGATGGCGTCGCCCGCGCGAGTGTTTCGACCGGCGCCAAAATTCTTCGCCCAACGTCAGTCAACTCTGCCTCGGTTCAGGGGAAGGGGTTGTGTGCGCAGACTGGTGACACGGTCGTAGTGGACTTGGCGTTCCTTCACAAGGCGTCGCCCGGCATTCAAGGCGGAGTCATTGGAGATATCACCCTCTCATGGCACCCGAGTTCGACCCTTGATAGTGCTTCAGAAGCTAGCAGAAGGGCCAACAGGGACTCGACTGACACTAATGCAGGCTTGCTCAAGGGACGATTGATCGATGCAGACGGCGCACGTCTCAAATCTTCGCTTCACGCCTCTCAGGCCGAGAGCATCAATGGCCTCATTCCGGTGGAGGATCATGTGGTGGTTCAGGGTGATTTGCTTCCAGGTCAGAGCAAGAAGATTGCGTTGGGATTGAGATGCTTGTCGCCTGGATTCCACTCGATTCCACCGCTCAAAGTCACCTTTGAAAGTCGAGTGCAAGAAGTCGAACAGGTGGTGCTCGAGAGTCTGGGCGAAATCTTTGTTACCCAAGCGGCCATCCTGTAATGTCACGCTCAATCGCCTTGCTGATGCGGATGCAACGCACACACAAAAGGTCGTCACCGGCACAACGAATTCCTCGATGCCCAACATTTTTTTGCGTTCTGTTTTTTCAATACTACTACGATGCGAAAACTGACGCTGGCCTTGGTTACTTGTCAACGTCCAACACGATTCTTCCGGCGATTCTCCCGGCGATCATATCCTCGAACACTTTGGGCAAGTCTCCCAATCCCTTGAGCGTGTAGTGGACCTTGACTTTGCCCCTGCTTGCGATTTCTAGAGCCTCATGAACATCCTGCCTGTTACCCACTGCCGAGCCGATGATCCTCTGAGTAAGGTACACCGTCTGGAAAATGGACAGGGGAACGGTACAGTTGGGCATTCCGACGATGACGAGCGTGCCAACAGGACGGAGGTAGTTGAGAGCGAGCTCGTAAGCGGCAGGGGAAGCGGCGGCGACAACGGCGGCGTGGGCACCAATGCCATCAGTGGCTTCCTTGATTGCTGCAGGAATATCTTGAGTGGTCTTGAAGTCAACGCTGTTGGCAGGAACAGAAGTGCAGGCGGTAAGTCAAGCTGACTTGCAGAAAGGAGACGTCTGCCTGCGAATACAACGTAACGAAGGAAAGCGGGGTTGGAACTTACAAGACCTCAGCACCCAAGTCAAGACTCATCTTCTTCTTATCCTCGCCAGTGTCAATACCGATGACGCGCAAACCGGCATTGACAGCATACTGGACACCTAGGTGACCCAATCCACCCCCCGAGCCAGGAATCACGACCCAGTTGCCTGGTCGAACGTTGGCTTCCTTGAGTGCGCGATAGATGGTGACTCCTGCACAGAGAATGGACGCGGCTTGGTCGAGGGGAAGTGCATCCGGAATCTTGGAGAGATAGCGGGCTGTGTGCCTGACGTACTGCTGGAATGTTCCGTCCACCATATCTGCCATAGAAAAGGAAGAATCAAGTTTTGGGGTGTCAGAACCTAGAAGGGAAGTATATGCCAACGGCAGGAGGTCGATACTTACATCCGCTGGGCCTGTATTGGGCACAGTGAATTTCATAGCCCAATCGACAGTACTGGCAGTTCAAACAAGCATCGGCAATCCACTTGATACCGACTCTGTCACCAACTTTGAGGTACTCCTCACCGCCTGGACCGAGAGCGACGACGATTCCAGCACCTTCATGACCGCCGATCAAAGGAAGCTTGGTGGGCGCAGGCCAGTCACCGTTCAGTGCGTGCAAATCCGAATGGCAGACTCCTGTGTACAAGACCCTCACGAGCGCCTCTCCAGGGTTGAGGTCGGTCTGCTTGATGTTGTCAACGTCCTTGATTTGGATGTTCTCAGGTCCGCCGTTCTCATAGAAGATCGCAACCCGGTTCTTGGGCGTGAGTTCCAGCTGGGTCTCGCGTGGATCTTGGACCATGTTGACTTTTCAGCTCGTCTTTAAATGAAATGATACGACGGTGGTGTATGCTTTGGGTGGGGGTTTAAGGTTGGCTTTCGAACTTCGAGGCGCAAAGCCTGGGCTATATATACACATCAAGATTGCCCGTCACCGTGTGCTCTTTGCTGCTCATAGGCAATCATACAGTAGGTCGTACGACATCGGCAAGGACAGGTGCAAGGATGTCCGTGCGCAGGGGTCACCACCTGCAGAATTCCCATTCTACCAAATACACAGCACAGACCGTTTCTCCACTTCCCCGCAAAAAACAAAAACAACGCCGACGCGCAACAGCTGTCATTTAGAGGTCAAGCGATGCAACCTTTTTCCATCCGCTCAAGTGCGCAAGGATGCGTGCTTTCCTGCGCCGACACCTGACCTAAGTTGCACAAAAGAGCATGCATGAAAGGTTCCCACCAGTCGATGGCTACAGTGTATTGCTTTGGCCCTTGACAGCTTTGCGCAAGTTGCACGACTCGTACAGTAGGAGCGGAAGAGCCCTTCCGAGCAAATCACCCACAAACCTAGAGTCAGGATCCATGGTCGTGAAGCTTGTACAGTAGACATGCGAACGCACAAAAGTAACAAACGCAACATTTGAGATTTCATCGTTGAGCGTTCGAGGTGGGAGAACTCAAGCCACAATCAATGGTTCCGGAAAAGGCTCCGCGATAGCCGCCCTTATCCGTCCTCAAGTCTCCTTTGCCTCTTCACATAGTTGCCACAGTTGTCTAGGTTAGATCTTGACAATTGAGCATCTGCGCTCGCTCTACGACTGGGCAGGAGGTGAATCATCGACGAGCTTGGTCCGAAGATGAACATCCGTTGATGTCTTAGGTGAAAATTGTCCGGTGCGCGGCGGTACTGTGTATAGGCAGCCAGTCAGAAATGAGGTGCTGTGTCACGCTATCGCACAATTGTATGCGTAAGCGTGTGAGGAAAAGCCAGTGGATTGCAAAACGGGGATGTGAACAAAGCAAGACTATATAGCGGCCTAGTGAGCATGTATGCACTAGGCTGGCATGTGAGATGTGAGACATGTGCGCCAGCAGAATGCTGACTAAGCATAAGTCAGCATTCTGCTGGAAGCAGCTCCGCTGCACCAGAGAAGACAAAACAAAACAAACCTGAGAAAGAGGAAGAAGGCTGCAAACGATGCAAGACACTGCAAAACGTTGGGAGGGGGACTGCCTAGACAGGGAAACTGGGAAATCAGACAAGCTGGTGATGAGCAAATAAAGTTGGTGGGGCTAAAGGGAGAAACATCACTCTGCTCACTGTCAGACAACAGCACTGTTAGAAATATTGATCAGTGTATGTGCAATTGGGGTTACATCTTCCCAATTGGCAATGCACAGAACTTGACTGTGTGGGGACTGACAGAACTGACGGTTAAAACCTCTTCCGTCAAGGGTCAAGTATGGCAGGAATCTCCAACCTGTGGTGCCCAAGGCAGCCAATGAGGTCAACAGACAACCATTGGACTGATGGGAGTCCCCAACTCACTGCAGAAGAACTATGGTATCTCCAGTGAGTAACAGGGAACTCCAATCAGATCTTGAGGTTCAACCTGAGAGGTACAAAAGCCAGCTCAACCTATCAGGGTGAGCAGAGTCAAGAAGGACATAGGTTGTTGACCAGGAGTCACACAAAGACATGACTCACACAGTGGGATGCAGACTAGACTCCAGGCAGATCACCACTGTGCAAGAAGGAGGAATGTAGGGTCTCCAGGAAGGCCTGGAGACCACCCAACTCATGTATATAAACTCAGTTGTCCACCACCTTGCCGGTAAGGTCAACTCGTCCAAACGCAGAGACAGATCTCACGATAGATCGACGGCCGGGATTCACTCAGAAGGATCCACTCCAGCCACGTAGCGCAATACAAAAACTCGCAAACTAATAAGCACTACCATCAGAATTGTGGGGAAATTCGATTTGTGATTTTCTCGGTAGTGCGTAAACTACGTTACCCCTCGAAGCCACCCCCAATTCATGATTGGCTGATTGCGGTAGGGTGGGCGGCGCTAGGTGGCTGCTGGGGGGGCTGCTGCGGGTGGCTGCGGGCCGGATTTTCACTTTTGGATTCCGATCTATACCTTGGGGTACCACCCGGGTGGTTGCGAGGCTGATTTTGCGGCTGCACCTTTCTGGTTTTTCGCCGTATGAGTGCAAGCAAGCAAATTGATGTTCAAATTCACGAATTTTGGACTTTTGATCTCAGTTTTTATAAAATTGATCAGAATCATACCGTAAAGATGTTGAAGATTCCGTCCCGCGGTCACCACCGACGTAGTATTCCGTCTTTCACGGTATAGACACGAGATTCTGCAGCCTAGCCCAATCGTTTTTGGAAAAGGGAAACAGACGGCTATATAAGGGTTTCTCCTATGTCATGTGATTATGCCTCTTGCTGTTTGTCGCATCCACACACTCAAATTTTAGGTAAACGTGGTCAAATCATAAACTATTTTTCTATGCAAATCATAAAAAACGGAAAGTTGAGTCCGCGAACCCACCCCGGGTGATCGCTGGGGGGTTACACCCCGAATCACATCGTAAAAAACGGAAAGTTGAGTCTCCGAACCCACCCGGGGTGGTTGCTGCGGGGGTTACACCCCGGAACCACCCCCGAGCCACCCCGGGTGGGTTCACAGCAAACCCGCTCACGATGCTGGTCGGGCAGGGCGCTGCTGGTACGCTCGCTCAGGTACAGGCCTTTCCACGCAGGCACTCCGGCACAGCTTGGCGTACCTGTACACCATAACAATGAGGGAAATCGCGTAGTATATTGCCAAGAACAACGGTTGCGGGAGCGTAAGCGTTTGAAATCAAATGGTCGTGAGCAAGCAAATGCAGGCTTCGCGTCTTGATAGCGGCAGTGTAGTCGAGGCGGACTGTGGACTGTGAGCTGCAGAAGATCTTGATTTAAGCGGGTTTTAGTCTTGCGCTGTGTGGCTAGAGTGGATTCTTCAATAAATCCCGGCAGACCTCTGATTGGACAAACACATCGTAAAAAA
Source organism: Anthracocystis setariae (assembly GCA_928724745.1). NCBI lineage: Eukaryota > Fungi > Basidiomycota > Ustilaginomycetes > Ustilaginales > Ustilaginaceae > Anthracocystis > Anthracocystis setariae. The sequence continues at coordinate 71,895 of CAKMXJ010000039.1, read as the reverse complement.
CGGAAAGTTGAGTCCGCAAATCCACCCCCTCACCCACCCCGGGTGGTTGCCGGGGGGGTTACACCAAGGACCCAACCCCTAGCCACCTCGGGTGGGTTGGCCATCACGGAAGAGCCACGTAGGGGAGCCATGGGTCCTGGCTCCTCCTCCTGGCTGCCTACCTGGCTCCGGGGACGGCTCTTTGTTTTCTTTACAATCTGATAGGGATGGCTGCGGGACGGTTACTTCCTTTGTCTTCAAGGTTTCACAATCAGATGTGCGTTTGACTCGATTTCGAGCGGCAAAGCGTTTGATTCATATCCTGAAAAAAAAAAAGAAATTGCTCCGAAGCTATGTAGAGAGCCCCCCCTCTTCCAAGGCTTCCAAAACTGCTATCTCCTTTTTCAGGATATGCATGACTGACCGATGTCCAGAAGCAAGCGAAGAACCCGACTGCAAACATCATCCCAGGTTGTCAAGAATGTCAATGCATGATGCTGCACGTCACCTTGCCACAACCAGATGCATATGCAGCAATCATTCACAGTATCATGTACAGTACCTGACCAAAAGTATCCGCACGATTTTGTATTTTGTTTTACTTGTGCAAAATCCATAGTTCTTTGATTGTGACCACACATTGTCAAGACAATCATAGCTTGGCAAACATTGATTAAGATGATGGTAGTGCCAATACTAAGTACATTTGATGGTGAGAAGAAGCTTAACTAGTACTTGAGAGGTCCTCTGTTCTTGCGCAAGATCATCCTGACCCGTTCTGGCATTGATGAGATAACAGCATTGACATGATCAATGCTAACTTTGTCCCTCCAAACCTCCTGAGCGGTAATAGTAAGTTGTTGTTGGGTCTGTGGTAATGGTCTCCGCTTACTAAGCTTGTTCTTGAGGATAAACCAGATGTTCTCAATAGGATTAAGGTCTAGTGACATGCTCAGATGGTGTTGTGAATTGATTTGATGACGTCAGCAACTGTTCTGTGCAATCCTGGATTCGTGCACAGGAGCACCATCTTTGTGTTATGAATAGGAACATCGGGAGAGCTAGTGATTGGTTTTAGTATTAGAGCGGGCAGGAGTAGTCCCCCCCAATAACGCCCCGGATTGGGGATCGGGGGTAGACTGCGGCATCTCCCGGGGGGTATTTGGGAGGCCACATAATCTCACGTCCTAAGTCCACCACACTCACGACAGGACGTCGATTGTATTTTAGCTTACTCACTCTAGTAGGTGGAAATATCAGACCTTCTCCCGCTCTCCTGCTCTCCCATCCCGCTATCTTGGCAATGATCCCGGGAGCAACACCCGGTACCACGCCCCTGGCCTCGATACAGATGCACAGCCACGTTCCAAGGTTCTAAGACCCCAGGAGCATAACACTTTGACAACCAGCATGTCTTTTCCAGCAACAGCTTCCTTGAGCGGTCCGTCCACAATGAGCTCAGCGTACTTCTGGCCAGTTAAAGTACTGGCTTTTGTCCATTGTCCATTGATATGGTGTCTTGGCTGCAACGGAATTACAACAAGCGGTGTTTTATAGTTATGGGCAATGCCTGCCCAAACCATAATTGATTGCCGGCCACTGTGGAACATCGGGACCAAATGCCGTAGCTCAGTTCATTCACCGAGCTGGCGGGAAACCCAAGATTGGCCTGGTCTCTCTCCAACTTCAATGTTACTCTTGTCCGTGAACAACACCGTCCTCCAGTTCATATGACGCTTTGCTCTTGCCCATAGCACACGTTCACGCATGTGCTTACTTGACAACCATGGTTTACTTAGTGCAATACGACGTTTAATTCCATGCTTGCATGCTATTCTGCAAAGCTGTGTAACAGATACACCTCCAATTGCCAAGGAAAGCTGCTTCCAGGACAAGAACGGTGTTCTGAGCACCTCACAAATAACATTATGCTTGTTGCAATTGTCGTACTTCAGAGGCTGGCCTGACCTCATAGCTGTATTGAGATGTCCACATGCTCTGAACTTCCAGACGGTGTCAGAGACTGTGCTCTTTGGAATGCTTAAAGTCTCACTGATTTTCCCAAGCAAATACCCCTCATTATGGAGTACTACCACCTGGGATCTCTCAGTGATTGATAGTTCTTTGCTTTGGACCATGTTTGCTATGTTGTATCATTGTAATGTCATTACATTATCAGGCTAGATGCTATCACACATGACGACGAGGAGGAGTGAAAATTTAATTAAATTATTGGACCGTGCAGAAACTTTTGGACAGGTACTGTACAGTATGTGTACTGTTGTGTATGTATATTAGTGTAGCCTTCTGCCAAGCTTATCAACCCGGATGCATTGATTTGCTTTGGAGCTGTGTAGAATGTCAAAGTCACTGCTTAGGACAGAAGCTACGTTCTGCCAGGGTTCTGGTGTGAGTGTGGGGGTTTGAGAAGAAACAGGTCTCAGGACTCGCTCGGGTCGGTATACTGTATGTTTCCAAGCCAGAGAGTGTGTGAGTGAGTTGTGAGCATGAGTGTGGAGGTGAAAGAGATTATATAGGGATTGAACGGCTGCAAGGCTGCCACACAAATCTGAAGGGCGCGAGAAAATTACAGGCGAGGAATGGCCTCTGCTGTGTCGGTGCAACTTTGTTTCTGAGCAATGGCTGGAACGCACAGATCAGCGCGACATTGGATAGGAAGTTCCGTTGACTGACTAAGACAACTGAGTCTTGCCTGGCTGCCCACCTTCTCAGCTCCATCACACCATCACAATTACTGAGCATCTGAGCATCTAGTCTACAGTCGGCCATACTCTTTTCCTGCCAACGACGACGGAGAGCTCAAGCTTGGCGCGATCGCGCCTGTCAGAGCTTCAAGTGGCCAGCATCGTCAAGATGCTTTACGTCGCCCACGCATACGAGCCGTCGGCTATCCTTCAGGCTCTTCCGCTTTCCTGCTTCCTACCCACGGGGCCATGTCTGGCTCTCATCAAGCATTCATCGATCGAATTTGTGTCTCTCGGCACAAACAATGCCAACGTCTCGAATGCAGCTGGTCTCCTCGAACCTATCCAGACCATTACTCTGCATGCTCGCATCTTGGCAGCTCAGGCCATCAATGCACAGGATTCGACCAACTCAGTAACTCAGACCCTTCTCGTACTAACCGACCATCACCAGCCTCGACTCATTGCGCTTGCAGCGGCGATGAATTCCGAGAATGGAGAAGTGACCGTCGAAACGACAGCGACGTTGGCGCTGGATGAAGTGGCTCGCTCCCCTGCAGAGTCGGCCCTGAGCGCTTGGGTCGAGCCTCACAACCCATCTTTCCCTAACCTAGGCCAAAGAGTCGCTTTGAGTCATGTTTACAAGGGTATCATGAAGGTTGTTCCCTTAGACTCGGCACTCGCGCTGGCCCAATCTGGCAAGGCAGCAGCTGATGATGTAGACGAAGCGATGCAAGATATCTCCCCAGCACCCTCCCATCGCCGAGCCCCTCACTTTTCACAGTCCTTCGGCGTTCGACTGCCCCACCCTAACTTACTGTCTTGTGCTATCCTCAGCCCACTCGAAGCATCTTCGCTTCCATCTGCGGCTCTGCTGTCCATCTCTAGCGTGCCCTCCAAGATTCCTGGGTTTGGCGAGCAATGCCTCCCGGTACTTTCTTTCCATGCAATTGATGCTCAAACTCAGAATCTCTCGCCTCTGCCATGGGGCCCACCGAGGAAGCCTCCTCGAGCTAGCAAGGATCAAGAAGACGACCCTCAATCCTCTCTAGCCGCCGGTCAGGCGAGCCGGGATATCAAGCTTGCCCAAAAAGACGACAAACCATCTTCGCGCAAAAAGCATGGCCCCGCCGCTATGGGCGCAAAGATGGATGCATCCGACCTTCGCAAGAGGGAAGAGGACTGGGCTAAGACTGACCTTGCACAGTGCCACGTTCCTCTACCCTTCGCCGATGCTGTAGGTGCTCACCTCGTGCATGCCCTCCCAGCATGCGTCGGCGGCGGCGTGCTCGTTTTTACGGAGAGCAGCATTCTGTACGTTCCTCCACCTGCAATCCCTCCTGTGACAGGTGCCAAAACCGACAACCCCTCGTCGATGCCAGCTTCGGATGCAACGGATTTGAAAGGCAAGCGGAGGAAGGCTAGCATCGGTGGAGCATTTGAAGCTCGAAGGCGGTCATCCGGCAATCTCGCCCAAGAGGCTCCTCTAAAAGCAGAGATCGCAACCACCTCCGCCGCACCTTCCAACGAGAACGGCAAACGTAGACGCTCATCTGCCAATGCACCGCTAAATGCTTCTGCCTCGCCATCCAAGACCTCATCCACGACTCAGCTGCGTCCGAGACTATTACGAGTCAGCATCCCTTACCCGGTTCAAGTAGTTTCGGCTGTCAACCTCGAGGAACCTGTTCCACATCACACAGACCGAAAATCAACCTTCTCGGTCGCGTTCGGTTGCAGCTCGGGCGCACTCAATGTGCTGCGACTGATCATGCCTGACGCTTCCGAGACAGTATCCTCAATCCTTTTGCGGCCCAAGTCGATGAAGCTAGAACATCTCGGCAGCACCTCTCAGCCCGCTGGTCCACATGGTGTTTCGTATCTTGGCGAGGGCCTCATTTGCGTAAGCAGCACAACCGGCGATAGCGCCATCTACAAGATCCAGGAAAGCATCACAAATGATGCAGCAGCGACGTCGGCGATGCAGCTCGTCACGCCTCCCTCCTCGCCGACGGAATCGAGAAGGCGGAGGTCTTCTCAAGCTGTCGATATTTCCCTCGACGATGTCGAAATCAGTATCGGTGGAACGCTGACCACTGTTGAGCGATGGCCAAATTTCGGTCCCATTGTCGATTTTGTCGTGGACGACGGGGCAGGCGGCGATCCCTCAAAGTCATCAGGCACCCAAGCCAGACTCGTCACTTGTAGCGGGGCTGGGCCTTCGGGCAGCATTCGAGAGCTGCGCACTGGCGCATCTGTACTAGAAATCGCCTCGTTGCCCGTACCCAACGCGCATCACGTTTGGCCCGTCCATGCCGGAACCGATGCGAACAAGCAGACTGTTGGCTTATTGGCAGGCTTTGCTACTTCGACAGCCTACCTGCACTTTGGCGAGAGCGGTGACCTTGCGGATGCGACGGACCGACTTTCTGCCGTCGGCATCGACCCATCCGTACCTACGCTTGCTGCGTCCACCATTTTCGACAGCTCGCAAGAATCGTTCCTTCTGCGTGTCGCCCACACGGATGCGATCCTCGTCCAGTGTAAGAGCGAGTCCTTGGATCTTCTGTATCGATGGCAGCCTCCCGCAGGTGTCGAGATCACGGCTGCGGCTGCCAATCCGGCTGGTCAGCTGATCATTGGCTTGAGCGATAAATCCCTTGCCTACTTTGTGGTGGAAGGAGGTTTACTTGCTGAGCGCAAAAAGGTGCAACTCGAGCATGAGGTATCGTGTCTGGACATAAGTGCTCTGGTACCTGGCACAGCGGCTCAACTCGTCGCCTGTGGATTCTGGCAAACCAGGACTGTGCAGATCTTTTCACTGCCCGCGCTTGCTCCCGTAGGGCAATCCAACGTTGTGCAGCAGCGATTTCCAGCGGTTCCGCGGTCTATTCTGCTCCATCGCTTTACCAGCAAGCAGTCGGACCCAACGTCTTCGGGTCAGTCCAAAGCATCCCTGACCAATCGCGACGCACTTACTCCTCACTTGCTCATTGGATTAGGAGACGGCACCCTGGTCTCCTTTTCTCTCAGCCTTCCCACCGATGAGAGTTTCACTGACACGGTTGGACTGTTTGATGCTAAGACGGTATCGCTGGGCACCAGAGCACTCAAGCTCGATGCTGTCGAGACCGCGGCTGGCGCTCAAGTTGTGGCGGTTTCGGGCAGTCGTCCCACATTGGTTTATGCCGACTCGAAGCGGTTCTCTTACAACGCGATCAAGTACAGAGATCAGCGCAGCGTGGCTACACTGTACGCTGGACCCGGTCGCATCTTGAACGTTTTCACTTTGGCCGAGTCGGCGGAGCTGGCATCGATCGGAACGCTGAGGAAGAGCGATATCCGTACAATTCCTCTCGATCTAGATCAGCCGCTTGCCATCACTCAATGGGCCAATCGTCAGATCTTTGCAGTGTGCACGTGGACGTTCCTTCCACGCGGGTCGGCGACCAAGATGGACAAACCGAGAGGTGGAGTACGGATCCTCGATCAGACTACTTTCGAGGTGCTCGACGAGATTCGACTGGAGCCTGACGAGCGACCAAATTGCATTACTGTTTTGCGTGCCCAGGGCCATGAGATGCTCGTCGTGGGTACAGGCATCACTTCGAACGAGACCAACGAGACCACCCGAGGGCGTCTAGTTGGCTTTGACGTTTCGTCTGGCACGTCGCGGACAAGGGAAGAGCGTGGTAGATTACGCAAGCTCTTTGAACATGTCGAGGATGGCAACGTATATAGCATCAAGTCGATCAATCATCGGCTTGCCGTGGCCGTCAATTCCGAAGTCAAAATCTACAGCGTTGTAGATCCGCGGCCGAGCGAGACTCAGCCTGCGCCGATCATCAAGGTTCGACAGCGTGGCAGCTGGGCATGCTCGTTTATTGCATGCAACCTGTCGATTGTCGAGCCGGACCGTATCGTCGTTGGCGATGCGCTCCGGTCGATGAACGTGTTGCATGTTCATCCATATACGGCGCGCGTGACGGAGATCGCAAGGGATTGCGATCCATTCTGGACCAGTGCGACCGAGATGCTCGATGATGGTGATCAGACCTATATTGGTGCCGATATCGGGTTCAACTTGTACACGACACAGAGGGTGCCGATGAGTGACGAGGTCAAGGATCGCATTCGACGAGCCAGAGAGCGAGAGTTGGAGCGATCATTGCATTCACCGGCTGCCGATCCACGTACGTTACGGGATGGTGTCGACCAGTACGCACACGTCATGAAGCGAAGCGCTGTTTGGCATTACGGTGACATGATCAACAAGTTTGCAAGGACTTCGCTCGTCCAAGATCCAGGCTCGGCGGCGGCGATCCGACCGAAGCTTGTGTTTTGCACGGCTTCGGGCGGGATTGGCGTGATCGCTCATGTGCGAGATGACGAGGCGCGTTTATTGGCAAAGGTGGAACGCAACATTGTTTCGCTGATTCAATCTGGGAGGAGCGGCTCGGCAGGTGTGGTGGGGCAAGTGGCTCATTCCGATTGGAGGACGTTGAGGACCGATCACAGAGTTCAAGCGCCTGCAGGCTTCTTGGATGCCAACGTTTTGCTGATGTTTGTGGATGGCAGGCTGCATAGAGAGCAGAGGGAGCAGGTGGTGCAGGGACCCAACTCGGAAGTGGAGGCGGTTGGGGCGGAGAGGGAAGTGGTCGAGCAAATGATTGAGGCGCTTAGCCAGGTTTGCTGATTCGTCCCTCACTGGTCACCTATAGTCATTCCTTGTCTTGTCAAGCGGTCAGAAAGTATCAGCCTGTGATTCATCGTTTTCGTAATCTAGCCATGTGATTCATTCATTTCATATCGTAAAAAGCAGAGAGCTGTGTGCACAAATCTACCGCTAAAGCAACCGCCCAATCATATCGTACTGCCAAAGAATTTCAAGATCCGTCCAAGGGAGCCATGTAGGGAGCCAAGGGTCCGGGCTCCTCCAACGGAGCCACCCCCGAACGCATGGCTCTTTCGCCTGGCTCCCCCCCTGGCTACCCTACCGGAGGCATGGGTCGTCCGGACGGGCTTTTTCCTCTTTTTACGCTAAAACAGGCAATCACCTGGGGTGGATCCTCAGCGAAGGCCACCCAAGACAGGCAACTCACCGAGGTGCTGGGCTTTTCTTGATGATTTGGTTGCGAATGTTTGATCCTACATTGGACGTGGCTTTCCATTCACCATCATGTTGTCAGCGCGAGATACGAGTTGCAGCCGGAACTGTAGAATCCATAGCCATGTGCCCTTTTTCTCGGCAGAGTTAAGGTCGCAGCCGACTCATCTTCCTATCAGCTCGGGGTTGCAAAGTCGTAGTTGACGAACGAGTGGTGTGTGCGAATGCTCAACCAGCGCTTTGTCAATGCTCGGGGGAGGAGTGAGCTGCATCACGCTGAACAGGGTCTGTCGGTGTATTGGTGTGGAATCTCGACAGAAACGCCGACGATTTGGACGATGACGACGACGACGACGACGACGGGTACAGAAATTTCATTATTTGTGTGTTGAAGGCGGGGCGAGGAACCAATTCGCCGGTTGGGGATACGGTCGAATCGCATTCGTGATTCACGAATCGAGCGGCCTCGAGTCAAGGGAGACTGCTTGCAATCTTGTTGCCAAGATGCGCGGTTTGAGTGGTGAGTCGGCGGCCGCGAGTCGCGATAACATAACCTGCGCGAGAGTTTTGGCCATCCAAGCACACCCTCGCCCATCCATGCTTCTTTCTCTATCTTGGTTGCACTCCAAAAGTTCACGCTTGGAAACCTCGTTGCAACTCACACGATCCACGCCCACGCTGAGCGAGCGAACCCAATCACAAAAATGTTTATGGATAGCAGCTTCCGCATTCAACCAACCATGACCAAACCGAAACAGAGAAGATGCAGTAGACGAATGTAGCGGCGATAAGACAAATCCCAAAAGCCAGAGACAGGAGGGAGTAAGGGGGGAATATGAATACAAACAGGGACAAGATGTACAGTGCGTTCAAAAATTGCCCACACAAAAATCGCATCACCATAAATCACCACTTTGCACCATAACTACTCAATGCAACATACCTTTATCTTATACTCTTTGAAAGGTCTGTATCTCAGCAATGTGAAGATGGTATCAGATCCTTGCTGGCGGTAGTGGGTGAATTCTAACAAAAATAAAATCGCTTTCTGCTCATGTGGGCATTGGCTCCTGGGGTGTTATGCTCCTGGGGTCTGGGAACCTCGGAATGTGACTGTGCGTCTGTATCGAGGCCAGGGGCATGGTACCGGGTGTTGCTCCCAGGATTGTTGCCAAGATAGCGGAGCAGGGAGTTGGGAGAGTGGAAGAAGGTCTGTGATTTTGACCTACTAGAGTGAGTAAGCTAAAATACAATTGACGTCTTAACGTGAGTTAGTTGCAGGGAAGGTCTTTGGTATGGCCCCCGGGAGCCCCTCCCGGGGAGTGCTGCAGTATCCCCCTGGGCCCTGATCCACGCCCTGGATCAGGAAAGTCATCTCCCGCTCATCACCCTTCTATATACCAGCCTGGCACTGATGTTTGTAACAATACCCCCAAAAGGAAATCTTGAGTTGGAGTGCCAGGTGCAGGAGGAATGGGCAAAAATTCCAGTTAGCACTTTTGCCGAGCACTCATAGAAAGTATGCCTAGAAGGATAGATGCAGTCATCAAGGCCAGAGGCAGGAACACAAAGTACTAGTGCAAAGAAAGAACATGCTGTTCAAAAATTGCCCACATGTGTCGAAAAGCGCAAATGTGGATTGCGATTCATCAAGTTGTTGGATTCCTCAACAAGCAACACCAACAGGAAGGTGTGCATCAGGGCTTTCGAACGGTATAACACAGTCATAGGTTGCGTGCAAAGTGGTGATTTATGGTGATGCGGCAAATTTCAAACCTACTGTACACTGCATGAAAGTTGGGGCGAAGGGTGAGAAATCCTATCCACTGGGACACGAGCTTAGTGCCTCTGCACCGCCTTACTCGGCCCTACTCAAGTGCGCCCTCTGTAGAAGCGCACTGAAATTCTCTGGCCCCTTAAACGTCTTGCTGGCAAACGCAAACCAATTGACCACGGCGAGAAGCAGCGTTGTGCCCACCACGACCACCGAGTAGTTCATCAGCGAGCCCGATGTGACCGGAATATACGAGGGCATCAGGAAGAGCACGGTGGTGAGCACGATGTAGCAGAGAGCTGCGACGTTGATGATGGGACCCCAAATGGGACCGAGCGTGTACTTGAGATCCGAGGGGATGGGGATTTCCTCATCTTGGTCATCCTTTGCCTCGTGCGTAGTGTTGAAGATCCAGCGACGACCACCGAAGAGCATACCCGCGATCGGCACGATATACGACAATTGAAGCATCACCACCGAAGCCGACACGATGGCGCCCACCGCGATCACCGACCCAAACAGGATCACACCGAACACGACGTAGCAGCAGCAGCAGAAGAGCACCGAATAGACGGGTACTTCCCACTTGGGCGACACGCGCGCGAGCTTACTCTTAAACGGCAGCGATCCATCCGCAGCAAACGACTGCACCATTCGACTCGACGTCACCATCAGCGCCGGACCTGCAAACGCGATGGTTCCGAACAGGATCAAATTCATCACCAGCGTTGCCGCCTTGCTCGAGGTAGCTTGGAGGAAAGCCTGAACAATCCCGGCGGCACCGGCGGCGATGACACCCTCCATATCACTAATACCGGAGAGCACGGCGATGAGAACGAGGAACGCACTGAAGCCACCGATCAACACGGACAGCACCATAGCCTTGGGCGCATTGATATGCGGCCTGTCGATTTCGTCGATGACATGCGATGCACCATCGGCGCCCACCAAACAGTACTGCGCCTGGATGAGACCGATCATCCACGCCACACCGTCGGGCCAACCGGTAAGATTGACAAACTCGGTAAAGATGAAGCTCGCGGGCGCACCGTGACCCTGAGATTTTGGCACGGCGATGCAGACGACAAACACAACGATGGCGCCGATCACGGACCAGAAGAGCGCCACCTTGTTGAGGTTATCGAGCGCGCGCGCGCCAAAGATGTTGACGAGACCGCAGTAGATGGTGATGACGAGGTAGATGACAAAGGTGAGCCAAATACCGGGTTGGTAGTTGGGTGCGTAGATCGAGATGATGCCGACGATCGTGGAGGCTGCGTACAGTGGGGCACTTGCGCCGAGAGCGATCCAACCGGCGGTACCGACCCAACCGCAGACGTAGCTGACGGGCGCACGAAAGCGCTTAGGAGCCATAGCGTAGGACCAGTGGTACTGACCGCCGATGGTGGGGAACACATGACACAGCTCGGCCAGGGAGAGAGCGATGGTGGTGGCGCACACGGTTCCTACGAGCAAGCCATAGACGACACCGACAGGCCCACCGGCACCGAGCGCCAGGTTGATAGCCGCACACGCGGCGGTCCAGGAATTGAGGATGGCAAACGACAGACCGATGAGCGCGAGCGTGCTGAAATGCTTGTGCGGTGGTGTGGCGCCCACTTGGCCCTGTGCGAGCGTATCGACATTGGCGCCGGAATACTCTACGACGTCCGAGGTGGGTTTGGACATGTCATCGTATGCGTCGTTTTGCTTGGGATCCATGGTTTTGGACAACGACACGCCGTGTGAAAGAGGTCAGTTTCGGTTATGTTGGCGCACTGGCGCAAGCGCAGTGTGGATGCGTGGGGTTGAGTTGAGATGGGTGGGACTGGTGACGGACCAGATGAGATATCAAGCGTGTTGCTGTTCAACCCAAGCTGTAGTGGGATACGATGGCGGGGATGAACTAGTTGCAGATCAAAGGCAAGGTGGGAAGAGTGTGGATGAGAAAATGGGAGGGGAAGGCCAAGATGAGAGAAGGTGGTGGGGGGGGGGGGGGAATTTATGATGAGTGGCAAGAGAAACCAAGCAACGAATAGGACAACAGATGAAGTGGTGGCGGCGGATGTACAGTACAGTACAATGGGAGAGTTTGGGTTTGATCAGGCTCAAGATGAAGCAAGCGGTGGGATGCAAGATAAGCGCGCGGATACTGCACAGAAGCTAGATGCTATTCAGTGTGTGGGGGAATGCAGGAGAGAGAAAGAGATAATCGATAGAGTAGAAAGATAGATAGCACATGCTCGGGTGCCACACGACAAGACAAGACAAGACACGACACGACAAGATGCGATGCGATGTGATGCGATGCGGTGCGATGGCAGACGACACATGCATGCGGGGAAGGTTTTGAGAGATGTGGGAGGGGGTCATCTGCCATCAGAGATGGCGAGTGAACCCTTAACGAATGGCCAACGGTTTTGGTATTTTAACGACAGCAGTGAAGAAAGCAATCAGTTATCGAGGGTTTAAGGGGTTCTAGACGAATGCTAAAACTCATGTCGGCTCGCGTGGGTCGCTTAGAGCGTTTGATCTGATTGACTGAGTGCGACTGCCTCATCGTCGCTATGTGCACTACTGTACGACACTGTGCTACAGTATACTGTACTACAGTATGCTATGCTATGCTATGCTATGCTGTGTTGTGTTGTGCTGAGTTCAATTGCCATCCATTTGTAAATTCAGGTACCGATAGAGCGCGCAGACGGTTGTCAACACTTTGTACTGTATAGTAAGTAAAGTAGTATCGTACAATACAATCTGTATTCAGATGAATATAATACAGAGTATTCAAACCTGACATGTGACTGCTGTACAACCTCTCCAAAGGCGCGGAAGACAGGAGAGTGATAACCAAGCTTGAACTCGACAAAATTCAACCCGCGCTCTGTTCTCTGTTCTCTGTTCTCTGCTCAGTTGTGGTGCGCGGCTAAATACTGTAAACGATAAACTTGAGAACGCAACCAATCCAATCCATCACCAATACCACACTACTTACTCTTTTGGAATATTCTGTGTAGCCGCGCTTGACGCTTGTACTTAATGCCACCAAAACGCGCGCGCTCTCTCTTCCACAGTCTGCCCGCCCCTATCACCTGTTACTATCCGTCGTTATGCTTATCAATCCCACCTCCTCACCCTGCGTCCGGAATTTTAAACCCCGTCCCTCATTCTCGGATATCCAGGCAAATCACCTCTCCGCAGCCCCAGCCCCCGCCTCCGCTGGGGCGTAACGCGCTTAACTCGCTACCACTAACCCACCGCTTCACCGCATCACTGACTCTACCGCACAACACTGGCCCATTCCACCCCCCCACTCCTGACATGTGACCACACAAACTCCAAACTACACACACACACACACACACACATGCACCAGCACCAATCACCAAGAAAGACGAAAAACGGTTCGATTAGCCGACGCTTTGATAGTAATACAACATGTCGGAGTTGTACAAATGCGAGTGATGAGTTGCGAACGAAAATCAGAATGCAAAATGTTGAATCATGGACTGATGCGAATAGAGAGAGAGAGAGAGAGAGAGAAAGAGAGAGAGAGGGGGGAAAAATGCAGAATGCGACGATAGCACCCGACTCCAGTTTCAACCAAAACTGAAGCAACACAAAGGGGCAAAAAGGAGGCGTAAAAAAAAAGGAACAGAGGCAGGCCCAAGAAAGGTAAAAAGTAAAAGCCTAAACCCAAACGGTCGCAATCACAGCACCTTCAATCAGTATTTACCGTAGATGATGCCGTCAAAGGACCAGTGTTGTAAAAGAGGTGGGCGGTAATGAAAGCAAAAGTTGTCGAAAGTGATGATGGCAGTTCAATGAAACCAAAAAAGAAAAAAGAAAAAAAAAAGTATTGAGTGGGGAAAAAGGGGGAGGGGAGGGGAGAAATGCCACGGGGTATGAGGAAAGTTGCGAACCGGGATGAAAAGAGCATCGCATGGATATTGCAAGAACAGAGGTCCGACCCCCTCTGTTACTCCATCTCCCATCCCGGTTCAGGTATAAAAGACGTTCGCCTAGAGTGTTGGTGTTGTTGGATAGTGTTGAAAATCGTAGAGTCGGATCCCTCGCCCAAGTTGGGTGCGTTGGGTCGTACCCACCGTGTAGGTGGACAGCGATTGAGCAGATCCAGTGGTTGCAAAGCGCGGCGGGCAAGAGCGCAAGAAAGGTGGAGCAAGGCTGTAGCAGAAGCAGCTGCAGCAGCTGGCTATCGAATAGCTTGACGCCAATAGAAACGAGCACAACGGAACGACGAATGGAAACGCAAACGAATCCAAAAGCAAAGACGCCATGAGGGGGCGGCGCCCTTCCCTTCTTTAATTACTGGAAGTTGTCAAAGTCGATCTCGCATTCACGCAGCTCAGGCTTGGCATCCGAAACCAACCACGGCTTGGTGATGTAGTTTCGAAGGCTGTCCGGAAGCATGACAACAGCGTTGACACCGGGTTTCGAGCCAAACCTTTCGTAGCCAGCACCGCCGGGTTTGAGCCAGTTGATCGCAGCGTTGACAGCGGCACCCGACGAGCCACCAGCAAGGATACCCTCCTCGCGGATCAGGCGGCGAGAGTAAGCAAAACTCTGCTCGTCTTCGGTCTTGTACCATTCGTCAATGACCTTCTTGTCGAGCGTGGCGGGGTCAAAGTCGTAGCCGATCCCCTCGACCTTGTATGCGCCATTGTGTCCTTCAGGAAGCTCGTTAAGCGAGGCAGGCAACGCAAGATCCGATCCGATCGGGTCAACACCGAGGACGAAGCAGTCCGGGTTGTGGTCCTCACGCTTGAGGCGCGAAGCAACACCGCTGATGGTACCACCAGTGCCAACACCTGCCACGAGAACGTCGACCTTGTCCGAGTAGGTGGTGGTGGTGGAGCCGTTAACATCGTCGCCACCACGGTTCGAGTCCGGGGTCAGGGGACGAGTCGAATCGATGTCGTCCTTGGCGCCGAGGGTGAGACCACCCATACGGTGAAGAAGCGAGGTGGAAGAAGGCGGAGCGGGACCAGCCTTGATTGCCTCGATGATCTCCTGTGCGGTGGCCCAGTGAGCGGTAGGGTTGTTGACGTTGTTGTACTGGTCCAAGATGACTGCGTCGGGAATGGACTTGGCAAGACGACGTGCGACCATGATGTTGGAACGAGGGTCATCGTGAGCAGCCTCGGTAGGAGTGCGGACGACTTCGGCGCCCAGCGCACGAAGCGTGTTGACCTTTTCGGCCGACATCTTTTCAGGAAGCACGATGATGCATCGGTAGCCTCGGATGGCGCAGGCGAGCGCAAGACCGATGCCGGTGTTACCACTGGTGGGTTCGATGACGACGGATTTGCCAGGGATGAGGGTTCCGTCCTGCTCAGCCTGAAGAAGCATGCGACGAGCGATGCGGTCCTTGACACTGCCACCTGCGTTGAAGTACTCGCATTTGACCATGACATTGCACTTGATGCCCTCTGCGCCGGGGATGCGGTTCAGTTGAATGAGCGGCGTCTCACCCACGGCGGAAAGTGCATCTGGCAAGATAGCTTGAGATCTCATGTTAGCACAGAAACAAGTGGATTGAGAGGGAAGGAGGATGGATTTTGGTTGGAGCAGTTGATTGTTTGGTTGGTAGACGAGACCAAGATGGAGAAAGAGAGAGAGAGAGAGAGAGAGAGAGAGAGGGGCGGTGAACCTGACTTTCGATCTGTTGGAGATACGAAAGAGTCAGGACAAGCGATTTGCGCCTATGGGAGGGGGCAAAAGGCAAATTGAGTTGGATCAATTGTAAGTTGGGATGGTGGGAGTGTTGAAAGAGAGGAGGCGGCACTGATAGCAATAAAAGTATGGTCAGCTCACAAACCAGCCAAGACCAAGAAAAGTCCACCGTTGGCTCCACGCATCCGGAAGCACCTTACCACACTGTTCAAGTGCCTTCGGAAACGCGACGCCCCAGCACAGCATCCCAAAAAATGGCGACAAAATAAAGCGGATCGGCGTGCTGCCGTGGGTCATCCAAAAAAAAAAAAAAAAAAAAAAAAAAAAAAAGGGCTCCATCGGATCTGCTCTTTCCGTTGCTGCATGTGACTTGAGCTCAGTTTGGTGCCACACATCGACCGAAACGAGTTAGCCTATCGGTGGTTGCGAAAACATCGGAGCAAAGAACGCATCTTTTCCAAGCAGGCTCAGCTCCTAAGGTTGGTTAGGGGTTCCCGACCGCCTGATCTGCAAATTCAGGACGCACAGCACAAATCTTGGAAAAAAAGGGAACCAATGAAATGGAAAATGATGCGAAATCACTTGACTTGACAGCAATGATCTACCGAGTCTCGACGGTGCTGACGGCTACAACGGCTTAGATGGGGCTTCGGCGCTATGTTACGCTCCCTGCAAATCATACCGCATGCCGATCGAAGCTTTGATATCCACACGACCATCCTGCCCTGATGAGTTCGATACTCTACTCTCTGTGATGATGTTTGCAGCCAACAGCAAAAAATTGAGCGAGAAAGTGCTTCTTCACATGCGGCTGAGATGGGCACAATCAACAATCGGCTGTTGCGATGAGTATCTATCACCTTGCAAGCGCACCGATGGACTGCCGTTTCTTGTGCACGAGTTGAATTTTTCGCTACACATCGATTAAGAGCAAGACTCTGGCTCTTGAAATCCTCGACCCTACAGTAGAAACTACGTAAAAGCGAAGCAGAGCAAAGAAAGTTTTGACGCCAGTCGTTGAGTCGAGCACGACGTTTGTTGGTGCGGTTTGGCGTGTTGAAGAGCGACAAGCACGCAACCGGAATGAGGCCAATTGATCTATAACCGATCGGGGCCAATCCAATGTCGATTTGCGAGATCAGTGTTTGCATCTCTCGCACGTTAGAAAGTGCCACATACAGTACATATCTACACTCGCAAAGTCTACTGTGCTGAACATTCATTTATGCGCTGCAGTGTGCTGCGAAACGACGTAATACGGATCGGCGCCTAAAATCGCCTCGAGCCCCTAACCTAGCATCGGTTAGCCAAAGACACGCAGCGGGAGAGAGGGAGAGAGAGAGAGCAGAGTGGAAGCTGTTGGTTTCGACTCTTTTTCCAACTGGACCCTTAGTGTTCTAGTTGTGCAGTGGTTTGTCGTTGTGGTTTCGCTGTTTTTCCACACTTCTCGATGCCGAAAGATTGCGTTAGATAGCGACAGTTGAGAGCAGAGCTGCGTATCGGTATGATGTAAACAAGCTTACTTTCTGAACCTAAACTGAACTAAGATGGTCCGAGTACTTTATCTTTCAGCGCAGGGGGGCGGTGATGTTGGTTGGGTCGGGACGAAATCAAAGAGGCATTCTATTGTTATATTGTGACTTACAGTACCGGTTGAGAGTTGAGGCGAGGTGGATGCGCGGGTCGGCTCTTGATTCAAACCTGTGCATGTCCGTGCAGCGAACACTGCGCAAGATAGGCGCACACTGTTTAGGACATACCCGTGCCGTCGAGTGTACTGTACGGAAAGTGAAAGCACCCACAAGAAGCGACATGCCAAGCAAGATGATGTTGACTGTTTTGCATCGCCATCTGCTGCGCTTTCGTCTCTTACAGAGTGCGAAGGTCGAAATCCAAATCGAAATCGAAATTGTCGGAGTGGTGAAGTGAAGTGAAGTGGATTTTGTTAGAAATATCAATACGCCGACTTTTCTTTCTCGGTCAACAATAGCGTCGGCCGGACTTTCAATCGCGTCATGTGAAGCAATTCCAGTTTCTGGGTTGCGTCACATGAGAAAGTTTTTCATTCTAGTTTTTCACTCCCAAAAGTATTCCTATAGCGTAGCCTCGACAGTATAAATGACCACCCAGGTCTTCATGTCTTGTAGAATAGTCTCCTCATCCACGAATATACTCAAGACTGCGTTGAGGTCGCCACATCTTTTTGACAATTGTGCGAGTACTTCGACTCGACTACTGCACCGAACAAAAAGGATAATTAATTCTTTTAGATTTTCCAAGCGCGTAAAATCAATCACCGCATGCATTCACGCATTCCCACACACACACACACGCACACGCACACGCACACGCACTCTCTACTCAATCAACCAATCAATCAATCAATCAATGCATGCGACCCGCATCAACCGCCGCAACGCCTTTCTATCTATTATGACTGTTGCTACTTTGGCGAAATTAGGTTGACTGATCTGCTCAAAGACAGCATTGATGTTCCTCATCACATTTCACCTCACATCCTACACACACACTCTATCTCATCACTTGTTCCATAGCCCTTGTCGCCGTCTCGCCGTATCGCCCTAAATATCCCGCTTCATTTGCAGCAACGACCTTAGCGAGAGGTCACAACCACTCCCACAACATTGGAACGTTCCCAAACTAGACTTCGGGCTCTTCCGAGGCACGGCAAGGCACGGCACGGCTCGGCTCGCAACAGCATCCTCACAGCATTCTAACAGCATCCTCATTGCTGACCCAAATTTCATCTCCAAGTCACACGATCAGCTTCGGATCTTGCGCCGCCCAGTCATCGATTATCTGTTCACACAGAGCGGCTTTCCCTATCTGCACCCATTTCGCTGCGCCAACTGAGCTTTGCGTTGAATCGAAGCGAATCACATCGCATCGCATCGCTCAAGCTCGGGTCAAGTTGGGTCGAGTCGAGTTGGACTTTTGACACAATATGCTTGATGTTTGAACAACCCTCATCTCCCTGATCCTGACTATTTGGTGACCTAAAAACTCCCACGACGTCGACAGGGACTAGCGTTCAACATGGCCGACGCTAAAGCCAAGCATATCAATACCAGCTTTCAGGGTTTGGTCACCACTTGCGTCATCTTTGCTGTCGTCGGTGGGATTTCTGCCATCACATACGAGTCTCTGCGCCAATTGAGACGTCTACCGGCAGTGCGCTTCTCCAAGTTTTGGCGCAAAGATGCTCACCTCCGCCATCCACCAGGCGGTGTCCAAGACTCACCCGTCCATGCAAGAGACAAGGACACTTGCGAGGATTGGGAAATGGGCCACTTCTATCATTCACGTGTCTTTCACGCTTCCACACCATCCCCGCCATTGCCTCGTTGGCCCTTTGCCTGGGTCAAGCGTGCCATCTCCCTGACCGACGAATGGTACGCAGAGCATACCGGCATGGACACCGTCGTCTACGTCCGTTTCCTAAGGGCCTGTTTCTTTTGGGTTCTTCTTCAGTCCCTCACTACTGCTCCCACTCTACTCGCCATCCACATCACCTTCAGTCGCGGCGTCAATCCCACCGACATGGCAAGAGCGTCACTATCCTATCTCGTCAATTCTCCTGCACCCGGATGCGACCCAAACAAGCAAGATAACTGCCCGCAAGTCGCAAACGAAAAAGGTCGATCTCTCCTCTGGGTCCACTTGATGCTCCTCTGGTACATTACCATCACCTGGATCCTGGCGCTAGTGTGGATTGGTAGAGGCTCTCTGCGAATTAGAAGGGCTCAAATCGAAAAGACTAGAGAAAATGTCATCAAGGCCAAAGAGCAAGCTCGCAACACCGCTCAAGCCAGCACCTCCTCCGCCGAGACGAACAACGGCACATTGGAGCGTAGTCCACAACAAGCCCTGTCTTCTGCGCAAGGTGTCTCGTCTGATAATAGTGACGGTTGGCGTCAGAGGACGTTGATGGTCATGAACCTACCCAACACCATGCGCGACGAAGCCAGCATCCGTCGCTACTTTGAGGAATTTATGCGTCCTGACGACGACGACGACGACGGCGACGGCGACGCCGCCTTGTCTCACGACGGTCACAGCCAACAACACGCGGCGAACTCTTACTCACCTTCTTCCAGGTCTCATCCTGATCCGCACGATGCAGAAGCACAGCGGACTTCTGCGTCCGACTCCGATCACCGTTCGTCACCCCGAGAGCCCGTCACTCGAAACCCTTCTTGCAGCAATGAAATTCCGTCGGGCGCCACTCTCAAGAGTCCCATTCAGACGGTCGTTTTAGTTCGAAAGATGAACGAACTGGCGTCCATGCTCTCTCGTAGACAGGAGGTGCTCACCCAACTCGAAGCCGCCCACGTGAAGCTGGCTCAAGACGTCCTCGTTACCGTCGGTCGGCGGACGCTCAAGATGCGAAGAGCAGAGCGCAAACAAGGCAAGAAGGACGCACAGATCCAGCAACACCATCATGGCGAGCGCTCGCGTTCCACGCTGAGCCGTCTTTCATCTTCTGTACGTCGCCGATTCAGCCGTCGCAAGCAGCCGCAACGCTCTCGAGACGAGGACGACTCTGGGTCGGGCGCTTCGACGCCAACCGAGATGCTCGATCCCGACCTCGAAAAGCTCGGTGCTGCCACACATACGAACGTCGGCAAGGCATTGGAGGAAGAACTCGCACACAGGCTGGCACGCTTCTCGCCAACCAACCGTGGAGTGCACGCCAAGCAGGCCCAGGTCATCGATGAGCACGGCAACGGAGATCATGAGATGCCAGAAACAGTTTGGGAAGCTCTCAACGAACTGCCTCGTGAGCTCCTGGATCCCTTCCAACCCGCCACCAGGCTATCGGCTCTCTTTCGCGGTCAGACTGTACCGACCATCGACTATCTGCTCACCAAGCTCAACTTGCTCACCGCGCTTGTCAACGAGATGCGCTCCCGTCCTCCTTCCAGCTACGAACCCACTTCGACCGCCTTTGTAACCTTCCGCGATCCACGACAGGCGCGTATGGTCTGGCGTGAGCTCAAGGATCAGATTGTTGTCAAAGTCCGACTTGCACCCGAAGTCAAGGATCTCGATTGGGAACGACTCATGAAGACCTCTTTCACCGGTGATGTCGTACGTGGCTTTGGAGTCAGCGTCGTCACTTGGGGCTTCACCATCTTCTGGGTCCTCATAATCAACTTTGTCGTCCTGTCCATCTTCAGCGTGGACAAATTGAGCGCGATTCCCGGCCTCGGCAACTTCTTTAACGCAAACCCAAAGCTCAAGGGCTTTGTCTCGATCACTCTGCCGCCTTTGCTCGTCTCGCTCGCATCCATGTCGGTACCCGAGCTCATTTTCCAGGTCAGCAAGCGAGCTCAAGGGTTCGTGACCTTCAGTGCACTCTATGACATGTGCCTCGCTCGATACTGGAAGTTTGTCATTTGCAATGTTGTCATCTTCTTCAGCGTCGGCTCCACGGTGATCGTCACGGTGCTGACCAAGGTCGGCGAGTCCGGGAGTATCCTGAACACGATCGGCTCTGCCTTCCCCAGTGCCGCTCCCTTCTTTGTCTCGTACTTGATCCTTCAGTTGGCGTTGCAGTCTGGCTTCGAGCATATGGGCTTTATGATCGCGTTGCTGCAGCACTGGGGTGCGAGGAAGGCAACGACGCCAAGGATTCGAGCCATCAAGACTCTGCCCCGCAACTTCAACAGGTATTACTGGCTGCCGCTCCATCTCAACATCATGGCCATCGTCTTTATCTTTGCGCTGCTCAACCCGCTCGTCATTCCCTTTGCCTGGGTCTACTTGGCCCTGGCTTTGGTAGTATTCAAGAAGAACTTTGCCTACCACTACTATCGACGCTTCAACGAGATGGAAGGCGTCATCTACTACACAAGGCTATTGCGATATAGCCTCGACGCTATCGTGGTCATGCAGGCCGTTCTCCTCATCTTCTTCTCGGTCATCCGCCGTGGACCCGTCTACATCGGAATGACCGCAGTGCTCATCCCCCTCACGGTCATCACCAAACTCATTGCCACGAGGTTGTGGAAGTCGCAGTGCCGAGCTGTCGACGACGAAGAGGCCGAGGCCCTGTGTGGCATCGACTCGCGTCCCCTGTGGGAGAAGATGCAGAGGCACGATATTGGTTCTGACACCGCCGACGAGGCTAGCGGCAGTCGCGTTCCCCTCGATGCGCTTGCCTCCGGACGTTTCCCTTCCGTGGTACCTCCACCTCGGACCGACTCGAAAATCCAGCGTGTTTGGCAGCGGCTGCACGACTCTTTCAACGCCAACGGGCTCGATAAGCCCAGCTACATCGCGACGGCACATGCAAAGGGCAAGGGACACGCCTCTGCAGTTGGACTGGGCGCCAGGGGTCTCGCCAAGACACCGCGATACGTGATCAAGGAAACGGCTAAACGTGCGTTCCACTTCCGATCGGCCGGCAAAGCTGCATTCGGCATCGATGATCCAACGGTAGATTCTCCACGTGGGAGTCGTGATACTCGTCCTTCGACTGAGAGACGACCGGTTTCCGGCTTGCCTCCTACAAGCCGACTCAACGTCCATCAACTCGATAACGCGAACGAAGCCGCCAAAGATGAACATGCTGATGGCGAGTCGACCGCCTTCACGAAGACCAAGACGGGGCTTCGCAGATCCCAGAATGTCCACGTGATTCATCGCCGCCGTGGAAGCTCGAGAAGCGAAGAGCGCCCCTTCTTGTCTGGATTCGATGCCATCGTCGCGCACGCGCCCCTTCCAAGCGAAGACGTCAATGATTTGAGCTTTGAAGACGGTGATGCACCCTTCTTGGAGCACGATCAGGATGGCAAGCTGACGCACGTCCACAGCCGGCGCTCGAGGCGAGGCGCCAGCCGCTATGGCACGCTTCGCAGGAAGCCGAGTCAGCTTGCCACTGTGGCCGATGAAGCTCATCCGTCAGGCAGCGGACCAATGTCTGAAGAAGGCGACACGAGCTTGGATCCACTGTGCCCTCGACAGCCTCAGCATACCAAGTCTCCTACCACCATCGTCATTCATCCTGCGTCCAAGTGGGCCCAGTCGAGCGAGCACTCGACTACAGGATTCAACGACGACGACTCGCTCAAGGGTCGTAATCTGGTCAAACCGCATCCTCCGGTTCGGTGGGACGATACGCCGAGCAACACCGCACGCTACAACAATCCTTTCTACAATCAGGAGATGGACGAATTCCTGTGGTTGCCACGCAACCCGCTTGCACCGTTGGATCTCTTTGACACGATCGAATGGTACGGACCGGCGATGGTCAGCTCACAGGGTGGCTCAGGCATGATTGGTGAATGGGAGGACGACCAAAGTGATCCAGGCTCGGATGACGAGCAACACAGCCGCTACGAGATGGCCGGTGAGCACGAGGACGAGATTCCGCTCGGTGGAGAAGCCGCCACCTTTGGCAGGTCGACGGACATCATGCTGGACGGCGACGAGGAGATCTTGCTGCCAGACAGCCTCGCTCGTCATCTCGAAGAGAGAAAGGACGTTGAAGAGGCGGTCGATCCGGCTGCAAACCTCCCCAAGAATATGTTGGAAGACTACAAGCGCGCGGTGGGTGAAAAGGAACGACGTGGATCTAACGTGTCTCGATGTTCGGTTTCAAGATCGCCGGCAAGGAGTCCGTTCAGGAGAAGTAGCAGCAACTTGTCAAGCAACTCTGCTCGCGGCTACCTTGGACCCACTTTACTTCATGTACCTTCGCATAGCTCATGGCGCAGCAACGATGGGCTTCAAGTGCCAGTGAGCCCAACATCGATACGAACCTCCAATCGACCTGGTACGAGCAGCGACGCGGAGCCATTGGCTAGCGTAGCGGAGGGCGGCGTGATGATTCCGCGTCGCGGCTCGAGTTGCAGGAAGCAAACCAAGAACACTGCTGCAGAAGACAGCGAGGGGGCTGCCGAAGACGGTGGCGAAGCAAGCTCGCCCATCGATCTGGTTCAAACATCGCCGATAAAGGTTCGAGAAGCATCAACTCGATTCGAAGGCCACATGCCACCCAGAGCACAGCGACGCGATGTTTCCGGAGCTCTCAGCCGTGCCAGTGGCATGTCTGGCGGTACAGCTCAAAAGACGGTGACCTTGAAGGCAGCTCTAAGGGCCGAAGCACTCGAGGAAGAACGCAGATTGACGCTCAAGGAGCAACTGGCAGCGGCGAAAGGGCGCAAGAAGCGCAACGCGACACGCGAGGCCTCTGGACATTTGGAAGGCCTGGAAGAAATCGATGCTGGCGAGGAGGAAGACGGAGGCAAAGATGGAGCGCGCGGACGGGAGAAAAAGAGCCGCATCATGGGCCGATACGAGGCACGGCACCGTCAACATGAGAAGGAGATGAGTGAAGCCGGTCAAAAGGAAGGGATTATGCGAAGCGACGCATCTCAAGGTTCACAGCTGCAGCTTGGCGAGTTTGCTGGGCCTTCTTCGTTGGCTGCTTCAGGGATCGATAGGAGCGTCAGTGCACCTTTCCAGAGGGGAGGAAAGTTGCGATCGGCAGCGCTGGGTGTTCTCAGCCTGAGTCGACCGGGAAGGGCGGTGGAGATCCACGGAGCAAGCGGGCCGAACCAGATGCAGATGCAGGAGCTGCATAGTCCACCGCCAGAAGATAAGGTGCAGGAGGTTTCGAATGCGCAAGAACAAGGATCGGAATCGCAGCCGATGCAGCAACCACCTGAGCGAACTGTGACCGAGGTGGCGCTGCCTGCCGAAGCCAGCCGGACCTCTGCACTTGTAGAGCACGAAGAGATGCCACACAAGGAGGACGACAACAAGTAGCAGCGGCAGGAAACAGGCACGATCGGGGGGACCCGTGGGAGGAGGGTTTCTTGGCGTTAGTTGTTTGGCATGTGTGAAACCAGGGGCTGGGTGCGGTACGGCACGGTACACGGTTGCTTATCTTTGGTCCTACATGGTAAAGAGCACCCGCTGCACGCTAACTGTAAACGATATTGATTGATGATTGATTGAATGATTGATTTGGATTGAAAGAATGGATGGTTTATCATATCACGTTTTAGTTCTAAGAATTTCGTCGAGGGTTGTGTTAAGTGTGTGTGTGGTGAGGATCGGATGACTTTGTGCAGGGGGGGGAGATATACCGGCGAACCGAGACCAAAGAGTTATTGTGTGTGGTGGTTCGGGATGCGGGAAGGGGGGGTGGTGGCACGGACGGATGTCCGCGGAAACATCGGGAGTGTCAATCCGAATGGGGGCCCAGGCGAAACGAAACGATCTCTCTCCGGTGCGGGGGATTTTTTTTTTTAACAAAATTTTATTTTTATTTTTATTTTTCTTGCGTTTAACGATGCAAACTTGCAAGAAGAAAAAGAAAAAGATGATGATGAAGAAGGTGGTTGGTGTGTGACTGGATTGCGAATCAAATTGTTACAATAATGATGATAATAATACCAGTAGTCCCCCTATCTTGCTACGACAAGAGGAAGAGAAAAGGCAGAGTGAGGGGAGGGGAGAGGAGAGAAAGGAAGCAAACACCGCGAAATGGGGGGAAAGCACTTCCGCGGATTTCTTCAAATTCCAAACGCGTTGCGTTTCTGCCGCTGCCCGCTGCGTGCACTACTATAATTTTTTTTTCTCCTTCTCAAATGTTAGTCGGATGACGCAAGCCAACCCAAAATTCCCAATAATCCGAAATACAATCAGTCAATTCCCTTTTTTTCACACTCTCGCCATGTGCACTGCTGCTGTTGTTGTGCGTTTGTTTACGCCCTTCTGTCAAATTCGTTAATTCCATCCATCCTGCATCGAGAAAAGAAAAAAAGAAAAAGAAAGAAAAGAAAATCAAGCACGCACCGCTGCACTCACTGTATGGGTCGAAACTTGCGAAGGAAAATTCAAATAATGCGTGCCGTCCAAGATTGCTCGCTGTGCTAATCTGCTACTGTATTATTGGGCACAGGGAAACAAGTAGTAGCAGCAGCAGCAGCAGCAGCAGTAGTACAGCGCCTTTGAGACAACGTTTTGCCGGCGCGCTGCCAAACTTGGCATCTCCTCGGAGTTGGCCCCGTCTTGCACCCTATCCGTCCCCGACGGCATCCTCCCTCCGCCGTCCTCCCTCCGCCCTAATCTGCTGCTGCGCCTGGCGTCGTTCAACCTGTTACTCTATGATTTTGTGCTGTGCTGTGCTGTGCTGTGCTGTGCTGTCGATCGTCTGTCCATCCCCGTCGGAACCCGTCGCCGAGACAACCTACCAACATCAATATATCTATCCCTTTCCTCTTGCTCTTCTTCCTACCCTCTCTTCCTTACCTCCATCATCGAGTTTCGGTTCGTTCCCATCGTTCCAATCAACCTTTCGACCCAAACTCGCATCAAGTTCCTACCTTTCCTTGTCCTTCTGTCACTAGCTTTTCCTCGTGCTCCTCGTCAGCCCGCAACCGGGTGCTAGCCAACAAGACATGTCGGGCCCACAGGAGGCAGCCAACTCGGTTGGCACCGACAACTACATTGCCACCAACTACACAAACGCCAACACCGCCGACACTTCTGCCACGCCCTCCGCCGAATCCGAATCCGATCGCCATGTCGACGTCGCCGAGGCCGAACGTCAATTCAAACAACTCTCGCGTCAACTCTCCTCCAAACAGACCGATGTCGAAAAGGCTGAAATTTTCGACCTCAACGAATGGCTCAGCGGAGTCCAGCAGCAGGAGGAGCAGATGGATGTCAAGCGCAAGAAACTCGGCGTTTCGTGGCAAGATCTTCGTGTGATCGGAACCGCCACCATGGACCTCAACGTACCCACCATCCCCTCGATGGCGTTGTACGAAATCATCGGTCCCATCTTTGGCATCCTCAAACTCTTCGGTTACGACCCCACAAAGAAGAAAACGCGCGATCTGCTCAACGGCTTCAACGGTTCCGCCAAGCCTGGCGAGATGGTCCTCGTCATCGGTCGTCCCGGCGCCGGTTGTTCCACTTTTTTGAAAACCATCGCCAACAAGAGGAACGGTTTCATCGACACCAAGGGCCAAGTCCACTACGGTGG
The DNA here is from genome assembly GCA_928724745.1 of Anthracocystis setariae. Taxonomy (NCBI): domain Eukaryota; kingdom Fungi; phylum Basidiomycota; class Ustilaginomycetes; order Ustilaginales; family Ustilaginaceae; genus Anthracocystis; species Anthracocystis setariae. Next base: position 45,607 of record CAKMXJ010000039.1, on the reverse strand, counting down.
TATCGATGCAAAGGAAATGGCCAAGCGCTACATGGGCGAAGTGGTGTATTCCGAGGAAGATGATCAGCACCACGCCACGCTCACCGTGGCGCGCACCATCGACTTTGCTCTCCGCCTCAAAGCTACCGCCAAGATGCTCCCCGATCACACCAAGAAAACCTACCGCAAGATGATCCGCGACACTTTCCTCAAGATGGTCAACATCGAGCACACCAAGCACACGCTCGTCGGTTCGGCTACCGTTCGAGGTGTCAGTGGTGGTGAGAGGAAACGTGTTTCCATCCTCGAGGGTCTCGCTTCGGGCGCCTCGGTGTTCTCCTGGGACAACTCGACGCGTGGTCTCGACGCCTCGACCGCATTGGACTATGTCAAGTCGATGCGTGTCCTCACCGATCTGCTCGAAGCTACCATGTTCGTCTCGCTCTACCAGGCGTCCGAAGGTATCTGGGAGCAATTCGACAAGGTGCTCGTCATCGACGAGGGCAAGTGTGTCTACTTTGGTCCACGAACCGAGGCCAGGCAGTACTTTATCGACCTCGGTTTCGCCGACCGTCCTCGTCAGACGTCGGCCGACTACATCACCGGTTGCACCGACAAGTACGAACGCATCTTCCAGCAAGGTCGTGACGAAAACACGGTGCCCTCGAATTCCGAGGCGCTCGAAGCGGCTTACCGAAAGAGCCCCATTTTCAAGCAGGCCATGGAAGATAAGAAGGCGTACGACGCCATCGCACACGTCGACGCGCAGGCGACCAAGGATTTCCGTCAGGCCGTCGTCGAGTCCAAGCACCGAGGTGTGCGTTCCAAGTCGCAGTACACCGTCTCGTACGCCACCCAGGTCAAGGCTCTCTGGCTTCGACAGATGCAGATGCTGCTAGGCGACAAGTTCGATCTGTTCATGTCGTACGTCACCGCCATCGTCGTTGCCTTGCTCGCCGGTGGTATCTTCTTCAACCTGCCCACCACTTCGGCCGGTGTCTTTACGCGTGGAGGTTGTCTGTTCATGTTGCTCCTCTTCAGCTCGCTGTCCGCTTTCGCAGAACTACCCACGCAGATGATGGGTCGTCCCATCCTCGCCCGACAAACCTCGTTTGCTTTCTACCGCCCCTCGGCGCTGACGCTGGCACAGCTGCTTGCTGATTTGCCGTTCGGCGTTCCGCGTACTACCATCTTTGCTATCATCCTCTACTTTATGGCCGGCCTCGAGCGATCGGCAGGTGCGTTCTTCACCGCATGGCTTGTGATTCTGATCAGCTACTATGCCTTCCGCTCGCTGTTCGCATTCTTCGGTGCGATCACCACCAACTTTTACTCGGCGGCTCGTCTGGCTGCCATCATCATGGCGGCGCTCGTTTTGTGGGCGGGTTACGTTATTCCGCAGGCGGCCATGCGGAGGTGGTTGTTCTGGATCTCGTACGTCAACCCGGTGTTCTACGCGTTCGAGGCGCTGATGATCAACGAGTTCAAGCGCATCACGTTTACGTGCGAGGGCGCACAGATTGTTCCGTCGGGTCCTACCTATCCGCAGCAGTTGACCGAAAACCAGATCTGCACGCTCGCCGGTGCGACGCCCGGCTCCATCGAGGTGCCCGGTATCGCGTACCTGACTTACAGCTTCGGATACCAAGAGAACCACCTGTGGCGCAACGTGGGCATTCTGATCGCCTTCCTGGTCGGTCTCATCGCCATCACTGCGTCCAGCGTCGAATTGATGGACCAGGGTGCATTCATGAGTGCCATGGTGGTCAAGAAGCCAGCTAACAAGGAGGAGGCGCAACTCAACAAGAAGCTCCAAGATCGTCGTTCCGGTGCCAGCGAAAAGACCGAGGCCAAGCTCGAGGTGTACGGTCAGTCGTTCACCTGGTCCAACTTGGAATACACGGTGCCCGTCCAGGGTGGTCAGAGGAAGCTGCTGAACAAGGTTAGCGGTTATGTCAAGCCTGGCCAGATGACCGCGCTGATGGGTAGTTCCGGTGCCGGTAAGACGACGTTGCTCGATGTGCTTGCGGATCGCAAGACGATCGGAGTGATTAGCGGCGAGCGCTTGATCGAGGGTAAGCCCATCGATGTTTCGTTCCAGAGGCAGTGCGGTTATGCCGAACAGCAGGATATCCACGAACCCATGTGCAGTGTTCGCGAAGCGCTCCGCTTCTCCGCCTACCTGCGTCAGCCGTTCGACATCCCCCAGGAGGAAAAGGACCAGTACGTCGAAGACATTATCGAGCTGCTCGAACTTCAGGATCTGGCCGAGGCCATCATCGGATACCCCGGTTTCGGTCTCGGTGTCGGTGACAGGAAGAGGGTGACCATCGGTGTCGAGCTCGCCGCCAAGCCGTCCATGTTGTTGTTCCTCGACGAACCCACTTCGGGCCTGGATGGTCAGTCGGCGTTCACCATTTGCCGTCTGCTTCGCAAGCTCGCCGACAACGGTCAGACCATCCTGTGCACCATCCACCAGCCCTCGGCGTTGCTGTTCGAGACTTTTGACCGCTTGCTTCTTCTCCAGCGTGGCGGTAACACGGTGTACAACGGTCCGATCGGTAAGGATGGCAAGCACGTGATCGAGTACTTTGGCGCTCGTGGTGCGCACTGTCCTGCCGGTGTCAACCCGGCTGAGTACATGCTTGATGCGATCGGAGCGGGTAGCCAGCCTCGTGTTGGTGATCGCGATTGGGCCGATTGGTACTTGGAATCCGACATGCACCACGATACGCTTCGCGAGATCGAGAGGATCAACCGAGAGGGTGCGGCCAAGCCCAAGGCCGAGCGTCGCACCACCGAGTACGCCGCGCCCTGGATGTACCAGTTCAAGGTTGTGCTCAAGAGGACCATGCTGAGCACATGGCGTCAGCCAAGTTACCAGTACACGCGATTCTTCCAGCACCTCGCGTTCGCTCTGCTCACCGGTCTGCTGTTCTTGCAGCTTGGAAACAACTTGGCTTCGTTGCAGTACCGACTGTTTGTTATCTTTATGTTGGCGATTATTCCGGCGATTATCATGGCGCAGATCATGCCGTTCTGGATCATGTCGCGTTCGATTTGGATTCGCGAGGAGACGTCCAAGACGTTTGCGGGCACCGTGTTCGCGGCGACGCAGTTGATCTCCGAGATTCCGTACGCGCTCGCTTGCGGTACCGTGTTCTTCATCCTGATCTACTACCTAACCGGCTTCAACACGGCGTCGAACCGCGCGGGCTATTTCTGGTTCATGACGTTCCTGCTCGAGCTATTCTCGATTTCGATCGGTACCATGGTTGCTGCGTTCTCCAAGTCGGCGTACTTTGCTTCGCTGTTTGTGCCGTTCCTAACGATCGTGCTCAACCTGACGTGTGGTATCCTGTCGCCGCCGCAGTCGATGTCGAGCTCGCTGTACAGCAAGTTCTTGTACAACGTCAACCCGATCCGCTTCACGATTTCGCCGCTGATTGCCAACGAGCTGTACGGTCTCAAGGTGCAGTGTGCGCTCAACGAGTTTACGCGCTTCAACCCGCCATCGGGACGTACGTGTGCCGAGTGGACGGGCGATTACATCGCGCGTGTTGGTGGATACCTCGCCAACCCAGAGGCAGTCACCGATTGCATGTACTGCCCATACGCCACCGGTGAGGAGTTCTACGCTCCTTTCGGCATCACTTGGAGCGAGAGGGGCAGGGATCTGGGCATCTTGGTGGCGTTCGTCGCGTTCAACTTTATTGCCACCATCGTGTTCACAAAGGTGTTCCACTTCAGCAACCGTTAGAGAAGCAGTAAGCTCAATTTGCGTTTGCGTTTTGCATTCCACAGATCTAGATTGGTTTTGTTCCCTTTTCGTTGTTGTTTTTTCATTGCGCTCATTCTCTGTCTGTCGATCGCTCGCTTCGTACTGTTGAATATAGATGATGGCTTTTGGTTTCACTCTGATTTGGATGGTGTGCAATGTGCGATTTGCGATGTGCGATGTGCGATTGTGATGTGTTAGAAAGTTCGGCATGGCCGGTGACAAGGCTCGTGCGTGACAGTGAAAGTGAGGAGGGGTTTGAAATTTTGCTGCGTCAACATCGGAATGTGCCGAACAACCCTCACTTTCCTCTTCCTCTTCCTCTTCCTCTTCCTCTTCCTCTTCCTCTTCCTCCTTCTCTACCGCTATCCTCATTTCTAACAATCACTCGGTCGACACACTCATCAAACCACACATCATGACGGGCGATGGCGCTACTGCCGCGGACAAGCTAGCCACAGGGCTTCGATACAAATCGGACGCCAACGCGGCGTTTCTCTCTTCCGACCTCACCGCTGCGCTAAAATCCTACCACTTGGCGGTCCTCTATCTGAATGGTCTTGAATCGCGTAGCATTCTCGGCCTCATGGGGGAGAATTCGGGCCAAGACGGTCGACCGCAAGATCTCTCCTCGGACGACAATTCCTCCACCTCCTCCGACGATCTCGCTCATTCGGGCCAGCGTTCAGAATCCAACCTCTCACAGCAGGCAGCGTACGAGCTCTCGAGGGTATACAGTAATATGGCAGCATGCTACCTCAAGCAGTCGAACTACGTCAAGGCCATCGCGGTGGCGGACAAGGCGATCAAGAACGATTCCAACAACCTCAAGGCGAAATTCAGAAAGGCGCAAGCTATGCGGCTGGCAGGTGAGGTGTACAAGGCGCAAGTATATCTGCACGAGACCATCGAAAAGCTGAAACAGAGCAGCAAGAACAAGGTGGACCGCAAGGAGAAGGGCAGCGTGGTGGGTGAGTTTGAGGCGGAGTTGAGGATGGTCAATAAGGCTATCGAGGCGAAAGAGGCGCAGGGGAGGAACGTTTGGAAGGGGTTTTTGGGTAAGAACAAGGCGATCAACTAAATACCGATACCAAAACCGCTGTTCAATGTCTACTTTCTCTTGGAGTTTGATGGTGGCAAGACATTCATTCCCACAAAGCAGGAGGGGGGGGCGTTAGTGGGTCGAAAGGGGTTTGTGCGCAGAGCAAAGTGAGTTCCGAATTCCGAATCTTTCCACCTGGATTTTTTTTTTCCGTACTTTGTGGAGGCAAAGCAAAGCTGTATTTTTCTTGCCCACCATCTTCACTCTTCATTCCGGTCAACGTTGGCATGGATTGATATCGCTAGGATCATTAAAATATATCCTTCCCTGAGCGCACTCTGGGGGTAAGGGGGTTTTCAACCACGATGGGTTCCTCAAAAAGCACGAAATCCAAAACCACCGAGGCTCGACCTTCCTCCTCCTCCTCCTCCTTTTCTTCTTCTTCCAAGGTGAAGAGGGTGAGTGAGATTGACGACATCTTCTGCGCCTCCTCTTCCGTATCATCCAATCCAACAACAACGATGATGACGAAGAAAAGGAAATCTACACATACGAACCCGCAACCATTATCCAAAAGAAAAACCTCGGAAGGAGTTGGTGAGATCGACGCCATCTTCTCCTCCTCCTCCTCCTCCAGCAACAATCTACAGGAGAAGCTCAAAAATCGCAAACCTCCCCCCACTACCACTACCACTACCACTATCACCGAATTACAGTGCAAAATAAAGCCAAAGACAAAGACAAAAATCAAAGTCATCACCGACACGTCCAACTCGATCCCCACCACCAACGCTACAATCGAGTTGGACCAATTCACAGACTCCCGAGGCGACCTTTCACGCAAACGAACCCAAGATGGTCTAAGGATCTTCACCGTTGAAGAACTCAAACTCGGTCAAGGCAAAAATACCCCAGATTGTCCCTTCGATTGTCAATGCTGCTTCTAAAAAAAAAAGCTGAAAAAAAAAATTTCGCATTCATTCCATCGCAAAGAGAGAAAGAGAAAGAGAGATGTCCCAATGATTCTGATTGCTGATTGAATGAATGAGCAAGCAAAAAAGAAAAGTGATTCAAGTCCAAGGCGTTGTGGTGTTTGACTTGGAAGTGGCTCTACCAACGCCCATACCAACTCTGACAAGCGTTTCAACCGCCCTTTGAGCGTTTTCGACAAGATCGCGATCCCACTGCACCCTCCCTTCCTCGAACACCAATACAATCGTACTACCGCCAAACTTAAAGTATCCAAACTCATCACCCCTCTTAACCCGATCCCCCTGCTTCACCGTGAGCACGGTACTGCCAACCATCATGGCACCGATACAAACCGCGAAAAAAAGACCAAATTCGTCAGAGTAGAATGGAACCACCACGCGGATGTTCTCGCCATACACATCGATGGAACTTCGAATCGCCATCGGATTAACCGTATAATACTGACCCTGAATCCAATACGGCTTCCCCACGACTGCATCTGCAGGACAGTGGAAACGATGATAATCTTGCGGCGCCAACCTCATGATGGCCAACGCCCCCCTCTTATCATACGCCCGCAACCCGCCCACCCCGCCAACCTCGTCCACCGCCGCTCCCAACAACCGCGCAATACCAAACTCCCTCCCCTTAATCCACACCCTCGTCGCATCGCCCACCGTTTCGAAAACCATCATCCTACAATCCGCACCACTCACCAACCTCGCCGCATTGTCGGGCTCCTCATTCGGCCTGGCATCCACCTTGAGCTTCCGGTAGAAAAACTGGTTGAAGCTCTTAAAACTCTCCAAAGGCTCGCGAATCTCGTCCACATCCAAATTATGGAAATGGATAAATCCAGCAATCTCGCGAACACTCGCGGCCGAATCAAACTTGACCCCCTGCTTGACACTCATGTTCTTGAGCATCTTGCGAACGCGCGCGCCCTCCATCCTCGACCGCGCCCCCTGGTACAGCAATCGAATCCCCAACCGCACATACACCTGCATCTTCTCCTCCATCAACTCGCCCGTCGTACGATCCTGCACGATAATGTTGGCCGAATTCGCGCCGAGCGAGTAGTTGCCCTGCGAAATCTTGTTGACCACCTTGGTGTACCACTTGCGCTGCGCCTGCGTGGCAGTAACGTAGTTGCGCACCGTGAGCGACTCGACGCTGCGCCAATCTTGCGATGCACATACCGCCAGATGCGTCACAATGTCGCGCTCGCCCTTGTTGGACAGCCGCGGCATGTGACACAGCGGACACGATTGCAGCCGAACCACCTGCTCAACCGCTTCGGCTTCGGCTTCGGCTTCGGCCTCCGCAGACTCGTCGCGCTCCACCTGGATCACCGGTGCGATCGCGGCGGCCGAACTCGTCGAGTCCGTCGACGAATTCATCGATAGCCCCGACAGATCGCGCTCGACCGAACGCATCTGGCCGCTCCGCGTACCCAAGTCGGTACTGCTGCTCCCGTTGCTGCTCCCGTTGCTGCTCCCGTTGCTGCTGCTGCTGTTCATCGAAGGAGCGACGAGGTTCGCGTCACCGTTGCTAGCGTCCTCGCCACTGACGATGCGAGGCGTATCGACCCCAATAAAGTCCATGTCGTGATTCATCTCCCTGCCAACCACCTCCCCCGGCGTCAATTTACCCGTCGCTGGCGCTACGACCGCCTTCCTCTTCTTCTCCCACGGCTTTTGCACCTCCTTCTCCAACGCCCGGATCGTCTCCTCCAACGTGAGCTCATCCTCCTCCGGCTCCTTGCCCACCTCGATGAAAAATCCATCCAACGTCTTGGTACTCAACGTACTGCCCAAACTATCCAACATACTACTCAGCTCCAACCTCGACAACCCGCCGCTATCGTTGGTATCGAACTGCAACGCCAGCTGCCGCCAGAACCTCTGCCGCAACGCATCGTACGGCGTGAATTTGGCCTGGATCGTCAACGCAGGCCGCTTACTCGTCCCCTTAAACTTGACCTCCTCATCCTTCTCCACCCTCGACAGCGGCAGAACAAACTTCTCCATCCTCCCCAAGATGCCCTCCTCGTCCGCCGTATACAGCCCCGTCTGCGCATCCGGCTTGGGCGCCGCATCCACCAGCTGCGCCACACTGATCTGCGCACCGCCCACATAGTCGTTGGACGACACGCGGTCCCAGTCGTAGATTGCAAACTTGGCCTGAAAGTTGGTCTCGTGCCGCCGCACGTGGAACAGCAGCTTTTCGTTCCACGTCGGGTTGAGCGTGTGCCGCGCGACGCGGGTGCGGAAGATCTTTTGGCCAAAACTGATGATGGCAAACGGATCCATGTCGAAGCCCGTGTGCGTCATGTTGGACCACCGCGGCAGATCGCTTGCGCCCTGCACCTCCATCATGACAATGCCGATGATGTCTTGGCCCATCTCGGCATCAAATGCAAAATCGCCTCGATTCGCCGTACGCCGACGTCGCGGTCGACGCAGCGGAGTACCACCACCACCACTACCACCCTCTACACCATTAGCAGAAGCAGCACCGCCAAGGCCGGTAGAGGATGACGACGAAGCACGCCTGAGCAGCGGCAGTCGACGTTTGGTGCGTGGCGTGCCCGTGCGCGAGGTGGCGTCGACGTCGGAACTGAGTCCTTCGGCCGGAGTGGCAGTTCCCGAGTTTTGAGCCGACTTGAAGCTCTTGGTGCGTGAAAAGAGGCGTCCAAACTTTCCACCGCTGGACTGCAACGGCGGTGGCGCAAGCATGCCACTCGACTGCGAGGCACTGATCGTTGTTGGTACTTCGTCAGCAGCGGTACTGGGTACGCCCGCCACGGTATCGTAGTGCTGGTTATACACCGCCTCGTCATCGGTGTCAAACTCGTGCGTGTCCTCCGCCGCACTGACATCGCCAGGCTCCCCCTCGGACATGGAGAAACCCTCATCCTCTTCCTCTTCGTCCATCTCATCCTCGCTGTCGGAACTCAAACCATCTAGGACAAAGTGAGCCTCGGCCGGGGCAGTGCCAACCGACTGCGACGCCGGCACCGCTCGCACCGCCGTTGCCTGCGACCCTAGCGAAGCGAGCACCAGTCGGTTGTACACCTCGTCGACACTCCACGATCTCGGACCGGACGTTGGACGGCCTGCTGGCTCGGCCGTGGCAGCAGCAGCAGCAGTGTTGAGCGGCACAAACCCAATCCGGACCTGCAGCTCGCCGGTGCACTTTTCGGCTGGTCGGGAAGACTCGACGGGCAGCCAGAGACTTTGGGCCTTGTCAAAGTCGGCGAGCCCATCGCGACACCACTGGGAGACGAGGAGGGAGCATTCACCCATATAGTCGTTGCCGGAGAAGCGGTCCTTGTCCCAGATGACGAATTCGAGCGAAGAGACCATGCCGTTGGACGCATCGAGCTGGATCGAGCCTCGTGGGGGTTTGGCGTCGGCGGTAGAGGCGGAGGAGGAGGAGGAGGAAGAGGTGGTGGTGGTGGTGGTGGTGGTGATGATGGGGAGTGAAGCTGAGCCGACGAGATTGCGACGACGAATACGCATGGGGCGAGGCATCTGTCTACCGACTACACGCGCACCGGCCGCACCGAGACGAACGGGGACGAGCAGCTTGGATGCGGCGCCGGTGAGTTTCTTGCTCGATGCGGAGCGGAGGTTGCTAAGGCGCGGACGCAGTTTGCCGGAGCCGCCGACGTCGGGAGTGTGGATGCCCGAGTGTGGAGCTGAGTCCGAGTGGTGGGAATAACGATCGGCGACGGCATGCTGAAGCGCGGCACGCACGACGCTCGAGTCAAAGTTGTCGCTGGCGACTGCAGCAAAGTTGGGACCGAACCAGTCGGGCAGCACAGGAAAGTTGAAAGTAGCTTCGTCTGGGCTCCACACTGGATCGAGCGTCTTGGGTTTCACGGTGGTGCGTGTATGCGACGAGGAGGAGGAGGAGGAGGAATGGAGATTGGAGGCGGCGGAGCCGGGAAGACTGACGATGACAAACGGATCGGATTTGCCGTTCCTATCCTTGGCAGCGAGGTTGCGAGCCGACAGCACTTGGACGCGAAGAGTGCATAGCGGTGGTGGTGATGTGGGTGTGGATGATGAGGTGGAGGCTGGCGGCGGCGATGCTGGTGGGAAGGTGAGTGCATGCGCCGGCATGATTTTCCGACTTGCCGACTTGCTGTTAGGTGTTGGAAACCTGGCTTGCGTGCGTATATGCAATCAAAGTTGGTAGGTGATAGTGATAGTAGTAGTAGTAGTAGTGGTGGTGGTGGTGGTGGTGGTGGTGGTGGTGGTGGTGGTGGTGGTACTTGAGTAGGCAAGCGTGTTGGGGCCAACTTGAAGGAGCAGGAGCAGCTGCTGAATGGGATTCGCAAGAGCCGAAAGAGGCAGAGCGCGCGCGAGATAGTAGACAGAGAGAGAGTGTGTGAGAGAGAGAGAGAGAGAGAGAGAGAGAGAAGCGCATATCACACCTTTGAAAAAGTGTCATTTGTGTGTGTGTGTGTGTGTGTGTGTTCCCGAGCCAAGAACACAATCAATCACACAATCACACACCACTCACCCAAGAGAGCGCTTAGCACGTCTGTGCATATGTCACATGCGGCATCTCTTGTGTCCGGAAACGGTGCATTTTTTTTTCTTTTTCCCGTGTTGATTCGGTGGTTGGCCGTGAGAGGGCGACTCTAACAGCGACTTTGAATAAATTACCTCGTTCTTGTTTGTTGGCAGATCGAATGCTAACAATTTGAGGATTGGGAACGATTGATTCCGTTCGGATCCGAGTGTCGCTGTTAAAAGGCCGGGCGCGTCCGCTGCAGAGTTTGAGCCGCGAAAAGTGAACCGTCGCAGGCAATGACGGGCACTGTTCGACACTCAACACCATCATCTCAACCATCCTCTACCAACTCATCTTGCCAACCCCCGCTTCTCCAACGGATCCAGCAACACACGACATAGCAAAGATGGCAGGACCAGCAGCTCAGGCAGCCAAAAACAAGGCTCGTCAGTTGTTCATGAAGAACTGGTGCGTACATCGAACCGTCGCATGATTGAATTGACAAGCATGTCGATGCCAAGACTGACGCTTTTATTTTGATTTTTTGGGACTATGCTGAAATGGTGATTGCAACAGGTATGCGCCTGAAGTTCTTCCCATCTACGTAATTACTGGTCTCGCCGCTGGTGGTGCCACTTGGTAAGTTGCCACTCGCCACACACGCACGCACGCACACACACACACACACGGGAACTAATCGCTTGTCTGCACTCAACATGCGGTCTGACTTGAATTGCAAAAGGTACTTGTCGCGCCTGGCACGTGGACCAGACGTCATCTGGGACCGCAAGAACAACCCCACTCCCTGGAACAACGTCGAACCCGGCACCAACACCAAAATGATGTCGGTCAACCAGCAGTTCGACAAGAGCTACAAGAGGGATCGCCTTTAAACATCCTCATTATTTGAACTTCGATTCGAATTGTGAGATCGACACACTATTGCGCCCAAGGTTCGATCGCATAGCTCTTTGTCTAGCTTTGGAGAGTTGCCAATCTGATTTGTTCACATTTCCCACAACTTCGGCATACGACCGCACCCAAGCGCACGTCTGTGTCGGAAGAACCGAGATCGAAACAGCACAGTCCCCGTAGGGGGGAAAACAAGGGTACAAACGGCTTGATTGGATCGACAAACGCATACACTCTATCTACTACTTCTATATCACATCAGTGTTGGGGGCCAAAGATGGGGATGCGAGGGGAAGCATCGTTCGTCTACCACCAGTCACCATGTTGGCGCATTGCATCGGCGACCTTTTTGAAGCCGGCAATGTTGGCTCCACCCACCAACGATGGCATGTTGGTTGCGATCTCTTTGGTCTCGCCGCCGTCCTTGTTGGGGTACGTCTTGCCGGTTTCAAAGCAGTTGGTGAAAGCGTTGAGCATGATATCTTTGAGCTTGCCATCCACCTCTTGTGCGCTCCACGTAAGTCGTGCTGAGTTCTGTGCCATTTCGAGACCGCTGACCGCGACACCGCCCGAGTTGGCCGCTTTGCCAGGACCGTACCAGCACGCATGGGGTTTCGAGGTAATGCGTGACGACTCAAAAGTGTTGATGGCCGATTGCGTGAGTCCCATGTTGGAACCCTCGGCGACGTAGCGGCAGCCAGCTTTGAGACACGCCTGAGCGTCGGATTCGTCCAATTCGTTTTGCGTGGCGCATGGAAGCGCAACGTCGAACTTGGCAACCAGAGTCCAAGGTCGTGCACCCTCGTGGAAGGTGAACCCGGACGAAGGCGGCGGCGTGAACGACGAGAGCAGACCACGATTGTACTTGATCTCGGCGATCTTGGTGATCATCTCGGCGGTAAAGCCCTGAGATTCATCACTTGCGACGAGAGAGCCCTTGGAGTCAGAAAGCGAAAGCACGCTACCGCCGAGCTCCAAAACCTTGAGCGCAGCGTACTGGGCCACATTACCGGAGCCCGAGATGACGACTTTCTTGCCCTTGAAGCCGGAGGAAGAGGCGGCTTCGACGTGGTTGATCATGTGCTCGACATAGTAGATCAGACCGTAGCCGGTAGCTTCGGGACGGATGAAGGATCCACCCCAATCCAACGCTTTGCCAGTGATGACGCCGGTCCACTCGTTGCGCAGCTGTTTGTACGTTCCAAACACAAACCCGGCTTCACGGGTGGAGAAGCCAATATCACCAGCGGGCACATCCGTGTTAGGACCAATGTGCCTTTGCAACTCGGTAGCGAATGCCTGGCAGAATCGACGCACCTCGCCATCCGACTTGCCCTTGGGGTTGAAGTCCGAACCACCTTTACCACCACCCATGTTGAGTCCCGTGAGTGCATTCTTGAAGATCTGCTCAAAGCCGAGGAACTTGAGCACCGACAGGTTTACGGTCTCGTGCAGACGCAGACCGCCCTTGTACGGGCCGAGCGCCGAGTTGAATTGGACACGGTAGCCGCGATTTACTTGCGGTTGGTGAGAGTCGTCTTCCCAAACGACGCGAAATTGGATGATGCGCTCGGGGATCTGGACGAGCTCAAAGGCTTTGCGGTATTCGGGATGTTGCTCAAGGAACGGTGCCAGGGTGGAGCCGAGCTCGTTGAGCGCTTGCTCGAATTCGGGCTCGGGTGCAAGGTTCGACATGATTGTTGCGGCAAGATCAAAGAGAGCTGAAGATATGATGAGGTAGGGGGATGCTCGTTACCGCGGTTGAATCGTGGACGAGGACAATATATACGCATTCGAGGGCTCCCTCCCACTCACACCCCATGAACGCATACAGAGATCTCCACCAGTGGCGGCACGACACCCAGGCAGAATGTGGACAAAAAAAAAAAAAGAAAGCTAACTGACTGGATGAAAGATCCCTCTTGGATAGCCGGCCAGGAGGCATTCACAGTACTGTCGACACTTTGTGAGTCACATCAGTGTGCTAGATCTAGGTCAGAGGCCGAGATGGACAGGAGGCATTCTTGACCCAATGCCGGATTACCACACCGCGCGGGGTCGGGTTGGGCGAGTTGATGAAAACTACGGAAGCAGACGGAAAGCATTGAATCGGCGAGTTGAACGGCGATCAGAAGAGGGTTGGGGTGGAGGATATGAAAGCCCGGATGTTGATAGCGGAACGATGTGATTCGTCGAGATAAGCCCAACTCGAACAAAGATAGCCAAAAGAAAAAAAAAAAGAGCATCATAGCAGGGCTTCCATCATACGTCGACCTGACGTAGACGTGAGTCACACAACACTTTAAAGTACCGTCCCGTCCCGTTCAGTACTGCGCCCTGCTGTGCTGTGAAAGGGATTTGCTCATCATTGCGGCGAACAGATCGATTGGATTCCAAAAAAAAAAAAATAAAGGAGGAGAAGAAGATGGATTCAAGGCCGTTGATTGGTTGGCGATCAAAATACGAAAGTGGTGTGCTTTATCTGATCCGAGAATTCCTGCGATTATTGGCAAGAAAAAAAAAAGGAAGCCCGAAACAGTGTTCCGCTTGGCTCCGTGGTGGCCGTGATTGAACGTCAGCGACGGCGATGTCCATGTCCGTGACGATGATCGTGGCCATGCATCTGACGGTGATGATGGTGACGAGTACGCTCGGCAAATTGAAGACGACAGTTGTGCTGCCCGCAACGATGGTTATGCTCGGCTAGCTGCCAATGAGGAAGCCACACCTTTTCGAGTTCAGGATGGTCGTCATCCTCGGTATCGCTCTCGCTTTCACTTGCGCTGTTCGAGTGTGAGTCCGATTCGGAAGACGAAGAGGAAGACGAAGACGATCCTGACTGAAAGTCACTGTCCTCCGAGTCCGACTCGTGTTGATCGCAGGGTTCCTCATCGACTTGGATGCTAGTGACAAGAGGATCAGTTTCAGTGTCAGTACGAGTGGGAATGGGAGTGGGGGAGGTGGAAACATTAGGGACAGTTTCCATTCGGACGGAAGAGATTGGTGTGCGATCGGGGCTGATCAGAATATGGTGGTAAATGTGTACTTGTGCCGGAGGCGATGGGTCATGCCCCAGTGGATGATGGTGACCATGGTGGTGACCGTGGCGACCACCAGAGTGGAAGCGAGGTGGAGAATGAGAACGTCTCGCTTCAAATCGTCCCCCCGCATGGCGGTAGCCTCGTCGACCATGATTATGAGCATGACCATGAGGATGGTGATGGTGATGGTGATGATCGTGATCGTGGCCATGACCTCGTCGACCGCGATGGTCAGCGTGGTTCGCGTCGTGGAGAGCCGAAAAAGAAGGAGGTTGCAGAGGCATGTTTATGAGATGGACAGGGAAGAAGCGACACTAAAACATTCTCGGAGGGTGTTTTCACCATGCTGCCTTATATGCTGGAATCCATCTCGATACGCTCTGCTATACAAACATTGTTTGGCTGTTTCATGAGACTCGGTGCCATCCTGTAGACAGAGGCTGTGTGCATTCGACTCAGCCCGTCAGTCGATAAAGCGTCTTCACTCAACATTCTGCGCTGTGGACTGAGGGTCATCATGCGACGCAGATCTCGTACTGTACCGTCCGTTCAGCACAGCCCAGCAGCTGCCATTCAGGTTGAGCTCAGCATCTAGGAAGAGCCGAATTAAAAGGAGGAGCAGGAGGAGCAGAGGAAGACGAGCAGCATTGCGAATATCGATTGCGACTCAGCTTTCCATGCATGCAACTCAGCCCCATGGAGCCAAGCGTCTAAAAAAAAAAAGAAATTGGGTCCTTGGATGTGCAGAGAGAGAAAATCCAACAGTGTGGCAAACGTGCAAAATAATAAAGTAATAATGCGTTGATTCGTCAGCCATGAATTCTAAATTCAGAGCTTTATTTCAATTATTTAATTTGTTAGTGGCCAGAGTGGGGTTCTCCGTCTGTCACCAAAAAAGTGGAGTCACGAGATCTTCCTTTGCCGGTCCCAACACATTCACCACTACTACCACTATCACCAGTCCATTCGTCATCATCGCTACATCCGAGAGCTGAGCGAGCGCGGATAGACCGACAAAGCAATCACGAACAAGATGGCGTTCTCGGGAGCACTTACACTCACCGACCTCAACGACTACCTCGGCCCTTCGCAAGCCTGCATCAAACCTGTCGAAGGTCCCGACGCTCCTTCCTCCTCTTCCGACGCCCAACCTGAATCATCACTTGATCCAGCCGCCGCCGCATCCACACAGATCGCTATCGATCACGATGGATCCTATTACGAATCATCATCTTCGGCCACCACTTGGGCTGGTGTAACTGCGGAGCCAAGCAAGCCTCGCCAAAGGACCAAGCTCGAAACCGCACAGATCTCGCTCAACGACTGCCTGGCATGCTCGGGTTGCGTCACCAGCGCCGAATCCGTCCTCATCACCATGCAATCCCAAGAAGAGATGAAACGCGCCCTCACCGAGCTCAAAGACTCGCAAACACCCAAAATCACCGTCGCCTCCATCAGCACCCAATCCCTCGCCAGCCTAAGTGCCAAATACACTTTCCAACAGACTCAATCCGATCCCACCACATTATCGCTACCCGCGTTGCTCCACAGGATAGCCTACTTTCTCAAGTCGGTGTTCGAGTTCGACTATGTGTACGATACGACGTTTGCGCGCCATATTGCGTTGAAGGAGCATCAGCGCGAGTTTTTCCAACGCAAGCAGGACAAGGTTCTGCCCATGCTGGCGAGTGCGTGTCCTGGGTGGATATGCTATGCGGAAAAGACGCACGCAGAGTTGCTGCCGTTGATCTCGACGACCAAATCGCCACAACAGGTCGCAGGAGTGGTGGCTAAGCGTTTCCTCCCCGAACGACTCGGGTTGGTGGACAACGACGTGCAAGTGTACCATGTCACCGTCATGCCCTGCTACGATAAGAAGCTCGAGGCGTCAAGACCCGACTTTTACGACGACGTTACTAAAACCAAGGAGGTGGATTGCGTGCTGACTACTGGTGAGCTCGACAAGCTCATGGCCGAGCAAGGGTTTGACATCACCAAGCCCATCCCAGGCGAGCAGGATGCACTCAAGCAAGCGGAACCGATAGCACAGCTCAGTCTCGACGATGCTCTCTGCCGCGTACAAGTCCTCCCGCGGCTGCCGCAACTGCTCGACCACCCGGGCAGCTCGAGTGGCGGCTACCTGTTCACCCTCATGCGCGCCGTCTGGTTGGACTGGGTCGCAAAGCATTGGGACTCTTTGGATCAACGCGTACGCGACAGCGGGGTGTTGCCCAAGCTGGATGTACGTGTGATAAGGACGGCCGATTTCACCGAGTTCGTGCTGCGCGCGCCGGGGCAAACCGACATTCTCTTTAGGGGTGCCCAATGCTACGGGTTCCGCAACCTGCAGAATCTGGTGAGGAAGGTGCAGAAGCAGGCGGGTGTGAGGAATACGAGGGGGGCAGCGGGGAGGTTGGTGGATGCAGATTGGAATGCAGTTGCCGGGTTGGGCGCGAGGGGAAGGGTTAGGTCGAGAGGCAGAGGAGGAGGAGGAGGAGGAGGAGGAGGAGGAGGTATGGTCAGGCGCGGCAGAGGTGGTGCTGTCAGTAAGAGCAGTCCATTGAATCCCGATTCGACGACCCAACTGGCTCAAGCGCAAAACCAAGAGGTGGAGGAAGAGAGAGGATACGACTATGTGGAAGTCATGGCCTGCCCCGGTGGCTGTGTCAATGGCGGTGGCCAGATTCGTCCTCCTACTCGCTCGGACAGCACCACCGATCCCGATCCCGATCCCAAAACCGATCCCGATCCCGAGGGCTATGCCAAAGGCGGTTGGGCGACGGAACAACTCAACTCCGAGGGCAAAGACGAGCTGGAGGGTATGCTCAACAACACCACACACTGTTCCAAGAACGCCACCTCCCCCTCCCTCGCTAACGATGAGGGTGGGGAAGATGACGACGGGGGAATGGACAAGGAGATGAAGGGATGGCAAGGGACGAGTAAGGAATGGGTTCGGCGGGTTGAGCAAGCTTATTGGCAGGGGTCACGTGTCGCCCATCCTCCCGTCAGCGTTGTTTCAATCCACCATAATCACAATGGTGGTGGTGGTGGAGAGGGGGGTGGTCAGGTCGCTTCTGGCTCGTCGAGTCCGACTTTGGTGGCGAGTGGGGCTAATACGCCTCTGTCCAGCAGCAATGCCAAATCGGTGCGAGTTGAAGACCATCAGAGGTTGCTCGAGGCTTTGGCGGTGAATGGCCAAGTGGTGGTTGGAAAGGATGATGCATTGACGTATGCGGATGTGCTGGCGGAGCTCGTGGTTAAGGAGCTCAGCTTGCTCGCTGTGCGTGATGCAGATCAGGCGGTGGTCGAGAGCGCGAGGGATAAGCTATTTAGAACCCGATACAGGGCAGTTCAGGACGAAGCGGTTAATGGGCTGGCTGTGCAGTGGTGATCCCCTCTGCTCTCCTCCTTGTAGACTTACTTGCTTGATAATGTCGACATATGCGACCCAATACAGCGTCCAATCAGTGGGTGGTCGAAATCTGGTCTGGCGGCCCAAAGCAGAAAAGAGGATTCGTTTCGTAACAGTACTCTCTTGACTACTACTCACTGAGTGGTTTTTTTCGGGCAGAGTTTAAATTTTTTTTTTTTCTAGGTCCGAGACTAAGCGTCGCACACTCCGCCAGAGTGTGGCGGCATCTCAATCGCACTACGTCGTCGTAAGGCGACTGACTGACAGACTACACCATGCGCCCGAGAAGCTGGTAACCCACAAAACAAAAAGGTCTCCGAATTTTGACCAAGCACCGCACCGCACCGGATTGATTGATTGATTCTATGTACGATACAGCGGTGAAGGAAGGGGAGGGTCAACATTTCTGCCACATTTTGATATAGTCTACGGCCATTCCACGCTGGCGCGGGTCTTTTGGCCAGGTGGGTAACCACTGATCTCTGCTATCCCAAAACTGAGCTCTGGGGTTGGCGGCGTCGTTGGACCAGGGCTTGTTATCGCCCTGACGGTCTTGGAAGAAGCCGTTGACGCCGCCGACGGCGACGTTGAGGATGAGGTAAAAGTTCTGGTCAAACGGCGCTGAGCGCGCATACGGCTCAGGACGACCCGCCCAAGGGTCATCGAGCAACGTACCATTGCCCATGCGTTGTGGGAATTGGCCGAGCTTCCAAAACCCACCCGATCGGAAATCCACCTGCATATTGCGCCAAACCGGCGAGCGTTCCCAGGTGAAGATGTTCTCCTCGGTCCATTCCAGGCCAAAGGTATGGTAGTCTTGGTTCAAGTATTTGCGCCACAGTTTGCGGATCTTGGTGGCGAAGCCGTAACCGTCAAACAGCCAGTCGGGACCGTAGTGGAGCGTGGAGTGCATGTTGTTGGAAGCATCGTCCATGCGGAAGCGAGGCATGTTGCCTTTGGTTTCCACAATGTCGATCTCGCCCGAGCGCGGCCACTCGCCGTAAACGCTGTCTTTGGGTAGCATCCAAATCGCGGGCCACAACCAGTCACCTGTGGGCATGCGCGCTCGCACTTCCACGCGACCATACCGAATCGATGCCGAAATCTTGGTCGAGATCCTCGCCGACTGCACAGGCGGCAGGATCACCCCGGTCGTCGAGTTCGAGACCACAGCACACGTGGCGTCCGTCTTGTTGCTCGCTGTACACTGTCCAGTGGCGGTCAGATTGAGAGTGTAGCCGTTCTGGATGGCATCCATACCCACGTGCTCGGCGGTCAACGTGGGGACGATGTACAGATGGCCGTCCTCGACAAAGGTGTTGTTGATGCTATCGGTAGTCCATTCGAATTGGCCATTGCCGTATCCATCCGTCTGTTGCTCAAACGACCAGATACTCCGGTTCGGCGTTCCTGGAGTGTCGAAATTCTCCTCGAGAACCAGACAGTACTTGTCACGTGGAACCGATGCCCAGGCAAAGTACATGAGCAACGCTGCAGCGACCAAGCCCATGCTGGCGGCGCCGAGGAACGTCCAAAATGCGACTCGACGCGACTTTTTGCGTTGCTTATCCTCGAGCCATGGCTTGACCGGCTTCTCTGTCAGCGTGGAGGGCGCATGGCGCTTGGAAAACGGTTTGCGCGACTTGAGCGCCACGTTGGTCAGAGACGTGTTGATGCTCGCCTGGTACAGACCTGCTTGGGGTACGCAGTTGCGAGACATGTACGAGCCCGGCATGGAAAGCGAAGAAAGCGGGGTGGCGGGTTGTTGGCCGCCAAAGTTGCTGAAGAATCGATTTCGCTCCGCTTCGAGATGGCTGGAAGCTGGCGTCCTGGGCGTCACCGGGTTTCCTGGTAGTGAGCGAATCGAAGCTTTGGCGAGCTCAAATCGGTCTAGCGTGAGGTTGACTTTCTTGCCTTTGCCACTACGACCAGGGGCGGACGACAGAGACTTGGTCTTGAGTGTAGGCGAAATCGGAGGCACGATATCGGCTCCCTCGGGCTCGTCACCACCGCCGACACCCATCACCATCGATATGCTGGGCAACCTTCGAGCCGAGTTCACCCCTTGCACCTCGTCGACCTGCTCGTTCTCGCCTTCGCCCTCGGCACGAGCCAAGTTCGATGGGATCGGAAGTCGTGATCTGTTCGGCATCGAGGCTTTGTTAACACAAGCCGTTTGTTGTGTGGTAAGTCTCTGACCAGAGAGACGCTCTCGAATGTTCTTGACGTTCGGATGATGCGGTCAGAAGTAATGCAGGAAACCAATCAGACTTATATGGAGAGAGGACGTTGTAGTCGGGCCAAGACAGACAAAATTCGTCAGTCTAGGTCAAAAGTTGTGCTGTGTTGGTACTCGGTAAGGTTTCGAAGGCTGATAGCCACCATTGGCCAGACCCAACTTGTCGGTTTCTGAGTTGATCGAAAGTATCACGACATGTGGTTCTCAATTTTTTTACAACACCGAGGTGTGTCTTTGACATGGGCACCAGTCATTTGAGACAGCGCTATCGATCAGGGGGCAATGCTAGTGTTTAGATTTCTTCCATGTTCAGTGGGTACAAGAGGATGCAGGCGGAGTTGAGTAGAATCGGTTAATTTTTTTTCGCCTCTTCACCGCTGTGTATGCGTCGCAGGCCCTGACAGGTGCAAAGCGACGCTGTTGGGATGATAAGCTCGAGTGGAACCGTGTGAACTAAATGGTGCAGCCAAGCTAATGCCGGAAGTGTAGTCGCAACCAAAGCTGGCACCCATTAAATTCTCAATGGAACGTGTAGGCTGGCAGACAAGAGGGAACTTCACTACTGTTGAGAAAGGACGAATGCGGCACGTGTGCTCGGAGTGATTGGCTGTGTGCCGTGTGCCGTGTGCCGTGTGGTACAGTAGCCACGTTTCACAACGACTGGTGAAGGTGGTGGTAGACAAAGAAAGCAGCTGCAAAAATGTCACTAGCCAAGGCTCCAAAATACAGTAGCAGACTAGTACCACGATGGTGTTTTGCTGAGATGAACTAGTAGTAGTAGTGGAAATTGAATCCGGCATTTGCGGCAAAGTCGGGTGCTCTTGCTGGAAATGAATGATTCTGGGGGAAGGCGCTTGGGAAAGGTGGTGTCCAAGTGCCGCTCAGATCTCGGATTGCAGAGAACGGAACGGCGACCAAAGCGGAAGTTGAAACATGATGGAGCGTTGCGTAAAACTCCGATCGTGTTCAGGTCAGACGGATCGATACACTGTAGAACATGCACCGAGGTGGTTCCGATACCCTTTTGCGGAACATGAAGCCGTCACTGCATTACGCTGCTTCCATCGTTGACCACCTCTTCTAGAAACTTCCACCAGACCAACGGCACGGAAGGAAGAATAGTTGACATTCTAGACTGTGGCTGAACTAATTTTAGCCTGTATTTCCCATTCCATCCCTCAGGAATTAGCATCGCACTGCTGATCCCTATCGGCCAACCTGTAAGCGAGATGTGCTTAACTGTGTGTAGCAATCCTGCCCTGACTCGCTTACGGTTCAAGACGATCACTGTGTGTGGAGGAACATGTGATCAGATCTAGTGGTAGCCGAGGCGACCTTTCTGCCGGTATAGCTCAAGCCAGAGGCGGAAGCATTGGACACAGCCAAAGCCAGTGTCAAGCTGAGGAACAAACGCTCGTCTCAGCCTAGATGAGCAAGTAAGTGCAGCGTCTTGTTGTAGTGTTGGAAACTTGCATGCCAATGCTATGAATGTTGCAGTCCGACGGAAGTGGCAAAGAAAACGGCCCAAAACAGGAAAAGCGGCGATGTTCGTGTACGCTAACAGCTGCGATCGACAAACAAGCATGATCGCGATGCACTGAACTGCATCATCGCACAGTATTGTTCAGACTTGTGAACCCACTTGCAGTACTGTAGGTGTGGCGCGGCGGGCTATGCGGCTAGATTAACCATCTTGACTGTAGGTGAATCTGGTGCCGAACAATTTGATTCAGAGCGGCTGTGATCAAGACCGAACAATGAGGGTCGAACAAAGACTTGGAGCAGGGCTGCTAGACCATTGTTGTATGCATGCAGAGTCCGGGTTTGGAGCATTTGATCCATGAAATGTCTGCCGCGATCGTGTCGTGAAAAAGAAGCCGCGAAATTAAATTGTACGAAAAAAGCACCGCACCGCACCGCTCGCGCCCTAAGCGACCTGCCGATTTATTTAATAAAACAGACTTCACCGACATGTCCAGTGTTGTCAAATGGGCGGAATTCCAATTCTCGGCACAGGGCGGCTAGCAGTCCCAATACCATACCATACCATACCAGCCTGCTCGTACTGCGACTCTGCCTTTATTATGGACGTTGGTGGAATGCTCGCCATGTTTTGCTTCCATGGTCGCCTGTTTGGCTTTGTTGATATGGTTTGGTACGCTGTGCTTGAGTCGCCTTGGGCGTACAATACGCTTTGGCAGCTTCGTGTACTTAGACGGTCAAAACGCGATAGTGGCAGCATGATTCAGAAAAAAAAAAAAAAAGAAACTGGTTCAAACTCAAGTGCATCGTGGCGGAGAATCAACTCTGTTTGCAAAATCGGAGCAGAACAATGGCTACAAAGCCACCCAGTCAAGCAAGACAATGACCAGGACTGTACAGTACCGTACAAGAAGGAGGAAAAAGGAAGCAAGTCCGGAAGCATCAACGCCGGCGGGATGGCAGCGCGGCTGTGCCACGTTGTTCATTATTATTAAAGCGATAGAACACACGAATTCGAAGCGCGACGACAGATAGCGACCCACCTCAACACAGTCACAGTACACTACTGGACAGCACAGCATCAGAGTACGGATGCGCTCTTTGACTGAAAATGCTGTTTGAAATATTCAAAAAAACAACGTCGGAGATGCAAATGCAGAGTATTAATTTCAAATTTTGCGATTATTTTGATCACGATCCAAGCAATACTCTACTCTGTAATTAATGTATGTACAGTACCTGTCGGAAATTATCCGCACGATTTTATTAATTACATAACACACGTGCGATAACATGTTCTTGTGATCGTGTATACTTGGCAATGGTATGAACATGCTGCTTTCAACTTCAATTGAGATGGTGGTAGTGTTGCTGCTAAGTACAACTGATCGTGAGGAGCTAAGGACTAGTACTTGAGTGGAGCTCCGTTCTTGTTAAGGATTTGCCTAACCCGTTCCGGCATTGAGGAGATAACGGCGTTAATGTGATCCATGGTGACGTCGTCCCTCCAAACTTCTTGAGCGGCGATTGCTAATTGCTGTCGGGTCCGTGGTAGTGGTCTCCGCTTACTGAGCTTATTCTTGAGGATAAACCATATGTTCTCGATAGGGTTAAGATCCGGTGACATGCTGGGATGGTGTTGTGAGACAATGTGATGACGTCGGCGGCTGTTCTTCGCGATCCTGGACTTGTGTACTGGAGCGCCATCTTCAACAACTGACATGTCTTTTCCTGCAACTGCATCCTTGAGCGGTCCGTCAATGATGAGCTCAGCGTACTTCTTTCCAGTTAAAGTTTTGGCTTTTGTCCATTCTCCATTGATATGGTGTCTCGGCTCCAGCGGAATGACGACAAGAGGTGTTTTAAAGTTCCGGGCAATGCCTGCCCAAACCATAATCGATTGCCGGCCACTGTGGAACGTCGGGACCATAAGCCGTAACTCAGTCCGTTCGCCGAGCCAGCGGGTTACCCAAGATCGGCCTGGTCTCTCTCCAACTTCGATGTTGCTCTCGTCCGTAAACAGTATCTTATGCCAATTTGTGTTACGATTACAGCGAGCCCAGTGTACACGATCCTGCATGTGTTTAGCTGACAGCCACGGCTTCCTTAGAGCAATACGACGGTTTATACCATGCTTGTATGCTGTCTGCCGCAGTTGTGTTATGCCAACACCTCCAAGCGCTGCCGAGAGCTGCTTCCACGAGGCATAAGGCGTTCCGAGCGCTTCTCTAACCATAATCCTAACCTTCCGAGCATCCCACGTCGATTTCCGGCCTGTTCTTGTTAATGTGTTGACATGTCCACGTGCTCTGTACTTCCGGACGGTGTCATAGACCGTGCTTTTCGGAATGCTTAATGTCTCACTGATCTTTCCCAGCGAGTAGCCTTCATTATGTAGTACTACCACCTGGGATCTCTCAGTGATCGATAGCTCTTTGCTGCGGACCATGTTTGTTATGTTGTATCATTGTAATGTCATTACGTTATCAGGCTAGACGCTATCACACATGACGACGAGGAGGAGCGAAAATTGAGTAAATTATTGGACCGTGCGGATAATTTCCGACAGGTACTGTACTGTACGTATCAAAGCAATATGCCGCCTAGTGCACCACTCACCATCCATGCGTTCTGGCATCATCTTTCTTCTATAGTCTCGCCCTAGTATCCAGTCAAACATTACCCAGAAGTCTCGGCACTCCATCAGGCAGCTTTCACAAATCGGTATGCAAGAGCTGGCTGGCTAAGCTTGATCGAACAAAGCTGCACCAAGTCAAAGATGGCGCCTCGATCGACCAACACCATAATGATCGTGGTATCGAATCAGCACTACAAAGGCTGGAAACTGCAGAGATGCTGAGATGATACCACTTTACATCATCTAGAAGCCATTTGCGAGCACCTGTATCCGTAGATGCAAGATAGATCTTGTGACCAACACTCGCACCACCCATTTGTGTCTCTATTAAGCGTTCCTATTGACTGGTCTGTGTGCACAAAGCTGGATACTGTACTGCCTTTGCCGTGGTCAGCTTTGGATGGGGTTGAGAGTATGCCACGCGGTCAAGACAACGGTTTCCCGTGCTGAGCTGCCTTCTCTCGCACACATGCCCAACGTCCGGCTGTCAAGGTCTGCGCAAATCTCTTCCAGCCGATTCACCGCAGCGGGGTTTGGGAGACTTTTTTTTTTTTTTTTTTCAAATTAGGGTCCATATTTATATCCCTTTTTTTTTGGACCTTTTTTTTTTTTTTTTTTCTCTGAATTTGAACCTAAACGATCAAAATGATGCAGGACGGTACTCTACTGTGCAGTAGCCTCTGCGAGTTGCAGATGGCCTGTTGTAGAAAGGTGTGTCATGTCGAACCATGTCTTTTGCATGTGCTTGATTCAGTGTCCCGGTTTGCCGGAGACAGATTGAGACACAATGTGTGGTCAGTCGAGACTTGTGCATTGCCGCCTCTGCTTCCAGTCTCCGGCTCAACTTCCCTGCCACCGTCTGCAACTGTCTTGCCTTTCTCCCAATCTTTCGTATCCCATCGAGATTGCCGCCGCTCTGAGCTCACGCTCGGATGCCTCAAGTGGGATCGCAGTCTTTCAGTTGCCACATTGGCTAGTCGCTTCGACAGCAAATTTTTTGATCCCAACAGGTGCGTGAGACAGCATCAAGGAGCAACCGGTGATCATTGAGCGATATCGTACGTAATCCGTCGTCCTCCTCGTCACTTACTGATCTGTTGCGCCGATGAGCACTTGCATTGCTACTGATCTACAGACGTAGCTGTACGCTGCCATGCAGATCAAATTCAAGTACCGCCTCATGAGAAGAAAAAGCCTATCGCCTGTCGGCTAAGAGGAAAGACCCTGTCTATTCTAAGCGACTTTTCATGGAATGACTTCCGCTTTCGGTCCAGAGGCCAAAAATATACAAAAGAAAGTGTTATTCGTGGGTCCTCGCCTTGGTGTGTTGACAGCATGCCGAGCAGAAAGAGGCGGGTCTTAACTCGCCTTGTCAGACAGCAAGTCCGGAAGCTCAGCAATGACCCGGAAAATCGTGAATTTGGTGTTTGAGTCTGATTCAGATATGGGGCCAATTTCTCCTCTCAAGACCGATTGATATGCTTGACCGCAATGGGTGCAGATCGTGGGCTGAAGTTGGGCCTAGTACTGGGCTTACGGCTGGGCTTCGACTTTGTCCCTGCCATGACACCGGTCAACTCAAGTGCCCACATCCGTCCAAGCTGCTTTTTGGTTCCCTATCCGTCAATGAAGGCCACTCTCTGAGCCTCGGTCGATGAAATGCAGCTGGCTTCTTCTGGGCGTCATTTTGAGACCGCTGACTACCGAAATTGGCGTCTGTTAATGGGCTCATCGATGCCTAGATTCCGTCATCGCAGTAATTGACAGTATGCACTTTGTTCTTGCACATACAGTACACAGTACAGGACAGAAGCTTAATGCAGGCAGTTTACGTTGGTGGCACCTTCGCTCCGAACCGGCAATTTGTGTTCAGATTGCTTGTCCCTCAGTTTCAAAGCTACTCCTTCCCCCACCAATTGCCTCCGTTTGAAGGCGGATCGGGACATTCCCCTTTACAGCCACTGAAATCCTGCGTTCGTCTGCCTTTGGCAACAACTCAGGTCCTCTACGTGGGCTTGTTCCTTCCCAAAAGGGACCTGTTAGCCAATAATCCAACAGCACAGCACAGCACATCACATCATCATTGAGAGGAACCACCTGTCACTGAAACTCTCCAGAAAAGTTAACTTTGCTGCTCAGAGCTATCCGGTCCTCGCTATCTCTACCGAAAGCAGAGTTTCAACCGAGCGGCTTGTGATTCGTATGGCCTTGACCGTATACCGGGCGACTACGCTTCCTTTTCCGGAAAGGAAGAGAGATTAGCAGACCAAGCTCGTCCTCTCCGGAACACTTTGCGTACGACAACGGTGACGTGAACCAATCAGCTGAACATCATCGACAATTCAGTTGAGCGTCTTCTATGACAGGCATGCCATCTGGCAACATGTCAGTCACATTACCCAACCTGCCTTGAGAGCCCGAGTCCCGCCCATTGTACGCTTCTGGTCTCATAACTTTCCCACACAACACTACTCTCTCCGCCAAGCCCTTTTTTTCACTTGATTGGCTCGACCTGTGTAGCATTTGAGCAAAGCATATCCCTGTTTCTCAGATTCAATCCCAACAGGCTGGTTCCGCTCGACTTCGACATGGCTCGTGTCGCAGTAATGCGTCCTTGTTGCTCAAATTACAGAGGTTGGCTACCTTGCCGTATGCGGTTACCGCCTTGTCTGTCCACCCACAGAGGATTGACCATGGTCGGCCCGCCTTCAATGAGCCGCATTGAGTGCCGAAGCGTAAAGCATCTTTAGATTTCTTTGTTGTACCACAGACAGATGCTGTTTCGGGTTGCATGTACAGTTCCGGATTGTTCCCAGGCTTGGCCATCTTCCCATCGGTCAATTGGCAGAGTCACTTCTACCCGGAAATGGTCGAGTGGAAACGATACTGTCAAGTGAAACGTGGATTGTCGGAGCCGTTGCTAGGACGACAAGGCTTGGACGAAGAGCTGCAACGTCAGGAACGTGTCTTTGCTGCACCGAGGAGCACAACATGTTGGTCTCGGGTGCGTTTTGCAAAATTCGGTGACGATACTGTCGCATCCCTCCTGAACCTACTTAAGTTTGACGTCGATGTCCAGCTTCTCCCTGAATCTTGCCATCCATCCACCTATGCGAAGCTGCTCCCGAGCCCTCGTCCACGCCCCTCTTCAAGCTCTGACATCTCACCAGCTGTCTTGGTAACGCCTACGACGGGCACGTGCAGAAAGCTCAGCCAATGCCTACCTCTTCTCATTTGGATACGGCGGATGTAGAGCCTCGCTACTCGGAAGTGCGGCGACATCGAGCCAGCAGAAGCCTGACCAGCCCCTCGGTACTTCCCTCTTCAACTGATAAATCTTCTCCGAGAAGCAGCGACGAAGCGGACGCCAAAAGCGCATCGGTGTCAAGCAGGAACCCCAGACTTTCAACGTACAGGTCCAGGGCTAGATCAGCTTCTGTACAGTATGGGCAATCCCCCGAAGTAGTAAGCTCAGCGGATGAGACGCAGGTAAAGCAGGCTGAGGCCTCGGCTCAGGACAAATCAGGAGAGCAAGCAGCCTCGCCTGAGCTCAAGAGTTGGATCGATGCTCGGGAGGGATACGAGCTTATGGCTAAGTATCTCTACCGCCAGTTCCAGCGTGACAATCTGTTCAGCACGGAAGGCGAGCTGAGCCAAGTGGAGGAGGCTGCTCACGGTGTTGCGATTCGATATGGCAAGGGGCAATACGTCGTGTGTCCTGCCAACGATGAGCGTCTCGAGGACTTCTGCGAGTCGGTGGCGGTTCTCAATTGCGAAGCTGCCATGACACTGACAACGGCAGTCGTCGCAGCAATCACAACGCGGTTGGCTCCCTCTACGAACCAGGTGCCCGTAACACCCTCACAACACATTCAGGTGGTCGAAAGCATGTCGGCTCTGGCAGGTGCGCGAAAGGCTCAAAACGCATGCTTTATCCGCACCGAAAACACCCTGGTCGTCTGGGCAGATCAAGTGGAAGATCTGCACGGAAGGGCGAAAGACCTCGAGGACAAGATGTTGCAGT
Organism: Anthracocystis setariae; assembly: GCA_928724745.1. Taxonomy (NCBI): domain Eukaryota; kingdom Fungi; phylum Basidiomycota; class Ustilaginomycetes; order Ustilaginales; family Ustilaginaceae; genus Anthracocystis; species Anthracocystis setariae. Next base: position 17,558 of record CAKMXJ010000039.1, on the reverse strand, counting down.
TCGTCTGGAACAGCAGCTACTACAACAATTCCAACAATCTGATGGCGGTCATGGCGAGTGGCGCTGCTACGCCCGGCTTGGCATCTCCGACTTCTGCTTCGGCCGCGGGCTCGGTCCCGCCGACACCAACAACACCTTCATTCTCGTCGATCTCATCCGTCAACTCTTTCGCAGTGCTCAACAACAACAACCTCGAAAAGGCGGCTCGCAATCACCAGCGAAGCTACACCAAGGATCGAGACTCGTTCTCGCGTCGCAGCACCTCCCAAAGTCTTACGTCGACCCACCCTGCTGCAGATGATAAGACCAAGGAGGTGTCGGTCGACGATATCATGACCTCGCCCAGTTCACCAAGTCGGGGATCGCTGCGAGAGCAAGATGAACAAAATCGCACAAAAAGGGTATCCTTTTACAACGATACCGCCGAGGGGCCGGTCCACTTCATGGAAGTCGCCCAAGCACGCAACAGTCGCGGCGTCTCAGCACCTCGACACCCTGAAGCGGCACGGATGGCTTCTTACTCGGATCAGAGAAATGTGTCGGTGACGGTACGTGCCGGGTCAACTTGCTCCTCGATTTCGTCCATCGAGGAGAAGAAGGACAGCGACTGGGATTCATTAGACGAGGACGCCCCCACAGTGAGCGGCGACGAAGATCCTGAAAAGCAAGAGATCGAGTACGAAAAGCGTCCGGTGATTTATATTGCTCCTCTGCAGCACGGCTTGGCGGTGGCACTCAACGTTATGGTGTGCTTCCTTTTCATTTCGAGGCTGTTCCAACACAGTCTGCAAGACGGCAATTGGAGTCGAATGGCCCTGTCTGCCGTAACGATCGTCATGTTCCCCGTCATCCTGTTCTTCTGCGACAATTGCATCGGCATCCTCTTCCAGCTATTCGGACCTGTCAACCAACTCAACCAAAATTCGCTCTACTTTTCAGGCAAAGCCCCCGTGCGCAAGCTGGCAGGTGACTTGCCCCACATCACGATCCAGATGCCGGTCTACAAAGAATCTCTGCAGGGAGTGTTGATGCCCACAATCGAGTCGATCAAGAAGGCCATCACGATCTACGAGCTGCAGGGCGGTACGGCCGGTATCATTGTGTCGGAAGACGGAATGCTTTTGGTTGACGAGCAGGAACAAAAGATCCGAAAGGAATACTACGAGCGAAACAATGTAGGCTGGGTCGCCCGCCCCGGCCACGGCAAAGATGGATACCAGCGCAAAGGACGTTTCAAGAAAGCATCCAACCTCAACTTTACTTGCCATCTGTCGCAGGCGATCGAGAAGATGATGCTGGAAACCAGACCCAACACGGTTGCCGAGCTCGAAAGGTTCCACAACGAGCCCAACTATCTCAAGCCTTGTCCCGGCACAGAGGACAGCAAAGAAGGATCACGGCGCACCGAGAAGTATGGCAGGGCTGAACGAGCATACCGAGCTGCTGACAGGAAGGACCGATCGCCGCTTCTTGGACCCGAAGATTGGAACGATGCCGACGAGACCGAGCTGTATCGACGATGCCTCGAGGTATGCCTGCCCAAGCTGCACCCTCTTGCGCAAGCCAAGGGCAATGTGCGACTGGGCCAGTTGATCCTTCTGATCGATTCGGATACGCGTGTTCCCGAAGACTGCCTGTTGGACGCGGCTACCGAGATGACCCTGTGCCCCGACGTGGGCGTACTGCAGCACTGTTCAGGAGTGATGTTGGTTTCCGACAGTTACTTTGAACGGTGCATTGCCTTTTTCACTCGGCTGGTCAACTTTTCCATCAGTTTCGTCGTTGCCAACGGTGACGTGGCTCCATTCATGGGTCATAATGCCATCTTGCGATGGTCTGCGATGCAGGAGGCTTCGTTCATCGACCCCGAAGATGGTGTCCGCAAGATCTGGTCCGAGTCGCACGTATCGGAAGACTTTGACATGGCGCTGCGCTTGCTCATGGCGGGCTACATCACTCGCTGGGCGACCTACTCGAACAACGGATTTGAGGAAGGTGTGTCACTGACCTGCGACGACGAGCTGAATCGATGGCAAAAGTATGCATTCGGATGCTCGGAGCTGATCCTTCATCGACTCTGGGAATGGCCGTACAGGGGACCGTTTACCAAACTGTTCAGGACTTTCCTGGGCAGCGTGGCGCCGATCCACTACAAGTTTGCAGCTTGCAGTTACATCTTCAGTTACTATGCCATCGGAGCTGCGTTCCCCATGACGTTTGGTCTGTATTTGGTGGAGGGGTGGTTCTATCCGGTCGTAGACCCATCGTTCTTGACACCTTTCAAGATCTTTGTAGCGGTCGTCATGGTGTTCACGGTGGGCGGCAATGTCGGACAGGTGGTGGCGAGGTACCGAGCAGGTGTGGCAGGGCTGTTCACGCTGATCTTGGAGCATTTGGTGTGGATGCCCGCCATGTTTACGTTCTTCGGTGGACTATCGTACCACGTGTTGACGGCTTTGCTCTCGCATCCGTTCGGCTACGACATGTCATGGGGAGCCACCAACAAGGATCTGGAGGAAAGCAACTTCTTCATTGAAGTGCCGTTGATTTGGAAGCGATTCTGGAGGCCGTTGCTGCTTTGCTGGTTTACGATCGCTGTGGTGATCATCTTGCAGATTCCATCGATCGTTCCGCTCGATTGGATGATTCCGGGCTTCGTCACGTTTTGGCCGTTGTTGCTCACGGCCATCTTGCACATGATCTATCCGATCGTTCTCAACCCGGCGCTGCTGCGCTTCTCCTTCTAGTCTCGAGCACGGGTCCCAGCACCATGCGCCCAACCTGATGATAACATTTTACTTTCAACCCATTATTAGCATACGGTATAGACTTGTACATACAGCAAATAGATAGACATTCCTCGTTAATAAGACATAAATCACCGGCGAAACTTTGAGATCAAGTCAGAGCTCATCAGCGAAAGCTGCAAGCGCGAATCTGAAATGCGAGCGAGGCGGGAGCAGGGGCCTATAGTGAAAGCGAAAGAGGTGGTGGATCGAGGCGTGGCCGGAGCAGGACTATCAGTGGTCTGCGTTGGTCCCTTGACATGCAATTGCAAAGCGAGAAAAGCTGTTAACACATATGCAACGTCTTGAGGACCATGCGTGTGATTACGATTCCAAGAAGTATGATGAAACATGACAACATTGGTTGCCTGACTCAGGAGAGTCGCTTGGGAGCTTCAGCTTCCAGCCGTAGGGGGCACCGGTGGTCAAACTTTGCATGAAAGGGTGGCGGAGTGCACATGACAACATTGAGGAATTGAGCAAAAAAAAAAAACGGTAGGATAGCCAAGCCTCACAACTATTGTTCCCAGGTTGAATCAAGCTTGCTAGTATCGAGACCAAAGGTTCTAACTACCGCAGGGCGGCTTTGGTCATAGGCGGCAGGCAGGAATAGAGGGGTTGTAGGGATATATAGGGCACTAGTACTCCATTGGCTATAAGCTAACTAAGTATTGCATGCAACAAAGGTTCAGGGGCAACCCTTTGTAGGAGACATGATCTACAGAAGGACCCTTTACCGCAGTTGGGCCTTCAGCAGGAATGGGGAGGTACTAGAGGTCTAACAGAGGACGCTGAGTTTGCTGGGGGTCTAACAGAAATTCCACAAGCTCCTCTGCCCAATCCCAACACAATGTTATGAATGCAGTTTCTATCAGTGTTGGGAGAAGTGGTCTTGGAATGACGGGCAAAGGCAAGTGGGAGTGGCCCGTCCCAATGGGCCTCCCAAATTGGGGGATTGGGACAGACTGCGGCATCTCCCGGGACGTACCCCGGGTGATCATATCCTCACATTGCTCAGCAACCTATTAGATTCTACGTCCGCCTAATCACTGTTGCGTGTGGGTAGACGTTTGAGTATGATTGCAAACATGCAAGGACGCATGTTCGCCGCGTCCCTTGATTTACTTCAAGCTGCGATCTTGGAAGTGTGTTTGGAATTGCTAAGTCAATTGTCAATCCTCTTTGGCGATGAAGCCAGCAAGAACAAAATGAGATTGACCGCACTCGTCCTAGTGGGCGCTGTAGGCTAGGAAGCTTGGTAGGTTACCACGTGAGAGACAAACACGCAAGCCTGCGTGTTGGTATGTTTGGTTGTATGTTAGGAACACACTTTGATAGTTGATGATTTGATGATATTACAATCCCTGTAGGGTGTCTTGCGGCCTCTATATTCACATGTGGCGCTGATTCTCAAATACGGCTAAGTGACACCCCTTGTCGCTGTAGCCGTACTTCATAACGTCCCATGTCGACTGAGATTGTGCTTCTATACATGCGATCTTGCGTGTGTCCTTGCCATTCCAGGACTATTCCCTGATGGTCTATTAGCAGCTTACCTCTGATTTGTTTGGGGCAATGTTGTCCGCAAATGGGGTTCACCCTTGATTGTGAGGGTGACCCATTATGACCCTTGAGTGTTGTTCGTATCATAACCCCAACTTGAGATGATTGGTTCGACGAGTAGGGGATTGCGAGGAGCTGTATATTTAACACGCAACCACGCGTGTGAGGTGTCCAGCTAGTCTTGATGTCCATGACGGCGCGTAACAAGGGTTTACCCTTATTTGTGAAGTGGGGTTCAAATATTATTCCCCATTATTTTGCGCGCGTGCTATTTCCGTTCTTTACCCCTTACGTTCAAACACGCGGGCCTGCGTGTTTAGTGCCGTTAAGTAAAATACTCTAAGTATGAGATGACTTTTGGATCTATGTGATCCAACACAACCAGACTCACATGAGGACGTCAATTGTATTTTATCTTACTCACTATATAAGGTGGAATATAAGACCTTCTCCCAATCTCCTGCTTCCCTGCTCTGACATCTTGGCAACAATCCCGGGAGCAACACCCAGGTTAGGGTTTGATGGACAAAAAATTGTTGTTTGGACGCGTCTCTGAGAAAATGAGACGGTCCATTTAAAAATGGTGCTGAATTTTGAAATGCCAGGAAGACGCGCCACTTCAAAATAATTTTGGATTTGAATTCAGCAGAAGATGGTCCACTTCAAAGAAAAAGACAGACGGTCTACTTCAAATTGGAAGACAGTCAGTAACAATTTGAAGACAATCAGTAAGAGACAGGAGACGGTTGGTAACAAAGCAGAAGACAGTCCACTACAATTGCAAAGGCCAGGCAGACGGCTCATCTCACCACTGACCATCCAACATCCACGCCGCCATGACTTTCTTGCTGTGTCCAGTCTGCCACTTTACCTACTCAGCAACCAACATCACCAACCACATCCGCAAAGCCCATGCTGGAGTCTTTGTTACAGCAGCGCAAGCAGCTGCATGTGGGTTGACAGCATGCTCTTGTGGGCAGGTGGTCCAGAATCATGCTGCAGGGTTCTAGTGCTTATCCCCAGGTGGGCAGCTCGCGTCTGGCCCTCTGGAAGACGGTCCATTTGAAAATTGGAAGACGGTCCAATTGAATTGTGAGACGCGTCTGTATTCATCTGGCAAGACGGTCCAATACAAATTGGAAGACGGTCCAATACAAATTGGAAGACGGTCCAATACAAATTCAACTTTTTTGAGCGTGCTGAGCAGGGAAGACGGTCTACTACAAATCCAAGATGGTCCACTACAAATCCAAGACGGTCTACTACAAGTCCAAGACGGTCCACTACAAATCCAAGACGGTCAACTACAAGTCCAAGACGGGCAAATACAACTCCAAGACGGTCTGCTACAACTGGAAGACGGCCCACTACAAATCCAAGACGGTCCACTACAAGTCCAAGACGGTCTGCTACAATTGGAAGACGGTCCACTACAATTGCAAGACGGTCTACTAGAACTGGAAGACGGTCAGCTTCAACAGCAAGACGGTCCACTACAAAAGCTTTGATATTTGCAACACCGTTGCATTCCTTTTTTGACAACCGCTCATCATACTCAATCAACATGTCGCAGATCACCTGCCCCGTATGCAACTATGCCTATGCCGCAAGCAACATCACCAACCACTTGCGCAAGGCTCACAGCGGTGTGCCTGTCAGTCCAGAGGCAGCGGCAGCTGCTGGACTTGTAGCATGTACTTGCGGACAAGTTGTGATGAATGCGGCAGCACTCCTCAAGCATCAAGGCATCCGCAAATGTCAAGGTGCAGCAACTCAAAGTCAGGCTCAACCTACACCTGCATCAGCACCGGCAGCATCAGCACCAGCAGCAACAACATCAACAACAACAACAGCAACAGCAGTCTCTCAAGATGTGGTAGCTCAAGATGCGGTGAGTCCAGAGCTTGCAACTGCGCCTGCGGCAGAAGAGCAACCTGCCAACCCTTTCCTTGCCGTGTTGGATCCAGCAATTCTAGCAGAGGAGGATTCAATTGAATTGAATTCCAATTCAAATTCAGAGGCTAGTGGAGAGAGCTTGGAGGATTTTCCCCTGACGCTTGTGGAGGACAACTTGGATGTGGTCTTTGCAGAGGCAGAGGCAGAGGCTGAGGTGGAAGCGGCAGCAGAATTGGGAGAGGAGGCAGACGGAGAGACTGAGCTAGTGCCGGCACTGGAGCCAGAGGCTGAAGAAATGGAAAATAGTTTCCAGTCTGACGCGTCCTCTGGTGAAGTGCCGGATCCTTTCCCCATTCCGTCTCTGGAGCAGCAGGTGGAGGAATTGGAGGACCCATCAGATGAAGAGGCAGAGGGGGGAGACACTGCCGCAGCTGCCAGCACCTGTGCCAGAGCAGCCGGAGCAACAGCAACAGCAGCCAGAGTTGCGGTTGGAGGAAGTGGAGGACATGCCGGTGGACGGCATTGTGGTCTTGCTCCCAGCAATGGATCTGGATGACATGGAGCCAGCAGCACCACCGCCTGTAAGCCTGCTTGACAGTGCTAGGCAGCAGGAGTGGGCAACCTTGCCGCCCATTCCAGCTCTCAACCCGGTGACTGACTGGAATGGCTGTGTGGAGTACGATGTGGACTCATTTGCGGTGACCATCTCTCCCGCAGACCTGCTGCGCATCTACCCTGCTGGCTGCTACCTGAGCTTGTGCAGCTACTCCCCTGATTTCAAGGACGCTGAGCTGTTCAATCATTGGGTGTACTTTGCCGAGCTCAAGGTTAATTTCCGCTTTGAGCCACGCTTCAAGCTGCCGCTCATTGCACGCCTGCAGCAGCCTCCACAGCGTGCCATCCTCATTCCCTCTGAGCACGCCACAGTGCTCACCTATGGAGAGCTGCGTGTGGATGTGGGCATCATGGTGGAAGCATTGCAGGACATTGGCTGCCAGAGCATCCGCATGGGAGCTTATGGCATCAAGGTGCCCATTGACCGCTTCCTGGATCCAGCCATGCTCAGTGAGCACCCTTTGCGTAATGCCAATGTCTTTGACATTGGCTGCACAGTGGACACAGGCTGCATCACGCTCATTGCACCCAAGTCCAAAAAGGGGAAATACAAGCAGTACCCTATGGCACTGCGCGTGGGCAGAGGCTTTGGCAGCGTGGAATTGAAGTGGAGATCCAGACCGGATGGGATTTCTCATTTCAAAGGGTATCCCAAGCTCACGCATCTGCTCAAAGCAGGAGCTGCAGGCGCTGGACAGGCAGGCCAGCCTATGAGCATCAAGATTGTGCAGGACCGCATTGCCAGGCTGCAGAGCTGGAGGGACCGCATTGTCAACACAGCTCCAGAGGTGGGAAGCGGAGTACGCCTGGAGGTTACGGTACAGGCCCCCACCATGCAGGCAGCCAGGGACATTGCTGTGGCCAGCAAATTCTTGGACCACCGGCACTTGTTCACTGCAGCAGCTGGGGATCAGCAGCTCCTCACGCACACAATCACCAAGGCAGCCATGTTTGCAGACCTGAATGCGTTGCTTGCGTTGGCAGAGGAGAAGCAGATCTTCCGTGGTTGCCACTCAAAGGCATCCTCTCAGCTGCAGCGGCAGGCCGTCATTGACCTGTACAATGCCATGGGCTGGCATCCTGGCAGGAGACCTATGGCATTGGACAGTCCAACTGCGTGGTGGGCTAGCTCTGATGCAGCTCTGGACATTGCACAGGAGCTGGAGCACTTCAACACTACGATTGGCACACATAGCCTGTTCACACACGTGCAGCTTCATGTGCAGTGCCAAGGCTGCCACCGTGTGGGCACCTACACGCTGTGTGGAGGTGCAAATCAATTCCGTGTCCGGTGCAGCCAATGCCGGAATTCACTTGGCGCTCAGAAATTCCGTTCCCACATTGCCACGCTGGCAACACGCAATCAGCTGGGAGTCAACATCCGTGCACTGGTGGTGGATCCTGCACGCATGGTCTTTGCACCAGTACCGGAGGATAATCCTGTGCGGCAGCTCAGTCAACGCAGGGAGCTGGCAGGTCTCTGCCGTACCACTGGCTTTGCAGAACTACGGGACTCACTGATGGAGTGCCTCACTTTCCTGCTGGAGGACCGGCGTGGTAATCCAGACCCGGTGGAGATCAGGGAGCAAGCAGTGGCATGGCTGGCAGAGAACAGGCAGGCGGTGGAGAACCACTTGGGCACACGGAGCAGAGTTGCGGGAAACACGCTACTGGAGAAGCTGGCAGAACGGTATGGAGAGTTGACCAAGCAGGAGGAGGTGCTGCTGCTGCACGGTGTAGCTGGAGCATTCAATGTCAGCATTGGACACATTCAGCTGTCACGGAAGTTGTATTCTTGCCAGGTCATCCCGGTTGGCAGCTCTGGCCCATACCTTGGTGTAGTCAAGTTGGAAAGCGGTGCCTATGAAATTGTAGTCCATTCACGTTGATTTTGTGTTCCCAATTTGTGCTGTGATTTTGGGATGTGATTTTGGATTCCTTTTCTTGAATGCGGTGAAGGATTTAAGTATGTGTGGTGAGCTGAATGGATTAGCGGTGAGCAATAGTGAGAGAAATTGGTTGATGTACGGTAAAGGAGACCAGACCGGCAACAAGAGTGCTATTAGCTCAGTGGTTGATCTCCTCGGAGTCATTGAGAACCATTTATGGAAAAGGGGCTGGCCTTGACGGGCTGGGCACCAGGTTCGAATCCCAAGGGGGGTTTGAATTTCTGGTGTTGCCGCATTGTACGCAATGTTAATCCTCCACCACACCGAGCTATAACAGTCAGCAATTTGACCTGGGCGGATGTGCACTCTCACTAAATGTTGATGCATTCCTTGTTTTTTGCTTGTCAGAGACACATCACCAGGCTTTGAACACGTGCCACCAGACTTTGAACACGTGCCACCAGACTTCGAACATGTGCCACTCCACTTTGGAAAACACAGGACACTAGACTCTGAGATCAAATTGGAAACACAGGATTAAGTAAGAGATCAAGTTGAGACACAGGATGAACACTGAGGCACAGAATGAACACCGAGACACGGAATGAACACTGAGACACGGAATGAACACTGAGACACGGAATGAACACTGAGACACGGAATGAACTAACTACTGAGGCAGTGGCTGGAACAGCTGCCAGGCATCCAGGCACTGTTGACGGTAGGCCTGCTTGACCTCTTCAGGTGTGTCACAGGCCCGGCCGCCATAGGGTTAGGGTTACAAGGGCTCTCCCACGGAGGTGCTTCACACCGTGAAATCTGTACTAATAGAACTTGTAGAGGGACCCAAACGGAGGGTGTGTGCCAAGTCTGGCGTTAACAAGTAATGCCATTACCGAGATATTTAGCGTTGAAGGTGTGGTGGGCTGATCACCCGGGGAAGAAAAAAAAAGTTTTTGATCACCTCCAAATGGCTTGCTGTCTTAAGTAAACATGTAGAGGGGTGTGTAGGGAGTATGTATGGAGCGTGGCTAGCCTTGAAAGTGCGTGGTTGCGGAGATATGGCGGTTCAAAGTTGGTCTCAGTGGGGGGTTGACCTGGGGTATGTACTTGGGGTGAACCTAGGGCCAACCTAGGTTGAACCTAGGGTGAAGTGCCATTGACTGCCGGAAGTACCATAAAGTGTGGTAAAGTATGCTCAAGGTGCTTCAACCCTGGTACAACCATGGTTATGGTATGATGTTGACGTCAGTAGACCCAAGGTCAAAGGTACCCACACCCCACATCAACTACATGTCAAGCTTGGTCAGGTACGTTTAACATGGACAAAGGTACTTCATTGTGAGGAAAACCCCCATCTACTGGATGTAGTGGGGATGAAAAACCTCAGATGAGGTCCTGGAAACTATCTACAACTGGGGCCAAGGTATCTACAAGCAGGGTCTGTGTACAGTTGAACTAGGGTGAAGGGGAGGGAACTGGCTGGTAAGGTACCTTGTACACCAGTTCATAGTGGTTGCCAGTGTAGTAAAGTGCATGCCACTGACCTTTATCTGTGGTTCCATGCTCTGCCTGCACTTCAAAGTGGGTACAGTCCACATTAACTACCACCAACTTCAGTCCATAGTAGTTGACAGCAGCTGACAAGGTAGCGTCATCTCCCCATGTACCTAGGGTGTACATACCTTCAAGGTACTGTGCCACAGTACAGGGTGGGTTGAAGGCATGGGGAGTACCATTGGTGGCCACAAGGAGAGCTTCTACCATGGGTTGGTGGTGTTCAAGGTACTTGACCACCTCTTCACGCACCTTACCATGGTACTTCTGGGTACCATAAACCAACTTGGCAATGGCTCTGAACTGGCAGTTCCCATCTCCTTGTATGTACCCGGCAGTTACACGGTAGTTCTTACTTCCTTGAAGTTCAGAGAAGATCTCCAAAGGTCCAAGAACATGGGTCAACAGGATGTTGTACTTCTCCAAGCTGGAGTCAAGGTCCCTTGACTTGGTTGAAGTAGGGAAAGGGTCATCTACAAGGTAACAATGCTTGGTCCATTGGTACTTGTACTTGGCAAAGACCTGTTTACCCAACTCCAACTTGGATGAACTGGACCCAAAAGGTTGGTTCCTGCCGTTTGCCCCATGTACATATGCCCTGTACTTACTTCCCCTCTTGTAGATCTTGACACACCTTAGGATCTCCTGCAGGTGAACCTCCTCCAAGAGGGGGATCCTTGAACCTGGACTGGGGGTCAACTACAGTTTCCATCACTTCATCAATGTCAACTGTACTTGGAGTCCAGTTCCACCAGGGTCCAAGGTCCTTCTCCCACCTTGAAGTACGTATACCTGAGTTCCAACCTAGGGCATTGAACAGGTCTTGCAGGATATAGGTACGTACCTTACCTGGTTTCTTGGTAGCTCTACCCTGGAAGACCCTAAGTTCCTGAGCTTTGGTGAGCAGTTGGTTGAAATTGTTGAGGTAGTCCCTACGTTTGATGAACTTGAGGCTAAGTTGGCAGTTGGCCATGTGGGGTAAAGTGGGGTTCAACCACTCCTTGAGTTCCAAGAACCCACTATCATAGATCTTGAACCTAGCTTCCTGCACTGTACTGGCATGGACAGTAACTTCAACCCGGAGTCCACCAAGTTTAACTGCTGGGAACTTGGCCAACCTATCTTGACGGTTCAACAAGTTGGTTTCCTTGAGGCGGCAAGCATGGATGGACCTAGGGTTGTAGTTGTTGAACTTGCCTGAAGTGGCCTTCATGGCATGTACAAGGAGGGGGTAAACCTTGATCTTGTAGGTATCACCCCGGTACATGGTAGTCATACTGAGGGAACCATGACCATCACCCAACCTTGTAAGCATGGGATAGGTGGTACAAGTACCTAAAGGTAGGTTGGGAGCCTTGACCAACACCACATGAACCTGGGCATAGTTCCTTCCAATGTCATAGAAGTTGGTTGCAGCTAGGGGATGCTCGGGTTCACCTAGGTTGACCAGATGTTCAACCGGTACATCATCTAGGTTGAACTTCATTCCATAGCTTTGAACCCGGACTGAAGTACAGCCAACCGACTCCAACCTATCTACAAGGTCGTACATGGTAACATGCTGACTACCCTCAATCATGGTTGTAGGGTAGTTTGACGCCTGCAGAGTGAGGGTGTAGTTCAGTTCCTGCAGGAGAGGTACCTTGTACCTAGGGTGGATCTTCAGTACACAGGGGCCTGTACCTAGGTAGACCCAACCTTCATAGTACTTGACATCCCTGATCTGGGGTGCATGGGAGGTTAAGGTAACAATACTGTACTTGCCAAAGGTTGAAAGTAGGTTCCAGGGGTTGCAAGTGAAGCTAAACCCATCTAGATCCTCCGGTGTCTCGGGATAAGGTACCCTTACAAGGGGGTCTGAATTACAAACAGGGTAGGGTTGCTTAATAAAAGTTGTTCATCTACCCAAAATAGGTATATTTGATTACTTAACCCTACGCAAGTTGCATAATAAAATGTTGCTGTACGGCTCCGTCAATATTGGGCCAACTCGACTCGGGTTGGCAAAAATTTCACTTTTCAGGGACGCACCCATAGTAAGCTATGGCTCAAATAGGCCCAAATGAACACCCTGAAACTCCCATGGAAGGGCGCAAAGTGGTTGTGGAGCTATGGCCGACTTGTCGTTTTGGAGATTTTGGTCGAAGCTCCAAGGGTCCCCCCTTTGAAAGTGGGAAAATGGACCACCTCCAATCTCCACGCTAGCTTAATCAAACTTGCTCACACATGCTAGGAGATGCTAGCAGTGAAGTTTCAGAGGGAGCGCATCCCTGGTTGCTGAGATACGGTGACTCGGGTTTTGACCCCAACCCAACCCTGACCCTACGTGACCATGTCAGGGACGTTGGAGGTGGACCTCCTCCCATCTCTACGCTACACTAATAAGACTTCCTTCTATATGCTAGGAGAGGACAGCATCAGAGTTTCAGAGCAGTTGGTGGAGTGTGTGCGGTGGTATGATCACTTACGTGTCTCACCGATACCGACACGAGTCCGATACGTGAAAGTTGAAGTCATTGGATCTCTACGCTACCTTAATGGAAGTTGGTGACGCACTATAGGAGACACTGGAGCCAAAGTCTCAGGCTCTGGCGGTCTCTGGTGTGGCAGCTACAGTGACTCCGAGTCTTACCGATACCACACGGTGGCTGCTCAAGCTATGTTGCACACTCTCACACGGTATGGTTATTAGAGGTTCTGGTGCTCAAGGAAAAACCACTTGGCCTTCTTATGATCTGGCAACCTCAATGGGACTATAAGCTACCGGAATAGTTACAAATTTTGTTAAAGTTTAACAAAAATTGCAACTTTCCGAGCCGTCAAAGTTTTTTGACCTTGAGTTGATTCGGCTAATTGACTTGTCTGCAGATGCGCTGGACACATACACTGGGGCCCACAGGTAAGGGAATGGATAGCCATATCATCTCAAATTAAATGGTTGAGGCTGTATGTCATCATTCAATGTTGTTGAGGTTGACAACCTCCTTAACCTAGCCAACCTAGCCTGCAACCTCAGCAACCCGGACCTCCACCTCCACAACCTAGCCAGCCTCAACCTCAACCTCAACCTCTGCAACCTCACTAGCCTCAACCTCAACCTCAATGTCTGCAACCTAGCCAGCCCAAGCCTCAACCTCTACCTCAACCTCAGTATGGTCAACCTCAGGAGGTGCAAGCCTAGCATGATCAACCTCTGGAGGTTTGAGCTCAACATGGTCAGGCTAGGGTTAGGGTTCTAATGCTTATCCCCAGCTAGGCAGCTCTGGAAGACGGTCCATTTGAAAATTGGAATTGAAATCTGAGACGCGTTTTGTATTCAAATTGGAAGACGGTCCAATACAAATTAAGACGGTCCAATACAAATTAAGACGGTCCAATACAAATTAAGACGGTCCAATACAAATTAGACCGGAAGCGTCCGAAATTCCTGCTTTTTTGCTTGTTCAGCACGTGTCACAACACGTGTTCTAACACGTCCGGAGGCGTCCGAAATTCCTGCTTTTTTGCTTGTGTCACAACACGTGTTCTAACATGTCCGGAGGCGTCCGAAATTCCTGCTTTTTTTGCTTGTTCAGAACGTGTCACATCATGTGATCTAACATTCACCATTAAAATTTTATTTCAGGGCCGGAATTTTTGGCTATTTGATTGTCTGATTTATTCTTAATTTATTTATGGCCGCTTTTTTAGGGTTAGGTTAGGGTTAGGGGTATTAGAGGTTCTGGTGCTCAAGGAAAAACCACTTGGCCTTCTTATGATCTGGCAACGTCAATGGGTTAGGGTTCTAATGCTTATCCTAGGGTTACAAGGGGGTGTGCTTTTACAAACAGGGTAGGGTTGCTTAATAAAAGTTGTTCATCTACCCAAAATAGGTATATTTGATTACTTAACCCTACGCAAGTTGCATAATAAAATGTTGCTGTACGGCTCCGTCAATATTGGGCCGACTCGACTCGGGTTGGCAAAAATTTCACTTTTCAGGGACGCACCCATAGTAAACTATGGCTCAAATAGGCCCAAATGAACACCCTGAAACTCCCATGGAAGGGCGCAAAGTGGTTGTGGAGCTATGGCCGACTTGTCGTTTTTGGAGATTTCGGTCGAAGCTCCAAGGGTCCCCCCTTTGAAAGTGGGAAAATGGACCACCTCCAATCTCCACGCTAGCTTAATCAAACTTGCTCACACATGCTAGGAGATGCTAGCAGTGAAGTTTCAGAGGGAGCGCATCCCTGGTTGCTGAGATACGGTGACTTGGGTTTTGACCCCGACCCAACCCTAGCCCTAGGCCGTGGTGCGCCGGCTGCACGCGACGGTCAAGTCCGTCGCCCATTTCCCTGCCAAATGGCGGGCCCCTCCATTTGTACGTCACCCCAATGGACAGCCAAATTTAGGGTTATTAGAGGTTCTGGTGCTCAAGGAAAAACCACTTGGCCTTCTTATGATCTGGCAACCTCAATGGGACTATAAGCTACCGGAATAGTTACAAATTTTGTTAAAGTTTAACAAAAATTGCAACTTTCCGAGCCGTCAAAGTTTTTTGACCTTGAGTTGATTCGGCTAATTGACTTGTCTGCAGATGCGCTGGACACATACACTGGGGCCCACAGGTAAGGGAATGGATAGCCATATCATCTCAAATTAAATGGTTGAGGCTGTATGTCATCATTCAATGTTGTTGAGGTTGACAACCTCCTTAACCTAGCCAACCTAGCCTGCAACCTCAGCAACCCGGACCTCCACCTCCACAACCTAGCCAGCCTCAACCTCAACCTCAACCTCTGCAACCTCACTAGCCTCAACCTCAACCTCAATGTCTGCAACCTAGCCAGCCCAAGCCTCAACCTCTACCTCAACCTCAGTATGGTCAACCTCAGGAGGTGCAAGCCTAGCATGATCAACCTCTGGAGGTTTGAGCTCAACATGGTCAGGCTTGGCAAGTCCACCCTCAACCTGGATGTCAATCTTGGTATGGTCTACCTCAACCTTAGTAGGGTCCACATTGGCCTCAACCTTGCCTGTCTGATACTGATTGCCAACCTCACCAGGATGCACACCAGCCCTCATCACCTTCAAGCTTGATGTCAACCTCAGCAGCATAGGGTTAGGGTTCTAATGCTTATCCGGAGCTAGGCAGCTCTGGAAGACGGTCCATTTGAAAATTGGAATTGAAATCTGAGACGCGTTTTGTATTCAAATTGGAAGACGGTCCAATACAAATTAAGACGGTCCAATACAAATTAAGACGGTCCAATACAAATTAGACCGGACGCGTCCGAAATTCCTGCTTTTTTTGCTTGTTCAGAACGTGTCACAACACGTGTTCTAACACGTCCGGAGACGTCGGAAATTCCTGCTTTTTTCTGCTTGTTCAGAACGTGTCACAACACGTGCTCTAACACGTCCGGAAGCGTCCTAAATTCCTGCTTTTTCTGCTTGTTCAGAACGTGTCACAACACGTCATCTAACACAGCCGGAGACGTCAGGAAATTCCTGCTTTTTCCGCTTAGTCAGCATGTGTCACAACACGTGTTCTAACACGTCCGAAGGCGTCCGAAATTCGGTTAGTTAGGGTTAGGGTTCTAATGCTTATCCCCAGGTGGGCAGCTCGCGTCTGGCCCTCTGGAAGACGGTCCATTTGAAAATTGGAACACGGTCCAATTGAATTGTGAGACGCGTCTGTATTCATCTGGCAAGACGGTCCAATACAAATTGGAAGACGGTCCAATACAAATTCAACTTTTTTGAGCGTGCTGAGCAGGGAAGACGGTCTACTACAAATCCAAGACGGTCCACTACAAGTCCAAGACGGTCTACTACAATTTCCAAGACGGTCTACTACAATTTCCAAGACGGTCTACTACAAATGGAAGACGGTCTACTACAACTCCAAGACGGTCTACTACAAATGGAAGACGGTCCACTACAAATCCAAGACGGTCTGCTACAAATGGAAGACGGTCCACTACAAATCCAAGACGGTCTGCTACAAATCCAAGACGGTCCACTACAAATCCAAGACGGTCCACTACAAATCCAAGACGGTCTGCTACAAATCCAAGACGGTCAACTACAAGTCCAAGACGGTCTGCTACAAATCCAAGACGGTCCACTACAAATCCAAGACGGTCTGCTACAATTGGAAGACGGTCAACTACAACACTACAATTTGGAGACGGTCCACTACAATTGCAAGGCGGTCTACTAGAACTGGAAGACGGTCAGCTTCAACAGCAAGACGGTCCACTACAAAAGCTTTGATATTTGCAACACCGTTGCATTCCTTTTTTGACAACCGCTCATCATACTCAATCAACATGTCGCAGATCACCTGCCCCGTATGCAACTATGCCTATGCCGCAAGCAACATCACCAACCACTTGCGCAAGACTCACAGTGGTGTGCCTGTCAGTCCAGAGGCAGCGGCAGCTGCTGGACTTGTAGCATGTACTTGCGGACAAGTTGTGATGAATGCAGCAGCACTCCTCAAGCATCAAGGCATCCGCAAATGTCAAGGTGCAGCAACTCAATCAAGTCAGGCTCAACCTACGCCTGCATCAGCACCGGCAGCATCAGCACCAGCAGCAACGACAACAACAACAACAGCAGCAGCAGTCTCTCAAGATGCGGTAACTCAAGATGCGGTGAGTCCAGAGCTTGCAACTGCGCCTGCGGCAGAAGAGCAACCTGCCGACCCTTTCCTTGCCGTGTTGGATCCAGCAATTCTAGCAGAGGAGGATTCAATTGAATTGAATTCTGATTCAAATTCAGAGGTTAGCGTGGAGAGCTCAGAGGATTTTCCCCTGATGCTTGTGGAGGACAACTTGGATGTGGTCTTTGCAGAGGCAGAGGCAGAGGCTGAGGTGGAAGCGGCAGCAGAATTGGGAGAGGAGGCAGACGGAGAGACTGAGCTAGTGCCGGCACTGGAGCCAGAGGCTGAAGAAATGGAAAATAGTTTCCAGCCTGACGCGTCCTCTGGTGAAGTGCCGGATCCTTTCCCCATTCCGTCTCTGGAGCAGCAGGTGGAGGAATTGGAGGACCCGTCAGATGAAGAGGCAGAGGGGGAGACACTGCCGCAGCTGCCAGCACCTGTGCCAGAGCAGCTGGAGCAACAGCAACAGCAGCCAGAGTTGCGGTTGGAGGAAGTGGAGGACATGCCGGTGGACGGCTAGGGGGGTTAGGGTTAGGGTTAGGGTTAGGGTTAGGGTTAGGGTTAGGGTTAGGGTTAGGGTTAGGGTTAGGGTTAGGGTTAGGG